>CM057047.1:51069982-52417482 GCA_029948455.1 Solanum rostratum | reverse complement strand
GCTATCTCCTTTGTTGTAGTTTTATGTCCTTTTTCTTAAATAAATATTGGAGGCTCTAGTGGTCAGTGAAAACATCAATATGAATCCATAGAGATAATCCCATCAAATCTTTAGGGAAAAAACAACTGGGCCAAGCTCAAGATCATGAGTAGGATAGTTTTGTTCATGTTTCTGCAATTGTCTAGAAGCGTATGTGGTAACCTTACTATGTTGCATAAGAACACAACTTAGCCAATTCTTGAGGTATCACAGTATATAACATAACCTTTAGTGCCATTTGGAAGAGCCAAGATAGATTCGGTGGTAAGCTTTTTCTTTAGCTCTTGAAAAATTTGTTCACATGATTCAGTCCACTGAAACGTAGCAACTTTATGTGTCAATTTTGTCAGTGTTGCAGAGATAGAGGAGAATCCCTCAACAAACCTTCTATAATATCCTATCAAGCCTAAAAAGCTATGGACCTCTGTTGGATTCAAGGGTCTCAGCCAAGCTATCACTACTTCAATCCTTTGGCCATCGACCTTGATACCATCACCAGTAATAACATGACCAAGAAAAGATCCAAAAGTTAACTAAAATTCACATTTCGAGAATTTAGCATATA
This sequence comes from Solanum rostratum, assembly GCA_029948455.1. NCBI lineage: Eukaryota > Viridiplantae > Streptophyta > Magnoliopsida > Solanales > Solanaceae > Solanum > Solanum rostratum. Next base: position 52,416,878 of record CM057047.1, on the reverse strand, counting down.
ACTTGTCGTCTTAGAGAGTTGTCCTAGAGAGTCTATAATATAGCTCGCAAGTGATTTGCATGCTCAACTTCTGACTGTGAATATATCAAGATGTCGTCAATAAAGACAATCACAAATTTATACATGATTGATTTAAAGACTCAATTCATTAGATCCATAAAAGTTGTTGGGGAATTTGTAAGACTGAATGACATGACAAGAAACTCAAAATGGCCATAGCTTGTCCTAAATATTCTCTTTGGAATATCAATAGCCTTGACTCATAACTATTGGTAATCGGATCACAAGTCGATCTTTTAAAAACATTTGGCACCCTGAAACTGGTCAAACAAGTCATTAATCCACGGAAGAGGATACTTATTCTTGATAGTGACTTTATTTAGCTGTCTATAATTAATACACATCCGTAAAGAGCCTTTTTTTAACAAAGAGCACTGGAACCCAATGAAGATTTACTTGTCCTAATAAAGCCTTTATTGAGTAAGTCCTTCAATTGTTCCTTTAATTTCCTTAACTCTGTAGGAGCCATTCTGTAGGGAGGAAGGATATAGGCTGCATATCAGGAGGCAAATCTATAGCAAAATTGATTTCCTTTTCATGGGGAATTCTTGGAAGCTCATCAGGGAATACCATTGGGAATTCGTTCACAATAGGGACTTACAGAAGGGTTATTGGCTCCTAATAAACATTCCTAGCATGAACTAGATGGTACATACAACCTTTAGTAATTAGCTTTCGAGCCCTAAGGTATGAGATAGACTTACCCTTGGGCATGTCAGCATTACCTTTCCATTCGAGGATAGGCTTACCCGAAAATGAAAGCGGACTAGCTTTGCACGATAATCAATATTAGCATAACAAGTTTCCAACCAATCCATACCCAAAATGACATCAAAATCTAGCATAGTCAATTCAACTAAATCATCAGAGGTTAGAAGTTAATTTATTAACACCGTACAACCTCGATAGACGTTACTAGCCATAATTGATTTGCCAATTAGCGTAGATACATTAATTGACTATAGAAATAATTCAAGTATCATGTCAAGCTTACCAGTAATAAATGGAGTAATATACATAATTGTAGAGATAGGATCTATTAGTGCATAAATAGCATGAGAATGTATCATCTATATACCTATGACAACATTCAGATATGCCTTTAAATCCTATCTCCTTGTGAGTGCATAAAAGCAATTTTGGCCACTAGTAGAACTTGAAGTGTCTTTTCCACCTCTCCCCCTACCACAACCAAGAGTTGACTGTGGACCTAGTCATGGAGCACGTACTTAGGATGAAGGGGCCCCTGCGGATCATGAAGGCTGAGCTAGTTTACTCTGCCTAACCTCGGGCACTACATAATAAAATGTCTTGTCTACCCATAATATTAACATGCACCTGAACCCTTTCTACACTCCCCGATGTAAAGCTTACCGCACTGTATACATGGAAGAGTAGGCTATCTCACTTGTGCAGAATGCTCCTGTCGACGGTTCTCAGGCTCGTCTAAACTCTACCCCAGTCCCGACTGAATATCACGGTCGAATCGTTGGCCCTGCATCGGCGGTGGGAAACTACCTACTAACCAAGGTGGATATCGATGAAGTGGGGGCCTAAAATCACCCTGTGTCTCCCTATAAGATCCCATAGTATGAGCCCTCTTAATCTATTTCCTATCCCTATGGGTATTATAAATTCGATGAGAAAGTTCCTTTGTAGTTTGAGCCAAAGCCTGTATGCGAGTAATATCTACATCATCCTTTAAAGAAGCTATCCTATAGTATCTAATCAGATAATCCCCTAACCATCCATATAATGATGAACTCTAGCGCTCATGGTACGTACAATGTCTAATGCATAGCTAGCAAAAGGCTATACTCCCTGACGCATATATCCCGCAGCCTCAGACTGATAAACTGAACAAGATGGGCCTCCCAAACCTCCCGCGGCAAGTGATGGGCTAGAAATGCCTCAGAGAAGACCTCCCACTCTGGTGGTGAAGTATCAGGCCCTTTAGATCTCTCCCAGGCCTCATACCACAAGATGGCTACATCACATAGTCGAAAAGAAACCAACTCCACAACCTCAGTGATGGACGCATGCATCACCCTCAATACTCTATACATATAATCTATAAAGTCTTGGGGATCCTCAATGGGATTAGATCTCATAAATACTGGAGGGGCCAAGTGAAGAAACTATCATACTTTTAGCTTTTTGTTCGATCTCTTCTGGCATCCGCTCCCGACTACAGTTGTCTCTAATGAATATAAACCATCCTAATCAGTAGCGGAACTGCCTACTTCATCCTCTGTTCCCCAGTGTCTAATAGGGAAACCATCCTAGTCAGCAACTGAACTACCTACTTCATCCTCTGCTCCGCAGTATCTAATAGGGAAACCATCCTAGTCAGCAACTGAACTGCCTTCCTCATTATCTACTCCCTAGTCTCTTATGGGGGGAATAATAGGTGCTAGAGGCATGTATGCCTAACTACCTCAGGTACCACTAGAATTGATGGGGATGGGGGAACTACATCAACTCGGACCTCAACAGGTGTTGCCAAAGCTGGTACTATGGGTACTGGAGAATCACTACGTGCCTCCACAAGAAATAATCTCCTTAACCCGAGAAGGAATGACGTGTACCTTCTCTCGGATCCATACCTATCTCACGTTGTGCCATCTCCTAAGCATAGGCAGTTTGTTAAATAAAAACCATAAAGGACAATTTAGATTTCAAATGTTCCTATAGCTTTTCTCCATAGCACAATCTATTAAGTGAAAGAAATGTAACAATACTTAAATGCCCCATAGCCTCCTAATTATAAGTGTGGTGCACAACACAACTATGAGAAAGACATTACTACACATGACATTGTGGACTCCATTCGATATGACCTACTTTGCTACCATGTTTGTCATGCCCTAAAAGGAGGGGAGATATGATTGGCACTCGATACCATCATTGGTCAAGTAAGCCACTAAACATTCTAGCTAACTAAACTAGGGTAAAAGATTGGGTGCATACAGAGAGGTACATGCACACACACATATATATATATGCCAAGCTTATGTCTGGAGACTAAAAGTTGCAAAAGAACCAACAAAAAATACCATATCCACAATGGCCTCTAAGAGTGTCACTAGCACTGAGGTAGAGCCTCGAGCATACCCAACTACATAATAAAAGTAGATATCCTGTGAAAGCAGGTGGAGCTTACCAATGCATAGCTAAACTAGAATCCTAGCAGAGGGGTGGATTAGTAACCCTACCTGACCCTGCACGCACGAAACAAAATTCAGTGTCCCCAGGAAAGGTGATGTCAATGTGAATGAAATTGTACTAATATGTAAGGCAACAAGTGAAATCATAAATAGTTATAGTAAAAAGGGTAATAGAGATACCACCTATAACCAACACTCAAGTAATCTTCATGGCCAACACTCGACCTCCTAGCGGTCAAATATGCATGCTATGCTCAAGTAATTGTATGTCGTGAATACACATATATTGATGCAAATTCATGACATACCCAACCAAATGTTAGCAATGGTGATCCTTTTCGGTAGCCAACTTGCATCATATTTGCGAACTTATGGCCATCTGTATAATATACACATATATAGTCATTTAGGAAAATAGTCCCTTACCTTTGATTAGAGCTTGAAGTCCATGCATAACATGCCATGTATGATATAAACATTGAGTGCACATAGTAGGCCATAGCAAGAATTTAGCCAATCTTGATTCATTGGTACTCTTATTCTCATAATGTCCTAGTCACTATCATAGCGTACACACATAACTCGTGGAATCTATATGTCTTTTGAATAAGTTTGAAAACATAACTCAACATTTATAATGATGCCTTAACTTTGAAAATGTTCACTAGGAGCTTAAGGTTCTCCATATACTGTTTATACTTGATTCCTTGCTAATTATTAGAAGAAAGTATTTTAAAAAACTCTAGTGCCTTAGTAGTTTAAACAGGAGCATTATATCTAAGGTTATTGGATATCAACGTAAAACTTTTTAAATTCTTCAAATACAGTTTTAGCAAAGAAAGAGGACTAATTATGACTACTAAATTTCCCTCATAATCTTCCTTTGTTTTAAGTGCCACCACCCAAAGAAGAGTAACACCTCAAACACTTCAACACATAGTCGTGAAAGCCAATAAATTGATATATAGAAAATGAATATCTGGTTTAATAGAATGAATGAAATATCAACCTTATGTCATCATGAAAATAATTTAGTGTGTGATCTCAATGCCTTTTACTGAAGATCTTTCTAGCAATAGAATAGTAAAGTAGCGTGTTTGACATTTTGGGAATTTCCCAAATTTCATACTAAAAGGAAGGACAGAGCTTAGCATTAACATACCTATCTGACGAACGTCTGAATGCCCAAAGTTTCTTCATGAACGTTGTTCCTTACATTCTAAGCTTTGCAAGCACTATATATATGCGGCTTATACACACCAATAAAAAGTTCATAATTGAGAATAACTTGGTAGATTTATTAAATAGCCTTAACGTGATGAAACATCCATAAAACTTTGTAAACAATCGTAAAAGGTCCCCTAGATTATTACCTTGGCATATTAGTTGTAAAGCTAGTAGAACCAACAAGAACAAAAAAAATTATCTTGCAAAATTAGCTCCAAACACAACTAATAGGAGGAAACATGATTAAGGAACATATTTCTAGGTATGTGGGAAAATTTTAACCATAAACATCGCAAAAATGCACCTAAATCACTCAAGAATTCCATGGGAACCCTCTCTTAAGTTTTCTCACTGTATTGGAATAGAAAACAAATGTTTTAGGGTCTTAAAATGTCAAATTTTCCAACTTATAAGTTTTCTTGACCAAACATTGTTCTCGACCCGATTTTCTACTCAGACAGTCCATGGTAAAATAGTCATAACATTTTACTTCGAAGTTGATTTGACATGCGATTTCGTGCATTGCAAACTAGACTCGTAAACCTTTAATTTTATAAATGGAACCTTTAACTCCTTATATTTTGGGAGATATGGTCTGAGACATTTGACAATAAGTTAAGATAGGTTTCTTAGAGAAGCTTACGATAACTTTGGCCAACCTTTGTCTTGCAACTTTCTTGATTCCAAAACCTAACATATGACTCTTTTGCTGATAAAATAACTCTTAACGCTCCACTATTGGCTAATTATACACTCTTAGTCCCATCCAAAAAGTGAAACATAATATAAACCTTTGCAAAGAGTAGGATGGTACTCGAGCCATTTCTTTAACCTCGAATATGTGTTTAAAGGTTCTTTTGACCTAAAAATTTAACTCCTTGATATTACCACTCGTTTGTAGCCTTATTTTCCTTAGGTACTATGCAAAATCACATACGCCTTATATTACATGCTATACTATGTATATTATACAAGATGAGAAATATGGGGTCTCATAAATTTCTTCAAGTCAACCAACATCAGATTTGCGTCCTATTTTGCCTTATCAACTACCACTAATGAATTATTCTGCACATCGATGCCACCTTCATTGGAGTAACTCAACCTTACTCCTAGTGTGCCAAATGGTGCATATCCTTCTCCATCTCTCTCTTCACCTCATCAACATAAACCATATGATATAAACAATATACTAAGAGCATCAGCTACAACATTGGGATTTCTTGGAAGGTATTGACCACTCATGTCATACTTCTTGAGGAGTTCAAGTCATCTCTTTTGCCTCAAATTTAGGTCCCTTTGACTGAACATATATAACAAGCTTTTGTGGTCAGTATATACATCAACACACATTCTATAAAGATAATGATGCTAAATATTTAGTGCGAACACGACAACCACTAACGCAAGATCATGGGTTAAATAATTTTGTTCATGCACTTTTGGTTGCCTCAGAGCATATGCAATGACCTTGTCACTTTGCATTAGAACACAACCCAACCTAACATGGGATACATCACAATATACCACAAACCTATCCAAACCTTCTAGTAGTGTCAACATAGGAGCTAATGTAAGATAATCATTCAAAGTCTATAAACTCTTCTCACATTCATCCGAACATTGGAAGTTCACCTTCTTTTGGGTCAACTTGGTCAAATATGGAATAATGGATGAAAACCTCTTAAAATATCTTTGGTAATACCCAACTAAACCAAAGAAACTCTTGACATCCGAAGGATACAATGGTCTAGGCTAATTCCTCAATGCCTCGGTCTTCTTTGGATCAACCTTAATGCTATTATTGGAGACTACATGGCCCGGGAATGCCACCTCCTTCAACCAGAATTCACACTTGCTAATTTTGCAAATAACTGCTTATCCCTTAAAGACTAAAGCACAATTCTTCCTCACTATAAGAATACATTAGGATGTCATCTATGAAGACCACCACAAAAGCATCAAGATAAGGCTTGAACACACAATTCATAAGATCCATGAACACTGCAGGAGTGTAGGTCAACCCAAATAATATGATCATAAATTTAAACTGGCCATAACTTGTTCGGAATGCCATCTAGGGAATGTCACACTCTCTTACCCTCAATTGATGATTGCCAGAACAAAGATCAATGTTTGAGAAATAGGTAGCATCTTGCAATTGATCAAACAAATCATCTATCTTGAGTACTGGATATTTTTTCTTTATATTCACCTCGTTCAATTGTTGGTAATCTATACACATCTGAAGTGACCCATCCTTCTTTTTTACAAGCAACACAAAAGCACTCCACGGTGAAATTTTAGCCTGATAAAGACCTTTTCCAACAAGTCTTTCAACTAAACTTTTAGCTTTTTTAATTCCGCTATGACTATTCGATAAGGAGAAATAGAGATAGGTTGGATATCATGAAGAAGATCTATTCCAATATCTACTTCCTTTTTGGGAAGAATACTAGCTAATATTTTAAAAACATATTAGGAAATTCATTCACTATGAGAACAGACTCAAGAGTAGGAGGTTCAGAAGTGACAACCCTAACTCTCACTATATGATAGATACACCCCTTGGAAATTAGTTTTCGAGCTTTTAGAAAAGAGATGAATTGACCTTTAAGCACTTTTAATCACTACCTACCTATTCAAGAATAGGCTCGTTCAAGAATTGAAATTTAACCTTACGGGTCCGACAATCTTTAGAGGCATAAGAAGCATATGACTAATACATCTCGATAATAACCTCAAAATAAACCATATCCAGCTCAACAAGATCACAAAGAATAAATTTATTCCACACTGACATAGGACAACTTTGTTAGACACTTTGGGCTACAACTAACTTACACATGGGAGTGTAGATCGAGAAAGACTCCAATAGAATTTCAGGATTCATATCAAACTTAGTGGAATGACAAAGGATAATTTGGCACCCAAATCAAGCAACGCGTACACATCAAGTTAAAGACCTTCAATATACTAGTAACCACATCGAGAGTCTCTTCCACCTTTTGAATAGCATAAAGAGAATAAAATCTATTATTATGTTGAGCACTACCTTGTTGAATTCTCTCTTGTCTTTGACCACCTTGAATAACTTGTCTTTAGGGATGACCTTTTTGATACTTGTTTGCAGCATTTTTCACACACAAACAATTTGTGGACCACTTTACCACACCCGTAGTAAGCACCAAAACCTGCCAAACACCTACCTCCATAATTCTTCCCAAAAGTAGTGCACCTAGAAAAGCCTTTTCCACCACCATTTTAAACCGTAGGGTATGTGATGTGCTGCCAAAATACAGCACTTTTGATGCTTAAAACTTGGAATTTTGTGTGTTCTTAATGTGATGTTAGTTGGTTTTATGTGTTTTTGTGTCTATATTTGCTAGATTATAGGTTGGCCTTGATTTTGGAAAAAAGTGCAGAACTTGCTGATTTTTGTTGTTGTACGAGACCCTTTACGAGCCGTAGATCATATTACACGCCGTAGGGTAGTTTCGTGAACAATTCTAATGAGGATCTATTTTCTAAAGTTTATTCTACGAATATGCAGATAAACCATAGAAGGTTTTATGAGTCGTAGATGATGGTTTGTGTCCGAGGATCAGAGATTGGGACTTTCTGCAATTCATCATATGAAACCCCCTTTACGGATCATAAATCACTTTATTAGGCACAGAGGGGTGTTGTAGAGTTGAAGTTCAAATTTCAGCAGCTGAGTACGAGATCCCAATTACGGGCCATGGAATGCAATACGACCCGTAAATCCCTTTCGTATGGTGCGCCGACCAGTTATCCTATTTCAGTTAGGACTTTTATTTTACTTATTATAAATAGTTCATTTAGTTTATTTTTAGAGAGAGTCAATAGTTTTTGCTAAGTCTATATCTAGTGTTGTAGAAAAAGAGAGAAAATTGTGAGACTAATTTGGGGAGTCTTTAAGAACACTTGTGTTTGAATTTCATCTTTAAGCTTGTGGTTCTTATTGAAGTTGGATTTGCTTGTTCTTACTTCTATTGTGTAAGCGTTCAATTATATTTTCTCAATCCATAATTCTTGCATCAACACAAAATATGAGTAGCTAAATCCACAACTAGGGTTGTGCGAACCATGAAGAACTAACAAAGTAAAACCAGATAATTCATAATTTTTGAAAGGTGTATATACATATATTAATTAACTCCCTTCATTTTGCATGGTTTCTAATGGTGGGCAACATTAGAACCCGCCTAGTGTTACTGACTAGACCAAGGTAGTAATAAATAGGAAAATAGATTAATTAACAGGATTCAATTGATGTGTTCTCGTATAATCAACCAAATTGGGCCAAGGGGAGATTGTACTCAAAACTAATAGGTAAGGGTTAGTAGTGCACACTATAGATATGGGCCAAGTCGCATTGTGAAACTCACCTCTAACCTTTGACCAAAGGGCTTGGTGAACATAACTTACCATCTTGCATGCTATACCCTAGAAAAGTATTAGGTTATTTGGTGATACTGAGTTGGGGAACCATGGGGAACACGATACCCTAGTTTCTTTTCATATTGACTTCTCTCTTATGTGAGTTAGTTTATTTGTAACTTTTATCAATTATTGTAAGAACCCTTCCCCTCTTTTGGGGAAGTAAGTCGGTTAACTATTTGAATTGCGATCAATGAATTCTCTTGAGTCTACATATTACCTGTGGGTTCGACCCTTACCTCTATTAGGTTCTATTTCTTCACAGCGACTGCTTTATCCTCCAAAAAGGAGGTATAACTTGGGTGACATCAAGATTTTGGCACCATTGCTAGGGAATACGGCTAGACTTAGTGAATTCATAGGTAATTCGGGTGTTAATACTTAGTTCCCCTATTTCACTTTTGTTTGATGTTTTTGTTCTTTTTCAGGGTGTAAGGTGTAGTGTATGCCCAACACCCAGAGTCAAGACAATCCCTTAACTCCATTTGACCCAGAGATCCACAGAATGATCAGGAGAATGGCCTATGACAACGTTAATAACGTGGACAATGCAACTCTAAACAGGAATAACAATGATGATGCAGAAAATGACAACCCACCTCCTCTAGAGGATATTGCTCCACAGCCTCAGGATTTCAATGCAGATGCTTACCAGTGGAATCAATATAGGATGAATCCCATGGCTATGGAGGTGACAAGAGATATTATGTTTCCACTACTACAAGCAGACACAAAGTTCATAGTCTCGAGTGGGGTAGTTCAGATGCTGTAAAACCGTGGGCTATTTGCGGCCTAACCATCGGAGGATCCTCATAGCTACCTACACAATGTGGTATTCATCTACAAGATTGTAATGGGAACACAAAATATGTCTATGGATGTTGTGGGAGTTCGAGTCTTCCCATTGTCTCTTATAGGAAATGCAACATTATGGCTATTTGAGCTCCCGCAGTGTTAGATCACCAGTTGCGCAGATTTGCAGAAGGCCTTTTTGGAGAGGTAGTTCCCTAGATTGAAGAAGCTCAAGTTGAAGGACCAGATCAACAATTTTGAGCAACTTCCTGTGATTCAATCAATACCACGGTTCACAAAATGTTTGAGGAGTGCCCCAGACCACAAGATAGTTGACGATGCCTTGATGGAGATCTTCCACTGTGCCCTTGATGAGAATAGTCAGGCTTGTGCTGACACTATCATAAGGACATGTTCATAGATCAGCCATTTGTAAGGATCACAGAGTGAATGGAAAGAGTGGTCAAGACTAATTGTGCATGGGGACAGAGAGACAGAGCATCCATTAAAAGTTCATGTTCTGTCAGTGTGGGTCTGGAACAAGCTAGAATCAATAAAGAAATCACGCAACAGCTTGCCCAGATTCGCACAGGTATGAAGGTGATGATGAAGCAGAACAAAGAGCGAGTGAATGTAGTGGTTCATCAACCTCCATGTGCACCCATGTTTTATGAGCCGTATTTTGATGAGGACGCATGTTTTGTTGCTGATCAGATGGGGGGTTTTCGAACCAACGTCCAAGGGTCCAATTAAGACTATTGGTGCCAAGGTCAAGGAAACCAAGGTTTGACGTAAATAGAGATGGAGCTTACAGGGACAATCGTGGAGGTTATTATAATAGAAATATGGGTCTAGAGAGAGATGCAGATTGGGGCCACAGAGAAGGCTTCAAAATTGTCCTTATGTGCCACCACATAACCGTGATACAGGTGCAACAAGTTCCAGAATTGAGGAGATGTTTGATCGCTTGTTGAAAAAAGCTGAGATGCTGGATGAGACTCTAAGGGGCATGAACTCAGAGATTTCTGGTATAAATCAGAAGATTGAGTCTCGCTCTGTAGATATTAAATAACTTGAACAACAGTTTGGTCAAGTGTCGACTCAGATTGAGTCTCGCTCTGTAGATATTAAATAACTTGAACAACAGTTTGGTCAAGTGTCGACTCAACTTAATCAGCGCCAGAGGGGTACACTACCTAGCAACACAATTCATAATCTGAAAAATGAGGGGCAGTGTATAGTGGATACTACTCGGGGTGGCAAGAGCGCCATTGGTCCTCCCATGCCAACTAATAAGGAAGATGTTCGAGAAGAGATGGTTATGGCTAAGGATGCTGATGAAGGAGATGATCGTGGCAAGGATAGGGTGAGTGAAGCTGTTGATGTGCCACAAAAGTTAAAGCCCATTCTGAGGCCTCCTCCTCCCTTCCCTCAAAAAATCAAAAAGAGGGAGGAGGAAGGCAAATTCAAAAACTTTCTCATATGCTTAAGCATCTCTCCATCAACATCCCTCTCATCGAGGCATTGGGGAAGATGCCAGGGTATGCGAAGTACATGAAGGACCTGGTTACCAAAAACGCAATGTGAGTCAGCTGCTCTCTCAAGAGCTTCAATATTGCAGTGCTATTGTTATGAGGTCCTTGGCTAAGAAGGGATAAGATCCCAATACTTTCACCATACCATGAACTATTGGAGATGTGGAGTTTTCAAGGGCCCTATGTGATCTAGGTTTCAGTATTAATCTGATGCCCCTTACAGTCTACAAGAAGCTTGGATAGGGAGCCCCTACTCCGATGAGTATGCGATTATTGATGGTGGATCACACGGTAAAGAAGCCTGTGGGGATACTATAGGATGTGCTGGTCAAAGTTGAGAACTTCATATTCCCCACAGACTCTAGCATCATATATTGTGAAGTCGACTTCGACGTCCCAATCATCTTGGGAAGACCATTCCTAGCCACTGGGCGAGCACTAGTGGATATGAAAGTTGGTCAACTCAAGTATGGATTGAATGACAAAGAAGTCTTCTTCAATATCTGGCAGTACATGAAGCATCCAGATGATCTGAAGAATGAAGTCTGGGCACTTGGTGAAGTTGGAGTAACCAATTTGTCCAAGTCGTGCCGCGACATTAAATCAGGTGCTACTTGGGAGGCAACCTAAGATCTTTGATAATAGCATAGTTGTAGGTTTATTTTCAGCTTTTGGACTCATAGGCAGTTTATTTTCTTGCATTTTTCATTGTAATTTAGGACATCAGGTTGGTTGCATATAGGGTAACAATGTGTTCAATGAAGAATATGTAGGTATAGGACTAAGTCAGCTATTTTTGGCTGAAAAGAGCAAAAACAGAGTCTCCACGACAGATTCTACGGGTCATAAAACACTTTACAACTCGTACACCATCTCGCAGAGATTTCCAATGAGCAAAAAGATGTGCATTCTAGTCCACGAGCCAACTTTACGATTTGTAGATCAAACTATGGGTCGTGAATGGGGCTCGTGGACCCCGGGTAAGTTCCCTGAAAATTTTTCAAGTGTTGAGGGTTCTACGACTAACTTTACGACTCATAGACTGCTTCGTGTAACCCAGTCCTAAAATCTAGGGTTTGGATGTTCTACGAAACCATGGCCTACGAGCCGTAAAATACTCTACGGCCGTGATCGGGGTTTCATAGAGTCCAAGCCCATTAATTTTTCAGTTGACCTGGTCAAGGTATAATAATGGGGTCAAATTATTTTGAGCCCATTCTTAACCTAAAATACGAAATAACCCAACCAACCTCCCCCCCAATGAATCTTACCACTGATGGCATTCGTACACCTATTTTCTAGTGAGTTTCTGGCGACCTAGGGTTTAGTGCCTAGACACCTCCTTCATTTTCTTCTACTCAATCACACATCTTGGCAAGTTTTCGATTACACTAGAACCTTTAGTTTGCCTTGTTTGGTATGATTGAATTGGCCAATGTGTTGGGAATGGTGGTTTAGCCATGAAATCTATGTTAGAACGATATGTGTTTAATTGAATTTGTGTTGCCCATGTATGAATGCTTGTCTAAATCCGGAATTAGGTACTTATGCCTTGTTTGAATGTTTTGAATTGTGCCTATTGATTCACTCACCACATGTGATTAATTATTTTATTTTTGAATGAGCAAGGTGATGATATAGGTGCATAATCTTGTTGAAACCAATCATAAGTGGTTAGAATTGTAGGGTAAATATGCTTAAGCACTATCGATGGGGTATGTGTGTGTAGAAAATTGTCCCGCCCCGGAAGGGTACTCTTGGTGTGGCTGGCACTCAGATACTATTGCTAGTACCCAAGTGAACCACTTGGCTTCATCACATTTATTTATTTAATAAACTTTATTAATCAGTGGAAGACTAAGAAAGTAAGTGGGCAAATCTGATGTCTCAAAAGTGTATCAAATAAATAAAAGGGCTAGTCGAAAGGAACTAGCTCAGTAAGTCTCAACATCAACACTCGATTCTAGTTCTATTAAGCCTCTATCACTATCACCTAGTGCCAATGACAAATCCATGGTTACCTCGAAATGAAATAAAGCTAACTCAAAGTCTACCTCTAATAGTAAGATGAAAATAAATGCAACGAACCTCCAAAGTAAGGAAGGCTCACCAACTTAGCTGAAATGCTTAGATCCTCAAGGGTGCGCCTGTTGACAATCTCTAATACATGCCTCTGCATCATAAAATGATGCAATCCAAAGGGGGACATCAGTACGTGGAATGTACTGATATGTAAAATAGTTGAATGAAACAGAAACAGGTAGAATAATATAGAAACAATATCCAACTCAAAGTATGCTCAATAAGATTGTCAAATGTCTATCTAAAGCAAGAATAAATAGTAGTAGACAAGTGACCCATCAACAATTAAACCTCATCGATCTAATCAACTCAACTCAACTCAGAGTACTCAAGGTGGGAACTTTTGGAAGTTTCTTTTATCCGACAGCAATCACTTATGAGCCAGTATTTGTACAACAATTCCGCCGGTGTTGCTATGGACGTTCCGTACTTTCCAGGTAAAGAACCAATTGAATCCACTAGGGATCCGGCAATCAACAAGTCCTCTATTGTTTCAGGGGCTTCCAATCAAGACGGAACCTCCATGTAATGTAATGATTCTAATCCTCACCTACGCTTGGCCATGTAGTTAACAAGTGCGAGTTAGGTTTACTCTTACTCTTTTCGGTGCTCGATACTCCTCTTATTACTCAATGCTCATAAGACTCATTCATCTCAATCGAATCATCTCAATTAGCATACTGGAGGAACTCATTATCTTAACCAGACTCATAGAGACTCTTATCAACTCAACTCTTAATCAATAGCTCAAGGCTTGGATCAATCATTAGGGAACAATCGATTAGACAATACATTAGAGTTCATTTATGACTACTCATGGACCATCAAGTTCTATCAACCTATCATCATGCTCACATCACAATAACAATTCACATTCTAAAGTTAAAGCTCTAGACGCCATCCCAAGGTTCATTCATGCATTCTAAAGTTAACATATAGGGTTTATACAATATCTCATGAAAAGTATTCAATTCAAGAAAACAAATTTATGATGGTCATCAACCTATGAAAATACATGTAGTAAATATAATTTTCAAGAAAATAATCAAGAAAGTATTTCAAGAAACATGTATGGGGACTCATGGACTCTCAACTCCTCTATTACCATCTAGGGGGAAAATGGGAGAACAATCTCATGCTTTCGTTTAGCCTTATATACCTGGGATGAAGGTAGACAATCAAATTGGCACGAATCCGATGAAATCCCCGAATCCTCGCTCTTCTCTTTTCTCTTTTAGTCCTAGGTCTTTTTTAGAAACTTAGAAAGGCTTAGGATGGGTTTTAAACCCTTTTTGCGCTCAAAATGACCTATTTTTTATCATGGGCTGAGTCTAGAAGGGTTTTGTAAAAATCTGGAATGCCCCTCACAAAATTCAAAAAAAGTATGTCTCGGGACATGGGGTCTGTTGACGCGGACAGGGCATATTTTTGGTGTTTTTCGCTGAAAATTCTCTGAAAGAGGTTTCTAGTCCCATAGAAAATTATTAAAATAAATTTAAGTGTTGGTCCGCGGCAAGTACACGTCACACACCTATTGCACCCTTATCGGAAATCGTTTTTGCATTGAAAAATTATCTTTTGATACGGTTGCTCTAAAAATCAATCGAGACCACTTTTCTACTCAATTTTTCATGCTGATTGCATATTCGGCCTCAGATTTGCCATCGGAGCATAGGAAGACGTGTTATACACACATCTCTCTCTAAGGGTATTTTGGTAATTTTACTGGGTGTTACATTATCTACCCCTTGGAATCATTCGTCCACGAATGATGAGTAACGGTGGACATCAAGGCACGAATATATTCAAGACTCCATGCTCAATACCCACTCAAAAAATGCAAATTCTCGATTCCTCTTCAATCCTCAACGAACTCTATTTAGATTCAGGAATCGACACATCAACTCAAGAATAAAAACATCAATTAAGTCAAGAGTGAGAACATTATTTTTTAACATTCTCATCCTCAGGCACGAATGGAACATCAAAACTCAATCAATTCAAATTATTTAAATGCCTCAACAATCTGTCATCAAACTCGAGAACAAAGTCATCAATTCTAATCGCAAATGGGGCCATCGTGATATACAAGACTTCATGAACCCTCTCAAGCTCAACTCCACACCTCAATTGTGCTCCCTTCATAGCAGTCTACTCCATCAATGCAAGCTCATAGCTCTCATTCAAATCTCCACCTTACCATCTCTTTCTCTTCCATTCAAGCTTATCTCTAAATCTCCAGGTGCTAGTACTAAGATGATCATACTCACACTACTCTAACCCCTTGGAATCTATGTCTCATACACCTATAGTAACCTTTATTTAGAGAGTATTGCTCATCTTCATCACCTTAATACACTCACATAATGGAACCCGCACATTCAAGCCTATCATAGCACATCCTTCCCTTTAATTGCATGCACTCTTATCATGGGATTCCTTCACTATCCATTAAACTCATCACAATCTCTCTAACTCTTCCTCCACATCTATAACCTTAAAAGGAAATGATATCACCTCATTATCAGAATTAAGAACACTCATTCTCTCTCGTCAACCATCACTCATCTAATATCATCAATATTTGAAGACAGACAGGATTACTGATATCAGTAATCCTTAAAAGGATTACTGATAGGAAATGATATAACCTTAAACGGAAATGATATCACCTCATTATCAGAATTAAGAACACTCATTCTCTCTCGTCAACCATCACTCATCTAATATCATCAATATTTGAAGACAGACAGGATTACTAAAAGGGCTTTAAACGAAAAATCATTAGCGTGATTTCAATCGAGAAACCTTATCTGAGAACTTTCATAACAAAGTATGATCTCCCTCGTCTCTCTAGGCTCATTCTGGGTTCACATAACTATATGTAGTGTAAAACTCAGGTTACCTCTCATTCAACATAGGACTGGAAACTCTTAGATCCATTAACTATGATCAGAATTATTGATGGAAGTTATCACTCCTCATCCTTGAAACTCAACATGAATGACAATCAACAAGTGGCATGTGGGACTAGGCCTTGGGCATGGCATTCATATACCAGACGTGGATAGAGCATTACCTCAACGGAAGAATACTAATGTGTGATATGGCAGGAAATGGATGTCTCATCTCGATCGGCCCATATCTATAAAAACTTAAGAGCTACTTCAGTTCCTCACATCATCATCTTCCTCTTAGCTCTCAAGGTCCTCTCTCTAGATTAGTGAATTGTCTCCTTTTACTAGGCTATAAGCTAATATCTCCACACGGTCAAAGAATCACTGTCTACAAGAATGTGCATTTTAAACTCTTCTGTTATACTATAGTCGCATATATAAAACAGCCATTAAGACTTTCTTCAAAGATACCACTCTTATCTTCCTCCTGTCGCAAGGGAAATCTCTCTATATTTGCTGCTCTAATGGCGTACATAACCACTCCCCACAACTTTTACAATCTGACCTCTCCTATCAAATGTTTCATCCTCAATTCTCTCTTTCCATCTAACGACACCTATACCATACTGATAACATCACACTCCTTGCAAACCAACACCTTAATCTCAAACACACACTACGGTGAACCTCTTAGGGAGAATCTCCAACTAAAACTATCACCGTCACAATATTATCCTCTCTTTCTCACTACTCAAATTTCAAGCTTAGGGTCTAGTACTAACATGTGCATCACACACTTACCTCACATTATGCTAACCAACAATTACTAGGTAACAATTAGGAATATAGGCTTACTAAAATCTCATAGCTAACAATCGATCAACACATCCCCTTCTCACCACTCATGTACCACTCACCCATTCACTAAACCTTCTTATCTGGTTAAGTTTATAACTCTATGAACTTCACAAGGCTCTCCCTTAGAATCATGAGCCTAGTTTTGGTCTATCACTTCAAAAGTATTTCGTTCCCTTTATTCGACACCTATACTTCACCCTTACTAATACGAATATCAGATTACATCAACATAAACCTCTTTCTAGTTTTGAGCACACTCTAACACATGCTTGTTAACTCTCTCTCTATACCTCATCACAACAATCATAGGGTTTCACGACTCTTTCATCAAACTTATGGCAATTGACTCTTCACCTCATTACTTACCTAATAGGTATATAGCTCTAACTACAAGCCTCAACCAACTTTCACTTTCACTATCTCATCCTTTTCTTTCTATCATCATCTTTCTTAGCTTTGGAATAACAACTCTACTTGGAGTGGTATAAGACCTCACATCTTACGCTTAGGTGGTAAAGTTAAACTCTTTAGAGACATAAGTTTCTCTATCATGGATAACATTAAAGCAAGTAAAGACTCGAATCATACCCATCATAACATGCGGGTGGACATCTGGAGAACTTTCCAGATCTTCTCTAATTAGTGGTGCTGGTGTAGAAGCCTAAGCCTTTCTGGCCCACTTAGGACATTCCCTTTGAAGGAGACCCACTTGGCCACACTTGTAACATCCAGCGCTACCTCCACGATATTCTCCTAAATGAAGTTTGTTATACTTACCACAAGGTGGATTGCCTTGGGGACATCGAGCCACACTAGCCTGTGACTTAGATCCTTGAGCCCTAAAGTTATGAGAATTTTCTTGAAAAAAACTCCTTGCTATTCCTCTTCGACCTCTTAAACTCAGGTGGGTTCATCCTCAAGGACTCACAAACTCCAGATGTATTTGGAACACCTTGCCTGCTAGTTTTTTGTCTAGCAAATAGTGTAGTCACAGCCTGGGCCAAAGTCTGGATGGCCTAGCAAAGCTCAGCATTGCTGACATCAACCTGTATTGGCTACACTACAGGAAAGACTGGGCCTATGGGATCATCCTGATTCTAGGGATTGGGTTGGCTGGTATTCTATCTCACTAGACTCCCCTTTTTAGCTCTACTTGGAAACATGATCACAATTCTATAAACGTGTAATATATGAATCAGAAGAGATCCTTCTTAGAGTTTAACTCTATCGCATAAATTTGGAATAAGAAAGAAGTGTAACAATTCCGAATGTCCTATAGCCTTATGCTTATAAAGTGTGTTCGAAAACACACCCATAAATAAGACTCTATTGGACATGGCTTCATAGACTCTCTAGGATACTTGAACTCTATGCACTGATACCAAGTTTGTCATGCCCCGAGAGGGTACACTTGGCGTGGACGGCACTCAGAGACTATTGCTAGTCCCAAACCAAACCACTTAGCCTAATTACATCTATTTATTCAATAAACTCTATCAATCAGTGGAAGACTAAGTAAGTAAGTGGGCAAATCTGATGTCTCAAAAGTGTATCAAATAAATAAAAAGGCTAGTAAAAAGGAACTAGCTCAGTACGTCTTACCATCAACACTTGACTCTAGTCTATGAAGCCTTTATCACTATCATCAAGTGCAAATTACAGACCAATGGCTACCTGGAAATAAAATAAAACTAACTCAAAGTCTAAATCTAATAGCAAGATGAAAATAAATGAAATGATCCTCCAAAGTAAGGGAGGCTCACCAACTCAACTGAAAGGCTCAAATCCTCAACAATGTGCCTATTGACGATCTCTAATACCTGCCTCTGTATCATAAAATGATGCAGTCCAAAAGGGGACATAGTACATGTAATGAACTAATATGTAAAATAGATGAGTGAAATAGAAACAGGTAGAATAATATAGAAACAAAATCAACTCAGAATATGTTCAATGAGAATGTCAAATGACTATCTAAAGCAAGAATAAAGAGTAGACAAGTGACCCATCAACCAATCAAACGTCATCAATCGAATCAACTCAACTGACTGGAACTCAACTCAACTCAAAGTACTCAAGGTGGGAATTTATGGGAGTTTGTCTTATCCGATAAAAATCACTTATGAGCCAGTGATTGTATAACAATCCTACCGGTGTTGCCACAGTCTTCCATACTTGCCAGGTAAATAACGAATCGAATCCACTAGGGATCTGGGAATTAACAAGTCCTCTATTATTACAAGGACTTCCAATCAAGAGGGAACCTCCATGTAACCTACACTTGGCAATGTAGTTAATGAGTGTGTGTTAGATTTACTCTTACTCTTTTGGTGCTCGATACTCCTCTCATGACTCAATGCTCATAAGACTTATCCATCTCAATCAGAATCATGGAGGCATTCATCATTTCAATCAGTCTCATAAAGACTCTCATTAACTCAACTCTCAATTAATAACTTAAGGCTTAGATCAATCATTAGGGAACAATCGATTAGAATATTCATTAGAGTCATTTATGACTACTCATTGAACATCAAGTTCTGTCAACCTATCATCATGCTCACATCACAATAACAATTCACATTCTCAAGTCAAGGCTCTAAACTCCATCCCTAGGTTCATTCATGTATGCATTCTAAAGTTAACATATAGGGTTTATACAATATCTCATGAAAAGTATTCAATTCAAGAAAACAAGTTTATGATGGTCATCAACATATGAAAATACATGTATTTTATATATTATATTAAAGAAAATAATCAAGAAAGTATTTCAAAAATATGTATGGGTACTCAAGGATTCTCAACTCCTCTATTACCATATAGGGGGCACATGGGAGAACAATCTCATGCTTTTGTTTAGCCTTACATACTTGGGATAAAGGTAGAATATCAAATTGGCATGAATCCGACTTGAAATCTTCAACTCCTCGCTCTTTTCTTTTCTCTTTTAGCCCTAGGTCTTTTTCAAGAACATAGAAAGGCTTAAGAATGGATTATACACCCTTTATACACTCAAAAGGACCCATTTTGATCATGGGTTGAGTCTAGGAGGGGTTTCAAAAGGTTTGGAATGTCCCTCCCAAAATTCGAAAAAAGTTCATCTTGGGACATGCGGTCCACGACCTGGACACGGTATATTTTTTATGTTGTTCACTAAAAATTCTCTGAACGAGGTTTGTAATCCTGTAGAAATTTTTTAGAACAAAATTAAGTGTTGGTCGCGGCAGGTGCGCGTCGCACACTTATCGCGCACCCTCACTAGAAATCATTTTTGCATCAAAAAATTATCTTTTGATGTGGTTGCTCTAGAAATCAATCGAGACCACTTTTCCGCTCAGTGTTTCATGCTAATTGAAAATTCGGCCTCGGATTCACCATCGGAGCATGGGAAGACGCGTTATGCACACATCTATCTCTAAGAGTAATTTTATAATTTTATCGGGTGTTCAAAAATGTTGGGGTAATAGTTGTGAGTAATTTTATAATTTTATCGGGTGTTCAAAAATGTTGGGGTAATAGTTGTGATTTCGGAATCATGTAGGTGTGTGTGTTTTGGCTTTGATTCTAATAAGATAAAGGTTGAAAAAGTTGTATTGGGTCCATGGTGATAGACTTGGAATCTCAGGGAACTAAGTTTCTCTTCTACGAGTGGCTTTTACGGCCCGTGGAACATTCCATGAGTCATAATTTCCCCTCGTGCACGATTCTAAAAACCTAAAGTTTCTAAATATCCATCAAAGGATACCTTCTACGAATCGTAGAATAGTTTACGACTCATAAACAGGTCTCGTAGACCCCTGCCTGTAATAAGTTCAGACACTGGAACTTTCAACAACTCAGTCTATGATTCGTAAATCATTTTACAAGTCGTACCTGGTCTCGTAGACTTTTCCAGTGTCCAAAAATTATTGTGGCCACTGTTTCACGAGAGCTCTCTGCGGCTCGTTGTATCCACTACGACCCGTAAAGATGCTTTCATAGACTCTTCTACAACTCAGTCTAAAATATTTTTGCATTTTGTTTTTTTATTTGTGGGGCTAACTAAGGTGCGTAATGTTCATGTTTCAGGTACTATGGTCCCGAAAGCAAGACGTGATAAGATCAAGGCCCTAAAAAGGAGGCTTAGAGATGAGTCTTCGGGAGATGAGCAGACTCCAACCCTGAGAGATCAGTAGATGAGCTTGGAGTTACTCCTGACCTAAATGCGGAACGTCCACTAACTAGATATGTTGCCAGGATTGGGCAGACTGCAGCTCTCGTTGTTCGCACTCCCCAGTCTGATGAGGAAGGCAATGACAGGAGCGATTCTATATAGATGACTCTATTTGGAGAGGGGCCCAGCTCTGAAGCAGGCTCTACGGACGGTTTTGAGACAGAGTCTGTCGCATTACCTCGATCATCACCTCCAGACACCTTTACTAGCTGGTGGTGCATCGAGGGCATGCAGGAGATATATGTGGAGGGCATGCAGCCGATAGAGCGAGGCAAGCCAGCCCCTTCCATCTATGAGGATCTCCGAGTCATCTCAGACAAACTTAATAGTGTCCCTGGTTTCCATGACACGATGACTCGATACAGACTCCTATGGCTCACACATTCACTTGCACGATGCTCCCCGACCATGGTTAGGGAGTTTTATGCTTTTTATGCGCCCATTGTTCAGAGCACTCTTCCCAAGGGGAAGAAACTCTCGCTCGGCCAACACTGACGGAGATGAGAGTGAGGGGCCGGCAGGTGGATATATCGGAGGCCACCATTCGCCGGATATTGTTTGGACTAGAGCTCCCTGCCCCAGATCCACCGCAGAGTTTGACTATAGGGTGGGCGATGTGCTGCCAAATTACGACACTTTTGATGCTTAAAACTTAGGATTTTGTTTGTTCTCAATGCAACTTTAGTTGTTTTTATGTGTTTTTGTGTTTAGATTTGCAAGATTACAGGTTGGCCATGCTTTGGGGAAACATTGCAGAAGTTTCTAGTTTTTTGTTGTTGTACAAGAGGAGTCTACGGGGCGTAGAGCAGTGTACGAGTCGTAAATAGGTTTTGTAAGGATTTCTAGTGAGGGGCGATTTGCTGAAGTTGAAGTCTACGAACATGTAGACAAGTCGTGGAGCAGTTTACGAGTCGTGAAATACCTTTTGTGCCCTGAGGATCAGAGAGGCCGACTTACAAGGAAGTTAGCAGATAAAAACCCCTTTATGGGTCATAAACCACCTTACGATTCATAAAGGGTTGTCGTAGAAGCGAAGTTCAATATTTCAGCAGTTGATTACGATACCCCGACTATGAGCCGTAAAAGACAATACGGGTCGTAAAGTACTTTCCTGGAGTTTAACAACTAGTTTTCCAAATTTGTTTAGGACTTGTTTTCAATTATTATAAATAGGTCTTCTAGGTTATTTCTCATAAGTTCTTACCAATTCACGTAAGTTTAACTTAATTTTAGGTTAGTGCTTAAAGAACTCAATATTCTTCGAGAGAAAATTGTGAGTCTTTGAAAACACTTGTGGTTTAATTCAATCTTCAAGCTTGTGATTTTCATTGACATTGGATTTGTTTGTTCTTAATTCAGTTGTGTAAGTATTTAATTATGACATCTAAATTCGTAATCTCTTCATCTACACAAAGCATAAGTAGCTAAATCCACAACTAGGGTTGTGGGAACCATGAAATGTAACAAAGTAAAACCGGATAATTCATGATTCATGGAAGGTGTATATGCATGTATTAATTAAGTCGCTTCATTTTTCATGTTTTCTAATGGTGGCCAAAATTAAAACCCACCTTGTGTTAATGACTGGACCAAGGTAGTAATGAATAGGAAAAGAGATTAATTAACCGGATTCGATTAATGTGTTCTCGTCTAATCAACCAAACTGGGCCAAGGGGAGGTTGTATTGGGACTTATAGGTAATGGTTATTAATGCACACTATAGAGATAGGCCAAGTCGCATTGTGAAATTCCCCTCTTACCTTTGACAAAAGGGCTAGGTGAACTTAAATTAGCGTCCTGGCATGCTATACACTAAATAAGAATTAGGTTATCCAATGATACTGAGTTGGGGAATCATGGGGAACACAATACCCTAGTTGCTCTTCTTTATTGATCTTTCTCTCATGATAGTTAGTTTGTTTATTTTTCTCATTGATTTTTGGAAAATCCTCCCTTTGGGGAATTGAGTTGATTGACTACACGGAGTGCATCCTGGTGAATTTGTCTTGAGTCTGCGTATTCCATGTGGGTTTGAACCTAACCTTGGTTAGGTTCTATTTCTTGACAACAACCATTTTATCCTCTAAAAAAGAGGTGTAACTTGGGCGACATTAAGATTTGGGCACCGTTGCCGGGGAATACGGCTAGACTTAGTAAATTCATTGTATTTCGAGTGTGAATCCTTAGTTCCCTTTATTTTACTTTTGTTTGTTGTTTTTGTTTATTTGCAGGGTGTAAGAGTAGTGTATGCCCTACACTCGGAATCAAGGATAACCCTTAACTCCATTTGATCTAGAGATCCACAGAACGATAAGAAGAATGGCCCATGATAACGCCAACAACATGGACAATTCAGCTCTGAATTGGAATAATAATGATGATGATGGGAATGAGAACCTACCTCTTTTAGAGGATATTCCATAGCCTCAGGACTTCAACGCCAATGCTTACCAGTGGAATCAGTACCAGTTGAATCCCATGGCTATGGATGTGATTGGAGCTATTGTATTGCCATAACTACCAGCAGACACAAAGTTCACAGTCTCGAGTGGGTTACCTCAGATGTTGTAGAACTGTGGGGTATTTGCGAGCTTACCATCAGAGGATCCACATAGCCACTTACACAATATGGCATTTATTTGTAAGAGTGTGATGGGAATGCAGAATCTATCTATGAATGTTGTGGGACTTCGTGTCTTCCCATTGTCTGTCACGGGCAAGCCTGCATTGTGGCTATCTAATCTCTCACAGAGTTCAATCACAAGCTGGGAAGACTTGCAGAAGGCATTTTTAGAGAGATTGATACTTCCTTAGATTGAAGAAGCTCAAGTTAAAGGACCCAATAACTTCAAGCAACTTCTTGGCGATTCCATAAACACTACTTGGGAGCGGTTTACAAAATGTCTGAGGAGCATCCCTAACCACTAGATAGTTGATGACACCTTGGTGGAAATCTTCTACCGTGCACTTGATGAGAACATTCAAGTCTGTGCTGACATGTCATGAGGCATGTTTCTAGATCAACCATTTGCCAGAATTGTTGAACACATGGAAAGAGTGGTCAAGATGAATCGTGCATCGTGGTAGAGGGATAGAGCTTCCATGAAGAGTTCATGTGTAGTCAGTGTGGGTCTAAAGCAAGCAAGAATCAATGATGAGATCATGTAACAGCTTGCTTAGATTCGCACACGCATGGAGGTGATAGTGAAGCAGAACCAAGAGAAAGTAAATGCAGTGGTTTATCAAACTCTACGTGCACCCATGTACGAGGAGCCATACTATGAGAATGAAACATGTATTGTTAATGATCAGACGGGGGGTTTTCGGACCAACGCCCAAGGGTCCAATCAAAACTACTGGCGCGAAGGTCAAGGAAACCAAGGTCGGAACTTTGGTAGAGAAGGTGCTTATAGAGACAACCGCGGTGGTTACTATGATAGAAATAGGGGTCCAGATGCAGATTGGGTAGCAAAGAAGGCTTCAGAGTGGTCCTTATGTGCTACCACACAACCGTGACATACATGTAGGCAATTCCAAAATTGAGGAGATGTTTGATCGCCTGTTGAAGAAGGCTGAGACACAGGATGAGACCCTAAGGGACGTGAAAACAGAGATCTCTAGTATTAACCAAAAGATAGAATCTTACTTAATGGCTATCAAATAGCCAGAACAATAGTTTGGTCAAGTCTCAACTCAGTTGAATCAGCATCAAAGGGGTACATTGCCTAGTAATACAGTGCAAAATCCTAAGAATGATAGGAAATGTATGGTGGTTACTACTAGGGGTGGCAAGAGCAACACTGATCTTCCTATGCCGGTCGAAGAGGAAGATGTTCGTGAGGAGATGGTTACAGCTAAAGATGCCGATGAAGGAGATGGTCGTCACAAGGATGGGGTGAGTGAAGCAGCTGAAGCACCACAGAGGTTTAAGCACATCCCTAGGCCTCTTCATCCTTTCCCTCAGAGACTCAAAAAGAAGTAGGAGGAAGGCAAATTCAAGAACTTTCTCTCCATGCTAAAACAACTTTCTATCAACATCCCCCTCATCGAAGCTTTGGAGAAGATGTCAGGCTATGTGATATACATAAAGGACTTGGTCACCAAAAAGCGCACTGTGAGTCAGGAGGTTTCTCAAGAGCTTCAACATTGCAGTGTTTTCACTACAAAGTTATTGAATTAGAAGAGAGAAGAACCAAGTGCTTTCACCATACCCTGCACCGTTAGAGATGTGGAGTTCTCAAGTGCACTATGTGATTTAGGTGTCAGTATCAATCTGATGCCTCTTTTAGTCTTCAAGAAGCTTGGATTGCAGGCCCCTACTCCTACTAATATGCGGTTGCTGATAGCAGATCACACTGTGAAGAAGCCTGTGGGGATACTATATGATGTTTTGGTAAAAGTTGAGAGGTTTGTCTTCCCCGCAGACTTTGTGATCCTTGATTGTGAGGTCAATTTTAAAGTCCCTATTATCTTGGGAAGGCCCTTCTTAGCCACCGACCGCACCTTGGTGGATGGGAAAAGGGCCAACTCAAGTTCAGATTTGGGAAAGATGAGGTCGTGTTAAATGTATGTCAGCAAGCAAGGAAAGACAAGGATGTTAAAGTGATTTCTGTATCGAGGCCGTTGATGAACCTGAACCCGATGTACCTCTAGAAGAAAGATTGGGTGTTGACACGTTGGAGGCAGTGCCGATGAATTTTGACGGTGATGGTATATCAGACTATAAGGAGACAGTGAATGCTTTAGGGAGTCTTATGGTCCTAGGCACCAAACTAACCTAGAGCTAGATTTGCAAAGTCGAGAGTCACTACCCATAAAGCCCTCCATAGAGGACCCACCAGTGTTAGAACTTAAGGCCCTTCCAGCACATCTGAGCTATGAATTTTTGGGAGCTAACAACACTTTGCCAGTCATAGTTGTTTTGGACTTAAATGAGGAGCAGGTGAGCGCCCTTGTTAGGGTGTTTAAACAATCCAAGAAGACGATGTGATGGATGATTGCAAATATCATTGGTATCCCTCCTGGGGTATGTATACACAAAATCCCGTTGGTTAAAAACTACAATCCGAGCATTGAGCACCAAAGGCATCTCAACCCCCTATGCAAGAGGTTATCCGCAAAGAGATCAATCAAATAGTTGAATACAGGAGTAATCTACCCGATTACTGGCAGTGAATAGGTGAGTTCGATGCAGTGCGTCCCAAAAAAAAAAGAGGTATCACAGTAGTACCAAATGCCAATAATGAGTTGATCCCGATGCGGCCAGTCACAGGATAGAGGGTATGCATAGATTATAAAAGACTCAATGCTTCAACAAAAAAAGATCACTTCCCTATGTCATTCATGGATCAGATGTTGGATCGACTAGCTGGAAAGGGGTGGTATTGCCTTTTTGATGGGTATTCAGGCTACAATTAGATAACCATATCACCAGAGGATCAAGAGAAGATGACATTTGCATGCCCCTATGGCATCTTCGCATTTAAGAAGATATCATTCGGGTTGTGTAATGCACCAGCAACATTCCAGAGATGCATGATGTCTATGTTCTTAGGCATGGTGGAAGACACTATTGAAGTCGTCATGGATGACTTTAGTGTGGTTGGAGACTCATTTGAGGATTTCTTGAAACACCTACACACGGTTCTACAAAGATACGAGGAGAGTCATCAAGTACTGAATTGGGAAAAGTGTCACTTCATGGTGAACAGGGCATTGTGTTGGGGCACAAGATATCTAGGAAAGCAATTGAGGTTGACAGAGCTATGGTGGAGGTGATCGAGAAGCTTCCCCTACTGATCTTAGTAAAGGGTGTGAGGAGTTTCTTGGGGCATGCAGGATTCTATCGGAGGTTCGTTAAAGATTTCTCTAAAATTTCACACCCATTATGCAAATTGCTAGAGAAAGATATTAAGTTTGTGTTTGATGATGCATGCCTAAAAGCCTTTGAAGAATTGAAGAAGAGGTTGATCTTAGCGCCCATCATTGTAGGGCCAGACTGGTCCAAGCCCTTCGAAATCATGTGTGATGCAAGTGGGGTTGCGCTAGGTTTAGTATTGGGACAGAACAAAGAGATGAAATTACATCCCATATACTATGCCAGCAAAGCCCTAAACATGGCTCAGAAGAATTACACTGTCACTGAACAAGAGCTACTTGCATTGGTCTTTGCATTTGAAAAGTTTAGATTATATCTATTAGAGGCCAAAGTGGTGGTGCATACAAACCACTCTACACTTAAATATTTGATGGCTAAGAAAGATGAAAAATCAAGATTGATGAGATGGGTGCTTCTCTTGCAAGAGTTCAACTTTGACGTCATTGATAGAAAAGGGACAGAGAATCAGGTTGCAGATCACCTCTCCAGATTGGAAAATAATGCAATGATAAAATTTAATGATGGGCTGGAGATAAATGATTCTTTTCTCGATGAGAGAGTGTTGGTTGCATCTCGTGATCTGATACCTTAGTTTGCAGATTATGCAAACTATCTGGTAAGTGATATCGTGCCACCCACACCTAAACACACATCAGCGTCAGAAGTTTATGTCTGATGTGAGGAAGTTCTTTTTGGATGATCCATACTTATTCTGTGTATGTGTTGATGGGATTATTCATCGCTGTGTTCCTGAGGTTGAAATGATAAAGATGCTCGAGGCATGTCATTCGTCGTTGGTAGAAGGGCATCATAGTGTAATTCGAACAACCCACAAGATCTTACAATGTGGATATTACTGGACCACCATCCATCAAGATGCCCACGACTGTGCTAAAGCTTGTGACAGGTGCCAATGAGAAGGTGGGGTTTCTTGCAAGCATGAGCTCCCTCTAAACCCCATTATGGTGATTGAGTTATTTGATGTATGGGAGATAGATTTCATGGGACCATTTGTTAGCTCACATGGAAACAAGTACATCCTAGCTGTTATGGATTATGTATCAAAGTGGGTGAAGGCCATGGCTCTACCCAACAATGAGAGCAAAAGTGTCACAACATTCCTTAAAAAGAAAATCTTCTCAAGGTTTGGCACCCCTCGGGCGATTATCAGTGATAGAGGTTATCACTTCTGCAATAGACTTTTTAAAGCTCTTCTTGAAAAGTATGGAGTGAAGCATTGGGTGGAGACACCTTATCATCCTCAAACAAGCGGGCAGGTGGAGGAGTCTAATTGGGACATCAAACAGATCCTATCCAAGACTGTGAATGCAAACCGGACAGATTGGTCGCGGAAGCTGGATGATGCATTATGGGCATACCAGAAAGCATTCAAGACCCCTATAGGCATGTCTCCTTACCAACTCGTCTTTGGGAAAGCATGCCACTTGCCAGTAGAACTTGAACATAAAGTGATGTGGGCATTGAACAAGTTGATTCTGGATTGGACTGATGCAGTGAACTCTAGGCTAAGCCAACTTAATGAGCTTGATGAGTTTCGCTAAAGGCATATGAGAGCTCAGCCTTGTACAAACAAAGAATAAAGCTGTAGTATGGTTGTCACATAGAAAATCAGCAATTTGCATCAGGGGCCTTGGTGCTTCTCTGTAATTCAAGACTAAAGTTGTTCCCTGGGAAGCTAAAATGTAGATGGTTAGGACCCTTTCGAGTAGCTCACACTTCGATCATGGGGCCATTGAATTGGAGAGACGAAATGGAGGAACCTTCAAAGTACAATAGTCAAAGGGTTAAGCCATATCTTGGAAATGTGGAGGAGATAAAGACGGTCGAAGAATGGGATCTTGAAGAAGTCTGAGTACTCAAGTCATCTACATCGTGCAGCGACAATAAATCAGGTGTTGCTTGGGAGGCAACCCACGGAACCCTGGCGCTTAGGCGCCCAGATATGTATTTTTGACCCCTTATGTTCTATTTTGTTTTAATGTTGTGCATTGGGGACAATGCACATCTTTTTCGATAGGGTATGGGTAGTTATGGGCCTCAGTGAAGTCTGAGTAGCTTATGGTCCATAACTACCCCAATGTTTTTATCTTGGGGTTTTCTTGCATGTGTTCATTTTCCCTGTAGATATTTAATTTATGTGGAACTGTCATGCTTAGGATGTTTAAATAATATGTGTAACATATAGTACCAATACTTGTGGCATATAGCATATTTTTGTGTTTTGTTTACAAAAATGGTACCCACCAAAATTTTTTATTAGTAGTTCGATAGTAATCATGCATATCTAGGTGTTTGACAATATCTATTCTGATAAGTAAGGGTAAATTGAGATAAGAAGCATGATCTGAGAGTCTTTAGTTGATAATGTATGCAATGCCATATGAGCGTGAGCTTTATTTGATAAATTCATGTGTTTTTTGCTAATTCAAAACTTGCCCGGTTACTCTAAGTTGGATTTCAGATTACTTGGATTAGGAAAGGATTCTAGGCCATTGGTCTTTAGTGTTCCACTTTAGCCTAAAAATAACCAACCAAATCGATGATATATCCCTTGTTCCTAATGTTTGAGGTTAACATGTACCTATTCTTTCAAAACACCTGATTAACCCAGTCTTCTCTAGTGAAAAATCTTGAATTTGGCCTTGGTCCTTCCTTGAACATTGTGTACCTTGATTGAGGCAAAAATCCTAAATTGAGGGTGGCTACCAAAAGTGGCCCTGGTTCTGAGGATGGATAGTGTGCACTTCAACACAGGCCAAAATCCTAAGTCGAGGGTGGCATGTAAGGGTAAAGCATAAAAATAAGAGAGGTGAGTTAAGAATACAATGAAAAAGGAGAAAAATCACGTACTGGATGCAAGAAAATGAAAGATGCCTTAATTGAATCTAAAAAGCAAAATGAAGTGTAAAAGCAAGGCAAAAAGCTGAATAATGAAAAGAAAGCACCCAGAAAAGCTTGAAAGAGAAAAAAAGAGAATAAGGTGAAAATAGCAGAGTTGGTAGGGAGAAAGTGCAGGAAAATGAAGTTTCAAGGAGGGCCTTAGTCACTATTTTTCCAAAATATCACACATAGCCCCCTGAGCCTACGTTACATGCCTAGAAAGTCCTAGAGTGATCCTAGTCCAATTAGTTGAAGGTCTAAGTCATGAGTATAGGGGCAAGCCTATAGTATTAGTCATTATGCATGAATATCTGTTGTGAGAGTGAGTGAGTTTGCACAGTCCCAATGCTAAAACATGGAAATATCATTGAGTGTCAGATATGGTACTTCTTTCTGTGAGGTCATTTGCATGGCATTATTAGCATTAGACTTGTTTCGTGATTGTGGATTGTTGAGAATACCTTATGTGTCATAGTTGTGTTGTCACATGCGCTAGTTTGCATTGGTTTTGTAAATAGCCATCTAATTTCATTTTGAAGAGTTGGTGTGGGTATCTGAGCCTAATATGTATGTAATGTATGCCATTGAGTTGAGGTCTATGTGTGACTGTATTGTCTAGATAGATTGAGTCTATCGCTTGAGGACAAACAATAATTTTAACTTGAGGGTGTTGATGTGTTGCAAAAATACAACACTTTTGATGCTTAAAACTTAGGATTTTGTATGTTCTCAATGCGACTTTAGTTATTTTTATCTGTTTTTATGTTTAGATTTGTAGGATTATAGGTTGATGATTTGGGGAAAAATTGCAAAAATTACTGGTTTTTCGTTGTTGGACGAGATAGTCTACGGGTCGTAGAGCATTCTATGTGTCATAGAGAGGTTTTGTGAGGATTTCTAGTGAGGGGCTATTTTCTGAAGTTGAAGTCTACAAACATGCAGACGAATCATGAAACAGTTTACGAGTCGTAGAATATCTTTCGTGCCCTGAGGATCAGAGAGGTGGACTTGCAGGGAAGTTATCAGATGAAACCCCCTTTGCGAGTCATAAACCACCTTACAAGTTGTAAAGGGGTATCGTAGAACTGAAGTCCAAAATTTCAGCAGCTGATTACGAGACCACGACTACGAGCCGTAGAAGACAATACAAATTGTAAAGTGCTTTCATGGAATTTGCCGATCAGTTTTCCAAATTTGTGAAGGACTTGTTTTTAATTATTATAAATAGGTCTTTTAGGTTATTTTTCATAACTTCTCACCAGTTCACGTAAATTTAGCTTCTTTTAAGGTTAGTGCTCAAAGAACTCAATATTCGTAGAGAGAAAATTGTGAGAGAGTCTTTGAAAATACTTGTGGTTTAATTCAATCTTCAAGATTGTGATTTTCATCGACATTAGATTTGCTTGGTCTTAATTCAGTTGTGTAAGTGTTTAATTATGTCTTCTAAATTTATAATCTCTTCATCTGCACAAAGCATAAGTAGCTAAATCCACAACTAGGGTTTTGGGAACCATGAAGAACTAACAAAGTAAAACTGGATACTTCACGATTCTTGGAAGGTGTATTTGCATGTATTAATGAACTGTCTTTGTTTTGCATGTTTTCTGATGGTGGCCAACATTAAAACTCCCCTAGTGTTACTAATTGGACCAAGGTAGTAATGAATAGGAAAGGAGATCAATTAACAAGATTCGATTGATGTGTTCTAGTCTAATCAACCAAACTAGGCCAAGGGGAGGTTGTACTGGGACTTATAAGTAATGGTTAGTAATGAGCACTATGGAGATGGGCCAAGTCACATAGTGAAATTCGCCTCTAACCTTTGACCAAAGGGCTTGGTGAACTTAAATTACCGTCCTGCACGCTATACACTAGACATGAATTAGGTTATCCGGTGGTACTGAGTTGGGGAATCATGGGGAACACAATACCCTAGTTGCTCTCTCTTATTGATCTTTCTCTCGTGATAGTTATTTAGTTTATTTTTCTCATTGATTTTTGCAAACCCCCCCCCAGGGAATTGAGTCAATTAACTACTCGGAGTGCATGTTGGTGAATTTGTCTTGAGTCTACGTATTCCTTGTGGGTTCGACCCTAACTTTGGTTAGGTTCTATTTCTTGACAACGACCACTTTATACTCTAAAAAGGAGGTGTAACTTGCGCGATATCAGTGGGGCAGACGAGGGACCCACTGTTGATGAGGGATCTAGAGCACAGAACTAGCTTAATGAGATGGACGGCTAGGTATATTGCTGAGCAGGTTCCAGAACCTATATGGGTCGCCACTCCCTCGGAGCCTATCATCAAGGCTTCGCTTAGTTTCCCTGTAAAGTTCTGGTAGGTGGTTGTTCATTCACGCATCCAACATACACTTTCTAATAATCCATTGATGCCAGAGCATGTGGTTTTGGTTGCCAGCATCTTATCTAGCTATGATATGTATTGGGCTCGCCTCATAGCTGAGCAAATTCATGAGGCCGCACTGAAGAGGTCCACCTCCATCCCATTCTTATGCTTGATATACATGCTCTGTCTAGAGTCGGGGGTGGAGATTTTGCACCAGCTGGACCAGTTGATTGAGGCCCAACGTACATTAGATCCCAGCCTGATCAAAGCTGAAGAGAACCCGGTGGCACTCCGATGAGCATAGCCTCCACCTATGCCAGATATGTTCGCCCCAATGCCACCGCCTGAGGATTCACAGACTACTACCACCATTGTTGTTGCTACTGAGGAGAGGCCCCAATAGCTCAAGGCAATGAGGAGAGGGGGCCTACCACTTCTGTTCTCGCACCACAGGTCGTGTCATCTCAATCTACTTTTGCGGGCATGGTATACGTGTCTGCCACATCTACACAGGCCTTGGCAGAGGTTATCACACGCTGAGTCGCAGTTTACACAGCTTTTTCATCAGATCAGTCCATGGATCTGCCAGGACATTTCAGACTCAGAGGGTCGGATGCAGGCATCCATGGTCGCTACTATTCAAGACCGTATCTCTACCACAGATGCTCATATTGATGCCTTTGAGGAGAGGGTACAATGGATAATGAGCAAGGCCCAGCCATTAGACTTGTCGGCTATTCAGACAGAAAGCCAGCAGCTCCAAGCTGACATGACAGCAGCACCCGCAGCACCGGTTGCACTGCCAACGACTATACCTTCGGTACCGGTGGTTGATCTATTTTCTCCTGAGAAGCCCATTCAATCTTTCCATGGGAAAATACCCCACACAGAGGATGATGATCTAGATGAGATACGCTTACATGTGAGGCTTATAGAGAAGGAGGAGTTTGAGCTTGTTTTGATGAGATTTAGACCAGAAGAGGAGAGACGACAGGCTCAAGAGCTTGAGTGCATAAGGGGTGCTGGCTCCTCCGGACAGAGTACTACTACTGAGCAGACTACCCCGCAGGAGGAGGGTGGCCAGACTTAGCCACACACCGGCCCTTAGGCGCCTTGGTATGTTTTATTTACCCCTATATGTTTTATTTTGCTTTGATTTTGTGCATTGAGGAAAATACACATCTTTTTGGATGGGGTGTGGGTAGTTATGGTACTCGGTGAAGTCTGAGAAGTGTGGGTCCATAACTACCCCTATTTTTTATCCCGAGATTTTTTCGCCTCTATTTGTTTTCAGTGTGGATATTTAATTTCTGTTTAACCAGCATGTTTAGGTTGTTTAGGTAGTATTTGTAGCATATAGTACTAATACTTGTGGCATATAGCATGTTTTGTTGTGTTTTGTCTGATAAATGATATGCACCAAAAAGTTATCTTAATTAGTAGTTAGATAGAAACCATGCATGTTTAGGTGTGTGATAATGTTTGTTCTGATAAGTGAGGATAATGGGATAAGAAGCATGATCCGAGAGTCTTTAGTTGATAATATATGTAGTGCAATGTGAGTGTGAGCTTAATTTGCTAGATTCATGTATGTTATCCTAATTCAGAACTTGTCCTATTACTCTAAGTTAGATGGTAGATAAATTGGAATAGGAAAGGATCTTAGGCCATTGTTCTTAATAGTCCACTTAGCCTAAAATGAATAACCAAAACTATGATATATCCCTTATTCCTAACGTTTGAGCCTAACATGTACCTATTCTTTGGAAAACACCTGGTCAACCTAGCTTGTTAGTTGTAAAATCCTGAAATTGGCCCTGGTTCTTCCTTGAACACTGTGCACCTTGACTGACGCAAAGATCCTAAGTTGAGGGTGGCTACCAAAAGTGGCCCTGGTTCTTAGGCCGGAGATTGTGCACTTCAACACAGGCCAAAAGCCTAAGTTGAGGGGTGGCTGGTGTAAGGGTGAAACACAAAAATGAGGGGGGTGAATTAGTGATATAAAAGAATCATGTACTGGGTGCAAAAACAACAAGTGATACTTATGTTGTGAGCTAAAAAGCAAAATGAAGTGTAGAAATAAGGGAAAAAGCTAAAAGATGAAAAGAAAGCACCCAGAAAAGCTTGAAAATAGGAAAAAGGGAGAATAAGGCAAAAATTACAGAGTTGGTAGGGCAAAAGTGCCGAAAAACGCAGTGTCAAGGAGGGCCTTCAGCCACTATGTTCCCATAATGACATACCAAATCCCCCTAAGCCTACTTTACAAGCCTAGAAAGTCCTAAAGTGATCCTAGTCTAGTTAGTTGAAAGTCTTAATCATGAGTATAAGGGCAAACCTATGGTATTAGGCGTGATGCATGAATATCTTTTGTTAGAGTGAGTGATTTGGCATAGTCCCATACATGAAAACATCACTGAGTGTCAGATGTGAGACTTCTTTTTGTGAGGACACTTGTATAGCATTATTGGCACTAGACTTGTTCAGTGATTGTGGATTGTTGATACTTCCTTGCTTGTCATAGTTGTGTTGTCACATGCACCAGTTTGTATTGGTTTGCTAAATAGCTACCTGATCTTGTTTTGAAAAGTTTGTGTGGGTAACTGAGCTTGAGACTTATGTGATGTATGCCATGGGGTTGAGGTCTGTGTCTTACTATATCATTTATCTAGATTGAGTCTGTCGCTTGAGGACAAGCAACAATTTTAAGTTGAGGGTGTTGATGTGCTGCTAAAATACAACACTTTTGATGCTTAAAACTTGGAATTTTGTGTGTTCTCAATGCGATGTTAGTTGGTTTTATATGTATTTGTGTTTATATTTGTAGAATTACAAGTTGGCCTTGATTTCGGGAAAAAAGTGCAGAAGTTGCTGTTATACGATACTTTTTACGGGCCGTAGATCATTCTATGGGTCATAGGGTGGTTTCGTTAACACTTTTAGTGAGGGGCTATTTTCTGAAGTTTATTCTACAAACATGCAGACAAGTCGTAGAAGGTTTTACGAGTCGTAGATGATGATTTGTGCCCTGAGGATCATAGATTGGGACTTTCTGAAGTTCATTAGAAGAAACCCCCTTTACGGGTCGTAAATCACTTTACGAGTCATAGAGGGGTGTCGTAGAGTTGAAGTTTGAATTTCCAGCAGCTAAGTACGAGACCCCGATTATGGGCCGTGGAATGCAATACAGCCCATAAACCCCTTTCGTATAGCATGTCGACCAGTTATCCTATTTCAATTAGGACTTGTATTTTACTGATTATAAATAGTCTTTTAGGTTATATTTCGACAGAGTCGATAGTTTTTTCTAAGTTTTCATATAGTACTGCAGAAAAAGAGAGAAAGTTGTGAGATCAATTTGGGCAGTCTTTGAGAACACTTGTGTTTGAATTTCATCTTTAAGCTTGTGGTTCTTATTGAAGTTGGATTTGATTGTTCTTAATTCTATTGTGTAAGTGTTCAATTATATTTTCTCAATCCACAATTCTTGCATCTACACAAAGCATGAGTAGCTAAATCCACAACTAGGATTATGGGAACCATGAAGAACTAACAAAGTGAAACCGGATAATTCATAATTCTTGAAAGGTGTATATGCATGTATTAATTAACTCTCTTCGTTTTACACGTTTTCTAATAGTGGCTAAGATTAGACCCCGCCTGGTGTTACTGACTGGACCAAGGTAGTAATGAATAGGAAAAGAGATTAATTAATAGGATTTGATTGATGTGTTCTCATCTAATCAACCAAATTGGGCCAAGGGGAGGTTGTACTGGGACTAATAGGTAAAGGTTAGTAATACACATTATGGAGATAGGCCAAGTCGCATAGTGAAATTCACTTCTCATCTTTGACCAAAGCGTTTGGTGAACATAACTTACCATCCGACATGCCATACACTAGAAAAGAATTAGGTTATCCGGTGATACTGAGTTGGGGAATTATAGGGAACACAATACCCTAGTTTCTCTCCATATTGACTTCTCTCTTGTGTTGGTTAGTTTATTTTGTACTTTTGATCGATTATTGCAAGAACCCCCCCCCCTTCTTCGAGGAATTAAGTTAGTTAACTATTCAAATTGCGATAAGTGAATTCTCTTGAGTCCATGTATTCCCTGTGGGTTCGACCCTAACCTTTGTTAGGTTCTATTTCTTGACAGCGACTGCTTTATCCTCTAAGAAGGAGGCGTAACTTGGGCGACATCAGTATGTCACCCTATCCCTTTCAAATCTCTGATTTGGAGGCTAAACAATCCTTTGCCTTAGAACCTTTGGAGTTGTTGAGGATGGTCATTTCCATTATCGGACCATATTAGAGAACGCACCTTTGAACTGAGTCCTTTTTGAACCTCTCATCATTCTCTTCTTAAGCTTTTCACCTTCAATTTTCTCAACATAAGTCATGAGTCAAGAGATGTCCATCTCTTTCACAAGCATAGCAGTCTAACACTCTTTGACAACGAAGTTTGATATTTCTTAAATGAACTTGCTCATTCTAGCATGGGGATCAACAACTAATGATGGAGCATATTTAAATAGCTTAGTTAACTTGAGAGAATACTCCCTCACACTTATATTCTGTTTCTTG
The DNA here is from genome assembly GCA_029948455.1 of Solanum rostratum. Lineage (NCBI taxonomy): Eukaryota > Viridiplantae > Streptophyta > Magnoliopsida > Solanales > Solanaceae > Solanum > Solanum rostratum. Next base: position 52,379,868 of record CM057047.1, on the reverse strand, counting down.
AGTTAGATAAATTCATTCATCTTTGCCTCCCGGAGCTCAAGTTAAAAGAAACGGTCAAGGAATGCAAGCTTGAAATCCTCCAAATCGATAGTACCTTCATCTACCCTTTCTGACACCCATTGACTGAACCATACCTGGGACACTCCCTTAAGCTAATATGTTGTCGATTCTGTTTTCTCGTTTGAAGTCACTCCCGTGATAGCCAATACCTTATACACCTCATTGATAAACTCTTCGGCATTTTATCCGCCTTTAAACCAGGGAACTAAAGTGTTCATACAATCAAAATCCCTTACTCTAGCTATTAGAGTAGGCATATGAGGAGGACGACCAACCACACCATGATTGGCTTGGTTTACCATAGCTCAAGTCGATATAGCAATAGTGGTCCAAAATTCAGCATTAGTGACTTGTTCTCCCAATGGGTCACGAGGGGCTTGATCCTCATTAGCACGTACTTTTCTTGGCTTGGGTACTCTTTTTGGAGGTAGTTTCTGAAAAGTGCAAAGAACAATTGTTTTAGTTAGGAAGCCTTAGGACATGTTCTACGTCACAACATGAAGCATGAAAAAAGTGAAACATTTCCTAAAATACCTCATAGCCTACTATTCATAGATGTGGCATTCTTCACACCCATGAATAAGACTCTACTTGACACGGCATATTAGACTCCCTAGGACACTTCAAAACTTAAGTATCTGATACTAAGTTTGTCATGGTCAAAGCTAGACCCTGGGTGTAACATCGTGAATAATATCCCCTCAGAAACCCCAAACTAGTCTTCTTAATATCATAAGTAGTTAAGGTAAATAAAGTGAATGCATAAGCGGAAAGTAAGACCTGATCACAAACAAAAGCATATGAGTAGTAAGAAGTACTTATAACACATAGAAAATAAATTATTTCCAACAAGCCTCTAATCATGGATAGGGCAGAGGCTAAGACATGTCCCTAGCTCACCCTCAATGAAAATAAAAGATAGTCTCAAACATATCATAAAAGCTGAATAATAAAAAGGTTTCATCTCCAAAGCATAAGGACTCACCCAATCCAACTCTACAAGTAATCCAAATCTAGCCAAGAAGATGATGAGGAAGGTAGTCACCTGCACCTACATTGTGACATAATGTAAGCATAAAGTATGTATTAGTATGTTTAAATGTACTAAGTATGCGGACATGTAATACAATACAGATAAATAATATGAATAACTATATGATAATGATACATCAGCAAGGGCACACATGTAGAGCCAAAGTAGAGAAGGAATCTATATAACAATATGCCATGAGTGAAATGATGCATGATAGCATAATACATCAACATATGTGGGTACGTCACCACAATCGATAATAAAACCATGCAAGCTATAACATGAAATCTCGATGTTGTCCCTACATTGAAGAAAAGGGAGCCTACTTACCAAGGTAGGACTCTACATGTCATATTATCAGTTTTCCAGTAGCAATCCAAATTGTGAAACGTTATCATTTTCACGGTGACACGTAGTTATGGGACAATGAAATTTACTTTAAATAGGTCATGGGGAATGGCTCAACTAGCAGGTGAGCTATAATTCACAGGGTCCTCTCTATGCTAAGCCAACATCCCACGAAATACATAATATATACATATAGTCATACATGTCATAAATCATCATAAATTATCATAATTAATATTGTAAATCCTTATCATAAACTTGATCATACTCTCATAGCTCAAAACATGATGCATCAGTGTAGCTCATTTCATAGTAGGGACCATAAGTCAAGATTAAGGTACTCGATTCCCTATTCATAGCATACTAGGGCCCTAAGTCACCTTTTGAAATCCTGAGTCTCCCATTTGAGACCTAAGGTCGATCTCAAGGTCCTAAATCTCATATTCATAATTGTAAGCTTCTTTGAAAACCTTGTATATGCATTATCATGTGATGAGAGATAGGAGTATAGCATGGGTTCATAACTAATAAGTTCAAAATCATGATAATTGAGAAAACACATGCATAATCATTGAATTGAATATCATTTGAATCATAATTAAAGGAACACATTCATGAATTTCATAATCATCATACCATACTTGAAGAAATCTCGTGATCATGTAATTGGAAGTGATTCATGCATAATCTAGTATACAAAGTCAATCTACATCATAATAATACCATTTAAAATCAAAACCATGAAAACCCTAATTTAATCATGCTTGAAATTAGATGAGTAATAGAGAATGAAAGGTACCCATGGATGAATCTCACATACCTTAATGAGAATTTAAGAACTAAGGATAAATTTGACTTGAAACTTGAGAGTTCTTCAATGAATTCTTCACTTGAGATTGAGATAAGACTTGAGAGTGATTTTGAGTCTAAGCATTTTAGGAGTGACTGAAAGAGTTTAAATAGGTTAGGATGAAACTAGAAGGGTATTTTAGTATAAAATCCATCCAAATGAAGTTTAGGAAATAGGGAAAGGACCTAAATTCCCTTACAAATACATACTTGAAAATTAGATAGCACACCTTCATGGGGCACCACCATGACCTGTGGTAAGGTTCGTGGTATGTTCCTTGAGCTTTAAAATGCGCAGCCTATGAAAGGTGCACTCCATGTGACCCTCCATGAGCCATCTGCAGCATGCACTATGGAGGGTTTTGTGGTGGAACACCTCTCCATGGAAGCCCTAAATCACACCGAGAGGCCCTTCCACAAGCCCCTTCACGGATGGTGGTGTGCACCTACTATTCGTGAAGGATGTCTTAGTGGGCACCTTGGGCCGAAATTTTTAGAAAACGCATTTTCAAGCCTTGTTTTCACCTTTCAAAGTATGGGACCTTACACCTTGGCACTTGCACCCCCGACCAAAGCAAGGGGGTCAAGATTAGGACTCTTGGGGATCAACAGATTGAAAAGACAGGTGGTAGGGGTGATACTCGAGGTAGAGGCCATCAGGGCCATTTTTATACAGCTTTATCGAGAAAAGAGGTAAGGCACTGGATGATGTTATCACAGATATATTTTCTTTATGCTATCGGTCATCTTTAGCTCTATTTGATCCTAGTTCCACACATTCCTAGGTATCTATATACTTTGCTCCTATTTTGGAGGTGAGCCCTGAGCTTCTTTCAGCATAACTTTGTGTTTTGAATCCCATAGAGGATTCTTTAATAATAGATCAGGTTTGCAGGTCATGTGTGGTTACTACTCAGTGGTAGGATAATCGGGCGAGTCTGATATTACTAAATATGATTAATTTCAACACTATTTTGGGCATGAATTAGTTGGCTCCTTATCACAAACTTCTAGATTATTATGCCAAGACCATTACCTTAGCCATGCTTGGTATACCTCCTGTGGTGTGGCAGGGATCGATTAACCACACCCATGTTGGTATTATCTCATACACTCAGGCCCGGAGGTTGGTAGCTACTAGATTTCTAGCATGCTTGGCTTATGTCGTGATTTATTGGGCTAGTCCCCTTCTGTTGGTTTAGTTGTAGTAGTTTGTGAGTTTTTTGCTGACTTACCTGGCCTACCCCTAGAGAGGGACATTTATTTTTCTATAGATTTAGAGCCAGGAACTAAGACCATATATATTCCTAATTATTAGATAGCCCTCACCGATCTTAAAGAGCTCCGTGTTCAGCTTCAAGGCTTTTTTGATCAAGGATTCACACAGTTGAGTATTTTCCCTTGCGGTGCTCCTGTTATGTTTGTTAAGAAGAAGGATCGGGCCCTCTGGATGTGTATGGATTACATGCAGTTGAATAAGGTGGCAGTGAAGAACCGTTACCTCCTGCCTCACATTGATGGATTTTTTCTACTAGCTACAAGAAACTACAATGTTTTTTAAGATCAATTTGAGGTTGGGTTATCATCATTTGAGGATTAGGGCAATAGACATCCCTACGACTACCTTATAGACCGTTATAGCCACTATGAATTCATGGTCATGTCATTTGGGCTAACTAATGCCCTTGCAACCTTTATGGATCTAATGACTTGCGTATTTAGTCCTTATCTTAACTCTTTTGCTAATGTAATCATGTATGGCTTCCTCGTGTACTCATGGAGCCAAGAGTAGTATGCCTAACATTTGACGAATGTACTTCATACTTTGAGGGATCATCAGTTATACGCCAAGTTTCCTAAGTGTGAGTTTTGGTTGGAGTCTATGATGTTTCTAGGGCACATAGTTCCTAAGGAGGGTATTATGGTAGATTCAGCTAAGATTGAGGTGGTCTGTGGTTGGGCTCGACCCACATCTGTTGCTGAGGTTAGGAATTTCATTGGTCTAGCTGAGTACTACAAGTGGTTTGTTGAGAGGCTTTCCACTATTGTTGCACTATTGACTTAATTGACTTATTAGGGTGTTTCATTTGTATAGACTGAGGAGGTGAGTTGAGCTTTTGGAGGCTTGAGGAGTTGCTCACTACCGTTCCTGTTTTGACTCTTCCAGTAGAGAGCGAGGGCTTTCTCATATATTGTGATGCTTTTGGTGTTGGCCTAGGATGTGTTCTGATGCAGTAGGACCAAGTTGTTTCTTATGCCTTTTGACAGCTAAGTGTTCACAAGCACAACTACCCCACTTATGATCTAGAGCTTACGGCGGCAGTTTTTGCACTCAAGGTATAAAGGTTTACTTATACAAGGTTCACTGTGAGGTTACACAGATCATCACAGCCTTCAACATTATGAAATAGAGGGACCTAAATTCTAGACAGAGGCACCGGCTTGAGTTATTGGTAGATTATGATCTTTCTATCCTTTACCATCTGGGCAAGGCTAACGTTGTTGCGGATGCCTTAAGCTAGAAAGCAGTGAGTATGGTAGTTTCTCTTATTTTCCTATTGTGGACAGGCTCCTAGCTCTGAACATCTAGTCTTTAGCTAAAAGATGGTTAGATTGCATATCTTGAACTCTGAGCGGATACTAGCCTCTATAGAGGCTCAGCCTTCCTTATCTGATCGAATCTGTGCTAGGTAGTATGAGGATAAGTTGTTGGCAGCCCTTAGAGAACAGGTTTTACAAGATGATGGTTGCCCAGCTACTATAGGCCCAGATGAGGTTCTTAAATTTTATGGTCACATGTGTGTTCTTAGAGTTGGGGGTTTGGTGCAATCGATTCTTCGTGAGGCACATGATTCTAGATATTCTAATCACCAAGCACGGCAAAGATGTATCAAGATTTGAGGCATCACTACTAGTGGGATGGTCTGATGAGAGATATAGCTGAGTATATATCTCATTGCCTTAGATGTCAACAAGTGAAGGCAGAGCAATAGCGACCTAGGGAGAACTTCAATGTTCACCCATTTTGAGTGGAAATGAGAGTGCATCACCATGGATTTTGTGATGGGATTACCTCAAACTTTTAGGAGTATTGATCGTATTTCAGTCATGGTGGATCGATAACCAAATCCACTCACTTTCTCTCGGTTCGATCCACGTTCGTTGTTGAGCGGCAAGCCCAAGTCTATATTCAGAAGGAAATCCATCTTCATATGGATACCAATGTTTATCATATTAAATTGGGGGTCTCAATTTACCTCCAGTTTCTAGAGAAATTTTCAAAGCGAGTTGGGCACCCGAGTTAAACTTAGTACTGCATTTCACCCAGACCGATGGTCAGCCAGAGCATACTGTTTAAATCTTGGAGGATATGTTGCGGACCTATGTTTTGGATTTTGGTGATCAGTGAGATCAGCATACAACAATAACTACCACTTGAGTATTCAGATGTCCCTATTCAAGGCTTTATACGCTAGGCATTATCTCTCTCCTGATGGATGGTTTGAGTCCGCAAAGCCTAGACTGTACAGTACAGATCTGCTTTAGAAGGCCTTAGTCAAGGTTCGGATGATTCTGAAAAGGTTGAGAATAACTCGGAGTTAGAACCGGAGTTATGCCGATTGTAGATGTCACCCTTTATGTTTTGATGTTGGTGATCGGGTGTTTCTGTGGGCATCGCCCTTAAAGAGAATTATGAGGTTTGCTTGGCGGGGAAATCTTAGTCCCCAGTATATCGGGCCATTTGAGATTTTGTGGAGATTTGGTGCAGTTGTACATAAGTTAGCTTTCCCTCAAGCATTTTCAACTATATACTCGATTTTTATGTATCGATGCTACGTCGATATGTGCCAGATATGTCTCATCTGTTGTAGTATGATTCAGTTGAGTTGGATGATTGTTTGACATTAATTAAGTAGCTGGTAAATTTTAGCCAGAGATGTTTGATAGCTTTGTTCCAGAGCCATATCTGTAGTTAAGGTCCGGTATAGGCATCGTCCAATCGAGAATGCTACCTAAGAGACCGTCTGGGACATGCGAGAGCAGTACCCCAGCCTATTTGAGCCTTCATGTTTTCTCTTATTCTTACTTTCACATATGAAAGTTCTTTTAGTAATGGATGTTATAATGACCCTGCATGTCATTTTCTGTGTACTACACTTTTTTCGCCATTTAGAGCATTCCTATAGCGACCCCAGGTACTTTATGACCTTCTGGCACTGATAGCTCGATCGCCTGGTCATTCGTTTGGATGTTGCGTAGTTTTTCGTATTTTGAAGGCCTTTACAACTTGAAAAGTTGATTTAGACTAAAATGAAGGTAAACGACCTTAAAATAAAATTCTGATAGTTCCTTCAACTTCAGAGTGACCAAATTAAGCTAGAAGCATAGTTGAATGCAGTATCGAGGCTTTTGCTGTGAGTTTCTATCATATTTAGCATTTAGCCTTAAAAAGTAGTCAAAAGTTAATTTTGATCAACATTCTTGGAATACGTACCTAAATGGAAATTCTGATAGTGTGGTCAGCTCCGGAACATCGAGTTTGTTGTAAAATGACTTTTTGTTTGATTTTCGAGGCCTTTAGGCTCATGCTAAGCCCCTCAGTGGAATTTTATTAAAAATGGATGTGGGAGTGGGACCACATTCAATTGTAACTACCTCGTATGAAATTTTTGATTGGTTAAAAATAGTTGCAAGAGTGGGACCTATATTTAGTCGTAATGACTTTGTATAGAAATTTTGACTATGCCGATGAGTCTAAAACATCAAATTTGGTGGTATGGTATAGTTCGTTTGCATGCATGGGATTCTGGATGAATTTTGAATATTCTGTAGGAAATTGCAAAGTTAGAGAATATCGGTTTTTAGCGGATATCTGGTGCTTGGAAACTATTCTTTGCGATCGCAGAGGTCAGGCTTGCTTGGCCTTTGTGAACGCAAGCCTTTGGCTACAATCACGAAAGCCAGGCTGCTTGTTGTTCAAATTCATTGGGGACCCTCCGCGATCATGGAGGTCATTTTGGCTATACTTCGCGATCGGGGAGTATTGTTTACCGCGATCACTGAGGACAAACATGGCCTATATATGAGCGATCTCCAGCTTCAAACCAAACTATGTTCCAAAGTTTAAGAGTTAATATTAGGCCATTTTAGAGCCAAATTGAGAGATTCATGGGCCTATTTCGCATAAAGTTTTGAGAAGAACACTGTGGTAGTGTCAAAATTGATTGTGGGTTCCCCATTTGAGGTAACGTTTGAGTTTTAGCTGCTGCATTGTCCCTTTCAAATTGAAATTTAAGGAATTTGAGGAAAATGTTATCTTGGTCGATAGAGTTTTGAATTTGGTGATTCAAAAGACTAAATTGCGGGAGTTTTTGTGGTGAACATCATGGTGTACTTGGTTTGAGCTATGGGGGCTTCGTTTCAAGTAAATTTCCCTTGCTAGCTATTGTCGTAGTTGCGGTTTTGAGCTGAAATTGGGCCTTTTTGTATTCTTGGCGTTGGGGTGCTTTCGACCTCAAATTATATTTTGTCTTAGGAATGAGCTTACGGAGCTTGTTAGGACCAAGTTTGTGAGGTTGATTTCAAATTTCTAGATGCCAGTCCCACATTGCTCATCTTTTGACCTCGAAATTGGTTTATATTTGTTCCTTGTAGTTTTAATGTCTTAATGATTGTTATAACATTATGAATCACTTTTTGGCAACTTGGGAGCATTTTGAGGCTATTTGGAAAGGAAAGCACGGACAAAGTTGGTTGGAGTGTCTATGTTTGGCCTATAGGTAGGCTACGACTTTTTCTTCTCTTAGATTGAGTCTGAATGCGTGAATATCGATGAAATTGCATGAATAATGGGCGGGGAGTTAATTCAGATACCTTACTTGCTAGAATTTTTGTTTTAGACAATAGCTGGGGCTAGCAAGTACTTGTTTTGTTACGTTTAGATCATCTATGTCTGGTATGGTTACCTTTTACCTTGATTATGGTTTATGGATGCTTGTGTTGGGCCTTAATCTAGGATTAGACTAGTGATGGCATAGAACCGTGTCGTTCTGGGCCGATAGGCTGACTACTCTCTGCTGGTGTGACTCGAGAGGCATAGGTCCTTATAGACTGATACAACAGACTTGAGTCGACATACTTGAGCCTCCGATAGGCAGTGACTTGACTTGAGGACCTACAATCTTCTATGTCCCCCATTTTATTCTATTAAGACATTCCCGATCGCTCATTGGGGTTTATTGGGCTTCAGAGATAACTTGTTTCAACCATCAAGCCACATTAGATCTTTTAGGAGAGTTCATCCACAGTTAAAGTTCTGGGCTCTATATCCCCCTACTATTTACTACTCAGCCTCTTGTGACAGAGTGAACTATTAGAGTTCAGTTGTGAGTTGTATTGTCTCCATTCTTGGGGCCCACATATGCATTTTAAAGGTCAGGCACAGTGTTGCCCCACCCCCAAATCCTTTTTTTTTTTTTGTATTTGGTATGATCAACATTAGTTTTGACAAGGCGACACATCTATATGTTAAAGGACAGGACTTTGTGCTCCCCTCTTCCTTTAGGGTTCGGGATTACTGGTATTTGGTGCACTTGGTTGAATGGGGCTTCAGTTTATGTATAATTAGTTACCTAGTGCACAAGTGTACTTGCTGGGCTTATCAAGGCCCGGTAGGTGTGTAGATTTAGGTTAGATAGCTTTCTACATTGGTGTACCTACATGTATGGTTCTTGTTCTTATCCTTCTAGTGTTTTATTCTAGTTCTTTCTGCTTTATTTACTATCGGCCAACGATTTCTACTAGGAACCTTTTTCTAGTACTCATACTACACTCTAAATCTGCTTCATGATGCAGGTTCCAGCACGAGTCGGCACGCTAATTCTATTTAGCCAGTAGCAGACTTTTTCTAGAGACATGGGTGAACATCTGGTGTTCTTGGATCATTTCAATCTCCTTTGGCACTTGTCTGGCCCGTCTTTTGCTTTTGAGATAGCCATGTATATGTGTATATTATTTTGGTCCGGTTAGGGGTTGTATCCTATCTTAGTAGCTTTGTACTTGTGACTTCTAGGTCATGGGAGTGATTCTTTTGTTGTGTGTGTATATATTATCTTAGAGTTAGTTCCTTGGTGTTATTGTAAATTTCTGTAAATTGTGATCTCTAGTTAGTTTTGTGCCCTCAAAACTCATTACTAGCAGTTTCGAGTTACGGGTGACTTAGCTACCGGTGGAATATGGTAGGTGCCATTATGAATTAGATTTTAGATCGTACTGACAGTAAAATTATATTTTGTGTATGTAGTTTAGTATCATTGTTTGATATCTCACCACAGTTATAATACTTTGTAATTTAACATTTTTACGAATGATGTTTTTCAGTACGGTGATTTTTTCATATATATTGGTCTAGTTATTTATTAATCATATGATAATAATTGGCAGATAGATGATGACAACATGGTATAAGACATTGTATAGTTGAAACTGATAAAAAATAGTTTTACAATGCATCATTTTTTTATTGGTGTGAAATTTCATTATTTTTTCATGTAAGCTATTCATTATGTTTAAAAATAATTGTACACCAAACTTAACTCATAATATACACTATTTAATATACTTAACTTTAAAATTAAAGTTATAAAATAATAGTTTTAGTATGAGGGTTTGCGATAGATGTGCAATTTGATTATATTTTAGTGTAGGTTGTTAATTATGGTTAATAGTGGACACTAATATTAACTTTTTCTTTTTTTATAACTAAATAAATATATAAAATTAAAGAGAGAGAAATAAAAAGAGATTTATTCAAAAGAATTAAAGTGAAATTAAAGAAGAGAGAAAAGAAAAAAATTCAAAAAAAAGTAATAGAAATGAGAGGAAAAAAAAGGAAAAATTTTAAGAGAGAAATCTTTTCCAAAGAACAAGATAGACAAAAAAAATAGAACCGAAGAGAGAGAAGATAAGATAAGACACACCAATAGGAGGGGAGAAACTTTTTTACCTAGATAGAAGTAAAGTAATTTAGTGATTGTTGAAAAGCTAAAAAATAATATAATAATTACCAATTTCAAAAAACTAGCACATACATCAAACTTTTTTTAAAAAAAAACAAGATACTATATTATAAATACAATCTAACAAATAAACAAAAAAGTAAAAAATATAATATAAAATAAATCTAAAAAATAATAGAGCTTTGTGCATTTGAACAAAAAAATAATTAGAAGTTAAATAATTAATTGATTAAAATTTAATGTAACAAAAGATTCCAAAATATAGAAGGAGTAGTTTAATGTTTCTAACATAATTTTACTGAATTTTTTCTTTTTAAATTTGTTATGTTACATTCTTTTATTAACAAAATATTTGATAGTCAAAATTTTAGTTAATTATCTAGATAGAATAGTCCTAAATTAAAAGTAAATTCCAAATATAAAGAAATTCTAATCAGAAAGTGAATCTTCGAAATTAAATAAATAAAAGATTAAATAATAAATTAAGAAAAATAGTGAAAAAACGATTTTGTCTAAAGAGGAATATTTTAATGAAAGACAAATAGTTCAAACAACATTTCTAAGGACTTTCACGCTTTTAATATTGTATAGATTAACATTTCTTAGTCTTGTAATTTTTTGTAATTATACTGGTATTTATAACTTACACTTTATATAAATGTCATTAAATGCTATATTGTCTTTGGATGCCATACCATTAACTCAACTGTCTCTAAATATCTTTTTAGCAATAAATAGTGCCGCTAAAAAGAAAACTTTACTATTATTAAATGTATCTTTTGTTATAGTGTATGGAAATATTAAATCCAACATAGGTAATACCATATTTGGTAGCGTTGGTTATAAGGAAGTGAGTGATTCAGGTATAAAATTAATAAGGTAATTAATTTGCAATTAAGAAGCCTGCATTAGTAATACTCTCTCTATTCACTTTTACTTGTCACTGTTTCGTTTTTCGAGGTTAACTTGACTAAACTTCAAAGCTAAATTGAAGTAGCTAAATTTGATATTTGAAATCTAAAATTTATATGATCGAAAACTACACGAAAATTGCTATAAGTTACTATCCTTCTCATATTAATGTAATGAAAAAATACATCTTAAAATATTGGTCGAAGTTCATATAGTTTGATTTCGATAAGTAAATAATGACAAGTAAAAGTGAACGGATGGAGTAGATCTATAAGTTGAGGAAGTTTAGGTATTGCTTTATGTAGGATAGAAGGTGGAATAAGTAATACACTTATAACTAATGCATGAATAATTTAAAATCTTGCATAAAATAATGCATAAGTTTGATAATAACTAATATCTATTTTAGTAATACCTACCTAACTCTAGTCAATTACCAAACTACCCCTAATTGTTGTCTATATAAGTTGCTAACAGTATCTAAAATGAAATTAACACAGGGGCATCACCCAAATTAGTAAAACTATAGAGATGGCTTCACCACAGATTCTATCAATCTACAAAAATATAATCAAGCCCTCATTTCCTACCCCTTCTTCACATAGACGTCACAATCTATCGTTGCTAGATTGTTATGCAAATAATGAGTATGTCCCGTTTGTCCTTTGCTACCCTAAACCAATAGTCACGGTTAATAAGATAGCTATAGCCCACTTTCTTCAAGAATCCCTCTCAAAAGCACTGACATACTATTATCCTTTTGCTGGGATCTTAAGAGACAATGCCTATGTTGATTGCAATGACATGGGAGCTGAGTTCTTGGTTGTCCATGTCGGTTGTCGCATGTCCGATGTGGTCAATTCATGCGAAAAGGTTGTATTTCCACCAGGGTTGGCTTATGGCAATAGTAATTCTTTTGATGGAAGGTTATTAATGGTTCAACTGACTCATTTCGATTGTGGTGGAATGGCAGTCAGCATTAGCATATCTCACAAGGTTGCCGATGGATATAGTATTGGCAAATTCATGATTGATTGGGCTGCTATAGCTAAAGATCCGAGTCGTGCAAAACCATCTCCTCAGTTCGATGCAACGTCCCTCTTCCCACCCATTCATAATGCTAGTTCAACCACAGCAGGGGTGAACAACGTGCCACTCCATGGACTACGTGTGAGTAGAAGGTACATGTTACAAAAACTTAATGTCGTCTTCCAAAATTAGATACCTTCATATGATTTGAGACAGAGAGTAGTTGATATCTGTTTCAAAGTTGTTCTTTGTCTAATTTCTACTCACAAAACCAACAGGTACCTTTTCCCTGCTTCAAAATTGAAGACTCTCCAGGCCAAAATTCAATCAGAAATATTACAAAATCCTACTCGGGTTGAAAGTGTATGTGCACTACTTTACAAATGTGCTGCAGAAGCTGCAAGGAATCGTATATCTGGCAATTCATCCTTCCGACCATCAACATTCACGCTATTTGCAAACATGCGTCCACCATTGCCCCTCAACACTGTCGGAAATGCTCCTGGTTACATTTCCACATCAATAGAAGAAGAAGTAGATATGCAGCTACCCAGATTGGCTGCTGGACTAAGAAAAGGGAAAGAAAAACTCCGCAACAGGTTCAATACTGTTGACCGTAACAAATTGGTGTCTGAATCATTTGAAATAATGAAAGAAGTGCAACAAGTATTTAACAGAGAAGGTTTTGATATCTATAGGTGTACCTGTGTATGCAATTTCCCTTTCAATAACGTAGACTTTGGATGGGGTAGACCACTTAGAGTGAACTTGTTAAGTCCTCCCTGTAACTTCTTTTTTCTAACAGATAGTAGCCAGGATGGAGGAGTGGAAGCGGATGTGACGTTAGAAGAAAGTGATATGACTGTCTTCCAAGGAAACAAACAACTCCTTGAGTTTGCTCACCCAATATAAATTAGATTAGCTTGTCTCATTTATTCATGCTGTCACTCAAATAATATTTGCAATTCTGTTGTTTAATGTCCAATTTTTTTTTTTTCAACATTGTTGCTTTTTACTTCTACATTTTATATGACATTTAAGATGAAACTGTGGGAGAAAAAGAGTAAACAAGGCACGTATCTAGCAATGTAGAATCACAAGTCTTGTAGAGTTGTAGTTGATCCTAGTTGTAACACAAAATCGTGAATTCTACTAAGACGGATACCAAACATGCACCGGCCGCCATTTCTGATTCTAAAGAGGTCAGGACAAACTTATGGATTCTCCTCAAAATCACTAAGATAAGCAGAAGCAGATGCACGAAAAAAGTTAAGAGCATGTTTCACCTAACTTCTACAATAAGCTTATTTTGAAACTAGTCACGGGTCCGTTATCTTTCTTTTTTTATTTCTGTGATCTAAATAAAATTTGAAGAGTCAATAATTTTAATATATTTTTAACTTTTTTATTATTTGAGTTTCTAATATTTTTAAGTAGTTTTTGTGTAATACACATTACTCCTACACGGAAAAATAATTTATTACGGGTAATATTGTAATTTCATAGTTAAAGTAGAGGAAGAAATAATTAAATAATAATTAAGATAAATGACACGGTAAAATTAAGCAGACACATTAATAGTCACCGTAAAACGTTAGTATACACTTTAATAGCCACCATAAAATTAAATAAACACGTTATTGTTATTTCACATTTGAAATAGATGGAAAAATATTTTAATAATAATTAATAGAAATGACATAGTAAATTTAAGTAGACAGTGTTGTTGAGGTTTGATCTCGAAACATCGAATTTAAAATGTCAGGCTTGAACCACCAAGCCAAGCAGCTCAATAGTCTTCAACTATCTACTTGACGTAGCTGAAGCAGACACGATGACCCTAAGCTGCTTAATTTAGCCGTCTATTTTATAAGAGAATGTGTTTCTTTAAGATGTGTTTTTCAAAAAATTATACTTTTGCTGAAAAGCAATTTTTGTCCATCCAATAAATTTTAAAATACTTTGGAGTAGTAATTAGTATTTTGCTAAGTTTTTTAAAAGTGTTTTTATGTGTATTTTTCTCAAAAGTATATTTGCAAAAAGTACTTTAGAGGAAAATATTTTTGTAAAAGATTCACCTAAAAAAGAAAAAAAATACTGCTCCCTTAAAACACATATTTTCTCTCACAAACAAATTTGATCAAATACGTTACTTTTTAAAAACAAATACTACTAAGAAAAAATTAAGCATTTTTTACCTCAAAAATTTTTGAGGAAACAAACTATTATAGTAAGAAAAGCAGGAAGATAAAAAGACCCTGTTGAGACCTCTACTTCCAAGATTATTAGTCAAGATTGAACGACGGATTCTATCAAACTCAACAAATATCAGACAGGGGCATTAAAAAGAACTATTAGAAAAGAGAGGCAGAAGCAAATTATTACAATTTATTATCAGTTATTATAGTAATTTTTTGCATAATAAATTGTTTAGCTTTTAAAAGACACACATAAAAGGCAATATAATTGGGATGATAAGGTGACTGAAAAATTTGTTTCAAATCAACTATTGATGCAACTAACAAGACAAAACAGATTCACATGATAGTCTCAACAAGTTCAACAAGATTCAAATGATGAACTATCAAGTGTTGTTGGATAGATTGAAGAAAAAAGAAGAAGAAATACTTCAAATTATTTTTTACGGATAAACTATCTTTAATTTCTGCTTGTATATGTATAAAAGGACGTTTGAGGTTGATATCTCAACCTTCTTCTTGATGTTTATGTTTTTGCATTGATTAAGTATTCTCATTTGTAATATCATCGTAAGTGTATTATAAAGTACTCTGAGATGATTATAGAATATTATTTAATTTGCTCTAATTCTTATTTTCTTCATGCTTGTTCATAAGTAGAGGTTTGTTACTGCATTACTATTGATAAGGTAAGAACTAGTCCTCTTTGCTTGCATTTATTTATGTTGAAAATTTTAGCTTAATATTAATAAAAGGTCAATCAACATTTTGTCTAATGGTATAAATTAGTTAAAAATAAGAATCACAATAACTATTCGTTTTATTTTTTTCGGCTTTTGATAAATATTTTGATTTATTTTACATGTTACTCATTTAGCATTTTTTAATTACTATTATATTAGAAGACAGATCTCACAAGAACACTTCTAAGAGTTATTATTGATGGGCACACCTGTTGAATTTTCGGTTGGGACGGAGACAACATATTTTTCCTTCCCACCCGTGTTAATTATCGGATCAAATTTAAATTTAAAGTTTACTTAACAAACTTTTATCAAAATTAAAGTTTAAATAACAAACTTTTTATCTTTCTGCCTGAGAAATCTGTTTGAATTTATTGCTTTTAATTTATAAATCAAAAGCTATAAGTTAGAATTTTTAACTTATTCTTTTGACTTTGGTCTTTTTGGCTTAAGAATAAATATTTTTTAAATTTTACTCAAATACTTCAAAAGTGCTTAAAAACATTTTGTCTTAAAACACTTAAATAAGCTAATTTAAACAGACTCTTACCCACTGTTTGGATGGTAGTTTGTCATGGTTTCATAATGGATGGTATGGTATTGTAAAGTACATTGGACTGTATGAGTTGCTACTGTTTAATGGTAATTTGTTGTTTGATTTGACTATATGGTACTGTATCGCAACTTATAAATTTACAAATATGTTCTTAATTATTATAAATATTGAATTTATCAATATTTTTTAAAAAAAAAATTAAAAAATAAATACATAAAATCAAGTAAAGAAACATACAAGCTAATATATCTCTAATCCGTATAAACAACACAAGAAAATAAAAAAGTAAGAACTTAAAAAAGGGAACCTCAAAAAATAGACCAAAGCTTGAAAGAAAAGATGAGAGGCGAGAGAAACGTTTCAAAATTAAAGTTGATGCGGAGGGAAATAAGTAATATAAAAGCAATAGATTTGTTAGGGTAAAGTTTAATAAGGAATAAATGATAAATTTGAATTATTTAAATTTAAATAAGGGTATTATTGGAAAAATAATAAGAGAACCATGAAATACCACCAAATTAATAGTTTCAAAAAGTGAGGATTTTCGTAGTTACAAAACCATGAAACTGTTGAGACATAATCTGTAATAAGTTAAGTATAGGTTATTCTGTTAAGAAGTTATATCAGTGAGTTTGTTAACTAAAGGGATTAGTTAGTTAGGTCTCTTATAATCAAGTCAGTTAGTGAGCTATCTATATATATTCCCTAAGCTCACATTGTGTAAATACAACTAGAATATAGAAAGTTAATGAGAAACCCTCTACATACTGTCTTCTTCTTCCTTCTTCAATTACCATTACATTGATATTTTGTGATCTCTATTAATACCTTCATGGTATCAAAGTCGTGGATCAAAATCATATTTGATCTTGGGAAATACTACTAAGTTTTAGATTTTTGATTATTAGAATCTAATAAGTGAAAAAGCTTCTGTAGTTCAAAGGAAATTGATCAAGAAGATGGGGTCTGTCAATGAAAATGGAGATGAATTGCCTCAAGAAATCAATCATGGTGGCCATGCAAATAGATCTGCATTTCAGTATAGTGGAAATCTTGGATATTCGAAGTCCATACCAGTGACGAATCATATTTAAGGTAATGACTATAATCACCCACTTTTCTTGAGTCATTCAGATGTTAGTGGTGTAGGTTTGGTATCGTTTCAATTGACGCTTTGAAAATTATGCACACTGGAGTAAGGCGATTGGATTAGCTCTACTTGGTAGGAATAAACTTGGGTTGATAGACGGATCTTGTAAGAAAGAACGTACGAGTTCAGAATTAGGGAGCCAGTGGGAAAGAGTAAATATTGTAGTGCTTTCATGGCTTTTAAACTACTCAATATCATAAAGTTTTTTAGGAGGAGTTGTTTTTTCTCTTGTGCCCAAAGTGTTTGGAAAGACCTAAAGGAAATATTCAATCGCATAAATGGATCAAGAACATTTAGTTTGCATAAACAAAAAGTTACTCTTTAACAAGGTACTAATTCTGTGACAGGATATTATACAAAATTAAAAGATTTGTGGGATAAGTTTGCGGCATTAGTCCCATATCCTGGATATATGTGTGAAAGATCAAATGGTTATGTTGATCTCTAAACAGGCAAAAGCTATATCAGTTCCTTATGCGCTTGAATGATATCTATACTCAGGCAAGAAGTCATATTCTCTTGATGAGTCCAGTTCCTACTGTGAGCCAAGCCTATGCAATGGTCATAAATGATGAGTGTCAAATATGCACTGCTTACAATAGTGCAAGTCTTGGGATGAACTCAGTAAGTACAATTGGCATTGACTCTATAGCCATTTATTCAAGATCTAGTAGATATACTAGTCAGAATGCAAGAAATAATAGAGGATATAACCATAACATGTTCAAGAAAAGTGATGGTGTAGTGTGTGAATTCTGCAGGTGCAAAGGACATACAAAAAAACAATGTTACAAGCTGATTAGGTATCCACTTGTCTTTAAATCTAAGAAGAAGATGTATAATATAGGGAATAATACTGCATATAATGTAATGAATGATCAGCAAAGATTCATTTGATAAGGCCAATTATGGATTTAATACAAGTGGTACAGTATTACCTACAGGAAAACAAGGAGGCGAACAACTTTTATGTGGTACACAAGGAATGGATGAGTGTGTCAAACAGCTGCAAGGGTGTACATTCATGTAATGATCCGTTAGGTCATTTTGAGAATTAGTCCTCTTGTTTCCCTAAAATATCCTTCTCGTAAATTCTAAGTAAGTATTTTGGACTATTATTTGATAACTACGACTGTTTTAACTTATGGGCAATTTAGACAATTAGATAAATTCGTGGACCAAACAGTTAAGTTACTTAATTACCACTTAGCCTATGTATTAAAAATAAATTAGTGGGTTATCACTCTTAAAACCTAATCAAATTAAGTACAGCAAAGAACGGAAAAAGGAGAGAAAGAGTGTCCACCTAGCCGCACATCCGACCACTTCGTGTCAGGTAAATTTCAATTTGATGAAGATGTTATTTGCGGTTTGTTAGCAGGGTGATAATTAATTAAAAATTAGATGGTTGTTTGGTGTAAAGCAAGGGTAGAGAACGAAAAGAAAAAAAATTAGTTTAGCATGAAATTTTGAGTTGTTTGCAGTAATGATATTGCTTCTTATATGAATATAAGTTTGGGGTGAGTGGCGCTATAATGATGGCCATGACTACATGCATGCATTTGTTGGCAACATCTTTTGCCTGAATGTAATTGTAGCTTGAATATTACTTTGAACCTGTGTCCTCCGTGTCTTAGTTTGGGGTCCATAATTTGGATAGACATTATAAATAAGATATCACTTAATTGCTTTTCTTATATGATATATATATAGATGCCTCTTGGGGCGCAGCGCAGTAAAGTTTTGATGAGTGACAAAAAGCTTGAACCAGTTTCATCGGACAGTTCCCTGAGCACAACACCTACCTACACTGAAGGTGCTGAAGATAAGGCGTGAGATCAGGAGAAGCGGAAGCAGGTTACCTACTACAAGAAGACTTCATCAAATAGATAGGATAAAGGTTGAAGAAGAAGAAGAAGTAGTCCACCAATAAGAAAAGGATTGTGCTAAGAAGACTTATCCTAAAAGGAAGAGGAGTTCGACTAGGACTACGCAAGAAAAACTATAAAGGGGGAAGCAGCAGCGGGTAGAGGGGTGGATTTGAGAGAGAAAAAGTGAGCATAAAGAATCAAGAGGGTTACAGCAAACAGAGTTGTTTTTTTTCTTGTTCTTTAATTCGTTGGATCTTAGGGCTATTGGGCTAAAGATCTAACTAAGTTTGTAATCGTTGTTGAAGGCTCTGGTGATTTAGTGAAGTTGAAGTTAAATCCTGTGGAGCACAGGTTGTGGTTTTTTACCCTTTTGAGCCGAGGGTTTTCCACGTAAAAAACTATTGTGTCTTAATATTGCTGTATCATTGAAACACGTCTTATTTACCTGTTCCAACGACTAGGCAATATTCGTAGGGTGCGTGTTCCTATCAATTGGTATCAGAGCCAGGTGTTCTTATTAAAGGCTAATACCTAAGAACCTATTATCATGAACACTGCACCACCACTAGGTCACGGAGAAGGACAGTCATCGGTTCGACCCCCCTTGTTTAATGGCACACACTTCGGATGGTGGAAGGCCAGGATGGAAGATTTTATCCAAGGAGAGGACTACGAGCTCTGGGATAGAATCATTGTAGGACCCACTATTCCTATGCAAATGGTGGATGGCAACCAGGTCCCCAAGGAAAGAAGGGATTTCAATGCTGACGACCTGCTTGCCATGAAGAAAAATGCAAAGGCAAAAAATATACTGGTATGTGGTCTAGGTCCTGAGGAGTATAATAGAATATCAAGCTGCACTACAGCTAAGCAGATCTGGGATGCTCTCACTGTTGCCCATGAAGGTACAGCTCAAGTTAAGAAATTCAGGGTAGCTATGCTCTTCACAGAGTATGAGACCTTCAAGATGAAGGAGAATGAGACTTTGCACGAAATGATAGCTAGACTCACCTTGCTCATCAATGAGCTAGCCTCCTTAGGAAAAGTACTCACATCTGAGGAACAAGTTGACAAGGTCTTGAGGATTCTTCCTAAATCAAAGTGGGATGTAAAGGTTACGGCTATCAGGGAAGCCAAGGACATTGAGACAATGACTCTGGATGAACTGGTAGGAAACCTCAGAACTTATGAGATGAACATGGAAGGTCAGAAAAAGGGAACCGGCCTGGAGGAAAAATCACTTGCCCTCAAGGCAGCCTCAGATGATGAAGGATCAGACTTGGATGATGATCAGATGGCCTTTCTAGCAAAACACTTCAAAAAATTCCTGAAAAGGAAGGGCAAGGACAAAAGAGAAACAGGCAACAGGAGGGGGACTGATGAAACAGGTAACAAAAGGTGGCCAGATGACAAAAACACCTCTGGTTGTTACAAGTGCGGAAAGACTGATCACCATATCAAGCAATGTCCCCAGTGGGAAATCGAGTGGAGAAAGGAAAGGGCTGAGAAAGAAATTAAAGAAAAGGGAGCCAAGCAAAAGGAAAGAGGAAACTGTGCCATGGTGGCAGCATGGGGATCAGGTTTAGAGGACTCTGATACAGAGGAATTTGATGACACTGCATTCATGGCTGTTGGAGAATCAGATAATGAAGAAGAATCCAAATCTGAGGTAAGCAGCTCAGAACTCAAAGAAAAACTGCATCTCTTCTCAAATAAAAAACTGATTTCTCTCATCACTGGCTTGACAAATGATTTCAAGAAATAGAAAACGAAAAGATTCAATTAATTAAAGACTTTTCTGACCAAAAATTTGAAAATCTTGAAATACAAAATTGCTTAGATGAGGCTAATGAGAGAAACAGTAAGTTAAAGAAACAGATTGAACAACTTGAGTCTCTTATTTTGAATCTGAAATCAGAAGTGCTAAAACTAACCCTTGATGACAAAGAGAAAAGTGAATCTAAGGAAAAATATCTGAAGATAGAATCCGAACTGAAAAAATGTAACATTAACTTCCTGTGCGAGAAGGAGAAGGTAAGAAATCTAAATCAAGAAATCTCAACCTTGAGACTTGATCTAGAGAAAGCCACCAGGTGGACCAAGTCATCTAGAATTATAAACCACCTAGGTGACAGGAGCCATAATAAAAAGGCTGGAATAGGTTTTTTCCATGAAAATGGCTTTTCCAATGATTTGTGCTATCTGTGCGGCAAGATGGGGCATCCAACCACTGAATGTCCAATTGCCTCAGCTGCTAAAAACAGAAATGGTGTCCACATGCACAAACTAAAACAGGAACAAATTAAGAGAAACAGATCAAAGAATATGCTGCCCTACTGGGCAAGAAGAGATCTCATTCATCCATTTTACAACAAAAAAGGACCCAAGCTAGTCTGGGTTCCTAAAACTAACCTCTAATCTGTTTTGCAGGTTGCAGTGAAAGGGAGTAAGCACTGGTACATGGATAGTTCTTGCTCAAGGCATATGACAGGAGATGGAACCAGGTTCCTTTCACTAGCACCTTTCAAAGGAGGAAAAGTTTCCTTCGGAGACGGAAAGAAGGGCACTGTTGTGGGAATTGGAAAGATTGGACGAAAAGACTCAAATGCCATAGATGAAGTTTACCATGTGGATGGATTGAAGCACAACCTTCTGAGTATATCTCAACTTTGTGACAAGGGCAACAAAGTGACTTTTACCTCTGATGGTTGCAAGGTCGAAAGACTAGACACAAAGGAAGTAGTGCTAACAGCAAATAGACACAAAAATGTTTATAAAGCTGATATTGTGGGCATGGCAGGATCTCAGCTGAAGTGCTTAAGTGCCATGACAAATGACTCTTTACTTTGGCACAAAAGACTTGGACATGCAAGCTCCAAGCAACTGAACATTTTATCATCAAAGGACATGGTCATAGGTCTACCCAAAACCAAGTTCAAAGATGACAAGGTATGTAGTGCATGTGTCAGGGGGAAACAAGTCAGAACTGCATTCAAATCAAAGAACTAGGTAAGTACCTCTAGGTGCCTAGAACTGGTCCATCTGGATCTGTGTGGACCAATGAGAGTAAAAAGCAGAGGAGGAAAAAGGTACGTGTTTGTCATAGTTGATGATTACTCTAAATTCACATGGACCCTGTTTTTGACCTCTAAGGATGAATCTTACAACGCCTTCTCTATCTTCATCAAGAAAATTGAGAAGAAGTTGAAGACTTCTCTAGTTTCCATAAGATCTGACCATGGGACAGAATTTGAAAATGCAAACTTTCTTGAATTCTGTTCAACAAATGGAATAGATCACAATTTCTCAGCTCCAAGAACACCTCAACAAAATGGAGTAGTAGAAAGAAAAAACAGGACCTTAGAAGACATGGCCAGAACAATGATGATTGCGAATAACTTGGCAAGAAATCTTTGGGCTGAAGCAATTAACACTGTAGCTTACACTTTTAACAGATGCATGCTTAGACCAATACTCAATAGGACCCCCTATGAGTTACTCAAAGGCAGAAAACCAAATATCTCTCATTTCCGAACATTTGGATGCAAATGCTATGTTCATAATAATGGGAAAGATAATTTGGGAAAATTTGATGCTAGGAGTGATGAGGGAATCTTCTTAGGTTATTCTTCACATAGTAAGGCATATAGAGTACTGAATAAACGAACAAACTGTGTTGAAGAAAGCATTCATGTTATTTTTGATGAAACCAGTAGTGTCCTTGAGAATGATTTGCAGGATGCATATGACAAGGAGCACAGACCAGAGGAACAGATCTGTTCACCTGATACACACACTGCTCAAGAAGAAGGCACACAGTCAGGGGGAACCAGTGATGCTGAGGTGCAATATTCAGATCCTGCGCCTAATTACACTCCTTCAGCACAAGAAGCTCAACCCCATGATCTGGTGATCAAGAAATACAAATACCAGGACTCGCATCCGCTTGATAATGTTCTTACAGATCTGACATCTGGGATCACCACCAGATCAGGGATGAAGAACCTGTGTGCATTCCATGCGTTTGTATCCATGATGGAACCAAAGAAGATAGGTGAAGCACTGCAAGATGAAGAATGGATTCTAGCTATGCAAGAAGAACTGAACCAGTTTGAAAGATGCAAAGTCTGGCACTTGGTTCCTAAGCCAGAAGCAAGGACCATCATTGGCACAAAATGGGTGTTCCGCAATAAACTTGATGAACATGGAACTGTTACGAGGAACAAGGCGAGACTAGTGGTTCAAGGATACAATCAGGAGGAAGGGATAGACTACGATGAAACATTTGCACCAGTTGCACGACTTGAGGCTATGAGATTGCTCGTTGCATTCGCTGCATTCAAGGAGTTCACCCTATATCAGATGGATGTGAAGAGTGCATTTCTTAACGGGTACTTAAAAGAAGATGTTTACGTAAGACAACCACCTGGTTTCGAAAATCCAGATTTTCCAAATCATGTGTTCAAGCTCGACAAGGCCTTGTATGGGTTGAAACAAGCCCCCAGGGCATGGTACGAGAGGCTGTCGAAATTTCTTCTGGACCATGGGCATACTAGGGGAAAAATCGACAACACCTTGTTCCTTAAATCTCAAGGGAAGGACCTGTTAATTGTTCAAGTATATGTAGACAGACATCATCTTTGGATCTACAAATGCTCTCATGACCCAGGAGTTTGCAAACTTGATGAACGGAGAATTCGAGATGAGTATGATGGGAGAACTAACCTTCTTCCTGGGGATACAATTTAAACAAACACCCTCAGGAACTCTAATTCATCAAAGCAAGTATGTTAAGGAACTCCTCAAGCGGTACAACATGGAAGACTCCAAAGAAATCGACACTCCAATTGCCACTGCAACAAAATTGGACCTGGATGAAAGAGGAGTAGGTGTGGAACAAAAACTCTATCGAGGTATGATTGGTTCTCTCCTGTATCTCACGGCCAGTAGACCAGATATAGTGTTCAGTGTGGGACTCTGCGCTAGATTTCAAGCAAATCCCAAGGAATCACACCTCAAGGCAGTAAAGAGAATACTCAGATATCTCAAGGGGACCCAGGACTTGGGACTATGGTACTCCAAAGGCAGCAACTTCAATCTTGTTGGCTACACAGATGCTGACTATGCAGGTTACTTGGTGGACAGAAAAAGCACTTCAGGTATGGCTCACTTTCTTGGAACAAGTCTGATCTCATGGTCCACAAAGAAACAGAACATTGTGGCTCTATCAATAGCAGAAGCTGAGTACGTCGCAGCTGGGTCATGTTGTGCTCAACTGCTTTGGATAAAACAGCAACTTCAGGACTTTGGGGTAGATATTGGCTGTGTTCCTATTCTATGTGATAACACTAGTGCTATTAACATAGCAAAGAATCCTGTACAACATAAAAGAACAAAGCATATTGACATAAGGCACCATTTTCTTCGCGATTCTGTGGAAAGGGGTCTTGTATCTATAATGTTCTGTTCTACGGAGGATCAGATAGCTGATATTTTCACCAAAGACTTAAGCAGAGAAAGGTTTGAAAAACTTAGGTTAGACTTGGGAATGATTAAGATTGCATGAACTCCCTCTGATAATTGACTAGACTTCAATGCTATAACGGATGTTGAGGTCCTCTGTTAAAATGACCTAATAATCATCATTTGGATCGACATGGTGTGTGACTCTATGTGCAGGATTGGTTCCCTTACATGCAAAGACATTTGGAACAGGTCTCCTTAACCAGGTATCAGTAATTATGCATTTCATTTTCAATACTGATCTATAGACCAGGTACCTTAACCTGTTCCCTCATTGGGCTATGCTGACACTCCCCATTTCCCTTCCTTACCGCCAATAGTCTTTTCAAGTGTCACTCACCCTGACAGGTTCAGAGAACCACTCATCATACGTCTTCCGCCTTAAATGAAACCAGGAACTCTTCGAATTCCCAACCCCTTTTAAAAGGACGGTTTTCATCCTTCCCTCCTTCATCATTTCTGAAACAACCTCTCACACCCACTCCCTTCTGCTTCCATGGCATCCCCAAGCGACTCACAGACTACCTCCCTCCAAAATGCTCCTACTTCGACTACTCAAGCCATAATTGTTCATCCTACTGCCAACATCCCTCCACCTCTTCGCATTAATCTCTCTGACCTTGCTTCTTGGGGAGGGTTCTCCAACCATTTTCCTGGCTTTCCCGGTGCCCCTTCGCCATTCACCACATTCCCCGTCTCTAGGGTAACCGGCAAAACTCCAACGACGAACGACTCTGACAACCGTCCAAACCCTTCTTCCGTTCGTCTTCAACCCCAAAAAACTGCAGTGGCTCCCGTTGAAATTTCAGATGAACTTTCCTCTCCTGAACAGGTCCCTCCATCTAGTTCAATCAGAACCCCACACACACGAAGTCGCAAACGCCAAGCTGATATTGCTCTTCAACGAGCCATGCAACAAAGTAAGAAACCAAAACCTGGGTCTGTTCCTGCTCCCTCAAGAAACCCTTTGCCTCACCTGGTTCGTGGGACCAGAAGAAAACACATCTTTCCAAAAGCTCCCCGCACTCTCCCTTCATCTTCATCTTCTGAGAGCTCCTATATGTCTGGGTTCACCACATCCTCCTCCTCCTCATCCATGTCCGCCTCCTCTCCAGAAAGACCCACCAAGACCTCTGCCACCCCAAGTTCTTCCGTGCCCAAAAAGCCGACCAAGAAGAAACAGGTCCCTCAACCTGCTCCACCTCCACAAAATACTTCGGGAGATAAGTCAGCTACTCCTACTCCCCTTACTCCAGAAACGTCCTCCGTATCTCTTGATCATTTTAAGAAACGTTCCCTCATTCGGGGACGAGTAATCACTGGCTTTGGGGGCCCTGACATGGACATCTTACTGTCCAAAATTGCTCATCAGGGTTGGTCTGACCTGTTCCTTCAACAACACTCTCAGAGAAAAATGGCGAGACCTGAGATGTATGAGTTCTATGCCAATGGTCGTGTTCGCGATTTGGTTCTCTCTTCTTCTGTTCGAGGGGTGCCCTTGACTCTGGCAGCCTCTGATTTCTCAAGAATTCTGGGAATCCCAAATGCTGGGTGGGATCACTATGTGCGCCATGAATGGCCTCCGTTGGACAATCTCCCCTCTGCTCTAGAAATAACCAGAAAGTTCTCCGGGAAGCCCAACTTGACTCACCACAGGCGAGTTTAACGGAGGGAAATGTCATCCCTTCATCGTCTTTACTTCGATGTCGTCCACAAGGTTCTCCTTCCTCGACAGGAGCGTCGGTCTGAAGCAAGTTTCCTGGATCTCACATTGATGGAACTCCTGGACTCAAATGTTCCCATAAACCTGCCGTGTCTTCTCCTGAAACATATTCAACGGGTCCTCATTCAGGATAGAAATGGTCATGCTCTTCCCTATGGGTTTTGGCTGGGGCAAATTTTCGAGGCTTACTCAGTCCCAGTCCATGTCTGGACCCTGCAGACCACCAAGGATGTCATTGGGCAGGTGAACCATGCGCATTTACCTGGTTCAATGCAGCGTACTGGCACTCCTCTGCATCGTCTCCAACTTGAACTGGATGCCAAAACTGCTGAACTATCCCTGGCCCAACAGCGCTTCATGATGGAACGAGAAGTCCTTTCTTCCAGAATCAACGTTCTTGAGGAAACCCTTCAGAAAGAAAGAGCAGAGCATGCGGAGGTTGTTCGAAAACTCACCATGTTGATCCCTTAAACCTGTTTCTTGTGTGTCTGGTCTGTGTCAGCTGTTCACCCTTGTTTTTGTTAAGGTACTAGTCTTAGTCTGTGTTTGTTAGTGGTGTGCTACATTGCTGGTTGCTTGTGTTACGCCCTTCTCCATCTATGTCTTTGTGTTCGAAGGGCTCCATATCCTATGTTCTTGTTAATACACTCCTTGTTTTTTCAACATGATGTTATTAAGTTCGTAATAACTTTGCCTTACATATGCGTGTTCATTGATTTTCGATGATGTCAAAAGGGGGAAGACTCTTTTAAGAATTCGTAAGTAAAGGACGCGTCATGCAATATTTATAACCCTTGTCTTAACCCTTGTTTTAACTAATGTGTGTTCAAGTTTTAGAAACAGGTCCATTATCTAGTGATTTGTCATCATCAAAAAGGGGGAATTTGTTGGGGTGCAGCGCAGTAAAGTTTTGATGAGTGACAAAAAGCTTGAACCAGTTTCATCGGACAGTTCCCTGAGCACAACACCTACCTACACTGAAGGTGCTGAAGATAAGGCGTGAGATCAGGAGAAGCGGAAGCAGGTTACCTACTACAAGAAGACTTCATCAAATAGATAGGATAAAGGTTGAAGAAGAAGAAGAAGTAGTCCACCAATAAGAAAAGGATTGTGCTAAGAAGACTTATCCTAAAAGGAAGAGGAGTTCGACTAGGACTACGCAAGAAAAACTATAAAGGGGGAAGCAGCAGCGGGTAGAGGGGTGGATTTGAGAGAGAAAAAGTGAGCATAAAGAATCAAGAGGGTTACAGCAAACAGAGTTGTTTTTTTTCTTGTTCTTTAATTCGTTGGATCTTAGGGCTATTAGGCTAAAGATCTAACTAAGTTTGTAATCGTTGTTGAAGGCTCTGGTGATCTAGTGAAGTTGAAGTTAAATCCTGTGGAGCACAGGTCGTGGTTTTTTACCCTTTTGAGCCGAGGGTTTTCCACGTAAAAAACTACTGTGTCTTAATATTGCTGTATCATTGAAACACGTCTTATTTACCTGTTCCAACGACTAGGCAATATTCGTAGGGTGCGTGTTCCTATCAATGCCTTCTAGCATCTTTATGTTCTGGCGAGTGCTTTGGTTCTTCTTTATATGCACTTAACACCATATGGTGCGTCTTTGGATGTTTTTGTATTAATATTGGGGAAATTGAGCCTTAATTTTAGGTTTAAGATTTTGAAACTTAATTATAGGTTTACATAAGTTTTGGATCTAACCTAGACCTATAGTAGTTTAGGTGTTGTTAGTTTTGAAATTTTATGGTAATAATTAATTTGACTAGATCGTGGTGCTACAGATTCTATTCGAAATGGAAAAGCTCAAGTATTTGATTGATCGTGATTCGACTAAGGCAGGTAGACTTTTAAAATTTTGTAATTCTCGTAGAATTTTCAAAATTTTCCTTCTCTTACTTGTGATTCATGAAATATTTTTAATGTTATAAACATGGGGTGGTTCAATGTAAATGTGAATTGGTGTGATGTTGTAACACTTGAATTGAAAATGTGGTTAAGTGGTGTAAATTCTATATTGAGATATGTGGTTGTGATTGGTGATTATGAGTGGATTTGTTGTGGACTTCATTTCATGCTCATTCATTCTATGACATACATGCTTGCATTGGCTCAGGATATTGATATGAACGAGATAGTGAAAATTGAGGCCGAGGTCTTTACCGATCGAGATGTGATGTCGAGGTCATTGCCAGTGATATTGTGATACTGAGATCTTTCTAGTGATATTGTGATGTCGAGGTCATTGCTGGTGATATTATGATACTGAGATCGTTTTTAGTGATATTGTAATGCCAAGGTTATTACCGGTGATATTGTTATACTGAGATCCTTTCTAGTGATATTGTGATGCTGAGGTCATTGTCGACGATATTGTGATACTGAGATCTTTGCTAGTGAAATTGTAATGCCGAGGTCATTGTCGGTGATATTGTGATATTGAGATCTTTGCTAGCGAACTTGTGATACCAAGGTCATTGCCGACAATTATTGCATAAACATTACATCTCATTCTTGCATATTCTTGTGTGGCATGATATTATTCCTATGATTGATTGTGTTATCACTTGTGAGTTTGGAATGTGATTTTGAATTGTGATATTGTGAAAATTATCTTTATTATGTATTATTTGTTGCTAGGCTGGGTTGATTTTTTGTGCAGGTTATAGTTATAGAGGTCGGTTGGGATGAAAGGAGTTTGTGTATTGTATTGGACTTGCTTTATTTTGTTACTTGCTGGGTACCATGTGGTTGGTACTCACCCCTTGCTTCTACAATTTTATAGGTTATGTGCTCGAATCTTTGTGATATTCTCTCTTCTCTTTTTTATTCGAGGCTTTCTGTGGAGATTAGTGAGGTAGCTATTTCTCATCTCAGCGAGTCTCATCTTCCTATTTATGATCTTGTTCTACTTTAGAGACAACATCATTTGAGACTTGTATTTTTATTTTAAATATTTTGTAATACATTAATGGCTTGTATACGTGACAACCAGGTCTTGAGAGATTTTAATTAAGTTGACTTATTATCCGCAGTTAAAATTTTTTACTTTGTATTATTCTTCTATATTTTGTTGTTATAATTGGGTTTTAGGATGATTTGTCTTGGTGGGATAAGACGAGCGTTATCACGTCCATTTTTGGACCGTGACAATTCACCAAGAGCTAGTATGAGCAAATCTTGCAGATACTAAAACAGAGCCAAAGAGGGACTTCATGGCAGATGGTGTTATGAAAGATAATGCAGTCAATACACCAAGTAAAGCCCTTCTAGTTTATGAAAATAATGATGTATGATTTATTGATACAGGAGCAACAAACCACATGATGTCCAAAATTGATATATTTACCAAGGATTCTGTAATAAAGCTAAAGGAATCAAAACCTGTGTATTTACCTACTAGTGAGATGTCAAATGTCACTCGCATAGGATCATGTTCTATTTCTCCAAGAAGTATTATCACATATGTATTTCATAATCTAGAGTTCAAATACAATTTGTTGTCAATTAGTAGAGCAACTTAAGAGTTAGGATGTTCAGTCACTTTTTTCCCACACTTTTGTGTATTTCAGGATTTTTACATTGGCAAGGTGAGGAATATGGTAAGGAGGATGCTAGTCTATATCTACTACTAAGTCACCTAACTCAGAGTAAGAATCAGCACACAACTTGTGTGTAAAAGAAGAAGACAAGCAAGCTATGCCATAAAGTATGTTCAACTTTGGCATCAAAGGATAGGTCGTATGTCTTTCCAAATGTTGGTCAAGTTATTTTCTATCCGTAGTAACTCTCATCACAAGTCATTGAATAAATGTACTATATGTCTATTTGCAAAACAAACAAGGGTTGTGTTTCCTATTGGTAGTATCAAAAATAGTAAATGCTTTGATTTGGTTCATGTAGATGTCTGGGGGCCATATAAGACTCCTACATTTGATGGAAATAAATACTTTCTCACAGTGGTTGATGATTTTTCTAGAATGACTCGGTTATTCCTATTGAAGAACAAGTCAGCTATATGTGTGTCTTTACAATGTTTCTTACAGTTTGTATAAACTCAATTTGGTAAATATGTTAAAAAGGTAAGGTCTGACAATGCGTCAGAGTTTGTTGACTTTGTGTGTAATTCAATGTTAAAAAAAAGAATAATTCATCAAAGACCACGTCCGTAGACTCCACAGCAAAATGGAGTAGAAGAAAGGAAACATAGACATATCTCGGAGGTAATAAGCATTTTAAGATTTAAAGGAAAAATTCCATTAAAATATTAGGGTCAGTGTGTGCTAGCAGCCACCTACCTAATAAACAGGATGCCTAGCAAAGTGTTGGGAGGTATTTCTCCATATGAGAAGGTGCATAGAGCTAAACCAATGCTATCATACTTAATGGTAGTAGGATGCTTGTGTTTTGCTAAGGTACTTTCAGAGGCTGACAAATTAGCACCTAGATAAAAAATCGAAGTATATAAGGGATATTCAGAAACTCAAAAAGGTTACATATTATTTTATTGGACTTCTCAAAAAAATTTGTTAGTAGGGATGCAATTTTTAAAGAAGATATTTTTCCTTTTTCTACCTTGAGAAATCAAAAGCATACTGATCCTTCTGTTGACATTGAACATAAGGAATTAATGAACTATGACTGAAATTCATATTCTGGTATAACTAGAAATGTTGCTGATACAAGAGGTGCCTTAGAATTGTCTGATTCAACAGTTACTCAGGCAGAACACTGCTAACAATTTTAGAGATGGAACAGTAATGAACTAATTGTTTAGGAGCAAGTACTCGAAGAAGTTGTTACTGAAAATGATCAAACACAATAAGTTCCTAATATTCCTACTACTAGAAGGTCTACAAGAGGAACTCATCCACCTATATGGATGAAGGACTTTGTATCCTTAAACATCAATAAGGAGGTACAATATCCTATGCCTGACTAGGTTGCTTATGATCATCTATCCTCAACTTATAAGACATTTATTGTCGCAACAATTACTTTGATTGAACCAACAACTTATAAAGAAGCTATCAAGCATCGTAGTTGGATAAAAGCAATAAAGGTTGAAATAGATGTCTTACAAAACAACAACACCTGAGTATTTACTGAGTTACCTAAAGGAAACGTAGCAGTTGGTTACAGGTGCATTTATAAAATCAAGTATAAATCAACAGGTGAAATAAAAAGTTTTAAGGCAAAATTGATTGCTAAAGGTTATAGCCAAAAGGAGGGAGTGAATTACAAGGAGACTTTTTCTCTTGTGGTTAACATGGTGACTGTTAGAACAATTCTTTCCCCAATTATTTCAAGAAAAAGGCATATCCATCAGTTGGATGTGTACAATGCTTTCTTAAATGGTGACATGCAGGATGAAATTTATATGAGTTTGCACAAGGCTTTACCAGTCAAGGGAAGAAGAAGGAATGTAGACTGGTAAAGTCATTTTATTTGTCTTAAATAGGCTCCAAGACAATGGAATCATAAGCTGACTGAAGCACTTCAAAAGTTAAACTTCAAGCAGAGTCAACATGACTACTCATTGTTTACAAGGAAGAAATCTGAAGGAACTATAATCATCTCAGTATATGTTGATGATTTACTAGTTACAGGGAGTGATTTGAATCTAATAGAAGAAACAAAAAGGTCCTTACGACAAGTGTTCAAAATAAAGGATCTAGGTGAATTGAAGTTTTTCCTTTGGAGTGAATTTGCAAGATCAGATGTTGGAATGGTTATGCATCAAAGGAAATATGCATTGAAATTTATTTCTGAGGTAGGTTTATCAGGTGCTAAGCCAGTAAGCACACCTATTTATGTAAATGTCAAATTGACATCTAAACAATATGATGATCAGGTTAATCAAAGTTAAGAAGATCCACTGGTTGATTAAGAAGATTACCAGAAATTAGCAAAAAAGTTATTGTACTTAAATATGACAAGGCTTGATATCTCCTATAATGTCCAAATCTTGAGCCAATTCCTACAACAATCGAAAAGATCTCACATGGATGTTGCACTTTAAATTGTCAAGTACATAAAAAATAATCATGGATAAGGTATACTTTTATCTAGTAGCTCAACTAATGAAGTCACTGCATACTGTGATCTAAATTGGGCAGCCTATCCACTCACCAGAAAGTTTGTGACTGGATATATAATAAAGCTTGGAAAATCCATCATATCTTGGAAGGCTAAGAAACAAACCAGAGTATCTAGAAGTACAGCAGAGGCTGAATATAGAATTTTAGCTTCTACTGTAGCCGAATTGGTTTAGTTGTTAGGAATGCTAAAGGATGTCGATGTTAATGTAACTCTACCAGAAAACATCTATAGTGATAGCAAAGAAGCCATTCAACTAGCTGCGAGCCTTGTTTATCATGAAAGGACAAAATATATTGAGATCGACTGTAACTTCATCATGAAGAAACTACAATAAGGAATGATCTCCATCAGTCATATCCCTACTAAACACCAACCTTCTGATCTACTAACAAAAGGTCTGAGCAAAATTCAACACGAGTTGTTATTGTTCAAGCTAGGAATTTTGAACATTTTCACCCCTCCTAGCTTGAGGGGAAGTGTTGAGACATAGTCTGTAGTAATTTAAATATAAATTATTCTGTTAAGAAATTGTTATATCAGTTTGGTAGTTAATCTGTTAACTGAGAGGACTAGTTAGTTAGGTCTCTTATAATCAAGTCAATTAATGAGCTATCTATATATATTCCCTAGGCTCACATTGTGTAAATACAACTAGAATACAAAAATGTTAATGAGAAACACTCTACATACTATTTTCTTCTTTAGTCTTCAATTACCATTGCATTGATATTCTGTAATCTCTGTTAATATCTTCAAATTAAACTATTTTATATCATAAAATTAATGAAACAATCAAAACAAACGTGGTTCTCTTACTAACCATGTCATACCATACTACCAAAAACCACCATCCAAACAAGCTATAATTTATACTAGTGTTATAACCATCATTAATTATGGAATTATCTCTCTCTTCCCTGAAAGAATTATTTCGATAATTTACATTAGATGGACCAATTTTTGTTTGTGAATATTGAATCCGAGTTCTACAATGCTTTAAGCTTTTTTTTTTTTTTTGGTTTTTTAGGTTTTATATTAACTTTTGACTTATAGTTTATTTTACTTTTAGGAGGTTCTTATTTGAGAAACGTAAAGTACAATCGTAATAGTGGAGATTTTGAATATAACTTTGTTTTCATTTGCAAAAGAAAGAAAATCTACAAAAGAAAAAAAAGTTTTTCTTTTAAGATAAGGATGTGTTAATTCGGTTCTGAGAAAATTAAAATGTTTTTCAGTTTTCTCATGTTCTATTAGTCAATAAATTTGAATTTTTTTTTAGGAAAATAAGCTTCTTTAAATAGAAGAAAATGACTTTCTTAACAGAAGTAGGGTAAAAGAGTTCCACAAACATTCTATATTGATTAATTGCATCCTCTCCGCCCTTCAACACCTCATCATCAACCCTGATACCCTAATAATCTGCATCCTGACCACCCTACAACCCCTACTTCCACCCCCATTTCTCATAATATTTATTTAAATTATATACAAATATTTTTAGAATAATATTTATTATTTACCTATAGAGAACAAGTAAGATGCCCATTTATTTTCTAAAAGACATTGCTCATTGAGAACATTTTTCATTGTACCAAACACATTTAAATCTAACTGTTTGATAATTTGTCTACTTTAGAAATATTTATCTAGCATTTTATTTCGGTCATTTTCAAAGGATAATCACGAAATCAAAAGATCATAACCAATAAGATTCGTCATTGTAATATTCCTTCTCTCATTAGATTTCTACATGATTCGAGGGCTGTTAGTGGCGTATTTCTCGAACGCATGATGATTTTGACCTCCTTGAGCCATATTTTGATCTCTGAGATATTTGAGATGTCTTTCCAAAGAAATAAACTACCATGACTGACATAGAACTCATCTTGTAGAGTTTTACAAAATTTTAATGTCTACAAAATGCCCCCCTGCTTCAAGGCTTGTTGGAGTGTGGATTTAATGAAACTCAAAGACGAGGCTTGAAGTACTCATTCTTTCATCGTTGCTAGCTTCACATTTGCAGATTTTATCTATGAGAGAAGAGATAAAGGGCAGATTTGGTCCCACTGGGCGTGCTAGTTTGTTTGCAACAAATTTTAAAGTGACAGAAAATAAATTACAATCACAAAATAAAATACGACGAAACAGAATTTTATTGATAAACATATAGGTTAAATTTGTTACTCCCTTGATTCTTCTCTCATTCGATTACTACATGATTCGAGGGCCATTAGTGACGTATTTCTCGAATGCATGATGATTTTGACCTTCTTAAGCCATATTTTGATCTCTAGATATTTAAGATGTCTTTTCAAAGGAATAAAATACCCTTTATATAGACATGAATTAAGATTTAGAGTAGGATAGTCTCCAAAATCTTGTAGAGTCCTACAAAATTTTGATGTCTACAACTACTACAATCTTTCTTCTTATATTAATATTCAATTTTTAGACATCTTGTGAGAATTGTGAAGGAAAACGGATACACAATTAAATTCAGACCGAAGTATAGAGGGAAAGAGACCTAGAGCTAGCCTAGACTACGCGCAGCAACACAATTTTTTTTTTTTAAATATATACAAGAGACCTATGCGCCATAAGTGTTACTTTTTTATTTTTATTTGATTACATTTTGTTTTATCATAATCAATTTAATTAATTTATTAAATCAAATTGAATTAACTTAATGTCTTAGAATTAGAATTAACTGTTCTATGTTATGTAATCATTTGATACTTCGAAATGAGATTTTGTTCTAAATAATTGTGTTAATTTTTCCTTTCACTCTTATGCTTATGAGTATCATTTTTATCTCGGGTTAGTATGTAACTAAAGTATGACCGTTAAGTGATTTTTTCATACTTGATGTTGCTGGTGAGCATTTAAATTTGTAAGGGCAATTTTATTTGTTAATTAAAGCATTACAGACATTGTGAAACCAACATTTTGGTTTAGATTTTAAGTGAGATTTAAAAGTTTGGCATGAATAAAAAACTATTTGGAGTGAGGGGCTATTAATAGGAGTAATTAAGTTGAAACCGAAGAATTGATTTTTAGCTCGGATGAGAAATAACTCAGGTCTAGACATAGGTAAGGCTTAGAGCCTGGTTGGCATTGATGTTAAAAGATTATGTTTTTTAGAACTATTTTTTAAAATAGCTTTTTATAAAAGTGTTTTTTTTAAAAAAAAATTTATATTTAGCTAATACATTTTAAAAATACTCTTTATAAGCAAATTATGCTTGAGTAATCTTTTCGAATAAATGTTTTAAAAAGTCAAAATATAAAAAAGGAAAAATATTAATGTACTTTAATATTAGAACTATTTTATATAGAGAAATTATTTTAAATATCTATTATAAGCTTTTTAAAATTAAATTTATATTTTTATTAAACTAAAATATACATATTCAAAAATTTCAATCAATATTATTCATAGATAAATAAAAATAATATAATATTAACATGATGATTTAAATATAATTAAAAATATCAAGCAAAATAAATGCACAGAATAATAAATAATGTCTTCATCCTGCAAAAGTGTTGTTTTTACCTTTTATTCCTTCTAATTCGGGAAAGCTCCCCCCCCCCCCCCCACACACCCCCCACATCTATTTATCTATCTCTATCTATATTATAAAAATATTGATTAACAAAAATATCACTGAAATATTAAATGACTTTTATACCCTTAAAAAAATTATACTACAATAGCCATAGATATAACCAAAAGGAAAAATTACAACAGATATACAAACATATATTATTTAATTAGCTAACATAGTTATAGTTTGAATTAATTATAATTTGCGATAAACATCTAGCTGTAATTACGGTTTGAGTTTTGTATAATTTGCGCGACCATACAAAAGTTGTGCGCGAATCAAACCGTATAGCGAAATATACAAACACTGAATTGTATAGCGTATTATATAAACATTGTTCATGAATTGTATAGAGAAATATACAAATGTTACCAAAAAACTGCAAAATACATAGAGAATCATACAAACGTATACAAACGTTGCGTAAATTTTACAAACGTTTCTATAAATATAGTTACAAAATGTAATTATCCAAACTATATCTATATAGCATAATTAAGATATTTTGAGTGGTTATACACGAAAAAAGTTGATCTAAGATTATAGATCATGTACAATGAGGACTTAAATATTTGTTCCGCAAACAAATTTCTATATGTGGATTGTGGTGCATTTAAATTGTGGAGTTATATAATCCTTTTATTTTTTCACTTAGTTTTCAATCGTGGAGTTATAGATTTTCAGAAGTTCTTGCATCTTGGAAGTTGAGTGAAATGCTTTAGAAAAGTTCTAAATTTATTTATATTTCTCTCCACTATTTCAATAGTGGATATCTGTGTATTATGAAGTATCCATGTAATCACGAAATACGTAATACATGAATAAATTACTTTAATTCCTAATTAGTTATCAAACATATACTCCAAATGTCCGTTACATCATTTTTTTAGTCCATTTAAAAAAGAATGTCAACTTACTTTAATTGAAAATTCACCTTACTCTAATTGAAAATAATTTTACTTTAAATTTCCTTTTTATCTTTAATAAATAATTCTCAATCATATAAATATCTAAAAATTATTTTATATCACAAGTTTTGAAGTTCTTTAATTCTTAAGTACGGCGTCAAGTCAAACAATGCCACATAAAATGGAACGGAGAAAATTTTGCTTATGCGATATTTTAATGCTTGAAAGGGACTCGTGGAGTAACTAATAAAGTTATTGCCATGTGATCAGGAGGTCACGAGTTCAAACTTTGGAAACAGCTTCTGACAAAAATGAACGTAAGACTGCATCCAATAGACTTTTATGGTCACTCCTTTTCTTGCCCTTTTTTTTCGAGATTTAATGTTTGCATAACTCACCTTCAATACTCTTTTAACATATACATATAAAGATCCACCCAAGTCCTATTGTGGAGTACAATAGACCTTTATGATCGAGTCTTTACCTTGACCATACGCATAGCGAAAGTTTGCCCTTTTTTCAAGATTTAATGCTTGTATAACTTACCTCCAATACTCTCTTAAGATATATATATATCAACCACCCAAGTCCTATTGTGGAGTGCACTAAAGTTGGCTAGACAATACTCTCTTCCTAAAGAAAATGGCTGCATCACGATTTGCTTTGATTTCCAAAAAAATCATTAAACCATCATCTCCGACTCCATTGTCCCATAGAATTCACAAGCTTTCCATATTTGATCAACTTAATCCATGTTCTTACATGGCATTTGGCTTGTTCTATCCAAAGCAATACAGTCGTACTGATCTCCCAGTTGAACCTACTCATATATCTAGGCTTTTTGAGAATTCCCTCTCAAGAGCTCTTACTTCATACTATCCATCGGCTGGAACGATCAGAAACGACGGTCTCCATGTCGAATGCAATGACGTAGGGGCCGAGTTTCTTGAAGCGGAAATAGATTGTCCCATGTCAGAAATCTTCAATGACAATAGTACCAAGGCCGAAGAGTTAGTATTCCCAACAAACCTACCTTGGATCCCATCCAAAGAGAATTAGTGGTGGCTCAACTTAACCATTTCAATTGTGGAGGAATAGCACTCGGTGTGTGTGTCTCGCACAAAATTGTTGATGGTACAAGTATGGCGAATTTCCTCAATCACTGGTCAGCCATAGCACGTAATCCATGTGCTCCGGTGCCATCTTTCCAATTCGTTGGAGGATCCATTTTTCCACCTGTAAGTGTTCCGATAGCTGAGGCAGTACTTAAAAGTAAAACAAGAGGAAACACTAATTGCATATCGGAAAAATACTTCTTCTCGAGGTGCAAAATAAATTCCCTCAAGGCTATGATTGCTGCTGAATCAGGAACAAAAATTTATTCTTCTCCTGTTGAAGCTGTAAGTGCGTTTACGTACAAGTGCATAGCCTCCAATTCAACTAGGCCATCCGTATTCACACAATCGATGAATTTGCGACCAGCTATGAAGAAAAGGTGCCAGAACAGTTCCAAGGTAATGCTAGTTTCCTCTTAATGGGACCAGAGATTGCGGACCCTCCAGAGATCAAATTGCACAAATTGATCAGTGAATTGAGGAAGGAAAAAGAAACGTATATTAGCCAAGATTGGGAAACTAAAGATGTAGTCTCAACAATGTTTAAGAAAGTTGAGTCGCTTCAATATCAACTTGAAAGGGACGACGATGATGTTGATGTGTACAAGTGTACAAGCTTGTGTAGATTCCATTTTTCTAGTATGGACTATGGATGGGGGAGTCCAAGAAGATTGAGTTTAGGAAGTGTACCAATTAATAAGAAAATTTTCTTGATGGACCACTAAAATCAGGATGGAATTGAAGTACTGGTCAGTTTGAGAGAAGAAGTCATGTCTGTGTTGGAAAATAATTCAAACATACAAGAATTTGCTTCTCAAAGTTTGGGTCTTTAATTAAAGTCTTTGATTGATTTTGAAGTCTTCCTTGTGGGATTGATTAAAAGAAAAATTGAAAAAGAAACTAAGTTAATTTTATTTGTTCTCTCGTCTATATTAACTTGTTATCCTTATAATATTTTGACTTACTCTTTTCTGTACTACTACCAGGCCATGTGGGCGGCACTCGAAAACCATTATAGGTCCCAAGCGAATCCTTGGCCTGCCTGACTACTTCAATGAAGACTAAATATACATAAGAAAGTTTAATAAAGTAAACTTATAAAACATTTAAGAAAACCTCACATTAAGTCTGAAAGTAGCTCTTAATAAATAATAATCATGTTTAAGACACTAGAATGAATAGGATGTAATAACTCACTAACTTTGACTATCTATGAAATCTCTACTAACGGAAGATAGGTGCAACAATAAGACCCATGGCTACCTGACT
This sequence comes from Solanum rostratum, assembly GCA_029948455.1. Lineage (NCBI taxonomy): Eukaryota > Viridiplantae > Streptophyta > Magnoliopsida > Solanales > Solanaceae > Solanum > Solanum rostratum. The sequence goes on along the minus strand of CM057047.1, from coordinate 52,340,853 downwards.
GCAAAATAATAAGCTGAACTAACTAACGGGAGCCCTTTGAAAGCGTGAAAGTCTCACCGACTGCTATCAGGAAGATGTCCTACCGAACATCTGTTTTATTGAGTACCTGAATCCGCATCATGAAGTGATGCAGCGCCAAATGAAGTTGGTACATGAAAGACTAAATATACATTGGGACCGCATAATCGTTTCCAAGTAAAACATTTAAGTAAATAAATAATAATATTATTAGCCTGAAAATTTACTTTAGTCTTCATTGATATAGTCAGTCAGGCTGGTAAATAAATAATAACTATACTCAAAAAATATTATTACTAATATTATACAAGTTTACTTGGAAAACATTATTATTTATTTAGTTAAATGTTTTAAAAGTTTACTATCAGACTACTTCAATATTGGTACAATCCTATCCTATACTGCTACATAATTTATGGAGTTAGAGTTATCTGAACTCGTACCCAAATCTGCCTTCAATACTACTCCCAAAATTATTTATTATGAACAACTCAATGTTTAAAAATAAAAATATTATCTTTTCTGGTTAGAGGTAGTTACTCAAACTAATATCTTAAAAGAGGAAAAACTATTTTAGAGTATCTTAGTACTCGAATAAAATTATTATAGTGATCCTGAAGGTCATTTTTTTATATTTTTGATAAAATTATTATTTTACCCCTCAAAATAGTAGCCCTCATGAGTTCTATTTGATTAGTTTCGAAATTTGGTTCTTGAAAATTCTGTGAAAAGTGGAGTTTTATTTCGCTGAAGAAATTAACTTTGAAGGCTTAAGTTGCTTAATTTTGGGTTTTGGAGTCATTTGGAGATTCGAGTGTCAGAATAAAATTCTATCTATTTGTGGAAATTAGTGTAGGAGAGTTGTCAAAATAAGATTTGGAGTTGTTATGTGAATTTGAGCTCCGAAGTTGAAATTGAGTTAAAGTTTGACTTAGGTTTGATTTTGATCAGCATTTTGAGCTTAGGTGCTCAGATTGGATTTCTGATGGTTCCATTGGTTCCAAGAGGTGATTTTATCTCTAAAATGATCCTTGATATGATTTTGGGGTGTTTCAATAGCATTATGATAATTTGAGTGCCTTAAGTGAGTTTAGTTGCGGCTTATCAAATTTTAGGTCAATGAGACCTCAGATTCAATATTGCATGATTCTATTGAGTACAGAACATCGAATTTAGTAGGGAAGCATATAGTTTGTGTGTATGAGGTTCTGATCGAATCTCGAGGGTTGGATTCGAGACTTTGGAATTGTTGTGTGTTGCTGATGTTGTTGGTGCAACAGATCTCACTTAGAAGATGGCTTGATCACTTGAGCAATCATTACATAAGCAAGGGAGACCTTGCAAAGGCGAAGTCTGTGTAAGTACCCGAACGTTATAAAACCTTAACATTGCTCGAAAATCTGTTTCGAAGGAATTTTTGCCCAAGTGCCCCTCCAAGGATCACTACCCAGCCCGTGAAGCACTCCATAGATTGTGGAGTGCACCGTGGAGGTGGACTTGGCACTTTGGGGCTTGTTTCCATGGCTGCCCAGGGAGTTTCAAGTGAAGGGTTCCACCACAGAACCCTCCACGGATCATAATGCCCACCACGGTCCGTGGATGGTCTCGTGGAGGGCATCCTCCACTTAGACTCCACTATTTTGTCTCAATTAGCACACCACAGACCCCTATACGACCCCTGGTGCACACCACGACCAAAAGGGGGCTCTATGCCGTACATACCTAACCACTTTAGGCTCATTTTAAGTGAGGTTTTTTTTTTGGTAAATTGGCTCCACTCCTTAGTCTTTTAGGACTTTTGTGCTCTCCTAACACTCTTAAATCAGTCCTTATTCATTTACATTCACTTCATTTCAAGTCCAACACTTAGTTCCTAAAATCTAAGTCTCAAAACTCCATTCAAGCCTAGACTTTGAAGATTCAAGCTAGGAGCTCAAGTGTGATTTCAAGTTCAAGTGTATCTCATCTCAAATTCTCGAATTTAAGCAAGGTATGGGTGGTTTCATTAATGATTTTTCTTTCAATCATGAAGCCCAAATTTTATTTCTAACTTTTCATGAACTTTAAATGAGATTCATGATTGATTTTCATGGTTTGGTTTTAAATTACTAAAATTATGTTATGGGTTATTCTCAAATGATAATGTATGCATGATTACTTCTCATTCTAATGATTTATATGGTTTTTATGAGATTTGAGCTTGCATGTCCCTTTGCACTAAGAATCCATGCATGTGTAATTTTAATTATGATCTTGATATGGGTTTATTCATGGTTTATGCATACTTCTATCATAATTTCATGTTTTAAGTATGAATTTCAAGTACCCATGCTTTACTCTCCTTCCCTCATACAAGATCATGTATGTACAAGGCTTCTGCTTGAGGTCTTGGTTATGAAAACGGTTTCAATTATGGACATGAACATGATTTCTATACTAATACGATTATGACTTGATTATGGATCCTATGATGATTATGATATGACTTTATACACTCATTGGTGTGTATACACCATCATGTACAAGTATGAATAAACTATTCCTATGCATATAAGCATGTTTTACACTATGATTTGACTTTTAAGCCCAATTATGCATGAAGATGATATGAAATGGTTTATGATCCTATGCATGTACAAATACTATGTATCTCGTGGGTGATGACTTGGCATCGCATGAGATTGAAAATTATGTACTATCACCCACCATGTGGCATTATTAAAATAATTTTACCCACCATGTATAGTTATGAAAATGATTTTATCCACAATGTGGGGTTATGAAAATGGTTTCTACTCGCTATGTGGGGGTTATAGAAATGGTCTTGTGCTACTACCAACTATGTGTGAGGTTCTGATGGTTACTCTTGGACTTAATATGTGAGGTTATGTTGGTTACTCTTAGATTCACCATGTGGGGTTATGAAATGGCTACTTGAGGACCCACTATATGGGGTTATGTTTCACCTTATGTCGGTTACGGTAATCTCCACATATGTTCAAGTATTATGACATTCATGCATCATGGTATCTTATGGCATCTTGTTATGACTATCCATTCCATATACCTTATGTCTATATATATACCCTTGTTCATCTAACATGTCCAATGCAGTTTATTATGACTTCATTTCATTTTATAGCCACATACTTAGTACATTCAAAAGTACTAATGCAGACTCTATGTCTGCATTAGATCAAAATACGGGTGTGGGTGATACCATTGTCCTTCCTCATTGCTAGATCTAGATATTTCCATGATCCTGATTGGGTGGGTCCTCCAACTTCGAGGACAAAGCCTACTATTTTATCTCTCATGCTTTATTATGCATTAGAGATAGTCTTCTTTATATTCAGGGTTAGCCAGGGCCGTCTGAGCCCCCATCTTAGTCATGGTCTAAAGGCATGTTTTGGACATATCTATGTACTTCAGTTTTGGACTTGTATACTCTACTTTACGATCTATCTTATGCTATGACTCATGTTATGTATATGCTTTTGCTAATGAATTTTTCTTGATTTACCTTGAACAGTTGTATGAATGCTAAGGGTTAGTTTGAGGTTCCTTCGGGAATCTCGTTCATCGTGTTACAAATAGACCCTAGGCTTGGATCGTGACAAACTTGGTATTAGCGCAATAAGATTTTGAAATGGTCCTTGGAGACCAACATGCCGTGGTAAGTAGAGTCTTATTCATGGATATGAAGTGCACCACGTCTATGAGTAGAAGGCCACAAGACGTTTTAGGAAATGTCTCTCTTTTTCATGATTCATGTCGTGCCATAGAATGTTTCCTAAGGTTTCCTAAATCTAATGAATGTTCTTTGATGAATTTTCAGATAGTGCCTCAAAGAAGAGCTCCTCAGCCTAGATTGGCTCAAGCGAATAAGGACCAAGCTTCTCAAGAGCCTATAGGAGAGTCAATTACTCATGCCGAGTTTCGACTGCTTTTCCATGTTGGCCTAGGCTATGCCAACCAAGCTAGACAGGTTATCCCTCCTCATCATGACCCACCCCAGCTTCTAGGGTAAGAGATTTTGCCTAGATTAATCCTCTGGAGTTCTATGGTTCCAAAGTCGATGAGGATGCCCAGGAGTTCATTGATGAGGTCTGCAAGGTGTTGGCTATTATGGGGGTTTCTTCTGGAGAAAAGGCTAAATTTGCTGCTTATAAGTTGACGGGAGTGGCCCAAGTATGGTACACTCAATGGTTGATTGAGAGAGTGGGAGGTGACAAAGTTGGATGGGAGGAGTTCAAGCTTGCTTTCTTAGATCATTTCTTCCTCTTGAGCTTAGAGAGGCCATATTGACAGAATTTATCAACTCAAACAAGGTGGAATGAGTGCGAGGGAATACACCCTCAAGTTTACTAAGCTCTCCATATGCTCCTACACTAGTGGCTAACCCCTGTGCTAGAATACACAAATTTATCTCGAGGATTTCTGACTTTGTTGTGAAAGAATGTCACACAACTATGCTCATTTGGAAGATAGATATTTCTAGGCTCATGATATATGCTGAACAGATTGAAGGGGAGAAGATCAAGGAGAGGAGAATAAGGGATTCCAAAAGAGCCAATTCGGTGGTGGAATCTCTAACTCTAGAGATGGTGGTGGTAATAGTCGCTTCCAACAGGGCCAAGGTTCAAACCCAAGGGTTTCTAATGATTGAGTGCCTCTTCTCAAGGCACAAAGTGAAGGTGGGCCAACCTACCTAAGTGTGACCAATGTGGGAGATACTCGGGTAGATGCTTAAGAGGGTGCTTGTTTTAGGTGTGGTAGAATTGACCATAAGCTTGCTGACTATCCTTATGTTCCAAAGAAAGGCCAAGGGAACCATCCCGAAGGTAAAGTAGTTCTGGGTGCTCAAGGCCATTTAAGGGCTCAACAAGGCGGTGCTCCTCGCAACAACATGTCTATGCTTTACATGCTAAGCAGGAGGGGGAGGAGACTCCAGATATGGTAACTGGTATGTTGAAAGTCTTTGATTTTGATGCTTATGCTTTGCTTGATTCGGGTGCAAATTTATCTTTTGTCACTTCTTTCTTGCCTATTATATTTAGTATGAGTCCTAAAATCTTAAGGTACCTATTCTTAATTTATACTCCCGTGGGTGAGTCTATTATAACCCCTAGAGTCTATCCGGATTGTGCTGTTTTATTTTGTAAAAAGTCCTTCCTTGTGATCTTGTTGAACTTGAAATGGTTGATTTTAATGTCATTCTTGGAATGGATTGGTTGCATGCTTCTTATTCTTTTATAGATTATAGAACCTGAATGGTCAAGTTTTAGTTTCCAAATGAGCCTATTCTTAAGTGGGTTGGTAGTGATTCCACTTTTAAAGGTTTGTTTATCTCATAGCTCAAAGCCTAAAAAAAGATTTCTAAGGAGTGCATCTCTCATATCTGAGTCCCCTACTCTTGAATTGGTTCATGTGGTTAATGAGTTTTCGGATGTCTTTCCTGATCATTTTCCCGGTATTCCTCCTGAAAAGAAAGTATACCTTGGCATAGATCTTCTTCGTGATACTCAACCTATTTGTGTTCCTCCTTATCTTATGGCACCGGATGAATTAAAGGAGTTGAAGGATCAGTTGAAGGACTTGTCGGAGAAGCTCTTCTTTAGGCCAAGTATACCTTCTTGGGGTGCTCCTGTCTTATTTATGAGGAAGAATGATGGGTCACTTTAGATGTGTATTGACTATCGATAGTTGAACAAGGTGACCATAAAGAATAAGTATCTATTATTGAGGATTGATGATTTTTTTGAATAATTACAAGGTGTTACTCATTTCTCTAAGATTGATCTTCATTCTTGTTATCATTAGTTGAGGGTAAGTGAATATGATATTCCCAACACAACTTTTCACACTAGATATGGGCACATTGAGTTCGTGGTGATGTCTTTTGGGTTGACTAATCCTCCAGCTATATTTATGGATCTCATGAATCGGGTGTTCAAGCCATTCCTTGATACTTATGTGGTTATCTTCATTGATGATATTCTGATTTATTCTGGAAGTAAACAAGAGCATACGGGTTATTTGAGCTTGGTTCTTCAAACTTTACAGGATAAGAAATTATTTGCTAAGTTCTATAAATGTGAGTTTTGGTTGGATGAGGTAGCCTTTCTTGGGCATGTGGTATCTAGTGATGGTATTAAAGTTGATCCAAAGAAGACCGAGGCAGTGAAGAATTGGCCTAGACCATTGACTGCTTCAAATATTCAGAGTTTTCTTGAGTTGACTGGTTATTATCAGAGATTTTTTTAGGGGTTTTCATCTATTGCTTCACCATTGACTAAGTTGACTTAAGAGAAGGACAAATTTCTATGGACAAATGAGTGCGAGAAAATCTTTTAGACTTTGAAGGATCGGCTTACATCGGTCCTATTTTGACACTACCAGACGACTTAGATGGGTTTGTGGTATATTTTGATACTTCTCGGATTGGTTTGGATCATGTTCTTATGCAACATAACAAGGTGATAGCTTATGCATCTAGACAGTTGAAAGTGCATGAACATAACTATTCACCTCATAATCTTGAATTAACGGTTGTGGTATTTACTTTGAAGATTTGACAGCATCATCTTTATGGGGTTCATGTTAATGTATTCACTGATCACAAGATTTTGCAATATGTGTTCACTCAAAGAAATCTTAACTTGAGGCAATAGAGATAGTTGGAGCTTCTTAAAGACTATGACATGAGTGTGCAATATCATCCTGGCAAAGCAAATGTTGTAGCTGATGCCCTTAGTAGACTATCTATGGGTAGCGCAGCTCATAATGATGTGACCAAGAAAGAGTTAGTGAAAGATGTGCACTGCTTGGCTAGATTGGGTGTTACATTGGCTGATTTTATTGAAGGTGGTATTCATGTTCAAAATGGGGCCGAGTCTTCTTCAGTTGTTGATGTCAAAGAAAAACAAGACTTAGACCCATCATTGGTTGAATTAAAGAAATCGGTTGCCGAAAAGAAGAAAGAGGTTTTCTCCTAAGGGATAAATGGTGTACTTCAGTATCAAGATCACTTATGTGTTCCTAACATTGATGGTCTTAGAGAGGTGATTTTGAGAGAGGCCCATAACTCTCCTTATTCTATACATCCGTGATCCACCAATATGTATCAGGATTTGAAAGAAGTGTATTGGTGGAATGATATGAAGAAAGATATAGCTAAGTTCATATCTGAACGCCCTGATTATCAACAAGCTAAGGTAGAACACCACGACCCGGTAGTTTGACCCAAGACATTAAGATTCATACTTCAAAGTGGGAAAATGTAAATATGGACTTCGTGACTAGTTTGCCCTGTACTCGGAAGCAATGCAACTCTATTTAGGTAATTATGGATAGAATGACCAAGTTGGTTCATTTCTTACCAAAAGACTACTCTCAATAACGAGGATTATGCTATGTTAGGTATCCGAGAGTTGTTTAGATTACATGGTATGCTTATGTCTATTATATCGATCCAGGTATCCAATTCACTTCTCACTTTTAGAGGTCGTTTCAAAGGGAACTTAGTACTAAGGTGAAGTTGAGTACCACTTTCCATCCTCAAATCAATGGACAAGCCAAGAGGACTATTCAAACTTCCGGATACATGTTGAGGGCTTGTGTGTTGGAGTTCAAAGGCAATTAGGATGATCATCTACCGCTTATTGAGTTTGCCTACAACAATTGTTACCATGCTAGCATCAGAATGACACCATTTAACGCTTTGTATGGAAGGAAATATAGATCCCTGATAGGATGGTTTGAAATAGGTGAGATGGCATTGATTGTCCCAGATTTGCTGTTAGAGGCTATGGAGAAAGTGAAGTTGATATGGAAGGGTTGAAAATGGCTCAAAGTCGTCAAAAGTCCTATTCGGATGTTAGAAGGAGGGATCTTGAATTCCATGTTGGTAAGTGGGTGTATGTGAAAGTTTCACCCATAAAGGGTGTGATGCATTTTGGTAAAAAGGGCAAGTTGAGTCCCCAATATGTAGGCCCTTAGAAGATTGTTGAGAAGATTGACAATGTGGCTTATAGATTGGATTGTCCTTCGGATATGAGTTCCATTTACCCGGTTATCCATGTGACTATGTTGAGGAAGTTGGTTGGTGATCCTAGTACGATAGTGCCTCTAGAGGGTGTTGATGTTGACGAAAACTTGACCTATGAAAAGGTGCCGGTTGAGATTTTGGATAAGTAAGTGAAGAGGCTTTGTAACAAAGATGTTGCTTCAGTTAAAGTCCTTTGGAAGAACCAACATGATGAGAGTGCTATAGAAGAAGCAAAATTGGATATGATGAAACAATATCCCTATCTATTCCAATCTACTCAAGCCTAAGGTACCAGGTTCTACTTATTCAAATGGTTCGAATTTCTTCATTTCTATGTCTTTATGCCATGAAATGCATACATGTTCACACAACTATTTTGAATGTTGTTTTAGCATGGATTCAATGATTTCATGGTTTTAAATATTGATTTTGCAATTTGCATTCATGTCTAGTTGTTTCATGTTCAAATCAATCTTTTCAAGCCAGGTTCTAGCTCATTCGAAGATGAATGTTTCCAAAGGGGAGATGATGTAAGTACCCGGACGTCATTAGGCCTTAACGTTGCATGAATATTTATTTCGGAGGAATTTTAGCCGAAGTGCCCCTCCAAGGAGCACTACACGGCCCGTGAAGCACTCCATGGTCCGTAGAGTGCACCATGGAGGTGACCTTGGCCCTTTCAGGCGTGATTCCATGGCTGCCCAGGGAGTTTGAAGTGAAGGGTTCCACCACGGAACCCTCCACGTACCGTGGTCAACACGTTCGTGGAGGGTCTCATGGCAAGAACCCTTCACTTGTACTCAGCCATTTTGGCTTAATTAGCACATCACGAACCCCTATACGACATGTGGTGCACACCACGACTAAAAGGGGGTTTCGTACAATACACCCCTGGCCACTTTAGGCTCATTTTAATTGGGGTCGTTTTGGTAATTTGGCCCTACTCCTTGGTCTTTTAGGACTTCTATGTCCTCCTTAACACCCCTGAATCATTCCTTAGTCATTTAAATTCACTTCATTTCAAGTCCAACACTTAGTTCCTAAAATCTAAGTCTCAAAACTCCATTCAAGGATAGACTTTAAAGATTCAAGCTAGGAGCTCAAGTGTAATTTCACGTTCAAGTCTATCTCATCTCAAATTACCTAATTTAAGAAAGGTATGCATGGTTTCATTCATGATTTTCTTTCAATTATGAAGCCCAAATTTTATTTCCAACTTTTCATGAAATTTAAGTGAGATTCAAGATTGAATTTCATGGGTTTTTTAAACTGCTAAAATTATGTCATGGGTTATTCTCAAATTATAATGTAAGAATGAATTACTTCTCATTCTAATGATTTATATGATTTTCATGAGATTTGAGCTTGCATGCCCCTTTACGAGAAGAATCCATGCATGGACAATTTCAATTACGATCTGAATGTTGATTATTTCATGGTTTATACATGATTATATCTTAATTTTATGTATGAATTTCAAGTACCCATACTTTACTGTCATTCCGTCATACAAGATCATGCATGTACAAGGCTTTTACTTGAGCTCTTGGTTATGAAAACGGTTTCAATTATGGACATGAACATGATTTCCATACGAATAGGATTATGACTTGATTATGAATCCTATGATGACCACGATATGGATTTAAGCACTTATGGGTGCGTATACATCATCATGTACAAGTATGAATGTACTATTACTATGCATATAAGTATATTTTTACATTATGATCTGGCTTTTAAGCCCAAGTATGCATGAAGATGATTTGAAATAGTTTATGATCCTATTCATGTATATATACTATGTATCTCGTGGATAATGACTTAGCACTGCATGAGATTGAGGATTATGTACTACCACCCACCATGTGGGGTTATGAACATGATTTTACCCACCATGTGGGATTATGAAAATGATTTTACCCACTATGTGGGGTTATGAAAATGGGTTCTACTCACCATGTGAGTTTATGAAAATGGCATTGTGCTACTACCTACTATGTGTAAGGTTATGTTGAATACTCTTGGGCTCACTATGTGAGGTTATGTTGGTTACTTTTGGACTCACTATGTGAGGTTATGTTGGTTACTCTTGGACTCACTACGTGAGGTTATGAAATGGCTACTTTAGGACCCACTATGTGTAGTTATGTTTCAACTTATGTTGGTTACAGTCATCTCCATATATGTTCAAGTAGCATGGTATTTATGTATCATGGTTATTATGGCATCTTGTTATGACTTTCCATTCTATATACCTTATTTCTATATATATGCCCTTGTTCATCTAACATGTCTAATGCAGGTTTATTATGACTTCATTTCATTTCATACCCGCATACTTAGTACATTGAAAATACTAATACATACTCTATTCCTATATTATATCACATTGCAGGTGCAAGTGATACCATTTTCCATCCTCGTGGCTATATTCATATTTTTCCACGATCTTGATTGGGTGAATCCTCCAGCTTCGAGAATAGAGCCTACTACTTTATCTCTAATGCTTTATTATGTATTAGATATAGTCTTCTTTATATTCAGGGTAAGCCGGGACCTATCTGAGTCCCATCTTAGTTATGGTCTAGAGGCATGTTTTGGATATATGTACGTACTTAAGTTTCAGACTTCTATACTCTACCTTTACGATCTATCTTATTGATGTGTTGTCAAAATACAACACTTTTGATGCTTGAAACTTGGCATTTTGTGTGCTCTCAATGTGATATTAGTTGGTTTTATGTGTTTTTGTGTTGTATTTGCAAGATTCCAGGGTTGGCCTTAATTTTGGGAAGAAAGGCATAAGTTGCTGATTTTTTGTGTTGTACGAGACCCTTTACGGGGCGTAGAACACTCTATGGAGTGGTTTTTCTGGAATATTCTAGTGAGGGGCTAATTTTCTGAAGTTGGTTCTACGAATATGCAGACGGGGCGTAGATTGATTTATGAGTCATAGACCTTGGTTCGTGCCCTGAGTATCACAGATTGGGACTTTCGGAAGATTCATCAAACGAAGCCCCCCTACAGGTTGTAAACCACTTTACAGGTCGTAGAAGGGGTATCATTGACTTAAAGCCTAGTTTTGCAGTAGCTTTGTACGAGACCCCGTTTACGAGCCGTGGAATGCAAAATGACCCGTAAATCCTTTCATGAGTCATGCCGACCCAGTTATCCGTGTTTAGGCCTTGTCTTTTAAATATTATAAATAGGTTTTTAGGTTATTTTTCAGAAGTTTTTGCATAGTACTAAAAAGATTAAGTAATTCAAGAGATAAAAGTGTGAGATAACATTGGAGAGTATTTGATAACACTTGTATTTTGATTTCATCTTTAATCTTGTGATTCTTTTTTAAGTTGGATTTTCTTGTTCTTAATTCAATTGTGTAAGTGCTCTATTATGTTATTCCAATTCATAAGTTTTGCATCTACACAAATCATGAGTAGCTCAATCCACAATTAAGGTTGTGGGAACCACGAAGAATTAACGAAGTAAAACCAAATAAGTCATAATTCTTGGAAAGTGTGCATACATGTATTAATTAACTCTCTTCGCTTTGCATGTTTTCTAATGGTGGCCAAAATTAGAACCCACATAGTGTTACTGAATGGACCAAGGTAGTAATGAATAGGAAAGGAGATTAATTAACAGGACTCGGTTGATGTGTTCTCGTCTAATCAACCGAACTAGGCTAAGGGAAGGTTGTACTGGGACTAATAGGTAAGGTTTAGTAATGCACACTACGGAGATGGGCTAAGTCGCATAGTGAAATTCTCTTCTCACCTTCGACCAAAGGGCTTGGTGAACTTAACTTACCATCCTGCATGCTATACACTAGAAGAGAATTAGGTTATTCGGTGATAATGAGATAGGGAATCATGGGAAACACAATACCCTAGTTTCTCTACATATTGATTTCACTCTTGTATTTCTTAGGTTTAATATCCATTGAATATTGCAAACCCCCTCCCTCCCCTTTTGGGAAAGTATGTTGGTTAGCTACTCAAGTTGCAGTCATTGAATTCTCTTGAGTCTACATATTCCCTTAGGTTCGACCCTAACCTTGGTTAGGTTCTATTTCTTAACAACGACCACTTTATCCTCTAAAAAGAGGTGTAACTTGGGCGACATCAAGATTTTGGTGCTGTTGCTGGGGAATACAAATAGACTTAGTTAATTATAAGTGATTTGGGTGTTAACCCTTATTTCCTTCATTTTACATTTTTGTTGCTTTTGTTCCTTTTTAGGGTGAAAGTTTAATGCATGCCCAACACATGAAGTCGAGGTGATCCCTTGTATCTGTTTGATCCAAAGATCCAGAAGACATTGAGAAGAATGGCCCAAGATAATGCTAACAACACGGTTAACACAGCTCTGAACAGGAACGAGAATGACAATGTTGATCATGAGAACCCAACTCCTCTTTAGGACATTTCTACACAGCCTTAGGACTTTAATACCAACGCCTATCAGTGGAATCAATATAGGCTTAAACCTATGGCTATGGAGGTAACTGCGGCTATTATGTTTCCACCATTATTGGCTGACACAAACTTCATAGTCTCGAGTGGGTTCCTTCAAATGCTGCAGTACAATGGGCTATTTGTGGGCTTAGCATTGGAGGGTCCACATAGCCATCTACACAATGTTGCACTCGTCTGCAAGAGTGTGATGGGAATGCAAAATCTTTCTATGGATATTGTGGGACTTCGTGTCTTCCCATTATCTCTTAGGGGCAATGCAATATTATGGCTATCTGAGCTCCTACAGAGTTTGATCACTAGTTGGGCTAAATTTCAGAGGGCCTTTTTGGAGAGCTGCTTCCCTAGATCTAAGAAGCTCAAGTTAAAGGACTAGTTCAATAGCTTTGAACAAGTTCCTGGTAATTGGATCAGTAATACTTGGGAGCGGTTCACCAAATGCTTGAGGTGTGTCCCAGGCCACAAGATAGTTGATGATTCCTTGGTGGAGATCTTCTACCGTGCCCTTGATGAGAACAATCAGGCTTGTGCTGACATTATCATGGGGGCATGTTCTTAGATCAGCCATTTGCAAGGATAGCAGAACAAATAGAGAGAGTGGTCAAGACTAATCGTGCATTGGGGTAGAGAGACAGAGCATCTTCCAAAAGTTCATGTGCTATCAGTGTTGGTTCGAAGCAAGCATAGATCAACAAAGAAATTATGCAATAGCTTGCCCGAATCCACACAGATATGGAGGTAATGATGAAGCAGAACCAGGAGCGATTCAATGAAGTGGTTCATCAACCTCTATATGCATCCATCTATAATGAGCCTTATTATAAGGCGGACACCTGTTTTGTTGCTGATCAGACGGGGGGTTTTCGAACCAATACCCAAGGGTCCAATCAGGACTATTAGCGCCAAGGTCAAGGAAACCAAGGTTGGAACTTCAATAAAGATAGATCTTTCAAGGACAACCGCTGAGGATATTATGATAAAAAAGGGGCCTATAGAGAGATGCAGATTGGGGTCAAAGAGACAGTTTCAGAAACGGTCCCTATGTGCCACTACATAATTGCGACACTAGTCCAAGTAGTTCGAGGATTGAGGAGATGTTTGATCGCCTATTGATGAAAGCTGAGACACAAGATGAGACTCTGAGGGGAATGAAATATGAGATTTCTAGTATCAACCAGAAAAATTGAGTCTCATTCTATGGCTATCAAACAACTTGAGAAATAGTTTGGTCAAGTGTCAACTCAACCCAATCAACGTCAGAGGGGTACACTACCTAGCAACACAGTTTAGAACCCTAAGAATGAAGGGTAGTATATGGCGGTTACTACTCGGGGTGGCAAGAACACTATTGATCCTCCCATGCTAGTTGATGATGATGATGTTTGAGAGGAGAGAGTTGCAGCCAAGGATGCAGATGTAGAAGATGACCGTGGCAAGGATGGGTTGAGTGAAGCTGTTGACGCATCATAGAAGTTGAAGCCTATTCCTAGGCATCCTCCTCCCTTCCCTAAAAAAATCAAAAATAGGGTGGAGGAAGACAAGTTTAAGAACTTTGTTTCCATGCTAAAATAATTCTCCATCAATATCCCTCTCATTGAAGCATTGGAGAAGATGTCAGGGTATGCAAAGTACATGAAGGACCTGGTTACTAAGAAGTGCACTATGAGTCGGGAGCTCTCCCTAGAGCTTCAGCATTGCGGTATTGCTATGAGTTCCTTAGTTCAGAAGCAAGAAGATCGCGGTGCTTTCACCATACTCTACACCATTAGATATGTGGAGTTCACAAGGGCACTATGTGATCTAGGTGCCAGTATTAATCTGATGCCTCTTGCGGTCTTCAAGAAGCTAGGATTAGGAGGCCCCTACTTCGACGAGCATGTGATTGTTGATAGCAGATCGCACGTTGAAGAAGCCTGTGGGGATACTATATGATGTACTAGTCAAAGTTGAAAAATTCATATTCCCCATAGTCTTTGTGATCCTAGATTGTGAAGTTGACTTCGGCGTCCAATCATCTTGGGAAAACCGTTCCTGGCCACTAGGCGAGCACTAGTGGATTTGGAAGCTAGTCAAGTCAAGTCCAGATGGAACGATAAAGAGGTTGTCTTCAATATCTGTCAATACATGAAGAGGCCAAACGATTTGAAGAATAAATCTGGGAAATTGGTGAAGTCTGAGTAACCAATTTGTCCAAGTCATGCCGCGACAAAAAATCAGGCATTGCTTGGGAGGCAAACCAAGGTGGATACCGGCGCTTAAGCGCCCAAGTATGATTTTTTACCCCTTAATACTTTGTTTCGCTTTGATTGCGTGCATTGGGGGCAATACACATCTATTTTGATGGGATGTTTGTATATATGGGCGTAGTGAAGTCTGAGTAGTTTGGATCCATAACTACTCCAATTTTTAATCCTAGAGTTTTCTTGCCTGTGTTCTTTTTCCCCATGGATATTTACTTTCTGTTGAACAAGCACGTTTAGGATGTTTAGGTAATATTTGTAGCATATAGTATGAATACCTGTGGCATATAACATGTTGTTTGTGTTTTGTTTTGAAAAATGATACCCACATATTTTTTATTAGTTAGTTAGTAGTAACCATACATGTTTAGTTGTTTTGGCAATGTTGTTCTGATAAGTGAGGATAAATTAAGATAAAAATAATGATTTAAGAGTCTGTTGTTGTTAATGTAGTCACTGCCATGTGAATGTGAGCCTGAAATTGCTAAAAAATCATATGTTATGTGCTAATTCATAACTTTCCCAATGACTCTAAGTTGGACTGTAGATTAATTGGATTAGGAAAGGATCTTAGGCCATTGTTCTTAAAATCCCACTTAGCCTAAATGAATAACGAAAATTGCAATGTGTCCCTTATTCCTAATCTTTGAGCCAAACATATACCTACTCTATGTCAAAACCTGATTAACCTAGCCTTGTTAGTTATAAAATCTTGAATTCGGCCCTGGTCCTTCATTGAACATTGTGCACCTTTACTGAGGCAAAAAACCTAAGTAGAGGGTCGCTACCAAAACTAGCCCTGGTTTTGAGGATGGATATTATGCACCTCACCTCAGGCAAAAAGCCTAAGCTGAGGGTGGTTGGTGTAAGGGTGAAACAATAAAATAAGGGGGAAGTTAGTGATATAGAGAAAATGGAAAAATCATGTACTGGTGCAAGAAAAATAAGTGATGGCTTAGTTCTGTGATTAAAAGGAAAATGAAGTGTAAAAGCAAAAAAAAAATGAAAAATGAAAAGAAAGCACTCAGAAAAGCTTGAAATAGGATAAAGGGAGAATGAAATGAGAATAACAGCGTTGGTAGGGAAAGAGTGTAGGAAAACGCAGTGTCAAGGATGGCCGTTAGTCACTACGTTCCTAAAATACCACACCAAATCCCCCTGAGCCTATGTTATGAGCCTAGAAAGTCCTAAAATGATCCTAGTCCAAGTAGTTGAAAGTCTTAGTCATGAGTATAAGGGCAAGCGTACGGTATTAGGCATGATGCGTGAATATCTTTTGTGAGAGTGAGTGATTTTGCATAGTCCTAAGGTTATACATGAAAATATCATTAAGTGTCAGATATGGGACTTCTTTTTTGTGAGGGCACTTACATTGCATTGTTAGCATTAGACTTATTCAGTGATTGTGGATTATTGGTCATACCTCACTTGTCATAGTTGTGTTGTAACATGCACCAGTCGGTATTGGTTTTGCTAGATGGCTATCTAATTCTTTTTTGAAAAGGTGGTGTGGGTGTCTGAGTTTGAGATTGATGTGATGTATGCCATTGGGTTGTGATTTATGTGTTACTATATTATCTATATAGATTCAGTCTGTTGCTTGAGGACAAGTAATAATTTTAAGTTGAGGGTGTTGATGTGCTGTCAAACTTTAACACTTTTGATGCTTAAAACTTGGAATTTTGTGTGTTCTCAATGCAATGTTAGTTAGTTTTATGTGTTTTTGTGTTATATTTGCAGGATTCTAGGGTTGACCTTGATTTTCGGAAGAAAGGCAGAAATTGCTCATTTTTTGTGTAGTACGAGACCCTTTAGGGGCCATAGAACACTCTACGAGTCATGAAGTAGATTTCGTGGAAGATTCTAGTGAGGGGATGATTTTCTAAAGTTGGTTCTGCAAACATGTAGATTAGGTAGATTGATTTACGAGTCATAGACCTTGGTTCGTGCCCTGAGGATTAGAGATTGGGACTTTTTGAAGATTCATCAGACAAAACCCCCTACGAGTCGTACACCACTTTACGGGTTATAGAGCGGGTGTCATAGACTTAAAGCCCAATTTTGCAGTAGCTTTGTACGAGACCCCAGTTACAAGCCATGGAATGAAATACGGCCTGTAAACCCTTTTGTGAGGCATGCCGACCCAGTTATCCTAATGTGTTTTGGACCGGTATTTTAAATATTTTAAATAGGATTTTAGGTTATTTTTCTGAAGTTTTTGCATAGTACTCAGAAAACTTAGAGGGAGAAAAGTGTGAGATAACATTGGAGAGTGTTTTTTAGAACACTTGTACTTTGATTTCATTTTTAATCTTGTGATTCTCTTTGAAGTTGGATTTGCGTTTTCTTAAATCAATTGTGTAAGTTCTCTATTATGTTATTCCAGTTCATAAGTTTTGCATCTACACAAATCATGAGTAGCTAAATCTACAACTAGGGTTGTGGGAACCATGAAGAACTAACAAAGTAAAATCGGATAATTCATAATTCTTGGAAAGTGTGCACACATTATTAATTAAGTCTCTTTGCTTTTCATTTTTTCTAGTGGTGGCCAACATTAGAACCCACCTAGTATTACTAATTGGACCAAGGTAATAATTAACAGGAAAAAAGATTAATTAAAAGGATTCGATTGATGCGTTCTCATCTAATCAACCGAACTGGCCAAAGGGGAGGTTGTATTGGGACTAATAGGTAAGCGTTAGTAATGCACACTATGGAGATGGGCCAAGTCACATAGTGAAATTCGCCTCTCACCTTTGGCCAAAGGGCTTGGTGAACTTAACTTACCGTCCTGCATGCTATACACTAGAAGAGAATTAGGTTATCCGGTGATACCGAGATAGGGAATTATGGGGAACACAATACCCTAGTTTCTCTCCATATTGATTCCACTCTTGTATTAGTTAGGTTTATTCTCATTAATTATTGCAAACTCTCCCCTTTTTGGAGAACTGAGTCAGTTAACTACTCAAATTGCAGTAATTGAATTCTCTTGAGTCTACGTATTCCCGTGGGTTCGACCCTTACCTTGGTTAGGTTCTATTTCTTGATAAAGACCTCTTTACCCTCTAAAAGGAGGTGTAACTTGGGTGATATCACTTATGCTATGAATCATGTTAAGTATATGCTTTTGCTTATGTATTTCTCTTGATTTTCCTTGAATGCTTGTACGAATGTTAAGGGTTATATTGAGGTTCTTTCGATGATCTCATTCACCGTCTTATGGCTAGGCCCTAGGCTTGGGTTATAATAGTCCACCTCATTAAAGCGATTTGTTTAAGCGACCCTTACAGCGTTTTTGCGACACTTAGGCCTAAAATGGGATTGTTCTTGGGAATGAAACCTTATTTGCCCTTTTTGATCCTAGGGAGCTTATATGTTATGATCCTCTAGGTTGATCATGTATTTTTGTGGTTTTTATGCTAATATGAGCTTATGTATAGTAAACCCAGACCTTTTATGGCTTATTGGGGCTGTTGGGATGACTACAGGGTGATGTGGTTGTGAATTGAGTGAATTTGCAAGTTTATAAGGAGCTATAACTGCAAAAAATGAGATTTCAGATAAAACCCTAGTAAATGACCTCAAAATGGGATTCTGATGGTTCCATTATTTCTGGAACAGCCGATGTAGGCTAGGAGGGTGGTTGGTCCAAGGATGGAGGGTCCCGATATGAAATTGAGCCAAAAGAAGCAAAATGAGTTCAATCGTAAGCTAAAAATGTGTTTTTGTAAAAACCTAGCTAAACGCCCTCAAAATGGAAATCTGATGGCGTGGTAAGCTCCAAAACGTCAAAAATACTCTAAAATGACCCTTTGTTAGTTGATGGGGGTATCCAATTGCGTTTTGACCTCCTTCGTTCTTTTAGCTAAAATTAGTCGAAAAGAAGTGGGAGCCTTATTTTCTCATATGGAATTCCGACCGCACCGTTGGATTTGTAATGCCAAAGTCCATGTGATTACGTTATTTGTTTGCATAAAATGGACACCAGATGCCCTGGGAATGTCTTGGGGAAGTTTTCGAAATTGCCGGTGCAACACCAGGAAACATAACCCTCTACGTATGCAGAGGGTTGAACGCGTTCGCAGAATGGGCAGCAGGCAGAGCTCCGTGTTCACAGAGAAGGGTTAGCCTCCAAAAGTTGTGTGTTCGCGGAGGATATGGGGGTGTCTATTTATAGGCCCTTCAGCCTCGTGAACAACACATCCAAACTTCTAAAAGTTGTAAATTTTGATCCGGAGCTCTGTTTTCGACGATTCAAAAGGCTACGTAGCTCAGATTTTCACAAGGAACATTGTGGTGGTGCTAGATTAGGATTTTAGCATCTATTTTGAAGAAAAATTACTGTTTTAGCTGATTATGTTCTTGGAAGGTGTGAAAAGTTTGTAACTTGATACCAACTTGTCACGACCCTGTCCTGGTCATGATGGCGTCGGCTAAATCCCACCTACAGGCAAGCCAATAACCCAACCCCAGGTACCTATCTTAGCTCTCTAGTCCCAAACATAACAGATCTAGCAATATAAATAACCACAACCTATGTAGTACCTAAAAATCAACTGTACCGAGCTACAATAGACATGAGTGCATACCAGTACATATATGTCAATAATCATAATAATATACAAAACCAGGAGTGCTCCTACAAATACAAGCCACTACTGTACAAGGCCAATATTTGGAAACAAAAGGCAACTATCAAAAGGAAGGAGACTGCGAAGTAACAGGAGCTACTGGTACGCACCAAAAGTCTTCTAAATGCTCCTTAATCCCCCAAAACTCAATGCCCGTGGCTAGAACCTGGAACTGCACCATGGGAAGATGCAAAAAGTCGGGGGTGAGTACCTGAAAAAGGCACCCAGTAAGCATCATTAGTGGACTGAGTGAAATAGTATGCATAAAGAAATCTCAAATATGGATTATTGCAAAAAATCCAGTAAATCAACCCTAGATCAAGGAATGAGCACACTTGGAAAATCCCCGAAACATCAACTAAATCGACCAAGTCGAAGTTCAATCATATCGACGGGCAAAGGACGGAGTAATCCCATATTGTAACTATCCCCGAACTGAATCATAGCTTGTACGCGGGTGCAAGGCCCTAGTATCTACGCATGTACGCCACCCAGGCCCCCCTGAGCCTGGAAGGTACACCCGCGCATAAACCAACTGACAGAATATCATCGAACCCAATAGAATCACCATAGAGCCCAACTCTTAACATCACATGATCAAAGGGTCAAGATGTACGTGGGTGTAAGGCCCTAATATCTATTTCTGAACACCCCCTGAGGCCCTATAAGCCTAGAAGGTACACCTAAACATAATAAGGGTGTGTGTAGGTGCATGGATCCACAATTAATCAATCACACCTTTGCCCCCAAAGCATCATATGTCAACCGAGTCTCTGACCCTATGTCGAAACGTGATACCCGATTCAGAGACGTAAAAGCATAATGGTGGGATGAATCACCCCAGGAGAAAGAATCTCCCTAATATAGTCAACAGGATCCCCGACCCAAACAATCAATCAACAGGGGCCTCACCCTAAAAGGCAGTTGATGAGACCATAGACCCAAGTATCCCCATGTGCTCGGAGCTTAGAATTTTCCCCTAGGACTCAGGCTCTTTGATGTGACCACTGGGACTCAGACCACGGGGAGCATGACCCAGGACTCAAATAATTGAACGTGACCATTAAGACTCGGACCGTGAAGAGTGTCATCTAGGACTCGTGATATCGAAGCAGTCACTTACTCAACTAGTCTATCTGGATCCGGACCTCCAAAGACATATCATGCCTCAATATAAAAGTCATCCAACCCCCACCCGACCATAACTATCACCTCCCTCAGATAACAACAGATACCCCCAACCTTAGGTAAGAAGAAGCGTTACCCATAATTAACAACAACATACAAGTGTGTATACATTACTGATTAGTGTAAAACCAAGCGTAACAGGCCTAAAAATATAGCAATCCAGCCAAGCACAGGTAATGAGGGTAAGGTATGGAAACTAAATTTATGTCATAAGTATCCATAACAACTAGGCCTAATGGAGTCATATCTATACCAGAATCAAGTCACCGTACGTCGAGAATTCAACGAATAGCCTCAAAACCAACATATCTCAATAGTATCAGGAAACAAGTCCACACAGACAAGAATTAGGTCAGAATGCATACTTGCCCCACAACATAAGCCCATATACGACCCTTATCAAGTCTCCCTATAGTGAATAGTACCAACAAATATTGAAACTACAATAATTACAACTACATACATAGAGGTACATCCCCACCACATCATCTACAGTGCATACAGAGCACAAGCAACACCTTTATACGTATTTCAATTCAACATGCATATAATCCTACCCAGTCTAAGGATTAGGGAAAGACTAGCCTACCTGTCAACCGATGTCTCACATCCCAAATAAATCCAGCCAAGATTTTCCCTCCTAATCGCTTCCTGACACTACTCAGCTATTAAAATATAATTCACAAGGTTAACATGATCATTTTAGTTGTAATATCTTAAAAAACAAGTGGAATTATGCCAATAGCACCCGAAATGGGGAAAAATAGGGCCCACACCTGGAATCCCAAACAAATCTCAAAAAATGATCTACACGTCATCCCAAATATACAGCCAGAAATTCATCCCAAAAAGGACCTAGATGGCCGAGAAATGGTTCAAAATAAGATTAAGTTCTTTACTAGAAAATATTTCTTTCAAAACTTTCTTGGTCAAATTTTTAGAAATCTGCTAAATTCAACAACATCTAACATTTCGAGAGGAATGGTATGGTATGGTTAGATTTTGCTCAACTTAGCAAGTTTCCATAAAATTTGTCTGAGAAAGGTTTGAAAGAAATGTTTTTAGATAAAGAATTTAATCTCATTTGAACCATTTCTTGTCCTTATGGGGTCCAATTTGGGTTGAAGTTTTGCTTTAGACTCGAGGTGTCGTGGGGATCAATTCATTGGGATTCATTTGAGATTTTGGGAGTGAGCCTCATTTTTTCCCATTTTAGGCGCTATTGGCATAATTTTACCAATTTTTCAAGATAATACAACCAATATGACTGTGTTGACCTTGTGAATTATATTACAATAGTTGAGTAGTATCGGGAAGTGATCAGGAGGGGAAAACTCAGTTAGATTGATTCGGGATGTGAGATATTGACTGCTAGGTAGGCTAGGCTTCCCCTAAACCTTAGATTGAGTGGGATTATATGCGTGTTGAATTGAAATGTGTATAAAGGCGCTAGTTGTGCTCTGTAGGCATAGTATATGTTGTTACGGGGTTGTACCCCTATGTTGTTAGCTGTAATTGCTGTAGTTTCGATATTTGCTGGTACTATTGACTACAAGAAAGCCTGATAAGGGCCGTATATGGGCTTATGTGATAGGGCAGGCACGTATTCTGACCTAATTCTTATTTTTGTTGGTATGTTTCCAAATGCTACTGAGATATGCTGACTGTGAGGCTATTTGTTGAATACTTACCATACGGTGACTTAATACAAGTATAGATATGACTCCGTTGGGCTTGGTTGTTGCATCTTTTGGGCTTTTTAGACCTGGTTTTACACTAATTAGTGATGCACACGCTCTTGTATACTATTGTTATTCATTGTTCTGCTTCTTCTTGCCTGAGGGCTGGGTATCTGTTGTATCTGAGGGAGGTAATAGTTACAGTGGTGTAAGGGTTGGATGACTTCTGCCTTGAGGCAAAATATGACTTTGGAGGTCCAAATCCAGATAGAATAGTTAAGAGTGACTATTCTGATATCTTGAGTCCTAGATGACGCTCCCCATAGTTTGAGAATCTGTGGCCACATTCGAGGTTCTGTTTCCTGGGTGACGCTCCTCGTGGCCGAGTCTCAGTGGTCCTATCTGAGAGTCCAAGTTCTAGGGCCAATTATGAGGTCTGACCACCAGTTGATGTTATGGGTTGAGGATCCATCCGCTACATTTTGGGTTTGAGACACTGTTAATTATGCTAGAGAGATTCTTCCTCCCGCAGGGGATTTGTGCCATCGTTATGCATATATATATCAGGATCAGGTGTCATGTTCCAACACAAGGTTAGAGACCTGTTTGACATATGATGCTTTGGGGTGGAGGCTCAATTAATTACCTATGGATCCACACACTTATATACATCCTAATTGTGTATGGGTGTATCTTATGGACTCATGGGGGCTCAAGGGGTGTTCAGGCATAGATATTAGGGCCTTACACCCATGTACAACTTGACCTTGATCATGTGTCGTTAAGAGTTGGGCTCTATGGTGGTTCTGTTGGGTTCAACGATGTTCTGTCAGTTAGATTATGCCCAGGTTTACTTTCTGGGATTATGGGGGCTTGGGTGGCGTAGAGGCATGGATAGTAGAGCCTTACACAATGCTAAGATTCAGTTCAGGGATAGTTACAGTGTGGGCCTACTCTGTTCCTTGCTTGTTGGTATGATTGCACTTCACCTTGGTCGGTTCAGTTGAGGCTTCGGGGATTTTTTGGCTATGCTTATTCCTTGACCAGAGGTTGATTTACTAGATTTATTGCAGTTATCTACATTTGAGCTTTCTTTATGTATGTTATTTCACTTAGTCGGTCGATAATGCCTACTGAGTGCCCGTTTTTCAAGTACTCACCCCCTACTTTCTACATCTTCCCATGGTGCAGCTCCAGGTTTTAGCCATGGGCGTTGAGTTTTGGGGGATTCAGGAGTGCTTAAGAGACTTTTGGTGAGCACTGGCAGCTCTGGCTACTTCACAGTCTCCTTTCTTTTGATGGCCGTCTTTGCTTCCAAACATTGGCCTTGTACAGTAGTGATATATATTTGTAGGAGCATTCCTAGTTTTATATGTTACTATGGTTATTGATATATATATATATATATATGTTGTAGCTCTGTACAGTTGACTACCAGGTTCTGGGTAGGTTGTGGTTATTTATATTGTTGTGTCGGTTATGTTGTGACTAGAAAGCTAGAGCAGGCACCCTGGAGTTGGGCAATTAGCTTTCCTGAAGGTGTGATCTAAGAGGTGCCATCATTACCAGCACTGAGTTGTGGCAATTCCTCGACCAGACGGTGACGCTACTACACCTTAACCATCGGTGTAACCCTGGAGTGCAACTGTCTGATATCCCTGGCTAGAATGGTCACTGGCTCCTCAATAAATATCAAATGGTCATCTAACTCAATTGAATCATACTGCAACACATATGACTCATAGGAATGTACTAGCACTACATCGACATATAGAATACAGGATGTATGGCAGAGTAAGCTAGGGGTAGGGCCAAATCATAAGGAACTGGCCCAACCTACCTCAAGATCGAAAAAGGGCCAATGTACTGAGGACTTAAGTTACCCCATCTTCCAAACCATATGACCCTTTTCAGGGGTGATACTCTTAGGAATACTCAGTCTCCGACCTCAAACTGCATGAACCGGAGCCTGCAGACAACATAACTCTAGTGCCAACTTTGAGCTGTCTTCAGTCTATCCTATATAACTCGGACCCTGGCTAGAGTATCCTATAACAAATCTATGTTGTACGGACTCAGCTATGTAGACTCAAACCACCTGACCAGAGTACGACATCGTCGGCCATACAATGCCTCAAGCGGGGCCATCTATATGCTGGTGTGATAGTTGTTATAATAGGCAAATTTAGTTAATGACAGAAATTGTTCCCTCTGACCCTCGAACTCAAGCACACAAACTCGTAACATATCTTCTAGAACCTGTGTAGTGCGCTCAAAATGGTTATCAGTCTGGGGTGAAATGCTATTTTTAGGTCAACCCGGTTCCCAACTCTCACCGAAAAGCTCTCCAAGAGCTGGTGTTAAACTGTGAACCTCTATCAGATATGATAGATACAAGCACCCCATGCAACTAGACTATCTTCTAAATGTAAACATAAGCTAACCATTCTGCACTGAAGGTAGAATGGACCATAAGGAAATGTGTAGACTTAGTGAATCGATCCACTATCACCTAAATGCTTTTATAACCCCTGGAAGTACGAGGGAGCCCCACAACAAATTACATAGTCACACATTTCTACTTCCCCTCGAGAATAGATAACTGCTAATGTATCCCACCAGGTCGTTGGTGCTAAGCCTTTACCTGCTGGCAACTGAGGTAGTGCGACACATAATCGGCAATATCCTTCTTCATACCATTCCACTTGTACTTCTGTCTCAGATCTTGATAAATCTTAGTTGTACCTGGATAAGTATAATATCAAGAGTCATGTGTCTCCTATAGGATCAAATGTATCAAATCCTCCACTCTAGGAACGCGTAACCGGCCATCAAATCTGAGGACCCCGTCTGATTCAATTACAACATGACCCCAATCCCTTATAACACTTTATCTCAGAGGCCCACTAATGACTCATCCTCGAACTATCGGGCACGAATTTGATCAATCAGTGAAGACTGATCCCCAACAAAGGCCAATACTCGATTACTTATTAGCTAGGGACTGGATTTCCAAATCTAATCATCGCTCCACTACTGCAAGGTATGCTAGGATGCCCATACTCATTGCTTTCCGACACAAGGTATCCGCTACCACATTTGCCTTGCCAGGATGGTATAAAATGGTAATATCATAGTCAGACAACAATCAATCCACCTTCTCTGTCCGGAATTCAAGTCCTGTTGAGTCATAATGTACTGTAAGCTTCGATGGTATGTATAAACATCACAATGCATACCATATAGATAATGCCTCCACATCTTGATCTAAAACTACCATTGCCAGCTTTAATTTGTGCATGAGGTAGTTATAGTCGTGGGCATATAACTGGCGAGAAGCATAAGCAATAACCCAACCTCGCTGAATCAATACACAGCCCAACCCGATATGGGAGGCATTATAATATACCACGAAGCTCTCTCCCTCAACAGGGAGGGTCAGAACAGGATCGGTAGTCAAAAGCTCTTTCAGCGTCAAAAAGTTGGCCTCACACTCGTCGAACCACACAAACGTCACCTCTTGTCAATTCAACAGAGTTAATGGAGCGGAAGTGGTTGAAAAACCTCAACAAACTATCTGTAATACCCTGGTAACCCGACAGAATTATAAATATCTAAAACTAAAGTAGCCCTAGGCCAGCCACGAATTACCTCAACTTTGGTTGGATTTACCTTAATACCCTTTCTAGACACCACGTGCCACAAGAAGTTCATGTACTCAATCCAGAACTCACACTTTGAGAATCTAGAATATAACCTATGATCCCTAAGCATCTATAGCACAATCTAGAGGTGTTGGGGCATGCTACTCTAGATTTCGTGAGTTTACTAGAATATAATCAATAAAGGCCACGATAAAAGAGTTCAAAAGTATGATCAAAATACCTGAGTCATCAAGTCTATAATAGCATGACTAGGAACTCATAATATCCATAATGGGTTCAAAAGGTAGTATTCTGAATATCCTCTGCCTGGATTATCAATTGGTGGTACACCGGTCACAGATCAACCTTAGAAAAAACTGCTGCCCCTAACACTGATCAAATAAATCATCAATATGTGGCAGAGGATAACGATTCTTTGTCATCACCTTGTTCAGCTGTCAATAATTAATACACATCTGAGAGTCCCATCTTTCATTATCGAAAATAAGATAGGAACTCCCAAGGGAGAGGCAGTCGGCTGTATAAAACCTAGATCTAGCAAACTCTGATACTGTGTACTAAGCTCCTTAAGCTCTGCAGAAGCCATCAGATATGGCAGAATAGATATGGGCTTAGTGCCCATCAACCTCTATCACAAAATCAACCTCTTGCTTAGGCACCAACCCTAGCCTATATAAGCCATCAGGTATGCCTTTACTTTAATTTTGTAGACAAAAGTCTTATAAGTGGGGGATGTTATAATGACCCACTGGGTCGATTCTATATCTCTATGGGTTTTCTATTAATTTGAGCTTATGTATTGTAACCTTGAACCTTTTATGGCTTATTGAGGCTATTGGATGGTTATAGGGTAATTTGGTTGTGAATTAACTGAATTCGCAAGTTAACGAGAAATTATAACTCCAAAAAAAGAAATTTCTGATAAAATCCTAGCAAACAGCCATAGAATGGTATTCTGACAATTTCATCGATTCTAATGGCTGAGGGTTTTGGGTCTGAGGATGAAGGGTCTCGGTATGAATTTGAGCCAAAAAATACAAAATGAGTTCAATTGGAAGCTGAAAAGTGTGTTTCTATTAAAACAACCTAGCTAAGCGTGCCGATAATGGAAATCTGATGGCCTGGTCAACTCTAAAACATTGAAAATAGTCTAGAACGACCCTTCGTCAATTGATAGGGGCATCAGGTTGCGTTTTGACCACCTCATTTCTTTTAGCTAAAATTAGTTGAATAGAAGAGAGACCCTCATTTTTTGTAGCCTGCTCCGTTGGGAATTTTAACCACACCACTAGATTCAGGATGTCGAAATCCATGTGGTTACACTATTTATTTGCGTAAAATGGACACCAGACACCCCGAGAATGCCCTAGGGAAGTTTTTAAAATAGTTAGTGCAACACCAGAAAACTTAACCCTCCGTGTTCGCCAAACAGGCAGCGAGCGAAGCTCTGGATTCACGGAGAAGGGTCAGCCTCCCAGAGCTTCGCGTTCACAGAGCCTAGTTCGCATTTGCGAAGGCTATGGGGGTGGCCTGTACATAGGCCCTTCAGCCTCATAAACATCAACGCATCCAAACTTCTCCGAGTCGTAAATTTTGATCTGGAGCTCCTTTCATAATGATTCAAAAGCCTACATGACTCAAATTTTTTCAAGGAATGCTATGATGGTGTTGGATTAGATTTTGGCATATGTTTTGAGGTAAAATCATTGTTTTAGATGATTATGATCTTGGAATATGTGAAAACTTTATGCTTTGCTATCTCGGTCGATTCTTGATGGAATCAAGTAAAATTTAAGTCTAAGTTGTTCTACGTTCTGAAAGGAATGCCGTGGTATGATTGGATTTTGTTGAATTTATCTTGTATTAATGAAATTTGACCGAGAAAGTTTTGAGAGAAATGTTTTTTGGTAAAGAATTTAATCTCATTTTGAACCATTTCTCGGCCTTATGGGGTCCGTTTTGGGCCAAATTTCTGATTGTAGATTGGCGTGACATGAAGATTATTTTTAGGGATTTTTTTGGAATTCCAACAGTGGGCCCTATATTTCCTTGTTTTGGGCTCTATTGGCATAAATTCACCCGATTTTAAAGATATTACACCCAATAATATTAACCTTGCGGACTATATGTTAACAGTTGAGTAGTATTAAGAAGTGATCAGAAGGAGAAAAGCTCAACTGGATTGATTTGGGATGCGAGACATCGATTGCTAGGTAGGCTATGCTTTCCTTAAACGTTAGATTGAGTGGGATTATATGTATGTTGAACTGAAATATGTATAAAGGTTCTGGTTGTGCTCTGTATGCATTGTATATGGTGTGGTGGGGTTGTATCCCTATGTTGGTAGCTGTAATTGTTGTGGTTGTACTATTGACTATAGGGAAGCCTGATAAGGGTCTTATGTGGGTTGATTCCATGGGAAAGATATGTATTCTAACCTGATTCTTGTGTTTGTAGACATGTTGCCTAATGCTACTGAGATATGCTGGCTGTGAGGTTGTTCGTTGAATAGTCATCATACTGTGACTTGGTTCAAGTATAGATATCACTCCGTTGGGTCTGGTTATTGTAGATACTTATGACATAACTTTAGTTGCCATGCCTTACCCTCATTACCTGTGCTTAACTAGATTGTTGCATTTTAGGCCTGTTAGGCTCGTTTTTACACTAACCTGTGCTTAGCTAGATTTTTGCTTTTTTAGGCCTATTAAGCATGGTTTTACACTAATTAGTAATACATACGCTCTTGTATATTGCTATTAGTCATAGGTACTAGTTCTTCTTGCTTGGGGCTGGGGGTATCTATTAATAATCTGAGGGAGGTGATAGTTACTGTTATGGGGGAGGGTAGTTAGATGACTTCTATCTTGAGGCACAATATGACTTTGGAGGTCCACTGATTAATAAAATTTGAAACAATTCAGGATCTAGATAGACGGGTTGAGTGAGTGAATATTTTGATATCTCAAGTCCTAGATAACACTCCCTGCTATCCAAGTTGGTGTGGCCACGTTTGAGTGTTTGAGTCCTGGTTGACGCTCCTCGTGGTCTGAGTTTTGATGGTCACATATGAAAGTTCGAGTCCCAAGGGCCAATTAGGTCTGAGCACTTGAAGATACTTAGGTTTACGACCCCATCAACTACATTTTGGGGTTAGGCCCACATTGATTGGTTGTTCGAGTTGAGGACCCTGTTGACTATATTGGGGAGATTCATCCCACCGTTATGCATGTATGTATCTAAATCGAGTGTCATGTTCTAACATAGGGTAAGAGACCTGGTTGACATATAATGATTTGGGGTTGGAGGCTTGATTGATTACCTATAGATCCATACACCTACACACACTCTGATTATGCGTAGGTGCACCTCTTAGCTTATAGGGGCTCAGAGGGCATTCAGGCATAGATATTAGGGCTTACACCCATGTACAGCTTGACCCTTTGATCATGTGATGCTAAGGGTTGGGCTCTATGGTTATCCTATTGGGTTAAGTGATGTTCTGGTTTGTGCCGGGGGTATACCTTTCGAGCTTGTAGGGGCCTAGGTGGCATACAGGCATAGATACTAGGGCCTTGCACCCACGTATAGTGCTATGATTTAGTTCGGGGATAATTACAATGTAGGCCTACCCCATCCTTCGCCTTGCAATATGATTACACTTCACCTTGGTCGGTTCAGTTGAGGTTTTGAGGGTTTATTCAGTGTGCTTGTTCCTTTTTCTGGGGTTGTTTTATTGGATTTGATGTAGTTATATACATTTGAGCTTTCTTTATGTATACTATTTCGCTCAGTCAATCGATAACGCGTACTAGGTTCCTTTTTTTGGTAATCACCCCCTACTTTCTGCATCTTTCCATGGTGCAGGTCCAAGTTCTAGTAGCGGGTGTTGAGTTTTGGGGGATTCGGGAGTGCTCAAGAGACTTTTGGTGAGCACGATCAGCTCTGGCTACTTGTATTCTACCTTCCTTTTGATGGCCGTCTTTTGTTTCCAGATATTGGCCTTGTACAATAGTGGCTTGTATTTGTTGGAGCACTCCTTGTTATATATATATATATATATATATATATATATATATATATATATATATATATATATATATATATATATATATTTATTTATTTATATATATATTGGCATGTATTCATGTCTATTGTAGCTCTATACAGTTGACTTCCAGATTCTTGGTAGGTTGTGATTATTTATATTGCTGGATCTGTTGTACTTGTGACTAAAGAGCTAGGATAGATACCCGGGGGTTGAGTTATAGCCTGCTTGTAGGTGGAAACTAACATACGCTATCATGATTGGCACCGGGTTGTGATATCATGGGAGGTTATTTTTGAAGTAATTTTAAGTAGAGGTTATTGGGTAAGTTATTTTATGCTAAAATCTTCATTTCCTAGTGATTATTTCTTGATTTAACGTCAAATTTAGTGTTTTTATTGGAAAAAATGAGATTTTCATGAACTAGAATTTATAATAAAAATGGTGATTGTGAACTCAATTTAACTATTTTTGAAAATGCTAATTGCCATTAGTTTTCGAAATCTTAAGGAACCTTTTTGTGTAAAAATTTTTAGATTTCAATCTCATTTTTTTGGTGTTGAATTTTTGGAATGTCTTACCCTTCTTCTTCAAATTTTATGATTTTGGTGTCCTTAACTTTGGAATTTAATTGTGAATCATTATTTGACTAGCTTATGGTGCTTTGGAGTATATTCATAAGAGGAAAGCTTTAGGAATGGAGTGGTCGTGATTTTTGGCTAAGGCAAGTGGTTTCTAACTTGTATTTAGGTGAGTTGAACCTTGTATTTTCTTATTGAATGTTGCGGAGTAATAGAGATTCAGTATTAAGCAAATTGATCATGAATTGACTTAATAAAGACAATGGACTAGTAAAATAACTATATGATAATGTGTGAAAACTTGACTTGTGACTTGATATGTGATTATTGGTGTTACTTGAGTATTTGAATAATGATACTTAATGATGTTGACTTTTGTAACTATGATAATAGATTGATTTTGTAATTCTCATAGTCAAGTGTTGTATATTTCCTAAATTGACTCAAGTGTTGACTTAGGAATTGTGTTATAGTTGAAAGTAATTATTGCGGCATTATTAGCATGATGTTGATATGAATGTTGAATGAACTTGACATTGTGCTAGAAATCATTGAGGAACACTTGTGGGGATAGTAACTTTTTGACTAGTAGGCTTGAATAATGATGATAAATGGACTATTGATATGGTAGTTTTTGTGAATAACTCAATTGGTGATTATTCTATATTTGAGTGACGATGAAATAGATTTGATGTGATTACTAAATGTATGGATTGTATGGACTCTTTGCATACTTTGATGCCAATTAGAAATATGATTAATGTGTTGCATCAAAACTTTGATTGAGTACCACTATTGATACAAATCCTAAGAAAAATGTTCTAGTTAGAAATAATATAAAAATGTCGAAGGAAAAAAGTTTTGACAAAGTGTATTGAAAAGTTTGAAGAGAAATAGTTTTGGCTAGAGAAGAAAGATAAATGCCGAAGGGAAATAATTTCAGTGGATACATGGTACATGTGAGGTTCTCATGGGTTCCAATCAGAGGAGACCAGTGGATGTGTATCATAGGAGAAACATGGATTACGATTACTTGATATTGCAATATATATATTGGGTAACTCAGTGCTTCTAAATAATTGAAGATTGTCTGTTGCTTTTTGGTATGCTTGTATAGTGAAGATGTGTATTATGTATGCTGGGTTTTTGTACATGCAGGGTTCTAGTTATGGAGGTATATGATTGGGATGATAGCAGTACCTATGTTCTTCATTACTTTACTTAGGTTTGGAACTCATATATGGATACCATGTTGTTGGGTACTCACCCTTTGCTTCTATGCTTATGTAGGTATTGAGCGCAGTACCTCTTGATCTCTTTACTTCCTATTTTGATCGAGCTCTGAGATAGTCTTAGAAGTAGTAACTGTTCCTTTTCAATGGAACCTTCAGACTTCTATTTACTTACTTTTTTTTATTTGACAATCAAAGACATTAAGACTTGTATAAATTTCTTTCAAATTCTATTGTAATTGACGCTTGTACTTTTGAACAAGTCTTGGGTCGATTTTTAGTTTTAGATATCCTTCTTTTAATGCTTATCATGTTATAGTTAGACATATGTTCGCTTTATCTTTTGCATTTTGTTGCTATTTCCTATTTAGGCTGACTTGCCTCAGTCAAGTGATGGCAAGTTCCATTACACCTGATTTCGAGTCGTTACAAGTTGGTATTAGAACCCCAAGTTTGTAGGTCTCACACATGTACAAGTTAGTCTAGTAGATTCTTGAAGATTGATATAAAGACGTTCGTTACTTATCCTTGAGAGGCTATAAAGATTGTTATAAAAATTTCCTTTTATGTCTGTTAATTTAATCATGCGTGGATTCTTATGTGAGTGTTGATTCATCGCATGTTCTTTTGACAGATATCAAAAGACTAGACCATCCGCTTCTAATGCAGGAGGGGAGGCAACCCCCTAGATTGTTACTAAGACCCAACCTGGGGTAGAGGCAAAGCTAGAGGCTAAGTTAGAGGATGGGGTAGAGGACAGGGCCGAGCTCGAGGAGTGACACCAACTAGAGATCATAAGAGGGGTATCTCCCTTGAGCCCAAGCTCGAGGTGGAAGAGATTATATTTATCCTTAGTATGCAACTGGCCTACTAATACTGGATACTCTATTGTGGGTGTTGGGTATTCTTAAGAGTATGGCATAGACTGGTCGTGCGACAAACATATCTGGTGTATCATAGACTAGAGTGAGAGTTCAAGGTTTAGACCAACATCAAGCCCTTGGTGTGTAGGGTCAGGTAGGGCAGTCATCAGTAGCTCCTATAGTTGAGATAGATCCAGCACTGGTGGTTGAGTTTAGGGTGTACCTGTATATGTATTAATTGCGGATGAGCAACACCATTACATGAAGATAGACCCACAGTTTCAAGGTGGGAAGACTGAGGATTCCTATGAATTTCTAACCACTTTCATGGAGTTATTAGAGACTATTGGTTTAGTCAAGTCCCATGGTGTTTGTTATGTCACTCTTCAGCTTTGTGGACCAGCGAGGGACTCGTGGAGGACATATTTAGGGTCCCTGCAAGATTGATATCCTTCATTGACTTGGGAGGCATTCTCTAGAGGTTTTTGTGATAATTTTCTCCCTTGGAGTGTGAGGGAAGAGAGTTGCGTGAGATTCTAGAGTCTAAGGTAGGGCGGGATATTAGTCATTGAGTATGATTCATTTTTGCTAGCTAGTCAGATATGGTACAGCCATCATCGCTATGTCATGATCCCGAACCTAGGGCCTAGCCGTGACACGGCGAATGTGACACCCAAAAGTGCCCCATCCAAGCCTCTTGTTTATATCATAAGCATACTTAAGGTAAATAAGCAAACATAAGAGTAAGCAAGCGGAACATAGCATCATAAGAGTCAACATTTCCCATTAAAGGGAATTACATCAACATAGTGTCCAAAACATGCCTCTACATCATAGATCCTGGCGGGGACTAGAACATAGATATACTAGATCACCCTCAAGATAACAAAATACAAAGGTCTAAGAGCAACTTCATAAGCACGAAACATAAGGGCTTGTCCACGAAGCATGGGAACTCACTAATTCTTCACAAGTAAAGTCCAATATCTGGCCACAAAAGTGAGGAGTGGTACCGCCATCCATCACTACATGGTGATATTAAGTAGGAAAGAGTATGTGTTAGTATGTTAGAATATACTAAGTATGTAAGCATGAAACGCATCAATAAACATCCTACATGATAGCAATATGCATAGACATAGCAATAGAATAAGGACAAGATATGGATGAGAACTGCAACATTTAAAATAATTGTGGAAGCATCATAAAATATTTCATAGCCAAATAGACATACATATGTGGGAATAAGATCATAATCGACATCAAGACCATGCAGAATATTACATGGAATCCCGATATTCCCTTTACAGTGAGCAAAATTGGAGTCTACTTTGCCTAGGTAGACTTGATCCTCGCCCTATAGGCTTTATCCTATCACAGTGAGAATCCATCATTTTGACCTTAACCTTTGGCTTTATCCTAGCATGATAAGTGTTCATCAAAAGCTATATGGATCCATTAGCAAACCTTATAGGCACATAATCATCATCCTACGTGGCATATAGTTATGATACTTGAGGATTTATATAAGGACCCTTGGAGATAGTCCCCAAGTATTTATATAAGGACCCTTGGAGATAGTCCCCTTTACGCAAGCTCATTCTGCGCTAAGTCAAATCCCACAGAATACATAATCGTGCATATACATAGACATCATCATAAATTCATACTTTATCAAAATCATACTTTCATAGTTTGTAAAATAGGCATCATGACCTCATCATATCATAGGAATAGTCTATCTACGTAACTTTATATATAGTTTGGGTATACTCCCCATATTATCATCATTTCATAAACATTAGGGTCTTAAGTCACCCTCATCATCACAACAACATCATCATCATCATCATTAAAACATACTTTCATACTTTAATTGAACTAAAATCATGTAAAATCATACAATTTGATAATAATCCAAAGAGTAAATAGATCATAATTGAAGAGTAATTCATGCAATTGGAAGAAAATTGAATAAGACCCATTATGGAGTCATAAACCCTAAATAGAATTTAAAGAGAATTCATGGAAAGATCATCAATTTCATGTAATTGAAATGAATTCATATTAGGATAGATTAATAGTCATAATCCATATCATAATTAAAGAGATTGAGTAGAAGTAGAGAAGATCAATACAATTTCATAATTGAATTAAGATAAAAATTGAGGATTTAGAAGGGGCTCTATAGAAGAAAGGGTTACATGGATGAAAACTCACATACCCTAAATGATTGACTTGGAAAACTTAAAGAAAAATGAAGGATTTTGCTTCAATTGATCTTCAATTGTGTTTTTGCTTGGAGGATAAGAAAGCCCTTGCGAGTAGTTTTGGAGAGAGAATTTTTGTAATATGTAAATGGTGAAAGAATGGGATTAATTTAGGAGTTAAAGGAAATTTATAGAATGAATTTTAGTGCCAAAAATCATCCAAAACCACTTAAATATAAGATTTTTCACTTAGTGCAGGAAATTGAAGGAAAACTTTCAATCGTCATGGAACAAGCCTGTGACGCGGAGTCATTTCACCATAGTTCATTTCTTTTTACGAAATTCAATTTTTCTCCTTTGTTGACCTAGGAATGAGTTTAGGTCACTTATGTACTAAAATAACTTCTCTTTGTGATGCGAAGAGGTCAGACACTCTTATGGAAATGCAAAATCTTACGAAAAATTATTTTTCGATATGATTGATCTAAAAATTGAAAAAGACCCTTTACCCACAAAATTTTGCCTCTTGATTAAGAATCTCACCTTGAATTTTCCAAAAAGAATAGAGATGCTATATTATGCAAGACATCATTCATAAGGTCATTCAAAGGAATTTTGGGAGATGTTACAATATTTCCCCCTTGGGAACATTCATCCTCAAATGGGATCAAGATTAGCATGAGTAGAGTAGAGTATGTAACCAAAAACCCATCATGAATGCAATAATGAAACTTTAAAATATCTTTATAAATCATTTCATGTGTATGCATGCATGCAACGTGACATAGAGAGATTGACACTTAGGAGCTTAAGGAGATTGAGAATGAGTGGCTAAGTACCTTAGGCTTAAGTAGAAGGAAAGAGGTAAGGATATCATTACATTGTGTTTGCCTCTGCTTCTAATGTTGCACTTTCGACAGTTGTTTTCTCCACAAGACCTTGATGGAAGCAACCTCCTTGTTTCTTAGCCTTTTAACTTTTCGGTCCAAAATCTTAATCGACACTTCCTCATAGGTTATATTCTCCTCAATACTCATGTCATTCAATGGTACAACCATATTTGGATCACCAATATATTTCCTTAACATTGACACATGGAATACCGAATGAACAGTAGACAACTCCATTGGCAATTCCAACTTGTAAGCCACATTAATCCTCTCCAAGATCCTTCAAGGCCCTATATACCTAGGGCTCAACTTTCTCTTCTTGCTAAAACACATTATACCTTTCATAGGAGGTACTTTGATATATACCCAATCATACACATTGAATTCATTATCTCTCTTTGTAACATCGAAATATGACTTTTGGCGACCTTGGGAGGCCTTCAACTTCTCCCTTATAGGCCTCACATTCTCCATAGCCTCAAGTATCAAATTGGAACAAATCAAAGGTATCTCTCCAACTTCAAACTATCCTACTAGAGACCTACAACTCCACCCACACAAAGCCTCAAAAGTTGTCATCTCAATGCTTGAACGATAGTTATTGTTATATGCAAATTAAATCAAAGGTAGATGATCATCCAAATTTCCCTTGAAGTCAAGTACACTTGCCCTAACATATCTTTCAACGTTTGAAAATTGTTTATTGACTTTCCCATCCATTTGAGGATGAAATACGGTACTTAATTTTACTTTGGTACCAAGTTCTCTTTGGAAAGACCTCCAAAAGTGTGTTGTGAATTGAGTACCACAATCCAGAATTATGGACAAAGACACACCATAAAGTCTTACCAATTCCTTAATATATATCTTGGCATAATACTCCGCACTTTAAGATTTCTTAACCGGTAGAACATCGGTTGATTTTGCCATCCTATCCACAACTACCCATATAGAATCAGATTGCCTTCTAGTCTTAGGCAAACCCGTAATAAAATCTATGTTTACATATACCCATTTCCACATAGGAATATTTATATCTTGGGCTAAACCTTCCAACTTTTGATGTTCAACATTTACTTTTTGGCAATTTGTACATTCCGCTACAAATTTAACTATATCTTTCATCATGCCATTCCATCAATACATATCCCTTATATCTCTATATATATTGGTAGATATGGAGTGAATAGAATACCATGAGTTATGTGATTCACTCAAAATCATTTCTCTTAGTCCATCAACATTTAGAACACACAATCGACCTTAGTGACGAAGTACCCCATCTCCCCATTGTGAGAAAACCTCAACCTTCTTATCAACCACCAACTTCTTTAGCTCCACCGATGTTGGATCCATATCTTGGGATGCCTTGACCTTCTCTATTAATCATGACTCTGCTCTATATTGCACAATAACACTACCAAATTGTGAATTTCTTAATCTTACCCCCATTCGGGCCTATCAATGAACATCCTTTACCAACTCCTTCCTTTCATTTTCAACATGAGCAATACTTCACATAGACACTCTACTAAGAGCATCAGCCATAATATTTGCCTTACCCAGATGATAAATTACAATCATGCGGTAGTCCTTGAGCAATTCTAGCCACCTCCTTTGCGTAAGGTTCAAGTCCCTTTCGCTAAACACATATTACAAGCTCTTATGGTCGATAAATATATCAATACACACCCCATAAAGATAGTGAGGCCATATTTTCAATGTAAACACAATGGCCAACCACTCAAGATTGTAAGTCGGGTAGTTTCTCTCATGAACCTTCAATTGCCTCGAAGCATAGACAATGACCTTGCCATGTTGTATCAACACACAATCTAGTCCTACACATGAGACATCATAATACAATAAATCCATTCGAACTTTCTAGAAATGTCAAAATAAGGGCTAAAGTAAGGGAATCTTTCAATGTTTGAAACTCTTCTCACATTCATCTAACTATTGAAATTTCATTTTCTTTTAGGTCAACTTAATCAAGGGCGATGCAATGGATGAGAATCCTTCAATAAATCTCATATAGTATCTGGCCAAACCCAAGAAACTTCTAATATATGAAGGAAACAATGGTCTAGGCCAATTCTTCACTACCTTCATCTTCTTTGGATCAACAATAACACCATCATCGGACACAATATGACCAAGGAATGCCACCTCCTAAATCAAAATTTGCACTTGCTAAATTTGACAAATAATTGCTTATCTCGAATGGTTTCCAACACAATCCTCAAGTGACCCATATGTTCATCTTCGCTCTGAAGTAAATAAATATATCATTAATAAAGACTACCAAAAACATACCTAGGTAAGGCTTAAAAATTCGATTCATCAAACCCATAAAGATGGCGGGGATATTTGTCAATTCAAATGACATAATTACAAACTCAAAATGTTCATACCTTGTTTGAAATTCCATCTTGGAATATCACTCTCCTTCACCCCCAATTGATGATACCTAGGCCGAAGGTCAATTTTAGAGAAATAGCATACACCTTGTAATTAGTCAAATCGATTATCAATCCTTGGAAATAGATACTTATTTTTGATAGTCACCTTATTTTATTGTTGATAATCCACTCAAGGACCATTCGAACATTGGAATACATGTCAAGAGCTTGTGTGTTAGAGTTCAAGGGGAATTGGGATGAGCATTTTCCTCTCATTAAATTTATGAGCATTTTCCTCTCATTGAATTTTCCTACAATAATAGTTTTCTTGCAAACATTGGAATGGTAGCATTTGAGGCATTATATAGTAGACGATGTAGATCACCTATTGGGTGGTTTGAATTTCTAGAGATGACATTGCTAGGACTGGACTTAGTCATGAATACTATGGAGAAAAATTTATAAGGGAAAAGTTGCAAATGGCTCAAAGTCGACAAAACTGCTACTCTGATGTAAGGAGGAGGGATCTTGAGTTCCGAATTGGTGCTTGGTTCTATTTGAAAGTATCTTCTATGAAAGATGCGATCCGGTTTGGTAAGAAAGGAAAGTTAAGCCCTAGGTATGTAGGGCCTTACAAAGTGGTGAAAAGAGCAGGTAAAGTGGCATATGAGTTGGACCTACCTATGGAAATGAATCTGATCCATCTGGTCTTTCATGTGTCGACATTGAGAAAGTTCATAGGAGATATAAACTCCATAGTTCCCTTAGAAGATGTGAACATTAAAGAGAACTTGAGTTATGAAGAATTACTAGCTAATATTTTGGAATGGGAAGTAAAAAGGGTACGGAACAAGGAAGGTACATCCGTTAAAGTGCTTCGGAGAAATCATCAAGTTGAGAGTGCCACCTAAGAAGCAAAAGAGGATATGATGAAACATTACCGTATAAACTCCACCCTGCGAAAACCTAAGGTATTAAGTTATTCTTGACTAAAACTTCCAATTCCTTTCATTTTAGTTTTGCATAATGCATACACCTCATTCGTATGTTTATGGACTATTTTTGGGACATACATTGAATATGGATTTTTGAAAATTTCACGAAAGGATGTTAAAATTGCATTTTTGCATGCTTACAGCGTTGTTAGCTAATGTTTAACTCCTTAGAGCCTACCTTTAAGTATATTCGGGAACGAATGATCCCAAGGGGGAGATATTGTAATGACTCTCAAGTTAAGGCCCTAGAAAGTACAAAAAAGTTGGATTGAAAATGACTAAGGTTAGTCACGACCCATGGTTCAAACCACTAGCCGTAGACCAGGTTCGTGGATGAGGACCTCAGAAATTTTGAAATGTTTCTAACTGTGAAGTGGTTCACGAGGTCATTCACAAGCAATAAGAGTAATCACGGTCTGTGGTATGGTTCATAGTTGAGAGTTCCAAATATGATGAAAATTTATAGTTTTTGAAGGTAACCCACGATTAATAGAATGGCACGTAGACCTATACACGACTCGTAAATTGCTTTCATAGAAAGAGGTCCAGAAAAGTGAAAGTTTGCTAAGTGTGGAAGGATTCCATGAGGACATCTACATCCCTTAGATTAAACTACAACCTATTAATAGGGGTTTCATGATTGGTGGTTGGTAACTAGTTTCTGAAGGTTGGAAAAAGAGAACAGGCCGATAGGAACCACAGCTCGTGGTTCCATCCACGACTTATAATCGGGGTTTCGTGGATGGTATCTGATAGTTTTAATGAAGGGTAATTTTGTCCTTTTGGTCAATCCAAATCCTAAACTAGCTCATTTTGGTGGAACTTTAGGCCCCTAATCAGACCTTAAAGCCCAGATGCTCATTCCTTTTCTTCATTCTTCTGTTTCTAAAATTTCTAAGGCATTCTTGCTCTTCAGGAACAAGCTAAGGAGGCTAGAATTTCAAGGGGTTTCTTCCATAATAGAAAATTCCTTCTTCATAGGCTTACCCAAGGTATGTGAGTTGATTTGTGGGTCTCCTTTCACCCACAAAGGCCTACATAAATGCTTTAACTTTTTCTTTAAGTTCCTTGAATACTACCATGCATGCTAATGATGATTTTATGATGTTTTAAGTTACTGCATGACTGTAATAATACTATATGATGTTCTACTAAGTATTTTCATGTGTTTTAAGTTGATAGTGATAACCCCAATGATGTGGGTTTAGATGATGAACTGTGGGCTTTTTTTTACATATTTTGAATGAGCATATTTTCTCATGATTTATGAATGTTTCAACCTATGATTATGCTCACTAAGTTTAAAGTCAACCCTCGCATGTTATATGATGGAAAATAGGACACAAAAGAAAGATTTTAAAGTTATGATTTTTCATGGATGTAAACATGTTCACAACACCCTAAACGATGTTTAAAAAGGGTCCCCAAGATGAAAGGATAATACTCACTTGGTGGTTCCTTAAGTTTGAGCTACTCTTGAGATTTCTACTTATGATTCTAACTGTCATAATTTAACTAAGTATATGTTTTAAAGATTTTATGGAATGACTTAGCACCGAATGAGGCATTGAGGTGGGGTTTGGTAAGGGAACCCTAGAAGCAACCCTTTGCCCCATTAATTATGCACCACCATATGAGCCTTTGTAGGCTAGACTAGTGGATCCACGTAAGCCATTTATGATATATGATGATGCATGCACAGTGATGGAGTTCCACCCAAAAAGTGGTCTCCCCGTGCCAACGTAGGGGATTATACGGGATTCTATGTAGTAGCTCACATAGTCTTATATATCGATTATGGTCCATTCCCACAAGTTTCATGATCTATGTCTTGGTTCTATCACATGTGTTCCATTTATGCATTACTTTTACTCATATTTAATGATATTTCTTGTGCATGCTTAAGCTCATGTTCATGTTACCTTTACCATTCCATATATGCAAGTCTTTACTTATGAATGATGGCATTACAATTTCATATTTGCATTTACATCTCATATACTTAGTACATTTCAAAAGTACTGACACATATTTTGCCTACTTAATTTAACTATGTAGGGACAAGTGGTCCTCCCGGTTCGTGGCTAGTTCTCCGATATTCTAGACTAGTCTATTTGTTGTGTGCCTTAGTTTGGGACTCTGCCATTTTCATTTCTAGCTATGTATTTTAGGACTTAATGTATAGGTTAGCCTTTAGAGGATTTTACATTTTATGTTGTTAATGTTTGAAGTCTTTTCGATTTGATGGAAATTGATCGATACTAGTTTCATCCATCCATAGTCTAGTTGGTATGTTTTATGGAAAATATGTATGTTTTTAATGTTGCTTCATTGTCAAATGATACATCATAGACCCTATCCTTTTTTTTTTGCAAATTTATGATTTTTATGCCTATGAATGCTCGGTATATTAAGATGGCTTGGGTGAGGTGCCTTCGGATATCTCATTCACCTTGTGATGACTAGGCCCTAGGTCGGGTTGTTACAATCATTCAAAGGCATTTTGAGAGGTGTTACACCTAATGAGATAAAGAAGGTTCATAGATATATGAGAGGATTGACTTATTCTATTAGGTAGGCAGTGTTCTAGGTGTCTAGAGAGGGAGCTTCCTTTTGGTCCAAGGTGAGTGTCTCTAAGGAGTGAAGTGATGGAGTGGGAGGATTTTGGGGACTCTAACAGAGCTCGTTCATCATGTCAATTCGTTGGTGCCTCATCTGTAGGGCGAGGTTCTCTTCGTGGGAGCGATTCATTTCAGAACTGAGGAGTTCATACATCCTTGCTGTCTTTAGAGGGTAGTTTTGGTTCATCCAAAGTTCAGAGACCTACAGGTCGTGGTTATAGTATTCCATCTAGGTCTCCATAAAATTTGTCCACATTAAGATCTTATTGTGGTTACAAAGACCCTAGCCATATAATCAGACAGTGTCCCTCATAGACTCATTCTGGCCCACACCCTACCTATTTAGCAGCCTCAGTTAGAAATTCAGCATCTCTGGCTAGGGGTTCAACCCCATAGGCTAGAGGGTGTTATAGAGCTTACTTAGGTAAATGTGGCCATGCTCCTGGTAGAGGTGCTAGTGATGCACTAGTCTGGTATGGTGGTAGAGACACAATTCAGACAGTAGGAGGTCGAGGTTCCCATTGTTATGCATTCCTAGGGAGGCCCATGGCTGAGGCTTCAGATGTAGTTATCATAGGTACTATACTAGCTTGTCATTGGACTAGATCTATATTATTAGATCCTAGTTCTACCTATTCATATGTCTGTCTACTTCTTCTCTAGATTTGATTTGCTATGTGAGCATGCCTATGCATGTACATGTTTCTACCTAATAGGAGATTCATTAGTGATGGATCGGGTGTACCAATCCTATCTCATATCTTTGGCGGGTTATGATACTTTGGTGCACATGATTATTCTTTGTATGCTAGACTTTGATGTCATTTTGGGTATGAATTGGCTTTTCTGGTATTGTGTTAGTTTTTATTGCTATGCCAAGATAGTGACCCTAGCTATGCGTGGTAGGCAAAGGATAGAGTGGAAAGGTTCATGTGGTTCTTATCCTAGTAAAGTTATCTCCTATATTAGGGCCCAGAAGTTGATTGATAGAGGTTGTTTATCTTATGTAGCTTTTATTCAAGATTCTAGTGTTACTTCGCCTCCAGTAAAGTCTATTCCTATGGTTCAAAAGTTTATGGATGTATTTTCTACTAATCTTCCAAAAGCTCCTCCTAATTGAGATATTGACTTTGCTATTAATATTGAGTTGGGC
Source organism: Solanum rostratum (assembly GCA_029948455.1). Classification (NCBI taxonomy): domain Eukaryota; kingdom Viridiplantae; phylum Streptophyta; class Magnoliopsida; order Solanales; family Solanaceae; genus Solanum; species Solanum rostratum. The sequence goes on along the minus strand of CM057047.1, from coordinate 52,297,900 downwards.
ACCAAGTCCATTTCTATTCCTCCATATTTTATGGATCCAACAGAGTTGAAGGAGCTAACGAATCAACTTTAACATTTGTTAAGTAAGGGGTTTATTCGGCGTAGTCAATCCCCTTGGAGTTCCCCAGTTTTATTTGTGAAGAAAAAGCATGGGTCTACAAGGATATCAACTATAGACAGTTGAACAAGATGACTGTCAAGAACAAATACCGTCTTCGAAGAAGTGATGATTTATTTGACCAAATCCTAGGAGTGACAGTGTTTTCCAAGATTGATTTGAGGTTCAGGTACCACTGATTGAATATTCGGGAGTCTAATATTCCTGAGAATACTTTCCAAAATGGCTATTATGAGTTTCTTGTGATGTCATTTAGGTTGACCAATACCCTTACGACATTTATCAAGTCGATGAATGGAGTTTTCACATAATTGGATTAGTCCGTGATTGTTTTTACTGATGACGTCTTAGTTTACTCCAAGGCTAAGGCTGGTCACGATAAGCATTTGAGGACTATGCTTTAGAGACTACAATAAAAGAAATTGTAAGCTAAGTTCTCTAAATACAAAGGTAGGCTTAATTCAGTAGCATTTTTGGGCATGTGGTGTTCAAGGAGGGCATCAGGGTTGACCAACCAATATTGAGGCTATTCGAGGGTGGACTAGACCTACCTCAATTACAAAGACCTATAGCTTTGTGGGTTTTCTATATACTATCGTCATTTAATTATGGGCTTCTCCGCCATAGCAGTCCCATTGACCAGACTCATGTAGAAGAATGTAGCATTTCATTGGTCGGATGATCGTGAAGAGTGCTTCCAAAGGCTTAAGGTAATATTGATTATTGCACCTATTTTGACCTTGCCCGTGAAGGGTGTTGATTTCATCGTGCATTGTGATACATCAAGTGTCAAGTTAGGAGGTGTTTTGATGCAAAAAAGAAGGTGATTGTCAATGCCTTTAGCCAGCTGAAGGCACATGAGTAGAATTATCCCATCCATGACTTAGAGTTGGTGGCAGTTGTTTTTGTGTTAAAGTTATGGCAACATTATGAAGTTCAATATGAGATTTTCACTGACCACTGAAGTTTGCAGTACATATTCAGCTTGACAGACTTAAACTTGAGACAATGAAGGTTGACCGTGCTTCGAATAAAGTATGATTTCACTATGATATACCACTCAAGAAAGGTTTATGTAGTGATTGATACATTAAGTCTAAAGGCATCTAGCATAGGAAGTCTTGCAGTCATTCGAGTTGAGTAGCGACCCTTGGCTAGGGTTGTTCAGAGATTGGACAATGAGTTAGACTACAACATTTTTTATGAGGGTGGGGTGCTTGCTTTCATGGAGGCTTGTTCTTCTTTAATGGATCATATTTGTGAACAATAGTTTGAGGATGAGAAGTTGTGCCTCATTCGAGACAAAGTGTCTAGGGGTGAGGCTAAGGAGTTTGTACTTGATTCCAATAGTGTTCTGAGGATTGGGGGCCATATTTTTATGGCCAAGTTGGGTGACTTGATTAGGTTGATACTTTAGGAGGCTCATTGTACTCATTACTCTATTCATCTGGGGGTAGCAAAGATGTATCATGACTCGAGTAAACATTAGTGGGTTTGCCCTACTACCGTAGGTGGTTATGACTCCATTTGGGTTTTTATTGATAGATTGACAAAGTCTGCCCATTTCATTTTGATCAAGTTAAAGTACACAGGAGAGAAGTTGGCTCATCTCCATATTAGTCAGATTATTAGACTTAATGTGGTGCCAATTTCTATTAAAGGTTCATTGCGTACTTCTCATTTTGGAAGGCTTTACAACATGGTTAGGTACTCAATTGGATATAAGTACAGTATTTCACCCTCAGACAGATGGTTAGTTTGAGAGGACCATCCAGGTCTTGGAGGATATGCTTTATGTGTGTGTGATTGATTTTGATGCTCAATGGGACTAGCATTTTCCTTTGGCTGAATTTTCATAGAACAACAGTTACTATTGCAGTGTTTAGATGGCTCCTTCTGAGGATTTTATGGCTAGAGGTATAGATCAGTCATCAGATAGTTTAATTCTATTGCAGTGGATAGCCTATACACTGATTTTCTTAGAGATTTCGTGGAGAAGGTCCAGTTGATTTAGATACACTTGTTGATAACCTAGAGTCATCCAAAGAACTATGGTTATAGGTGAGTTCGACCCTTAGAGTTCATAAAGAGTGACCATCTTTGGTTGAGGACTTTGGTCATAAAGGGTGTCATAAGGTTCAAGAAGAAGTGAAAGCTTAGTCCTAGGTATATTAGTCCATTTGAGATCCTGATTCGAGTGGGAGAGGTGGCTTACAAACTTGCCTTGCCCCCTAATCTATCTTCAATGCATCTAGTGTTTCATGTTTCGATGCTACGACATTACATCTGAGATGTGCCTCATGCGATTTCCCTTGATTCATTGGAGTTGAATCCAAATTTGACCTATGAGGAAGAGCCTGTGGCCATTCTAGATAGGAAGGTCTGAAAACTAAGGACCAAGGAGACAACATCAGCGAAGGTTCAGTGGCGACATCGACCAATGAAAAAAGAGACTTGGGAGACTGATTTTGATATGCTGGCTCATTATCCTCATTTCTTTGAGACTTCAAGTATGCCCTTTGCCTTATGTTCAACGACAAACATGATTTTTACTGGTGGATGATGTAATAACCCTGAAGGTTATATGTAGTATTTTTTATAAAATTATCACTTTATCTCTCCTGATAGTATCCTTGAGTCCTTTTTAATTAGTTTTGAAAGTTTGTTTTTGAAAATTTTGTAAAAAGTAGAGTTTTTTTCTAAAGAATTGAGTTTTGAAGACTTAAGTTTCTTAATTTTGAGTTTTGGAGTCATCTAGAGATTTGAGTCTCAGAATGGAATTTCGTTGATTCTATTAGTTTTAGAATATGGAAATTGATGTAGGAGATTTGTGAAAATTAGATTTGGAGTTGTTATGTGGATTTGAGGTCCGAAGTTAGAAATTGAGTTAAAATTTGGCTTAGGTTTGATTTGGTCAACTTTTTGAGTTCGGATACTCGAATTGCATTTATTATGGTTACATTGATTTCAGAAGGTAATTCTAGCTCTAGAAGTATCCTTGGTATAATTTATGGGTATTCCAATAGTGTTTTGGCATCTTGAGTGCCTTAAGTTAGTGTAGTTGTGTATTATCATATTTCGGATCAAGGAGACGTCGGATTTAATTTTTAATGATTCCATCGAGTTCAGAATATCAAATCTAGTAGGGTAGCATATATAATTTGTGTGTATGGGATTCTGATCAAATTTCGAAAGTTGAATCCAAGGCTTTAGGATGGTTGTGTGTTTCAGGTGCAACATGCGTCACTTAAGCAATGGCTTGATCACTTAAACGGCCATCGCTTAAGCGACGGAGACCTCGCAAAAGCAAAGACCACCTCATTGAAGGGGTTCTTTTAAGCGATCCCTGCATCGATTTTGCAATATTTGAGGCCTGAAATGAGATTGTTCTCGGGAATTAAATCTTATTTCCCCTTTTTTATCTTGGGGAGCTCGTGGAAAGTGATTTTTGAAGTGATTTTCAAATAGATCTTATTGGGTAAATTATTTTGAGGTAAAAACTTCATTGCCCATTAATTATTTCTTGATCTTAACATCATATTTAGTATTTCTTATTTGAAAAAATTGGGGGGGAGGGGGGTTCATGAACTTGAATTTTTAACAAAAATGGTGATTGCAAGCTCATTTTAACTCTTTTTTGAAATGATTTTCACCATTAGTTTCCTAAAACCTTAAGATTATTTTTATATAAATATTTTTGAAAAATCTCATTTTCTGTTGATTTTTGGACTATTTTATCCTTCATTTCTACTTTTTTATATTTTGATGTGTTTAGCTTCGAAATTTAGTTGTGAATCATTATTTGACTAGATTGTGGTGATATAGAGTATATTCATAAGAGAAAAGCTTTAGCAATAAGGTGATCATAATTTTTGGCTAAGACAAGTGGATTTCTAACCTATATTTAAGTGCATTGAACCTTGTATTTCCTGGTTAAATGTTGAGGAATAACAGGAATTTGGTATTGAGCAAATGGATCATGAATTGACTTAATAAAGGTGACAGAATAATAAAATAGCTATATGATAATATGTGAAAAACTTGACTCGTGACTTGATATGTCATTATTAGTGTTGCTTTAGTATTTGAGTAACATTAGTTGATGAAGTTGGTTCTTATAATTGAGATAATGGATTGATTTTGTAATTTTCGTGGTTGAGAGTTGTATATTCCCAAAATTGACTCAAGTATTTGCTTAGGATTGTGCTATAGTAGAAAGTGATTATTGTGACATTATAAGTGTGATGTTGATATGAATAATGTATGTGCTTGACATTGTGCTAGAAATCATTAAGGAACACTTGTGGGGATAGTGCCTCTTTGATTAGTAGGCTTGAATGATGATGATACATGGGCTATTGAAAACCTAAGAAATGATGTGATAGTGTTTGTGAATAACTCTACCGATGATGATTCTATATTTGGATTAATGATGAAATTAATTTGATGTGATTACTGAATGTATGAACTGTGTGGACTATTTGCTTACTTTCATGCCCATTTGAAATATGATTAATGTGTTGCATTGAAATTTTGATTGAGTATCACTATTTATACAAAGTCAAAGGAAAATGGTTCCGACGAATACATGGTCCATGTGATGCCTCCATGGGTTTCAGTCTGAGGTGATCAACGGATGTGTATTTTAGGGAAGACATGTGTCATGATTATTTGATATTGCATTGTATTAGTTGCATTTCATTACATCCCATCTCATATCACTCATTGTATTTATGCGAATATTTTACAAAGTGTGATATATATAAATATAGGGTAACTATTTGCTTTTAAATAATTGAAGATTATTTGTTGCTTTTCGATATTCTTGCATGGTTAAAATGTATATTGTGCATACCATTTTTTGGCATGCAAGGTTGTATTTGTCGAGGTATGTGGTTAGGATGATAAGATTTCATATATTCTACATTGCTTTACTTAGGTTTAGAATTCATTTACTGGCCACCATATTATTAGGTACTTACCCTTGCTTCTAAACTTGTGTAGCTATTAGGCATTTACTTACTGTTTTTATTTTATTCGTGAATCAAGAATATTGAAATTTGTATAAATTTCTTCTGAATTCTGTTATAGTAGAGGCTTGTACATGTGACACAAATCTTGGATCGATTTTTAGATTCCGATATCCTTCTTTTAATGCTTATTCTATCATACTTAGACTGTATTTTCATTTTATCTTTTGTATTCTTTTGTCATTTCCTTTTTAGACTGACTTGCCTTGATGGGGTGAATGCAAGTGCCATCATACCCAATTTTGGATCATAAAATTATTTAGAATTTAAGGTTTCTCTTCAAAATGTTATCTTTGGGAGGTACTTAGTTTCCTATGCTCTTCTCAGAACTCTTCTTTGAATTTTTTTAAGGAATATGATGTTAACTCAGATAATACATAGAAATATAAATTTACTTCTCAACTCAATTGCAAAATAAATGTTTAAAGATTTTCACATGCATGTTCAAAATATGACCAAATGACTTCTTGCTCAATTTATGCTAAGAGAAAATCAAGAGACTTCTCTAACTCGACTCATGCTCAACTTCTTGTTCAATAAATTTATCAACATAATCTTCTTCTAACTCAAGCTAATGCATAGAATAATTAAATGTGAAATTACTTGAACTCACTTAAACTCTTTAAAATATGCATAATAAATAGTCATGCAAAATTTTTTAATTGATTGGACCTCACTTCTAAAATTGATATGCTATACTTTTTCTTTTGGAAAATAATCATGCAAGCTATGTAGCAATATAAATTCTTCAACTCAACTCAACTAGGGTTTGTGTGAAAATAAGCATGAACAACCAAGCAAGAAATAGAATCATATAAAGGAACACAATCTCAATTAATTTACATGGAATTCAATACAAACAATCAAGATCAATTCGAAACTCAAGAAACTTGGGTATACACCTAGGTTAAGCTTTTACTAATTGAAATCAGATGAGGGGCATGCGGAAGAACTTAGTCCAACACTATGATTAGCTTTACATATTTGAAAATTGAAAAACAAACCAAATCTAGAAGGATAATCATTGAATGCTTAGAAACCTGGCATCTTTCTTTTCTCCTCTCCTTTTGCTTTCAAAATATTTTACGTGTAATGAGCAAAAATAGGGTTTTTGTACTTATATGAGACTAATTCTAGTTTTAAAATGATGTGATGTTAGTCTAGGAATAATGAAAAAAGACAAGAATGCCCTTCACTTAAAACTGAAAACTTGTACCGAGATTGAGCAAGTCTGCGATGCAGACTTATTCTATTTCAGTTTATTTTTTCATAACACATAAAATGCATTTGAGATAAGCGATTTATGTATACCTCATAAATCATATTCAAGACATGTGATTTATAGCCAAGTTTGTGACCCAGACTAGGAGTGCATTTTTCGAGCTTGTAAATTTTTCTTAGAAATTTCAGATAAAAAATTTCTATCTAGGTACGCATCACGAGCCAAATTTATGCAAGTATATTTTTTTAAATTTTCTCTTCTTTTTTAATTTTAGGTCCGGTCTGTGACACCCCATAACTCTATCCTCACACGTACCTATGTTTCAAGACTCATTCTTATATGTAGGAAGTGTATTATGGTCATAAGAGACCTCTAGTACTTAGTCGAGTTCAAAACTTTTCTATAATTTGAGTTTCTAGTGTTAGATTAAGTAAGGGTCAACTTTAAATGACCATAACTTTTAGCACACAAAGAATTAGATATCTCATGACCTACCAAATGAAATCCCTTTGAATTAGCATTCCAACACAACCGATTTCCTCTCATTTGGAGTTTGGAGTAAAATATTATGGCCATTTTACTAGAGACTGCCAGAGCAGAGTGATATTACGAAACCTCTTTATGGGTCGTTACTTGAAGTACGACCCATTTGCTAACTTGTGGGAAAAAGTCCGGAAACTTCAATTTTTGGTCCATGATTCTATGAACCAATCTACAGGTTATAGAACCTTTTACGGGCCATAGAATGAGCTCGTGAAAGTGAACCAGAGACCCCGAAATTGGGCCAAAACTTTACGGAAGGGTCTCTACGGGCCGTGGAACATTCTACGGGCCATAGATGGGCCCATAAATGACTTTTGACATCTTTTTAAGAATGATTATTTTGGTCTTTTCTCACCCTTTCAAAGCCTAGAATTGATGTTTTTACACCTAGATAAAGCCCTAAACATGTCAGTTTGACACTTTTACGCTAGATCACTCTCTCAAAATGTAGAGGCAAGGTTTCAAGAGAGAAACAGGCTAGAGCTTAAAGACAAACTTGAGAAATCTTCCAAGATACTTCAAGGTTCAAAACTTCCAAGTATGTAGGGCTAACCAAAACATGGATCTTGTTCTTCCATGTGCCCCATAACCGGATTGATGAAGTTGTGAGTGAAATTGAGTCTCCCATGAATGATTCTTGAAGGTTTTTCATAAATTCTAATGCATATCTATATAATTTTGCATGAATTACCGTTTTTATGAATCAAATGCTTGAATTAGACTATTTTTTCATACTACATGAACTCTAGCATGATTTCTTATTATTTTCACATACTTTACTTGCATGAGCACACATGAGTATAATTTGAGCCAAAAGAGTCTACGAAATCCCTAATTGCTTTAATTCTACATTTGTTCTCCTAAATTCTATGAGTTAGAAAGATCCATGATTGAGTCCTTATGAGTCAAGAACTGAACTTTAAAATGATATAACCAAAGGATTGATAGTTGATGTGATGAGTTGAGTTGATAGATGTCCAATGAGAATAGATGAATGAGAAAACCATAGGGTTAATGTCTTATGAGCATATTGAATCTTGGGAGGAGTATTGAGCACCTTGAGTAAGAGTAAGTCCAACTCGAACTCAATAACTACATAGCCGGTATAAGAGAAGATTGAACCGTAAAATCAGATGTTTCCTATTGTCCCTAAATGAGGACTTGATGTTATTGATTTTGGATCCATTGATGGGATGTCCTATACCCCTGGCAGGGTATTGGATGGATTCGTTGTATCATCACCGGATCATAGGTGATGGTTATCAGTTAGAGAAACTCTTTAATTGGCTTTGATGGTACTTTGAGTGGATGGGACGTAGATGACAGATGAGTATTCATTATATAAATTGCATACTTACTTTAGACTCTTGACATGATTATTGAGTTTCCTACTTTCTGAGTTTAGCTATTTGAGTTGATGTTATTCTTCCCTTACATGTTTATTTTTCCCATTTTACATACTTGTACATTCCACATACTGACGTCCATTTGGGCCAGCATGTTTTTATAATGCAGAGACAGGTACTAGCGGTCATCAACTAGGCACCCCGTTGAGGTCCTAATTTCTTTCAGCTGATTGGTGAGCCTTCTCCTACTTTCAGAGGACATTATATTTTCGTTCTAGCTTGAGTTAGACTTATCTTATTCTATTTAAATGTATCCATGGGTCTGTTATTGGCATTGTTATTCAGATGTTTTAGAGGCTTCATGGACTAGACTGTTGAGTTGTCATTGGATGTTATGTTGGCTAGTTTTCTTTCATACTAGTCTTGCTTAGTGTAGGGATGAGATGTTTGGCCTTTGGCCTTTTATTTATCATTTGCCATTTCCTTTCTTTACGAATACTTATACATTGATGTCTTCCGCTATTAGAATGTTATTAAATGAATGTGATAAGGATGATTTGTTCGCTTGAGGGCTAGCAATAGTCTCTGAGCGTCGGCCACACCAAGGATACCCTCTCGGGGCGTGACACGGTCTTAGTTAGGACAACTTAGGGTGTTACACTAAGACAGTATGGGGTGTTACAATATCTTCTCCTGAGATTATTCGTCCTCGAATGATAGTCAAACTGAACAAGAAAGAAAAGAAAATACTCTTACTATTTTCTAACTTGGGAATTTTTCCACTAGCATAAATAGGAACGATTCATATTTAGGGAATCAAAACTATCCACGGCACATAAGAAACGAATGACATGTGATAGAACATAAGTTACACTCTGTCCGAAGCTATTCAAAATGAGATGTGGGTGCTCTAAACAATATGACTAGTAGCTTTTAAACCTAGCAACACTTCTCGATTACACTCTTTCGAAACAAGCAAAGAATGTTATCCCAGGCATGTAGTGACCTTTTACTCTTGTTCAGTCTTTGGTTAATTTATGCATGGTCTCATTCTCCGGCAATGTCTCAGCGAGTTCAACATTTCCCAAGCCCATGGCTCGGGGCTGTAGAAAGAATTTAAATGTGAAAACGATATTTTGTCTTACTTACGTTACGCCTTTTAACTCGAATGTATTGTATGGTGGTATAACGCAGGATAAGAAAGAGTCTCGTATCGACCAAATATTTACTTAGAATAGATCTGTTTTGATAGATCCGTTTTGGCTTTCCTATTCCATAGATCTTCCCTGAAGAACGGAATGGATTGATCTGACCCACAATCTGTCTCTTCAACCTTTGAGTAGACCATAGATCTCAGAATACATGAATTAATCTTTGGTTCGTTCCGCCATCCCGACCAGTGAATCATTAAGATTCCCTTTTCAATAGAATCTTTTGCATTCACAAGTTCCGCTCTATTTCTTTATCTCCCCATGAATCGTATGTTTGTAACAATAGGGACAGAATTTTTTCAATTCAAATCGATTAGGCATATTGTGCCGGTTCTTTTGAGTAATATATCTGGAAATACCTTTTGATACCTTATCAACACTGTTTCGGACACAACTAATACATTCCAAAATCACCGTTACTCGGACATTGAGAATACGAGACCACCTCCCACTTTTTTTTTGGCGCACTTGTTTGATGAGCGCTTTTAAGCCTAAGCACCCCATAAGTCAAAATCTAGCCAAAGAAAGGTAGAAGTAGCAGTCTCAGTAGTGGTTGCAGGTGCAGATGAAGAAGACTTGGATAAAGGCACGTATGAGTAGCAGAATGGAAGATTGGCTTTTTAGATAAGGTTTCGAAAAGCAGTTTTTCCGCTTGTGCGAATCACAGTTCTTCTGCTTGTGTTACCTTTACAGTGGATGGAGTCCCATCCAAGCATATCCTCATATCCTATTTTCCGTCTTTTAAAGCTGCTTTCGAGCCAGTGTAAGATGCATTGAGTTCCTCGCCACTTCCAGTTGCATTTTCCCTATTTTTTGGGGGGCCGGATTCAGAGTTCGTTCTCATTTGATGTCTACTCAATCTAAACGTTGGGAAAGACTGAAAGCGGCTGCAAGCAAACATATGGCTACTTCCATCAAGGTATAAGTCTAGTCTAATTACATGCTCTTACTAAGTTCAAGCCTAACTCTAAGTCACAGAGTATTGCACAAGATTGATGCTCTATACATTTATAGGGAATTTCATCCCACAATTACTATTCTTTACCATCCCATTCAACAAACCTCGAGTCATAATCAAGAAACACCTAATGCATCATGTATTCATTCACATGCCACAAACACCACATTCAAGCCTAGTACTATGACCACTCCATGGACTCTAAGTAACCACTCTTCTCAACATTTATTGCCTTATTAGGTTCTCTAGCCACTAAAATATCAGGCCTCACTATGAGAAGACAAACTAAGTGCTCTCATATGACTCCAAGTAACAACACCTCATCTTGTTCTTTCTTTATATTTATAACCTTACTTTAGATGGAATAGCACATTACCACTATCACAACAAGAAATATCAACCTTCTTCTATCTATCAGTATTCAACTATCACTACAAGAAAATATATCTTTAATGAGGGAAAATTCAGTCGCTAAAGTATAAATTCGATCGTTATTAGTCAATAACGACCGATAAAAATCATTTCGTCACCGGTCGTTAAAAGTTAACGGTCGAATTTAATTCGGTCGTTAAAAAAGATTCAACGACGACAAAAAATCGGTCGTTATACCTCTTTTTAGCAATCAAATTTTTCCTGCACTAATTGATATTCTAGTTAGTAAAAAAAAACACAAGCCCGGTGCACTTCCGAGGAAGGGCCCGACCACAAGGATCTATTATACGTAGCCTTATCTTGCATTTTTACCAGATGATGCTACCAAAGTTTGAACCCATGACCTTCTAGTCACATGGCAACAACTTTACTAGTTACTCTAAGGCTCCCTTCAGTACTAGTTATTAAAACCTTAATTATAACAACAAATCAGATTAGTAAAAGTGTGTATACATATACACACACATACAAATACGTATACATATGAAAACATATAAATTGATTATATTCATATAAAATTTCATAATTAACTATAAAGAATGATATTGCATAAGGTTACAAAAATATAGACATACAAATTGTATGATATTATATTTTTTAACTCTTAATAAAAGAAAACCTAAAATATCTTCAAATAATTTCTGAAATATGAAATGCATTCTTCGTGTGCTTCAAAATTTTCCGTTATTTATACTTCTTTAAACTTTCTCTGATGATGAGTTCTTCAAACTGCATGATCAAAAGACTGGTATAAAAACTTCATGTAAGATTATTAATAACACTCCTAATAACTATTATCTTCTTTATTCTTTTTCGCAAAATCAAAGATTAACCATGATAAAATATAAAAAAAATTCTATTCTCACAACTAAATAAAAAGAAAGTTGAGTTTTCCAGTTCTACACATAATGTTGTTTGTTTTTATATTTTGCACCCTAAGTTATTGACGTTTTGCACATTGCTTCATGGATAAAATTCTCAACTTCTTTTAGTTTCACTTTTTATACTAATAGTATTCACCTAACATAAATAATTCAATATCATTAAAATTATTATGAGATACAAATCAATTATATCATCTTAAGTTTTAAATAATAAAAAAGATCATGATCTCTTAATTATTAGTAGTTTATTATATGTCATGCAAAGCTTTTTAAAAAATTTATTTGTAAAATTTCACTTTATACTTTCCTAACTCAAACAAATGATTTTTCTTTGTCTACACCTGTTAGTTCACAACAAATAATTAGAAAAAAAAAGGTCGACATAATATATATTATTTATTAAAAGAAACATTATTACTGAATACTGATTCTTAAGCCTATTGATTGATGTAATTAGCAAGTAGAAAAACGTCTATCCTCTGTAGAAAAATTACTTACTACCAAATTTATATAACTTTTCTACCTTAAATTAATCTCATAAGCTCATAATTATATATTTAATATTATTACTTCTATTTTTAATTTTTTGTTTTATTACAATTTTTTATTTTGACCTACTTCATCTTGCATCTTTAAAAAGGTCAAGGAAAGATGAATAAATTGTCTCTCAAAATAAAAACATAGAAATTATATCAAGAATATAATTTAGTTAAAAAAATTGTGCCAAAAAGATTATAACTAAATGCTTTTACAATACTTCAAAATTTTATATAATTGACTATAATAAGAATAATGGATAGAGTTATTAGAAAATAATACATTAATATTGTTTTTTTTTTGTTAAACCTTTTTTATGAAATAAGCAATATTATAAAAGATGGATCGAAGGATTCTTATCGTAATAATGGAATGATTAACAAAATACCACATGTTATACTTATAACATGATTTGGTCTGATCACTTTGCACTCATATTAATTAAAATATATTTTTACACTAATTAATATGTTTTAACGACGGGATGTTATGCTTTTTTATAATCAAATTTATTTCCTCGTTAATGCTGGATTAAAATTTGTCTTTAACGGTCGAAAAAAAATTGATCACCATAAGGGTTTTATAACGACAGAAAAAAAATTGATCACTATTTGTGTATTTATAATGATCGGAAAAAAATTGGTTACTATAAGTATATTTATAACGACCAAAAAAATTTGGTCACTATAAATGTATTTATAACGACCGAATAAAAATTGGTCACTATAAGTGTATTTATAATGGCCAAATTCATTTCCCTTCGTTAAGAAATGATCATTAAAAGTCTTTTTTCTTATAGTGTATTATCATCAATATCGCCATCAAAACTGAAAAATGATTACTTGATGGACTTAGAGTGAGAGGTTCAGACAATGGCATATACTAGATCTTTTCTAAGTAGTGTCACTATTTAAAACTCAGAAAAATTAATGAAGTTGTTTGCATTAGATCTCAAAAAATTTGAGGGACATTGATAGTGGACTTTATAAAAAAAATTGCTTAAATAATATAAAATTACAAATAAAAAAGTGACACTACTTTTCTGAGTAGTGCTACGGCCGTTCCAAACTTGCAAGGTACGGAATGAATCGAAACCATATTGGCTCACCCAATATGGACTCAGTACTCAACAAGTCCGCTATTGCTTTCAAGGACTATTACTCACGAGGGAACCATAATATATATATTATGGTTCTAAGCCTCACCTACGTTTGGCGACGTAGTTTGAAAAGTTCAAGTTGGACCAACTCTCACTCTTTCGATACTCGATACTTCTTCCATGAATCAATGCTCATAAAGCCTCCACCTTGACCAATATTGTAGGGACTCGAACCCCATCATCGATTGGTACCTGATAGGACTCGAACCCTATCATCACTCAACTCATAGGGACTCTAACTCTTTCATCACTCAAGCTCATAGGGACTCTAACCCTCTCATCAATCAATCTCACCAATAACTCAAGATTAGAACAATCATTAGGAATCAATCGAACAAACACATCGGTAGAGTTCATTTATAGACTCGTAAAGCAATCAAATTCTATCAACTCATTATCATTCTCTCATCACAATCGACAATCTCAACTCAAGGCTCTAGACTAAATTTTCAAATTCATTACGCATGCTTTTCCAATTAGTCATATAGGGTTATGCAAATTCTCCTGAAAAATATACAATTAAAGAAAACAAATAGTATGATGATCATCAACATAGAAAAACATGTAATTTCAAATAAAATTATAAGAAAAACCATCAAGGGTTCATGTATCTAGACTCTTGAACCATCAACTAATCTATGACCATCTATGGGGCACATGAAAGAACAATCTCATTCTTTTAGTTTAGCCTTACATACCTAGGATGAAGTTATTAATCAATCATGCCAAGGATCTCCTTTCGAATTTCTCAACTTCAAGCTCTTCTCCTCTTTCCTTTAAGCTCTAGCCTTGTTAGATTATTAGAATAGGACTTAGAATGGGGGTTTAAATCCTTTTTACGTCAAAATGAACTAATTAGTTCGTGTATAAAGATTAGGAGGGGTTGAGAATAGACCAGAATGCCCCTCGTAAATTTTAGAAATTTTCAGTTCGGAAAAGCCCCAGTCTGCGACGCGGACTGATCGCGTACTGCGTATTTTCAGAAAAGTTTTTGGATGAGTTTTCTCAATCCTATCAAAAAAGTATAAGTGCAGGTCCGTGATAGAGGCGCAACGCGCTCCTGTCGCGCACCTACACTATTTTATGCTTTGGATCGAAAAATTATCTTTTGATTGGGTCGCTTTAAAAATCGATCGAAACCATTTTCCCACTCAATATTTTGTGCTAATAAAAAATCTGGCCTTGGATTTTCCTTACGAGCATTGGAAGATGTGTTACACGCATACCCTCCCTCTAGGGGTATTTTGGTAATTTTACTGAGCATTACATCATCTCCCCCTTGGGATCATTCGTCCTGGAATGATGAGTAAAGGTGGATATCAAGGCACGAATAGACTCAAGACTCATCTCAACACTCAACTCAATCAATCAAACTCTCAACTCTTCCTCGACCTCAATAAATACGACTCAGACTTAAGAATAGAAAGTCACATCAAGAATAGATCAATCAATTTAGTGAACGGTAAGGATTTACCTTCAACACTCTCATCATCTGGCACGAATAGGTGCGGATATTTAGCCTTCATCTCTTCATCAGCTTCCCATGTGGCTTCCTCAACGAATTGATTTCTCTACAAGACTTTGATTGAGGTTATCTCTTTGTTCCTTGACTTACGAATCTGACGATCAAGGATTTGAACCGGAATCTCTTCGTAAGACAGGCTATCCTTCGCTCCAATGCTATCACCAGGGATCACCAAGAATGGATCTCCCAAGCATTTCTTCAACATCAACACATGGAATATCGGATGGACACCATCTAACTCGGAAGGAAACTCTAACTCATAAGCAACCTTCCCAATCCTCTTTACAATCGGATATGGTCCAACATAGCATGGACCTCGGTGTTCCCTTCTTCCCAAATCTTATCACACTCTTCATAGGTGACACTTGCAAATACACCCAATCATCCACCTCAAACTTTAAGTCTCTTCTTCTCACATCGGTATAAGATTTCTGGTGACTCTGGGTGGTCCTTAATCTCTCTCTAATGACCTTGACCTTCTCCATCGATTAGTGGACAAGATAAGGCCCAATCAACTCCACTTCTCCTACTTCAAACCACCCCATCTCCTCTCATACAAGGCTTCGTAGGGAGCCATTTGAATGCTTGCATGATAACTATTGTTATATGCAAATTCGATCAATGGTAGGTGATCATCCAAATTCCCCTTGAAATAAAGAACACAAGCTCTCAACATATCCGCTAATGTTTGAATTGTACGCGCTGCCTGACCATCTGTGTGTGGATGAAAGGTTGTGCCCAGGTTCACTTTAGTACCCAATCCTTTCTGGATCGATTTCCAAAATTGGGAGGTAAATTGAGCTCCTCTATTTGAGATAATGGACAAGGGAACTCGATGCAACCTCACAATCTCCTGGATGTACAATTTGGCATACTCCTCCGCAGTGTTGGTTGTCTTAACTGCTAAGAAGTGAGCCGATTTAGTCATCCTATATACAATCACCCATATTGAATCATGTTTCTTTCGAGATCTTGGTAGACTAGAAATGAAGTCCATATTGATCGTCTCCCAATTCCATTCAAGAATTTCAAAGTTCTAAGCCAATCCACATGGCCTTTGATGCTCAACTTTCACTTGTTGACAATTCCGGCACTTCAAAACAAACTCAGCAATATCCCTCTTCATTCCACTTTGTCAATAGACTTCTCTTAAGTCGTGGCACATCTTGGTAGAGCCAGGATGAATGGAATATCTAGTGTTATAGGCCTCAGCTATGATTCTTATCTCGAATACCATAAACATTGGAAACACACAATCTATTCAGATATCTCAACACTCCATCTCCTCCTCTGGAGAAAACCATCACTTTTTATTTGTATAAAACATGACAGGATCTTCGTCTTGCTTTTCTTTCACCTCTGCCATTAAGGATGAAGCACACCCGTTCTGAACATTAACTCCTCCTTCATTATTCTCCTCAAGTTGAACTCCCAACCGAGCCAAGCAATGCACTTCCTTGGCTAACTCCTTCTTTCCTTCCTCCACATAGCTTATGCTACCCATTAACAACCTGCTAAGAGTGTCAGCAACAACATTAGCTTTACCAGGGTGGTAGAGAATACTCATTTCATAATCCTTGAGCAAATCCAACCATCTCATTTGTCGCAAGTTGAGCTCTTTTTGACTAAAAACATATTGCAAGCTCTTGTGGTCTGTGAACACATCCACATGCACTCCATACAAGTAGTGGCACCAGATTATAAGTGCAAACACTACTGCTTTCAACTTGAGATCATGGGTTGGATAGTTCCTTTCATGAACCTTGAGTTACCTGGAAGCATAGGCTATCACATTCCCTCTTTGCATTAGTACACATCCCAATCCAACCCTCGAAGCATCACAATAGATTAGAAAGTCCTCTATCCCATTGGATAAAGTAAGGACCGGTGCAGTAGTCAACCTCTTCTTCAACTCTTGGAAACTCTTCTCATATTTATCGGAGCACTGAAACTTGACCTTTTTCTAAGTCAATTTAGTCAATGATGAAGATAGGGAAGAAAATCCTTCAACAAACCTGCGGTAGTAGCCGGCAAACCCCAAGAAACTTCTTATGTCAATCGGAGAGGTTGGTCTCGGCTAGTTCTTAACCGCTTCAATCTTTTGGACATCCACTCGAATACCATCAGCAGAAATAACATGGCCTAGGAAAGCTGCTAACTTAAGCTAGAACTCACATTTTGAGAATTTTGCATAAAACTCATGATCCTTAAGGGTTTGGAGGACAACTCTGAGATGTTTAGCATGCTCCTCCTCACTTCTGGAATGCACAAAAATGTTATCGATGAACACAATCACAAACATATCAAGATATTGTCTGAATACTCTATTCATAAAGTCCATACAGGATGCAGGTGCGTTTATCAACCCGAAGGACATGACTAAGAACTCAAAATGGCCATATCTAGTCCTAAAGGCTATCTTTGGAATGTCACATTCTCTTTCTTTCAACTGATCATAGCCAGATCTAAGGTCTATCTTTGAGAAACAAGATGCGCCCTGAAGTTGGTAAAACAAATCATCTATCCTTGGGAGAGGATATTTATTCTTCATCGTGACCTTGTTCAGTTACCTATAGTCAATACACACTCTGAGGGGACCATCTTTCTTTCGCACGAATAGGACAGGAGCACCCCAAGGAGAAACGCTTAGCCTAATAATGCCCTTCTCTAGAATATCATTCAATTGCTCTTTCAACTCTTGCAAATCAGTGGGGGCTATCCTATAAGGTGGAATTGAAATAGGCTGGGTATCGAGAAGAACATCAATCCCAAATTCAATCTCCCTATCAAGAGGGACTCCAGGTAGATCATCAGGAAACACTTACGGAAACTCATTAACAATCGGGACAGACTCAAGAGTTGGGGACTCAACATCATCAGATTTCACTCGTATGAGGTGATAGATACAGCCTTTGGAAATCAACTTTCTGGCGCTAAGATATGAGATAAACTTTCCTCTAGGTGCAACGGAATCACCCATCCACACTAGAACCGGTTCATTATGAAATTGGAACTTAATGGTACGAGATCCAAAATCAACGCAGGCATAATAGGCGTAAAGCCAATCTATGCCAAGAATCAAATCAAAATCAACCATCTCCAACTCAACCAAATCAACAAGTGTATCCCGATGATGGATGGACACTATACAAGCTCTATAGATTCTCTCAGCTCGAATACACTCACCTACTGGAGTAGAAACATCAAAGGGTTCAAGAAGACTCTTAGGGGTTCTATCAAATCTACTGGCCACATAAGGAGATATAAATGACAATGTGGCACCCGGATCCATCAAAATATAACAATCAAAAGTAAAGACTCGAAACATACCCATCACAACATCTGGAGATTTCTCCTAATCTTGGCGACTACCCATGGCATATGAGCAATTTATTACTCCATGTGCGCCTGACGTAGTGCCCCTCTGGTTTCCTTTAGCTGGTGGGCTAGTGTAGTAGATTGAGCATGGTTAGCCCGCTTTGGACAATCTCTCTGGTAGTGACCCGCTTGGCCATATTTGTAGCACACATCATTCCCATCACGATATCTCCCCCAGGTGTAATTTTCCACACTTATCACATGGTAGTTTACCTTGTGAACCTTGAGCCATACTAGCTTGCGACTCAGGTCCGTGATTCCCACATTCTTAGATCTCTGATAATACGTGCCTCTAGGCACAGGTGCACTAGCAAATGATGGTGCTGGAAATCGGTTGCCATTCCCTTTCCTTCCAACCTCATTGCTGGATGTCTTAGCTTTCTTATGTTTCAACTCTTCCTTGTCATGTTGTCTCTCCTCGTCAGCTTGTTACTCAAATGTCATTAGTCTCCTGATGTCCATATCACTACACAAGCTCTATTGATTCTCTCAGCTTGAATAGATTCACCTACTAGAGTAGAAACATCAAAGTGTTCAAGAAGACTCTTAGGAGTTCTATCAAATCTACTAGCCACATAAGGAGATACAAACAATAATGTGGCACCCCAATATATCAAAATATAACAATCAAAAGTAAAGAATCGAATCATACCCATCACGACATCTGGGGAGTTCTCTTGATCTTGGCGACTACTCATGGCATACAAGCGGTTTATTGCTCCGTGTGCGCCTGACCTAGTACCCCTCTCATTTTCTCTAACTGGTGGGGCTGGTGTGGTAGATTGAGCCTGGTCAACCCTCTTTGGACAATCTCTCTGGTAGTGACCGCTTGGCCACATTTGTAGCACACATCATTCCCATCACGCCATCTTGCCAGGTACATTCTGCCACGCTTATCACATGATGGCTTACCTTGTGAACCTTGAGCCATACTAGTATGTGACTCAAGTCCGTAATTTCCCACATTCTGAGATTTCTGATCATTCCTTCCTCTAGGAAGAGGTGCACTAGCAGATAATGGTGCTGGAAATCAGTTGCCATTCCCTTTCCTTCCAACCTCATGGTTGGATGTCTTAGCTTTCTTACGCTTGAACTCTTTTGTGCCATGTTGTCTCTCCTCGTCAGCTTGTTGCACAAATTTCATCAGTCGCCCGATGTCCATATCACTCATGAGCATTTCTCCCATCCTATCTCTCTTGGGTCCTTTATTCAACCTATCAACATACATCACCATTCTTCCCTTCATATCAGAAACCATGTCTGGAGTATAGTGAGATAGTTGCGTGAACTTCAACCCATACTCTTGCACTGTCATAGAGCCCTGTTTCAGATTCAGGAAATCTCTCACCTTAGCCTTTTATCATTCTCTTGGGAAAAAGCGTCCCAAGAAGGCCTCCTCAGACATTTCCCAGGTTAAACATAGAGCATCATTCCATCTTCCTTTCTTCCATTGGTCGAACCACAGCCTGGCCACACCCTTGAGTTAGTAAGAATCCATTTCAACCCTATCAGTGGCAACCATATGCATCACTTGGAACACCTTCTCAATTTCCTCCACATAGTTTTCACGATCTTCAGTGAATGAAGACCCCGTGAACTTAGTCGGATTCATCCTAAAAAATTCGTGGACTCTAGAGGTGTCATGAGCATCGTGTCTACCCACTCCTTGTCTCATGACAGGTACTGTGATAGCCTGGGCTAGAGCTTGAATAGCCCAGCGTAGCTCAGCATTGGAGACCTCATCTTGAAGGGGCTGCCCAACAGGGACAGCTTAGTCCGTCTGCTCCTCGTGTACTCGAGGCTCAAGTGGGTTAACATCTTGCCTAGTAGTACATCCCCTTCCTCTGACGGCTCTTCTAGGAGGCATGATATCAATTCTGCAATGCGTAAAGCATGAATTAGAAAAGAGCTTTCATAGAGTTTAACTCTATCGCACAAAATGGAATAAGAAAAAGGTGTAACAATTCCTAATGTCCTATAGCCTCCTGCTTGTGAAATGTGGTCGACAACACACATATAAACAAGACTCTACTAGGCACGTCTTCATAGAGTCCCTAAGACACTTCAACATGGTGCTCTGATACCAAGTTTTTCAAGCCCCGGGAGGGTACCATTGGCGTGGCCGACACCTAGAGACTATTGCTAGTCCCCAAGAGAACCACTTAGCCTCATCACATTCAGTCAATCAAATAACTCTACTGAATAGTGGAAATAAAAGTAAGTAAATGGGCACATCTCATCTAATGTCTCAAAATGCTATAGATAATAATAAAGGCTAGTAGAAAGAACAAGCTCACAATTTCAACATCAACATTCAACCATCGTCTATGAAGCCTCTATCACTAATCATGTGGTGCTAATGACAGACCCATGGCTACCCAAATCAGAATATAAGAATATCCAAATCTAACTCTAAAGATAGATGAAATAATAATAGTGGATCCTATGGAGTATGGGAGGCTCATCAATCAGCTGCGAATCTCGAATCTTCAACGGAGCGCCTGTTGACGATCTCTAGCTGCCTCTGCATCATAAATGATGCAGTCCAAAGGAAAGATTAGTACGTGGAATGTACTGGTATGTAAAATAGTTGAGTGAAATGGAAATAGGTAAAATAATATGGAAACAACATCAACTCAAAATATCATTGAATAACATCAAATCGTCAAATGTCTGTCTATGCAAGAGTAAAGAGTAGACAAGTGACCCGTCAACAACTCAAACTCATCAATCATCAAAGATTTATCTCAAATAAGCTCACCACCTCTCATCTCATCTAAGAGGAGCTCACCACCTCTCATTTCATCTCATCTCAACTCAGAGTATTCAAGGTAGGAAGTTTATGGGAGTTTCTCTTATCTTACAACAATCACTTATGAGCCAGTGAATGTACAACAATAACGCTGATGTTGTCATAGTCATTCCAAACTTTCCAGGTAGGGAACGAATCGAAACCATGTCTGCTCACCCAATATGGAGTCAATACTCAACAGGTCCACTATTGCTTTCAGGGACTGTTACTCACGAGGGAACCAATATATATATATATAGTGGTTCTAAGCCTCACCTACATTTGGCAAAATAGTTTGACGAGTTCAAGTCAGACCAACTCTCACTCTTTCAGTGCTGGATACTCCTCCCATGACTCAATGCTCATAAAACCTCCGCCTCAACCAATCTTATAGGATTCGAACCCTGTCATCGATCTGTACCTAATAGGGATTCGAACCCTGTCATCACTCAACTCATAAGGACTCTAACTCTTTCATCACTCATGCTCACAGGGACTCTAACCCCCTCATCAATCAAGATCAACAATGACTCAATATTAGAACAATCAGACACATCGGTAGAGTTCATTTATAGAGACTCGTAAAGCAATCAAATTCTATCAACTCAACATCATTCTCTCATCACAATCGGCAATCTCATTAAAGTCTCTAGATTCTATTTTCAAGTTCATTATGCATGCTTTTCAAATTAGTCATGTAGGGTTATGCAAATTCTCATAAAAATGTTCAATTCAAGAAAACAAATAGTATGATGATCATCAACATAGAAAACACATACTTTCAAATAATATTGTAAGAAAAACCATCAAGGGTTCATGTATGTAGACTCTTGAACCATCAACTCATCTATGACCATCTATGGGGCACATGAGAGAATAATCCCATGCTTTTAGTTTAGCCTTACATGCCTGGAATGAAGTTATCAATCAATCACGTCAAGGATCTCCTCTCGAATTGCTCAACCTCAAGCTCTGCTCCTCTTTCCTCAAGCCCTAGCCTTGTTAAATTAATGGAATATGACTTAGAATGGGGGGTTTAAACCCTTTTTACATCAAAACGACCTAATTAGTTTGTGTATAAAGTTCAAGAGGGGTTGGTAATAGACATGATTTCCCCTTATAAATTTTAGAAATTTTCAGTTTGGAAAAGGCCTAGTCCGCAACGCGGGCTGGTCGCATACTGCATATTTTCATAAAAGTTTCTGAATGAGATTTCTCAATCCCGTCAAAAAAATTTTAAAAAAAATAAGTGCAGGTCTGCGATAGAGGCGCAACGCCCCCCAACACTGTTTTGCGCTTCAGATCAAAAAATTATCTTTTGATTGGGTCACTCTAAAAATCGACCGAGATCATTTTCCAACTCACTTTTTTGTGCTGATCACAAATCTGGCCTCGAATTTTCCATACGGGCATTGGAAGATGTGTTATGCGCATACTCTCCCTCTAAGGGTATTTTGGTGATTTTATCGGGCGTTATATTAAGACAATCCTAAGACTACCTTGGACAATGAAAAGAAATAAATTGATAGTAAAAAACCTCTGAATGTTAGGCGGCCTCACCAATGCTCTTAAAATACTTATAAAGCCTAAACGAATCATCCGTTAAGGATCCCTATCACTTATATCTGCATCGTGAAATAATGAAGCACTGAGTGGCATCAGTAGTGGAATGTACAGTATGTTAGATAGCTGAGTAGATACATCAAAGGTACTCAAGGAAACAATGAAACCCAACTCGATATCAATATGACATGAAAGTTTAAAGATATAACAAATACTTTCATTGATCATCAATATGCATGTGCAACTCAGTAAAATAATATATTTTTACTCTTAGGGAATTTCTCTAACTGACAACCATCACGCTACCTATGTTGGCTATATAGTTTATGAAATTTGAGTTAATTATACTCTTACCCAAATCGGTGTTCAATACTACTTCCAAAACATATGCTCTTATCATCATCTCATCTAGTCTCACTGGACTTTAATTTAAAGTATCAATCTCATCACCAGAACATCATTATTATCTTTTATCAATAGTTATACCTTGAAAATCATTTATATCTCATCAAAACTCTTGAATCAAAATGTAATGCCTGGTAAAATTACTAAAATACCCCTAGAGGGGAGTATGCGCGTTACGCATCTTTGCATGCTCGAATGGTGAATCCGAGGCCGGATCTGTGATCAGCACAAAACGTTGAGCGGGAAAATGGCTTCGGTCGATTTTTAGAGCGACCAAATTAAAAGATAATTTTTTTATTCGAAACGAAAAATAGTGGCGGTGCGCGACAGAGGCGCATCGCACACCTGTCGTGGCGAAATACTTACGTTATTTTCACAATTTTTTGACGTAATTAAGAAAAATCATTCAGAAAATATTTGGAGAAAATGTACTGGTACTTGAACAGTCCGCTTCGCGGACTGGGTCATTCCGAGTCTGAAAAATTGCTAAAATTTTCGAGGGGCATTCCGGCCCATTCCTAACACTTCATAAACTCAATACACAACCAATATAAGTCATTTTCATGAAGAAAAGGTCTAAACCCCTATTCTAAATCCTCTTCCTAATAAAATTATCAAGGCTAGGGCTTGAGAAAAGTAGAGGAAGGTTTGAGATTGAAAAGTTCAACAGGAAATTCTCGAGAGAAATTGTTGTTAGCACTATCCCAGGTATATAAGGTTACCTAAAGTGTTGGACTATGTTCATCCACGCGCCCTCTCGTCTTCTTGAGTCATGATCATGAGTATGAGTCACATGTTTTAAATCCTGTGATTTCTTGAGTTTTAAATTCTTGTACATGGTGGAGTTTTCATGAATTTACATGAGTCAATTTATGAGTTGCATCATCATTATAATGAAATATAAATGTTATTCGAATTTATAATACTCTAGCCCTAAATTCAATATTCTTACTTATGTCTTGAATTGAGAAGTATAAATTTGAATCTTCTAAACCCATGAATTGAACTCGAAAAGTATATTTTCTTGTTTCATATATGTATATAGAGAATACCTATTTTATCTTATGAGTTGAGTCTGGATAATATGATGTTCTTGACCAAAATCATTGGTAGTCTGGCATGGTATTAGTTAGATCCATGAGTTGCATTGCATAAATGATGGCCCTGAGTTATTGAGACATTGAGTTGAGTTGTTGAGAAACTCGTTGGCTCATTGAGATGAGTCAAAGAGATGAGTTTGAGTTGATTTCTATGAGCACATTTTAGTCTTGGAAGAAGTATTGAGTACCGAGTGGGTGATTGAGGGGCACCCCGAAACTACTTGCTAGCGCAGCATGGTCACACAGAATGATTCTGGTGGCCTATATTCCAATAGATGTACATTATCTTTGGATCCAAGAGTGAGGTAGAGTTTGAGGTTGATGCCCTATTCTGTGGCAAGTTTAGGGCAGGTGTGACAACGTCGTCTTTTCGTTGTACACCACCCAAGCCCTCGGTAGTGGGGAGTTGTCGATTAGAGAAACTTCCAAGCAACACTCGAGTTGGGCCTATCATGTTTTTCAAATTTAGTTGCATTAAACACCGAGTCAAATTTTAAAGCATGATTTTAAACTTTAAACTTGCCTCAATTATTTTAGTTGAGATATGAGATGAGGAAAAGAATGATTTTAAACTCTAAACTTGCATTACTTATTTGAGATGAAATATGAGATAAGGAGTTGAGTCTTGAGTCGAGTCAATTGATTGAGTCTAAGCCTTACTTGTTTCTTGAGCCATCTTACATATTGTGCATTCCACGTACTGATGCCACTCGGCGCTGCATCGTTTCATGATGCAGATACAAGTGATGGAGGATTTCAGTACGCGCACCGTTGAAGTTCAGAGTTCTCGAGTTCTAGCATTGGTGAGCCCTCCTTGCTATCCATAGGAGCCTTAGTTTATTTAATCAGTTACTTCTGTTCTCTTTGAGTTGGGTAGCCATGGCTTGTCATGGTACCATCCAGATGTTAGTGGTAGAGGCTTCATAAACATTGAGTAGAGGATGTTGAGTATTATTTTTTTTTCAAATTCTTGTTATTAGAAATTCTCTTTTTATTAAAGACTTGGTTTGCTTACTTTACGGTCTTTTCTTGAACATTTTTCTTCCACTGTTGAGTATGATGTGACGATGAGTCCAAGTGGTTCGCTTGGTGACTAGCAATAGTCTCTAAGGGTTGTCCACGCCAAGGGTACCCTCTGGGGCGTGACAAACTTGGTATTAGAGCACAAAGTTCAAGTGTCCTAAGGAGTCTATGAAGCCGTGTCTAGTAGAATCTTTATTATTGGTGTGAAGCGCGCCACATCCATAATAAAGAAGCTATAGGAAATTAGGAATTGTTACCCTTCTTTCTTATTCTGATTCGTGCTACAGAGTTAAACTCTAGAAAATCTTTTTTCTAAATTGTGCGTTACACATTTGCAGACCATGCCTTCCAAATGCTTCATGAACCTAAGGAATGTTATTAGCACTAAGGGGCTTGAGCCTACTACTCAGCTTGTTGCACATGCTTGATGGGTAGAAGAGGACAAGGAGAATGAGGTGGAAGAACCTTGGAGCAAAAAGGCTGAGTCAATAGGACATGAGCATAGTAAGCATAAGAAAAGGAATGGAAATAGGTCCCCCCCCCTTTTTGAAGAGACCCTGGAATTATGCGCCACCACCAGTGAGCGCACATCCCGAGGAAGTGTGGCTCAAGGCCGTAAAAAATGGGAAAGCCACCATGTGGATAGTGTGGCAAACTTCATTTGGGAAATTGTAGAAAGGGTACTGAGGAATTCTATAAGTGTGGCCAAGAGGGTCACTTTCAGAGGTATTGTCCAAAGTGGGCCAAAAGCCCAACCCACTACATTTACACCACAAGTCAGAGAAAATCAGAGAGGTGCTACTTTTAACACAAACGGGGTCATAGACCAGTTGTGTGCCGCGGTAGTCACCCAGATCAGAAAAACACTCTAGGATGTTGTGATAGGTATGAATCGAGTCCTTACTCTTGATTGTTTTGTCTTGGTAGATCCTAGTTCTATTCCATCAGTTGTGTCCCCTTATGTGGCTAGTAATTTTATTGAATTCTCGAGTGTCTTCCTGAACCTTTCAATGCATCTACTTAAATTGATGATACTATTCTAGCTGAGAGGGTCTATAGAGATTGTTTTGTGCCAACCCACCATAGAAATATCATGGCTGACTTAGTTGAGCTAATCGAGATGCTCCCCAGGCCCTCTTATCCGAAGCTTTCCTTTGAAGTTATCCATGAAAGACAGAAACATATGTCTCTAGAAGTTTAACATTACCACCTAAATGTGTGATTTGAGATCTTGTAAACCATAAGTATATTTGTTATCCCGAAGCTAGAAGGACGACAAAGGAGAGGAGTAGACCAAATAATGAGAGTGGTGGTTGATTGGGGCTTGGGGCTTGTAACTAGAGTCATGTGTCCCTCAGGTAAGTAATGTAGTAATGATTTTATCACCCCTAAGTTTTCACGAGAGAGTAGTAAGTGCCATTTGATGTTCATGATTAGGTATAGAGAAAGAGTTATTGTTAGGATGAGTTGGAGTGTGTTCAAACTAGGAAGAGGATTATGACAGAGGGGGAAACCTAGATGTTGAATAGGGGAACAAAGTTCTTTCAATGTGATACATCTAAACTAGGCTTATGATTCCAAGGTAAGAGCCCCATGAGATTCATAGAGTTATGAGCTTAGCCAGATTAGAAGTTGTAGTGAATAGGCAAATGGTACTTGAGTTGTGAAGAAGGGATGTGTTGATCGGGTAATCGCTATGAGACTTTAGTGGGCCTGTGTTTCTAAATTGTTACCTAGTAGTTATAGGTTGGTATGATATGAGGGGAGTGTGTGATGTGCATGTTAGCACTAATCCCTAAACTTGAATTTTGGGGAGTTATGTGAAGAGGGAGATAGCATGATGATAATAATAGTCTTCATTGGAGATTTGCTGTGAGATTCTTGCTATAGTGTGTGTTCGATGTTAAGATGTTGACTGGCAAGGAGCATGATGTTACAAGTATAGTAGAGGTACCCCTTAGATGGAGATAGTAAATTGGGGAGGAAACATTAGATAAGAAGAGGCTTAAGATGTGTGTTCGTGAAAGTGTAAAGTTGTGTGAAGCTCTAAGTTATGACTTTCTATGAGAACTTAGGTAGTATATTTGAGTTGGTGATGTGGAAAAAGTGGGTGTAAGCATTCTTTGTCACCCTTAGTAATTAGGTCGATGCGGAGTTATCTATGGATGAGTTTTACCTTGTAATCAAAGACTTCTGTAGTCCATTATATTGGAGCTTAGAAGTTGAATGTTAGCAGACCAAATAAAAAGGTTAGATGACAAGAGTTGTAGAAAGCTATTATGTATGATAATAAGAGCAGTAAGTATAGAAAGATGCCTATAAGGCTAGGAGGAAACTAAGAGTAGTACCTCAAAGGAAAATTCTAATAGAAGTTTTATATCCTTGAGTATAATATAACAAGAGAGTGTAAGATGTTCTTGTAGATAGTAATGCCCCGATCATGTGGAGAGTTATACATGTAGCTTAGTAAAGAGGATTGGTTCGCAAACATAGGGAGTGGACCTTAGAGCTAAAGGGGAGATGAGGAGTTGATAAACTAAAGTGAGTCTTGAGTTTTCGATGTTGAGGAGTTGGTCAGGATGAGACATTGATGCTTTTCTATCTCCTATAATTCTTACATCTTAGTTAAGGTAATGCTTTATTCCTATATTGCATATGAGCACCATGCCCATGACCTACACCCATGCACTCGATGTTGATGCACGTTCATGTTAAGTTTTGAGGATGAGGAGTGAGTTGCACTTTTATCTTGCGAAATCTCAGAGTTCCTAGCCTTATGTCATATGAGATGTAAATTGAGCTTCACAGCATGTTCAATTCTATAAACTCATGATAAGTCCAAAAAGGCTAATAAGATGGTCTCACATTATGAATGCTCTCATATCGAATTCCTTAAATGTATCGTGTTTATGATCCTTTCACTCCAAGTCCTTTCGATGATACTTCTTTCCAATCTTGATAGCGATGTTAATGATAGTAGATGAGTTATTGCTAATAATGTAATGATGGATGTTCTTTTATGTGATGATTCTTATGTCCTTCTTTCAGTAAGGGTATGGATGTGGAAGAAGAGAGAGATGAGACCTTATGATATGCAATAGATAGGTAAGAGTGTGTTAGAGTGTCTCTAGGCAAGAAGTATGTTGGTGTATCTTTGAGTGAGAGCTCATTCAATGATGGAGGTAGAAGTGCTGAGTAGGATTTATAATTCTTAGATATGGTTGAAGCGGTTAGAGTGGTCGGCTTGGATGTTTGGATGTCATTATAGGAGTAATAGGAGAAGACTATTGATGACTCTTGAGTAAGTGTTCTAGGTTGAGGCATTAAAGTAGCGAGAGGGATTAGTATTATCTAAATGAAAATCCCTAAGAAGGTATAAAGCTTGAGTTTTGAGGACTAACTTTGTAGGAATATGATCATCTTAGGAGTAGCACTTTAACGCTTAGGATTAGGCAAGAACGGAATGAGAGGATGTGGTTAGGTAGAGATTTGAATATGAGCTATAAGTGTAACACCCGGTAAATTAACAAATTACCCCTAGGGAAGAGGTGTGCGTAAAACACGTCTTCCGATGCTCGGATTGAAAATTCGAGAGCGGATTTGTGATCAGCACTGAAAATTGAGTGGGAGAAGAGTCTCGATCAATTTTTAGAGCGACTGATTCAAAAGATAATTTTTCGTTCCAAAATGAAAAAAAGTGTGACTGCGCGATGGAACCGCGTCGCGGACCTGTCACGGAGCCACACTTATGTTTTTCTGTGATTTTTTAACGGAGTTAAATTTTCCAAAAATACACTGTCCGCGACAGGTCTGCGTCGCGGATTGTGTTATTTCAGGTCGGGAAAAAATTCTTTTAAATTACAGAGGGCATTTTAGTCCATTCCTATCTACCCTAAACGTTCCCCTACGACCAATAAAGGTCGGTTTCTAAGAAAAGGGTTTCAAAAACCCCATTCAAGAGGTGTTTCTCCTAGAAGTCACTAAGTCAGGGCTTGAGGAGAGTTGAGGTTAAGGAGATCAAGAGAAGGTTGTGCAAATTTGTGTTAGCAAATCATCCCAGGTATGTAAGGCTAACCCAAAGCATGGGAATGTTCTCCCATGTGCCCTCTTGAGTATATTAAATTGTGTATATGAACATAAGGAGGTTGATGTGAAGAGTTTTGAGCATGTATTTCGTATTTTGCTTCATGCATATGTTTTCTTAAACTGATAATCATCATAAAACTGAATTTACATTCATAATTCATTTCATATGTGTTTTCTTTTAAAACCCTATGACTATTTTATTAAAAAGGTGTAAGAATACACTAAGAGATGAGTCCAGAGCCTAAATGAGACTGATGTTATGATGTTGTGATTGTGCTTCACATTTGAGGAGAGTCTTGATGATGATGATGATGTTGATGAGTATGATGTTTTATGATGTCTTAAACTTGAAAGTTTAATTTCTGAAAGAGTATCTTGAGTCCATGATGCTGATGTTGATGTTGATGTTGATGAGGTGAGGTGATATTGATGTTGAGGTACTATCTCCCTACGAGATAGATCTTGATGTTGAGGTATTATGTTATGTCCCCATTGGGACTGATGATGAGGTATTATGTCCCTATGGGACTGATGAGGTTGAGGTTTTATGAGCATGTCGGGTTCTAGGAGGAGTATTGAGCACCGAAATGGGTAAGAGTGAGTCCCACTTGAACCATTAACTACATGGTCCGCGTAGAAAGAGGGGATTGAACCGCAATGCAGATGGCTCCTTTCTTGTCCCAAATGAGGACTGAGGTTTTCTTGTGGATCCACTGAGGTTGATGTCCTTTACCCCGGGAAGGGTATTGGATGGATGTGGCAACGACATCGCTTCGTTGTATCATCACCGGCTCATAGGTGATGGTTGTCAGTTAGAGAAACTCCCAGTTAGGTTCCTTTGGTAGGACTCTGATGTTAATGTTGATATGATGTTCTGAGTCGATGTTTCCTGAGTTGAGTCGATGTTGATGTCCCCTGAGTTGAGTTGATGTTGAGTTTCCTTGAGATGAGTTTGATGTGATGATGATGTTGAGATGAGAAGTTGATGGGTCAATTGTCTATTCTAATCTCTTGCCTTAGATAGACGTTTGACGTTCTGATGGAGTATGATGTTCGAGTTGATGTTTTCCTATGTTGTTGTATTTATATTGCTATTCAGCTATTTTACATGCCAGTACATTCCACGTACTGACGCCATTTGATGCTACATCATTTCATGATGCAGATACAGGAGTTAGAGGACTTCAGCAGACGCACCGTTGAGGTCAGAGATTGCGAGTTCCAACATTGGTGAGCCTCCTTACTATCTGGAGGAAACCCTTTACTTGATGCTTCCCTTATTTCATTGAGTCCGGTAGCCATGGCATGTCATGGCACCATTCTTATACAGTTAAGTCAGGTTAGAGGCTTCATAGATATGATGTCGAGGTTTGATGTTGATGGATGTCTTTTAAAAATTGAGTAGTACATTTTCTATTTACTGCTTATGATGAGACCGATGTTGGCCATTTGGCCCTTTATTTGGGGTAGCTTATTATTCTAATTCCGCTGTGTTGATGTTGAATGACTGTCCTGAGAACAAGTGGTTTGCTTAGGGGCTAGCAATAGTCTCTGAGTGCCAGCCACGTCTAGGGTACCCTCCCGGGGCATGACAGTAAGTTTTAAATTGATAAGATATGTCAGAGATCTCGATAGAAGTTGCAATAGGATGAACATAGTATCTATAACAACTGACATCCTCGGGTATCTACTTGACCAAGTGGATTATCAAACTGTTGTGCCAAAATCTGATTAGCTAAGGTCGCTCCCCAACTATCAAAAAAGGCCAAACTCCCAATACTCACTCCATTTCGTCTCAAGGTATCCGCTTCTACTTTAGCTTTTTCCACATATACTTTTGTAAAGGTATTTTATCTTTTTAAATATACAATCATTTTATACATATATTTGGTCTATTTTCAAAGTATACAAATCTCATTTTTGTATATGTAGTTGGACTATTTCAATATGCAAATAATTATTGTATCTGCATCTGGTATATTTCATTATACAAATCCCAACTTGTATAGGTACTTCGCCTATTTTCAATATGCAGAACCCCGTTTTGTATATGTATTTGGTCCACTTTAAATATACAAATGCTTTTGTACAGGTAACTCCCACATTCAATCTAAAGGCCAAAAGGGCAGTCACAATATAGACTAAATATAAATTTTTGTTAGCCAATGCAAGAATACTTATAGCTGAATGCATACTCAAAAAAGGTTTTTTCATATATTGAGAAATAACATCAAATTGATTTTTAAAAAAATCAAACCGATTCAATTAATAACTACCAGACTACATTTTTCAATGAATGTAAAGTAACAAAGCACCCTTATTCATGTAGAAATCAAAATTAACATTCAAAGTAAATTAACTCGAGATAATTGAGGCTTATTCCTATATGTACACCTATTGTGACCTGCAATTCCGCAGTACCACAAGTTTTTTTTTCCCTCTAATACCGAGTAACCTTCTTGATTGTTTTTCACGATTTTTCTTTTTTGGCAGTCCAGGAGGACGCTTGAATACTGGAGGGAGAACTACACCATCTAGTATGTATTCTGGTATGATCCAATGAGATGCATCAGGTAATGGATATATTGGCAAGTAATAAATCTCCAAAACTGCCTGTGGTTTGTATAAATCCGAGCAATATTCATCTGGTTCAAGATTTTTGAACTTTAATACAGCCCAAGCATGCTCACATGGTATTTCTTCATACTAAAACCTTGCACAAGTGCATATTTCTTCATACATGTTTATCTAACTTAGTTGTACAAATTTCTCTATTCATATATCAGTTCTCCCAAAACTTGTATATAACAATTAAAAAAACAGAGCAGATATACAACTGGTTTGGACCAAATTCAGTCACCAAACAAAACATGGCATAAATTTTTATACAAAGCGTTACATGACTTTACATTGCATATGCGCACTGGTATAAATCACAACATTAACAAAGTATATATATTACAATACACCAAACACATATAAGGCCACAAGATTATACATATATATATATATATATATATGAGATTACTTATACAAACTTTATTTCTGGCTCATCATTTTTTATTCAAAACATGAATATATAAAAAAATTATGGAGAAGATATACGAATAGCTTCGATCAAAATCAATCAATAAAAAAATGCATCCCAAACACAAAATACAGACTTGTTCCACATATATTCAAAACACATTAAAAAATATTTTTTCTATTGAAACAGATTGCGAAAAAAATCAAAACAATTTCAAATCCAAAACAGATTTCCCATCATATCTCAATTTCAAGTTTAATAAAAAATAATTAGAACAGTTTGAATGATTTCTTAAAATTAGGGGAAGAAA
The DNA here is from genome assembly GCA_029948455.1 of Solanum rostratum. Classification (NCBI taxonomy): domain Eukaryota; kingdom Viridiplantae; phylum Streptophyta; class Magnoliopsida; order Solanales; family Solanaceae; genus Solanum; species Solanum rostratum. Next base: position 52,265,252 of record CM057047.1, on the reverse strand, counting down.
ACAAAGAAATACCAATTTGTTTAAGAGTACCACGTATTTCCAGCAACTAATATGAGTCTTTAGCATGAATAACTCAAGCTATGTAAAAGAAAACCGATTACCATAAGTAGAGAGCAAATCAAGGGATTTAGTTGACATATATGTTTCCATTTTTAGCCCTATTTTTAATGAATGCCTTAAATATTAAATTTATATATTTTATGAAATAAATGATTCATATACAAAGTTAAAAGCACATGGCAAACTTCATATTATCTATGGAGTGTAATTAGGTAAATGTAGCTATAGAGCTTTATTATGATTTTTAGGTTTGTCATTTATAAAATTTCCTCATATATATATGGTCCTTCTCACACATGATTTTTTTTAATTGACTTTGTTGATTATAAATATTTTAGTTTCTTATTTTTTTCATTTATTTTTTATTTTTTAGTGTAAAAATATGAAAAATAAAAATATAGTTAAGAAAAATTAGAACTATTTTCTTGCGGCTATATCGTAATTTATTTTTTGATTTTATTAAAAAAAAAATTCGAGGCATCTATGATAAATTTTACAAAAAATAGTGAAAAGATAAATTTGTCCATCAAAATTAGCGATTGAATTAAAGAAGTTTAAAAGAATATGAGAAGAATCAAATAAATCTCCACATGAATATTCTTTTTAACAAGAAATAAAAAAAACTATTTAAGATTAATTGTTTACTTTTATTAAAGAAAAGATTATATGTGAGCCATTTGTATAACAATAAATAGGGGTATATATGAGTTATTTTTATAACAAAGGGCATATCATCTCCAAATGACAAAGTTGAAAGATATATCATTTTTTAACCCTTAAAATAATCATACATTTTTAATGAAAATGAAATTTATATCTAAATTTGTGCTAATATATGAAAAAAAAAATTAAGACATAATTCTATTACTACTATCATTATTCATATTCATTTTTATATAATATTTTTATATTATGCCATCTTAAGAATTGAAAAAAATAATTAATTATAAGGATTTAAAATTTTCCCCGTTTTGATCCAAAACAAAATGCTAAGAGTCAAAAGTTTTCCCTCAAAATTTTAAACACAATTAAAATCTCCACCCCCTTGGCCCCTTCCATAACAACAGATCCCCCCATCCCATCGCCCCCATCGTTCCCTCCCCTCCCCTCTCAAACTTTACTTTTACTTTCTTGTCTATCTTAAAAAATTCATGTAATACTCTTCTAATTATTATTTCTTTTTTATAGATTTTCTATTCAAGGTATGTTCATATTCTTTATATTTTAGGGTTGAATTGGTCTTATGTTTATTTAATTATCTTATGAGTAAATTATAATACTTGTAAAGTTTGAATAGTGTTTGAAGGAGCTATATATTGGGATGAAGAGACCCTTAAAGAAGTTCAAAAAGTTTAATGTTTGAAGGAGACATATATTGGGATGAAGATCCTTTAAAGAAGTTCAAAAAGTTTAAAGGTTTATTTACTTCTTTTTGTCTTGCTTTGTATTTTTTCTTGTTTATATCTTTTAAAAGTTTTAGTAAAAGAATTATCTAAACATATTTATTTTCTCATTTAAATTTTATGTGTACACATATTTACATATATAATTAGCTGGTCTTTGTTTTTGCGCTAAAATACTTTGTCATTATTAATAGGTATATTAGCGGATTTAAGCATATAAATGATGAATTAGAATAGATGTTGATGAGCTTAAGGTGCAATTGAAGACCTTGGAAGAAGAGATTTAGAAAGACTATGCCGCTTTATATTCAAATAAGATGATGTGTCAAAAAAAATTATACATTGTAATTTTTCAAAATTGTAAAATGCAATTAATTATATGTAAACTTAAAAGTGTTTTGAAATCTTAAAAATGAATTGATAACTACATTATGCAATTCTTGTGACAACAAAGCTTGTTGAAAATTCTTAAACAGGAATATATATATATATATATATATATATAGACCATTGCAAGTGGTCCATTAATTTAACTATCAGATCTGACTCTTCCGTATAATATTGACAAGAAGCATTTAAGTCATTATTGTTATTTACTTAACTAATTCTTTTTTACTATCTCATCATGTCTTTTCTTTAGTTCCTTTTCTACCTCCTCTAAAATTCTCTCTACTTCAACCGCATCTTCTTCCATTTCACCCAATTCTAAGCTCAAAGAAGAGATTAGCTTCTCTGATTTGCAGCGATCCGTTGACGACTGGAAGATCCCAAACATCCCCGGTCTACAATTTACAAATCTTCTTGGTTTGTCATTAACAAGTGACTACCATATTTCCACTATTGAACAAATGATCCCTATTGAGTCATATTATGAGGATATCAAACTTCTCAACCTCAACTCTATAGAAAAATTAGATGAAAACAATTATTTTCACTTTGGGTTAGTCCAGATTGCCACTAAGCCACTTCCTAGAGAAGGTCTAGATACTTAATTCTCTTCTTCTTTGTCTTAGGGGTTTTTAGATTTCAATGACTCTCTCCTAGGAATGTTGGAAACCAGTCTTTGTAGTGGTCCAATCTATTTTGTCAGTTTCCCAAATTTCACTGCATCTCTCATACAAAATTATTTTCATGGCCAAAGATATGAATTTTTAGCTATAATATGAAAATGTTTGTGGCAAATACTTCATGTCAAAGCCATGAATTTTATTGTTTGTAACTAAATACGGATACTATTGTCACGAGACTAAACTATAGAAATAGCTACAAAATTTAAGTTTGCATGGCAAACAAATTAAATATTTTTCTATAGTATAATATCTTTGTGGCAATATCGATACAGATAGCTACAAATCTTTTTTGTTGTGGCAAAAGAATAAAATTACTTTTTTCGTGGCAAAACTTTTTACTTGCACAGCTACAACACAACAGTTTTATAGCACTAGAGACTAGTTCTTAGCCATGGACTATGAAAGTCAGTATCTAACTTTTAGCGACGCTACATCTTGCTACTAATGCTACGGAAGAAAAATATTATAAATAAAATGTTTAGTCACGAAAAATTACATATTGAGCTACAAAAAATTTAGTAATATATGTTTTTATTGTAGTGAAAGCTACAACACTAGCCTATTAAATAGGTTTACAACCAACTAATAATATTAGCTAAAAAATGAGCAACTAAATGTAATGAGTAGACATGTCCACTACTTCTAACCATATCAACTAGCAAATAACAAAACAAAAAAAACTCATGCTCATTAGCTGAGCAAGCACTACTTTTACTATCTAAAAAACTAGGACCTACGCGATTACTTTTGAAGTATTAATCAACAGTTGGTAGCATCAATTTCATGGAGATGGCAGTGTCATCATTAAATTGTGATAACTATCTGTCAGCCAACCGCATGTCAAAGAGATCTGATCCCTATATGGAAAGAATAGAGTCTATTAATTGATGAAAGTTGTCTGCCTCTTACACGTTCTTGCATGTCATTTTTTGGGTCATAAAAATAAAGTATTAATTAATCAAAACGAGTTATATGAGACGTGATCCCTATTTGACTTTGAGGATCACAACGCAAAACGTTCTTGCACGCCAATGAAATGCCAAAGAGGAAATCAGAATATGAAAATAATACTCTTAAGTTGGTTCCTAAAACACATGCATATAAAGAACCAACCAAGGGCTATTGTAGATTGCACTAAAGGTAGACCGGCTACTCTATTTTCCTAGTGAAAATGGCAGCATCACGACTTGCTTTGATTTCCAAAAAAATCATTAAACCATCATCTCCAACCCCATTGTCCCATAGAATTCACAAGCTTTCCATATTTGATCAACTTAATCCATGTTCTTACATGGCATTAGCCATGTTCTACCCAAAGCAATACAATCGTACTCTCCCAGTTGAACCTACTCATATATCTACTATTCTTGAGAATTCCCTCTCAAGAGCTCTCACTTCATACTATCCATTGGCGGGAACAATCAGAGACAATCTCCATGTCGAATGCAATGACGTGGGGGCCAAGTTTCTTGAAGCGAAAATAGATTGTCCAATGTCAGAAATTTTCAATGACAATAGTACCAAGGCCGAAGATTTAGTATTCCCAACAAACCTACCTTGGACCCCATCCAAAGAGAATTTAGTCGTGGCTCAACTTAACCATTTCAATTGTGGAGGAATAGCAATTGGTGTGTGTGTCTCGCACAAAATTGTTGATGGTTCAAGTATGGTAAACTTTCTTAATCACTGGTCTGCCATAGCACGTAATCCATGTGTGCCGATATCATCTTTTCAATTCGTTGGAGGATCCATTTTTCCACCCGTAAGGGTTCCTATAGCTGAGGCAATACTTAAAAGTAAAACAAGAGGAAACCATCGTTGCATATCGAATAAATATTTCTTCTCACGGTCCAACATAAACTCCCTCAAGTCTATGATTGCCGCTGAATCAGGAACACAGAGTAGTACTATTGATCCTTCTTCTATTGAAGCTGTAAGTACATTTGTCTACAAGTGCATGACATCCATTTCAACTAGGCCATCCTTATTCACGCAATCGGTCAATTTGCGATCAATAATGAAAAAAATGTTGCCAGAAGAGTTTCAAGGTAATGCTAGTTTTCTCTTCATGGGACCAGAGATTGTGCACCCCGCAGAGATCAAATTGCACAAATTGATTAGTGAAGTGAGGAAGGAAAAAGAAATGTATTTCAGCCGAGATTGGGAAACTAAGAATTTAGTTACAACATTGTTTGAGAAAGTTAAGTCTCTTCAGAATCAACTTGAAAAAGACGATGATGATGTTGATGTGTACAAGTGTACAAGCCTGAGTAAATTCCCTTTCTATGACATTGACTTTGGATGGGGGAGTCCTAGAATGTGTTTAGGAAGTGTACCAATTAATAAGAAAATTTTCTTGATGGATAGCCAAAATGGAGATGGAATTGAAGTACTGGTGAGTTTGAAAGAAGGCATGTCATCAGCTTTGGAAACTAATTCAAATTTACTAGAATTTGCTTCTCCGAGTTTAGGTCTTTAATTAAAGTCTATGTTTGATTTTAAAGTCTACCTTATGGATAATTTCTGAGCTTATTGTTTTTAGGTTCAAGTTACAAAGATGAATAATATTACTCCCTCCATCCCATATTTGAACTTGTAAAACAAATTTGTAAAGTTCAGAAGAAGTTTCTCAAGGGGCAAGTTAATAAAATTGTGCTCCTAATTGCTTCATACATAGCTTTTGTAACATAATACATTTCCTGGGAAAACAGAGATAGTATTTTCTTTTTAGGATTGAAACTATACCATGCCATTACTAATGCTAGTAAACTGTGAAGAACAAAAAGTAGATGTACATACTCATTTGTATGCTAACAACTTACACTTCCCTTTTCGGTGTAAAAATTAAAGACTACCCAAAGCTTTTGCATTCTCCCTCAAGATGAATTTTTGTACCTTGCCCATTGAAGTTCTTGGTAAATCTTCAAAGAGGACTGTTTGAGGCACCATGTAATGTGGCAAATAATCCCTACAAAATTTGATTATTTCATCTGAAGTAATTTCTTCAAATCCTTCTTTGAGCTTCACGAATGCACAAGGTATTTGTCCCCAATGATCATCTGGTCGTGCGACTACTGCTGCTTCAGCAACTGCTGGATGACTATATAGAATTCTTTCCACCTCGAGTGCACTTATATTTTCACCTCCATAAATTATAATATCTTTCGAGCGATCCTTAATTTCTATGTATCCATCTGGATGTTTCACTGCAAGATCACCTGTATGAAACTATCCTCCTTTAAAAGCTTCTTTGGTTGCTTTAACATCTTTCAATATCCACTCATCACAGTATTTCCTCTACACCCAATCTCATCAATGGTCTTTCCATCAGCTGGCACCTTTTCCATGGTCTCAGGGTCTCTAACATCAACTTCTTCAATACAAAGATGTTGCACCCCCTGTCTTGATTTGAGCGCAGCTTGTTCATTGAGGGACAGAGAATCTAACTCAGGCTTCCTCTCGCAATTTGTAGCACCACCGTAAGTCTCTGTTAGTCCATATCCATGGGATACTCCGAATCCAATTTGCTCCATTTTGGAAAGAATTTGTAGAGGTGGTGGCGATCCCCCTATCATTATTTCAACTGTATGTGGAAGTGCTTCCTGTCATTTCGTGGAGAATTTGCTGTCATACTCAAGACAGTTGGTACTGCATTCATATGCGTGACCTTGTAGAGAGAAATACTTTCAAATATATGTTTTGCAGTGACATGCCTGAGGCAGACATTTGGTCCCCCAAGCGCAGCCATTCCCCGAATCATGCACCATCCATTGCAGTGAAACATTGGAAGTGTCGAAAGGTACGTAGGCATCAGACCCATTCCATGACCGAGAAAAGAAGCTATAATATTGAGGTAAGCACCTCTGTGATTGTACACAACCCCTTTGGGTTTTGACGTAGTGCCGGAAGTATAATTGATACTGATAGGGTCAAATTCATCTTTTGGCCACCGTGTATTGAAATTGCTACTCCCACTCGCTGAAAGATTTTCATACTCGTGAATATTAGATGTCTCACATATAGGAGTAGCGGAATTCTCGAATTCAGGGATTAGCACAAGAATTGGTGTTTTGTTTGTCTTGGCTTCTGAAAGAAGATTGAGTGCTCCTTGAGCAATTTCCAGCAATTGTTGATCATCAAATACTATCTTGGCTTCTGAATGTTTGAGCAAGTCAGCTACCATTGATGAATCAAGATGAGTATTTAATGTACAAAGAACTTCTCCCACCATTGGTACTGCAAAATACAGCTCCCGCATTGCTGGTACGTTTGGAGCCAGAGTTGCAACCTGCAAATATTGTTTAAACCTATATATTACTATCTAGAAGTATATATAAGTGAGAAGGTGATCGATCATTTAAAATATATTATCAAGGAGTTGTGCTTGAAAAAAGATGTCTTAATTACCACATCTCCTCAAGAAATTCCTAGCTGAACCAAAGCATAAGCAAGTTTTAAACACCTAGAATGTGTCTCTTCCCAAGTGCACTTCACAGAAGAACCAAACACAACTGAAGTTGAGTCGCGAAAAACATTAGCTGCTCTCTCCAAGAAACTTAAAGGTGTCAATGGAACTAATTTGCGGAACATATAACCATACCCTCCAGTAAGCTTCGGGATTTATCTGTTTCACTGTCACCAGCAAGTTGGCACCGCTGCTGGACCCTGTGAGTGCATCGTGCGTGTAATTGGACTGATCGGTTGAGGTCATTGAAGGACCTCAGTGGCACTTGCGAGTTCGTCCACAATATATTCATGGAGAAGCCTAAAAACGATGGAAACCAGTAGCATAGCCAACAAAAATTACAACCGAAAAGGCTCAACAGAGATTTTTTTTTTAAAAAAAAAAGAGCCTTCCATTAAAATTGTCTCATCTATATCATTTTCTTTGAGAAAAGACTCATTCATACTATTATGAATTAATTAAAAATCCAGCCGATTTTGGCAAAATCACTAGTATCCGCGATGTGCGTAAAATTTTGAATCTATAAAAAATAGCGTTAATAAATAAAAATTAAAGATATTGATAACACCAAAAGCTTCCTTCATAAACATTAGTCATACAACAAACTACCTCTAAGTAATCTAATGATAACCTATATATTTGGTCAATCAAAATATAATTATGTGAAATCTAAGCATAGGACATTCTATACATAAAGTTATTTTAGAATGTCATGATTAAATTATCAAAACGAAGAGCATAGAATCCAGACATCTCTATTATATTAAAATAAAATCTCAAAATCAATGTCGCCGAAAATATATCGGTCAAACTTCACAATTAAAATAAAATTGCATAATTTGTCCTGAATGAGTTAGAATAATGTCTACATAAAAACTTTATATATATAATAGTATCAATTATATTTATGTAGAATAATATATATAAAAATATTGTATGAAAAGAGAAAAGACTTCAATATGTAATGCACTTATTGTTGTAATAAATGACAAATAAGATTAAATAGATAAATATGTTTCGAAGGTATTTTTGTCATATTTTATAAAATGTTTTCCTTATGATGTTGTCAAGATATTTTTAATATAGGTTTTAAAAGTTTTTTCTCTTATTGTGTTGCAAAACTATTTTAGTAAATTTTATAGAATAAATTTATGATCTGTGCAATTATACTTAAAGCAAATTTTATATGTTGGAAGGTTACTTTTATTATATTTTGTAAAAGTTTTTCTTTATCATGTTTAAATGATGTTTTTAGTATAGTTTTTAAATATTTTGATTTCATGTGTAAGAAAACCTTTATTTAATTTTGTAATAGTATTTTCTTATTGTATTGCTAACTTACTTTTACTATATTTTGTAGAAATATTTTTGTTATCATGTTCAAGCTTCTCATAATATCTTCTTTGAAAATTCATAAATTCTAGGAGTATTATATATATTCTCATTCTCTAGCTAGCTCATTTTTCAAAATTTCATTACTTAATCGAGTTCACTTTATTAATATGTAAATCGATTTATATACCATATGATATATTCATTTCATACAAATGTCTCTCTCTCGCGCACGCGCACACACGCATGCACGTGCGACGCATGACAATACACGTACAAAAATTATATTTTATACACAATTCATATACTAGTATAATTTTGTGTATAACGTGGTATAACAAATTACACAAATCACTTTGTATATCATATTATATATCGAATACAAAACACACATATATATAACCCGGAATAAAAAGTATTAAGCAAAATAGTTTGTATATCACATTATATACCAATTTTATACATACTGTGTATAATATGATATAAAAAATAAACAAGTATATCAGTGTGGAAATTAGGAATTGCTTTTTCTTAAATATATGTGTACTTTTTTAAAAGTAAAAAACATTTATTTTTTATAACCTAGCTATGGCTAAAAAGGGCAACTTCTCTATTAGCTTACAAAAGTGGATTTTCTAGGTAAGTATAATATAATTTTTTTGAGAACTTTAAAATAAAACAATTTGAGTATCACATAATCATATTCAATAACTCAAATCCAGTCCCAAAAGGTTATTCGAACCTACCTCGATGGCGAAACCGCACTCGAACCAAGCTTTCGAACAATCAAAGCCTAAAAAACGAGCTCGAATCAATCAAGGACTATCAAGAATAGATCACGCGGCACTACTACAAAAGGGTCCTTTAGCGGCAATAAAGTATGGCTTTAGCGACAATACTATTTGCCGTAATACCTAATACCGGCTAATGGTGTTTCGCCGACAATGTTGGGGTCGGCAAAGCCTTTCCCGGCCATTGTGGGTATTGCGGGTAAAGGGTACCATATATTGCCGTCAAATACCATTAGCTTTTGCGTCCATTGTTTGCGGCAATTATATTGGCTACCAAATATACTTCCCATCTGTGAACTTTGGTCTTTTAGCGTCCATTATTTTAGTCGACAAATCAAAATAAGTAGCCGCTAAAAGGTAGTTATCTTAGTGGCAATGATTTGTGGCAATTGTATTGGTAGTTAAAGGTAATTTATATCGGCTAACTTTAGTTTTTCAGCATCTATTATTTTAGTCGATAAATCCTAATAAATAGCCGCTAAAATAAAGTAGTTTTAACGGCAATTCTTTGTGCAACTATATTGGCTGCTAAAAGTTGTTTGTATTCACTGGTAATGGTCTTTTAGCAACCAATAATAACTACTACCTTTGTCAAACAATTATATATTGAAATCCATCGAACTTGTTGGCAAATGGTTAAAAAGATATCGATATTAGTCCGTAAAATATAATAAATCTCCATTAAATCTAAACAATAAAAGGAAGGAGTAATCTAAAATATGAACATCACAACTTATAAAAATAAACTTATATTGTGCTTACTAATATCTACCCTATTGAATAATGTCTTTGAATAAGTTTATAAGTCTTCTGCGTAATAAGTCTCCCAGTATAAAATTCGCAAACTTCAGATTATAGGACCTGAAAAAAATAAATTTGTCAAAATATGAAATGTAAAATATAAAAACATTGTAAGTAGTGTGACTAATATATCTTGCACAATATGTGCTTACATCCACAAATTAAAGGATGATATTATAGAAGATGTAAAAGAAAATAAATAATTCATGATCTCTAATTAACAAACCAATCCAAAGATACTGACAATCTACAGGCTGATTTTGACGCTTGAAGTTGGTCAAAATCAGTGTAATGTGTACAGATCCTAAAATGTGGTCAAGTAGACATGGACCACCCAAAAACTAGTGTACATAAACTAATAAAATGACAGCCTGCAGTGCAGTAATCATCAAGTTGTTCATCACTCTCACAAAAGTGATTGGTCGTGAAACTAATGACTATTGTTGCTTCATGCCTTTTGAAAACATCAATTTTTTTAATATTCCAAATATGGTTACCACTTGTCTCTTTGCTTTAGAAAATTTTAATGGAGGAGGGGTGGGACCAGGCGAGAAATAACAAAGAGAAACACCCTTGCCCGGCATTACAATTTCTTTCCCTTTTAAATATGAGTTATGCAAGACCTGGATGCATAGAACATCAAAGAAAGCATAAAAGCCCCAGATGACAAAATAAAACACACTTTGAGCATTTATAGATGTATTTCAGACTAAATCTTGGAACTATGATCGGATCATGGATGAAATTCACAGCCTCATCGTTCAGTTTCAGTCATTGACATACAACAATCACTTAATCAAGAAAGTAAGAAGTACTACATAAGAAATTTGATTCATCAACCCACAAAACTTTACAAAGTAGGAAAACTCAAACGGTAGCAAAGGATAAAGATGAGTAGTACCGTGAGTTGGAGCAATTTCAGCACTACTAGGCATCCTTGATGATTGTCGTACTTGTTCTTGCCCATTGTTTGAGTTTTCTAGTCGTTTTGAGTTCTGAGTGTCGGAATTCGATTCCGTCGAATCCATCAGCTCCGAAATGCTGAATCTAGGTTAGGAGATCTTGCAGAACTTAATTTGGCATTAAATTGGAGAGTTTAGGTCCATAAGTTCATTTTTAGTTCTTTAAAGGTTCAAATTTTGAGTTTTCTAGTCGTTTTGAGTCTGAGTGTCGGAATTCGATTCCGTTGAATCCATCAGCTCCAAATGCTGAACCTAGGCTAGGAGAACTTGCAGAACTGAATTTGGCATTAAATTGGAGAGTTTAGGTCCATAAGTTTATTTTTAGTTCTTTAAAGGTTCAAATTTTGAGTTTTCTAGTCGTTTTGAGTTCTGAGCGTTGGAATTCGATTCCGTCGAATCCATCAGCTCCGAAATGTTGAATCTAGGCTAGGAGAACTGGCAGAACTGAATTTGGCATTAAATTGGAGAGTTTAGGTCAATAAGTTCATTTTTAGTTCTTTAAAGTTGGAAATTTTGAGTTTTCCAGTCGTTTTGAGTTCTGAGTGTCAGAATTCGATTCCGTTGAATCCATCAGTTCTGAAATGTTGAATCTAGGCTAGGAGAACTTGCAGAACTGAATTTGGCATTAATTTGGAGAGTTTAGGTCCATAAGTTCATTTTAAGTCTTTAAAGTTGAAAATTTTGAGTTTTCTAGTCGTTTTGAGTTCTGAGCGTCGGAATTCGATTCCATCGAATCCATCAGCTCCGAAATGCTGAATCTAGGCTAGGAGAACTTGCAGAACTGAATTTTGCATTAAATTGGAGAGTTTAGGTCCATAAGTTCATTTTTAGTTCTTTAAAGTTGGAAATTTTGAGTTTTCTAGTCGTTTTGAGTTCTGAGTGTCGGAATTCGATTCCGTCGAATCTATCAGCTCCAAAATGCGGAATCTAGGCTAGGATAACTTGCAGAATTGAATTTGGCATTAAATTGGAGAGTTTAGGTCCATAAGTTCATTTTTAGTCTTTAAAGTTTAAAATTTTGAGTTTTCTAGTCGTTTTGAGTTCTGAGCGTCGAAATTCGATTCCGTCAAATCCATCAGCTCCGAAATGCTGAATCTAGGCTAGGAGAACTGGCAGAACTGAATTTGGCATTAAATTTGAGAGTTTAGGTCAATAAGTTCATTTTTAGTTCTTTAAAGTTGGAAATTTTGAGTTTTCCGGTCGTTTTGAGTTCTGAGTGTCAGAATTCAATTCCGTTGAATCCATCAGCTCTGAAATGTTGAATCTAGGCTAGGGGAACTTGCAGAACTGAATTTGGCATTAATTTGGAGAGGTTAGGTCCATAAGTTCATTTTAAGTCTTTAAAGTTGAAAATTTTGAGTTTTCTAGTCGTTTTGAGTTCTGAGCGTCGGAATTCGATTCCATCGAATCCATCAGCTCCGAAATGCTGAATCTAGGCTAGGAGAACTTGCAGAACTGAATTTGGCATTAAATTGGAGAGTTTAGGTCCATAAGTTCATTTTTAGTTCTTTAAAGTTGGAAATTTTGAGTTTTCTAGTCGTTTTGAGTTCTGAGTGTCGGAATTCGATTCCGTCGAATCCATCAGCTCCAAAATGCGGAATCTAGGCTAGGATAACTTGCAGAATTGAATTTGGCATTAAATTGGAGAGTTTAGGTCCATAAGTTCATTTTTAGTCTTTAAAGTTTAAAATTTTGAGTTTTCTAGTCGTTTTGAGTTCTGAGCGTCGAAATTCGATTCCGTCGAATCCATCAGCTCCGAAATGCTGAATCTAGGCTAGGAGAACTTGCAGAACTGAATTTGGCATTAAATTGGAGAGTTTAGGTCCATAAGTTCATTTTAAGTCTTTAAAGTTGAAAATTTTGAGTTTTCTAGTCGTTTTGAGTTCTGAGTGTCAGAAGTCGATTCCATCGAATCCATCAGCTTCGAAATCCTGAATCTAGGCTAGGAGAACTTGCAGAACTGAGTTTGGCATTAAATTGGAGAGTTTAGGTCCATAAGTTCATTTTTAGTCTTTAAAGTTGAAAATTTTGAGTTTTCTAGTCGTTTTGAGTTCTGAGTGTCGGAATTCGATTTCGTCGAATCCCACAGCTCCGAAATGCTGAATCTAGGCTAGGAGAACTTGCAGAACTGAATTTGGCATTAAATTGGAGAGTTTAGGTCCACAAGTTCATTTTTAGTTCTTATCATGTTCAAATTTTGGGTTTTCTAGTCGTTTTGAGTTCTGAGCGTCGGAATTCGATTCCGTCGAATCCATCAGCTCCGAAATGATGAATCTAGGCTAGGAGAACTTGCAGAACTGAATTTGGCATTAAATTGGAGAGTTTAGGTCCATAAGTTCATTTTTAGTCTTTAAAGCTGAAAATTTTGAGTTTTCTAGTCGTTTTGAATTCTGAGTGTCGGAATTTGATTCCGTCAAATCCATCAGCTCCGAAATGTTGAATCTAGGCTAGGAGAACTTGCAGAACTGAATTTGGCATTAAATTGGAGAGTTTAGGTCCATAAGTTCATTTTTAGTCTTTAAAGTTGAAAATTTTGAGTTTTCTAGTCGTTTTGAGTTCTGAGTGTCGGAATTTGATTCAGTCGAATCCATTAGCTCCGAAATGCTGAATCTAGGCTAGGAGAACTTGCAGAACTGAATTTGGCATTAAATTGGAGACTTTAGGTCCATAAGTTCATTTTTAGTTCTTTAAAGGTTCAAATTTTGGGTTTTCTAGTCGTTTTTTGAGTTCTGAGCGTCGGAATTCGATTCCGTCGAATCCATCAGCTCCGATATGCTGAATCTAGGCTAGGAGAACTTGCAGAACTGAATTTGGCATTAAATTGGATACTTTAGGTCCATAAGTTCATTTTTAGTTCTTTAAAGTTGGAAATTTTGAGTTTTCTAGTCGTTTTGAGTTCTGAGTGTCGGAATTCGATTTCGTCGAATCCATCAACTCCGAAATGCTGAATCTAGGTTAGGAGAACTTGCGAAACTGAATTTGGCATTAAATTGGAGAGTTTAGGTCCATAAGTTCATTTTTAGTCTTTAAAGTTTAAAATTTTGAGTTTTCTAGTCGTTTTGAGTTCTGAGCATCGAAATTCGATTCCGTCGAATCCATCAGCTCCGAAATGCTGAATCTAGGCTAGGAGAACTTGCAGAACTGAATTTGGCATTAAATTGGAGAGTTTAGGTCCATAAGTTCATTTTTATTTCTTTACAGTTGGAAATTTTGAGTTTTCTAGTCGTTTTGAGTTCTGAGTGTCGAAATTCGATTCCGTCGAATTCATCAGCTCCGAAATGCTGAATCTAGGTTAGGAGAACTTGCAGAACTAAATTTGGCATTAAATTGGAGGGTTTAGGTCCATACGTTCATTTTTAGTCTTTAAAGTTGAAAAATTTGAATTTTCTAGTCGTTTTGAGTTCTGAGCGTCGGAATTTGATTCCGTCCAATCCACCAGCTCCGAAATGCTGAATCTAGGCTAGGAGAACTTGCAGAACTGAATTTGGCATTAAATTGGAGAGTTTAGGTCCATAAGTTCTTTTTTAGTCTTTAAAGTTGAAAATTTTGAGTTTTCTAGTCGTTTTGAGTTCTGAGCGTCGGAATTCAATTTCGTCGAATCCATCAGCTCCGAAATGCTGAATCTAGGCTAGGAGAACTTGCAGAACTGAATTTGACCCAAAATATTGATGTTGGGGGTATTTGGGCGTCAAAAGGGGATGAAGTGTAGTTTTGTACTAATTCAAATACTTACGGAATATTTTAGGCCCTTTTTGTGACGCCCGGTAAAAATTACCAAAATACCCCTGGAGGGCGGGTATGCGCGTAACGCATCTTCCGATGCTCGTATGGCGAATCCGAGGCCGGATTCGTGATCAGCATGGAAAATGGAGTGAGAAAATGGTCTCGGTCGAATTTTAGAGCGACCCGATCGAAAGATAAATTTTCGGATCAAGTCACAAAACAGTGGCTGTCCGCGACGGAGGCGCGTCGCGGACCTGACGCGGAGTGACACTTGGATGTTTTCCAAAATTTTCGACGGGATGGAGAGAACTCGTACAAAAGCACTTTTTCCAAAAATTACACAGTACGCGATAGGTCCGCGTCGCGGACCGTGTGTTTTCCGAACTGGAAATTTCTAATTTATTTTGAGGGGCATTCCGGTAAATCCCTAACCCCTCCTAAACACTAATACACGGCTAGTGAGGTCGTTCCTATACGAAAAGAGCTTAACAAAACCTATTCTAAGTCCTATTCTAAATTCTAACAAGGCTAGGGCTTGAGGAGAGGAGAGAAAGGCTTGGGGTGAGGAATACGAGAAGAGAATCCTCGACATCACCCGGTTGAACAGTGCATCACAGGTATGTAAGGCTAAACTAAAACATGGGATTGTTCTCTCATGTGCCCCATAGAGGTCAAAGATGAATTTATGATTGAAGAACCTACATGCATGAATTCTTTGATGGATTTTATTGAAAATTATATTTGAAACTTCATGTTTTCTATGTTGATGATCATCATACTATTTGTTTTCTTAAATTGAACACTTTCATGGAATTTGCATAACCCTTCATGACTAATTTGCAAAGCATGCACATTGCACTTGAGACTTGAGTCTAGAGCCTTGAATTGAGATTGTTGGTTGTAATAATGAGTTGATGGAATCTTGATTGTTGTATGAGTCTCTATAAATGAACTCTACCGGTGTGTTTATTCACTTGCTTCCTAATGACTGTTATATAATTTTGGGTCATTGAGAAGGTGTTAATGATAGGGTTAAGGTCCCTATGAGATATTGATGATAGGGTGAAAGTCCCTATGAGATAATTGATGAAAGGGGCCAAGGTCCCGGTGAATTATCAGTCGTGGACGGGGAGTGGGTCCCTATGAGACTGGCAGTCGTGGACGGGGAGAGAATCCCTATGAGACTGGTTGAGGTTGATTTTATGAGCACTGAGTCGGGAGGAGTATCGAGCACCGAAATGAGCAGGAGTGAGTCCCACTCGAACTCATTAACTACGTCGCCAAACGTAGGAGAGGCTTAAACCATCACATACATTCATATGGTTTCCCTCGAGGTTTACAGTCCCTGAAAGCAATAGAGGATCTGTTCAGTTTGATTCCATGTCGGGTATATTGATATGGGATCCAGTGTTCCTTACCTGGCAAGTTTGGGACCACTGTGGCAACATCAGGGTGATTGTTGTACATTCACTGGCTCATAAGTGAGTGTTGTCGGTTATGAGAAACTCCCGGGAAAATTCGTACTTTACTCTGAGTCTAGATGAGATGTGATGAGAGGGGGTGAACTCCTCTGAGATGATCCCTGAGATGAGCTGAGACTAATGATGAGTCTGAGATATTGATGTGTCACTTGTCTACGCTTTACTCTTTCATAGATAGACAAGCTGACGGTTTGATGTGATTATGATGTTTACCTTGACTTGATGTTGTTTTCCATATTTTCTACCGGTTTCTGTTTCATTCAGCTATTTTACATACCAGTACATTCCAAGTACTGACGTCCACTCTGGACTGCATCGTTTTATGATGTAGAGGCAGGTACTAGAGATCATCAACAGGCGCTCCGTTGAAGATCAGAGAATCCGAAGTTGATTTGGTGAGCCTCCCGTACTCCGGAGGAACCATTATATTATTTCATCATGCTTTAGAGTTAGGATTGGAATATTATCTTATTTTGTTTTTGGGTAGCCATGGGTCTGTCATTGGCACCACATGATTTAGTGATAGAGGCTTCATAGATTGGTGTCGAGCATTGTTATTGAAATTGTGAGCTAGTTCTTTCTACTAGCCTTCGTTATTTTACTTTAGATGAACTGCGTCCACTGCTGGCATATACTTTCCGCTGATCCGTAGAGTTTATTTGATTGAATGAAGTGATGAGGCTAAGTGGTTCGCTTGGGGACTAGCAATAGTCCCTGAGTGCCGGCCACGCCAAGGGTACCCTCCCGGGGCGTGACAAACTTGGTATCAGAGCACAGAGTTCAAGTGTCCTAGGGAGTCTACGAAGCCGTGTCTAGTAGAGTCTTGTTTATGGGTGTGTTGTCGACCACACTTCATAAACAGGAGGCTATGGGACATTAGGAATGGTTACACTTCCTTCTTACTCTAAATCGTGCGATGGAGTTGAACTCTATGAAAACTATCCTCTAACTCGTGCGTTACACGTGCAGAATCGATAACATGCCTCCCAGAAGAGCTGTCAGAGGAAGGGGACGTCCTGCCAGGCGAGCTGTTAACCCACCTGAGCCTCAAGTACCCGAGGGGCCCGTGGATCCAGCTGTCCCTGTTGGGCAACCTCCTCAAACTGAGATCTCGAATGCTGAGCTACGCCAAGCTATTCAAACTTTGGCCCAGGCTGTTGCAGCACCTGCTGTGAGGCAAGGTGCGGGTGGGACAGACTCTCATGGCACCTCTAGAGTCCGAGAATTTCTGAGGATGAACCCGCCCGAGTTCACGGGGTCGACATCTACTGAAGACCCCGAGAACTATATAGAGGAACTTGGGAAGGTGTTCCAAGTGATGCACGTGGCTGATGTTGATAAAGTTGAGTTGGCTGCCTATCAACTCAAAGGGGTGGCCAGGCTGTGGTTCGACCAATGGAAGAGGGGCCGAGTGGGTGATGATTCATGTGTGACCTGGGCAGTGTTTGAGGATGCCTTCTTGGGACGCTTCTTCCCAAGGGAGAAAAGAGAGGCCAAGGTGAGGGAGTTTCTGAATCTAAAACAGGGCTCCATGACCGTGCAGGAGTATGGCCTGAAGTTCACACAGCTATCTCGCTATGCTCCAGATATGATTGCCGACATGAGGGGGAGAATGGGAATGTATGTCGATGGGTTGAATAGAGGGCCCAAAAGGGATGGCAGAGGGGCAATGCTGGTGAGTGATATGGACATTGGGCGATTGATGACATTTGTGCAGCAAGCTGACGAAGAAAGACAACAGGACAGGGAAGAGTTCAAGCGCAAGAGAGCTAAGACATCCAGCCACGAAGGTGGAAGGAGGGGTAATGGGAATCGATTTCCAGCACCCTCAGCTGCTAGCGCACCTGTGCCTAAAGGCACGTATGATCAGAGGTTCCGGAATACGGGGAACCATGGACCTCAGTCCCAAGCTAGTGTGGCTCAAGGTTCCCAGAGTAGACCACAGTGTGATAACTGTGGGAAGGCGCATTGGGGGAGATGTCGTGATAAGAATGACGCATGCTTCGGGTGTGGCCAAGTAGGCCACTACAAGAAGGATTGTCCAAAACGGGCTAGCCAGGCTCAGTCCGCGGCGTCGGCCCCACCGGTTAGAGGGAACCCAAGGGCCACTACGTCAGGTGCAGGCGGGGCCACAAACCGCTTGTATAATATGGGGAGCCGCCAAGATCAGGAGAATTCTCCAGATGTCGTGACGGGTATGATCCGAGTCTTTACTCTTGATTGTTATGTTTTGATGGACCCTGGTGCCACACTGTCATTTGTAACTCCTTATGTGGCCAGTAAGTTTGATAAAACCCCCGAGAGTCTTCTCGAACCCTTTGATGTTTCTACCCCAGTGGGTGAGTCGATTCGAGCTGAAAGAGTCTATAGAGCTTGTGTAGTGTCTATCCATCATAGGGACACCATTATTGATTTGATCGAGTTAAAAATGGTTGACTTTGATTTGATCCTCGGCATGGATTGGCTTCACGCCTGTTATGCCTCTGTGGATTGTAGATCCCGAACGGTTCAGTTCCAATTTCCAAATGAACCAGTTCTAGAGTGGAAGGGTGACTCAGTGACACCTAGGGGGAGGTTTATCTCATATCTTAAAGCTCGGAAGTTAATTTCCAAAGGCTGTATCTATCACTTGGTGAGAGTGAAATCTGATGATGTTGAGTCCCCAACTCTTGAGTCAGTTCCGATTGTCAACGAGTTTCCAGAAGTCTTTCCTAACGATCTGC
The DNA here is from genome assembly GCA_029948455.1 of Solanum rostratum. Classification (NCBI taxonomy): domain Eukaryota; kingdom Viridiplantae; phylum Streptophyta; class Magnoliopsida; order Solanales; family Solanaceae; genus Solanum; species Solanum rostratum. Next base: position 52,246,441 of record CM057047.1, on the reverse strand, counting down.
CCGGAGTCCCTCCTGATAGGGAGATTGACTTCGGGATTGACATTCTTCCTGATACCCAACCCATTTCGATTCCACCTTACAGGATGGCCCCCGCGGAGTTGAAAGAATTGAAAGAGCAACTAAAAGATTTGCTAGAGAAGGGCTTCATTAGGCCAAGTGTTTCACCATGGGGTGCTCCTGTCCTATTCGTGCGAAAGAAAGATGGGTCTCTCAGAATGTGTGTTGATTATAGGCAACTGAACAAGGTCACGGTGAAGAACAAATATCCTCTCCCAAGGATAGATGATTTGTTTGACCAACTTCAGGGCGCCTCTTGTTTCTCTAAGATAGACCTAAGATCTGGCTACCATCAGCTGAAGGTGAGAGAGTGCGACATTCCAAAGACAGCCTTTAGGACTAGATATGGTCATTTTGAATTCCTGGTCATGTCCTTTGGGTTGACGAATGCACCTGCCGCCTTTATGGACTTGATGAACAGGGTGTTCAAACCGTATCTTGACTTGTTTGTGATTGTATTCATCGATGATATTCTGATATATTCAAGGAGTGAGGAGGAGCATGCTGATCACCTCAGAGTTGTCCTCCAAACTCTTAGGGACCATGAGTTGTATGCAAAATTTTCGAAGTGTGAGTTCTGGCTTAAGTCAGCAGCCTTTCTGGGCCATGTTGTTTCCGGTGATGGTATTCAAGTGGACGCCCAGAAGATTGAAGCGGTTAAGAACTGGCCACGACCGACCACTCCGACCGACATTAGAAGTTTCTTGGGGTTGGCGGGCTACTACCGCAGGTTTGTAGAAGGATTTTCTTCCTTATCCGCACCATTGACCAAGTTGACCCAGAAAAAGGTCAAGTTTCAGTGGTCCGAGGAATGTGAGAAGAGTTTCCAGGAATTGAAAACGAGATTGACTACTGCACCAGTCTTAACTTTACCCGAGGGAAACGAGGACTTTGTGATTTATTGTGATGCCTCAAGGGTCGGACTGGGATGTGTACTAATGCAAAGGGGGAAGGTGATAGCCTATGCCTCCAGGCAACTCAAGGTCCATGAAAGGAATTACCCAACCCATGACCTCGAGTTGGCAGCGGTAGTGTTCGCGCTTAAGATCTGGCGTCACTACTTGTATGGGGTACATGTGGATGTGTTCACAGACCACAAGAGCTTGCAGTATGTTTTCAATCAGAAGGAGCTTAACTTGCGACAGAGGAGATGGTTGGAATTGCTCAAGGATTACGACATGAGCATTCACTATCATCCAGGTAAAGCTAACGTTGTTGCTGATGCTCTTAGCAGGTTATCAATGGGTAGCACAGCCCATGTGGAGGAAGGAAAGAGGGAATTAGCCAAGGACGTACACCGGTTGGCTCGATTAGGGGTCCGACTTGGGGAGAACAATGAAGGAGGAATTAACGTGGAGAACGGGTCTGCTTCCTCGCTAGTGATAGAAGTGAAAGAAAAGCAAGACCAAGACCCAGTTATACTCCAATTGAAGGAGGATGTTCACAACCAGAAGGTGACGGTCTTCTCCAAAGGGGGAGATGGTGTACTGAGATATCAAAGTCGATTGTGTGTTCCAAATGTTGATGGCATACGGGACAGAATTATGGCAGAAGCTCATAACACTAAATATTCCATTCACCCTGGCTCCACCAAAATGTACCACGACTTAAGGGAAATCTATTGGTGGAATGGGATGAAGAGGGATGTTGCAGAGTTTGTCTCAAAATGCCCAAATTGCCAGCAAGTGAAGGTTGAGCATCAAAGGCCATGTGGATTGGCTCAGAACTTTGAAATTCCGGAATGGAAATGGGAGATGATCAACATGGACTTTATCACTGGCCTGCCGAAATCTCGAAAGCAACATGATTCGATATGGGTGATCGTGGATAGGATGACAAAGTCGGCTCACTTCTTGGCAGTAAAGACAACAAATACTGCTGAAGAGTATGCCAGATTGTACGTCCAGGAGATTGTGAGGTTGCATGGGGTTCCTTTGGCTATTATATCAGACAGAGGGGCTCAATTTACCTCCCAGTTCTGGAGATCGTTTCAGAAAGGTTTGGGTACTAAGGTGAATCTGAGTACAGCTTTTCACCCGCAGACGGATGGTCAGGCAGAGCGTACGATTCAAACACTCGAGGATATGTTGAGAGCTTGTGTACTTGACTTCAAAGGAAATTGGGATGATCATCTACCCTTGATCGAATTCGCATATAACAATAGTTATCATGCGAGCATTCAGATGGCTCCTTATGAGGCCCTGTACGGAAGGAGATGTAGATCGCCGATTGGGTGGTTTGAGGTTGGAGAAGCAGGGCTGATTGGACCTGACCTTGTTCACCAGTCGATGGAAAAAGTCAAGATCATCAGAGAGAGGCTAAAGACTGCCCAGAGTCGCCAAAAATCCTACACCGACGTAAGGAGAAGGGACTTAGAGTTTGAGATAAATGATTGGGTGTATTTGAAGGTATCACCTATGAAGGGTGTCCTAAGGTTTGGGAAGAAGGGAAAGTTGAGTCCACGTTATGTTGGACCCTATCAAATCGTAAGGAGAATTGGGAAGGTGGCCTACGAGCTAGAGTTGCCTTCCGAGCTAGATGGGGTACACCCGGTGTTCCATGTGTCTATGCTAAAGAAATGCTTGGGAAACCCGGCATTGGTGATCCCTGTTGATAGAATTGAGGTGAAGGATAACCTATCTTACGAAGAGGTTCCGGTTCAAATTCTTGATCGTCAGATTCGTAAACTAAGGAACAAAGAAATAGCCTCAGTCAAAGTCCTGTGGAGGAATCAATTCGTTGAAGAAGCCACATGGGAAGCTGAGGAGGAGATGAAAGCAAAGTATCCGCACCTATTCGTGCCAATTGATGGTGAAAGCACTGAAGGTAACTCCTTGCTCTTCACTAAGCTAAGTGTCCTATTCTTGTATCTGACTTGCTATTATTGAATTGAGTGTGGGAATGAGTCGTAAGTCTATTCGTGCCTTAAAGCCCACCTCCACTCCTCATTCGGGGACGAATGATCCCAAGGGGGAGATGATGTGACGCCCGGTAAAAATTACCAAAATACCCCTGGAGGGCGGGTATGCGCGTAACGCATCTTCCGATGCTCGTATGGCGAATCCGAGGCCGGATTCGTGATCAGCATGGAAAATGGAGTGAGAAAATGGTCTCGGTCGAATTTTAGAGCGACCCGATCGAAAGATAAATTTTCGGATCAAGTCACAAAACAGTGGCTGTCCGCGACGGAGGCGCGTCGCGGACCTGACGCGGAGTGACACTTGGATGTTTTCCAAAATTTTCGACGGGATGGAGAGAACTCGTACAAAAGCACTTTTTCCAAAAATTACACAGTACGCGATAGGTCCGCGTCGCGGACCGTGTGTTTTCCGAACTGGAAATTTCTAATTTATTTTGAGGGGCATTCCGGTAAATCCCTAACCCCTCCTAAACACTAATACACGGCTAGTGAGGTCGTTCCTATACGAAAAGAGCTTAACAAAACCTATTCTAAGTCCTATTCTAAATTCTAACAAGGCTAGGGCTTGAGGAGAGGAGAGAAAGGCTTGGGGTGAGGAATACGAGAAGAGAATCCTCGACATCACCCGGTTGAACAGTGCATCACAGGTATGTAAGGCTAAACTAAAACATGGGATTGTTCTCTCATGTGCCCCATAGAGGTCAAAGATGAATTTATGATTGAAGAACCTACATGCATGAATTCTTTGATGGATTTTATTGAAAATTATATTTGAAACTTCATGTTTTCTATGTTGATGATCATCATACTATTTGTTTTCTTAAATTGAACACTTTCATGGAATTTGCATAACCCTTCATGACTAATTTGCAAAGCATGCACATTGCACTTGAGACTTGAGTCTAGAGCCTTGAATTGAGATTGTTGGTTGTAATAATGAGTTGATGGAATCTTGATTGTTGTATGAGTCTCTATAAATGAACTCTACCGGTGTGTTTATTCACTTGCTTCCTAATGACTGTTATATAATTTTGGGTCATTGAGAAGGTGTTAATGATAGGGTTAAGGTCCCTATGAGATATTGATGATAGGGTGAAAGTCCCTATGAGATAATTGATGAAAGGGGCCAAGGTCCCGGTGAATTATCAGTCGTGGACGGGGAGTGGGTCCCTATGAGACTGGCAGTCGTGGACGGGGAGAGAATCCCTATGAGACTGGTTGAGGTTGATTTTATGAGCACTGAGTCGGGAGGAGTATCGAGCACCGAAATGAGCAGGAGTGAGTCCCACTCGAACTCATTAACTACGTCGCCAAACGTAGGAGAGGCTTAAACCATCACATACATTCATATGGTTTCCCTCGAGGTTTACAGTCCCTGAAAGCAATAGAGGATCTGTTCAGTTTGATTCCATGTCGGGTATATTGATATGGGATCCAGTGTTCCTTACCTGGCAAGTTTGGGACCACTGTGGCAACATCAGGGTGATTGTTGTACATTCACTGGCTCATAAGTGAGTGTTGTCGGTTATGAGAAACTCCCGGGAAAATTCGTACTTTACTCTGAGTCTAGATGAGATGTGATGAGAGGGGGTGAACTCCTCTGAGATGATCCCTGAGATGAGCTGAGACTAATGATGAGTCTGAGATATTGATGTGTCACTTGTCTACGCTTTACTCTTTCATAGATAGACAAGCTGACGGTTTGATGTGATTATGATGTTTACCTTGACTTGATGTTGTTTTCCATATTTTCTACCGGTTTCTGTTTCATTCAGCTATTTTACATACCAGTACATTCCAAGTACTGACGTCCACTCTGGACTGCATCGTTTTATGATGTAGAGGCAGGTACTAGAGATCATCAACAGGCGCTCCGTTGAAGATCAGAGAATCCGAAGTTGATTTGGTGAGCCTCCCGTACTCCGGAGGAACCATTATATTATTTCATCATGCTTTAGAGTTAGGATTGGAATATTATCTTATTTTGTTTTTGGGTAGCCATGGGTCTGTCATTGGCACCACATGATTTAGTGATAGAGGCTTCATAGATTGGTGTCGAGCATTGTTATTGAAATTGTGAGCTAGTTCTTTCTACTAGCCTTCGTTATTTTACTTTAGATGAACTGCGTCCACTGCTGGCATATACTTTCCGCTGATCCGTAGAGTTTATTTGATTGAATGAAGTGATGAGGCTAAGTGGTTCGCTTGGGGACTAGCAATAGTCCCTGAGTGCCGGCCACGCCAAGGGTACCCTCCCGGGGCGTGACACTTTTCCTAAAAATTAAAATAGTCAATCAACTAATAAGGTAATAAGATCTTTTATAAATTATAATAGTTCATTTGTATAATATTAAAAAATAATATTTTCACATTAAAATATTTAATTAAATTTTCATGTATATATAATTAAAAAAAATAAACAAAAATCCATGAATCACAACTTAATTGATGACATCTTATTAATAGTATTACTATTTTATTAAATTATAATTAATTAACAATAACTTTAATATTTGTATCTTATTTTATTTTATTATGTCCATTTGAGGCAAGTACAACTTTAAATTAATAGTACAACTTTGATATTTCTTTAATACTACTTTTTCACTTGTCAGATAAATTAAATATTATTAAAATGATAGAAAAGGTCGTCCACCCCCTTTTCCTCATCTTCATCAGCCATTTTCATATTTTCCAGCTCAACTTCAGAGAAAAAAATTTGTCATCCATGGCTTCAAATTGACCTTTTTAGTTGCAAAATCTCTATCATTTGGAAGTTAATGGATTTCTCTTTCTTGAATATCCTTCTAAAGCTCCATATTCACACCAAATTTGGAGAGCCGATGAATTACAAATCGCAAATCACCATCCATCTAGAGTTGCATGTTCTTAGTTCATCACATTAGAGCTACAAATCGTCTAGATCTTAGAGCTACAAACACTGCATGTGATGAGAGCTACAAATCGCCTAGATCGGAGAGCTGCGGATGAAGGACAAATTCATCCCCTAAATTTGCAACTCAAATTCTATCAGATGCATCAATTTCGGTTTAAAATGACCCATATATTGGTGTTTCAGTGTATGTCTTGTTACCTTTCATCCTCTTTTTCTTCAAATCATTGCATGTGTTGCTTGATTTGTGCTGGTGAAGTAGACACTGGTTTTGTTCAAATTCTTATACATTTTTATAATTTTAATTAGTAATGATTTCATGACATATCTAATTTGTAAAAATATTTGTTTTAATTCTTTTAGGACTCGATTTGTATTTTATAGTGCAAGAAAATAATATAAGACCGTATTTTGTTTGCAAACAGTTTCCAAAAAAAGGGGACAAATTTGTATATAAAAAATATTCACAGAAAAAAGTAAAATCTTTTGCCGATAAAATCTCCACCTCCCTAAAATATATAGCGCCATTATTCAGTTTTTTTCTCCAATTGTTGTCCACGTTCACACTTCATGTTAAAAAAAAATCCCAAATACTATTACCTGCAATTCATCTAACAGATTCCCAGTTCCACAATCCTTTTGGCTAAACAGTATGTAGTCTTTATCAAGTTTTTTTTTCTCTGTTTGTTTGATTTGATAAATTGGTAATCTTTTGATATGCTTTATTTGCTTCAGTAGTATATAGTATTTATACAGTGTGCTTGAAGGCTTATAGATTAAATAAGATCGAATATGCACTTTTGTTTGTGAATCCCCTTGATATAAGGTGAATTTCCCTAAGATAGCTTTGAGATTGGTTGAAGAGTTCTCTTAGGTCTATTTTAGCTTCCTGTTGTGTATTTTTTTTGTGACTGTATTTTCTTTTCAGTTGCTTGTTTTCAAAATTAAACTCTTTTAGTAGAAGAAGATCAGACCCTTTCCTGCATTTCTTTTGTCTTAATTATTGCTAGTGAAGAAATTTAAAATTACAAAAGATGTCGTTTATACATACATCTCGCATACCTGCTGTAAAATATAGAGAGTTTTAGTTCAAAGCTCAAAAGGTAACATTCATCTCTGTTCCATTTTCTGTTGTATTGTAAATCTCTGTTTTTTTTTAATTCTCCGTGTTCTTTTATTTCACTTATCTTTCTCACATTATCAGAAAAGAAGGCTTATATATAAAATGAGTTCAAGTCGTCAATGGATGTATAAAAGATTAACCAAAGGGTTGTATGATCCTAAATATGTAAAGGGTGTACAACAGTTTATTGAGTTTGCTATGAGTCATCCTGAAGGGAGGGATGGCGAGAAACTAAGGTGCCCATGTAATCGAAAGAAATGTCAGAATAGAAGCTTTGAAAATGTTCATACTGTCCATGGGCATTTATTAAGCAACGGTTTTGTACCGGGATATCATGTATGGTACTTGCATGGAGAAAATGATGTTGCGAGAAATATGGATCAAGATGAAAGGATACACAACTGGGATCATCCTATGAATAACCTACCAGTGAATGTTAGTGCATTTGATGATCCTGGACTAACTACATCATATCATAGAATGGTTCATGATGTTGCTGGTCCTGCATTTGTTTCAAGTGATATGGAAGAATCACCTAATCCTGATGCACAGAATTTTTATGAGATGATTGATTCAGCAAATCAAGAAGTATGGCCAGGTTGTGAAACACACTCAAAATTATCAGCTACTGCGCGCCTGTTACACATCAAGGCTGACCACCATCTCTCTGAAAGATGTTTTGATGACATTTGCCAATATGTGAATGTGATGACTCCACCTGATAATGTAATGCCAAAGAATTTCTATGAAACTAAAAGGTTAATGAGGGGAATGAATATGCCAGTTGAAAAAATTCATACTTGTGTCAATGCCTGCATGATTTACTGGGGCGAGGATAATGAACTTGTAAATTGCAAGTTTTGTAGTCATCCCAGATACAAGTCTACTGGTCAAAGATCTGTTTCAAAAAAAAGTTTGTACCATTCAAACAGATATATTACTTTCCTATTACTCCACGACTGCAACGATTGTATGCTTCCAAAGCAACTGCTTCTCACATGCGATGGCACACTGAGCATGAAGCTGAGGAAGGTGTGATGCGTCACTGTTCAGATGCACCTGCCTGGAAGCACTTTGATAAAATGCATCCATCTTTTTCAGAGGAAAGTCGTAATGTTAGATTGGGCCTATGCACAGATGGATTTCAACCAATTGGACAAACAGGAAAACAATATTCATCTTGGCCAATTATTCTGACACCATACAACTTGCCTCCTTGGATGTGCATGAAAGACCTCTATTTATTTTTGTCAGTTATAGTTCCTGGGCCAAAGAATCCTAAGCAGCAGATAGATGTTTTCTTGCAGCCTTTGATCGCCGAATTGAAGAATCTGTGGAATATAGGTGTTGACACATATGATGTCTCTAAGAAGCAAAATTTTAGAATGCGAGCTGCTTTGATGTGGACTATTAGTGACTTCCCTGCATATTCGATATTGTCTGGATGGAGTACTGCAGGCAGGTTAGCATGTCCATATTGTATGGAGAATTCTGATGCTTTTACTTTGACAAAAGGTGGTAAGCAGTCTTGGTTTGACAATCACCGTAAGTTCCTGCCACTCAATCATCCATACAGAAAAGATAAGAGCTCATTTAGAAAGAACAGAGTAGTAACTACACAACCTCCTCCATTACGGTCAGGTGAAGATGTTTTAAAAGAGATAGAAAAATTAGGACTTAAAAAGGTAACAGAACTTGGGGCTGATATTATTAATTGTCGAGTTAGTAAGTTTTCTGGTTGGAAAAAGAGAATCATATTTTGGGACTTGTCATACTGGAGTACCAATCTCATTCGACATAATCTAGATGTAATGCACATTGAGAAGAACTTCTTTGAGAATGTGTTTAACACAGTGTTGGATGTCGATGGTAAAACAAAAGATAACCCCAAATCTAGAGAAGACTTGAAGGAATTTTGTCGACGCCCTGAGTTACATGTTGTAGATGGCAAATACCCAAAAGCTATTTACACATTAAAAGAGGAGTCGAAAAAAGTATTGTGTGAATGGGTGAAAAATCTGAAATTTCCTGATGGATATGTCTCAAATATGGGAAGGTGTGTGGACATGAAAAAACACAAATTATTTGGTATGAAAAGGCATGATTGTCACGTATTCATGCAAAGATTGATACCTATAGCATTCCGTGAGCTGTTACCAAAAAAAGTATGGGAAGCACTTACTGAGATGAGCCTTTTTTTTAGGGATATCACTTCTACAGTAATTCATGAAGAGGATATGATAAGACTTCAGCAAGAAATACCTGAAATACTTTGTAAGTTAGAGCGTGTATTCCCCCTAGCTTCTTTGATTCAATGGAGCATCTCCCTGTGCATCTTGCTTACGAAGCAATGGTAGCTGGTCCGGTACAATATCGGTGGATGTATCCATTTGAGAGGTAAGATCTCAACTATATATTTAAGTACTTCATCTTTTAGCAATCAAACTTATTTTATTAATCACCAAACGACAATACAAAGTTTAGACAAGAACCAACCAACAATCTTTCCTTCTCAGACAATGCCTAAACAATCTTACAATCCTTGTGCCAATCCTAATCATTATCTCTAATAGAAAAGTAATAACTCTAATTAAAGAGAACCGAAAAACTCAAACAACCTCCTGTTACTTCTTCAATAGATGCATAGGTTAGTCTTTACAACATGATCTGCTTGTGTATTGTAAATGATAGCCTGTCAAAACTTACAGATATGAAACATCTTTCTTATCATCCAAGAAGCATATTAGGCACCTTCATGTCAGCTAGTCTTTGATGCTAATTGATCCGTAGTTTTTTTTCTTGTTTTGACTCGATAACCACAATCATTTGCAGATTGCAACTAGATTCCAGGCCTTCAAGTTAATATTTAAACCTCCTGCACCTCAAGACAGAGTCACCTTGTCCCAGGCTACAAGTGTGCTTTTAGTAATGTTGGTCTAAGATAGTTCCTAAGAGCAGCTTCGATGAGTTTAATGATCTCTTGTGCTAGTAAAAACAATTGTGGCCTATCTACTTGCACACCAAATAGTACTGCTCTAATTAGTAGAAGCCTACTGACATATGCTAATTCTCTTGCCATTCAGTTAGTGATCTTTGTTGTAGTTTTATCTTTAAAGATTTGCATTGCAATACTATCATCCTTGGGGTATCAAAGAAACTCCTAAGTACTTAAATGTCAAGTCACCTATTTCATTGAACAATAGACTCAATATGTCATTCCTTTTATCTGTTTCTAACCACCAAAAATAGTACTGGCTGTTTAAGTACTTCATTTTCATCATTATGAGTGACTAACGCCTTGAGTTTTTGTGTTATTTTCAGAATTCTCCGAAAATATAAACTTAATGTGCGAAATAATGCACACGTTGAAGGATCCATATGCAATGCGCATATAGTTGAGGAAGCTTCATCATTTTGTTCACACTACTTTGAGCCTCATGTTTACACAAGGCATAGGAAAGTGCCACGGAATGACGATGGTGGTATGGGTGAACAAGATGGATATGATAGTAATCTTTCTATATTCACCTATCCGGGTCGAGGATTTGGGGAACTAAATCGGAGATATCTAACTGAAGAAGAACTTAGTGCAGCTCATATTTATGTTTTACTAAATTGCAAAGAAGTGCAACCATATGTTGGAGTAAGACTTTAAGCTTTTATCTTCATTTATATATTAAAATAATCTGAAAACTTATATATTCTTTTTCTTATATGTGATATAAAGGAATTTTATTGATTCCCTTCATCAAAATTTTCCACGAATCACAGACCAGGAAGTGGACAGAAAACTTGATGAAGATTTTGCAGCATGGTTCACAAGATATGTGAGAACTTGTACAATATCTTTTTATCATTACTTACTTCACTTATAAGAAATTCTAATTCTTTTAAAAAATATTTAATAGGCCCGAGTCCACATAGATAATCAGTTCATCAAGGCGCTTGCAGAAGGTCCATGTCGATCAGTGAAGCCATACACGGGTTATAATATCAAGGGCTTTAAATTTCACACAAAAGGTCGCAGTTTTTCTAGAGCATCTAACAACAGTGGCGTTTGCATAAAAGGAACCAATTATAGTGCTGATGACAATGACTATTATGGAGTGCTTACTGAAATTATTGAATTGGAGTACAAGGAAAGTACACCAATCAAAAGAACTGTTTTATTTAAATGTGAATGGTTTGACCCCACACCAAATGTAGGATTGAAGGTTCACCCACAATATAAACTTGTGGATATTAACCACAAAAGGAAATTGAAGAAGTATGAACCATTTGTTTTGGCAGCGCAAACGGCTCAAGTGTATTATGCTACTTATCCTAGCTTACGACGTGATAAGAGTGATTGGTGGGCAGTGTGCAAAATAAAGGCTCGGGGTATTATGGATAGCCCTATGTCATCTTTATTGTCGCCTTTAGCAGATGTTCTAGAGCCATTCCAATGTGACGAATATGGTGTACGATTTAGTGTAGTGTCTGACAATGAAACTGTTGTCAGAAATGATCCAACTGGTGAATTCATAAACTTGAGAGACGAGGATTATGATTTAGATGATGAGACAGAATTTCAAGATGAATCAGAATCAGATTCAGATGATGAAAATAAGGATGAAGCGGCATTCTATGAAAGTGGCAGTGAATAGTCCAAGTAACTCAATCTGTTCAAATATAAGAGCAATCGAATTTCATATTTCTTGCTGATAAAGTTCTGAATTTGAGATCTCAACGATTTTATATCTCTCTTTTACCAATATACTTATTTGGTTTTATTAGTTTTCTGGGTTATTTTGTTTGAACAACTATCCCGCAGTCTCATTTTGTATATGAGGTAGACATCTGGATCTATGTTCTAAATAGTGAGGGATAATTTTATTCTTTGAAGTGTTTATAATCTATCTGTTGTCTAGATTAACACTTGTTCTTTAACCTTTTCAAAGGAATCTTGTTTTTGAAGTGATATATCAACTAATTACCTATTCTTGTTAAAATTAGATGAAATCATGATTGAAGAATTATGTTATTATTTTATTCCACATATAACCTCGAATTTGCAGATATGGCACCTAGAGGTGAGAGACCAGGAAGATATTCTGGAAAAAAAATAGCAGATCCAATGACATCTCCTCCAACATCAAGTTTAGCACCTGATCAAGTACCATCACCGTCTGAACTGCCGATACCAATAACACCAGGTTCAGTTGCAACCAACATATCGGTACCATCTTCATCTGTGGTAATTGAAACACCTAGAAATGACACTGTATCAACAACTTCGTTAAATACAACTGATGGTGCCCGCATTAGAATTGAAATCTTCTGGGATGGTAAGTGTACAACATCATTTAATCTACATTATTTTGCTTCAGAAAATAAAAAATTTCATTCTTGAAGAAAGTAGTTTGTTCATTGATGTCTACAATTCTGTGATATAAGAATCCATAGTTGAATGTGGCAACATAATATGGTGAAGAATCAGATTAATAGAATGTGAAAACAGAATGCCCCATGTGCAGGTCCCCAAAACTTTTGCTCTTGCACTATATGTTCAGATTGTGTTGTAAAATTGTAATTTACTTTGTTTTTCTTGGTGATCATCTTTTAAGCTCTTGGCTTGAGTTAGGAATTGATAGAAATATGTGAAATTCTCTATAATTTACTTTACTCACTGAATTTTATGTGCATTTGAGGTACTGATGGATTCCTGAAGTTGTTTACTTTTAGTTACGGAAAACGTTTGTTTCATAAGTGAGAAAATGAACAACAGATCACATGTTGATTTTCTAGAGTGACATTTTTAGATGTTTTCTTATATTAGTTGTAGATACTTCTTGTATGATGGAATAATAATTCTATGTTCGGAAATGACATACTTGACCTTGTTTTTCTTGTCGATAACTTTTTTCTAGTTTTTTCCAACCCTTCAACTGATTTCATGGTATACAACAACTACATGGTGCCTTATTTGGAAAATCATTTGATATTAGTGCGCAAGGTGTGTCATATATATATTGAAAATGAGATACTTCAAGATATGCTAATGGCAGGATCCATAATTTATATCTAATCCTTGTCTATTTGATAATACTTTCATATGCCTTTATATTGCCAATAATGACGTTGGTAATACACTACCACTGCTTGATGTACATAAGTGAAATTTAATATTGAAATAATTACTTGTTCTATTTATACAAGTCTGGAGCCAAGTAACAATGTATCCCGGGCGATCACAAAAATCTTTAAGGAAAAATTGGATCCTGAAGGACATGATTGGAAGTCTGTTACACCAGAGATTAAGGACTTCTACTGGGAGGAGTTTAAGGTAAAACCACACTATCTTTTTTGTAACTGTTGATTTACCGAAGTAAAATCGTATAGCTTAAACAAGGACAAAAGAGAAACATAGCTGAAACGATGAAACTTTTGGAACTATCATGAACGTCTATCTAGGGTTTATTTGGGAAAAATACTTGTGTGCGAACAATTTTTCTTCTTCAGACGTCTTCCACTTGCGCGACTTCCAGTTCCAGTCCTCTTCTACAGGACTCCAGGTAACGTTTCTTTCTGAGTTTCTTCTTTTCTTCTTTCTTCTTTCTTCTTGCTTCTTTTTCTTCTTCTTCTTCTTCTTCTTCACTTCTTCTTCTCTAGTCTTGCACGAGACTGCAGTTTCTTTTTTTTTCCCTTCCTTCTTCTGTTCTTCTCTAGGAGCTGCTCTGTTTTTCTACATGTTTTTGTTGGCAACTCTGTTTCAGTCTTTAAGAGACAAAGATAGAAACAGATTCAGTTCACTGCTTCACTTGGCAGTGAGTTTGTGCCTAATTTTTTTAAAAAAAATTATAATTCTTCTTGCCATACTTGCCAGATCAACCATATTCATCCCCACTTCTTCAATATACTTTTTCCCTTTCCATACTTTTTCAACACTCGTGATGCTTATTTTGGTTCATCTTCCCATAGCTGATTGTGCTTACTTCTACTATAATACTTATTTGTCTATTTTGCCATAAATTCTATATCACTACCATTTTATTAATGGATCTAGAATTTCTATTATACCAATTCATGTGATAATTTTTCTTTTGTCTATTTAAACAGAAGCGATTTTATTGGGATACTGTAATTGAAGGTTCCATAAAGGATCATTTTATGAAAAAATGTTCAATACAATACAAGGGTATGTTATCTGAAGCAAGATCCTCTGAGGAGAAACGAAAAAATATCCCAAAATCTATTTGGGAGAGCTGGAAGCCTCACTATGAAACTGAGGCTTTTAAAGCTAAATCTGCACAATGTTCCAAAAATAAATAGCTGCGGTCCAAAAAAAATTTTTTTCTTCATAAAAGTAGATTCTCAAAATTCTCAGTTAACCATGTGCAAAAAATTTTTATTTAAAATTGTAATAATTTTTTTCCGCGTATGGTTAACAGAGAATTTTGAGAACCTACTTTTATGGGATTTTGGACCGCAGCTATTTATTTTTGGCTGAAAAATTAAAAAAAGGTACCGGAGAGTGCCAAGTAGGATAAAAGTGTTTAATGGGATCAAATCTGAGCAGTTGAGGTGTCTATTAGGAACTTGTCTTAGTTTAGGTGTCTAAGTGAAAAATGAGGACAAGTTTAGGTGTCTCTTTAGTATTTGGCCTTAAAAGTTTGAAAACCTTCAATAATATTATTTGAAATTTTTGCCCTTAATTAAAAGACTTTATTTTAGACAAAATCGTCCTTTCATCATTTTTTTTAATTATTATATCATTTAAATTATTTTTTAATCTTTATTATAATAAGAATCCTAATATATATATGGCAACGAGAAAATGTATCATAAATAATTAAGGAATCTTAAACTATATGATAAAAATAAAATACATTTTTATTAGGAGTATTACATATACCAAATTCATAAAAAAATGTAAGAGACGCATTCAAGTCACTTTCAAAAAGTTCAAGTGCTTTGGGTCACTTTTGGTTTGCCATTTTATTTATTAATTTATTAGATATAAACCAATTTACTATTCAACTTGAGATTGATTTAATTCAAGTAAGAAATCATAATTTTTAACACTTCTACATCGATTAGAAGTTTACCTCATATAAAATATAATTTCTGTAATATTTCACATCAAAGTTTACAAAAATCATAGCTTCTTCTACTTTTTGTTCTTATTTTGATTCAAGTGGTTTTCTTCCATTATGTCTTTATCCTTTCTGTCTTTCTTTATTTCTTTTAGTTAATAGCTTCAACGGTTATATATGAATTTTCCAGAATCAGTAATTGATAATGAATTCTCCCTTTTTGGTAATTTTTTGTGTTTCTCCGCTGAATAAAATTTCCCAAAAAACAAGTAAAGGCTTATCACCTTTTTTTTTTCCGCTTAATTTAATTGTGACTTAATTTTGATTATATTATTCAACTATATTTTGATATTTTATTTGTTGGTACTATAGTTGATCTTTAATTAAACTTATTTGTTGAATTCTAAATATAAGTTATAGTTGAGTATTAAATCTTCATATATAGATCTTTTATTTGAAGGATAAACTTATAAAAATTTAAGGTTATACTCGACTCTTTTAATTAACGGATCACTAATTAATATTTAGAAATTCAACTATATTAATTATATATTTATTTTTGTCAAAATATTAAAGTAAGTTTTCTTGCTACAAAATATCAGTAAGGGAAATAATTAATAATCCTACTTATTAGGCTCCTGCACCATTAGTCCTCGATAAGGGAATTGCTATATATTACTAATTTTAGACTTCTGCTCAAAGATAGATATTTGAACAATCTATTTAAATTTTAAGTAGTTTAGCATACGTGTGTTGCATCTGTATAGTGCGTTTATTAAAAAAATATGATTGATACATATTTTTATATTTAAATATTTAAATTATATTCAAACAGTGAAATGACAAAAATATATTATACTATTATATTTTTACCCCAACTTCAACTTATAAGTATTGTAGAATTCATTTAAATTAAAAAGCATACATAAATCAAGATTAATAGCTAATATCAAATGTTATCCCAGTCGAATTTACTTATTGTTTAAAAGAATAAAAATGTAAACAATCTATAACTATCTATAATCTAAAAATATTTGAACTTTTATTTATTAGATGACAAAACACCATTAATTTTTTTCAAGTTTGATTCTTTTATGAATCGTTGGTTCATTAGTTTCATCTTCATTTGTTTGATCTTTCTCATTATTGTTGTTGAATTTATTTCTTCATCTTCTATGATGATTGCATTGGCCTTTTTTACTTCTTGCACTTCGTCTGCAATGAAGGGTCTTCCAGCTCGATCATCTCCATTTTTTACATCAAGTTTGATAAGAAATGTCAATTCTTTTTGCTCAATTAGCATTAATTTACGATAAAATGCGGACTGTTCTTTCTGTAGGGAAAAAATTGATTTAGTTAGAAAAAATTAATCAATTGAGAACCTCTTTAATCCACCATAAATTAATAAGGACAAATTACATTATTTAATATGAAAAAAATTAATCTATTGAGAACCTCTCTAATCCACAATAGATTAATAAGAATAAATAATATTATTTAATATGACAAATATTTAAATATAAAATTTATCATATTACCTTTTCAAGTATCGATTTTTTATATGTTTTAACGTCGCAACCAAGCAAGTATCTTGCACCTTCAAATAATGTAATATGACACTATTCTTTTCCATGGAAACCTCTAATTTTTGAAGGAAATCTACAAAATTAGCAAAAAGTGAATCATTACCTCATCTATTTGTATATGAAATTGCTGAAAATAATTTAAAAAT
The DNA here is from genome assembly GCA_029948455.1 of Solanum rostratum. Lineage (NCBI taxonomy): Eukaryota > Viridiplantae > Streptophyta > Magnoliopsida > Solanales > Solanaceae > Solanum > Solanum rostratum. Next base: position 52,229,641 of record CM057047.1, on the reverse strand, counting down.
ATTTTATATGTATTACGTTTCTTCATAGTCAATTTTTTCGATGCGACAGCGAGTACATCGAGCAATATTATCTTTAAATTCAAGTTTCTTGTAGCATTTTGTGCATGATGCATACCATGGGTTATCTTTATTTATTATATTTTTAATTATTGCATTAAACTTGCAATATGTAACCTACAAATAATATTAAAAAATGTGTTAGAATTGATACATTTATAAAAAGAAGAAATTATTATTGAAATAGTTAAAAAAAAATTATACCTCTTTATTAGTGAACGAAGCATGAGAGATATCCTCAATTTTAGCTTGTTTTATTAATATTACTATTTTTGGAGAGCTATTGTATTCTCAATAGTGGAATTTATCCACTGATAGATGTGAAAGTTATTCCAAAAAATAACTTTATAAAAAGAAAAAAGATAGTGCATTAAAAAGCTATAAAGTTTATTATAAACACAATAATTAATATAGTACCTTGGTATTGTGTAGTTATAACATCACAAAATGTGATTATAGCTCTTTCACTATTCAACTTTTGCAGCAATTCGGTATCTATTTTTGATGATTCACCCAATAAAGTTATTGTTTTCTGGTCACATCTAAATTTGACAACTAAATACACAAGTATAAATTTTGAAATTTATAACAGAAGATTTTTTTAAAGCTAAGATTATTTGCAGTTTTCATAATAATCTTTTAAAAATAAATTTAACTTACTTCTCATTCATGAGTATGATCTCTCTCCGTTTTATTTTTTCTCCCATGAAGATCTTTGAATTTTCAATATTCCAACTATATCTAGAAATAAGATTACAAAAAAATTGTTAAGTAAGTAAGAAGAACATATTATTTTTATATTAATAGTTGATAAAATCTGAAAGACTTACCCCAAGTATTTTCCCTCGATACGCAATGTTGTATCTTTAAACGAAACAAAATTGTTTGAAAAAGAGATAGTAAAAAACTGACTGTTGCAGTCTTGAACTATAGTGTTACCAATGAATCCAATCTCAATCTCTTTGTTTACCGATAGAAAATTTAGATTAGCACATTTAATGTGTCCATTTATGATGTAATAAACTTTGCCTTGTTGCAATTTTTCGTTCCACTTTACAACATGATTGTTAGAAAATGTAGCATTAAATGTTAACGACTAAAATATATATTTAATGTTAAAATATAAAAAAATAAAGGAAAATACTATTACCTCTTCGTCAACAAATGTTAAAGTCTTTTGAGTGCCTTTTCTATATTGTTTTATTGGTTCATTGCCAATAAGTAAAACTTTTATTATCCAGTAAAAATCATATTTTTTTAAGGTATTAATTGTCACAACTTCATTGTTAAGTCCTTCTCAGAATCCATTGCAAGATTGTCTAAATTGTTGAAAAAAATAAGAAGAAGAATAATATATGAATTTATAACATAAAAAATTATAAGATGAAGAAGTATTACCTTACTTGAGATATTACTTTACGTGAATAGATGGAGATGTTAGGAACAAAATAATAGAAATTTTTAAATAACAAAAATTTATTAGACCAAATTAACTAAACAAAGGTCATAATATAATTCGAATGAAGCAAGTTAAGCTGGCATAATAATTAATATTATTTTCTTTAAATTCAAAAAGTGAAAAAGAATATGAAACAAAATGAGTGTGTAATATAAGTAAACTTGATAATCAAATTGAAATTCGGAAAAAAATCATAAAATAATTTATTATAAATTATTATATTTAGAAGAAAACTTTTCATCATATAATTAGGAAACTTTACAACCCCTGCCTAAAACAATTATAAATTGGTATTCAATATAAATTATAGCATTTCAAATCAGAGGCTCTATAGCGTGTGATTCAAATTTAGTTGGAGCTTCAATGTTGACACTGGTCACCGCAAGAGAAAATAAAAGGATATAAAGAGAATCAGAATTACATTCAATTATTTTGTCAACCGTTATTGTCAAATAAGATGAAATTAATTTATATCCTACGATAAAAATAGAAAAAAGACGTATTTATAGATTTGACGATATGAGAAAGTAATATTTATATAATTATTCATAGCTGCATGCTCAATGATATAAATTAAACACATAATAATTTAATTTTTTTAATATATTTTTATTAATTATGAAAATGTTAAAGTTACGTGAGTTAGAAAATGGGAATGGAGAAGTCGCGTGGGTGAAGGAAACAGTTGTTCAATTTAGCGCTTTAGACTATTCTCAAACTGATAAATTCTAAAAATTTAAAAAAAATTGAAAGCAGATTATAAAACATCACTTTATGTTTGTGCAATTATCTCCTGGCTATTTTTGTGAATATAAATCCATATATGCCTGAAATGTACGAAAAATATTAATAATCGTGTTTGTAAATGGGAACTTAATACTAACCACTGATTTTTTTTTCTTTTCTTTGGCTGTCCCATTTTCTATTAAGAAGTTGAAATAAACTAATATAGGGTCATTGAATTTTTTTTTTTAAAAATCTATTTATGTTTATCGTGATTACATTTTGTCAGTTTTAAAATTGGCATCGTTTATTTTTTATAAAAAAAATCTGATGTGTTTCATATTTAATTAGTAATACTTAATTGTATAATTAATTTTAATTATTTAAAAAACTTATTTTTTTTGGTGCTGTAAGCACTATCACCTCTCCTATATATATATACACACACAGAAGATGCTTTTATAAAAATTATTTAAATATCTAGTACTATTACTAAAGAAAATCTAATATTTATTGTATGCATTTATAGTTATTACTAATTGAAATTTATTTACTTGTCCATCTAAAAAAAAGGTTTATTTGGCTTTATTTTATAATAATATATATTTAACTATACATTCTAAGGTCCGGATGGATTTTACTTTCTCCGAATTTCAATTATTATTATTATTATTATTATTATTATTATTATTATTTAATCATATAAATATATTTGTGTAGCCAAATATGAGACATGAAATTATATTATAATTTTTTTGACAAACAAACAAATCTGTACAATTACAACATTATTGTAATGGATTGTAAAATACAATAATATTAAAACGATCTTTTTTTTTTTAATTTTTTATTTGGTAGTGATTATCTATATCTATCTATCTGTATTTATATTATATTAATAGGACCTTTAGAATTGTTGCTTGAATTTTTTGCGCTTTATTAAAAATCTCTTCTTTATATAAAATTGTCTTTTCATTATTTTTCTTTAAATTATTATTTAATTAGATTTATAATATTGACTTGTAAAATATATGAAAAGAAGTGATATTAATAAGTCTAGCAATGGAAAAACTCTTAAATCTTCTTTATTTGATAGACTTCTAAATACTATATTAAAAATGTGAAGACCCTTACAAAATGTTGTTTAAACTTTTTGTCCTTCGTCAAAAATCTCTTCTTTAGATAAAGTTATTTTTTCACCCTTTTTTTAAAAATTGATATTTAATTATATTTATAATATTGACTTTTAAAATATATGAAAAACAATGATAAAATTAATAAGGACTTCTAGCCATGGAAAAACTCCTAAAATCTTCCTTATTTGATACACTTCTAATTCTAATTTATCATGAGTTAGTGATAGAATCTCTCTGTATATAAGATCTTTATAAGTAAATAATTTATCAAAATTAGTGTATTATTTACCTTTTTATAAGTTCATAATTAAATTTAATTTTTCTCGGTAATGTTTGTTATCAAACAAGATACACCGCTTTGATTACGCACAAAACGCGTACAACAAAACTAGTACTGTATTAAAAGCGTGAAGACCCTTAGAAATGTTGTTTGAACTTTTTGCCCATCATTAAAAGACTCTACTTTATATAAAATCGTCTTTTCACTATTTTCTTAATTTATTATTTTATATTTTATTTATTTAGTTTTATGATTCACTTTTGGATTAAAATTTTCTTATATTTAGAATTCAATGACTATTGTATATAAATAATTACTTAGGCTATGAAGGAAAGGAAAGAAAAACATAGTATTATATTCCTAATATTTAAGACTTTAAAATTAATTAAACTTGTGATTAAATTTAAATAAATTAATTATTTAACTTTGACTATTCAATTATTATTTTATGTATTCATAAACTATTAACATATTTATATCATAAGTAATTGAATTGATTTTTCTCATCCTTGTGAATTTACAATAGATTAAAACTATTGCAGCAAATTAATAATATTTATTTAATTTTATTTACATGAATATTATATTTATTTGATAATAAATATTATTTATGTATAATTTTAAATTAAAATGACACATATTTGCAAAACGCATATAAATTAGTTTGCATTAAAGTTTTGATTATTTCAAATTATATTGTGAGGCCGCATTTGAGAGAAAAATACTGTGTTGAAAAAACATTTATATTCAAAATTTAAACTTTTAATTAATGTAAAACAGCAACCCATCCATGGAAGACCAAAATGATTGAGGCAGGCATAACCTGTCCACTACCATTGGCGCATCAATTCTCATATCTCTTTGTCTCTCTCCTCTGCTACTAAAGGAACGGACAAACAAACATAACAGAGTATTCTCATATTATCCACACAATTATTTATATTAAAAGGAAAAAAAAAAAAAAGAAGGTTTCTTCTATATCTCACATGCATTTAGTTTCTTGGAATATTTTTCCCCAAAAAGAATAAGATGTAACCCAAGAAAATAGGTAAACATAAATTGAACGCTCAAAATTTGTTCCCTATAACGGCCTAATTCAAATCCTATATATATTGGTGTCTTGTCTTGCATACCCTTTTTGTTTCATAAACATTTTATTTGCAGGAGAAAGACATTTTTGTTTCTTATCTTAAATATGCAAATCAAGAAATCTTTCTCTATGAATTCTCGCACAGGAAGAGATTTGCAGAGATATAATCATGGTTGCCGTCAAGTTGTTGGGTGTGTTTTCTTTTTAATCTTTAATTTCAAAGCAATTTTTTCTCTTGATTTATTATCCCTTTCTAAATTGTATTGTATTTAATAATGTCAAATATGTCATATAGAGATTGTTTGTCCTTGTAATTGGTGTTGCAGATGCATTCCATACACGTGGAATCATTCCGTTGGCCAAAACCAACTGTTGTACTGCTGCACTTGAGCACCTAACAGAAATTCATTGCTAATAGTGCCAAATGTCATTTTCAGTTGTATGGACCACAAACAACATCTGCTCATGTGTATTATGGGACCAGGTCCCATTCGATAAGTTAATCAATCATCAAGATTACAATATAACATACCTCTATTTGGTATTTTAAATTACTTGAGCTAGATGGTTTTGTTAAGATGTTAAGCTTTTACTTGCTGATAGTTAAAACACTGAGACATATATGTTGTAATATTTTCATGTTGTTCCACTAATAAATGTTATTCAAGTAATGATACATTTTAGTAGATATGGGTGTACCAAATATTTACAATTGTGAAGTTCTTTAATAATTTCCCCTCAGAAACACCATCTATGTCAGTGACTTGAAGAGATGGGTGACACAGTCCCCAAGGCAATCGAGTGTGTATTGCAGGAGAAAATTTAAAAGCAGAAATTGAAAACCTGAAGTTTGACCAAAGTTAATTAAATTGGTAAGTGAACTCAAAATTGAGTGTTGATAGTTCTGATAGATTCGAAAGGTGATTTATAATTTGGTTCGATTATTTGCATGAGTATCAAGTGGGCCAGGAGCGATAATTGGTTTCTTGGGTTGGTTATTAGTTGATTTAAAGTTATGATTTGACTGTGTACAACAATCAACAATGCATCGAGATGACCTTGAATCAGTGTTCTACATATTACAAGATACTTATAGTCATTTGTTTTTGGTGATTTGCATATTTGGTTTATATTCTAATTGGGTTTCAGATGAGAATTGGACAACAAAAACAAGTTTTGGGTATTATAGACCTTTTAGGTATCTGGTGGAGCATAACTTATTATCCTGTATTTTAATGGCAATGCATAAAATATAATCTAAAGAAAATACATTCAACAATCTGAGTCTACAGAATTCACTGTGTCCTTAAGGAATTTAATCCCCTCACTGTACCCGAGGTTTGTGGATTATTCTTCCCAGGATAAAATAGATTAACTATTACAGAGTAGCGGTACCTCAAACTCTGATGATTTTCAGCGAATTTAAAGAACCATTAATGGATTCACACAGACTTATTTTGTAGGAAAATATATGCAAAAGAAAAGAAAATTTCGTGTTTTTGAAAAAGCAGCAATGACCTTTATTTATAGGTAGTGTTGTGTGTGAATATACCTGTTCCAAACAGTCTCATTTGTTCAAAACAGGTATGCAATCTCTTGGGGATGAAGGTGACCATTCGGAAGATTTTTACGCCCGAAAATCAAATGTCGATTAAACTAACTAACTAATTTTGCGAATTAACTTAATTAATAAATAATTCATAAATTAATTTAATTAATAAATAATTTTGAATTAAATAATTAATTAATAATTCACAAAGAATATCAGAAAAGGAAAATTTTGAGATTGGTTAAATAAATTTTGTCCAAAAAATTTATCAATCAATCACGTCATTTGCCAAAGCCGAAGTCGAGCCGGCCCCAGCGAGCAACAACGACGGTGCATGGGGGTCCACTTTACTTGACTCTTAAGAATTAGAGTAAGTGTGTACAAATATAAGAACAACACTCTTTCTCTATTTTACCGATGAGGGAGAAATGACTATTCATTTCCCTTTAGTTAGTTCCTCCCATATTTCCTCAGTCTTTCAATCTTCATTTCCTTTCAATCTTCATATTTCATTTCAAACTTATTACTTAAACCCAACAATCCCCCACATGAATGGGGAATGACCATTGTTTAAAATATATACATGAATAACATGTGTGATCCATAAGTAAGGATTCCCTTTGAACTTTTCATAGTGAACACATATCGGATATACTCAGTCAATTGGTAAATGTGATATTTTTGAAACGTCGATCTTTTCGTACACCTAGACAATATAAGTGTGTCACAACTAACCCTTTAACTTGTTTTGGTTCTCATTGTTTTGTTTGTTTCATCCATGAACACTTCCTGGTTCATAAGTGCATAGAGAACTGGCGTTATCGGATTCTCCTTGAAGCGGCTTACACTTCACACTTACATAGGTGATTTGTAAATGTGTTATCCCACAGATACATTATTCAATATACTATATATCAAACTTAGAAACCGTTAAAAGATCATATTACATTATCCTTGTTACTGAACATTGTCTCATCATGAAAATGGACCTTATATTATGTTGACCATGTTGAACCATCATGAATGACTTTGTTTGATCTCCTTGAACCTAGATCTTAGGATCTCCAATCTTCTAAGTAGAGTTACCGCCACAATGATTTGTCCTCGGCCATAGTCCCATTCTCTTTGATGATCTCTTAACTCCCTCTCTAGTTAAGACTTTTCTAAGTAGATCCGACACATTATCCTTTGACTTTACATAGTCAATTGTGACAATTCCATTAGAGAGTAGTTGTCTCATGGTATTGTGTCTTCATCGTATGTTACGAGACTTACAGTTATACATAACGCTCCCAGCACTTCCTATTGCCTCTTGGCTATCACAATGTATGCACATAGGAGCTATTGATTTGGGCCAAAATGAAATATCTTCTAAGAAATTTTGAAGACATTCAACTTCTTCACCAATCTTGTCTAAAAGTATGAACTCAGCCTCCATTTTAGATTGAGCTATACATGTTTGTTTGGATGATTTCCATTATGTTGATCCTCAACCAATAAAAACATATCCACTTGTGGATTAGTTACAGTTGACCCAGTAAGCATCACTATATCCTTCAACTACTATTGGATACTTGTTACAATGCAACGCAAAGTTTTGAGTATGTTCTAAATACCCCAAAACTCGTTTCATTGCCATCCAATGAGTTTGATTGGGATTGCTCGTGTACTGACTCAATTTACATAAAGCACAAGCTCTGTCTGGTCATGTACAGTTTATGACCTGCATCAAACTTCCCAACACTCTGGCATAATCCAATTGAGACTACTTTCACCTTTATTCTTAGATAGATTAAGGTTCGGATCAATTGGATTTTGGCACTTTTGTAGTTTAGGTGCTTGAATTTTTTTGGTAGCATTATGATATAATGAGAATACGGCAATGTTAGACCTTGAGGAGTTTTGTGAATCTTAATTCCTAATACCAAGTCAGCAAGTACTAGGTCTTTCGTATCAAACTTCCTAGAAAGCATATGCTTTGTAGTATTTATTTTAGCAATGTCGTTACTCATTATTTACATATCATCCACACACAAGCAAACAATGAAAACTTTATTTGGAGTGTTCTTTATGAAAACACATTTGTCACACTCATGATTTTGAAACCATTTGACAAAATTGTATGGTCAAATTTTGCACGCCATTGTTTGGGTGCTTGTTTTAGTCCATATGATATCTTAACAAGTCTGCACACCTTCTTTTCATTTTTAGGAACTCTGAACCCTTTTGGTTATTCTATATAGATTTCTTCCTCCAAATCTCCATTTAAGAAGGCTATTTTGACATCCATTTGATGAATTTCTAGACTATACACTGCAGCTAACACTATTAATGTTCAAATTTATGTAATTCTAGTTATAGGTGAGTAAGTTTCAAAGAAGTCAAGACCTTCATGTTGCCTAAATCCTTTAACAACAAGCCTCACTTTATATTTATCAATAGTGCCATCAACTTTCTTTTTCTTTTTAAAAATCTATTTAGACCCTAGGAGTTTATTTCCAAGAGGAAGATCAACCAGTTCCCATGTATGATTACTCATTATGGTTTCAATCTCACTATTGACTGCATCTTTCCAATATTGTGCTTCTGAAGAAGCCATAGCTTCTTTCATAGTTCGAGGCTCATTTTCTAACAAAAATGTTAAAAAATCTGGTCCAAAGGAAATAGAGGTCCTTAGACGTTTGCTACCCATTGGATTTTCCTCATTATGATCACTCTCATTTGTTTCTTCTCGAGGACATTTAGTTCCTTCATTAGATAATTCCCGTTCTTTCTTATACATATATATTGTTTCAAAGAATCAACATTATCTGATTCAATTACTATATTAACATGAATGTCAGGATTTTTCGATCTATGCACCCAAAATCGATATGCTTTACTGTTCAAGGCATATCCTATGAACACACAATAACCCGTTGTGGGTCCTAGTTTTGTCCTTTTAGGTTTATGAATCTAGACCTTAGCGAAACACCCCCATACTTTCAAGTATTCAAGGCTAGGCTTTCTTCCATTCCATTTTTCATATGGATATATTGTGTTTTACTATGGGAACTCGATTGAGTATTCGATTTGTTGTGGGGACAGCTTTCCCCGACAAGTTCTGGGGTGAACTAGAACTAATTAACATGGCATTCATCATCTCCTTAAGTGTTCTATTCTTCCTTTCTGCAATTCTATTGGATTGTGGTAAGGGTTTGTTGTTTGGTGAATGATGCCATATTTCAAACATATTTCCTTAAAAGGAGATTCATATTCGTCACCCTTATCACTTCTTATCATTTTAATCTTTTTGTTCAGCTGTGTCTCAACTTCACTTTTGTACTGTTTGAATGCTTCAATTGTTTCATCTTTACTACTAAGTAAATAAATATAACAGTATCGCGTACAGTCGTCAATAAATGTTATGAAATATTTCTTTTCACTGTGAGATAGTATTGATTTCATGTCATAAATATCTTTGTGAATTAAGTCCAAAGGATTTGAATTCCTTTCAACTGACTTACAAGGATGCTTAACACACTTAGATTCAACACATGACATTTTGACAGTTTGTTATCAAACTTTGGAAATAGAATCAAATTACTCATTTTTTGCAAGGTTTTATAATTGACATATCCTAAGTGTGAATGCCATATATTATTTGACTTAAGTAAATAAGAAGAAGCTTGAACTTCATTACTTTCAATAACCATTATATTCAGTTTGAAAAGGCCCTCAATCAGGTAACCTTTTCCTACATACATCTCATTTTTGCTAATTACAACTTTATTAGAAACAAGAACATATTTAAATCTGTTTTTAACCAATAGACCAACAGATACTAAGTTCTTTCGCATTTCGGGAACATGACAAACTCTATTTAGAGTCACCACCTTGCCTGATGTCATCTTCAAACACACTTTGTCATAACCTTCAACTTTTGTTGTGGAAGAATTTCCCATGTAAATAGTCTCATCAGGTGCAGCAGGGGCATATGTTGCAAAGGCTTCTTTAATAGCAGAAATACTTGAAGTGGCTCTAGAATCAAGCTATCACTCCTTGGGATTACCTACTAAATTGTATTGAGTCAACATGGCACATAGGTTCTCACTTCTTCATTCCTCTCAATTATATTTTTTTGATTCATTTTCTTTTGCTTCTTTGAGGAGTGGCAATCAACAACTTTAGGTCCAACCTTCCCACAGTTATGACAATTACCTTTGAACCTCTTTTTAGGCGGATTGACTTTTGGTCCAAATGGCTTCTTTCTCTTTTTAACATTTGATCCTTCTTCAACAATATTTGCCATGCTATTGTTGAATTTGTCATTGACCTCTTTTCTGCCGCTTTGTTATCCTCTTCAATTCTCAAGCGTATGATGAGATCTTTAATGAACATCTCCTTGCATTTATGCTTTAAGTAGTTCTCAAAATTTTTCCAAAGTGGGGATAATTTCTCAGTGATGGCTGCAACTTGAAAAGTTGTAACACCCGACAAAATTACCAAAATACTCCTAGAAGAGAGATGTGCGCATAACGCGTCTTTCCATGCTCAGATGAAAAATTCGAGACTGGATATACGAGCAGCATGAAACATTAAGTGGAAAAATAGTCTCGGTAGATTTTTAGAGCAACCGGATCAAAAGATAATTTTTCGATGCGAAAATACGAACTAGTGAGGGTGGGTGACAAGTGTGCGACACGCACTTGCTGCGGACCAACACTTAGTTTGATCCTAAAAATTTTCTATGGGATTAAAAACCTCATTTGGAGAATTTTCAGCAAAAAGTATCAAAAATAAACCCAATCCACGTCGCTGACCCCAGGTCCTAAAACAAACTTTTTTTTTGAATTTTGTGAGAGGCATTCTAGACCTTTCCAAACGCCTCCTGGACTTAATATATGACCAAAACAGGTCATTTTAAGCATAAAAAGGATTATAAACCCTCTTCTAAGTCCTTTTCTAATAATCTAACAACACTAGGGCTTGAGGAGAGAGGAGAAGAGCTTCAGATTGAGGAATTCAGGAGGGAATCCTTGAAGAGATTGTTGAGAGCTTCATCCCAGGTATGTAAAGCTAAACTAAAAGCATGAGATCGTTCTCTCATGAGCCCCATAGATGGTCATAGAAGAGTTGAAGGTCTAAAGAGTTTACATACATGATTCCTGATGGTTTTTCTTGAAAATTTTATTACTTATATATATTTTCCTATGTTGATGATCATCATAAACTTGTTTTCTTGAATCGAATATTTTTCATGAGATATTGTATAACCCTATATGACTATTTTGAAAGCATACATGAATGAACTTAAGAATTGAGTCTAGAGCCTTGATTCGAGGATGTCAATTGTGATTGCAATTGTGATTGTAATGAGAGAATAATGATGAGTTGATCGAACTTGATAGTCTTGTGACTCTCTATAAATGAACTCCACTAATTTGTCTATTCGATTGTCCCCCAATGATTGTTCTAAATCTTGAGTTGTTCATTCAGATGTTCCTTGATAAGAGGGCTAAAGTCCCTATAATGATAGCTTTAAAGATCCTTATGATTGGATTGGTTTGATTGGATTCATTGTCTTAGGAGCATTGAGTCATGAAAGGAGTATCGAGCACCTAAAGAGTAAGAGTTAGTCCGACTCACACTCGTCAAACAACGTCGCCAAACATAAGTGAGGCTTAGAACCATCACATTACATTATGGTTCCCTCTTGATTAGAAGTCCCTGAAAACAATAGAGGACTTAGTTGATTGTGTTTCCCTCTGGGATTCGATTCGTTCCATACCTGACGAGTTTGGAACCATTGTGGCAACATTGGCTTGGCTATTGTACATTCACTGGTTCATAAGTGATTGTTGTCGGATAAGAGAAACTCCCAAAAAGCTCCTACCTTGAGTACTCCGAGTCGACATGAGATGAGATGAGATGTGATGAGATGAGTTCCTTTGAGATGAGTTTGATTTGATTGATGAGGTTGATTGGTTGATGGGTTACTTGTCTACTTTTTATTCTTGCATAGATAGACATTTGACATTTTGATCTGATGATTCTTCAGAGTTGATGATTGTTTTATATTACTCTACCTGTTTCTGTTTCATTAAGTTATTTTACATATTGTGCATTCCACGTACTAACGCCACTCGGTGCTACATCATTTTATGATGCGTATACAGGGATAAGGGATCATCAACAGGTGCATCATTAAAGATCCGAGATATTAAGCTTATTGGTGAGCCTCCCCTACTCCGGAGGACCCACTATTATTTCTTTCATCTTGCTTTGAGTTAGACTAGACTAGTCTTATGTTTTGATTGGGTTGCCATGGGTCTGTCATTGGCACCACTTAACTAGTGATAAAGGCTTCATAGATGATAGTCGAATCAATATGATAGTTGAACGTTGATGTTAAGATTGTGAGCTAGTTCTTTCTACTAGCCTTCTATTATTATATATATTATTTGAGACATTAGATTAAATGAGCCCATTTAATTGCTTTTACTTCCACTGATCAGTAGAGTTATTTGATTGAATGAATATGATGAGGCTAAGTGGTTCTCTTGGGGACTAGCAATAGTCTCTGGGTGCCGGCTACGCCTAGGGTACCCTCTCGAGGTGTGACAAACTTGGTATCAGAGCACGAGTTCAAGTGTCCTAGGGAGTCTATGAAGCCGTGTCTAGTAGAGTTATATTTATGGATGTGTTTTCCACCACACTTCATAAGCAGGAGGCTATAGGACATTAGGAATTGTTACACTTCTTTCTTATTCCAAATTCATGCAATATAGTTAAACTTTAAGAAAGCTCTCTTCTAATTTGTGCATTACACGTTTTAGAATTGTGACCATGCTTCCAAGAAGAGTTGATGAAGTAAACGGGAGGCCAGCTAGACGGAATGCTAACCAACCTGAGCCCCTGGATAAGGATGAACCCATAGGCCCAGTCGTCGCTGCCGTGCAACCATCACAGGCTGACATCAGCAATGCTGAGCTTTTTCGAGCTCTCCAGACTTTGGCCCAGGCTGTGACAGCACTATTTGATACACAGGGAGCAGGCAGGCATAGTGTTTCAAATACATCTGGAGATCGTGAGTTCTTGAGGGTGAACCCACCTGAGTTTAAGAGGTCGAAGAGGAATATAAATAGGAGTCATTTTCAAGCAGAGACTCAGAACATTAGAGCTCAGAGATCTAAGCCCCAGACTAGTGTCGCTCGAGGATCCCAAGGCAAGCCACCTTGTGGCACGTGTGGCAAACATCACCTGGGAGGATGTCGTAAGGGAAGTGATGGATGTTACAAGTATGGCCAAATGGGTCACTTCCAGAGGGAATGTCCTAAGTGGTCCAGAAAGGCTCAGGCTTCTACCCCAGCACCCACAGTTAGAGAAGATCAGGAAAGTTCTCCAGATGCCTCCCCTGATGTTGTGATGGGTATGATTCGAGCCTTTACTTGCTTGATGTTATCCATGAGAGAGAAGCGTATGTCTCTAAAGAGATTAATGTTACCACCTAAGAGTAAGATGTGAGGTCTTATACCACCCTGAGTAGCGCTTTCATTCTAGAGCTAGAAAGATGATAGTAGAAAGGAAAGAACAAGATAGTGACAGTGATAGTCGATTGAGGCTTGTAATTAGAGTTATATACCCATTAGGTAAGAAATGAAATAACGAGTCGATTGCCATAAGTTTGATGAGAGAGTCATAAATACCCTATGAGTATCATGCTGAGGTAGTTAGTGTCGAAATGTGTCAGGGCATGCCCAAAGCTAGGAAGAGATCTATATTGATGTATTCTTATATTGTACTGTGAGGGTGACATGTAGATGTTGAATAGAGGGATGGAGCGCTTTCAATATGATAGATCTATACTAGGCTCATAATTCTGAAGAAAGAGCCCCACGTGATTTATATAGTTATGACCTTAGCCAGGTAAGGGGTATAGTGAGTGGAGGAATGGTACTTGAGTTGCGAAGAGGGGATGTGTTGAGTGAATACCTTCTATGAGATTTTAGTGGGCTTATGCTCCGAAATTCTCCTAGTAATTGTAAGATTGGTGTGATATTGGAGAAGTGTGTGATAGATGCATGTGTTAGAACTAGACTCTAAGCTTGAATGTTGAGGAGTAGTGGTAAAAAAAAGACAACATCGTGAGAGTGATAGATTTAGTTGGAGATTCACCCTAAGAGGTTCACCATAGTGTGTGTTTGAGATTAAGGTGTTGGCCTGCAAGGAGTGTGATATTATGAGTATGGTATAGATGCCGTTAGATGGAAAGAGAGAATTGGGACGAAACATTTGATAGGAGATCGAGGTTATATTGTAAGAGTTGTGGGAAGTGATTATGTATGCCATTAGAGCAGCAAATATAGAGAGATTTCCCTAGCGACAGGAGAAAGCTAAGAGTGGTATCTTTGAAAGGAGTTATAGTGGATATTTTATATGCGACTATAGTATGATAGAAGAAGTTTAAGATGCCTATTCTCATGGATAGTGATTCCTCGACCGTGTGGAGGTATATATTTATACCCTAGTAGATGAAATTGATTCGCAAAACTTGAGAGATAACCCATGAGCTAAGGGGGAGATGATGAGATGATAGACCTAAGTAAATCTTGAGGTTTCGATAGAGATGGGTTGATCGATATGAGACATCAGCTCCTTCCCATATCGTACGTGCCTTATTCTTATGTTGAGGTGATGCCCTATTCCCGTCTGGTATACGACTGCTATACCCATGGCCTAGTCCATGTACCACTTGTTGATTTTTATTTAGGTTGAGTTGTGAAGATGAAAAATGATGAATTCATTCATTAATTTAAAGCTTATCCCATGGATTTAAGAGTTTCCACTCTTATGTTAAATGAGATGTGATCTTAGTTTCATAATGTGGATAGTTCTATGAACCCAAAATGAGTCTCGATAGACGAGGGAGATTGTACTTCATTATGAACACTCTCAAATAAGATTTCTCGATTGAGTCGTGCTAATGATCTTCGTTCCAAGTTCATTGAGTGATCCTGTCTTCCCAGTCTTGATGGAAATGTTGATAAGAATAGAGGAGTAATGGTTGATGAGAGAGGGAAAGGGTTCTTTATTCTAATGTTGTCTTACGCATGCCCGACCTTTGGTACATCATTCCATTGTTGATGGTAGGATGTAGAGTATCAAGTTTTATATGTAGAATTGTGCTTATTTGGCAAGAGGAGGTAGTAGTTGGGGTTTCTCCAAAGGGGGAGATGATAAGTCCCTCTAGGCCCAAGTGGTGATGCTGATAGTAGACGGAGAATGAGGGTAGATGAGGAGGAGTGAAAGTATCCTTTTTATGACATTGGTGTTGTACTTGTGTCATGTAGGGATATAGATAGGGAGGAGGGGAGAGATGAGATATTATGATATACAACGGATAGGTAAAAGTGTGTTGGAGTGTCTTTGAGTGGGAGCTCATTGAATGGCGAAGGTAGAAGTGCTTAGTAGGCTTGAAATTTCTTAGATACAGTTGAAGTGGTTAGATTGATAATCTTGAATATGTTATTATTATTATGCAAGTATTGATGATAGACGGTTGAAGACTTCGTGACGAGGGTTTCAAGTAAGGACAGTGAGGTAGTGAAGAGGACTAATGATCTTTTAGGGAAAGTCCTTGTGAGAGTATAGGGCTTGAGTATTCAGGGTTAGCACTGTATGGATATGACCATCTTAACAATAGCACCATGAGGCTTAGAAGTAGGCTTGAATGAAATAAGAAGATGTGGATAGGTAGGGAGTTGAATAGGAAGTATAAGTTTAAGTTGATGGAGTCAAGTGCCATAAAAGGGAGCACAATTGAGGTGGAGAAATGAGCTTGAGAATGCCTGCAGAGTCTTGTATATCACGATGGTCCTCTTTCTTGATTAGAGTTGATGACTTCCTTCTTGAGTTCAAACGATTAACTGTCGAGGTGTTTAAATGATTCGAATTGATTGAGTTCTGATGTTCTATTCGTGCCTAACGAGGAGAGTATTAACGGTATGTCCTTACCCTTGACTTAAATTGATCTTTCTATTCTTGAGTTGATTGTCTATTCTTGAGTCCGAGTAGAGTGGATTGAGATTGATGAGGATTCGAGAGTTTGATTGATGGACGTGAGTATTTAATATAGGTCTTGAGTCTATTCGTGCCTTGATATCCACCTTTACTCATCATTCGAGGACGAATGATCCCAAGGGGAAGATAATGTAACACCCGACAAAATTATCAAAATACCCCTAGAAGAGAGATGTGCACATAACGCGTCTTCCCATGCCCAGATGGAAAATCCGAGACCAGATATACGATCAGCATGAAAAATTGAGTGGGAAAATGGTCTTGATTGATTTTTAGAGAAACCGGATCAAAAGATAATTTTTCGATGTGAAAACGCGAACGAGGGAATATGCATGACAGGTGTGCGATGCGCACTTGCCGCGGACCAACACTTGGTTTGATCCTAAAATTTTTCTACGGGATTAGAAACCTCATTCGGAGAATTTTTGGCGAAAAATACAAAAAATAAACCCAGTCCGCGTAGCGGACTCCCGCGTCCCAAAATGGATTTTTTTTCGAATTTCGTGAGGAGCATTCTAGACCTTTCCAAACGCTTCCTAGACTTAATATATGACCAAAATAGGTTGTTTCAAGCATAAAAAAGGTTATAAACCCTATTCTAAGTCCTTTTCTAATAATATAACAAGACTAGGACTTGAGGAGAGAAGAGAAGAGCTTGAGATTGAGAAATTCAGGATGGAATCCTAGAGGAGATTGTTGAGAGCTTCATCCCAGGTATGTCGTTCTCTCATGTGCCCCATAGATGGTCATAGAAGAGTTAAAGTACTAAAGAGTTGCATACATGATTCTTGATGGTTTTCCGTGAAAATTTTACTACTTACATATATTTTCCTATATTGATGATCATCATATACTTGTTTTTCTTGAATCGAATATTTTTCATGAGATCTTGTATAACCCTACATGACTATTTTGAAAGCATACATGATTGAACTTAAGAATTGAGTCTAGAGCCTTGATTGGAGGATGTCGATTGTGATTGTGATTGTGATTGTGATGAGAGAATGATGATGAGTTGATTGAACTTGATAGTACTATGAGTCTCCATAAATGAAGTCCACTGATTTGTCTATTCGATTGGCCCCTAACGATTGTTTTAAATCTTGAGTTGTTGATTGAGATGTTCCTTGATGAGAGCTAGGGATAAAGTCCCTATGAAATTAATAGATGAAAGGTCTAAAGTCCCTATGAGGTTGATTGATGATAGGGTTAAAAGTCCCTATGATTGGATTGGTTTGATTGTCTTATGAGCATTGAGTCATGGGAGGAGTATCGAGCACCTAAACATTAAGAGTTAGTCCGACTCGCACTCGTCAAACTACGTGTGAGGCATAAAACCATCACATTATATTATAGTTCCCTCTTGATTAGAAGTCCCTGAAAGCAATAGAGGACTTAGTTGATTGTGTTTCCCTCTTGGATTTGATTCGTTCCCTACTTAGCGAGTTTGGAACGGTTGTGGAAACATCAGCTTGACTGTTGTGCATTCACTGGCTCATAAGTGATTGGTGTCAGATAAGAGAAACTCCCTGAAAGATTCTACCTTGAGTACTCCGAGTCGAGATTAGATGAGATGTGATGAGATGAGTTCCTTTGAGATGAGTCTGATTTGATCGATGAGGTTGATTGGTTGATGGGTCACTTGTCTACTATTTATTCTTGCATAGATAGAAATTTGAGTTTTGATTTGATGATTGTTCTGAGTCGATGATTGTTTCATATTACTCTACCTGTTTTTGTTTCATTCAGCTATTTTACATACCGTACATTCCACGTACGGATGTCACTCGACGCTGCATCATTTTATGATGCAGATACAGGGATTAGGGATTGTCAACAGGCGCTTCATTGTTGATCCAAGATATTCAGCTTATTGGTGAGCCTCCCCTACTCCGGAGGACCCACTATTATTAATTTAATCTTGCTTTGAGTTAGACTAGACTAGTCTTATGTTTTGATTTGGGTAGCCATGGGTATGTCATTGGCACCACTTGACTAGTGGTAGAGGCTGCATAGATGATAGCCAAACGTTGATGTTGAGATTGTGATCTAGTTCTTTCTACAACAACAACAAACATCATACCCAGTTGAATCCCACAAGTGGAGTCTAGGGAGGGTAGAAATGTACGCATACCTTCCCACTACCTGTATTTACATAAAAGTAGAGAGGTTGTTTACTGGGAACCCTCGACTCAACCACCTATAAGCAAAATAAACTAGATATTGCAAAGGGAAGGAAAGGGAACAGAGGGAGAAATAGAACTAGAAATCAAAATAAAAAGAGCGACTATTTACGAAAAGCACATGTCAATATGTTAATACTATAAATTCAACACACATACGACAGATAGTGACATCAATCACACCTACCCCTACTACCTCACTAAACCTCTAGATTACCCATCCACCTAGCCCTACCAACTAATGAGCCTGCTACTCTAATTCGCGACCTCCACTCTTTTCTATCTAAGGTCATGTCCTCAGTTAGATCCAGATTCGCCATATCTTGTTTGATCACCTCTCTCCAATACTTCTTCGATCTACCTCTACCTCTTCGTGTAGCTCCCAAAACCAACCTCTCGCACCTCATAACAGGCGCATCGGTGCTAGTTCTTTCTACTAGTCTTCTATTATTATATATATTATTGAGACATTAGATGAGATGAGCCCATTTACTTGCTTTTACTTCCGCTAATCAGTAGAGTTATTTGATTGAATGAATGTGATGAGGCTAAGTGGTTCTCTTGGGGACTAGCAATAGTCTCTGGGTGCCGGCCACACCTAGGGTACCCTCCCAGGGCGTGACAAAAAAATCATTCAGAACCAATCCTACATTCAAGATTGTGTGAGTATTAAGAACAAATTTAATATGTTCAAACCAGGTATTAAATAAAATTATACCTTCTGCAAGGAGATCGTGAATTATAATCTGCAACTCTTGAACTTGGGTAACAACAGGTTTACTGTCTACCATCTTGCAGTCCAGGAACTTTTCCACAATAAATTTCTTTATTCCGGCATCTTCAATTTTGTACTTCTTTTTCAAAGCATCCCACAGTTCCTTGGAAGTCTTCACGTTACTATACACACTGTACAGATCATCTTGCAGGCTACTCAGAATATAATTCCTACATAGAAAATCTAAGTGCCTCCACACTTCAGTCACCAAGAGTCATTCATCCTCCGGAGTTCCTTCAGCTAGTACAGGAACATTCTCGTTAATGTATCTCTGTAGACTTAGGGTAGTAAGGTAGAAGAACATTTTCTGCTGCCAACTCTTGAAATCAACACCAATATATTTTGCAGTTTTTTCTACCGGTGGAATTGTAGGGGCAACATTTGAACGACTTGAAGATGCAGTAGATAGTACTCTAACATTCATTTCTCCAACATTAACTTTATTTGAATTAGTCATTTTCTTTTGTCACAAACAGACAAACAACTTAGTATATATAATATTAACAATCAATATAGATTCTGTTACCTATAGAATGAATGTGAATGATGAAGTTCTTATAACTTCAAATCAATTTCAAACTCAATCGGAGTAGAAGCAATGAAGGCTTTAATCTACAAAGTAGAAATCAGAAGATGAGAATACAAAAAAAAAATCAAATTCCTTAAGTTTGTTAGTCATGTATTTTAATGGCAATGCAGAAAATAGAATCTAAAGAAAGTATGTTCAATAATCCAAGTCTTCATAATTCACTATGTGTCCTTAAGGAATTCAATCCCCTCACTGTACTTGAGGTTTGTGGATTATTTCTCGCATGATAAAACAAATTAACTATTATTGAGTAGCGGTACCTCATACTCTGATAATTTCCAGCGAACTTAAAGAACCAGTAATGGATTCACACAAACTTATTTTTTAAGAAGATATATGCAAAAGAAAAGAAAATTTTTGTTTAAGAGAAAGCAACAATGACCTCTATTTATAGGCAGTGTTGGGTGCGAATATACCTATTCCAGACAGTCTCATCTGTCCAGAACAGGTATGCAGTCTCTTGGGAATGAAGGTGACCGTTCTGAAGATTTTTACGCCCGAAAGTCTAATGTCGGTTAAACTAACTAACTAATTTCGCGAATTGACTTAATTAATAAATAATCCATAAATTAATTTAATTAATAAATATTATGAATTAAATAATTAATTAATAATTCACAAAGAATATCATAAAAGGAAAATTTTGAGATTGGTTATATAAATTTTTTCCAAAAAAATTATCAATCAATCACATTATTTGCCAAAGCCGAAGCTAAAGCTGAGCCGAGTGAGGGACGACGATGGCGCGAGGGGGTCCCCTTTGCTTGACTCTTTAAGAGTTACAGGAAGTATTTTCAAATATAAGGACATCACTTTTTCACTATTTACCGATGAGGGAGAAATGACTCTTCATTTCCCTTTACTTATTTTCCCCACATTTTCCTTAGTCTTTCAATCTTCATTTTCTTTCATTTCCTTTTAATGTTCATTTTCCAATCCACACCTATTACTTAAACCCAATAATCCCCCACATGAATGGGAATGAATATTGTTTAAAACATGTGCATGCAAAATATGTGTGATCCATAAGTAAGGAATAATTGCATCTGGATAAGTAGGTTTCCCTTTGAACTTTCGATAGTGAACATATATCGGATATACTCGGTCAATCGGTAGATGTGATATCTTTAAACCGTTGATCTTTGTCGTACACCTAGACAACATAAGTCATACAACTAATCCCTTAACTGGTTTTGGCTCTCATTGTTTTGTTCGTTTCAACCATGAACTCTTTCTGGTTCATAAGTGCATAGTGAACTGGCTTTACTGTATTCTCCTTGAAGCGGCTTACATTTCACTCTATTACATAGGTGATTTGTAAATGTGTTATCCCATAGATACACTATTTGATATACCCTGTATCAAATTTAGAAAACATTAAAAGGCCATATTACCTTATCCTTGTTACTGAATATTGTCTTATCATGCAAATGGACCTTATATTTTGTTGACAATGTTGAGCTATCATCAATGACTTTGTTTGATCTTCTTGAACCTAGATCTTAGGATCTCCAGACTTCTAGGTAGAGTTACCGCCACGATGATTTGTCCTCAGCCATAGTCCCACTCTATTTGATGATCTCTCAACTCCGTCTCTAATTAGGCCTTTTGTTAGTGGATCCAACACATTATCCTTTGACTTTACATAGTCAATTGTGATAATTCCACTAGAGAGTAGTTGTCTCACGGTATTGTGTCTTTGTCATATGCAATGAGACTTACCGTAATACATAACGCTCTCAGCTCTTCCTATTGTCGCTTGGCTATCACAATGTATGCATATGGGAGCCATTGGTTTGGACCAAAATGGAATATCTTCTAAGAAATTCTAGAGCCATTCAGCTTCTTCACCAGACTTGTCTAAGGCTGAACCCTCAGCCTCCATTGTAGATCGAGTTGTATATGTTTGTTTGGATAATTTCGATGACATTGCATCTCCACCAATAGTAAAAATATATCCGCTTGTGGATTTAGTTTCAGTTGACCCAGTAATCCAGTTTGCATCACTATATCCTTCAACTACTGATGGATATACTTGTTATAACACAAAGCAAAATTTTGAGTATGTTCTAAATACTCCAAACTCATTTAACTTCCATCCAATGATTTTGGTTGGGACTGCTCGTGTACCGATTCAATTTACTTAGAGCACATGCTATGTCTGGTTGAGTACAGTTCATGATATACATCAAAATTCCCAAAACTCTGGCATAATCCAATTGAGACTAACTTTCACCTTTATTCATAGTTAGATTAAGGTTCAGATCAATTGGGGTTTTTGCACTTTTGTAGTTTAGGTACTTGAATTTTTCTAATACCATTCTGATATAATGAGATTGAGAAAATGCTAGACTTTGGCGAGTTTTATGAATCTTAATTCCTAATATCAAGTTATCAACTCCTAGGTCTTTCGTATCAAACTTTTTAGCAAACATACACTTAGTAGCATTTATGTTAGCAATGTCGTTACTCATTATTAACATATCATCCACATACAAGCAAACAATGATAACTTTATTTAGAGTTTTCTTAGTGTAAACACATTTATCACACTCATTAATTTTGAAACCATTTGACAACATTGTCTGGTCAAATTTTGCATGCCATTATTTGGGTGCTTGTTTTAGTCCATACAATGACTTAACAAGTTTCCACACCTTCTTTTCATTTCTAGGAACTATGAACCCTTCTAGTTATTCCAGATAGATTTCCTCCTCCAAATCTCCATTTAAGAAGGTTGTTTTGACATCCATTTGATGAATTTTTAGACTATACACTGCAGCTAACACTATTAATGTTCAAATTTATGTAATTCTAGTTATAGGTGAGTAAGTATCAAAGTAGTCAAGACCTTCATGTTGCCTAAATCCTTTAACAACAAGCCTCGCTTTATATTTGTTAATAGTGACATTTACTTTCATTTTCCTTTTGAACTCTATTTAGACCCTAGGAGTTTATTTCCAGGAGGAAGATCAACTAGTTCCCATGTATGATTATTCATTATGGATTCAATCTCACTATTGTCAGCCTCTTTCCAATATTGTGCTTCTGAAGAAGTCATAGATTCTTTGAAGGTTCGAGGCTCATTTTTTTTAACAAAAGTGTTACAAAATTTGGTCCAAAGAAAGTAGAAGTCCTTTGATATTTGCTATTCCTTGGATTTTCCTCATTATGATCACTCTCCTTTGTTTCTTCTCGAGGCCGTTTAGTTCCTTCATTAGATGATTCATGTTCTTTCTTATACAGATATATTATTTCAAAGAATCAGCATTATCTGATTCAATTACCATATTAACATGAATGTCAGGATTTTCTGATCTACGCACCAGAAATCGATATGCTTTATTGTCCAAGGCATATCCTATGAATACACAATCAACTGTTTTGGGTCCTAGTTTTGTCCTTTTAGGTTTAGGAATCTGGACCTTAGCCAAACACCCCACACTTTGAAGTATTCAAGGTTAGACTTTCTTTCTTTCCATTTTTCATATGGAATTGATTATGTTTTACTATAGGGAACTCGATTAAGTATTCGACTGGCTGTGAGGACAGCTTCCCCCCACAAGTTCTGGGATGAACCAGAACTAATTAACATGGCATTCATCATCTCCTTAAGTGTTCTGTTCTTTCTTTCTGCAATTATATTGGATTATGGTGGGTAAGGGGTTGTTATTTGGTGAATGATGTCATATTTCAAAAGTATTTCCTAAAATAAATCATATTCGCCACCCAATCACTTCTTATTATTTTTATATGTTTTTAGTTGTGTCTCAACTTCACTTTTGTACTGTTTGAATGCTTCAATTGTCTGATCTTTACTACTAAGTAAATAAACATAGCAGTATCGCGTACAGTCGATAATAAATGTTATGAAATATTTCTTTCCACCGTGAGATGGTATTGACTTCATGTCACAAATATCTGTGTGAATTAAGTCCAAGGGATTTGAATTCCTTTCAACTGACTTATAAGGATGCTTAGCATACCTAGATTCCATACATACTTGACATTTTGATTATTTGTTTTCAAACTTTGGCAATAGATTCAAATTACTCATTTTTCACAAGGTTTTATAATTGACATGTCCTAAATGAGAATGTCATAGATTATTTAACTCAAGTAAATAAGAAGAAGCTTAAACTTTAGTACTTTCAATAACCATTATATTCAGTTTGAAAAGGCCCTCAGTCAGGTAGCCTTTTCCTACATACATCTCATTTTCGCTAATAACAACTTTATCTAAAATATGAACAAATTTAAATCCACTCTTGACTAAGAGACCAGCAGATACTAAGTTCTTTCACATTTCTGGAACATGAAAAACCCTGTTTAGAGTCACCACATGTCATCTTCAAATACACTTTTCCATAACCTTTAACTTTTGTTGTGGAAGAATTTCCCATGTAAATAGTCTCATCAAGTGTATTGGGGGCATATGTTGCAAAGGCTTCTTTAACAACACAAGTATGTGAAATGGCTCCAGAATCAAGCCACCACTCCTTGGGATTACCTACTAAGTTGCATTGAGTCAACATGGCACATAGGTTCTCCACTTCTTCATTTTTCTCAATCATATTTTCTTGATTCTTCTTCTTTTGCTTCTTTGAAGAGGGGAAATCAACAACTTTATGTCCAACCTTCCCACAGTTATGACAATTACCTTTGAACCTCTTTTTAGGCGGATTGTCTTTTGGTCCAAATGACTTCTTTCTCTTTTTGACATTTGGTCCTTCTGCAACAATATTTGCCCTTGCTATTGTTGAATTTGTCTATGACCTCTTTTCTGCCGCTTTGTTGTCCTCTTCAATTCTCAAGCTACGATGAAATCTTCAATAGATATCTCCTTGTGTTTATGCTTTAAGTAGTGCTTGAAATCTTTCCAAAGTGGGGATAACTTCTCAATGATAATTGTCACTTGAAAAGCATCATTCACAACCAATAATACATTAAAGATTGTGTGAGTATTAAGAACAAATTTAATATGTTAAAACTAGGTATTAAATAAAAATATACCTTCTGCAACGAGATCATGAATTATAACCTAAAACTCCTGAACTTGGGTAATAACAGGTTTACTATCTACCATCTTGTAGTCCAGGAACTTTGCCACAATAAATTTTTTCATTCTGGCATCTTTAGTTTTGTACTTCTTTTTCAAAGCACCCCACAGTTCCTTAGAAGTCTTCATGTTATTGTACACACTGTATAGATCATCTTGCAGGCCACTCAGAATGTAATTCCTACATAGAAAATTGAAGTGCCTCCAAGCTTCAGTCACCAAGAGTCGTTCATCATCCGGAGTTCCTTTAGCCAGTTGGGAACATTCTCGTTAATGTATCTTTGTAGACTTGGGTAGTCAAGTAGAAGACCATTTTTTGCTGCCACCTCTTGAAATCAACACCGTAAATTTTGTAGATTTTTCTGCCGGTGGAATTGTAGGGGCAACATTTGAACGACTTGAAGATACAGTAGATGGTACTGTAGCATTCATTGCTGCAACATTCGCTGCATTTGAATTAGTCACTTTTTCTGTCATAAACAGATAAACAACTTAGTATGTAGAATACTAACAATCAATATAGATTCTGTTACTTACAGAATGAATTTGAATGATGAAGTTCTTATAACTTCAAATCAATTTCAAACTCAATCGGAGTAGAAGCAATGAAGGCTTTAATCTCCAAAGTAGAAATCAGAAGATAAGAATACAAACAAAATTAAATTCCCAAAGTTTCTTAGTCCGTTATTTTAATAGCAATGCAGAAAACAGAATCTAAAGAAAATACGTTCAACAATCTGACTCCACAGAGTTCACTGTGTGTCCGTAAGCAATTTAATTCCCTCACTGTACCCGAGGTTTGTAGATTATTCCCCCAGGATAAAACAGATTAACTATTACAGAGTAGCGGTACCTCAAACTTTGATAATTTCTAGCGAACTAAAGAACCAGGAATGGATTCACTCAAACTTATTTTATTAGAAAATATACGCAGAAGGAAAGAAAATTTTGTGTTTTCTAAAAAGTAGCACTGGCCTCTATTTATGGGCAGTGTTGAGTGCGGATATACCTATTCCAAGCAGTCTCATCTATTCAGAACAGGTATGGAGCCTCTTGGGAATGAAGGTGATCGTTCTGAAAATTTTTACGCACGAAAATCAAAGTCGGTTAAATTAACTAACTAATTTCGTGAATCAACTTAATTAATAAATAATCCATAAATTAATTTAATTAATAAATAATTTATGAATTAAATAATTAATTAATAATTCACAAAGAATATCAGAAAAAGAAAATTTTGAGATTGGTTAAATAAATTTTGTCCAAAAAATTTATCAATCAATCATTTGCCGAAAGCCGAAGGCGAGTGAACGATGACAACAGCGCGAGGGGTCCCTTTTACTTGACTCTTTAAGAGTTATTCATTTCCTTTCAATCTTTATTTCCCAATTCACACTTATTACTTAAACCCAACATAATCGTGCTCAAGGGGCGCAATCACAATCAAGAAGAGAGACTATCACGACAAGGCAGTCTGATCGTGCACAAGGAAATTTCTTGGTGTATTTGTGTCCTGTATTGGTTTAGACAAATGAATAACATAACATGTGTTCATTAATGCTAATAGGTAAAAGACAAGAGAGCATACAGAAAAATTAAAAATACATACCAATAAAATATTTATGCTGTCTTTATACAATGATTTCAATCCCCACTATTTAAACTTGACAAATAAATTCATGTTCAACCAACTTCTAATAAGTTTCTATGGTAATTAATGCTGGAATTCAAAGTCAAACAACGGTAGAAGGTGGAAGAAATTTACGGCTTCTGTTGCATGAATATGTTACAGAAGGGAATAAGAAAAGTTAGGACAGTAATAAATACATCATCTGTTCAGGGACATGCCCGAAAACAAAGCATATTGAAGTTAACTCACAAAAGAAATGTCTACTCACTTCCAAACAAGTTTAGTAAGACTTTTCTTGTTTTGATTTAGTGAAGACTGCCCAAAGCTTTTGCTTTCTCCCTCAAGATGACTTTTTGGACTTTGCCAATTGAATTTTTGGGTAAATCTTCAAAAAGGACTGTCTTAGGTGCCATGTAATGAGGCAAGTGATCTCTACAAAAGTTGATTATTTCTTGTGCAGTAATTTCGTGAAATCCTTCCTTTAGTTTTATAAATGCACAAGGAGTTTGCCCCCAGTGACCATCTGGTCGTGCAACTATTGCTGCTTCAAAAACTGCTGGATGACTATATAAAACTCTTTCCACCTCGAGCGTGCTTATGTTTTCACCTCCAGAAATTATGATGTCTTTCAACCGGTCCTTAATTTCTATGTATCCATCCGGATGTTTGACAGCAAGATCACCAGTATGAAACCGTCCTCCCTTAAAAGCTTCTTCAGTTGCATTAACGTCTTTTAAATATCCACTCATCACAACGTTCCCTCTTATCATGATCTCACCGATAGTTTTTCCATCAGCTGGTACCCTTTCCATGGTCGCAGGGTCTCTAATGTCAACTTCTTCAATACAAAGATGTTGCACCCCTTGTCTTGCTTTGAGCATGGATTGTTCATCGAAGGGCAAAGAATCCCATTCAGGCTTCCACAAGGTATATGTAGCTGCACCATAAGCTTCTGTTATTCCATATCCATGAGTTACTCTAAAGCCAAGCTCCTCCATTTTGGAAAGGACATGTGGAGGTGGTGATGATCCACCAGTAAGAATTTCAACCTTATGTGGAAGTGGCTTCCTGTCATTTAGTGGTGAATTTGCTATCATATTTAGGACTGTTGGTACTGCACCCATATGTGTGACCTTATTGTGAGAAATACTTTCAAATATATATTTCGCAGAGACATGCCTAAGGCAAACATTTGTGCCACCAAGTGCAGCCATTCCCCAAAGCAGGCACCATCCATTGCAGTGAAACATCGGAACTGTCCAAAGGTATGTTGGCATTGGACCCATTCCACAAACAAGGAACGTAGCAATTGTATTGAGATATGCACCTCTGTGATTGTACACAACTCCCTTGGGTACTGATGTTGTGCCGGAAGTATAGTTAACACTTATAGGGTCCATTTCAGTTTTTGGCCACCTTATTGTAAAATTGTTACTCCCACTTGCTAAGATATTCTCGTATTCGTGAATGCCGTATGTCTCAGGCTGGGGATGAGAGGAATTCTCAGATTCTGATATCAGCACAAGAATTGGTGGTTTGATTGCTTTGTCATTTGAAAGAAGACTGAGTGCCCCTTCAGCAATTTGGAGAAACTGATGATCAACAAATATAATCTTCGCTTCTGAATGTTTTAGCAAACCAGCTATCATTGATGAATCATGGCGTGTATTTAATGTACAAAGAACTGCGCCAGCCATTGGTACTGCAAAATGTAGCTCCTGTACCGCTGGTACATTCGGAGCAAGAGTTGCAACCTGTAAAAGTTGTTCAAATTATACATGGAAAGTTGAATTATTAAAACATTTTACACACTAATGGAGTGCCCCTATTTTATACCTTATTAGGAAAATATATATGAGGAAGAACAACACATAATATAAAGGTTTAAAAACATAAATGCAGAACACAAATTGAATGATTGAAAGACATGGGAAAAGCTTTCTTAAAAGTGATATGTTCTCCCTGCATCCTATAGGATTGTAGGTAAATAGTTTTAGTATATATAACAAGCCTTTGAATATCTATACTAAGCAAATAGTGAAGAATTTAGTTTAGGAAATGAACAATTGTCAACTTGATCTTTAGGACAAGGAAACAGGAAAAGAAACAGAATTTTTTAAGAATAAATAAAGGAAACTTTCTGTTTGATCTATATATATCTCTATAATTGAGGGCAATAAAGAAGTGGTGTAACCACATGCATGGTCATGTTGTTATTTTTCCTAGCTAGTTTGAACCTTTTCGTACCTTTATTATGTTGTTTATAACTTGCTACTGTCTGTTGGTCCAGAGGTGATTTTTGAGTTAGTTGGACAGTTGGTACGGGTGCCCGAAGTGTTTGGAAGTTATTTGAGTCTTTGGCTGGATTTTTGAGTTTTGAAGAAGCTTAGAGTTGACAACACTCAAGTCAAGATAACATTGTAAAAGTAATATGATGATTTCAACAAGTTCAGAACATGTTTTATGATTGATTTGCATGCAGAGGATCTCGGATGTGTTTCAGGTATTCGTTTGGAGATAGGTTTTTGATGTTGTTCAGCGTAGATGGTACCATCAAGTGAATGAAATGAGCTTTAAATGGTGTTTTGGTTGAACTATTAGATCCTTATCACGATTTCAGAATTATTGCAAAAAGAACAGTCGCATTGAGTTAGTAGGAGGAGGAGATATGATCATTTTAGTGTGGTCAGTTATTGATTTTATGGTGTAAGGGTTGCTCCTGGCGAATGGGATGAGGTACCGTGAATACAAAGAATCTTATTAATTGGCCAAGTTTGTGATTAGTTTCGTGATAGTTTTGAGGTTGGTAATCACTAGATTCATATTTTGGATAATTGACAAGAAGGTGATTCATGGTGTACTAAAGTGCACAATTTCATGGCATCCACAAGTGAAGGGGGATAAATTTGATTGGTAAAGAGAACTAACTATATGCAGGAGTTGGATAAAAAATAAGGTTTTATGTGGTACGTCTACATTTATGGTAGTAGATTATGTTGGAATGTGGATTAGTTAGATAAACAGAATTGAGAATGTCGATTATGGGTGATTTAAGAGAAGTCATGACAAGGCACGTGGATTTCAATATTTTCCACCTTTGGGATTTCTGAAGGTGTAACTAGATGTTACACTCAATGATTTGTGGTTCAGAGTATATATGGAGTAATAGACCACGAGCATAGTGTCAAAAAGTTGAGTGGTGAACGAGAGCACGAAAAAATCATATATTGGATGATTATGGGCCTCACCGGGTTAAGCCTACACTCACCGACGCCAAACACATAAAATGCATGACCCAAAATATAATATCACATTTATAATTGGGCTTATGTTAAGGACTACTATAGAATTCGGGATAATTAAAAGTATAATTTATATAAATTTCATAGTATTAATAGCTTATTACATTATTTTCTTACTCTTTTAAAAATAACAAAAATCACTTAAACTTTATGAATTTCGAAATACATCACTGGACTTTTAGATAAAACAACAGACATCCAAATACATAGGGGAGGGATATACTATAGAAGGGAGAGATATATCAGAGAAGGGATATGACATCTAGATACACAGGGGAGGGGTGTATTCAAGAGCGGATTTAT
Organism: Solanum rostratum; assembly: GCA_029948455.1. Lineage (NCBI taxonomy): Eukaryota > Viridiplantae > Streptophyta > Magnoliopsida > Solanales > Solanaceae > Solanum > Solanum rostratum. Next base: position 52,199,444 of record CM057047.1, on the reverse strand, counting down.
GTATCACGAGCGGAGGAATGTATTAGAAAGAAGAGGGATGTATTTCAGAGGACGACAGAGATGTATCAGGCGAGAGACGAGTGAAGTATCCGAGAAATATTAATAGTAGGAAATTTATAGCTTATGGTAAAGTAAGACGTGTATTTAGATAATTTATGTAGAAAAATGTTTTAATTAATGTATACACATTTTTTCTAACAAATTAGGATTTTATATATATCTATATATATAATAATAATGTTGGGTTAAGTTTTAGAAAAAAAAGTACATGTAATTATTTTAGCTTAATTGATAAAATGAGACTAAGAAGAAGAAAAAACCATCTCCCACTTTTTTAATAGTTAAATGATTTTAATAAGAAAAAGATAAGAAAAACGTTCTTTAAATAATATTTTTATTAGGTCAAAAAAATGTTCATGTGTTAAGAATAGAGGCGTTTCTCAGCCAAATTATTCACATCAAGGATTTGTTGGAACAAATTATTTGGGGAGGCCATTTTGGATACTTTTTCATTTAACTCAATTATGGTATCTTTTACAAGATTTTCAAATATGTTGGTTTTATTTGGCCAAACACATATGTAGCCATTTAAACTTAGCCCTAAATTTTATTTTGACACTCTAACTCAACCTTATTCTATTTTAACCTTTCAACTTCAATTTTCATATTCCATTTTGACACTTCTATCCAAGGAATCAATAAAACGGGGGAGAGTATACTTCACATGCCATGAAATGACATAAAAGTCAATGAAAAATACATACACAACCCCTCTAACTTGACTTTATTTTTTGTTTTGACACTTTATCTTGCTTTTGTTTTATTTTAACCTTTCAACGTTATTTTTTATATAGAATTTAAACACAATTACTAATTTTTTAATTTTTTTATTGTTATATTTGTTCTTTTTTTAATTAATTTTAATATCGACGTTTGCTCGTTAGTTTTCCAAAAACAATTCTTAAAGAATTTATAGATAACTTTTTAATATATATATATATATATATATATATATATATATATATATATATATATATATATATAGTTTCTCTATATTTCTTTTTTTAAAAATGACCAAGGAATGTGCGTCGAGCATCATATATTTTATTTTTTTCCATATTCAAGCTTTGTAGATTTAACTCACAAAGCTTTGTGGACACAAAAAACGTGAACTATTATTTGAGTTAAATCCACAAAGATTGAATGTGAAAAAAAAATATTTGATGTGGTTTGAACCGCAATGCGGATAGCTCCTTTCTTGTCCCAATAGAGGACTGAGGTTTTTCTTGTGGATCTACTAAGGTTGATGTCCTTTACCCTGGGCAGGGTAATGGATGGATGTAGCAACTACATCGCTTCGTTGTATCATCACTGGCTCATAGGTGATGGTTGTCAGTTAGAAAAACTCCCAGTTAGGTTCCATTGTGATAGAACTCTGATGTTGATATTGATGTGATGTTTCAAGTCGAGTTCCCTGAGTTGAGTGATGTTGATGTTCCTTGAGTTGAGTTGATGTTGATGTTCCCTGAGCTAAGACGATGTCGATGTTCCTTGAGTTGAGTTGAGTTGAGTCGAGTTCCCTGAGTTGAGTTGAGTGGAGTCGAGTTTCTTTGAGATGAGTCTGATGTGTTGTCGATGTTGGGATGAGAGGTTGATGAGTCAATTGTCTACTCTAATCTCTTGCCTTAGATAGACGCTTGACATTCTGATGGAGTATGATGCTGTGTTGATGTTTTTCCTATGCTGTTGTACTTATATTGTTATATTCAGCTATTTTACATACCAGTACATTCCACGTACTGACGCCACTCGGTGCTGCATTATTTTATGATGCAAAACAAGGAGTTAGAGGACTTCAGCAGACGCACCGCTGAGGTCAGAGATTTCGAGTTCCGACATTGGTGAGCCTCCTTGCTATCCGTAGGAGACCCTTCTATTTGATGCTTTCATTATTTATTTAGTTAGGTAACCATGGCCTATCATGGTACCATCTTATACAGTTGAGTCAGGTTAGAGGCTTCATTAACATGAGTCAGGGTTTGACGTTGATGTTTTCCTTATGAACTGAGTGATACTCTTACTTTTTTAGTATGATGTTGAGACTGATGTTGGCATTGGCCTTTTATTGAGGTAGTTCACTATTTTACTTCCGCTATGTTGATGTTGAGTGACTGTCCTGAGAACGAGTGGTTCGCCTAGGGACTAGCAATAGTCTCTCGGTGCCGGCCACGCCTAGGGTACCCTCCTGGAGCGTGACAAACTTGGTGTCAGAGCACAGAGTTCAAGAGTCATAGGGAGTCTATGAATCCGTGTCTAGTAGAGTCTTGTTTATGTGTGTTTTGTGCACCACACTTCATAAACAGGAGGCTATAGGACATTAGGAATGGTTACACTTCTTTGATGTTCTGAGTTCGTGCGATAGAGTTTGACTCTATGAAATCCCCCTTTTCTAATTCATGCGTTACACGTTTGCAGATAATGCCTCCAAAATGCACTCCTTCCCAAAGAGATACCTCAGTCCCTAACTCCAGGAATTCCATACCAGAGGTCTCTACCCAAAATGAGACAAGGAGACGGGGTCAACCTGCCAGAGCTACTGAGGCTCCACGGGCACCTCCTGCTGAGTCGGCCTCCACTTCGGAAGCAGACTTCAGGGGAGCCATCACTATGCTCACTCAATTGGTAGCCTCATAGAGCGGTCCCCAGGCCTCTAGCTCCAGCTCCCAAGAGCCTACTGCTGCAACCAGGCTTAGGGATTTCCTGAGGATGAACCCGCCAGTCTATACGGGGTCCAAGGTTGAGGAGGACCCGCGAAACTTTATTGATGAGATGAGCAAGATCCTGAGGGCTATGCACATGAGTGAGGTTGAGAAAGTCGAGTTGGTCTCATATCAGCTTAAGGATGTTGCAAATGTCTGGTATAACTAGTGGGAAGATGGTAGAGGTGAGAATGCTGAGTCTGCTGAGCGGGAGGAGTTTGAGAGTGCTTTTCTCGATCACTTCTTTCCCCAAGAGTTGAGGGAGGCAAAGGTCGAAGAGTTCGTGAATCTGAAGCAAGAGGGGTTGACTGTCAAAGAGTACAGTCTGAAGTTCATTCAGCTATCCCGATATGCTCCAGAGATGGTCCTTGATATGAGGGCAAGGATGAGGAAGTTCATGTCTGTGTTGGGCAGGCATGTAAAGAGGGAGTGTAAGGCAGCATTGCTGATTCCAGATATAGATATCTCTAGACTTATGGTCTATGCCTAGTAGACTGAGGAGGACAAGAAGAGGGACAGGGAAGAGCAGCAGAGTAAGAAAGCCAAATCGGCAGGGCATGAGCCTAATCAACAGAAGCAGAATAAAGGTGATAGAACTTTCTTTCAGAAGAAGTCTTCTATCCATGCACCTCCGATGGCGAGTGCACCTGTTCAACAGAACAGGTATGATCAGAAATCCTATGGTCACAAAAATTTCAGAGCGCAGGGACCTCAGTCCCAAACAAGTGTTGCCCAAGGTCCGAGAGGAAGGCCACCTTGTGGCAGGTATGGCAGGCTGCATCTTGGTGCGTGCCGTGAGGGCACTAATACTTGCTTTTCATGCAGGTAGCCTGGCCATTTCTAGGGTGAGTGCCCTACGAGGAGGAGGAGTGATAGAGGTAATAGAGCTCAGTCTTCTATAGCGCCCCCTGCAGGCAGTCATCAGAAGGCTACTACTACGAATCTAGGAGGCGGGACAAACCATCTGTATGCGATGGGTAATCGACAGGATCAAGAGGTTGCTCCAGATGTTGTTACGGGTATGCTCCGAATCTTTTCTTATAACTGTTATGCATTGCTTGACCCGGGTGCCACTTTATCTTTTATGATGCCCTATGTGGCCAATAAGTTTGAAGTTCTTCCTAGAGTGTTTTCTTGAGCCTTATACTATTTCGACTCCTACTGGTGAGTCTATCCTGGCTAAGAGGGTCTATAGAGACTGTGTAGTGTCCATCTATCATAAGTATACTTTGGCCAATTTAGTAGAGTTGGAGATGGACGATTTTGATGTGATTCTTGGTATAGATTGGCTCCATGCTTTCCATGCATCCATAGATTGTAGGACCTGAGTTGTTAAATTCCGATTTCCGAATGAACCGGTCCTAGAGTGGAAGGGAGGTTATGTTTCACCCAAGGGTAGATTTATTTCCTACCTGAGGGCGAGGAAGTTAATCTCTAAGGGTTGTATTTATCACCTTGTACGAGTTAAATCTGATGATGTTGAGTCCCTTACCCTTGAGTCGGTTCCGATTGTAAATGAGTTCCCTGAGGTGTTCCTTGAGGATTTACCTAGAGTCCCTCCTGATAGGGAGATTGACTTCGGTATTGATGTGCTTCCCGACACGCAGCCTATTTCAATCCCACCATATAGGATGGCCCCCACTGAGTTGAAAGAGTTGAAGGAGCAGTTGAAGGATCTGGTAGAGAAGGGTTTTATTAGACCCAGTGTTTCTCCTTGGGGTGCTCCCGTTCTGTTTATACGAAAGAAGGATAGGTCTTTCAGAATATGCATAGACTATAGGCAACTGAACAAGGTCACGATCAAGAACAAGTATCCTCTTTCAAGGATAGATGATCTGTCGACCAACTTCAGGGCGCCTGATGCTTTTCAAAGATAGACCTCAGATCGTGCTACCACCAGTTGAAGGTGAGCGAATGTGATGTTCCAAAGACAACCTTCAGGACCAGATATGGCCACTTTGAGTTCTTGGTTATGTCCTTTGGGTTGACGAACGCCCCGACAACTTTCATGAATTTGATGAATCGGGTGTTCAGGCCCTACCTTAACATGGTATTCATCGATGATATCTTGGTGTATTCGAGGAATGAGGAGGAGCATGCTAAACATCTTAGAGTTTTCCTTCAGGCTCTTAAAGACCATGAATTATATGCGAAGTTCTCCAAATATGAGTTTTGGCTTAAGTCAGTGGCTTTCCTAGGCCATGTTGTTTTGGGTGATAGAATTCGAGTAGATGGCCAGAAGATTGAAGCGGTCACAAACTGGCCAAGGCCGACCTCTCCAACTGATATAAGGAGTTTCTTGGGGTTGGCAGGCTACTACCGCAGATTTGCTGAGGGATTTTCTTCCCTATCCGCACCATTGACTAAACTAACTCAGAAAAAGGTCAAGTTTCAGTGGTCGGAGGAATGTGAGAAAAGTTTCCAAGAGTTAAAGACTAGGTTGACCACTGAACCTGTCTTGACTTTGCCCGACGGAACGGAAGATTTTTTAATTTACTGTGATGCGTCAAGAGTTGGGTTGGGATGCGTATTAATGCAGAGAGGAAAAGTGATAGCCTATGCTTCCAGGTAGCTTAAAATTCATGAGAAGAACTATCCGACCCATGATCTTGAGTTGGCGGCGGTAGTGTTCGCACTTAAAATCTGGCGCCACTACTTGTATGGAGTGCATGTGGACATGTTCACTGACCACAAGAGTTTACAGTATGTCTTTAGTCAGAGAGAGCTCAACCTGCGATAGAGAAGATGGTTGGAATTGCTCAAAGATTATAACATGAGCATCATGTACCACCCAGGTAAAGCTAACATTGTTGCTGTTGCTCTTAGCAGGTTGTCTATGGGTAGCACAGCCCATGTTGAGGAAGAGAAGAAAGAGCTGGTGACGGAAGTGCATAGGTTGGCTTGATTGAGAGTCCAACTCGAAGAGAATGGTGAAGGAGGAATTAGTGTTAAAAGTGGGTCTTCATCGTCCCTAGTGACTGAGGTAAAAGAGAAGTAGGATCGAGATCCTATTATACTCCAATTGATGGAGGATGTCCACAAGCAAAAAGTGATGGTCTTCTCCAAAGGGGGAGATGGGGTATTGAGGTACCATAGTAGGCTATGCGTCCCTGATGTTGACGGTGTTCGAGAGAGAATTATGGCTGAAGCCCACAACACTAGATACTCCATTCATCTGGGCTCCACTAAGATGTATCACGACTTGAGAGAAGTCTATTGGTGGAGTGGAATGAAGAGGGACATCGCAGAGTTTGTTTCAAGATGCCCGAATTGCCAGCAGGTGAAGGTTGAGCATCAAAGGCCAAGTGGCTTAGCTCAAAACTTTGAGATTCTAGAATGGAAGTGGGAGATGGTTAATATGGATTTCATCACTGGCCTACCGAGATCCCGGAGGCAGCATGATTCCATATGGGTGATTGTAGGCAGGATGACTAAATCAGCGCATTTCCTGGCAGTTAAGACGACTAACACTGCGGAGGAGTATGCCAAGATGTATATCCAGGAGATTGTGAGGTTGCATGGAGTTCCCTTGTCCATCATCTCGGACAGAGGAGCCCAATTTACTTCTCACCTCTGGAAGTCTTTCTAGAAAGGATTGGGTACCAAAGTGAACTTGAGTACGGCCTTTCATCCACAGATGGATGGTCAGGCAGATCACACTATTCAGATGATAGAGGATATGTTGAGAGCATGCATTCTTGACTTCAAAGGAAATTGTGATAATCATTTACCATTGATTGAATTCGCATATAACAACAGTTATCATGCAACCATTCAAATGGCCCCCTATGAGGCCTTGTATGGGAGGATATGTAGATCGCCCATCAGGTGGTTTGATGTTGGAGAGGCTGAGTTGATTGGGCCTAACCTTGTCCACCAGTCCATGGAGAAGGTGAAGATTATTCGAGAAAGATTGAAGACTGCCCAAAGCCGTCAGAAATCTTACACAGATGTGAGGAGAAGAGACTTAGAGTTTGAGGTGAGCGATTGGGTATACTTGAAGTTATTACCCATGAATGGTGTCATGAGATTTGGGAAAAAGGGGAATTAAGTCCTAGTTATATTGGCCCTTATCAGATTCTGCGAAGAATTGGGAAGGTTGCTTATGAGTTAGAGTTACTTTCTGAGTTAGATGAAATCCATCCGGTGTTCCATATTTCGATATTGAAGAAGAGTTTGGGGGATCCTGCCTTGGTAATCCCTGTGGAGAGCACAGGAGTCAGGGACAGTTTGTCCTATGAGGAAATTCCAGTCCAAATCCTTGATAGATAGGTTTGCAGACTGAGAAACAAAGAGATAGCCTTCGTCAAAGTTCCGTGGAGGAACCAATTTATTGAGGAAGCCACATGGGAAGCTGAGGAAGAGATGAGGAGAAAATACCCGCACCTGTTCGTGCCCGAGGTTGATGAAAGTGTCGGAGGTAATATTCTTACTTTTTATATAAATTGATGTTCCTACCATGAGTTGATGTGTATATTCTTAATGTCTGAGTAGATGTTATTGAGGTCGATGAATAGTTGAGGAGGTGAGTTGATGAGTGAGTATTGAAATGAGTTTTGAGTCTATTCGTGCCAAAATACCGTTCCTACTCATCATTTGAGGACGAATGATCCCAAGGCGGAGATAGTGTAATGCCCGGTAAATTACTAAAATACCCCTAGAGAAGAGGTGTGCCCAAAACACGTCTTTCGATGCTCAGATTGAAAATCTAAGAGTGGATTCATGATCAGCATAGAAAATTGAGTGGGAGGAGGATCTCGGTCAATTTTTAGAGCGACCGAGTTGAAATATAATTTTTCGCTTCAAAACGAAAAACAGTGTGACTTCGCGATGGAACCATGTCGCGGAGCTACAGTTATGGTTTCCGGTGATTTTTCGATGGAGTTGAGTTTTCTGAAAATACACTGTCTGCGACAGGTCCGCGTCGCGGACTGTGTTATTCTAGGTCTGGGGAAAAGTTCTTTTAAATTTCGAAGGGCATTCTAGTCCATTTCTATATGTCCTAAACTTCCCCTACAACGAATAAAGATCGTTTTCTAAGAGAAGGGTTTCAAAAGCCCCATTCAAGAGCGTTCTTCCTAGAAAAGTCACTAAGCGAGGGCTTGAGGGGAGTTGAGGTTGAGGAAATCAAGAGAAGGTTGTGCAAGAACGGTGTTAGCAAATCATCCCAGGTATGTGAGGTTAACCCAAAGCATGAGAATGTTCTCCCATATGCCCTTTGAATAAATTGAATTGTGTCTTGAAATATAATGAGGTTAATGTGAAGAATTTTGAGCATGTATATTGAATTCTACTTTATGCATATACTTTACATAAATTGATGATCATCACCAACTTAATTTATTTCATAATTCATTTTCATGAGTGTGTTTTTAAAACCCTATGACTATCTTATTAAGATGTGTAAGAATGATGTTCTATGATGTTTTTAAATTTTAAGCTAAATTTCTAATCGAGCATCTTGAGTCTGTGATGTTGATGTTAATGTTGATGAGGTGAGGTGATATTGATGTTGAGGTACTATGTCCCTACGGACTGATGTCGATGTTGAGGAATTTCATTATATTATGTCCCTATGGGACTGATGTTGATGTTGAGGTATTAAATTATATCCCTATGGGACTAATGATGAGGTATTATGTCCCTATGGGACTAATGAGGTTGATGTTTAATTTGATGACCATGTCGAGTTTTGGAAGGAGTATTGAGCACCGAAATGGGTGAGAGTGAGTCCCACTTGAACCCATTAACTACGTGGCCCGCGTAGGAAGAAGGGATTGAACCGCAATGCGGATAGCTCCTTTCTTGTCCCAATAGAGGACTGAGGTTTTTCTTGTGGATCTACCGAGGTTGATGTCCTTTACCCTGGGCAGGGTAATGGATGGATGTAGCAACGACATCGCTTCGTTGTATAATCACTAGCTCATAAGTGATGGTTGTCGGTTAGAAAAACTCCCAGTTAGGTTCGATTGTGATAGAACTCTAATGTTGATGTTGATGTGATGTTTCGAGTCGAGTTCCCTGAGTTGAGTGATGTTGATGTTCCCTGAGTTGAGTGATGTTGATGTTCCTTGAGTTGAGTTGATGTTGATGTTCCCTGAGCTAAGTCGATGTCGATGTTCCTTGAGTTGAGTTGAGTTGAGTTGAGTCGAGTTCCCTGAGTTGAGTTGAGTGGAGTCGAGTTTCTTTGAGATGAGTCTGATGTGTTGTTGATATTGGGATGAGAGGTTGATGAGTCAATTGTCTACTCTAATCTCTTGCCTTAGATAGATGCTTGACATTCTGATGGAGTATGATGTTGAGTTGATGTTTTTCCCTATGCTGTTGTACTTATATTGTTATATTCAACTATTTTACATACCAGTACATTCCACGTACTGACGCCACTCGGCGCTGCATCGTTTTATGATGCAAATACAGGAGTTGGAGGATTTCAGCAGACGCACCGTTGAGGTCAGAGATTTCGAGTTCCGACATTGGTGAGCCTCCTTGCTATCCGGAGGAGACCCTTCTATTTGATGCTTTCATTATTTATTTAGTTAGGTAACCATGGCCTATCATGGTACCGTCTTATACAGTTGAGTTAGGTTAGAGGCTTCATTAACATGAGTCAGGGTTTGACGTTGATGTTTTCCTTATGAACTGAGTGATACTCTTACTTATTTAGTATGATGTTGAGACTGATGTTGGCATTGGCCTTTTATTGAGGTAGTTCACTACTTTACTTCCGCTATGTTGATGTTGAGTGACTGTCCTGAGAACGAGTGGTTCGCCTAGGGACTAGCAATAGTCTCTGGGTGTCGGCCACGCCTAGGGGGACAGTAAATCTAAGAAGTTTGAATCTCGAAAAATAAAAAATATCACATAAATTGAGATAAAAAGAGTATGTCCCTTTTAATATATTTTTTTTTGCTTTCTGATTTATCGTTGTTCAATAACTGCATAGTACCTTGTTATTTCGATCCCAACAAATAGTATTAGTGATGAGATCAAAGACTAGTTCAATTTCACACAGTTTACATTTTTTACTCTTTTTCATTTAACTTGGAGTGTTTATTTTTATTTTTACATATTTCTCAATATACTTTTTTTTGTACATTTTTTCCGAATATGTCAATTTTTTATTTTGAAAAAACTAAAAAAATGTTATGTCCAAAAGTCAAAATTAAGATGTTTGAATTTCAAAAAACGAAAGTATCACATAAATTGACAAAGTAAATATATCTCTTTTAGTATACTTTTCTTTTGCTTATGATTTATCGTTATTTTAAGATTTGCAATTGTTAGATTCTATGCAACACCTTGTTATTTCTATTCCATCAAATGAGATCAGAGTGAGATTGAAGAATGGTCTAATATGAGATTAGTTCAATAGATTTGACGATACTGAAGTTTTGTACTTAAGAAATTTGACTGAAGATGCTATTGTAGTCAAAATGTCAATTATATTTTCAACATTCATGGTGTTATATCTTTAAAGTAAAAAAATATTTTAAAATAATTTGTAACTCATAATATTTTTAATCTTATTTTATAACTATGACAAGGTATAGTGATCAAAGATTATGCGAAAAAGTTGTATCAAAGTTATTTTGTCAGCAAATTCAAGTCAAAGACGGATTAGTCAAGTTTGTCCTGATTCTTCTTTACTATTATTAAAACTATTTTTTGGTAGAAAAATTTCCTTGGAGCAAAAAGAGTCTTTCATATTTTTTCTTTTCTTGTAGGAGAAGTGTTGCACTTCATTTTTCCTTTTCACTCAATAATAGTAGTATTCAGAATGTATTCATAAAAAAAATCGTATTTAGTGGAAGATTATTCTTTCGAAAGTTTTTATATTTTCTTTTATATTGATTTTTCATATATGTTGATTAATCAACCGAATCATATTGAAAGAAAAATGAAAGAGAATATAATAAATAAAATTCTTAGCTCATTCGGTTATTTGCCTCTTTCCGTACACTTCTTTTTTATTTTCTTATTTATCATGATCCCAAGTTTGTAATTGTTATCTATAGCAGAAGAATGCTTTATTTTTCGATCCCAATAAATAATTTTTTTAGAAGTATTTATCGAAAATTCTTTCTGTTAAATAATTCTTGGTGTAATGATTTAAAGTCTTACCACATCTCCCCTTGAAATCCCTAGGTGAAGCAAGGCAGAAGCAAGCTTGAGACACCTAGAATGTGTCTCTTCCCAAGTGTACTTCACAGAAGAGCCAAAAACAACTGAGGTTCTATCGCGAAAAATGTTAGCTGCTCTCTCCAAGAAACTGATGGGTGTCAATGGAACATAATTTGCGGGACTTGTAACGAGACCCTCCAGTAATCTTCGTGACTCATCCATCGATTCAATGCCCCCAGTATGTTGGCACATCTTCCGGACCTTGTGAGTGTGTGTGGGTAATTGGACTAATCCGTTAAAGAACCTTACAGCCATTTTTGATCTTTCGAAGAATTTATTCATGGTGTAGAGATAAGACAGCCTAAAAACTATACATATATTTTGTAGATCAGCTAGTTAATCATAAGAATAGCAGATTTAGCTGATTAATCAAAGCCATCAAATTAATTGTTAGCTAAAAATTGAAATTATAGCCTTTGAGACTGGTCCATCCCAAACGTGCTACAATTTCAACATATAGTTTTGACATTGCAAATAATATGTACCAGCAATATACACTTTCTGTCATGACCCAATCTATCCGGCCGTGCGGGCATCTACTCTAAATCTTAGATAGGATAACCTCTACTTTCTAACCAACTAAATCATGCGGAGGATGAAAGAAATAGAGATAAAACCGCAAAGATCCTGTAGTTATTTTGTACAGAGTTAAAATTTCAAATTAAACTTTTGAAAGAGACACTGAACACCTCAAGGATTCTAGTCTAACCAGATACAAGAGCTTCTAAGAATGCAATGCAATGTAAAATAAGGACACAATTCCCACCATAAAGAAGGAAGAGTAAAAGCTGCTGGAATTCGTCTTCATCTAATAGACTTCATCGATCCTGCAACCAGACTATAACAAAAAGTATAGCAAGAATAGTATCTAAACAAATAATATGTACTGATAGGCATCATCTGTAACATCAATACCCATCACACAATATTAAAAAAATCAACTTGACTGGACATACTATAACAAACATTCCAAAATAACCATTCTATACACACTATATCAGGATCCATTGTGTCAAACACTACAAGGATATATCATGCTATCCACCTTTTATTCATTTTGATGTCAACTCTATTATAGGTCAGAACCTAACTCTTCTATTCCTCACAATTGAATTTTCGAAACCCACGACCACTAACTTGGGTCTAGTCATTCTATTCCTTAGTTTAATTTTTATCGTTAACACCTGGCTTATAATATTTAATAACTCACTCGCAACTGACCATATTAAGATGGTTTAAAACTTTCTCCTATGTCTATGTATTCTAGCCCGCCACAGTGCCCTACTCGGAGACAAAAGCTTAGACTTTTTCCCACAACCCAATTAACACTCCTAGCAACTGGACACCAACTATATTTGACTTTAAGTCATCTAATTCCCACTTTATCATACCTCAACTACTCCCCACATGGCCGCAAGTTACCTCACACCTGATTATATGAAGATCTACAAACAACCACAACGTAGTAAGAGAGGTGATACAAAGTCACATTACAAATATGGTAACATAAACAACACTCTCTATCACGACCTGGACCTAGGGTGTTACGCCCCGGGAGGGTACCCTAGGCGTGGCTCGCACCCAGAGACTATTGCTAGTCCTTAGGCGAACCATTCATTCTCAGGACAGTCACTCATCATCAACATAGCGGAAACAAAGTAGTGAACTACCTCAATAAAAGGCCAAATGGCCAACAACAGTCTAAACATCATACTAAGTAAGTAAGAGTACTACTCAGTTCATAAAGGAAACATCAACATCAAACCTTGACTCATGTCTATGAAGCCTCTAACCTGACTCAACTATCTAAGATAGTACCATGAAAGGCCATGGTTACCTAACTCAATAAATAATGAAAGCATCAAATAGAAGGTTCTCCTCCGGATAGCAAGGAGTCTCACCAATGTCGAAACTCGAAATCTCTAACCTCAACGGTGCGTCTGCTGAAGTCCTCTAACTCCTGTATCTGCATCATAAAACGATGCAGCGCCGAGTGGCGTCAGTACATGGAATGTAAAATAGCTGAATATAACAATATAAGTACAATAGCATAGGGAAAAACATCAACTCAACATCATACTCCATCAAAATGTCAAGCTTCTAATGCAAGAGATTAGAGTAGACAATTGACTCATCAACCTCTCATCCTAACATCAACAACACATCAGACTCATCTCAAAGAAACTCGACTCAACTCAACTCAACTCAGGGAACTTGACTCAACTCAACTCAACTCAAGGAACTCGACTCGAAACGTCACATCAACATCAACATCAGAGTTCTATCACAATGGAACCTAATTGGGAGTTTTTCTAACCGACAACCATCACCTATGAGCCAGTGATGATACAACGAAGCGATGCCGTTGCCACATCCATCCAATACCCTGCCCGGGGTAAAGGACATCAAACACAGTGGATCCACAAGAAAAACCTCAGTCCTCTATTGGGACAAGAAAGGATCCATCCACATTGCAGTTCAATCCCCTCTTCCTACACGGGCCACGTAGTTAATGGTTTCGAGTGGGACTCACTCTCACCCCTTTCGGTGCTCAATACTCCTCCCAGAACTCGACATGCTCATAAAACATTAACCTCATCAGTCCCATAGGGACATAATACCTCATCATCAGTCCCATAGGGACATAATATAATACCTCAAAATCAACATCAGTCCTATAGGGACATAATACCTCAACATCAACATCACCTCACTCATCAACATCAATATCAACATCATAGACTCAAGGTACTCTTTTAGAAATTAAACTTCCAATTTCAAGACATCATAAAACATCATTCTCATCAAATGTGAAACACAATCACAATATCATAACATCATACTCATTACGGCTCTAGGCTCATCTCCTAGTTCATTCTTACACCTTTTTAATAAAATAATTATAGGGTTTTGAGGAAAGAAAACACTTATGAAAATGAATTATGTAATAACTCCAGTCTATGATGATCATCAATTTATGTAAAGTATATGCATAAAGAAAAATTCAATATACATGCTCAAAACTCTTCACATCAACCTCATTATGTTTTCAAAACACAATTCAAGTTACTCAAAAGGGTACATGGGAGAACATCCCATGCTTTAGGTCAGCCTTACATACCTGGGATGATTGCTAACACAACCTTACTTCTCTTGATTTCCTCAACCTCAACTCCCCTCAAGCCCTGACTTAGTGACTTTTCTAGGAAGAATGCTCTTGAATGGGTTTTTTAAACCCTTCTCTTAGAAAAATGACGTTTATTCGTCGTAGGGGAGGTTTAGACAATATAGTTATGGACTAAAATGCCCCTCAAAATATTAAAGAAAATTTTCCCTGACTTGGAATAACACAATTCACGACGCGGACCTGTCGCAGACAGTGTAATTTCAGAAAACATCAACTCCATTAAAAAGATCACAGAAAACATAAGTGTGCCTCCACGACAGATCCGTGATGACCGCGAACTCACACTGTTTTTCGTTTTGGAATGAAAAATTATCTTTCAACTCGGTCGCTCTAAAAATCGATCGAGACCCTCCTCCCACTCAATTTTCTGTGCTGATCACGAATCCACTTTCGGATTTTCAATTCGAGCATCGGGAGACGCGTTTTGTGCACATCTCTTCCCTAGGGGTATTTTAGTAATTTGCTGGGCGTTACATTTGGTCTAGGAGTGACATGGCGAATGGGAACTCGAGAGTCGCCAAACAAGCCTCAAAGTATTCGTATTCACATCATCGATTCGGAAACGTATACAAATAGCAAACACGTAGTTCTAAGGGACGGGAAAGTAGGACTCACGTTGTGGGGATATTATAGGGAATGGGATTAACATGGATTCACATAGCACATAACACATAAGGACTAAGGGGCGGGTAAGTATGACTCAAGCTATGGGGGTAATTCGGGACTTAGGATCTTTCGCATCATATCTTACGTCAAGTCATAAGACTTATAACTAAAAAACATAACAATATTCAATGGTTAATCAAGCCATAACATAATCTCTAACATGGCACTTAGCATGTAAATGTAAAGGAGTTTACAAGATGTCCAACAATGCCTCTAAACATAAGATAGGTCGGGGGCCAAGACATACCCGGGGCTCACTCTCAAAGAAAATAAAATCAAGTAAATCACCATAGGTAGAGAAATAGTGGCTTGTCCTGGAAAGATAGGACTCACCACAACAAGCAAAACTTGAGATCCGAGCTCAACGTCATGTGGTAGATAATCAAAGTTCTCCATCTCTATATGGTGAGATCATGTAGGCAAAAGTATGTGTTAGTACGTTTGAATGTAATAAGTATGCGGGCATGCAATGCATATGACTTATCAACCTGCATTTCAATATCAGATGACAAGGGCACATAGTATAGAAAGAATCATATATCCAAAGAAGAGTAGTATACATTATTCCATGAAGTCCATGATGCATGAAATATAAAAATGCTCATATGTAGTGGTGATGTGACCTCAACCGACAATAGTAAGACCAAGCGAGCTATTACTTGGAATCCTGATGAAATCTCCTCACCAGTAAAGAGGTGGTCTATTTGTCAAAGATAAACCATACTTCACCTTACGGGAATATCACCCATTTCATATGAAGTAACCCTCCTTACGGGAACATCACCCATTTCGGATATGATTTTCATGTACCATATCATACCACATAATACTTCACCTTACTGGAACATCACCCATTTCATATGAAGCAACCTTACTTACGGTAACATCAACCATTTTGGATATGATTCTCATAACCTATATAGGCACATAGTTCAAGGAAAGAGAGGGAACCCTCAATCCATCGGTGCTAACTTGTCATCCCACAAGAATACATATACGTATATATACATGCTTTAAAAAGAGGCAATGGTCATTTCCAAATCATTTCAATGCAATCTTAGACTTAGAATCCAAACATCATTCATAATAATTCATACTTAGGCTTAAATGCCAAATCATAGCTTGTGGTCATAATACTCATGCATAGGAATAGCTCAATCAAATATACAGGATGGTGCAAGCACCCAAAATGCTCAAAGATCCATAACCATAGACATTTATGTGATCACATTCTAGTCATAACCATAACAACAACAACTACCTAGTGGAATCCCACAAGTGGGGTCTGGGGAGGGTAGAATGTACGCAAACCTTACCACTACCTCATAGAAGTAGAGAGGCTATTTCCTGGGAACCCTTGTCTCAAAACTCCATAAGCAGAATAAACTAGATATGACAAAAAGGAAAGGAAAGGGAACAAAAAGAGTGACTATTAATGAAAATCACATGTCAATATGTGAATGCGATAGAATTGACACATATACGACAGATAATGACAACACATGTGCTACCTTACTTGTCATAACCATAATCTTATCAAATTCATTTCATAAAACATAATTGGGCTTGACCCACTTCATAATTTCCATAAAATCCAATGTTCATGGATGCATATGCCATGAATAATATGGAAATAGCAAGAGTAATTGAGATTCAACCTAAAATCAATAATATAATATGAAATTGAAGTAAATCCATAATTAAATCCACATTTGAATCATAATATAAATCACCCCATGCATAAATCAAGCTTTAAAGGGGACATGTATGTTCATAACTTCATAACTTCAATGTAAATCATCATAATAGGGCTTAAAATAACTTAGAATCATAATAAAGTATAGCCCATACATCAATTGAATTTATTAAACAATGATTCTCAAAACCCATATTTAAAGTAAGCAAAATTCCATAAAAATCAATTGAAAAGAATTTGGGTCTTCTTGGTTGAAAGGGACCAAGAATCAATGCCACATACATTGCTTCGGAAGAGGGATTTGAGAAGAATTTAACTTGAAGTTGAAACCCCAATTGAATCTTAGCTTGAATCTTGAAGGTGAGACTTGGAGAGAATTTTGAGAGTCTAATTCTAGAAACTAAGTGTTAGTCATCAATGAGGGTTTAAAATTAGTGTAGGAGAAGTTTAGGAATGTTAAAGGGGTTTAAAAGGTCTTAAAAGCCTTGGGATGGGTCAAAATATCAAAAACACCTCAATAAAATGGCCCTTTAAATTTTAAATGGAACTTGACACGGTTGGCTTCATGGGTCGTGAAGCTCTTCACAGTCCGTGAAGGCTCCCTCTCTAGCCTAGACAAATTCTACAAAAAAGGGCATAACTTCTTGCTCTAAACTCGCAATGAGGTGAAACCAGATGCGTTGGAAAGCTAATTCAAAGATATTCAATTTGATAGGTCGTAGACACCTATTTCTTTTTATGCTGAGAGATATGACCATTTAAAGTTGGCCTTTCTATCAGTAGTTGTGAAAAACTTAGCCCATGGAATTCCTTCAAACTTGGCTTAATGTAGGAGACCCATGATAGCCTTAAAAAACATAAATAAGCTTAAAATTGAAGGCTTGAAAGTGAATTTAAATTGAGCTTGAATATCCCATACTTAGAATTTTTCAAAGAAGTCACCTTCTCAGGGGGCCACACTGGCCGTGTTGTGTCACACGGGCCGTGACACTACCCGTACCCCTCTCCTTAGAAAAATTCCAAGATCAAGTTACGAGAAGGTAGAATTTCACTTCATAAGCCTTATGGATTGCCACATGGGATGTAATACCCCACATGAGCCGGGAACTTAGCCGTGTGACCATACTTGGTCCCAAAACTGTGGGATTTCAAGCTAAGGCCACCACACGTCCCACTACACGGTCCGTGAAGTGTCACACGGACCGTGAGGGTTCTAAGTGTGGTGTGCCTTAGTTTAAAACACCACGTTCAAGGGCCAAACATGCTCCAAAGGCTAAAGTCCATTCTATGGAGGCTCCACACGGGCCGTGTGACCTCACACGGACCGTGAGAGCTCTCATGAAGCGTCTTCTTGGTCCAAAACTTTTCTGGAACCAAATTTTCATGCTACATTGAGGTCATACAAAGTCCGGGTCCTTACATCATCTCTCCCTCGGGAACATTTATCCTCGAATATGGTAGAATAAGGCTTGACTTAGAACATGAATCATTCAAACACAAGGTACAATGCATAATTCATCATTTGAAAATCATAAAGTCCTTAAAACTCATATCAAAACATATTTAAATCATTCAAAACATCTTAAAAATCATTTTCGTGCACATGTATGCATGTCATGTCATGAAACTCAAGAGTGAAAGAATTAGGACCACTGGGAATAGGAAGAATCTAATACTATAGGCGTGAGTAGATTGGAAAGTATAGAGGTATCATTGTATCATACTTGATTCCACTCCCCACGTAGTACTTTCCACATGTTGATTCCACTAAAGTATCTTAACCGAAGTCACATCCTTGTTATGAAGCCACTTCACTTTCCCATCCAAAATCTCAACCGGAACTTCTTCAAAATACAAGTTCTTCTCAACCTCAACCCTTCCAAAAGCACAATAGTACAAGGATCACCAACCAACTTCCAAAACATAGACACATAGAAAAGAAACCGGGTGAATAGAAGCAAGTGCGGAGGCAAATCCAACCTATAAGCCACATTCCTAATTCGCTCAAAAATCTCATAAGGACATACATACCGGGGGCTAAGCTTTCTCTCCTTCCCAAAATGCACCACACCCTTCACAGGTGAGACCTTTATAAACACCCAATAATCAATACAAAACTCAAGATCCTTCTTTCTAACATCCAAATAAGACATTTGATGACTTCGAACCATCTTCAACCTTTCCCTAATCAATTTCACTCTTTTGTAGCCTCCAACACTAACTCCATGCCTATAGAAGTCATTTCATCTTAACTCAAAGCACTCCACTGGAGATCTACACTTTTACTCTATAAAGCCCCAAATAGTGTTATACCAATGCTAGCATGAAGGAAGTTGTAGTAAGCAAACTCAAGAAGCGGTAGCTAATCACCCCAATTAACCTTGAATTCCAACACACAAGAGCTCGACATGTCTCTAAAGTTTGAATTATCCTTTCGGCTTGCCCAACAGATCAAGGATGAAAAGCGGTACTTAACTTCACCTTAGTGCCAAGCCCTCCTTGAGATGATTTTCAAGAGTGAGAAGTAAATTGGGTACCGCAATTCGATATGATAGACCTAGACACACTATGCAACCTCACCAACTCTTGGATGTACATTATTGCATAATCTTCAGCGCTAAAAGTAGTCTTGACCTGTAGGAAATTAGCCGACTTAGTCATCCGGTCAACGATAACCCAAATAGAGTCAAATTACCTTCGGTTCGGGGCAAACCAACCACAAAATCCATATTCACATCCTCCCACTTCCAAGTAGGAATCTCAATGTTTTGAGTCAAGCCACCAGGCCTTTGGTGCTCTACCTTCACTTATTGACAATTAGAGCATTCGAGTACAAAACTGGCTATGACTTTCTTTTACCATGTCACCAATATCCTTCCCGTAAGTCCCAATACATCTTAGTCAACCCCGGGTGAATCAAATAATGAGAGTTATGGGCTCCACTCATGATCACCTTCCTAAGATCATCCAAATTCGGATCACATAACTAACCTTGATACCCGAGTGCACCATCTCTCCCTTGGAAGGAAACCTCTATCTTATTCTTTTGGCAACCAACCTCTTCAATCCAACCAATGACGGATCTAGATCTTGCTTAGCCTTAACATTCACAACCACCGAAGGTTTGGCCCCATTTTGGACATGAATACTATTATCATTAGAGTCGGCCAACCTAAAACCCAATCTAGCCAAACGGTAAGCATCCTTTGCCAACTCTTTCTTTCCTTCATCAACAGGAGCTACATTTCCCATAGATGGCCTACTAAGAGCATCGACCATGACATTGACCTTGCCGGGGTGATATCGAACACTCATGCGTAGTCCTTTAGGAGTTCCAACCATCTTCTTTGCTTCAAGTTGAGATCCCTTTGAGTGAATACATATTGCAAACTCTTGTGGTCGGTAAAACATCGACATGCACCCTGTACAAGTAGTATCTCCCAATCTTCAATGCAAAAACCACCGCCGCTAACTCAAGATCATGAGTCGGGTAATTACGCTTATGCACCTTCAATTGCCTTGGCTCATAAGCTATCACCTTACCATGTTGCATAAGTACACAACCCAACCCAATCCGAGAAACATCACAATACACCACAAACCCATCTAAGCCATTTGGTAAAGTCAAAATAGGAGCCGATGTACGCCGATCTCCCAAAGTCTGAAAACTCTTC
Source organism: Solanum rostratum (assembly GCA_029948455.1). Classification (NCBI taxonomy): domain Eukaryota; kingdom Viridiplantae; phylum Streptophyta; class Magnoliopsida; order Solanales; family Solanaceae; genus Solanum; species Solanum rostratum. Next base: position 52,179,278 of record CM057047.1, on the reverse strand, counting down.
TCACACTCCTCCAACCATACAAACTTGGCCTTCTTTTGAGTCAACTGGGCCAATAGAGATGCATTAGATGAAAAACCTTCAACAAACCTTCCGTCATAACCAGCCAACCCAAGAAAACTTTGAATATCTAAAGGAGCAAGCATGTCAAACAAGGCACATCCTTCACCAACTCTCTTTTTGACTTCATCTATAAGATCGCTACAACATCTTCCTCCCCTAGACTGCATTACGAGCTCAAAGTAACTCTCCCTATTTGGTAGGGAGGGATAGAGATAGGGAATCTCAAGACACGTTCCATGACACGATATGAATCATGAAAAAGTGAAACAATTCCTAAAACGCCTTGTAGCCTCCTATCCATAGGTGTCGTGCACTTCACACCAATAAATAAAACTCTACTTGACACGGCATGTTGGACTTCGAGGACCATTTATAAACCTAATGCTCTGATACCACATTTGTCATGACACAAAACTAAGGTCTAGGAGTGACATGACGAATGGAAACCCCAGAGTCCCAAACAAGTCTTAAAGTATCTGTATTCACATTATCGATTCGAAAATGTATACAAATAGTAAACACTTAGCCTTAAAAGACGGGAAAGTAGGACTCATGCTATAGGGATATAATAAGAAAAAGGATTAACATGGATTCACAAAGCACATAGCATATAAGGACTGCGGGGGGAGAGGTGTGTGTAAGTATGACTCACGCAATAGGGGAAATTCGGGACTTAGGATCTTTCGCATCATATCCTACCATCATGTCATAAGACTTATAACCAAATCACATAATAAATTCAATGGGTTATCAAGCCATAACATAATCTCCAATATGGCACTTAGTATATAAACATAAAGGAGTTTACAAGATGTCCAAGAATGCGTCTAAACATAACATAGGTCAAGGGCCAAGACATACCCCGGGCTCACCCTAAAAGAAAATAGAATCAAGTAAATCACCATAGGCAGAGGTATGATGGCTTGTCCTTGAAAGATAGGACTCACCACAACAAGCAAAACTTGAGATCCGAGCTAAAGGATGTGCGGTAGATGATCAAAGTTCTCTGTCCCTATATGGTGAGATCATGTAGGCAAAAGTATGTGTTCGTACGTTTGAATGCAATAAGTATGCGCGCATACAATGCATATGACTTATCAACCTGCATTTCAATATTAGATGACAAGGGCACATAATATAGAAAGAATCATATATCCAAAGAAGAGTAGTATACAATATGCCATGAAGTCATGATGCGTGAAATGTAAAAATTCTCATTTGTAATGGGGATGTGACCTCAACCAACAATAGTAAGTCCAAGAGAGTTATTACTTGGAATCCCGATGAAATCCCCTCACCGGTAAAAAGGTGGTCTACTTGCCAAAGTTAAACCATACTTTATCTTACGGGAACATCACCCATCTCGTATGAAGTAACCCTCCTTATAGGAACATCACCCATTCGAATAGTATTTTCAAGTAGCATATCATATCACATAATACTTTCATGCCTCGGGAGAGTACCCGAGACGTGGTCGACACCTAGAGACTATTCCTAGTCTTCAAGCGAACCACTTAGCCTCATCACATCCATTTAATCAAACAACTCTACAGATCAGCAGAAGTAAAAACAAGTAAATGGTCTCATCTCATCTAATGTCTCAATTAATATATATCATAATAGAAGGCTAGTAGAAAGAACTAGCTTACGATCTCAACATCAACATTCGACTATCATCTATGAAGCCTGTATAGGTGGTGCCAATGACAGACCTATGGCTACGGAAATAAAAATTAAAGACTAGTCTAGTCTTACTCAAAAGCATGATGAAATAAATAGAGGATCCTCCGGAGTAGAGGAGACTCACTAATAAGCTGAACGTCCTAGATCTTCAAAGAAGCGCCTGTTGACGATCCCTAATCCCTGTATCTGCATTATAAAATGATGTAGTGCTGAGTGTCGTCAGTACGTGGAACGTACGATATGTAAAATAGCTGAAAGAAATTGAAACAAGTAGAATAATATGGAACAATCATCACTCAGAACAATTATCAAATCAACTCAAAATGCCACATGACTATCTATGCAAGAATCAAGAGTAGACAAGTGACCCATCAACTAATCAACCTCATCAATCAAATAAGACTCATCTCAGAGGAACTCATCTCATCACGTCTCATCTCATCTCGACTCAGAGTACTCAAGGTAGGAACTTTCTGGGAGTTTCTCTTATTCGACAACAATCATTTATAAGCCAGTGAATGTACAATAGTCAAGTTGATGTAGCCACAGTTGTTCCAAACTTTCCAGGTAGGGAACGAATCGAATCCCAGAGGGAAACACCAATCAACTAAGTCCTCTATTGCCTTCAGGGACTTCTAATCAAGAGGGAACCACAATATAATGTAATGATTCTATGCCTCACCTACGTTTGGTGATGTAGTTTGACGAGTGAAAGTCAGACTAACTCTTCTCTTTTGGTGCTTGATACTCCTCATAAGACAATCAATCCAATCAAACTAATCAAATCATGGGAACTTTTAACCCTATCATCAATCGATCTCATAGGGACTTTAACCCTTTCATCAATCAATCTCATAGGGACTTTAGCCCTCTCATTAAGGAACATCTCAATTAAAGACTCAAGATTTAGAATAATCATTAGGGAACAATCGAAATGGCCATATCTAGTCCTAAAGGATGTCTTTGGAATGTCACATTCCTCACCTTCAACTGGTGGTAGCCTGATCTAAGGTCTATCTTGGAGAAACAAGAGGCGCCCTGAAGTTGGTCAAACAGATATCCTTGGGAGAGGATACTTATTCTTTATCATGGCCTTATTCAGTTGCCTATAGTCAATATACATTCGGAGGAATCCATCGTTCTTTCGCAAAAATAGGACAGGTGCACCCCAAGGAGAAACACTTGGTCTAATAAAGAATTTCTCTAACAGATCTTTCAATTGCTCTTTCAACTCTTTCAACTCAGCTGGGGCTGTCCTATGAGGTGGAATTACAATACGCTAGGTATTGGGAAGAACATCGATCCCAAAGTCAATCTCCCTATCAGGAGGGAGTCCAGTCAAATCCTCAGGAAATACTTCTGGAAACTCATTAACAATCTGGACTGACTCAAGAGTTGGGGACTCATTATCGTCAGATTTTACTTGTACGAGGTGGTAGAGATACAACCTTTGGAAATCAACTTTCTGGCTCTAAGATATGAGATAAACTTCCCTCTAGGTGCAACAGAATCACTCTTCCACTCTAGAATCAATTCATTCGGGAATTGGAACTTAACGGTTCAGGATCTACAATCAATGGAGGCGTAATAGGCGTGAAGCCAATCCACGCCAAGAATCAAATCAAAATCAACCATCTCCAACTCAACCAAATCAAAAAGAGTATCCCTATGATTGATGGACACTACACAAGCTCTATAGATTCTCTCAGCTCGAATAGACTCACCCACTGGAGTAGAAACATCAAAAGGTTCAAGAAGAATCTCAGGGGCTTTATCAAATCTACTGGCCACATAAGAGGTTACAAATGACAATGTGGCACCCTGATCCATCAAAACATAACAATCAAAAGTAAAGACTCGAATCATACCCATCATAACATCTAGGGAGTTCTCCTAATCTTGGGGACTACCCATGTCATAAAAATGGTTTGTTGCTCCACTTGCGCCTGACGTAGTGGCCCCTCTAGCTTCCTTTAGCTTGCGGGGCTAGTGCAGAAGATTGAACTCGATCAACCCACTTTGGACACTCCTTTTGGTAGTGACCCGATTAGCCACATTTGTAGCATACATCATTCCCTTCACAACATCTCCCCAAGTACATTTTGCCACACTTATCACACGATGGCTTACCTTGTGAACCTTGAGCCATACTAGTTTGTGACTGAGATCCCTGGGGTCCGACATACTGAGACCTCTGAGCATATTTGTCTCTAGGCGCAGGTGCACTAGCAGATTATGGTGTTGGAAATCAGTTACTGTTACTTTTTCTTCCAACCACATGGCTGGATGTCTTAGCTTTCTTACGTCTGAACTCTTCCTTAGTTTGTTGTCTCTCCTCATCAGCTTGTTGCACGAATGTCATCAATCACCTAATATCCATATCACTCATAAGAATTGCTCCCCTCCCATCTCTCTTGGGTCCTCTATTCAACCCATCCACATACATCCCCATCCTTCCCCTCATGTCAGTGACCATGTCCGAAGCATCGCGACAGAGTTGCGTGAGCTTCAACCCTTACTCTTGCTAGTCATAGAGCCCTAAATTCAAGAACTCTCTCACCTTAGCCTCTCTTTGTTACCTTGGGAAGAAATGCCCTAAAAGGCTTCCTCGAACATTGCCCAAGTCAACAACGGGGCATCCTCTCTTCTACCTTTCTTCCATTGTTCGAACCATAGTCTGGCAACGCCCTTAAGTTGGTAAGCAACCAGTTCAACCCTTTCAGCATCAGCCACATACATCACTTGGAACACCTTTTGAAGTTCCTCCACATAGTTCTCATGATCTTCAGTGGATGCATGCCCTGTGAACTCAGACGGATTCATCCTCAAGAATTCGTGGACTCTAGAGGTGTCATGGCAATCCTGTCTACCCGCTCCTTGTCTCGCAGAAGGTGTTGTGATAGCCTGGGCTAGAGTTTGAATAGCCTGGCATAGTTCAGCATTGGAGACCTTATCTTGCGGGGGCTACTCAACAAGGACAGCTGGCTCCACGGGCTCGTCATGTCCTTGAGGCTCAAGTGGGTTAACATTCTGTCAGGCGGGACGTCCTCTACCTCTGATAGCTCTTCTGGGAGGCATGATCACAACTTTACAATGCGTAGAGCACGAATTAGAAGAGAACACTTCATAGAGTATAACTCTATCACACGATTTAGAACATGAAAGAAGTGAAACAATTTTTAAATGTCCTATAGCCTCCAAATTATGGATGTGGATCTCTTCACACCAATAATAAGGACTCTACTAGACACAACTTCATAGACTCCCAAAGACCCTTGAACTCTGTGCTCTTAAACCAAGTTTGTCATGCCCCGGGAGGGTACTAGAGATGTGGAAGGCACACAGAGACTATTGTTAATCTCCAAGAGAACCAATTAGCCTCATCAAATCAATTCAATCAAACAACTCTACAGATCAGCAGAAGTAAAAGCAAGTAAATGGGCTCATCTCATCTAATTTCTTAATTAATATATATCGTAATAGAAGGCTAGTAGAAAGAACTAGCTCACGATGTCAACATCAATGTTCAACTATCATCTATGAAGCCTCTATCACTAATCAAGTGGTGCCAATGACAGACCCATGGCTACCAAAATCAAAATAATAGACTAGTCTAGTGTAACTCAAAAACATGATGAAATAAATAGTGGATCCTCCGGAGTAGGGGAGGCTCATCAATAAGCTGAACGTCCTGGATCTTCAACGTCATGCCTGTTGACGATTCCTAATTCCTGTATCTGCATCATAAAACAATGCAGCTTTGAGCGGTATCAGTACGTGGAATCCATGATATTTAAAATCGCTGAATGAAATAGAAACATGTAGAATAATATGGAACAATCATCGACTTAGAACAATCATAAAATCAACTCGAAACGTCATATGTCTATCTATGCAAGAATCAAGAGTATACAAGTGACCCATCAACCAGTCAACCTCATCAATCAAATCAAACTCATCTCAGAGGAACTCATCTTATCATATCTCATCTCATCTCGACTCAGAGTACTGAAGGTAGGAACTTTCTGGGAGTTTCTCTTATCCGACAATAATAACTTATGAGCTAGTGAATGTACAATAATCAAGCTGATGTTGCCACAACCATTCTAAACTTGCCAGGTAGGGAACGAATCGAATCCCAGAGGGAAACGCCAATCAACTAAGTCCTTTATTGCTTTCAGGGACTTCTAATCAAGAGGGAACCACAATATAATGTGATGGTTCTATGCCTCACCTATGTTTAGCGACGTAGTTTGACGAGTGTAAGTTGGACTAACTCTTAATTTTTCGGTGCTCGATACTCCTCTCATGACTCAATGCTCATAAGGCAATCAATTCAATCAAACCAATCAAATCATAGGGACTTTTAACCCTATCAACAATCAATCTCATGAGGACTTTAACCTTTTCATCAATCAATCTCATATGGACTTTAGCCCTCTCATCATAACATCTCAATCAGTGACTAAATATATAGAACAATCGAATAGACAAATAAGTGGATTTCATTTTTGGAGACTCATAGGACTATCAATTTCTATCAACTAATCATCATTCTCTCATCACAATCACAATCACAATCTACATCCTCCAATCAAGGCTCTAGACTCAATTCTTAAGTTCATTCATGTATGCTTTCAAAATAGTCATATAGGGTGATACAATTTCTCATGAAAATATTCAATTCAAGAAAATAAGTTTATGATGATCATCAACATAGGAAAATATATGAATTTAATAAGATTTTCAATAAAAACCACCAAGAATCATTTATGTAGACTCTTTAGACCATCAACTCATCTATGGCCCTCTATGAGGCACATGAAAGAATAATCTCATGCTTTTAGTTTAGCCTTACATACCTGGGATAGAGCTATCAACAATCACCTTCAAGAATTCCTTTTGAATTACTCAATCTCAAGCTGTTCTCCTCTTTCGTCAAGCCCTAGTCTTGTTAGATTATTAGAATGAGACTTAGAATTGGGTTTTAGACCCCTTTTAACGTCAAAATGACCTAATTAGACATGTATAGAGTTCAGGAGGGGTCAGGAATCAACCGGAATGCTCCTCACAAAATTTAGAAAATTTTCAACTTCGTAATAGCCCAGTCCGCGATGTGGACTGGTCACACACAATGTATTTTCTCAGAAATATTTCTGAACGAGTTTTTCTAATCTCGTCAAATATTTTTGAAAACACATAAGTGTGACTCCGCTACAGAGGCACGACGCGCCTTCATCCAGCACCGTCTCTGTTTTTTTGTATTAGGCTCGAAATTATCTTTTGATCCAATCGCTCTAAAAATCACCGAGACCATTTTCCTACTCCATGTTGCATGCTGATCACAATTCCAGCCTCGAATTTAGATAAGAGCATTGGAAGATGCATTACGCACATACCCTTCCTCTAGGGGTATTTTTGTAATTTTATCGAGCATTACAAATACTTCACCTTACGAGAACATCACCCATTTCATATGAAGAAACTTTCCTTACGGGAACATCACCCATTTTGGATAGAATTCTCCTAATCTATGTTAGGCACATAGTTTAAGGAATGAGAGAGAACCCTCAATCCATCGGTGCTAAGTCGTCATCCCACAAGAACACACACACATATATATACATGTTTTCAAAAGAGGGAATGGTCATTTCCAAATCATTTCAATGCAATCTTAGATGTAGAAGTCAAATATCATTCATAATAATTCATACTTAGACTCAAATGCCAAATCATAGCTTGTACTCATAATACTCATGCATAGGAATAGCTCAATCAAATATATAAGATGGTGCAAGCATTCAAAATGTTCAAAGAGCCATAACCGTAGACATTTATGTGATCACATTCTTCTCATAACCATAATCTTATCAAAATCATTTCATAAAATATAATTGAGCTTCACCCACTTCATAATTTCTATAAAATCCAATGTTCTTGAATGTATATGCCATGAATGATATGAGAATAGCATGGGTAATTGAGATTTAATCAAAAATCAATAATATAATATGAAATTGAAGTAAATCCATAATAAAAAATCCATATTTAAATCATAATATAAATCACCCATGCATAAATCAAGCTTTAAAGGGGACATGCATGTTCATAACTTTATAACTTCAATGTAAATCATCATAATAGGGCTTAAAGTAACTTAAAATCATCAATAACCTACAACCCATATATCAATTCAATTTATCAAACAATAATTCTCAAAACCCATATTTAAAGTAAGCAAAATTCCACGAAAATCAATTGAAAAGAGTTTGGATATTCTTGGTTGAAAGAGACCAAGATTCAATCACACATACCTTGCATAGGAAGAGGAATTTGAGAAGAATTTAGCTTGAAGTTGAAACCCCAATTGAATCCTAGCTTGAATCTTGAAGGTGAGACTTGGAGAGAATTTTGAGAGTCTATCTAGAAACTAATTGTTAGTCTTGAATGAGGGTTTAGAATTAGTGTAGGAGAAGTTTAGGAATGTAAAAGGGGGTTTAAAAGGTCTTCAAAGCCTTGGGGATGGGTCCCAGTATCAAAAATACCTCAATAAAATGGTTCCTTAAATTTTAAACGAAATTTGGCACGGTTGGCTTTACGGGTTGTGAAGCTCTTCATTGTCCATGAAGGCTCCCCATCTAGCCCAGATAGATTCTATGAAAAAGAGAATCACTTCTGGTTCCGAACTTGGAATGAGGTGAAACTAGATGTGTTGGAAAGCTAGATCGCAGGCCACCTAGTTCTTTTTGTGCTAGGAGATATGACTATTTAAAGTTGACCTATCTATCGGTACATGTGAAAAACTTAACCAATGAAATTCCTTTGAACTTGGCTTGATGTAGGAGGCCCATGATGGCCTTAAACAACATAAATAAGCTTGAATTGAAGGCTTGAAGTGAACTTAGCTTGAGCTTGAATATCCTATACATAGAATTTTTCAATGAAGTCACCTTCACGGGAGGCCATACGAGCTATGTAGTGTCACATGGGTTGTGGCACTACCCGTACCCCTCTCCTTAGAAAAATTTCATGATTAAGTTACGAGATTCGGATTCCATATTTAGAAAAAATTTCACTTCGAAAGCCTTACGGATGGCCACACGGGCCGTGACACCCCACACGAGCCATGAACGTGGCCGTGTTACCATACTTGGTTCTAAAACTGTGGGATTTCAAGCCAAGGCCACCACACGAGGTCCATGAAGTGTCACATGGACCGTAAGGGGTCCAAGTGTGGTGTGCCTTAGTTTAAAACACCACATTTAAGGGCCAAATATGCTCCAAAGGCCAATGGCCACTCCATGGAGGCTCCACACGGGTCGTGTGACCTCACACGGACCGTGAGAGCTCCCATGAAGTGTCACCTTGGCCCAAAACTTTTTCGGGAATAAATTTTCATGCTACATTGAGGCCGTACAAAGTCCAGGTCCATACACTCTCATAATACAAAAATTAGTAACACGTCAACTCTTAGTATTTGCATGCTAGTTATTATTATACCAGATGAGCCTATTCAATAATAGTTATGTCAACTTCTTTACCATTACTCATATACTCATGGTCATGCACTATTAATCAAATTCATTGACAGACAACAATCAACAGTAGTGGTCTCATGGAATCCATGCTAAAACTATTAGTATGTTGAATGTGACACTTGATCAAATAGTTAGCATATCGAAATATGACACTCAATCAATATGTGTCTGAACATAAAATATGATTCAATATCTATTGAATGTGACACCCGATCAAATAGTATGTTGGAACATAACCTGATCTAGTAATGTATTAGAACGTGATACCCGATTAACCATTATTATCACAATCACAATCACATCCATAATAATGTTTTACAAACTTTCCCAATTAAAATAACAGGTTCATTGCATGAAATTTTATTATAGGTAGTCCTTTCTTTAGGTTCGTTCTATCTTTCTCAATTTATAACATGCAGGTGATGCCAACAAGTAGTTAACAAGCACGTAGATCATAAACAGGACATATATCATCACTTACAATGCAACCACCACACTTGAAGCCACAAGTAAATCAACGAATTCATTGTATGATATCATCAACATGAAGACAATTCACACTTGCCCTTTTTATTCCAAGAAGGTATTACCCAATCAATTCACATAGAATAATCAACAAAAACACACCCACATATATGAATTTATGTATGTATGTGCATGTGTATATATATTCACATCACTAATTAAACACTAGATACCCTTGGTTATCACAAGTCTTAAGATTTAACAATAATTCAACAATTTCTTTATACAAACTTACAAGGATCATCAACTATCTCAACACGAAGTACTAAGACAAATTATCAAGAACTAGACTATTGCCGCTACCGCAGACTAATCACAACATGCAAATACATCCCTACCCAACAGTAATAGCCAAAAACTTAGCCATCCAGACTCCATGCCTGAAGGCCTAAGCATGAACTCTCTCATCCATCTACATTATACTACACGATAGGAATAGATTTACAACTAAGAAAGAATGAAAAACCTAGTCTACTTGGGCACCAAGCTGGAATTGCAGGAAGTAGATCCCACCCTTTCCTTTTGGATAGTGAATCGATGAAGGCAGACCTAAAATCCATAGATCTTAGCCCTCTTGCGTTAAGATCCATTATCTCCCTTCTTTCCTAAACTAGAGAAGCCTTTTGAGGATTTCTTATCACAACCCAAAATCGTGTGCGATGACACTTGCCTTAATCCACGAGATAAGTCAGCTTAAAAAGGGATTAATATAATAAATCGGAAGTAAAGGAAAACAAATAGAAATCTATAAAAAGATATTTCAACATAGCCAAAACAAATCACAAGTCTTAAACCATTCCAAGACTGTCACATGTACAAGCTCTATTACAAACAATGATATGAAAGAAAATTTTACAAGTCTCAATGTCTTAGTCCTCGAATAAAACTAAATATAATAAAAAAAGAAGTCTTGAGAGTTCGCTGAATACATAAGTTACTACCTCTCGGGTAATTTATTCGACAAAATAGGATTAAGGTGATAAAAAAGAATCAAGCTCACCATCTATGTAAGTGTAGAAGCACGGGTGACTACCAACAACAAGGTACCCAACAAGTAAGTACTAAACACCAAGTGGAGAATAAGGAGCAAAGTACTTGAAACTCAGCATTAAACCACGACAACGACACCCTACACTTAGGAAAGTAAGCATACATGATACAAATATGGATGTCAAGTAGCATATTGCTTCCAAATGAATCACAACCATATGTCACAATTACTGAGTTTAACCATCAATATACATTTTCAAAGATTTCACACAATCATAACATATAGATGGGGTGCAAGATGATGCAATGCAATGTCAAATAATCATGATACATGTCTATCCTACGATATAAATCTATTGATAAACTCAGACCGAAACCCATATAGGCCTCACATGTACCATGTACCTGTGGAAACCATTATCCATCGATATAATCATATATAGACAAAACCATCTCCTGTTATGACTTGAACTTAGGGCCTAGTCGTGACACGACGAATGTGACACCCGAAGGCATCCTATCTAAGCCTTATGTTCATATCATAAGTATTCATAAGGTAAAATAAGCATACATCAAAGAAAAATAGCAAGCGAAAATGTAAATAAGCAAGAAATCAAGTACATCATATCCATTTGTCCAATTCATGCCTCTACATCAAGATCTTGGTAGGGTCTAGTATATAACTCACTAGCTCACCCTCAAGATATACATCCAAAGAGAGTACTAGAGGCTTCAACATAAAAGAAAAGCATCACAGGGCTTGTTCCCGAAGTATGCGAAGTCACCAATCTAATCTTCAGGCTCTATGCATTCGAACGCTAACCTCAATATGGAATGGTCTCCTCATCGTTCGTCCCTACATGGTTAGATCATGTAGGAAAAGAAGTATGCATTAGCACATATAATGTACTAAGTATGTAGGTATGCAATGGATCAAAGGACTTCTCAATAATATCAATATGCTTAATTATAACAATGGATAAGGACACAATATGCATCAGCATGCCATATAAAAATCATAAGAAGAAGCATCATAAATCCATTCATAACCTTAATATACATATGTGGGAATAAGACCATAACTAATATTCATAAGACCATGTGGACTATTACATGAAATCCCGATATTCACTCTACATCGAGCTAAGAGGAGTTTGCTTTGTCAAGGTAAACATGATCCTCACCCTATAGGCTCTATCCTAGCATGGTGAGAATCATCATTTGACCCCTCCCTTTAGGCTCTATCCTAGCATGGAGTATCCATTACATAAGCTAATTGGATTCACTAGCACACCTTTAAGGCATAAAACATAATTTCATTCCTATGGTGGCACATAGTTATGGGACTATGAAATCTACCAAAGCTTTCTCGGTGTCTAGTCATATCCCACGAAATACATAAATAATGCATGTACAAGCTTTAACATAAGTCATACTTTGTTAAAATCATGATTTCATAACTTTCAAAGTAATCATCATAGTCTTTCATAAAACATCAAGTCATAAGAATAGTCATTCTACTTTGCTTTCATTATAGTGTGGGTAAACATTCCAACCTTTACATCATCATAACATTAGGTCTTCATCACCCTCTTTATCATAGCATCATCATAGCTTTCATAACATCACCATTGTCATAATATCATCATCATCATCATCATCATCATCATTAAAATATGCTTTTCATGCTTAAGATCATAGACATAGAAATCCATAGCTTTATCATACAAGACTAGGGCTATGTCTGGGTCTATGGACATTTGAGCCAAAATCATGCAATTGAATGAGATTCATAGAAGAAAAAATTCATTTAAATCGATTTAGGACATTAGATAAGGAACCCATATCAAACCATTAAGTCTTAATCATGCATACTTTGAAATCATATACTTTTGCTTAAAAATCATATACATCATGAAATTTATCATAATTCATGCTTAATTGATTATGATCATCATATAGGAACCATAATCCATGCATTAGAAATCATAGCTTAAAAACCAATAGGAATTCATCATTAAACTTTGATAAAAGAAGGTTTTGGATTGGGCTTCATGGATGAAACTAATCCATGAATGAATCTGTACATACCTCAAGTAGAATCCTTAGAATTAGGGAAGAAAAATCTGGAATAACCTTGGTCAATTCTTCAAGCTTACTTTCAATGGAACCCTTAACTTAGAGAGAGAATTATTGTGAATGCTTAAGAGAATTTTGGGAATTAAAAGCTTTGAGTGACTTAGGAATAAGACTTTATAGGAGTTAGGTCGGTTAGGGTAGTTAGAGTAGCCAAAATGATGTAGTTTAGGACTTAGGAGGATAGGAAACATTAAAAACACCCTTCATTAAAACTGCTAGAACCGTCCACGAGACCCACTTACGGGTCATGAATGGTCTTATGGCTCGTAGCCTTCCTCGTTGATCAAGGCGTCACAAAACTCAAGTTATTGGAATTGCAGCTTCTAATCCACGAACATGCAATACGGCTCGTAGATAAACTTACGGGTAGTAGAACCCTTCCTAGGAAGACCCAGACTTAGTCAAATTTTGATTTCATAGGGCCCCCACCTACAAGACCTACTTACGGGTCGTAGAACAACAAATGGTTTGTTTGCTACTTTGTAAGTCGAGTTTCATAAATTCTTCAATTTTCCAATTTCACTAGGTACTTTCCACGATGCCACCTATGATCCGTGGATTCTTTTACGGGCTGTGTTCTGGATCGTAACCATTAGCAATTTCTCAGTCTTTTAGTTTTTCCAAGCTCAGAAACATGAGGGGGTGTTACATCTCCCTTCAGTTTTTTATTAAATTTTGCTGGAATCATTTTTCATCAGCATAATCATATCTAGCTGGAACCATTTCTATTCGACTTTTTGTCAAATCTTGTCAGAACCATTTCTAGTCGACATTTGTCAAATATATATGAAACCATTTCCCTTTATCTTTTTATCAAATAGTGGGACTTAAAAAAAATTTCGAATCAAACAAATAGACTCTTTCATGTAATACATGAGTGTATGCAATGAATCCACATCATAAATGTAACATCAGATGAGTCAATGATGTAAATAATAGTGGAACAATTCTAATAATGGGGCTGAAATCTAAAAGTTTTTTTTATCCACATATTCTCAAGGCATTTGGAATCAATTAACCAAAACCATTTTAAAACAGTGTTGAAATTAACTCTAAATCACCACTTTAATAAAACTTGAGTTCTTGAACAAAAATTCCCAAGTCTCTTATTCAAAATCGCAAATTTGATATTAAAAATATGATATAATCAATAAGTAAGGAAGATTATAGGTTAAAATAACTTACTCAATGAAATTCTCACGAAAAGACACTTGAAATCGATCCCTCCTATACTCTAAAATATTTTTAAAAAAAGCAAAAATGGAAGAATTCCCAATGTCTAAATTAAATACTATTTAGACAAATTTTACCCTACACAGACATAGCCATCACCTCCATGAACATAGTGTACAATGCCCCCAACCTTCTGCGAACATGGAGGTTCCCAAGCCTACCCTCCACAATGTGGAAGTCTATGCACAATGCCTTCACGAACGCGGATAGTCAGGCCACAAACGTGAAGAAGGACGACACCAGATATTAGTACTCTCACAAGGCACAAAAGTCACGTAATTGATCCTCGAGATTCATTTGGAATACTGTACACACAAATCATATGTGCAATCCTACTAAATTCAATGTTGTGGACTCAATGAAAATGTCAAAAATTAAATCCAAGATCTCCTTGACCCAAAATCTTTTAAGTTCAAGCTAGAACAACTTAAGACTCCAAAATATCGAATGAAGTTTGAGACCTCTACAAATTCAACCAAGATCTTTGCAAGGTCTAAAAATCACCTCCCAATACTACTAGAATTGTTAAAAATTTCAACCAAGTAATCGAGTTTGAAACAATGACTTAAGTCAAACGTTTATTAAATTTTAACTCAATTTCAAACTTAAGAGCTCAAATCCATAATATAAGCCCAAATCTGATTCTGAAAACTCTCCTAGACCAATTTTGATCTTTCGGGATTAATGGAATCAATAAAATTTCATTCCGACACGTGAAACTCCAAAAACATCAAAAACTAAAATTTTAAGCAACTTCAGCCTTTAGAATGTAGAACTTACCAAAAATCTCAGTTTTTCACAGAATTTTCAAATACCAACTTTCAAAACTAATTAAATAATACTTAAGGTGATTATCAAGAGGGGTAAAATAATGTTTTTTTTTAAAAAAAAAATACTAAAAATAACCTCCATGGTCATTACATCATCTACTATAAAAAATTATGTTCATCCTTAAACATAAGGTAAAGAAAATGCTGAAGCCTAAAAAAGATGGGGATAACAAGCCTGCTTATCAAACTCGCTCTCCCAGGTTTCCTCTCCCATGGGTCAATGCCATCACTGAACTTTTACTGAAGCAATATCCTTTGCTCTAAGCTTATGGATTTGCCTATATAGAATAGCCATTGGCTCCTCCTAACAAATCAAATCTTGATCGAACTTTACTGAGTAAAAAAAAGATCACATGAGATTTGTTTGATATATATTGCTGAAGCATAAAACATGAAACATTGGATGTATAGATGATAGATTAGATGGCAAGGAAAGCAAATAATCCACCTATCAAAATCTCGAAAAAATTAATGAATCTAGGCTAAGCTTGCCCTTCTTCCCAAATCTCATCATACCCTTCATAGGAGTGACTCTCAACGATACACATTCACCCTCCATAAACACTAAGGGTCGATTCCTATAGCTCTTTTGGTGACTCTAGGCTATCGACACTACTCTAGATCAAACGTTCTTGCTCCATGAAATCTCTAAGTAAATTAATTTCTAATCTATCCATCGCTATTGAGTCAAACCATCCAATGGTAATCTACATTGTTGTCCATATAAGTACTTAAAAGAGCTCATATGAATACTGTTGTAGGCAAACTCAACTAAAAGTAAGTATTGATTCCATCGGGCACCAAAATCAATCACATGCACCTGAAGGATGTCCTCTCACACTTGAATAGTATGCTTAGGTGGTTTGTCCGTCTGGAGGTAAAATGTTGTACTTATATCTAATCGAGTATCTAACCCATACTGCAATACCCTTTGAAAGTGAGAAGTGAACAATGAACCTTAATTAAAAATGGTCGAAAGAAGCACTCCATAAAGTCTTAACTATTTGATTGATATAAAGATGAGACAACTTTTCTACCATATACTTAACTTTGATCGGAATTAAGTGGGCGGACTAGTCAATAGATCTTCAAAAAACCAAATGGAGTCATAACTACCTAAGGAAGTTGGCAAACTACAACGAAATTTATAGTAATCTAGTCCTATTTCCAAGTGGGAATGGGCATCCTCTGAAATTCACCATTGGGCCTCTAAGGTTCACGCTTAACCTGCTGACATGTCAAACTCCTAGACACAAACTTGGAGATATCCCTCTTTATGCCACACCACTGATGATGTTAGCTCAAGTCATGATACCACTTTTCTACTCCTGGATGAATATAATAATGGTACAATGAAACTTCTCAAAATTAATTTGATTAAGTCACCTACCTAAGGCACAAAAATTCATCCCCCAATCCTCAAAATACCATCAAAAATCCAACATCGCTCCCTTAGCCTCTCCCCTAGACAACCTATCTTGAATGAGACATAACCTTTCATCCTCAAACTGTTGCTCATGAATCTAATCCATCAACGAAGAAGTAGCCTCAATAAAGTAAAGTAGAACACCCTCATTCAAAAGTTAATACCTTATTGAGCTATCAGCTAGCCTCTAAACATCCCTAGCCAAAGGCTGCTCTTCTGCATGAATGGTCCCAAGACTCCCCATGCTAGAAACCTTTCTGCTCTATGTATCGGCCACGGCATTGACCTTTCCTAGATGGTATAGAATGGTCAAATTATAGTCCTTTAGTAGCTCGACCCAAATCCTCTGCCTCAAATTCAAGTATTTTTGGTTGAAAATATGCTGCAAGCCTCGGTGGTCAATGAAAATCTCATAATGAACTCCGTATAAGTTGTCACGACCCGGACCTAGGGTCTAGGAATGACATGGCGAATGGGGACCCGAGAGTCCCCAAACAAGCCTCAAAGTATCCAAATTCACATTATCGTTTCGAAAGCGTATACAAACAATAATCACATAGTTATAAGAGATGGGAAAGTAGGACTCACACAATGGGATATCATAAGGAAAGGGGATTAACATCGATTCATATAGCACGTAGCACATAAAGACTAAGGAGCGGGTAGGTATGACTCACGCTATGGGGGCAATTCGGTACTTAGGATCTTTCGCATCATACCATGTCATCAAGTAACAAGTCTCATAGCCAAAGCACATAACAACATTAAATGGGTAATCAAGCCACAACATAATCTACAACATAGCACTTAACATATAAATGCAAAGGAGTTTACAAGATGTCCAACAATGCCTCCAGTCATAAGATACGATGGGGGCCACTACATACCCCGGGCTTACCCTCAAATATAAATATTCTAAACAAAAGCACCATGGGTAGAGATAGGTGGCTTGTCCTTGGAAGATAGGACTCACCATAACAAGCAAAACTTGAGATCTGAGCTAAACGTTGTGCGGTGGATAGATGTACTCCTCGGTCCCTATATGGTAAGATCATGTAGGCTAAAGTATGCGTTAGTATGTTCAAATGTACTAAGTACGGGGGCATGCAATGCATATGACTTATCAATCCTGCATTTCAATGTTAGATGACAAGGGCACATAATATAGAAGAATCATATATCCAAAGAAGAGTATTATACAATATGCCATGGAGTTCATGATGCATGAAATGCAATGATGCTAATATATAGTAGGGATGTGACCTCAACCGACAAGAGTAAGACCAAGCGAGCTATTACTTGGAATCCCGATGAAATCCCCTCACCGGTACAGAGATGATCTACTAGTCAAAGGTAAACCATACTTCACATTACGTGTACATCACCCATTTCGTATGAAGCAACCCCCTTACGGGAACATCACCCATTTTAGATAGGATTTTTATATAGCATATAATCCTTCACCTTACAGGAAGATCACCCATTTTGTATGAAGCAACCTTTCTTACGAGAACATCACCCATTTTGGATAAGATTCTCATAACAAATGTTAGGCACATAGTTCAAGGAAAGAGAGAGGACACTTAAGCCATCAGTGCTAAGTCAGCGTCCCACAAGAATACATATACGTAAATATATACATGCATTCAAAGAGGCAATAGTAATTTCAAATCCGTTCCATGCACATTTTAGGCTCAAATGCCAAACCATTGTTCATAATATTAATACTCATGCGTAGGAATAGCTCATTTACATATATAACATGGTGCAAGTGCCCAAAATGCTCAAGAAGCCATAAACATAGTCATTTATGTGATCCCATTCTTATCATAACCATAATCTTATCAAAATCATTTCATAAAACGTAATTGGGCTTAACCCATTTCATAATTTCCATAAAAATCCAATGTTCATGAATGCAATGCCATGAATGATGCAGGAATAGCATGGGTAATTGAGATCCAATCTAAAATCAATAATATAATGTGAAATTGAAGTAAATCCATAGCTAAATCATAATATAAATCATCCATGTATAAATCAAGCTTTAAAAAGGACATGCATGTTCATAACTTTATAACTTCAATGTAAACCATCATAATAGGGCTTAAAGTAACTTAAATTTATAAATAACCTAAAACCTATACATCAATTGAATTTATCAAACAATATTTCTCAAAAAAACCATATTTAAAGTAAGTAAAACTCCATGAAAATCAATTGAAAGAGTTTGGGTCTTCTTGGTTGAAAGGGACTAAGAATCAATCCCACATACCTTGATTAGGAAGGTGAATTTGAGATGAAATTAGCTTGATATTGAAACCCTAATTGAATCCTAGCTTGAGTCTTGAGAGAAGAACTTAGAGAAAACTTTTAGGAATTGATTTTAGAGTATGAGTGTTTCTAATGAGAATGAATCAAAATGAAGTAGTATCAGCTAATTTAGAAGCTTAGAATAGGTGAAAAAGTCATAAAGCACTTTTAAAATAAATCATAATTACATAAAAGCCATTAATGAAACGGATGAAAATTTAGTCGTCATGGCTTCATTGGAGGGCTACACGACCCGTGTGATGCCACATGGTCTGTGACATGGGCCATGTCCCAACACTTAGAAAAAAATTTCGCAATAAAGTTACGAGTTGGTGATTCCATACTTAGAAATATTTAGTGTCGTGAGCTATACGGTGGGCCACACGACTCGTGACATACCATACTGACCGTGTGGGTGGCCGTCTGACCACCCTTGGCCTTGTTTCTTTGTTTTCTAGGTTCAAGGCCATCACATGGCTCACCACACGGTCCATGAAGCACCACACGGTCTGTGTGTGGTTCCGGTTTGGCGAGCCTTAGCCCGAAACTCCCTGTCAAGTTCCCATAATCGAACTTATGGCCAAGTACCCCTTCACTGGAGGCCACACGGTCCATGTAACCTCATATGAGCCGTGTGAGCCTCCCTGAAGTGACACTTGGCCAATTATTCTCATGGGGAGACATCATAAAGTCTGATTAAGTCATTCAAAAATCCGGGTCCTTACATCATCTCCCCCTTGGGAACATTTGTCCCCGAATATGAAAGAACAAGGCTTGAAAGGCTTGACTTAGAACATGAAACATCCAAACAAAAGATGCAATACATAACTCACCCTTTGAAAATTATAAAGTCATTAAAACTCATACCAAAGAATATTAAAATCGTTCAAACATCATAAAATATTTTTAATGCATATGTATGCATGTCATGTCATGGGACTCAAGAATGGAAGAATTAGGACCACTTAGAAGAGGAAGAGCCTAATACCTTAGGCTTGAGTAGATTGGAAAAGATGGGGGTACCGCTTCATCATGTCCAACTCCGCTTCCCATGTGGCACTCTCCACACGTTGATTTCTCCAAAGTACCTTCACCGAAGCTACATCCTTGTTAAGGAGCCGCTTCACTTTCCTATCAGAAATCTCTACCAGAATTTCCTCATAAGATAAGTTCTCCTCAACCTCAACACTCTCCAAAGGCACAATAGTGCTAAGATCACCAAATAACTTCCTCAACATAGACGCGTGGAAGACTGGGTGAATGGAACTCAAGTCCGGAGGCAACTCCAACCTATAAGTCACGTTCCCAATCCACTCGACAATCTTATAAGGGACAACGTACCGGGGGCTTAGCTTGCCCTTCTTACAAAAACGCATCACACCCTATGCGAAACCTTCACATCCACCCAATCACCAACATGAAATTCAAGATCTCTCCTCCTAACATCCGATAGGACTTTTCGCGACTTTGGGCTGTCTTCAACCATTCCCTAACCAACTTCACCTTCTCCACAACCTCCAATACTAAATCTAGGACAATCAATGTGATTTCCCCCCAACTCAAACCACCTCACTAGTGACCTACACCTCCTCTCATACAAGGCCTCAAATGGTGTCATACCAATGCTAGCATGGAAGCTATTATTATAGGCAAACTCAATGAGTGGAAGGTGGTCATCCCCAATTACCCTTGAACTCCAACACACAAGCCCTCAATATATCCTCTAAGGTTTGAATTGTCCTCTCAGCTTGCCTATCAGTTTGAGGATGAAAAGTGTTGCTCAACTTAATCTTAGTACCAAGTCTCTTTTGAAACGACCTCCAAAAGTGAGAAGTGAATTGGGGGCCACAATCGGATATGATAGACCTAGGCACACGACGCAATCTCACCTCAGCACTAAAGGTAGTCTTAACCAGTAAAAAGTGAGCCGACTTAGTCATCTGATCAATGATAACCCAAATGGAGTCAAATTGCCCTGGGGTCCAAGGCAAACCAACCATAAATCCATGTTCACATCCTCCCACTTCCAAGTGGGAATCTCAATATCTTGAGCCAAGCCACCAGGCCTTTGGCATTCCACCTTCACTTGTTGACAACTTGGACATTCAAATACAAACTTGGCTATGTCCTTGTTCATACCATGCCACCAATACTCCACCTTCAAATCCCGATACATCTTAGTAGATCTCAGATGGATAGAGTAATGAGAGTTGTGAGCTTCGCTCATGATCACCTTTCGAAGGCCATCCATATCGAAAACACATAATCAGTCTTAGTACCGAAGTACACCATCTTCTCCTTGGGAGAACACCTCAATCTTCTTTTCCACAACCAATTTCTTCAATTCAACCAATGATGGATCTAAATCTTGCTTAGCTTTCACATCAATAACCACCGAAGATTTGGCCCCATTTTGAACATGGATACCACCAGCGTTAGAGTCAGCCAGCCTAATACCCAACCTAGCCAACTGGTGAACATCCCTTGCCAACTTCCTCTTCTCCTCTCCAACATGAGCCACACTCCTCATAGATAGTCTACTAAGAGCATTGGCTACAACATTGGCTTTCCGGGGTGATATTGAACACTCATGTCATAGTCCTTTAGGAGTTCCAACCATCTTCTTTGCCTCAAGTTGAGATCCTTTTGAGTGAACACATATTGCAAACTCTTTTGATCAGTGAAAACATCAACATGTACCCCATACAAGTAGTGTCTCCAAATCATTAAGGCAAAAACTACCGCCGCTAACTCAAGATCATGCGTTGGGTAATGACGGTCATGCACCTTCAATTGCCTTAATGCATATGCTATTACCTTACCATATTGCATATGTACGCAACCCAACTCGATTGGCAAGGCATCACAATACACGACAAATCCTTCTAAGCCATTTGGTAAGGTTAAAATAGGTGTCGATGTAAGACGATCTTCAAGGTTTGAAAGCTCTTTTCGCATTCCTCTGACCACACAAACTTAACCTTCTTTTGGGTAAATTTAGTCAACGGAGACATAATAGACGAGAACCCTTCAACGAACCTCCTATAATAGCTGGCCAACCCTAAAAAACTCTGAATATCTAAAGGAGTCAACAGTCTACACTAATTTCTCACGGCCTCGGTCTTCTTCAGATCAACCTTAATACCATCACCGGACAACACATTGCCAAGAAAAGCTGCTTCACCCAACCAAAACTCACATTTGCTAAACTTAGCATACAACTTATTCTCCCTTAAGGTTTGTAAAATCAATCTCAAATGGTCCATATGCTCCCGCTCACTACAAGAATAAAAGAGGATACCATCAATAAAGACAACCACGAAACTATAAAGAAATGGCTTGAACACCTGACTCATAAGGTACATGAACATGGTCGGAGCATTAGTTAAGCCAAACGACATCACCAAAAACTCAAAGTGCCCATACCTCGTTCGAAAAGCCATCTTGGGGATATCACACTCTCTAACCTTCAATCGATGATACCCAGAACGGGGATCAATCTTTGAGAAGTGGGCAGCCCCTTGAAGTTGGTCGAACAAGTCATCGATCCTAGGTAAGGGATACTTATTCTTAATGGTCACCTTATTCAATTGCCTATAATCTATACACATCTGAAGAGATCCATCTTTCTTCCTTACAAATAACACCAGGGCACCCCATGAGGATATACTTGGCCTAATGAACCCCTTCTCCTACAAGTCTTTTAGCTAATCCTTCAACTTAGCCGGTACCATATGATAGGGAGGAATAGAGATAGGTTGAGTATCCAGTTAAAGATCTATCCCAAGTCTACTTCCCTTTCTGGAGGAATACCGGGCAAGTCCTCGGGAAACACATCCGGAAACTCATTCACCACCGGGACCGACTCAAGAGTAGGTAACTCGAATTCTGTATCCTTGACCCTCACAATATGATAAATGCACCCCTTGGAGATCATCCTCTGGGCCATGAGGTAGGAAATAAACCGACCCTTAATAGCGAAGTCACTACCCTTCCATTCAAGAACAGGCTCATCGGGAGGTTGGAACTTGACCTTCCAGGTTTTACAATCTGTAGAGGCATATGATGCATGCAACCAATCCATCCTAAGAATCACTGTCAAAATCGAACATCTCAAGTCCAAAATATCACACGGGAAGATTTTGTGCAATGCAGAAACAACACAACCACGATATACTCTATGTGCAACAACAAATTCACCCACGGAAGTATAAACTGAGAAAGGATCCTTCAAAATTTTGGGACTCAAACCATACTTAACAGACAAAAGAAAAATTTGCACCCAGGTCAAGCAAAACATAAGCATCAAAATCAAAGACTTTTAACGTTCCAGTCACGACATACGGAGCTTTCTCAACCTCCTGACAGGCATGAAGTGCATAGAACTATTATTTCTTAGGGAAATACCTTGGGGAGCTCTTTGTTGGCCTTGACCACCTTGAGTCGCCTGGCCTTGACCTCTACGAAAATTCTTAGGACAATCGACAACCTTGTAGTTCTTATCATCACACCCTAAACAAGCACCCAAATCCCTCCAGCAAGTACCTATGTGGGGCTTCCCACACTTTCCACATAAGGGATACCCTTGTCCACCACCAACTGGTGCCCTTAGAGAAGGCACTCTAGCATTAGCAACCCGAGCACCAGAACTTTGGCCCTGCTGGAAGTGACCAAAACCTCCACCCTGAGAATCAGAGAACCCTGCATCAAAACAGGCCCTCATAGGATCATCTACTCTCCTATCATTAAGTTTCTCCTCTTCGATCTGCTCGGCATATACCATGAGTCTAGAAATATCCATATCCCGTATGAGCATGGCGGTGCGACATTTTTTCACAAGTGAGTCAGAGATACCCGTAATGAACTTATGCATCCTTGCACGAGGATCAACCACAAGTGTCGGTGCATACTTTGAGAGCTTAGTGAACTTGAGGGAATAGTCCCTTACACTCATACCCCCTTGCTTGAGGTTGATAAATTCAGTCAGCTTGGCCTCCCTAAGTTGAAGTGGAAAGAAATGGTCCAGAAATGCAAGCTTGAACTCCTCCCAATTGACAGCATTACTGTAAACCCTCTCCATAGCCCATTAGGTGTACCACACCTGAGCCACATCCTTCATTTGATAGGCAGCAAATTCAGCCTTCTCCTCAGAAGTGACACCTATAACGTTCAACACCTTGGTGAGCTCATCAATGAACTCCTGAGCATCCTCATCAGCCTTTGACCCATAACACTCAAGAGTATTCATCGGAGTGAAATCTCTCACCCCAGAAGTTGGAGTGGGATCCTGCGGAAGAGTAGCCTGCCTATTCTTAGATGTCACTGCCTTGGCAAGCATAGCAAAGGCCATAAGGAATTCACGTTAGAGATAGGCTCATCCATAGGCCCTTACGGCGCTTGACCCTCATCAGTCAGGGCCGGCCTTGGTAGGTGCGGTCTTCCTCGAGGCATCTTTTGAAATGGAGCAATGACACCGTTAAGATAAGGAAACCAAATATATGAACCATAGCACGACAAAAGGCATGAAGAAGTGAGACAATTCCTGGGACGCCTTCGTAGCGTCCCACTCATAGGGATGGTGCACTTCACACCTACGAATAGGACTCTACTTGACACGGCATGTTGGACTCTGAGGATCATTTACAAACCTAGTGCTCTAATACCATCTCTGTCAGGACCCGAACCTAACTCTAGGAGTGACATGGTGAATGGGAACTCGAGAGTCACCAAACAAGCCTCAAAGTATCCAATTTCACATCATCGGTTCGGCAACATATACAAACAATAATCACATAGTTCTAAGGGACGAGAAAGTAGGACTCAAGCTATATCTATATCATAAGGAAAGGGGATTAACATGGATTCGTATAGCACGTTTCACATAAAGACTAAGGCCTAGTAAGTATGACTCACACTATGGGGGCAATTCGGGACTTAGGATCTTTTGCATCATACCATGCCATCAAGTCACAAGTCTCATAGCCAAAGCACTTAACAATATTCAATGGGTAATCAAGCCACAATATAATCTCCAACATAACACTTAGCACATAAATGTAAAGGAGTTTACAAGATGTCAACAATGCCTCTAGTCATAAGATAGGACGGGGGCCACGACATACCCCGGGCTCACCCTCAAATATAAATATTCTAAATAAAATCACCATGGGTAGAGGATAGCTGGCTTGCACTTGGAAGATAGGACTCACCACCACAAGCAAAACTTGAGTTTCGAGCTAAACGTCATGCGGTGGATAGATGCACCCCTCGATCCTTACATGGTGAGATCATTTAGGCAAAAGTATGCGTTAGTACGTTCGAATGTACTATGTATGTGGGCATGCAATGAATATGACTTATCAATCCTGCATTTCAATGTTAGATGACAAGGACACATAATATAGAAGAATTGTATATCCAAAGAAGAGTAGTACACAATATGCCATGATATTCATGATGCAAGAAATGCAATGATGCTCATATATAGTGGGGATGTGACCTTAGCCAATAAGAGTAAGAACAAGCGAGCTATTACTTGGAATCCTGATGAAATCCCCTCACTGGTACAAAGATGTTCTCCTTGCCAAAGGTAAACCATACTTCACCTTGCGGGAACATCACCCATTTCGTATGAAGCAACCCCCTTACGGGAACATTACCTATTTTGGATAGGATTTTCATATAGCATATAATTATTCACCTTACAAGAATATCACCCATTTCGTATGAAGCAACCTTCTTTATGGGAACATCACCCATTTCGGATAGAATTCTCATAACATATGTTAGGCACATAGTTCAAGAAAAGAGAGAGGACCCTCACTCCGTCGGTGCTAAGTCGGTATCCGACAAGAATACATATACGTATATATATATATTTTTTCAAAGAGGTAATAGTAATTTCAAATCCGTTCCATGCACATTTAGGCTCAAATGCCAAACCATTGTTCATAATATTAATACTCATGCGTAGGAATAGTTCATTTACATATATAAGATGGTGCAAGCTCCCAAAATGCTCAAGAAGCCATAAACATAGTCATTTATGTGATCCTATTCTTGTCATAAACCATAATCTTATCAAAATCATTTCATAAAACGTAATTGGGATTAACCCATTTCATAATTTCCATAAAATCCAATGTTCATGAATGCAATCCCATGAATGATGTGGGAATAACATGGGTAATTGAGATCCAATCTAAAATCAGTAATATAATGTGAAATTGAAGTAAATCCATAACTAAATCCACTTTAAATCATAATATAAATCATCCATGCATAAATCAAGCTTTAAAGAGGACATGCATGTTCATAACTTCATAATCTCAATGTAAACCATCTTAATAGGGCTTAAAATAACTTAAATCATGAATAAAGTACAACCCACACATAAATTGAATTTATTAACAATAACTCTCAAAACCCATGTTTAAAGTAAGAAAAATTTCAAGAACATCAATTGAAAGAGTTTGGTCTACTTGGTGAAAAAGGGCCAAGATTCAATCCAGCATACCTCAACTAGGAAGGTGAATTTGAGATGAACTTAGCTTGAAGTAGAAACCCTAATTGAATCCTAGCTTGAGTCTTGAGAGAAGAGCTTCGAGAGGACTTTTAGGAATTGATTTTAGAGTATGAGTGTTCCTAATGAGAAGAATCAAAATGAAGTAGTATCAGCTGATTTGGAAGCTTAGGATTGGTGAAAAAGTCATAAAACACTTTTTAAATAAATCATAATTACATAAAAGCCTGATGAAAATTGATTCGTCATGGCCTTATTGGAGGGCTACACGGCCTGTGTGATGCCACAAGGTCTGTGACATAGGCCATGTCCCAAGACTTAGAAATTTTTTCCGCGATCAAGTTACGAGACAGTAATTCCATACTTAGAAAATTTTTGCGTCTTGAGCTATACGGTGGGCCACATGGCCTGTGACACACCATACTGACCGTGTGGGTGACCTGTCCAGTTCACATAATGGAAATTATGGCAAAGTACCCCTTCTTTGGAGGCCACACAGTTCGTGTGACCTCACACGAGCTGTGTGGGCCTCCCATAAAGTGACACTTGGTCAATGTTTCTCACAGGGCGACATCATAAAGTCCGATAAAGTCGTTCAAAAATCTGGGTCCTTACACAGGTAGTGTCACCACTGCTTCAAAACAAATACAACTGTAACCAACTCTTAAGTCATGTGTAGGGTAATTTTTCTCATGTTCCTTCAATTGCCTAGAAGCATAAGCAATCACCTTCCTTTTCTTTATCAAGAAACTCTCTGGCTTGACTCCCGACGCATTACAATATACGATAAAATCAACACCCTACTCAGGCAATGTTAAGATAGGTGCAATAGTCTCTTCACATTCACCGGACAAGTGAAATGCCATATTCTTTTGCGTGATTCTTGGAAATAGAGATCCTATGCTGGAAAAGCCCTAAAAATGCCAATAATATCCTGCCAAACACAAAAAAGAATGAATCTTTAAAGCTAAAGTTAGCCTAGTCCATCTTAAACAATCTCAATCATGGACAAATCTACCTTGATGCCTTTTTTGGATTCCAAATGACCTAAAAATGCTATTGAACTGAGCTAAAAATCACATTTGGAGAACTTTGCATAAAGTTTCTCCTCTCTTAGCCTCTTGGGTACAATCCTCAAATATCTGATATACCTGGCTTCGATCTTGGAGTATACCAAGATATCATCGATAAAGACAATCATAAAAGAATCTAAATAGAGGTGGCATACACCATTCATCAATTTCATAAATGTTGTAGTGCCATTGGTTAGCCTAAAAGAAATCACTAGAAACTCATAATGGACACATTGGGCTTGGAAGACTGTCTTGGGCATATCAAACGCTTTGATCCCCAATTGATGGTACCTGGACCTCAAAATAAATCTTGGGAAATAGAGCCACTTTGTGAAGTTGGTCCAATAAATCATCGATACTAGAGAGAGGGTACTTTTTCATTGTTACCTTGTTATGTTTCCTATAATAAATGCACATTCTTATTAACCTATTCCTTTTATTCGCAAATAGTACTGGGGAACCTCACGGTGATACATTAGGGCAGATGAACCCTTTACTAAACTAATCTTGAAGTTTCTCTTTTAGTTTTTTCAACTCAACTAATACGATATGAAGCTATGGAATGGGCTTAGTGCGCTATTTTATATCAATAGAGAAGTCAATAGTTTGATTAGGAGAAATCCTAGAAAGATTAGTAGGAAATAAATGCAAACTCTTGAACCACATGAATGTACTCCATAGAAGGTGGTTAAAAATTAGTATCCCGAGTAAAAGTCAGGTAAGAGAAATAACCTCTATTAATCAACTTTAGAGTTTGAATGTAGGAATAACCTTGTTAGGATAGTAGCCATTAAAACCCTTCTACACATTCCTCGGCCTAGCAGGCATTGCAAAATTCAGCGTCATAGCATAAAAATCAAGAATTATAAGATATGGATAAAGCCAATTCATCCCTGATATGACATCAAAATCAACCATCTCAAGAATAATCATATTATATCAACCCAAGTGTCATCCCCAGCCAATGAAACCAGATAATATTGGTACACCCAATCCACAACTAATGGCTCACCAACCGGCATAGATATATGAATAGGCATTGGCATACAATCACACAAATAATGCAACCCTAACCGGCATAGATACATGTTACGCCCTAAGCCCCATTAAGGCGGACTGGTACCCGTTGCCGACAAGGCTCGGGAGAACCAACATATAACTATACACCTGCTATGGACATTTAAGAGGTTTCCATACTCAATATG
The DNA here is from genome assembly GCA_029948455.1 of Solanum rostratum. NCBI lineage: Eukaryota > Viridiplantae > Streptophyta > Magnoliopsida > Solanales > Solanaceae > Solanum > Solanum rostratum. The sequence continues at coordinate 52,150,741 of CM057047.1, read as the reverse complement.
TTGTCAAAAGAAAGTAAACTGTATTAACAAAACAAAAGTAAATGCATAAGACTAGGCCGTTGGAGCCACAATGTCTATAATATACTATTTGACCACACTTTAATTTACATTGTCTACAAAGCCTCTAGGTAAGGAACAATATCCATATGGGTCGGGACAGGCCCCGCCTCATGACAAACTATACAATACAAAATACAAGTTCTAAACACACAAGCCCCGAAGCAACCTGGAGCTTAGTAATAGCAGCTGAAAGTCCTGTACTCTTACTGGGGAGATCTAGTAACTTCTGTACCTGCAGCATGAAATGCAGGTCCCCCGTAAGGGACGTCAGTATGAGATAATGTACTAAATATGTAAGGCAGGAAATACTGTACATGAAATAAGAACTCAGATTAAATCACATGCTGGTGTGTAAGGATGAAAAGACCACCTTTAGTCATACTGTGGAATCATGTACTTTATGTCTTTTTTTTATTACTGTATCTTTCTTTACTGTATAATCTGTGCACAATATATCATGTAAATGACCAGCTGATCAGTGGTAAATCTGTAATGGGATCGACCCTGGCTAGGTGATTCCTTCACCCCTCGGGCTACCACCCGTAAATGAGATCGACCCTGGCTAGGTGATTCTTCCACCCCTCGGGTTACCACCCATTTATAAGCAACTATAAGTTATCTTTTATTTACTTTGAGATGGTTCTTTTGGTGGTAATAACCTATAGAACTATAGAAATATAGACATGTGACATATGAACAACCATACAAGATAATACCACAATGAAAAGAGAGATACACAACTAATGGATCGTATCGAAGATTAAACAACACATAGACTTTGTTTGGTAAGAAGGGACTCATGTATATTTGGTATTCAAGTACATACGCAGAATTGACAATGGCTATGTATGGGCACATATGAACATGGTAAAGAGTGGAGACACGGTTAGCAGCTATGTCGGAGTTTATATGTGCCTTTATGTGCTAAGGAAGATTATAGATTTCATGCCAAGTAATAGGAAGTCAAGTAGCCTTACATACCTCGCTGTACTATGTCGTTATTACCTCGGAGTAGTATCCTTTTCCTCCAAACACTTATCTACAATATATTAGGTGATAAAACTAGTGTTAGAAGCTAGTAAGCACATCGTAGTAATCCAATTTCACCCAAAAATAATATCCGGGCAGCAAGCTCGGAATTAGCACCCAAAGAGTATTCTTTCAACATTTCCACTCCTAATCGTATTTTCTAATACACATTCCCATATACATGTCATATCCAGCTATTTTAGTCCCATAACAGCATTACAACAACTCATATAGTACATCATACAACGACTCTACACAACATGCACGTAGACAACACAACATTGCGTCCTTCCGCTACACTTCGACGTCAACCATTCCAAATCCATTTCAACCTCAACCAACTGTCCTCAACATATTTACACACAATTACAGTCCCAAAACAGTCCAAAAATAGTCCCTAAGTAGATGGAAAACATGAGACAACAATTCCCAAAAACAGTCCACGAATTCTTACTAATGAGCGGAATTAAGACATCATTTAAGAACTTTTTGTTTGCGGAAGATAAAAGTGGTCCAGCAGCCTCCTCACATCATTCCAGACCCAAGACTTCTTAAAAACATACATATTACTTCATAACCCAGCAAACCAACAAGATAAAAGTCTCTTATTTAACAAGAAAAGTGAACCACAATATTTGGAACACATGCTGTCCCAAAATTCCTGCACAATACAACCAACATACTCTTCATGTTTTTCATGGAAATATTACACCAAACCATGGGTATTTTATCTTACCTTAATCCTCAAGGATTAAGTTCTCTTCAAGAACCCTAGAAGTGTGTCTTGGCTGCTTTAGAAAATGAGAAGAGAGCAACAAGAAACTTAGAGAGAAATCTGAATGTTTGGCTTGAGAAAATGACTAAAAGTTGCTGCTTGTTGCTCCCTTTTATAGGCCACTTTTGGCGGACTTTCTTTTGGGGTTTTAGCCTTATTTTATTAAGGTTATGGGGCAGCTGCTTGGCCCTTTCATTTGGGCCTTATTGGGCTTCAAATGGGATGGGCTTTGTTGCAAACATTTCTCCCCTAAGCCCACTTAGTTTGGGCCCTAGTTTTTAATTGGATTGTAATTGTAATTTGGCCCTTTTCTTATCCATATTGGGCTGCAAATGTTGTCCTTTTATGATGCTAAACCATGGGCCCAAATGACATCCTTAACTCGGGGTTTATTTCTTTATCGGACTTGAACAAATTCAGTGTTGGGCCTTGTCTCCGTTTACCGAGCTTATTTAAGCTAAGCACATAGGTGACTCACCTACTAGCTTCCTAAGTCCCACAAGTACCTCAATTATTTTGCTTCATTTAAGGTCACACTCTCCTTAACTTGACTTAAAAATTATATACGCTCGGTCATCTTAAGCGTTAGACGTACATATAGCCCTTTAATCTAAAGTTCACGCACTTTTAAAAATATGTGCGGATTTGACCCTGCCATATCATGTTTCATCTGTGTTGGACTAGTACATGTAAGATGTGGGGTGTTACAATACATGAATTGGCATTGGCATACAATCACACAAATAATGCAACCCTAATGAGAAATAGGTAGAGACTTAGGAATAAGTAGATCTAGGATCAAACAACATAGATGTAGGTCAATGAAAAACTAGAACAATACCTATGATAACCACATCCAAAGCCTCAGCCTCAGGCTTTCATGGAAATGCATGGAAATAAGCTCCCCAAGTGTCACCTACCTAAACCATACCTCTACCACCCTGATGAGTCAAAGCATCAATAGTACTTCTACCTAAAGTATGACTACTTCTACTAAGATGAACTCTACCACGACCCCTAGTTTGTGGAGTAGAACCTCTAGCTGAAGGCACTGCATCTCTAATTGGAGTAGTTGAGTAGGTACGATGAGGACCCAAATAAGTCTGCATAGGGAACTATCAAATCATATGGCCAGGGTCCACACACTAATAACATGATCTTGAAATTGTAAGTTATTGAGAAGAACCAGATGGAATTCTATAACTACCTTGACTAGTAGGACTTTAAACACGAGATAAACTATGACCACCCTTTAATACTAGGAAGGATCATGCACGGTTCCCTGACTCTAAGAAAATATACTAACTCTATGTGGGCCCCTACCTCCTAATGAGGTATAAGAATACTATCCAGTAACATGGGCCCTCTTGGGGTCCTTAAGCTCTTCAAGAATCATCAACTCCACCTCCTTAGTGGTCCTCACAATAGACTTAAAAGGAAGCTCCTTCATGAGCTACTCTAAACATATAGGGTTTAATAGAAAAGGTCAAGCTCCTCATAAACTGACAAACCCTCTCTATCTTATCCAAAATCAAAGCTAAAGCATGATAAGACAACTAGAAAAAATGAGCCTCATACTTAATGACGATCGTACTACCCTCCCTTAAATTCTCAAACCTCAATCGACTCTCCTCCCAAGAACTCTAAGGAATAAAACAATTTAAAAGCATCGGAGAATACAACCCACTCTACTGGAGGGGATCTAGCAGATCTAGGTCTCAAATAAGTCCTCCACCACTTCCTAGCTATCCCATGGTGCTGAAGGCCATTTACCCGAACACCATGAGGATCAACCAAACCCACTGCCTCTAACATCTCATGGCATAAAGTCAAAAACTCATGGTCATCCTCCCCCTTACCATCCGAAAACCAACCTCTCATAACTTTGTTGATCGTTTACTACAAGAACTAGTCAAGAGCAATCTATACTGATTCAGAAACCACTAGTAGCTCGCTCACCCAATCATGAACAATTGAACACTAAATGATAGAAACCTAACCGCTTAACTAGGTCTGTGAATCTCTTGAAGTGCCTATAGCACTACCACCTTGTGTAAAAATATCAAGAATACCCATTATCCTCAATAAAGTGCCTAGTAATGAGGGCGCAACTCCAAAATCCAAAAGAACTTGGTCCTCTCTAGGATTAATTATAGGATCAAATGAAATGCCCCTTTTATAATCTCTGTCTAGTGTCACTCTTCGGGCAAGCCCTGTACCTCTAGCCTGACCACTGCCCCTTCTTTGAGTCTCAACAATATCCTCAGGTTCTGCCTCCCCTCCTTCCCTACCAACTGATATGCTACTCTTGGCCATCTACCAAGATAAAAAGTTAAACCTTGACACTCACACAAGTAACTCTGTATAAGAGGAATTGAAAGAACAGCGAAAATTATTTCCTAATAATCTCCGAATTCTCTCAAAGATGAGTGATGGACGTCTCTGCACCAATCAATAAGACTCTGCTCAAGTAGGCTTGTACACACATGAGACCTATGAAGTTGGGGCTCTGATACCAATTTGTCTCAAACCAAAATTAGGGGTAATAACACCTCCCTTAACCCATCGAGAAAAGTCAGCCTAAAAATGGATGTAACGTAATTAAGTGAAAGTAACACGAAAAATAGGAATCTATAAGAGAATAACTCAACAATAGCTAAAAAGAACCATAAGTCTAAAATCATTCCAAGGCTAGTATCACATTTACAAGCCTCTATTATAGGTAATGATGTGAAGGAAAAATTACAAGTCTCAATGTCTTAGTCCTTGAATAGAATAAAAGACAATATAAAGGAAGCACTGGAAGTATGTTGAATAGATAAGTTGCTACTCTCGAGTAATCCAGAAGTTCAAATTAAATAGGATTAAGGTAATCAAGAAGGATCAAGCTCACCACTTACACAAGAATAGAAGCAAGATTGAGTACCAACAACACGGTACCTAACAAGTAAATACTAAACCAAGTGGAGGATAAGGAAAAGAAGGACTCCAACCATACCATCTAAACCTCTAAACCTATAACCTGCACTCAGGAAAGCCAACATATGAAATACATATTTATAAATCAAGTAATACGTTATTTCTAAATTAATCACAATCTACATATCACAATTACAGATTTTCTCCATTAATACACATTTCCAAGGAGTTCACACAATCATATCATGTAAATGAGGTGTAAGATGATATAATGCAATGTCAAATAATCATGATGCATATTTGTCCCATGATACACATCTTCTCATTTACTTATGCTGGAACCCTTTGGGGACCTCACATCGATCATGTATACACTAGTATGATTTCCCATCAACATAATCATATCTAGCAAGAACTATTTCCCTTCAACTTTTTATCAAATCTTGCCAGAACCATTTCCCATTGGCATATTCATATCTAGTTGGGATCATTTTTCTTTGGCTTTTAATTAAACAATGTCAAAACTATTCCCCTTCGATATCTATTAAATCTTGATGAAACCATTTCCTATTGATTTTTCATCAAATAATAAAACTCAAGCAATCCTTTAAATCAAGAAAATAACACTTTCAAGTAATACATGAGTGTATACAATGAGTTCACATGATACATGTAACATCATTTGAGTCAATGAAGTAAATCATTGCTGCAATAGTAGAACCATTATCATCAATTAAAGTTTATCGTTAATCAAATAAATATCAACAATCATGTTTATCAATAATCGAATCAAACCCCAATAATCAAATCTCTCAATACAATTCAAGTTGTTATATACAACCACATAGCCATTTTTAATTTATGTCATGCCTCTAAATCTATAAGGACGTGCAAGCAATTGGTGCCCTCAAGACTTGAGAAAACCAACATATAACCTGTGCCCACTATGCATATGACTGTGACAACCACAAACAGTGACAAGTTCTCTCCAACAATAGATATAAAAGATCAAAATAGGTAGTATCCAAACTTACATACCAGACTTCGCTGTTGAGGCCACAATTATTTAGAGACCGAACTATATACAATAAGTCTACAAAGCCTCTATAAGATAAAAGACCTTAACATAGGTCGGGACAGGCCCCGCCTTACATTAAACTATTATATAATACCAAAATGCATATATTAAAGACTTAGTAAAGCTCCAGATCAACTTGGAGCTCACCAAAAGTAGCTGAGTGTCAGGTGCATCTACATTAGAGGACTACTAGCTAGAGTACCTGCACCTACAACATGAATTGCAGCATCCCCCAAAAGGGATGTCACGAAATAATATATTGAATATGTAAGGCAATAACATATGTAAAATGAGAACTCAAGTGAAATCAATTAGAAAGATATAAATGCACAAATAATAGTAACGACCACCTTTGTTGTACTTGTGGAACCATGTACATTGCATTATTTTCTTTAATTTTTAGTGCTTTATAATTATTTTAGACATGTAATATAAATGACCAGCTGATCAGTGGTAAAAGAGGATGACCCATGCTAAGCATTTTAACCCGTGGGATACTGTCCTTATAGCTATACCAATTAGGATCGACCTATGCTAAGCTTTCGCCCCTGGGCAGCCACTTTTATAACCCAAGTGAGATCGACCCATGCTAGGCTCTTGCCCCTGGGCTGCCACCAAAGTTGTGGACAGTGTTCAAGTTATTCTTTAATACTTTGAGATTGTTACTCTGGTGGTCATGACAATTTTGATGATTTGGAACTATGTATCCATAGTGTAATATATGACAATGGTCACTTAACGCAGTACAATAATACAAGAATTGGATGTAACATTAATGTGCTACTTAGGAGTGTAATGACACAATTGGCTTCACGAATGAAAGAAGACTCATCATGCTAGTGCTTGGAAGAGTAAGCTACCGATTTACTAATAAATAACACTGCCACTATTGGAATAGCACTTGAGAAGCTCACTAGTTGATAGTGACACGAGTGTTATATTTCATGCCAAAAAATATGAAATTGGATAGCCCTACATACGTTGTTGTATGACCTTGGTATTACCTTGAAGTAATCTCTTTTCTTTCCAAATGTTTATCTATAATAGAGTGGGCGATAAAACTAATATTAGCAGCTAATAAAAATGTGTTGGTAGTTCAATCTTACGCAAAATAACATCCAAGCAGCAAGTTCGTTATTACCAACCTAAGGGTGTTCTTTCAACCCTTCCCCCTCTAATTGCATTTGTGTAATACATATTTTTATATACATAGTCCACCTCAGCTTGTGTTTAGTTCTGTCATACACTTACAACAATTCACAAGGTACAACACATAACTACTCCACACAACACATAATTAAGTGGTGTAACATTGCACCTTTTTTTCTATATTTCAGCACCAACAATCCACACCCTTTTCCAACATTAACCAAACTGTTTTCAACACACTTACGCACCCAAATAGTCCCAAAACAGTCCAACGTACATGGAGGACGTGAGACCCTAATTCCTAATCATACTCTCATGATTTCTTATCAAACTTACACTTAAAATATCGTACTTAACCTCATGTCAAAGGAAAATAAAGATGTGGTAGTAAAATACTTCAAGTCTGATAAATTGTCCTTTTTAATTCAATTTCTTCAAGAACTTCAATTTCTCTTCGCACTTTAAATCAAACAAGAAGCCAAAAGTCTTTTACCAATCAAGAGAAATAAGCAGCAACTTGGGAGAATATTCTTCCCTATATTTCTATTTAAGCGTAAGAAACATGTTTTCCTTGTCTTTCATGATAGAATTAAGCTAATTCTATACGTATTCTCACTCACCTTAGCCTTCAACAAGAAGGGACTTCTCAAGAACCCTTAAGGAATTTTAAGGTTGTTATTCCTTAACCCTTGAGAGAGAAGAGAGAGCTAGAGTTTAATCTATTTTTTAGTGTGTTAAAATGAATAAAATGTCCAGCTATCCTTGCCTTTTATGTGCCTTTTTTGGCCCTTAAAATAATCTCTTAGAACCTTCTCATTCTGCTTATTCTCAGCCACTAAATGGCCTAGTTAATGCTGCTGCTTATTTATGTCAAGCTACTTAAAAAGCTCAAAGTAGGTGATACGCCTACTTGCTTTATCTTTTTTTAGGCTAACTACTTGGGCCTTGGCAGATATGGAAGGTGGACTTCCTTTGTTTTCCATTTTCCTTTCTCTTACTTAGTTTGAGCCTCAAGTGAGTCCATTAACGTAGGCTTAAATCTGACTCATTAGCCTTGGACACCTTAACTAAATCCATATAGCTCAAGTAGGTGTAGCACCTAGTAGTTTAATTAAGTCGAGCAAGCAACCCACTTATCTTATTTTTTTTAAACATCACTCCCTCTTGGTGTAACTCATTACTTTACCTTAATCATTAAACTCAACCACACCTTACTATCTCGAGGTGAAATACTTTCATTTAGTTTGACTTGGAACACATCAAGTTGTCCTCACACCTTTTATCGAATTCAAATCATCATTACTCAAATATGAAACTTGGTTCGTCGCCTATACCATAAGAACATGTAAAAGGTCATGTGGATAGAACTAGCCTATGTATAACATGGAGTGTTACATCCTCCCCCTTAGGAACATTCATCCTCGAATGATAATATAGTTAGTCAGCCCAGATAAGTTCAAGCCTATGATACATATTACATAATATACATAGACACATACTAATTTGTCAATGCCTCAACTCCAACTTTTTCATCCTTCTTAGTGGACTGAAAGAGATAGGGGTGCTTGGATTTCTTTGCTTCTTCCACTTCCCAGGTAACCTCTTCTACTTGCTTGTTCCTCCATAGTACTTTTACGGAAGCTATTTCTTTGTTTCTTAACTTTTTAACTTGTCGATCCAAAATAGCAATGGATACTTTCTCATAAGTAAGATCTTTTGTAACTTGTACATCTTCGGTTGGAGTGATACAAGATGGGTCAACTATACACTTCTGAAGCATTAAAACGTGAAATAGTGGATGAACCACAGAAAGCTCCTGAGATAGCTCTAATTCAATACAACTTGGCCAACTATTTTAACAATCTTATATGGTCCTATGTAGCGTGGACTGAGCTTTCCCTTTTTACCAAATCTCATTACCCGTTTCATTGGAGCCACCTTCAAGAACACCCAATCCTCTGTGGAAAATTCTAGTCCTCTTCTTCTAGCATCTGCATATGATTTTTGTTGACTTTGAGTTGTTGCTAACAACTATTGTATTATCTTGACCTTCTCAATAACTTAATGAACAAGATTTGGCCCAAATAAGGCAGTCTCTCCTGCTTCAAACCAACCGATTGGTGACCTACACTTTCTTCCATACAAGGTTACATAAGGTGCCATTTTGATACTCGAGTGGTAGCTATTGTTGTAAGTGAATTTAGTAAGTGGCAAATGGTCATCTTAGCTAACTTTGAAGTCTAATACACAAGTTTAAAGTGTATCCTCAAGTGTTTGGATTGTGCGTTTTGCTTGACCATCTGTTTGAGGGTGAAAGGCTGTACTTAAATTGACTTGCGTCCTTAAACTCCTCTGAAAGGACTTCTAAAAATTTGCAGTAAATTGAGATCCCCTATTGGATACAATAGACATTGGCACTCTGTGTAGCCAAACTATCTGTTTAATGTACAACCTTGCATATTCTTCAACTGTATAAGTAGTTTTTACTGGCATGAAGTGCTCTGATTTAGTGAATCTGTCAACTACTACCTATATGGAATCAAACTTCCAAAATGAGCAAGGCAACCTAGTAAACAAATACATATTGATCATGTCCCACTTCCAAACTGGATGTTCTATGTGCTGCAAATACCCTCTAGACTTTTTGTGTTGTACTTTAACTTGTTGAAAATTTAGACATTAAGCCACAAATTCTGCAATATCCTTCTTCATTTTCTTCTACCAATATGCTTCTTTCAAGTCATGATACATTTTGGTTGAGCCAAGACGGACCGAATATCTTGAATCCAGTACTTCTGTTATAATTCTCTATTTTAGCCCATCTACATCAAGTACGCACAAGTTGTTTTAAAATCAAAGTACTCCCTCTTGTGTGAGCTCAAATGCCTCTGTCATATCTAGTTGTACATTCTTCTCAAGCCGTAATAGAATGAGGTTTATGTACTATTTCTCTTTCAATTATGCTATCAATGAGGAATCTGCTGCATTTTGCACAATAACTCCTTCATCTGAAGATTCAAGAAGGCGAACTCCTAGGCTAGCTAATTGATATAGATCTTTACTTATCCATTGTCTGATCGTAGACAGCTCAAAAGTGCTTGCCATTGTTTTATGGCTTAAAGCATCCGCCACCACATTCGCCTTTCCGGGGTGATACAAAATATCAATATCGTAATCTTTTAATAACTGAAGCCACCTTCGTTTCCTTAGATTCAGGTCTTTTTGCTTAAAGATGTATTGTGGACTCTTGTGATCAATATATATGTCAATATGAACTCTATACAAATAGTGGTGCCATATCTTCAGAGAAAATATAACTGCTGCTAGCTCCAAATCATGGGTTGGATAGTTTTTCTCATATGAATGCAACTTCTTTGAGGCATAAGTTGTTACTTTACCATGCTGCATCAAGACACATCCTAAGCCCACTCCCAAAGCATCATAATGCTCTGCATAACCTTCTGTTCCTTCAGGAAGTACCAATACAGGTGTCGTCGTCAATTTATTTTTCAGCTCTTGGAAGCTTCTTTCACATGCATCGCTCTATTGGAACTTGGCTTCCTTATACGTTAGATTGGTTAACGGTGCAAAAATAGAAGAAAATCCATCAACAAACCTCCTATAATAACCTGCCAGCCCAAGGAAACTACAAACCTCTGTATGTGTTTTAGGTCTTGGCGAGTTCTTCAAAGCTTCTATCTTTTGGGTATCAACCCTTATTCCTTCATCAGATATAATGTCCCTTAGGAATGCCACCGATCTTAACTAAAATTCGCACTTAGAAAACTTTGCATATAACTTACCATCACGAAGAATTTGTAACACTTGTCACAGGTGATTAGCATGATTTCCTTCTAATCTTGAATACACCAAAATGTCATCTATGAATACTATCACAAACGCATCCAAAAATGGCTTAAACACCCTATTCATCAACAAAAACATACCCAGTGGAATCCCATAAGTGGGGTCTGGGGAGGGTAGAATGTACGCAGACCTTACCACTACTCATAGAAGTAGAGAGGTTGTTTCTTGGGAACCCTCGTCTCAAAAACCCATAAGCAGAATAAACTAGATATGACAAAAAGGAAAGGAAAGGGAATAGAAAGAGCGACTATTAATGAAAAGCACATATCAATATGTAACACACATATGACAGATAATGACAACACATGATATAAAACACGCCTACTCCTGCTACCTTACTATACCTCAAGGCCAGACATCCCCCTAACCCTACCAACAAATTAGCCTGCTACTCTAATTCACGACCTCCACTTATTTCTATCTAAGGTCATGTCCTCGGTGAGATCCAGTTTCGCCATATCTTGTCTGATCACCTCCCCCTAATTCTTCTTCAATCTACCTCTACCCCTCTGTGTAACTCCCAAAACGAACCTCTCGCACCTCTTAACAGGAGCATCAATACTCCGTCTCTGCACATGTCCAAACCATCATATTCTCGCTTCCCTCATCATATCAGCCACTGGGTCCACCTCTAGCTTCTCCTGAATGGTCTCATTCCTAATTTTATCCCGCATTGTATGGCCACACATCCATCTCAACATCCTCATCTTTGCAACATGCATCTTCTAAAGTGTGCATTTTTTATTGGCCAACACTCCACCCCATACAACAAAGATGGTCTAAGCACCATTCCGTAAAATTACCTTTGAGTTTAGGTGGTATCTTCTTATCATACAATACTCCAGATGCAAGCCTCCACTTAGTCCATGCTGCCCCAATACGATGTGTGACATCATCGTCGATATCGCCACTACTCTAGATGATGGACCCCAGATATATAAAGTTTTCCCTCTTAGAGATAGGTTGAGTGGCAAGCCTCACATCAATGTCTGCTTTATCCCTTGCAACACTGAATTTGCACTCCAAGTATTCTTTTTTGGTCCTACTTAGTTTGAATCCTTTGGACTCCAAGGCGTGTCTCCAAACCTCCAACCTATCACAAACTTTAGTCCGAGTCTCATCAATTAGTACTATGTCACCTGCAAATAGCATATACCATGGAACTTCCTCCTGGAGAGATGCGTTAGGTCATCCATCACTAAGGCAAACAGGAAAGGGCTCAACATAAATCCTTGATGGAGTCCCATCTCAACAGGAAAATACCCTATTCATCAAATCCATAAAAATAGTTAGGGCATTTGTTAGGCCAAATGACATAACCAAGAACTTAAAATGACCATACCGTGTTTAAAAAGTTGACTTAGGTATGTCTTGATTTCTGACTCTCACTCGTTGATAACTCGACTTCCAGTCAATCTATGAAAAACATTTAGCACCCTGTAACTAATCAAATAAATCGTCAATTCTGGGGAGGGGATATTTGTTCTTTATCATCACCTTATTTAATTGTCGGTACTCAATGCACATTTTTGATGAGCCATCTTTCTTGCGTTCAAATAAAACTGGTGCTCCCCAAGGGGACATACTAGGCCTTATAAGTCCCTTTTCTAGCAAATCCTTTAATTTCTTTTTCAACTCCGTAATTCTGCCAGGGCCATTCTATATGGGGGAATGGGTATAGGTTGTGTATCTTGAAGCACATTAATACCAAACTCAACTTCGCGCTCGAGAGGCAAACCTGGGAGATTTTCAGGAAATACATTTGGAAATTCATGTACCACCGAAACAGATTCAAGGGTTAGGGGATCTGCATCTATATCTCACCCTTACTAAATGGCATATGTAGCCTTTGGACACCATCTTCCTTGCCTTAAAATAGGAAATAAACCTACCTCTTGGTGCCCTTATATTACGTTTCCATTCAAAGACTGCGTCCTTTGGAAAATAGAACTTCACCATCTTAGTTTGACAATCCACCATGGTATAACAAGAAACCAACCAATCCATACCCATTATAACATCAAAATCTATCATTTCTAGCTTGATAATATCAGCCAACATATCATGGTCACAAATAGTTACTATGCTATCACGATAGACCCTTCTAGCTATAATAGACTCACTAATTGGCATAGACACTTCAAATGGTTTAATCAATAATTGGGGTAATCTTTTTAACATCCCAACAATTAATGGAGTAACATATGATAGAGTAGATCCTGGTTAATGCATATACAATATGTGAAAAGATGGACAATGTACCTGTAAAAATATATCCGGGGAAGCCTCTAAATTTTGCTGGTCTCCTAGAGCATATGTTCGAATTTGAGCTCCACTAAAACTAGCTGCTCCTCTAACACCCCTACCATGACTTTCCGATAATTGTGGAATGTACCCTACCTAATGAAGGCACTGTCGCTGATGATGCAGCAATTGATCCAGTAGGTTGGGCAATACCACCCGTATCCCTTTGAGGGCAATTTCTCATCATATGACCCGGTGTACCACACCAAAAACAAAGATCTATCCCAAAATGACATGCACCTAGATGAGTCCTTCTACATTTCTTACAAGGCTATCGAGGAGGTCTTGATTGGCTCATACTCCCTTGACCTTGGTGCTCTACTGTTCGTGGACCTTAAATTTCACCTTGTTGCCCAAACTGATTTCCCCTAGACCCTTGATATAGGTGTGGAGCACTAGCTGTAGAGTAGGAAAATGATGACCTAGGTGGTCTATTAGAAAATCGAGGCTTAAAATCACCTTGGGATGATGTAAACTGCCATGTAGATCTAGCCCTCTTGGACTGTGCTCTTTTCGACTCTTGTATCCTTCTCCTTGGCCTTTGATCCTCCAACATTTATGCAAAAGCTTGCATCCTTCCTATATCCATGTCTTTATTCGAGGAAGAAATGGTACAATCTCTGACCAGGTAAGAATCTAATCTATCCACATATTGATGAGCTCGATCCTCCATAATAGCAACCATATTAGGAGCATACCTGCCAAGGAATTAAATTGGAGACTATACTCTCTCATGCTCATACCTCCTCGGTGAAGATTTGAGAATTGATTTGCACGGGCCTCCCGAATCTCCAATAGAAGATAGTGTCAACAAATTCCTTTTTGAACTCTTTCCAAATAGCTGGAGGCATATCTATACCCTGGATTGCTTCCACGCTTCATACCATAGTATATCTACACCCTTTAATCTATATGTTGCTATCTCAACAACTTCTATACCATTTACATGAATGACGTCCTAGGTCCGCTGGATTTAATCAACAAAGTCTTGTGGATCTTCTTTAGGATTTGACCCAGTGAATGAAGGAGGATCCAAATTAAGAAAGTCACATATCTGTGTGCTAACGGCCCTATCTGTACTACCAGTACCTGCTATTGGGCCTTCTTACCTTTGACTTTGACTAGTAACTATACAAGTCAATAATTGGACCACATTCCTTAAATCTTACTCTGTAGCTTTAATAGGAGACCTTGAGGTGTTGCTGCCCTCCTTAGCTCCGCTGGAGGTGGAGTAGTCGGGGAACTATGTGATAAAGACTCTTCTGGAATCTCACTTTGGTTAGGTCTAGCTCGTGATTGGCTGGTCCCTTCTCCAAAAATGTATCTACTTACCTGCACTTCTTCGCCTTGTGACAGACATCTTTTGCAATATATAAACACAAATAATTTAGGGGTTAAATATGATCCACCTAAATAATGCCTCTATGGCACGATCTAGGAAATGAAATAAAAGAGGCAACTCCTAAATGTCTTGTAGCCTTATGGTTATAGATATGGTGCACAACATATCCATAAGCAAGAATCTACATAGACACAACTTTGTAGACTCCCTAGGATGACCTGCTCTGATATCAGTTTTGTCACGCCTCTAAATCTATAAGGAAGGACAGACGCTCGGTGCCTTCAAGGACTGAGAGCCCCAACATATAACCTGTGCTTACTATGCATCTCATTGTGACAACCACAAGCAGTGACAAGTTCCTTCTAGCAATAGATATAAAAGATCAAAATAGGTAGTACCCAAACTTACATACCAGACTTGGCCGTTGAGGCCACAACTATTTAGAAACAAGATACAACCAAACTATATACAATAAGCCTACAAAGCCTCTACAAGATAGAAGACCTTAACATAGGTCGTGACTGGCCCTCTTTTACTTTGAACTATAATATAATACCAAAACGCCTATATTAAAAACTCAGTAAAGCCCCAGATCAACTTGGAGCTCACCAAAAGTAGTTGAGTGTCGGGTGTGTCTACACTGGAGGTCTACTAGCTGGAGTACTTGCACCTACAGCATGAATGGCAGCATCCCCCAAAAGGGACGTAAGAATGAATATTGTACTGAATATGTAAGGCAATGACATATGTAAAATGAGAACCCAAGTGAAATCAAGTAGCAAGATATAAATGCACAAATCATAGTAAAGATCACCTTTGTTGTTCTTGTGGAACCATGTATGTTACATTATTTTCTTTACTTTTTAGTGCTTTATAATTCCTTTAGACATATAATACTAATGACTAACTGATCAGCGGTAAAAAAAGATGACCCATGCTAGGAATTTTAACCCCTGGGATGTTGTCTTCATAGCTATACAAATTGGGATCAACCCATGCTAGGCTTTTGCCCCTAGGCCGCCACCCTTATAACCCAATTGAGATCGACCAATTGTAAGGACCCAGATTTTCTAAGTGGCATTGGCCAATGTCCTAAAAATTTTCCTAGGTGAATTGCTAGGCACCCCTCCACGGAGGAGCCTACACGGCCCGTGTGATACCACACAGACCGTGTGGCCTCCCGTGAAGAGGCCCAGGCCCAGATCACGGTTGGGGATATTTTGGGACGAGGAGTAATGCTGGAGAAG
The DNA here is from genome assembly GCA_029948455.1 of Solanum rostratum. Classification (NCBI taxonomy): domain Eukaryota; kingdom Viridiplantae; phylum Streptophyta; class Magnoliopsida; order Solanales; family Solanaceae; genus Solanum; species Solanum rostratum. The sequence goes on along the minus strand of CM057047.1, from coordinate 52,134,971 downwards.
TGAGGGCACACGGGCACTCACACAGTCTGTGTGACGCCACACGGCCAATGTGGGCCTCTGTATGACGCACTACGTGAAAATTATTCTAAGTATAAAATTACTGTCTCGCTTTGTCGTGCAAAATTTTGTTTCATGTATTGTGGCACGGTCGGTGTCACGGCCCGTGTGGAAACACATGGACCATGTTAGTTCTGTGAATTTCTCCTTCGGCTGATTTAAGAGTTGGGCCATGATCGTTGTTCACGGTCTGTGTGACGCTACGCAGACCATGTAGTGAGCCGTGTGAGCCAGACGGACCAAATTTAGGTCCATTTCATTAAGCAAATTTATGTAATTTCAATTTATTTTAAACATGAATTCTGACCTTTTACCTATACTAAATCCCTAATTCAGCTAATAACCCCTCCCCTCATGCTTCATTCTCCTAACACACTATTGCCTCTTATGATCACCTCCCTATTTTCCCCTGATTCTCCATTCTCAAGGATTCAAGCTAGGGTTCCAATTAGAATCAATTCAATCCTAATTTCTGCTCATCCAATCAAGGTATGTGGGATTTATTCTTGGTCCCTTTCAACCAAGAAGACCCAAAATTCCTTTCAATCTATTTCATGAATTTTAGTCGCTTTAAATATGAAATTTCATTATTTGATTTTATTAAATCTAACTAGTGTATGGGTTGTATTTTACTTATCATTTCAATTCATTTTGAATACTATTATGATGATTTACATTGAGTTATGAAATTATGAACATGCATGTCCCCTCAAAAAGTTTCTTGTGCATAGGTGACTATTACTATGATTTAGATATTGATTTAATTACGGATTTATTCAATGTCATATTATGAGGTTGATTTTAACTTGAATCTATGTTACCGATGCTATCCTCACATCATGCATTGCATTTCATTCATGAGCATTGGCTTATGGAAATTATGAAGTGAGTTAAGCCCAATTATGTTTTATGAAATGATTATGAAATGATTTTGGTAAGGCATTGGTTATGATAAAAAGGTGATCACCAGTATGTCTATGATTATGGCTCTTTGAGCATTATGGGTGCTTGCACCATTTTGTATATGTGTAGATGAGCTATCTTGCATGAGCATTATGATTATGATCTTTGATTTGGCATTTGAGCCTAAAAGTGCATTGAACGTTTTGAAATGGATATTGACTCTTTTGAAAGCATGTATATGTATAAGTATTCATGTGGGATGTTGTTGACTTAGCACAGATGGATTGGGGGCGTTAGGGATATCCCTAAAGTCCCTCCCCTTTTCTTTGAACTATGCACCAATATAGAGACGTTATATACATATATGATTATGAAAACCCTTCCGAAAAAGTGATTCCCGGAAGGAAGGTGACCATCCAACGAAATGGTGAGTTCCATAGGGTGCGATGTAGATTATCTTTGGCAAGTAATTTTCTCCCTACCGGTGGGAGGTCCCAATTGGTTTAATCCATGTAATAGCTCCCATGGATTTGATTTGTCGGTTATAGTCCATCACTGTTATATAGGAGCATTATCGCACTGCATGTATCACAAATTTCATGGCATCTTGTATACTACCTTTTTGTTGGATAGATGATTCTTTCTATATTATGTGCCCTTGTCATCTAACATTGAAGTGCAGGCTATTAAATTCATATGCATAGCATGCCCGCATGCTTAGTACATTCAAACATACTAACACATACTCTATGCCTACATGATTTTACCATGTAGGGATCGAGCACTTTGAATACCAGCCTGTTGATGATCGTCCATTCTTGGAGTTATTATGGTGAGTCCTGTCTTTCGAGGGTGAGCCGGCTATATTCTTTATTGTTACTTGCGGATGTTTTTTTTAATTGAGGGTGAGCCCGGAATTTGTCCTGGCCCCCATTCATTTGACTAGAGGCAATTTTGGGCACTATGTAAACTCTCTTTAGATTTGTTTGCTATGACTATTGTATTGATTTCGTGTTTTCGCTATGATTCCTGAAATTGGACTTAGTTATAACCATGTGTGTTTGTATGCTAATCTCGAACTGATGATGTGGTTGTGGATACTTGAGGCTTGTTTGGGGGCTTTCGGGTCCCCAACAGTCGTGTCACTCCTAGGCCCCAACCCCGGGTTGTAACAAAAGATGGTATCAGAGCCCTAGGTTTATAAATGGTCCTTGGGATCCAACATGCCGTGTTAAGTAGAGTCCTATTCATGGGTGTGAAGTGTACCATACCTATGAGCGATAGGCTACAAAGACGTTTTAGGAATTTCCTCACTTCTTCATGTCTTGTGTAGTGCTGTGACTAATATATGTAGCTTTCTTATTTAATGGTGTCGTTGATCCATTTCAACAAATGCCTCGAGGAAGACCCCTTCTACCTAGACTGGCTCTGGCTGACGAAGATCAAGTTCCCCACGAGCCTATGGAGGAGCCTATTCCAAATGGTGAGTTCCGCACCGCCTTCGCCATGCTGGCCCAGGTGGTGACTTCTCAGGCAAGGCAGGCTAACTTGCCGCGGGATCCTACACCAGCCTCTAGGGTGCGAGATTTCACCTGAATGAACCCTCTGGAATTTTATGGGTCTAAGGACGACGAGGATGCCCAGGAGTTCATTGATGAGCTTACCAAGGTATTAAACATCATGGGTGTCACCTCTGAGGAGAAGGTTGTACTGGCTGCTTACCAGCTGCAGGAGGTGGCTTAAGTGTGGTATCCAATGGTCTTTGGAGAGGGTTTGTGGCGGCGATGTCAACTACGAAGAGTTCAAATTTGCTTTCCTTGATCGCTTCTTCCCACTTGAGCTTAGAAAGGCCAGATTAACTGAGTTTATCAACCTCAAGAAGGGGAGTATGAGTGTGAGGGATTACGCCCTCAAGTTCACAAAGCTTTCAAAATATGCTCCGTCCTTGATGGTTGTTCCCTATGCAAGGATGCACAAATTTGTTTTAGGTATCTCTGATTTGCTGGTGAAGAAATGTCGTACTGCTATGCTTATACGGGACATGAATATTGCCAAACTCATGTTGTATGCTGAACAGATCGAAGGGGAGAAACTCAAAGAGAAAAGGGTTCACAATTTCAAGAGAGCCCATTTTGATAGTAGATTCTCTGATTCTCAAAATGTTGGTTTTGGTCGCTTCCAACAGGGATAAGGTTCAGGTGCTCGAATCGCCAATGCTCGGGTACCTCCTCCCATGGCATCAGTGGATGATAGTCAAGGGTATCCTCTATGTGACAAGTATGGGAAGCCCCACACGGGTGTCTGTTGGTAGGATTTGGGACTTTGCTTCGGATGTGGAGGTAAGGATCATAAGGTAGTTGATTGCGCTATAAATGCCCGTAAGGGCCAAGGTCAGGTGGCCCAGGACGGGCAGGGTCAATAAAGAGCTCCCGAAGGTGTTTCCCCAAGGAACAACAGTATCTATGCACTTCATGCCCGCCAGGATGTCGAGGAGGCCCAGGACGTCGTGACTGGTAGGTTAAGTCTTTTATTTTGATGTTTATGTTTTGCTTGATCCTGGTGCAAATTTGTCTTTTGTGACTCCTCTGTGAGCTGCTAAGTTCGGTTTGACCCCCAGCTTTTGCGGGATCCTTTCTCGATTTATACTCTCGTGGGTGAATCTGTTGTTTTACATAGAGTCTATTATGGTTGCCCTATTTCTGTGTTGCATAATGTTTTCCCGTGTGATCTTGTGGAGCTTGAGATGTTTGATTTTGATGTGATTCTTGGAATGGATTGGCTGCATGCACTATATGCTTCCATAAACTGTAAAACTTGGAAGGTCAGGTTCCAGCCTCCCGGTGAACCCATTCTTGAATGGGAGGGTGGTGATTCCTCTATCAAAGGCTAGTTTATTTCCTACCTCAAGGCGCAGAGGATGATTTCTAAGGGGTGCATCAATCATATCGTGAGGGTCAGGGATATGGGTTCCGAAGTGCCTACTCTTGAGTCGGTCCCTGTGGTGAATGAGTTTTTGGATTTGTTTCCCAAAGAATTACCTGGCATCCCTCCGGAAAGAGAGGTAGACCTCGGCATAGATCTTCTTCCAGATACTTAGCCTATCTCTATTCCTTCTTATCGTATGGCACCGGTAGAGTTAAAAGAATTAAAATAATAGTTAAAGGATCTATTGGAGAAGGGTTTCATTCGGCCTAGTATATCGTCCTGGGGTGCTCCCGTGTTGTTTGTTAGAAAGAAGGATGGTTCTCTTTAGATGTGCTTTGACTATAGGCAGCTGAATAAGGTGACCGTTAATAATAAGTATCCGTTGCCCAGGATTGATGACTTGTTTGATCAGCTTAGAGGGGCTAATAATTTTTCAAAGATTGATCTTTGTTCCGGGTATCATCAGTTGAAGGTTAGAGAATGTGATATTCCCAAAATAGCTTTTCGGACTAGATATGGGCACTTTGAGTTTGTAGTGATGTCGTTCAGCCTAACTAATGCTCCAACCATGTTTATAGACCTAATGAATCGAGTGTTTAATCCATTCCTTGACAGGTTTGTGGTGGTCTTCATTGACGACATCCTCATCTACTCCCGAAGTGAGTAGGAGCATGAGAATCAATTGAGGATGGTTCTCTAAACTTTGAGAGAAAAGAAATTGTATTCCAAGTTTAGCAAGAGGGAATTTTGGTTGGGCGAAGTGGCCTTCCTGGGTCATGTGGTGTCCGATGATGGTATCAAGGTGGACTCGAAGAAAACTGAGGTCATGAAGAATTGGCCTAGACCATTGACTACTTCGGATATTCGTAGTTTCCTTGGGTTGGTCGGGTATTATAGAAGGTTTGTGGAAGGATTTTCATCTATAGCATCTCCATTGACCAAGTTGACCCAAAAGCAGGCTAAGTTTGTATAGTCAGATGAGTGCGAGAGGAGTTTTCAAGGTGGACTCGAAGAAAACTGAGGTCATGAAGAATTGGCCTAGACCATTGACTACTTCGGATATTCGTAGTTTCCTTGGGTTGGTCGGGTATTATAGAAGGTTTGTGGAAGGATTTTCATCTATAGCATCTCCATTGACCAAGTTGACCCAAAAGCAGGCTAAGTTTGTATAGTCAGATGAGTGCGAGAGGAGTTTTCAAAGTTTGAAGGATCGGCTTACGTCGGCTCCCATCTTGACTTTACCAAATGGTTTGGAAGGATTTGTGGTGTATTGTGATGCCTTGCGAATTAGAATGGGTTGTGTGCTTATGCAGAATGGTGTGATAGCGTATGCATCAAGGCAGTTGAAGGTGCATGAACTTAACTACCCCATGCACGATCTTGAATTGGCAGCGGCGATTTTTGCTTTGAAGATTTGGAGACATTATTTGTATGGGGTTCATGTTGATGTGTTCACCGATCACAAGAGTTTGCAATATGTATTCACTCAGAGGGATCTCAACTTGAGGCAGAGGTGGTTGGAGCTCCTCAAGGATTACGACATGAGTGTTCTATATCATCTGGGCAAGGCCAATGTTATGGACGACGCTCTCAGCAGGTTGTCTATGGGGAGTGTGGCGCATGTTGAGGAAGCTAATTGGTGATCCTAGCCCAATTGTGCCTTTGGAGGGAATGGAGATCGAGGAGAACTTGTCTTATGAGGAAGTGCCGGTGGAAATCTTTGATAGGCAAGTAAAGCGGCTTCGTAACACGGATGTGGCTTTGGTGAAGGTACTTTAGAGAAATCAACAAGTGGAGAGTGCTACTTGGGAGGCGGAGCTGGACATGGTGAAGCGATACCCTCATCTTTTCCAATCTACTCAAGCCTAAGGTACTAGGATTCTTCCTTGTCTAATGGTGCCAATTCTTGCCTCCTTGAGTCTCATGACATGACATGCATACATGTGAACTATAAGATTTTTTTGTAGTGGTTTTGAGTGACTTGAATAAAATCTTGAATGAGCTTAAAGGTTTTGGAACAATGGTTTCGAATAATGCTTTTGGTACGATTTATTTCACTAACGAATTATGTGTTGCATCTTGTTGGGTGTTGCATGTGTTAATTTTAAGCCTTTCAAGCCTTGTTCTTTTTGCACATTCGGAGACAAATATTCCCAAGGGGGAGATGATGTAAGGACCCAGATTTTCCAAGTGGCATTGCCCAATGTCCTGAAAATTTTCCCAGATTAATTGCCAGGCACCCCTCCACGGAAGAGCCTACTCGGCCTGTGTGATACCACATGAACTGTGTGGCCTCCCGTAAAGAGGCCCAGGCCCAGATCACAGTTCGGGATATTTTGGGACAAGGAGTAATTCTTGCCAAGTGAGGGCACACGGGCACTCACATGGTCTGTGTGACGCCACACAAGTGTGTGGGCCTCCGTATGACGCACTATGTGAAGATTATTCTAATTATAAAATTATCGTCTCGTAACTTTTTCGTACAAAATTTTGTTTCAAGTATCGTGGCACGGTTGATACGGCCCGTGTGAAAACACACGGATTGTGTAGCCGTCCGTATGATACTACTTAGTTCCATGAAATTCTCCTTCGGCAAATTTTAAGTGTTGGGTCACGGCCGCTGTTCACAGTTCGTGTGACGCTACACAGACCGCGTAGCGAGCCGTGTGACCCAGACGGACCAAATTTAGGTCCGTTTCATTAAGGGAATTTATATAATTTCGATTTGTTTTAAACATGAATTGACCTTTTACTTATCCTAAACCCCTAATTCAGCTAATAACCCTTCCCCTCCTACTTCATTCTCCTAACACACTATTGCCTCTCAAGATCACCTCCCTATTTTCCCCCAATTCTCCATTTTCAAGGATTCAAGCTAGGGTTCCAATTAGAGTCAATTCAAGCCTGATTTCCGCTCCTCCAATCAAGGTATGTGGGATTGATTCTTGGTTCCTTTCAACCAAGAAGACCCAAAATTTCTTTCAATCTTTTTCATGAATTTAAGTCACTTTAAATATGAAATTTCATTATCTGATTTTATTAAATTCAATTAGTATATGGGCTGTATTTTACCTATCATTTTAATTCATTTTGAATACTATTATGATGATATACATTAAGTTATGAAATTATGGACATGCATTTCCCCTCAAAAATTGGTTTGTGTATGGGTGACTATTACTATGAGTTAGATGTTGATTTAATTACGGATTTATTCAATTTCATATTATGATGTTAATTTTAACTTGAATGTATGTTACCCATGCTATCCTCACATCATGCATTGCATTGTATTCATGAGCATTGGTTTATGGAAATTATGAAGTGGGTTAAGCTCAATTTATGAAATGATTGTGATATGATTTTAGTAAGGCATTGGTTATGACAAAAAGGTGATCACTGGTATGTCCATGACTATGGCTCTTTGAGCATTATGGTTGCTTGCACCATTATGTATATGTGTAGATGAGTTATTCCTTGCATGAGCATTATGATTATGATCTTATGATTTGGCATTTGAGCCTAAATATGCATTGAACGTTTTGAAATGGATATTGACTCTTTTGAAAGCACGTATATGTATAAGTATTCATGTGGGATGTTGTTGACTTACCACCGATGGATTGGAGGCGTCACGGCTATCCCCAAGGTCCCTCTCTCTTTCTCTGAACCATGTGACAACATAGGGACATTATATACATATATGATTATGAAAATCCTTCCGAAAAAGTGATTCCCGTAAGAAAAGTGACCATCCACCGAAATAGTGAGTTCCGTAAGGTGTGATGTAGATTACCTTTGGAAAGTAATCTTCTCCCTACCGGTTGGAGGTCCCATTCGGTTTAATCCATGTAATAGCTCGCATGAATTTGATTTGTCGATTATAGTCCATCCCCGTTATATAGGAGCATTATCGCATTGCATGCATCACAGATTTTGATGGCATCTTGTATACTACCAATCTGTTGGATATATGATTCTTTCTATGTTATGTGCCCTTGTCATATAACGCTGAAGTGTAGGTTATTAAATTCATATGCATCGCATGTCCGCATACTTAGTACATTCAACCGTACTAACGCATACTTTATGCTTACATGATTTTACCATGTAGGGACTAAGCACTTTGAATACCAGCCTGTTGACAAATCGTCCATTCTTGGAGTTATTGCGGTGAGTCCTATCTTCTAGGGGTGAGCCGGCTATCTTCTTTATTTTTACTTACGGATGTTTCTCTTTATTGAGGGTGAGCCCGAAATTTGTCCTGGCCCCCGTTCCTTTGACTAGAGGCAATGTTGGGCACTATGTAAACTCTCTTTAGATTTGTTTGCTATGACTATTGTATTGATTTCGTATTTTCGCTACGATTCCTAAAATTGGACTTGGATATAATCGTGTGTAGTTGTATGCTAATCTAAAACCAATGATGTGGTTATGCATACTTGAGGCTTGTTTAGGTGCTCTCGAGTCCCTAATCGCCGTGTCACACCTAGGCCCCAACCTCGGGTTGTAACACCCATGCCAAGCTCTTGCCCTTGGGATGCCACCTACATTGTGGATAGTGTTCAAGTTATTATTTAATACTTTGAGATCGTTACTTTGGTGGTCATGATAATTTTGAAGATTTGGAACTATGTACCCATAGTGTAAGATATGACAATGGTCACTTAAAGCAGTACAATAATACAAGAACCGGATGTAACATTAATGTGCTACTTAGGAGTTTAATGACACAATTGGCTTCATGAATGAAAGTAGACTCATCATGATAGTTCTTGGAAGAGTAAGCTACAGATTTACTAATAAACAACACTGCCACTATTGGAATAGCACTGGAGGAGCTCACTAGTTGATAGTGATACGAGTGTTAGATTTCATGTCAAAGAATATAAAATTGGATAGCTTTACATACCTTGCTGTACGGCCTTGTTATTACCTCGAAGTAACTTTTTCAATTTCAAAATATTTATCTACAATAGAGTGGGCGATAAAACTAGTACTAGCACCTATTAAACACGTGTTGGCAGTTTAATCTTACCCAAAATAACATCCCGGCAGTAAGTTAGTAATTACAAACCAAAGGGTGCTCTTTTAACCCTTCCCCCTCTAATTGCAATTATGTAATACATATTTTTGCAGACATAGTACACCTTAGCTTGTTTTTAGTTCCGTCATACACTTACAATAGTTCACAAGGTACAACACATAACAACTCCACATAACACATAATTAAGCAGTGTAACATTGCACCTTTTTTTTTGTACTTCAACACCAACAATCCACGCCGTTTCCCAACATTAACCAAACTGTTTTCAACACATTTACACACCCAAACAGTCCCAAAACAATCCAATGTACACGGAGGATGTGATACCTTGATTCTATCCTCTCACGAGTTCTTATCATACTTACGCTTAAATATCGTACTTAACCTCATGTCGAAGGAAAATGAAGATGTGGCAGTAAAATAATTCAATTATCATAAATTGTCCTTTTTAATTCAATTTCTTCAAGAACTTCAATGTCTCTTCACACTTCAAACCAAACAAGAAGTCAAAGGTCTTTTAACAATCAAGAGAAATGAGCGGCAACTTGGGAGAATATTCTTCCCTATATTTCTATTCAAGCATATGTAACATGCTTTCCTTGTCTTTCATTATAGAATTAAGCTAATTCTATAGGTATTCTCACTCACCTTAGCCTACAACAAGAAGGGCTTCCTCAAGAACCCTAAAGGAATTTTAAGGCTGTTATTCCTTAACCATTGAGAGAGAAGAGAGAGCTAGAGTTTAATCTATTTTTTTGGTGTGTTAAAATGAATAAAATTTCCAGCTATCCTTGCTTTTTATGAGCCCTATTTGGACCTTAAAATAATCCCCTAGAACCTCTTCATTTTGCTTCATTCTCAGCCACTAAATTGCCAAGTAGGTAATGCAGATGCTTATTTATGTCAAGCTTCTTAAAAAGGTCAAGGTAGGTGATACACCTACTTGCTTTATCCTTTGTTGGGTTAACTACTTGGGTCTTCGCAGATTTGGATCGTTGGCTTCCTTTTTGTTTCATTTTCCTTTCTCTTGCTTAGTTTGGGCCTCAAGTGAGTCCATTAACATAGGCTTAAATCTAACCCATTAGCCTTGGACATCTTAACTAGATCCATATAGCTCAAGTAGGTGGTGCATCTAGTAGTTTAATTAAGTTGAGCAAGCATCCCACTTATCTTGTTCCATTTTTTAAACATCACTCTCTCTTAGTGTAACTCAGTACTTTACCTTAATCATTAAATCAACAACACCTTACTACCTCGAGGTTAGATACTTCTGTTGAGTGACTTGGAACACGTCAAGGTGTCACATCACCTTTTATCGAAGTCAAATCATCGGTACTCAAATATGGAACTTGGTTCGTTGTCTATACAATAAGGACATGTAAAGTGTCATGTGGATGCAACTAGCCTATGCATAACATAGAGTGTTACAATTTATTAATTCATTTTTCAAATAATTCAACCCACACTCCATCATTCCATTACTCCCCAACACATAATGAAGGAAAATATAAGATTTAATAATCTCAATAAAGATTTAGAATCCTCTTGCCTCAATAAAATCAAGACATCACTCCAACATTTGAGTTTTTTCCTTCTAATAGTATCCGAAACATCGTAAATTATTCAAATAATGATTCACAATCATATTTCAAAAGTAGCAATACTAAAATCATGAAATACATGAAAAGGGGGGTTAAAAAAAGATCAAATTTTCATTTTAGAAATGGGGTTGAAATCTGAAAATATTTACATAAAAATGTTTCTCAAGGTATGTGGAATCCATTAGAAAATATTATTCAAAAGATGGAGTTAAAATCTACGCAAGATCACCATTTTAGTAAAACTTGAGTTCTTAAACAAACCTTCCCTCCCTCAATTCTCCCATTCAAAATCACAAATTTAATGTTAAAAACATGTATAATCAATGGATGATGAAGATTATAGGTTGAAATAACTTACCCAATGAAATACTCATGAAAAACCACTTGGGACCGAACCTCCCCCCCCCCCCCCTCGAGCTCCAAAATGTTATAGAAAAGGGCAAAAATGGAAAAATATCCAGCTTTTAAAATTAAACATTATTCAGGAAAATTTTACCTTCAGCAAATGCGACCAGCACCTCCCCAATGCAGAATACAACCCCCAACCTTCTATGAATACAAGAAGTATATTGTGAACACAGAGGTTCCGAGGACAACCCTCCCCGAATGTGGACTATCTCATGCGAATACGGAGGTCTGTGCACAAGATCTTCGAGAACAAAGATGGTCAGGTTGCGAATGCAAAAAAAGATAACACACCAGATATCAACAACTAAATATAGGAATAAATGTCAAGAAATTGATCCTCGAGATTCATTTAGAATCCTATACAAACAAATCATATATATGACCCTATTAAATTTGATGTTCCAAATTCAATGAAACTATTGGAAATTAAATATGAGGCTTTCTTTATCCAAAATATAATAAGTCAAAACCAGAATAACTTAAGGCACTCAAAATGTCGAATGAATATTGAGACATCTAAAAATTAAATCAGGAGCTCCCCTAGTTTTAAAATCACCCCTGAGAACTACCAAAATCGACAGAAATCCCATCCGAGTATTCGAACTCAAAATATTGATCAAAGGCGAACTTTTATTAATCTTTTACTCAATTTCCAACGTAGGACCTCAAATCCACAGTAAAATTTTAATACCCTATAAGTTTGAAGTTGAGACCGATGCAAAATTTGAAAATTTAACCATTGGATTGAAACCACGAGACCTAAGCACGGGTCATTGTTTGGTTCATGGACCGTACAACGGGCTCGTGGGTTGGGTGGTTGGTTGAGAAAATTTGGAAGTGTGGAAGTGAAGCACGAGAAGATTTTACGAGTTGTGAAAGGTTTTAGGGGTCATAGTGCATGGTTGTAAATGGGGTCTTGGAGATTGTAATTTTGGTTAAGTATAAAGGGGAGCTACGAAGGGTTTTACGACCCGTGGTATGTTTTATGGACCGTGAAAGAGTTCATGGTCTTGGGGCCTAGTAGGATGGTTTCTGGATCTTGGTTTACGATTTATAGGAAGGGTCATACATTCATCTACAGCTAAGGGGGGCAACAGAACTGATAGGTGTCGGTTCCGAACCGGTTCCATACCGGTTCTGGTGCTCTACCGGTTCCTACCAGTGTGGGGGTACCGGGATGGGAGGGGTAGTTTTTTTCGATTAATACCGGTTTCGATTTACCGATTCCGAGCCGGTATTAAAATTTTTTATTTTTATTTTTTAAAAAGGTTACCGATGGGGTGGGGCCCACCAACGGTAACCTATCCGTTTTTAGCCGTTGGAGGCTCCATTTTTTATTTTTAATTTATTTATTTTTTTTCAAAATTCAATAATTTCTCAACTATAAATACCCCTAAATCTTTCATATTTTTTCAATCCAATTCTCTCAAACATCTTAAAATTCTCTCAATATTCTCAACTCACTCATTTCTCAATTCTCTCCATTATTATAAATTTATAATTATATTATACATACTACTCTTAAATTTATTATATATTAATTATTTACTCTCTTAATTATTATAATAATATTATTTAGTTTGGTGTGTTAATTGCAATTTGGAGCAAATTTTGGTGGATCAATTTGGAGCATATTCAAGCTTCAACTTTCATCAATTTCGGCTTCTACGTCTATTTTTACATAGACGTTTGGTACCTTCGTTCCAACTTATTTGTTCTTCTAATTAGTTATTTGATTACTTGTCTACTTGAATTAATTTTTTTATATTCATAAATTATAACTTCATATTTCATAACTTGAATTTTTGCATATAATCTTTACTTGTTTAATTTAATTTAACATGGACTCTGGTGGAAAAGGAAAGGGAAAAAGAACTTTTTGGGGTGGAATAACGAAAGCTTTAACCGGTAAAAAATTCGATGGTAGTTTGTCTAAATCTACAAGACAAGCACAACTTAGATTTAATACCGAAAATTTTACACACGTAGACGAAACATGTTTTAATATTGATTCTAATACAGAATTAGAATACGAATTTCTTGAACGTAGATTTGGCTTTAATGAAGATTTACAGGAAGACGATTTTGAAATTAATGAGGACGATGATATTTTTGATGACGATGAAACTCAACTGTTGGAAAATTATACGCGCAGTGGAAGCATATAAGGATCGTACTGCTTACATGAATAATAGATAACACATACGTTTATGCTAGAACACATAATCTTTACGAAATTTAATTAGATAAATACCTCTTGAAGCGTGAGCATATACCTTCAAGCAAATCCACGAGTTAGACTGCAATTATGCGGTCTTCTACAGTGATCCCAAGTTCACATCCGAACTCTCTCAATACTTGGGTGGGCAAGCATTGTATAGAAAACCTAATTCTCTTTCATCCCAATCCCCCTTTTTTTCTAGATTAAGAAAACGCCTATTTATAGAGGATCTTTCCAAATCCAAAAAGAAGAAGGAAACCCACTTTTCTTGAAAAACAAGAAACTAATATGTGTCCTTTTATTAGAAATAGGATTCTATGTTCTAGCTAAATATAGGCACTGTAGGGACCACAAAATTAATTGCTGAGGCTTCCTATTATGGAAATAATTCAAATAATTAATTTGAAATTATTCTTACCATAATAAATTACAAATCATTCCACTAAAGGTTCATAATTGCACTCCTCTATTTATATTTCGAAATTCCCCATTAAACACTTATGTAATTCCCCATGTTAAGATTACAGATACTAATCAATAAATTAAATTACTAACAAATTTAAATAAAGATTAATTTCCTTTAGAGCACTGCTTAACTTATTTCATGTGTCGGATTCATAAATCCACTTGCAAGGTTTGACACGATGAAAACTTATAAGCTTCTCAAAAGGCATATCATCAATCTCTATATTGAGACATGGATTCTGTCAACTAACTTATTATTTCACCAATATATATTATTATCATCCAATCCACCAGGCATATTGACCCATCTCAGAATCTCACCTTTTAATAAATCAAAACGATAAATAATATATACAGATCATAATAGTTACATCAGGATTGAGAATATAAGTACATTTAACAGTTTAGAGAACATGTTTTTATCAGTCAGTCCAAAACAATATCTCTACTCGGTCCCATTCAATACATACAATGCGCACTAGCACAAGAAGTTAGAAGTGCACCATTTCCATAATCAAGATAAATTATATATAATCTTGTGCTATAATCGTACCGATGACTTGTCCAATTTTCATCTTAGATTGTGAACGAAAAACTTTATACTTATAAGAACCGATGATTTAATCCTCTGTGTATAAGCTCAAATTCTATACACTAAATCATCTACTATATAAGTAAATGGACACATAAACGATTATATGATCTATTAAAACTTTTATTAAAATTGGATGAATAATTGTTCTATAATAAATACTATATCTAAACTCATGGTTAATAGTATATATTCCATGGTTAATAGTATATATCCCAACAATCTCCCACTTAGACTTTTAACCATCACAATTATTATAATATACGATATCTAAATGCATGGTTAATAGTATATACCCTAACAATTTTCCACTTAGATATTCAATCATGGAAATTGTTAGAATACTATGTCTAAATCCACGATTAATAGTATATATCCTAATAATCTCCCACTTAGACTTTTAACTATGCATTTACAACTTTCACAGGCATTCCTTTTATATGACTTATTAAAAGAATCTAACCAAGTTGTTTTCCTATGCAATTCCGTCTAGTAGTGCTTAGTTGTAACAATCGATTTGGTACTAGATCTCGAGGGACTTTATCATAAACTCTTCAAAAATGTACTTTTTAAAGGAGTTCTGTCATAAAACTGTCTCAAAAATATACAACAAATCAATCTTCATTACGATTCTCCCACTACGACTAAGTACTACTACTAAGTCACACTTTCATGTTCTTAAGTCTTAATATTTTCCTCAAAACCTTTTGTTATTGAAATATTAACAACATATTCATGTAGTGCTATTTAATTTTCTCAACATCACTCCCACTACTTGAGGTAGTAAATCGTCTTATGTCAAGTAACGTTTCTCCCACCATTTAAATACAATGGAACGTCAGTTTTGACATACCGATTAGATGTTCTTGAGCGTCTGAATTTACGACTGAATCATTTGTTATTTCTTTGTTCAGTTCCTGTAAAACTAATTTACTTCTAGGAACATGATTTTCTAAATGGTCCTTTTCTAGAAATCTGGCAATTGTGTTATCAAGCCATATTTTCTTTAAGACAATAAGGTAAACCTTCTTTTATTCTTGTTGAATATCCAATTAACACGCACACACATTCATAATTAATTCGAACTTATTTGTTTTCTCTTTCAACATATATGCTAGACAATTCTATATCTGAACATGACACAGACTAGAGTTACGTCAAGTCCTTACTAGTTCTATAGTTGTCAAAGTTACAAACATGCAAGGAATTAAATTCCGAATGTAATATATAGTTCTTAGGATATATTCCAAAAGAAGTAAAACAACTTCAAAAAAAGTCAATCATTAATCTTACCATTTCCATAAGAGTCTATTTTTCTTTCTTCTTTTACACCAATCTATTATAAAGTGTCTAGTGTAAATAATTGAAATGCAATTACTCTATCAAATAAGTGACGGATGAACTCTGCAAAGAGGTTTACCCCACTACAATCAGATTGAAGGGACTTTCTATATTTTGTTTTTCATGATGCTATCTTTATTTTTGTCTTAAATATCTTGAGTTTATCAAAAAAAAATTAGACTCACATTGCACCAAAAAATATATATTCATATCATGAGTAATCTTTAATGAATATTCCACAATACTCAAAATCACATCTTGCCTGAATGTTCATTTACCGCACAAATTTAAATAGATTAATTCTAACTTATCACTTCCTCCATTTTCTTTCTAAGAGGAATGGTCTCTAAGTCATTTTTTTTCCAAATAGTACTCTCACATTGGTAGTGACTTCACTTTTAATGAACCATTATGTCCATCCTTTAACCAATATTGAAGTTCTATTCAGAATAAATAACTTTAACACTAGTGAACAGATACGTTATATTCAAT
Organism: Solanum rostratum; assembly: GCA_029948455.1. Lineage (NCBI taxonomy): Eukaryota > Viridiplantae > Streptophyta > Magnoliopsida > Solanales > Solanaceae > Solanum > Solanum rostratum. Next base: position 52,118,919 of record CM057047.1, on the reverse strand, counting down.
TTGGAAGATGTTTTCTCTTGTAAGATAGATTAATATTATTCAATTCATAAGAGATAATACTAATAAAAAGTTCATGCACCAATGTACTATAAGAGATAAAATATTTATCAAACTCAATAATAGGAGAGTTACAAAAAATATATTAAGCATTTATCTCTTATTTAGTTAGAAACTGAAAGTCAATTCTTTCTAACATAAAGTACATGCATAATACATTCTTTAATACTAGTATCTTATCTAAAAAAATCCTTGAGTAGTATTAAGTGGGTCTGTGAAGTCTTTGGAGAGTTTGAGATATAATAGATCATAATATATCGAATAATTCTGAATAATAAAATTCAGAGCTCATTTATACATATATATCCATGCATCTTGAATAGCCAATCGTTGGGATTGGAGAACTATTCATGTAATACACATGTACAATGACCGATTATTCACTCCATAAATTTATACAGACCTGACTCAGTTGGAGAGTCTACTGTTAGCCTAAGTCAAGTGAAAATCACTCTAGTTCCATTGATCCAATCTTATATTACTCAGTTTAAGAGAGTTAATATAGATTATCAAAACTAGCAATTAAATACATAGCGACTTGCATTAAATTCATCCGTTATGGAGGAAGGTCTAAGCCAGCACATGAAATTAACACTTCACTATTATTTAATCTGGTAATCATGGGAAGGATCCGTATGTATCGAATAATTCTGAATAATAAAATTCAGAGCTCATTTATACATATATATATCCATGCATCTCGAATAGTCAATCGTTGGACTTGGAGAACTACTCATGCAATACACATGTACAATGACCGATTATTCACTCTATAAACTTATTGAAGCCCAACTCAGTTGGAGAGTCTACTGTTAGTTTAAGTCAAGCGAAAATCACTCTAGTTCCATTGATCCAATCATATATTACTCAGTTTAGGAGAGTTAATGTCACGCCCCGGGAGGGTACCCTTGGCGTGGCCGGCACTCAGAGACTATTGCTAGCCCCCAAGCGAACCACCTAGTCTCATCACATCATTCAATCACGTACTTCTAATGACCAGCGGAAATTATATACAAGTAATGGGCACAATTCATCTAAAGTTCTCAAGATAATATAGATAAAATAACGAAGGCTAGTAGAAAGAACTAGCTCAAATCTCAATAACAATACTCGACATCTGTCTATGAAGCCTCTATCACTAAATCATGTGGTGCCAATCACTGACCCATGGCTACCCAAAACAAAATAAGAAGATAGTCTAATCCTAACTCTAAAGCATGATGAAATAAAATAATGGTTCCTCCGGAGTAGGGGAGGCTCACCAAATCAACTTCGGATCTCTGATCTTCAACGGAGCGCCTGTTGATGATCTCTAGTACCTGCCTCTACATCATAAAACGATGCAGTCCAGAGTGGACGTCAGTACTTGGAATGTACTGGTATGTAAAATAGCTGAATGTAACAGAAACCGGTAGAAAATAGGGAAAGTAACATCAAGTCAAAATAAACATCATAATCACATTAACCGCCAACTTGCCCATCTACGAAAGAGTACAGAGTGGACAAGTGACACATCAATATCTCAGACTCATCAAAAGTCTAAACTCATCACATGAATCATCTCAGAGGAGTTCACCCCTCCTCTCATCACATCTCATCTAGACTCAAAGTAAGGTACGAATTTTCCCCGGGAGTTTCTCTTAACCGACAACACCCACTTATGAGCCAGTGAATGTACAACAATCACCCTGATGTTGCCATAGTGGTCCCAAACTTGCCAGGTAAGGAACACTGGATCCCATGTCAATATACCCGACATGGAATCAAACTTAACAGATCCTCTATTGCTTTCAGGGTCTGTTAAACCTCGGGGGAAACCATATGTATGTATGTGATGGTTTAAGCCTCTCCTACGTTTGGCGACGTAGTTAATGAGTTTGAGTGGGACTCACTCCTGCTCATTTCGGTGCTCGATACTCCTCCCGACTCAATGCTCATAAAATCAACCTCAACCAGTCTCATAGGGATTCACTCTCTGTCAACGACTGCCAGTCTCATAGGGACCTACTCCCCATCCACGACTGATATTTCACCGGGACCTTGGCCCCTTTCATCAATTACCTCATAGGGACTTCCACCCTATCATCAGCATCTCATAGGGATTTTAACACTATCATCAACATCTCATAGGGATTTTAACCCTATCATCAACACCTCCTCAATGACTCAAGATTATATAACAGTCATTAGGAAACAAGTGAATAAACACATCGATAGAGTTCATTTATAGAGACTCATACAACACTCAAGGTTTCATCAACTCATCATCACAGTTAACAATCCCAATGCAAGGCTCTAGACTCAAGTCTCAAGTTCATTGTGCATGCTCTTCAAAATAGTCATGTAGGGTTATGCAAATTCCATGAAAGTATTCAATTTAAGAGAGCAAATACTATGATGATCATCAACATAGAAAACATGTAATTTCAAATATAATTTTCAAGAAAATCCATCAAAGAAATCATGCATGTAGACTCTTCAATCATCAATTCAACTATGACCTCTATGGGGCACATGAGAGAACAATCCCATGTTTTAGTTTAGCCTTACATACCTGTGATGCAACTGTTCAACCGGGTGATGTCGAGGATTCTCTTCTCGTATTTCTCACCCCCAAGCCTTTCTCTCCTCTCCTCAAGCCCTAGCCTTGTTAGATTTTGGAATAGGACTTAGAATAGGTTTTGTTAGGCTCTTTTCGTGTAGAAACGACCTTACTAGCCGTGTATTAGTGTTTAGGAGGGGTTAGGGATTGACCGGAAAGCCCCTCGAAATAAATTAGAAATTTCCAGTTCGGAATTTACACGGTCCACGACGCAGACCTATCGCACACTGTGTATTTTTAAAAAAAGTATTTTTAAACGAGTTTTCTCCATCCCGTCGAAAATCTAGAAAAATATATAAGTGTCCCTCCGCGGCAGGTGCGCGTCGTGCCTCTGTCGCGGACAGTCACTGTTTTGTGACTTGGATCAAAAATTTATCTTTCGATCGGGTCGTCCTAAAATTCGACCCGGACCATTTTCCCACTCTATTTTTCATGCTGATCACGAATCCGGTCTCGGATTCGCCATACGAGCCCCGAAAGATGCGTTACGCACGTACCCTCACTCTAGGGACATTTTGGTAATTTTACCGGGCGTCACATCATCTCCTCCTTGGGATCATTCGTCCTCGAATGAGGAGTGGAGTTGGGCATTAAGGCACGAATAGACTTACGACTCATTCCCACACTCAATTTTTTTTAAAAAAAATCAACCCTCGACTCAATGATAGCAAGTCACATAAGGGAATACAGCACTTAGCTTAGTGAAGAGTAAGGATTTTTTACCTTCAGTTCTTTCACCATCAGTTGGCACAAATAGGTGCAGATACTTTGCCTTCATCTCCTCCTCAGCTTCCCATATGGCCTCTTCAACGAATTGATTCCTCCACAGGACTTTGACTGAGGCTATTTCTTTGTTCCTTAGTTTACGAATCTGACGATCAAGAATTTGAACCGGAACCTCTTCGTAAGATAGGTTATCATTCACCCCAATGCTATCAACAGGGATCACCAAGGCCGGATTTCCCAAGCATTTCTTTAGCATAGAGACATGGAACACCGGGTGTACCCCATCTAGCTCGGAAGGCAACTCTAACTCGTAGGCCACCTTCTTAATTCTCCTTACGATTTGATAGGGTCCAACATAATGTGGATTCAACTTTCCCTTCTTCCCAAATCTTAGGACACCCTTCATAGGTGACACCTTCAAGTACACCCAATCATATACTTCGAACTCCAGATCTCTTCTCCTTACGTCAGTGTAAGATTTTTGGCGACTCTGGGCAGTCTTTAACCTCTCTCTAATGACCTTGACCTTCTCCATCGACTGGTGAACAAGATCAGGTCCAATGAGCTCCGCTTCTCCAACCTCAAAAGACCCAATGGGCGATCTACACCTCCTTCCGTACAAGGCTTCATAAGGAGCCATTTGGATGCTCGCATGATAACTATTGTTATATGCAAATTCAGCCAGAGGCAAATGATCATCCCAATTCCCTTTGAAATCAAGGACGCAAGCCCTCAACATATCCTCCAGTGTTTGAATTGTACGCTCCGCCTGACCATCTGTCTGTGGATGGAAAGCCGTGCTCAGGTTCACCTTAGTACCCAAGCTTTTCTGAAATGATCTCCAGAACTGGGAGGTAAATTGAGCTCCTCTGTCCGAGATGATGGACAAGGGGACTCCATGCAACCTCACAATCTCCTGGATGTACAACTTGGCATACTCTTCTGCAGTGTTCGTTGTCTTGACTGCCAGGAAGTGAGCTGATTTAGTCATTCTGTCCACTATCACCCATATCGAATCATGATGCTTTAGAGACCTTGGCAGACCAGTGATAAAGTCCATATTAATCATCTCCCATTTCCACTCCGGAATTTCAAAGTTTTGAGCCAATCCACATGGCCTTTGATGCTCAACCTTCACTTGTTGGCAATATGGGCACTTTGAAACGAACTCCGCGATGTCCTTCTTCATTCCGTTCCACCAATAGACCTCCCTTAAGTCATGGTACATTTTGGTGGAGTCAGGATGAATGGAATATCTAGTGTTATGAGCTTCTTCCATGATTCTTTCTCGTATTCCATCAACATCTGGGACACACAATCGACTTTGATATCTTAAGACTCCATCTCCCCCTTTGGAGAAGACCATCACCCTCTGATTTTGGACATCCTCCTTCAATTGGAGTAGGACAGGGTCTTGGTCTTGCTTTTCCTTCACCTCCACCACTAACGAGGAAGCAGACCCGTCCTGGACATTAACTCCTCCCTCGTTGTTCTCCTCGAGTCGGACTCCCAATCGAGCCAACCGGTGCACGTCCTTGGCTAACTCCTTCTTTCCTTCCTCTACATGGGTTGTGCTACCCATTGATAACCTACTAAGAGCATCAGCCACGACGTTAGCTTTACCTGGGTGGTAGTGTATGCTCATGTCGTAATCCTTGAGCAATTCTAACCATCTCCTCTGTCGCAAGTTGAGTTCTTTTTGGCTAAAAACATACTGTAAGCTCTTGTGGTCAGTGAACACATCCACATGCACTCCATACAAGTAGTGCCGCCAAATTTTAAGTGCAAACACCACTGTTGCCAACTCGAGGTCATGGGTTGGGTAGTTTCTCTCATGAAACTTGAGCTGCCTGGAAGCATAAGCTATCACTTTCCCCCTTTGCATTAATACATATCCCAATCCTACCATCGAGGCATCACAATAGATTACAAAGTCTTCGGTCCCGTCGGGTAGAGTTAGGACCGGTGTAGTAGTTAACCTTGTTTTCAATTCCTGGAAACTCTTCTCACATTTTTCGGACCACTGGAATTTGACCTTTTTCTGAGTCAATTTGGTCAGTGGTGCGGATGGGAAGAAAATCCCTCCACAAACCTGCGGTAGTAGCCTGCCAGCCCCAAGAAACTTCTGATATCCGTCGGAGTGGTCGGTCGGGGCCAGTTCTTAACCGCCTCAATCTTTTGGGAATCCACTCGAATACCGTCACTGGAAACAACATGGCCTAGGAAGGCCGCTGACTCACGCCAGAATTCACATTTGGAGAACTTTGCATACAACTCCCGGTCCTTAAGAGTTTGGAGGACCACTTTGAGGTGGTTAGCATGCTCCTCCTCACTCCTTGAATACACCAGGATGTCGTCGATGAACACAATCACAAACAAATCAAGATATGGCTTGAACACTCTATTCATCAAGTCCATAAAGGCGGAAGGTGCATTCGTCAGTCCGAAGGACATGACCAAGAACTCAAAATGGCCATATCTAGTCCTAAAGGCTGTCTTTGGAACGTCACGCTCCCTCACCTTCAACTGATGGTAGCCAGATCTAAGGTCTATCTTAGAGAAGCAAGAGGCGCCCTGAAGTTGGTCAAACAAATCATCTATCCTTGGGAGGGGATATTTGTTCTTTATCGTGACCTTGTTCAGTTGCCTATAATCGATACACATTCTGGGAGACCCATCTTTCTTTCGCACGAATAAAACAGGGGCACCCTATGGTGAAACACTTGGCCTAATGAAGCCCTTTTCCAGCAAATCTTTTAATTGCTCTTTCAATTCTTTTAACTCAGCGGGGGCCATTCTGTAAGGCGGGATCGAAAAAGGCTGGGTATCTGGAAGAACATCAATTCCAAAGTCAATCTCCCTATCAGGAGGGACTCCGGGCAGATCATCAGGAAAGACTTCTGGAAACTCGTTGACAACCGGAACTGACTCAAGAGTTGGGGACTCAACATCATCAGATTTCACTCTCACCAAGTGATAGATACAGCCTTTGGAAATTAACTTTCGGGCTTTAAGATATGAGATAAACCTCCCCCTAGGTGTCACTGAGTCACCCTTCCACTTTAGAACTGGTTCATTTGGAAATTGGAACTTAACCGTTCGGGATCTACAATCTGCAGAGGCATAACAGGCGTGAAGCCAATCCATGCCGAGGATCAAATCAAAGTCAACCATCTCTAACTCGATCAAATCAATAATAGTGTCCCTATGATGGATGGACACTACACAAGCTCTATAGACTCTTTCAGCTCGAATAGACTCACCCACCGGAGTAGAAACATCAAAGGGTTCAAGAAGACTCTCGGGGGTTTTATCAAATTTACTGGCCACATAAGGAGTTACAAACGACAATGTGGCACCAGGGTCCATCAAAACATAACAATCAAAAGTAAAGACTCGGATCATACCCGTCACGACGTCTGGAGAATTTTCCTGATCTTGGCGACTCCCCATAGCATACAAGCGGTTTGTGGCCCCGCCTGCACCTGGCGTAGTGGCCCTTGGGTTCCCTCTAACCGGTGGGGCCAATGCTGCAGACTGGGCTTGGCTAGCCCGTTTTGGACAATCCTTCTTGTAGTGGCCTACTTGGCCACACCCGAAGCATGCGTCATTCTTATCACGACATCTCCCCCAATGCGCCTTTCCACAGTTATCACACTGTGGCCTACTCTGAGAACCTTGAGCCACACTAGATTGGGACTGGGGTCCGTGGTTCCCTGTATTCCGGAACCTCTGATCATACGTGCCTTTTGGCACAGGTGCGCTAGCAGCTGAGGGTGCTGGAAATCGATTCCCATTACCTCTCCTTCCACCTTCGTGGCTGGATGTCTTAGCTCTATTGCGCTTGAACTCTTCCCTGTCCTGTTGTCTTTCTTCGTCAGCTTGCTGCACGAATGTCATCAGTCGCCCGATGTCCATGTCACTCACAAGCATAGCTCCTCTTCCATCTCTCTTGGGTCCTCTGTTCAACCCATCTACATACATCCCCATCCTTCCCCGCATGTTAGCAACCATGTCCGGAGCATAGCGGGATAGTTGCGTGAATTTCAATCCATACTCCTGCACGGTCATGGAGCCCTGCTTCAGATTCAGGAACTCCCTCACCTTAGCCTCTCTTTTCTCCCTTGGGAAAAAGCGTCCCAAGAAAGCCTCCTCAAACACCGCTCAAGTTACATATGAAGCATCGTCCCCTTGGCCCTTCTTCCATTGGTCGAACCACAGCCTGGCCACCCCTTTGAGTTGATAGGCAGCCAATTCAACCCTATCAGCATCAGCCACGTGCATCAGTTGGAGCACCTTCTCAAGTTCCTCTATATAGCTCTTGGGGTCTTCAGTAGACGCCGACCCCGTGAACTCAGGCGGGTTCATCCTAAGAAATTCTCGGACTCTAGAGGTGCCATGGAAGTCTGTCCCCCTGCACCTTGCCTCACAGCAGGTGCTGCGACAGCTTGGGCCAAAGTTTGAATGGCTTGGCGTAGCTCAGCATTCAAGATCTCAGCTTGAGGAGGTTGCCCAACAGGGACAGCTGGATCTATGGGCCCCTCGGGTACTTGAGGCTCAGGTGGGTTAACAGCTTGCCTTGCAGGACGTCCCCTTCCTCTGACAGCCCTTCTGGGAGGCATGTTATCAATTCTGCACGTGTAACGCATGAATTAGAGGATAGTTTTCATAGAGTTCAACTCTATCGCACGATTTAGAATAAGAAAGAAGTGTAACCATTCCTAATGTCCCATAGCCTCCTGCTTATGAAATGTGGTCGACAACACTCCCATAAACAAGACTCTACTAGACACGGCTTCATAGACTCCCTAGGACACTTGAACTCTGTGCTCTGATACCAAGTTTGTCACGCCCCGGGAGGGTACCCTTGGCGTGGCCGGCACTCAGAGACTATTGCTAGCCCCCAAGCGAACCACCTAGTCTCATCACATCATTCAATCACGTACTTCTAATGACCAGCGAAAATTATATACAAGTAATGGGCACAATTCATCTAAAGTTCTCAAGATAATATAGATGAAATAACGAAGGCTAGTAGAAAGAACTAGCTCAAATCTCAACAACAATACTCGACACCTGTCTATGAAGCCTCTATCACTAAATCATGTGGTGCCAATGACAGACCCATGGCTACCCAAAACAAAATAAGAAGATAGTCTAATCCTAACTCTAAAGCATGATGAAATAAAATAATGGTTCCTCCGGAGTAGGGGAGGCTCACCAAATCAACTTCGGATCTCTGATCTTCAACGGAGCGCCTGTTGATGATCTCTAGTACCTACCTCTACATTATAAAACGATGCAGTCCAGAGTGGACGTCAGTACTTGGAATGTACTGGTATATAAAATAGCTGAATGTAATAGAAACCGGTAGAAAATAGGGAAAGTAACATCAAGTCAAAATAAACATCATAATCACATTAACCGCCAACTTGCCCATCTACGAAAGAGTACAGAGTGGACAAGTGACACATCAATATCTCAGACTCATCAAAAGTCTCAACTCATCACATGAATCATCTCAGAGGAGTTCACCCCTCCTCTCATCAAATCTCATCTAGACTCAGAGTAAGGTACGAATTTTCCCCGGGAGTTTCTCTTAACCGACAACACCCACTTATGAGCCAGTGAATGTACAACAATCACCCTGATGTTGCCACAGTGGTCCCAAACTTGCCAGGTAAGGAACACTGGATCCCATGTCAATATACCCGACATAGAATCAAACTGAACAGATCCTCTATTTCTTTCAGGGACTGTTAAACCTCGAGGGAAACCATATGTATGTATGTGATGGTTTAAGCCTCTCCTACGTTTGGCGACGTAGTTAATGAGTTCGAGTGGGACTCACTCCTGCTCATTTCGGTGCTCGATACTCCTCCCGATTCAATGCTCATAAAATCAACCTCAACCAGTCTCATAGGGATTCACTCCCCGTCGATGACTGCCAGTCTCATAGGGACCCACTCCCCGTCCACGACTGATATTTCACCTGGACCTTGGCCCCTTTCATCAATTGCCTCATAGGGACTTCCACCCTATCATCCGCATCTCATAGGGATTTTAACCCTATCATCAACATCTCATAGGGATTTTAACCCTATCATCAACACCTCCTCAATGACTCAAGATTATATAACAGTCATTAGGAAACAAGTGAATAAACACATCGATAGAGTTCATTTATAGAGACTCATACAACACTCAAGGTTTCATCAACTCATCATCACAGTTAACAATCCCAATGCAAGGCTCTAGACTCAACTCTCAAGTTCATTATGCATGCTCTTCAAAATAGTCATGTAGGGTTATGCAAATTCCATGAAAATATTCAATTTAAGAGAGCAAATAGTATGATGATCATCAACATAGAAAACATGTAATTTCAAATATAATTTTCAAGAAAATCCATCAAAGAAATCATGCATGTAGACTCTTCAATCATCAATTCAACTATGACCTCTATGGGGCACATGATAGAACAATCCCATGTTTTAGTTTAGCCTTACATACCTGTGATGCAACTGTTCAACCGGGTGATGTCGAGGATTCTCTTCTCATATTTCTCACCCCCAAGCCTTTCTCTCCTCTCCTCAAGCCCTAGCCTTGTTAGATTTTGGAATAGGACTTAGAATAGGTTTTGTTAGGCTCTTTTCGTGTAGAAACGACCTTACTAGCCGTGTATTAGTGTTTAGGAGTTCTGTTAGGTAACTTACCGGATAAGACCGGAAAGCCCCTCGAAATAAATTAGAAATTTCTAGTTCGGAATTTACACGGTCTGCGACGCAGACCTATCGCACACTGTGTATTTTTGGAAAAAGTATTTTTAAACGAGTTTTCTCCATCCCGTCGAAAATCTGGAAAAATATATAAGTGTCCCTCCGCGGCAGGTGCGCGTCGCGCCTCTGTTGCGGATAGTCACTATTTTGTGACTTGGATCGAAAATTTATCTTTCGATCGGGTCGTCCTAAAATTCGACCCGGACCATTTTCCCACTCTATTTTTCATGCTGATCACGAATCCGGTCTCGAATTCGCCATACGAGCCCCGGAAGATGCGTAACGCGTGTACCCTCACTCTAGGGGCATTTTGATAATTTTACCGGGCGTCACAGTTAAATACATATTGACTTGTATCAAATTCATCCGTTATGGAGGAAGGTCTAATGCCAGCACATGAAATTAATACTTCACTACTATTTAATCTTAGTAATCAAGGGAAGGATCCGTATCACCAAATATGACCAAAACTCATATAACGATATGAATAGAAAATAAATATTTCTTATCAAGTCGTTCTTTTGAATCTACCTAATTCAGATCAATTAGAGTCCATTTTTTTGTACCAAAACTATGATCAATTCGGTTGAAAATATTTTTTTTGGTCAAAATAGAATTTAAAATTTTCCATTTGATAATTCCTATCTCATGTCATCATTTGTATAACAGATACACGGATCAAGAATAAAGAACAAAATCTTAAAATTATTTTCATTGTTTGAGCATTAATTTTAAGAAATCAACATGTTTATGTATTCATTGAATATTAAAATTCAAAAACACACCTCATAAGTGTTCATGAATCTTGAACAATAAATTTGTTGAAAAAATAACTACTTACGCAACATACCTATGTGGTGTCGGATATTCACTCCAAAAATTTAGAACAAAAGCCAACTCATATGAAGAGTATACTGGTAATTTAAGTCAACTGAATATCATTATCCCTAGATCCATTTATCCAATCATATATTACTCAATTTAGGAGAGCTAATTCAGATTATCAAAACTAGAGATTGGACTAAATCTAGTGACTTGTATTAATTTCATCCGTTATGGAGGAAGGTCTAATGCCAGCACATGAACTTAATACTTCACTAAAATTTAGTCGTGAGAGTCGTAGAGAACAATCTCTGTCACCACTATATCATAGTTGAGTTATTTTTCATTAAATTTAATTTTCAAGACATAATGCAGTGATTTTGATTGTTTCTTATGAACCTCTTGAATATCAAATCAATTGGAGTTCAAAATTAATATCTATCTCCAAATCTATGATCAAATTCAGATTCAAATGATTTAAGAAAAAAATATCATATCTATATCCTTATCATATATCAATTCATGTTAAATAATCATACGTAATCATTATAATATCTAACATAAATAAAATTGATATAAAGGATTATTTTCATACTAAATCACATTTTAATCCGAAAGAACAACTTGAAAATCATCTTAACGACCTCAAAAAATCATAATAACATAGTGTAACACCCCAACTTTTTTTTTTTACTAAGATTGAGCCATACTTCATATGATAGGATCAATTCCTAAGTATTTAAAGTATATTAGAGGTGATTTAGAGTTATAATTGATCTTTTACATCAATCCAAGTCCAAAGAATTTTCATATGAGTTGATGGAAGGGTCAACTTTAAATGACCATATCTCCTAGAGTATAATGAGTTAGGTGACCCATAATATATCAAATTAAAGATCTTTGAATTATCTTTCCAACGCATCTTATTTTGCGTTAAACAGAGTTCGGAGTAGAGAGTTATGACCATTTTACTGGAGACCTACAGAGCTGTCTGAAGGTCCGCGACGGCTCCGCGTCGCGGACATATCGCGGACCCTCTCTGGATAAGCTAACCGAAGTTTCTTTATTTTATTTTGAGTGTACTTTTACCCTAAAGCCTTTGGGGGTCTATTTAAGGTCCCAAAACGCATAATACGTCAGTTTCATAAGTCAAAACCCTCTCTTTCATTCCTAAACATAAAACGCTCAAGAATCATCAAGAAAGTCATCAAGTTAGGATTAACTTTCAAGATTCTTCATCAAGGTGAGTTATTCTTCATAAGATTTAAGCTAATTTCTCTATCTATTCATGAAATCCCTAATAGAATCTTAAATCCTAACCTAGGGTTTCAAGAAAGCAAATTCAAGAATCCCAAGAAAGGATTCCTTGATTCTTCTTTCCATGGATTAGGGTTCTTTACCAAGAAACTCTAAAGATTTTGAGTCAAGAAGTCAAGAATCAAAAAGAAATTCTTCAACAATGTCTTTCCAAGTTCTTCCATTCTAAAAGAACTATCGAGGTTGAGGATTTTCTCCAAGAAAACGATTATTCATCAAATTTTGATTGTGATATCAAATTTCCAGGTATGTAAGGCTATACTTAAAGCATGGGAATGTCCTCCCATGTGCCCCTGAGTAATGTATTAAAGTTTAATGGTGAATGATGTTAGGGTAATGAAGTGAAACATGTTAATTCATGTAATGTAATGAATAAATGCCATTATTTTATGCATAAACCTACATATTTTCCTGCATTGATGATGACCCTCATAAAAACCCTTATGCATCCTTTTAAACTATTTTCTTGAAAAGCATTTAGTTGAAAACCTTATATCTATTGCATATGTATTCTAGAAAAGCATGCATGACGAACATCGGTGTGTGTGTAGAGTCTAGAGTAATGATAAAATAATGAATGATGAATGTTGAGAATGTGAATGTGGGATTGTCTCTAAGTTGAGAGTCAAAGTTCCTAACCTAGTGTCCCTAAAGTCCATGATGTTGATGTTAATGAGATGGAATGACAATGAGGTTAATGTTAATACAAAAAGGAGATGCTAACGACAATGTAATGTGTCCCTATGGGACAAATGAATGTTGATGCCAATGATAATGTATTATGCCCCTATGGGGACTAATGATGATGAAATGCGTCCCTATGGGACTAATGAATGTTAATGTTTTATGAGCATGTCGAGTTCTGGGAGGAGTATCGAGCACCGAAATGGATAGAAAGGTGAGTCCCACCTGAATCCATTAACTACGTGGCCCGCGTAGGAAGAGAGGATTGAACCGCAATGCGGATGGCACCTTTCTTGTCCCAATGAGGACTACTGTTTCTTTTCTAATGAATGTCCTTTACCCCGGGCAGGGTATTGGACGGATGTAGCAACGACATCGCTTCGTTGTACCATCTCTGGCTCATAAGTGATGGTTGTCGGTTAAAGAAACTCCCAGTTAGGCTTATTAGAAAAGGTTTCCCTAATAGTACTCCAATGAAAAGGTCAATGCTAACGAAAAGGCCAATGTTAATGTAAAGGTCAATGTTAAGGTAAAGGTCAATGTTAATGTTTCCCTGATATAAATGTTAAAGTCTCATGATGATGTACGTTATGTTCGGATGATTCTAATGATGTGATTCAGCTATTTTACATGCCAGTACATTCCACGTACTGACGCCATTTGGCGCTGCATCGTTTTATGATGCAGATACAGGAGTTAGAGGACTTCAGCAGCTGCCACGTTGAAGCCAAGTGGTTGCAAGTTCTGACTGTGGTGAGCCTCCCTGTTTTCGAAGGAAACCTTTATTTGATGCTATCCTATTATTTCATTGAGTCGGGTAGCCATGGCATGTCATGGTCCCCTTCTTAGACGGTTTAGATAATGTTAGAGGCTTCGTAGACATAAAGATGTAGTCAAGGTGAATGTTTTGACAACTGAGCAATAATTCCTTGCTTGGTTTTGATGATCAAATTGATGTTTGGCCATTGGCCCACTATTTTAAAGTATTGTTTACTATTTCCTTCCGCAATGTCTATAATAAATGATGTGATGAAGCTAAGTGGTTCGCTTGGGGGCTAGCAATAGTCTCTGAGTGCCGGCCACGCCTAGGGTACCCTCCCGGGGCGTGACACATAGCAATGATTATTTCTAGTTAGGTCGTTTCCAATGAACTTATCAAATTTCAGGTCAATTGGAGGCCAAAATTTTTTATTTTATTTTTGTATTTCCAAAGCTATGACCATATTCAAATTCACATGATTTAAGCATCTTTAGGAAAAAATTATGTGATTTACATCCTTATCACATATCAATTTATGTTAAATCATCATGTGTAATCATGTCCTAGATTCAAAATAAATATACCTGATATGACGAATGACCTTATCATATTCAAATCAAAATTTAATCTGACAAACAACCTAAAAGTCCGTCTAAAAGGATTTTCGATGGAACTATCAAATTTCAAGACAATCTGAGATCATAAAGTTCATGACCATCTAAATTATGACCAAATCTGAAAATAAATAGTTTAGACATAATTGAAGATTAAATAACATGATTCAAATTTTATTCTCTTGAATTATTGAGCACAAGGCATACATTGTGTCCATCCTTTTACTAAGACATACAACACCTTCTTATATCAAATTGTTCTCTTAATTAATATACTTGAGAATACAAGATATTATGTTTCTCCCTTTTAAAAGTGGAAAACCTTTAATATCTCATCTCATAAATTAATCAAGTATTACTAGTATCTAAGGTAAAACTCTTTTTGAGTAAACAAATCTTTACCGGTATATTTTTATCTAAAACAATTTATACATGATACATTGAGCACATTCTAATGATTCAAATAAATAAATCACTTTCGTGAATCCTATTTATTAATCATAATTCTCAATTCATGTATCACAATCTCACATACATAAAATATTAAGAATCTACAACAATTTCAAATAAACAAACCACGTAAGTGGTAACTATTTATTAATTATAAGAAAATTCTAAATATTAACAAGTTTATGTATTTATGTGAGAAAAAGAAAAGTTATGCCCCAAGTTATCTACTTAGATGTAAGCGTGGCTCTGATGCCAATTGTTGGAAAATTATATGCGCAGCGGAAGCATATAAGGATCATACTGCTTACATGAATAATAGATAACACATACGTTTATGCTAGAACACAAATAATCATGCTAGAACACATAAAATTTACGAAATTTAATTAGATAAATACCTCTTGAAGCGTGAGCATATACCTTCAAGCAAATCCACGAGTTAGACTGCAATTATGCGGTCTTCTACAGTGATCCCAACTTCACATCCGAACTCTCTCAATACTTGGGTGGGCAAGCATTGTATAGAAAACCTAATTCTCTTTCATCCCAATCCCCCCTTTTTTTCTAGATTAAGAAAACCCCTATTTATAGAGGATCTTTCCAAATCCAAAAAGAAGAAGGAAACCCACTTTTCTTGAAAAATAAGAAACTAATATGTGTCCTTTTATTAGAAATAGGATTCTGAGTTCTAACTAAATATGGGCACTGTAGGGACCACATTTTTAATTGTTGAGGCTTCCTATTATGGAAATAATTCAAATAATTAATTTGAAATTATTCTTACCATAATAAATTACAAATCACTAAAGATTCATAATTGCACTCCTCTATTTATATTTCTAAATTCCCCATTAAACACTTATGTAATTCCCCATGTTAAGATTACAGATACTAATCAATAAATTAAATTACTGACAAATTTAATTTAAAGATTAATTTTCTTTAGAGCACTGCTTAACTTATTTCATGTGTCGGATTCATAAATCCACTTGCAAGGTTTGACACGATGAAAACTTATAAGCTTCTCAAAAGGCATATCATCAATCTCTATATTGAGACATGGATTCCGTCAACTAACTTATTATTTCACCAATATATATTATTATCATCCAATCTACCAGGCATATTGACCCATCTCAGAATCTCACCTTTTAATAAATCAAAACGATAAATAATATATATAGATTATAATAGTTATATCAGGATTGAGAATATAAGTACATTTAACAGTTTAGAGAACATGTTTTCATCAGTCAGTCCAAAACAACTATCTCTATTCGGTCCCGTTCAATACATACAATATGCACTAGCACAAGAAGTTAAAACTGCACCGTTCCCATAATCAAGATAAATTATATATAATCTTGTGCTACAATCGTACCGATGGCTTGTCCAATTTCCATCTTAGATTGTGAAAGAAAAACTTTATACTTATAAGAACTGATGATTTAATCCTCTAAGTATAAGCTCAAACTCTATACACTAAATCATCTACTATATAAGTTAATGGACACATAAACGATTATATGATCTATTAAAACTTTTATTAAAATTGGATGAATAATTATTCTATAATAAATACTATATCTAAACTCATGGTTAATAGTATATATTCCATGGTTAATAGTATATATCCCAACAATCTCCCACTTAGACTTTTAACCATCACAATTATTATAAGTGAAATTTTCAAAAACAACCACCTAGTGAAACACAATAGGATAAAATAGCCACAGTTTTGAAAATTACATTCTATAGCCTTTTGAACGTGTACTCTGCTTTGTATAAAACGGGTATGCACTGATATTTATACAAAAAAGAATAGCTGGCATTTAATGTTGATTAATTACTAATTAGATACAATAAAGGAAACGTTCCCTTAAATAATGGAAGGTCAATGTAATCAATATTTATTACCTAATATGAATCTGTAAACATAGATCCGGAAAAAACACTGTAGCAATGAGTAAGGCTGGAAAAATATAATAAAAAAACTGCGCTAATCTATACGAATTCTACTTAGGTAAAATTGACTTTTGATTTTGTTTTATATACGTTTGATCGTGTGATTTCATGGTATTATACGAATTACCAAAATCATGATGAACAAATACATGTGTCAGAGAAATAAACCCCAGATAGGATATGCATACATTTTTGCAGTGTGTAACAAATAGCAAAGAAAATGTATAATGTGCACATGCAGATGTATAAATTTTAGGCAATAACCATGCTTTAATTGTATAATTGCTCAGACAACAGGGGTGCATATATACCTGCAGTGTATAAAAATTGCTTGAATTGTATAAATTATTTATGCAATTGTATACTGTGTTGGCAACAACTATGTTGTAATTGTATAATTAATCTGACAGGTGTGCACATATACTTTGCAGTGTATAAAATCACATCTTAAATGTATCCAGGTATGCATATATACTTGCATTATATATATACTTGCATTGTATAATTACTCAGACAACAGGTGTGCGTATATACTTGCATTGTATAAAAATTGCTTAACAGTATCCAGGTATGCATATATATACTTGTGGTGTATAAAAAATTGCTTGAACTGTATATGTGCTTATGCAGTTGTATAATGTGTTGGCAAAATTGTGTTCTAATTGTATAATTACTCAGATAGTGTGCATGTATAACTTATACATAAATAAGCTAATTTGTTTAGACAATAATGTTATACTATAACTTATACATAATAACTGGTATATATAAAAAAAGTGTATAATAATACCATTTATATAAATGAGAATAAGTTTTTTATACAAACAGAATAGTAATTAATTTCATATTTATGTGCTTACCTATGTATCTAACAGTTTTTTTTTCTAACAATGTTTTTTAAAAAAAAACATTGAACCTGATTGTCCTCTTCGATTTCGTTTGGTTTGTCAAAATCAGAGTCGTCCCCATTTTTCTTTGTTTCACCACTGCTAGAATCCAGATCTGCTGCTTTCCTCTTTTTTTGGGAAGTGCTTGGCCGATGAACATTGTCATTCCGTTTCTTAGATCTGATTTCTATACTAGCCCTATCTCTTGCAATGCTTCCTGCAATGGGCTCATCCTCTTGAATTATACCCAACGAAAAAGAAGGCAAATCATCCATAAACTTATCATGCAAGTTTATACCTCTAGTTATCCTCTTAGATGATGATTCGCCGGCCATAATATGTGATGTATGCTTGTGATTTTTTCGGCTGTTGAAAGATTTAGGGCAAGCGGTGTATGTAAAAAAAGGGGAAAGTGAAATTTTCAAAAAAAAATTTAAAAACCGCCAAAAATCTGAATGAAATCTGGAAGAATGGAGAGAGAAGATTAAGGAAATTTTTTTGAAAATCTGACCTGTGTTGAGAGATTGAAGGAGCAAAATATGGAAAGAAGATCTTTGAATCCTTGTATAGAAGAGAGAGAATAAGAACGTTGGGAATTTTTTGGTTTTATACAAAATGTGCTGGGGCCCACGAATTTGGTAGCCACTTTTTTTACAAGGTTGGTTACTTTATGTAATTTTTAAAAACTGTAGTTAATTTATGTGATTTTGTATTGAATGTTTGCTCAGTTATGAAAATTTTCCTTATTATAATATAATATATCTAAATGCATGGTTAATAGTATATACCCTAATAATCTCCCACTTAGACTTTTAACTATACATTTACAACTTTCACAGGCATTCCTTTTATATGACTTATCAAAAGAATCTTACCAAGTTGTTTTTCCTATGCAATTCCGTCTAGTAGTTCTTAGTTGTAACAATCGATTCGGTACTAGATCTCGAGGGACTTTATCATAAACTCTTCAAAAATGTACTTCTTTTAAGGAGTTTTATCATAAAACTGTCTCAAAAATATACAACAAATCAATCTTCATTACGATTCTCCCACTACGACTAAGTACTACTACTAAGTCACACTTTCATGTTCTTAAGTCTTAATATTTTCCTCAAAACCTTTTGTTATTGAAATATTAACAACTTATTCATGTAGTGCTGTTTAATTTGCTAAACATCACTCCCACTACTTGAGGTAGTAAATCATCTTATGTCAAGTAACATTTCTCCCACCATTTAAATACAATGGAACGTCAGTTTTAACATACCGATTAGATGTTCTTGAGCGTCTGAATTTACGACTGAATCATTTGTTATTTCTTTGTTCAGTTCCTGTAAAACTAGTTTACTTCTAGGAACATGGTTTGCTAAATGGTCCTTTTCTAGAAATCTGGCATTTGTGTTATCAAGCCATATTTTCTTCAGGACAATAAGGTAAACCTTCTTTTATTCTTGTTGAATATCCAATTAACACGCACACACATTCATAATTAATTCCAACTTATTTGTTTTCTCTTTCAACATATATACTAGACAATTCTATATCTGAACATGACACAGACTAGAGTTACGTCAAGTCCTTACTAGTTCTATAGTTGTCAAAGTTATAAAGATGCAAGGAATTAAATTCCGAATGTAATATATAGTTCTTAGGATATATTCCAAAAGAAGTAAAACAACTTGAAAAAAAGTCAATCATTAATCTAACCATTTTCATAAGAGTCTATTTTTCTTTCTTCTTTTACACCAATCTATTATAAAGTGTCTGGTATAAATAATTGAAATGCAATTACTCTATCAAATAAGTGACAGATGAACTCTGCAAAGAGGTATACCCCACTACAATTAGATTGAAGGGACTTTCTATATTTTTTTTTCATGATGCCATCTTTATTTTTGTCTTAAATATCTTGAGTTTATCAAAAAAGAATTAGACTCACATAGCATAAAAAAATATATATTCATATCATGAGTAATCTTTAATGAATATTCCACAATACTCAAAACTACATCTTGCCTGAATATTCATTTACCGCACAAATTTAAATAGATTAATTCTAACTTATCACTTCCTCCATTTTCTTTCTAAGAGGAATAGTCTCTAAGTCATTTTTCTTTCCAAATAGTACTCTCACATTGGTAGTGACTTCACTTTCAATGAACCATTATGTCCATCCTTTAACCAGTATTGAAGTTCTATTCAGAATAAATAACTTTAACACTAGTGAACAGATACGTATATTCAATTTGGAAGATATTTTCTCTTGTAAGATAGATTAATATTATTCAATTCATAAGAGATAATACTAATAAAAAGTTCATGCACCAATGTACTATAAGAGATAAAATATTTATCAAACTCAATAATAGGAGAGTTACAAAAAATATATTAAGCATTTATCTCTTATTTAGTTAGAAACTGAAAGTCAATTCTTTCTAACATAAAGTACATGCATAATACATTCTTTAATATTAGTATCTTATCTAAAAAAATCCTTGAGTAGTATTAAGTGGGTCTGTGAAGTCTTTTGAGAGTTTGACCGACCCATAACGTATTTTACGACGTCATTTGATTAAATGGATATTTTTAAAACTTTGAGTGTATTTTTTAATATTATCGGAGTAATCGCACATTTTATAAAATTCTTGAGTTTTAAAAAAAATATTAACATATATTTGTTAATTATCTTATCAATTTTAAAATTACCGTTATTATTATTGTCATTCTTGTTATTATTATTATTATTATTATTATTATTATTATTATTATTATTATTATTATTATTATTATTATTATTATTATGATGATGATGATGATGATGATGATGATGATGATGATGATGATGATGATCATCATCATCATCATCATCATCATCTTTATTGTCATTAATTTGATTTAGCAAAATTGTCAAACCGTGGTAGTAATATTCGTTATCTACTATATTAATTATTTTTATCTCTTAAAACGCATAATACTACCAATTTTTAACAATCTTAATACGTTCAAATATTACATAATAATAATTTTAGCATATATTAAATATTGTCGTTAAATATTATTTCAAATATTATACATTTTATTTGTGCGTGTATTATAAATATTAATTAGATGACTAATGCAATTTTATCTTATTTTGTTCAAATTCGTTTCAATCTTAGCCAATTTCTTTGAAATTATTTCAATTCTAGCTATTCCTTTACAAGTTTTTGCACTTTTAGCCCAAATTAAGTCAATTTGTGGCTCAATTTTAAACTCCCACAATTCTTTGCTAGTACTTAAATCCGAATACCAATTTTTTAATCCGATCCGACCCAAACTCGCAAAATATTTAATCTCAATCATTCATAAATTTGTGATCGGACGGTCATGATTTAACTTAGCCTATTTCCATTTTTATCATCCAAAACCCTAACTCCTTGCCATTTTCTCTTTTCCCCATTTTCATTAAGGGAGGCAGCCGCCCCTCCCTTCTCCTCTCCATGCCACCGCCGGCTCCTCCGTCGCCCCTCTCCCTTTTTCGGCAGTCACCGCCCCTCTCCCTTTTTCGGCAGTCGCCGTCCCTCTCCTTTTTACGGCGGTCGTCGCCCCTCTCTTCTATTATCCTTTCTCCTTCTCCCCGGCGCCTCCACTACCGCACCAAACAAGACCACCCCGCGACAGCCACAATCGCCCCTTCCTTTCCTTTTTCTCCTCGCCATCGCCGGCCATCGGCAGACCCCGCGACAACAACCGGTCGAAACCACCACCAAAGAAACCCAGGCGGCTGCCGCCGCCTCCTCCATCTCTCCCTCGCCAAACCCCTTTTCACCCTCAACTCTCCAACCATGACCAAAAAAAAAAGGAGTCCAGTAATCTCATTAGAATTTTTTTTTAAACTTCAAATTAGTTGAAATGGATCTTTGCAGATTCGTCCAGAATACGTTTTCCAATCCTCTATTTGTTATTAATATATTTGAACTCAATTCCTTTAGAATAGATATATAAAAGCTAAGATTCACATTTTTGATGTTTCTCTCTGTTCTAATACTTGTTGGGGTATGTTTACTGATTCCTCACTCTCTTTTGTTTACTCACATGCCTTGATTCTAATGATACTATTATAATTGGGTTTCAGCTTATTGTACTGTCCATGATTTTTGAGTTATGTGGGAATGGTGAGGTATACTTTTGGTGATGAGATTAGGATCGTATCAACTAATTTGAATACTATTATGACCTGTTAATTAGTATTTAATAACCTAGCTGAAATATTGACTTTGTTTAAGGATAAAATTAAGCTTCTTGTGTACATAGTTTTTGATACTTCTCTTTGATTGTGCCTTATTTGTGGTAAATTTTGCTCTTAATTAATTTTTCCTGATAGATTTTTATTCATATTTTGGTAAAGAATGTCTTGATAATTATTTTAATTTATTACAAGATTTATTTTGGTGTTCATTGATCTTGAGAAGGCCTATGACAAAGTCCCGAGGGATGTCCTATGGAGGTGTTTGGAGATGAAAGGCGTCCCAATGGAATATATTAGAGTGATAAAGGACATGTACGACGGGGCCATAACTCGGGTAAGAACGGTGGGAGGAGACTCTGAATATTTTCCTGTTCAAATGGGACTTCACCAAGGATCTGTTCTGAGCCCTTTTTTATTCGCCTTGGTGTTGGATGAGCTGACGCGATCTATCCAAGAGGAAGTCCCATGGTGTATGTTGTTTGCAGATGACATAGTCCTGATTGATGAGACTCGGACTAAAGTTAATGATAGGTTGGAGGTTTGGAGACACGCTTTGGAGACCAAGGGATTCAAACTGAGCAGGACCAAAACAGAATACTTGGAGTGCAAATTCAGTGTTGCGAGGGATGAAGCAAACATTGATGTGAGACTTGCAGCTCACCTTATCCCCAAGAAGGAAAGCTTTAAGTATCTGGGGTCTATCATCCAGAGTAGTGGGGATATCGACAATGATGTCACACATCGAATTAGGGTGGCTTGGACAAAATGGAGGTTGGCCTCTGGAGTATTGTGTGATAAGAAGATACCACATAAACTCAAAGGTAAGTTCTACAGAATGGTGGTTAGACCTTCTTTGTTGTATGGGGTGGAGTGTTGGCCAATAAAAAATGTACATGTTCAGAAGATGCAGGTCGCAGAAATGAGGATGTTAAGATGGATGTGTGGTCACACCAGGAGTGATAAGATTAGGAACGAGGTCATTCGGGAGAAGCTGGAGGTGGCCCCTGTAGCTGACAAGATGAGGGAAGCGAGACTACGATGGTTTGGACATGTACAGAGAAGGAGTACCGATGCCCCTGTTAGAAGGTGTGAGAGGCTAGATTTGGGAGCTATACAGAGGGGTAGAGGTAGACCAAAGAAGTATTGGGGGGAGGTGATTAGATATGATATGGTGAAACTTGATCTCACCGAGGACATGACCTTAGACAGGAAGGAGTGGAGGTCGAGAATTAGAGTAGCAGGCTAATAGGGAGGGTGGATAGGAAGGAGCGGTAATTGTCTGCCTTTTATATGTTATTCCTTTATATGTTTACTATCATGTATCTATGTGTTATCATGTGTACTTCTCTTTCTTGCCTGTTTATCATATCTAGCTTATTCTGCTGATGGGTTTTTGTGACGAGGGTTTCCAGGAAACAGCCTCTCTACCTATGTGGTAGTGGTAAGGTCTGCATACATCTTACCCTCCCCAAACCCCACTTGTGGGATTTCACTGGGTATGTTGTTGTTGTTGTTGTTATTACAAGATTTATTTTGGCACATTTTGACCAAATCACATGCGTGATTTGTGTCCTTTATTTTTTGACAAACTAAAATTGATTCTTGTTTTCTTAATTAAAACTAGTATAAGTGCCCGCGATGCGCGAAAAATTTTGAGTATTTAAAATTTATAAAAAAAAATGTTCATAAATAAATACTAAAGACATTGATAACATCAATACTTTCTTTATAAACATTAGTTATGCAATAAAATACCTCTAAGTGATCTAATGATGACCTAAATTTATGATCAAGCAAAATATAATTATGTGAAGCCTAAGCATAGTACATTCTCAACTTATATTAGAATATCATGATTAAATTATAAAAATAAAGAGCATTCATAGAATTCAGACATCTCTATCATATAGAATTTAAATAAACTCTCAAAACCAATGTTAAAAAGAAATTATATCAGCCAACTTTAAACTTAAATTTTTTTTGCATAATTTGTCAATAAATGACTTAGATCTATGTCTACATAAATAAATTAAGTATAACTTTATTAATTATATTTATGTAGGATGATATATATAAAGATATCCTCTGGAAAGAGAAAAGACTTCAATAGATAATGCATTTATTATTCTAATAAATAACAAAATTAGATAATTATGTTTTGAAGATATCTTCAATATATTTTATAAAAGTATTTTCCTTGTGATGTTGCAAGAATATATTTAATATAATTTTCAAAAGATTTTTCTCTTCTATTTTTAGAATAATATATTTTATTTTTAAAAGGATAAATCCATTTTAAAAATTGTAACTATACAAATCATTTTTCTTATCACTTTGAAATCTTTTTAATTTGTTTCGTGACAGGAAGTATTAAAACTTCCTATTAATTTTATTTTTAAAAATAAAGATTAATTAATTCATTTTTAAAAAATGTTTCTTTTGAAACCATAAATATTTATTTATTTAACTTTTTTCAATTTGTTTTTAATACTCACTATTTATTTGCAACATGTTTTTTTTTAACATAAAAATCAATTCATTATTTAAATTGTGACTTTTGATTTATTTATTTTTTTACCTTAAAACTTGTTTAATTTTTTTAGAAGTAGAATTGTAATGGGAAGTTTTTAATTCCCTATTTACTTGGAAAAATATAAATATTTAATTTATATTTTTATAAGAAAATATATGAAAATATTTAGGTGGTAATCTTTTTTATATAATTTAAAAAAAATACAGAGAATAAATTTATATAATGAAACTTTACTTAATGTTTTTATTTTTATTATTATAACCTTTATATATTTTTTTTGGTTTTATGACTATATTTTGTTTTTATAATATAATTTATTATTTAAATTAACTAAAAACTAATTAAAATAATTGTCCTAAGATGCCACATGGCGTATGTATAAGTTGCCAAGTGGCTGAATGTGGTGGCTTTATCCTCTCCTTCTAATAATATATAGATAGATTTTTAATAAGTATATATTATTATAAATTTTAAATTAAAATAATAAAAAATATTTAGTTGCTACAAATAAGGAGTAAACTGATATTATTAAAAAAAAGAGATATTTAATATGTTAAGCGTTTTTAATAAACTGTTCCATAGTTTAAGTTAATAAACTGTGCTTTTGAGTTAGTGGGTAAAGATACGTGCAAGAAAAAGTTTTAGTTCTTTTATTTAGTTATTTCATTTATTTATATCAAAGATTACTTTTTCATTCTTTTAAATTTATTGTAGTCCTGGTGTAAAATTATTAGAATTTTCATTTAAGAAAATAACATGTAATTTTTAATTAGTATATATTATTATAAATTTTTTAAATTAAAATAATAAATAATATTTAGTTGCTACAAATAAGGAGAAAAGGAGATATTTACTATGTTCAGTGTTAATTTTAGAAATTAACATGTAATTTTTAATAAGTATATATTTTTATAAATATTAAATTAAAATAATAAAAAATATTTAGTTGCTACAAATAAGGAATAAACTGATATTATTTAAAAAAAGAGATATTTAATATGTTCAGTGTTTTTAATAAACTGTTCCATCGTTTAAGTTAATAAACTGTGCTTTTGAGTTAGTGGGTAAAGATACGTGCAAGAAAAAGTTTTAGTTCTTTTATTTAGTTATTTCATTTATTTATATCAAATATTATTTTTTCATTCTTTTAAATTTATTGTATTCATGGTCTAAAATTATTAGAATTTTAATTTAAGAAATAACATGTAATTTTTAATCAGTATATATTATTATAATTTTTTAAATTAAAATAATAAAAAATATTTAGTTGCTACAAATAAGGAGAAAAGGTGATATTTACTATGTTCAGTGTTAATTTAAGAAATTAACATGTGATTTTTAATAAGTATATATTATTATAAATTTTAAATTAAACTGATATTGTTAAAAAAAAGAGATATTTAATATGTTCAGTGTTTTTAATAAACTGTTCCATAGTTTAAGTTAATAAACGTGAATATGTGCTTGTGACTTAGTGGCTAAAGATACGCTGCAAGAAACTACTATTGCAAGTAAGAAGTGATATTATGAATTGTTAAAGGTTTTTATTTACTATTTTATTAATTATTTGTAATTTAATTTTATCCTATAAATAAATAGTAAATCATTCATGTGTGTGTTTGCTAATTAGTGGGGATATGGGAAAGTGGCGTGCAACCACATATATTTAGTTCTTTTATTTAGTTATTACATTTATTTATATCAAAGATTACTTTTTCATTCTTTTAAATTTATTGTAGTCCTAGTCTAAAATTATTAGAATTTTAATTAAAGAAATAATACGTAATTTTTAATTAGTATATATTATTATAAATTTTTTAAATTAAAATAATAAATAATATTTAGTTGCTACAAATAAGGAGAAAAGGAGATATTTACTATGTTCAGTGTTAAGTTAAGAAATTAACATATAATTTTTAATAAGTATATATTATTATAAATTTTAAATTAAAATAATAAAAAATATTTAGTTGCTACAAATAAGGAGTAAACTGATATTATTAAAAAAAAGAGATATTTAATATGTTCAGCGTTTTTAATAAACTGTTTCATACTTTAAGTTAATAAACTGTGCTTTTGAGTTAGTGAATAAAGATTGTTGACACCCAATTTTGGCCCTCCACCGTATAAATTAATCATCGAGCTATTAATTTTAACGATTTGAATTAATTAGCTTTCAAAATGCAAGAAATATCTTTTCAAATAATTTTATGTTCGAATCCTTGAATTTTCAATTTTATTAGGTTCATATATTGCGTATTATACATATTTATCTTAAAATACTTTACTTTACTTCTTCGTATTATATTATTTTAATATTGCGTATCGTTTTACTTTACTTTTTCATATTATATATTTTATGTTGTGTATTATGTAAATCTTTTAATTTTTTGTTATGTTTAAAATATTTTCTTAAATAGATCCTATCTTTAAATACTTTACTTTGTTCTTGAGTCGTTAATATTTTAAAAGCTCCTTAATCAATTGATATGAATTCATGTCATGGTCGAATTAATTGATTAATTTTAAACGGGTCAAGTTGGTAATTTAATTGGCTATTTCTTAATTTTTTTCCCTAATTCTTCTAATTCTTTTTTAAATATTCAAACCCCAGCCCAATTCTTAAAAAATAACCCCAGCCCAACTTTAAAATCCCCAACCCAAACTCCCTAACTGACCCAACCCGGCCTAAATCTCATTTAAAAGACCCTCTCTCCTCCTTAATCCCTAACCCCACGCCCCCATCCTCCTTTTTTCCCTTCTCTGTACAAAACCGAAAACCAGAAATGGCAGCCAAGATTGCAGCCATGGCAGTCCCTTTTTATGGAAAAATGCCAAACACATTTAACCCCTCTCACGCTCTCTTCCCTCTCCCCCATAAACCCGAACCAAAATCAGAAAGCCAAAGAGAAACAGCCCGAAGCTAGAAACGGCAGCAGCCAAACAGTGGCCGATTTGGCCATTGTTTGGTCAACCACGCCTGCTCTCCTCATCTTTTCTTCGTCCTTGCGCGTCAGGGACCTCCTATGTGTCTCACATCTGAGCCGTCGATTCAAATCGACGGCTAAGATGTGAGCCTCGTAAGAGGTTCCATTTTGAAATTCGAATTCAGGGCAAAATGTCGAACTTGCCCTGAATTTACATGACTATATATACCCCTTGTTGTTGACTGCCGAAGGGGGTCTTTTTTTTTTTCTTTTGAGGTTTTCGGATTGGAGAAGGAGAAAGAGTTCACTGTGAGTTTTCGATTTCTTTAAAAATATTGATAAATAGAAGAGTCTGTTTTGAGGGAGAAAATTGGGAAAGTCAGTCGGATTCAAGCTCTAATTTCGGGTTCGAAGTCGATAGAGTCTAGACTTTATAGCGTCGAAGTTCGTTCTCGAGCTCACCTTGTCCCGTTCGCTGCCCCCCAACAGGTAACATTCTTAGGTTCTTCTTCTTCACTCCGTTTTGATATACATGTTTGAATACAAGTATTGAAGCCATTCTGAAGTATGTTGTTAGTGAGACATTGTTGGTATACATATTTGTATATGTATATGTATATGCGCATACGGAATATATACGCGTATACATGTCTAAAATTTGAAGAATGGTTGAGTATATATTGGTTTGGATGGCTGTATATTGTTGTATATCTACGTATATATGTATAAACTTGAAGAATGGTTGAGTATATATGAGTTTAGATGGCTGTATATTGCTGTATATCTACGTATACATGTATAAAACTTGAAGAATGTTTAAATATATGCTTGTTTTGGCGGTTGTTTGCTGTATATATATGTATATGAAGATATATGTATGTATACATGTATAAAACTTGAAGAATGGTTGAGTATATATGAGTTTGGATGGCTGTATATTGTTGTATATCTACGTATACATGTATAAAACTTGAAGAATGTTTAAATATATGTTTGTTTTGGCGGTTGCTTGCTGTATATCTATGTATATGAAGATATATATATGTATATGTATGTATAAAACTTGAAGAATGTTTGAATATATGTATTGGTTCGTTGGTTATCTTGCTGTATATCATGTATATATCAGCATACACATGTATATGTATGTATAACTTGGAGAGTTGTTTGGTTATATGGTAAGTATAGTCGTATCACAGTGTATATGCAGCTATATTCACACATATATATATGAATATTTACGTATACATATATAAGCATGTGTCTACAATTCGAATGTTGTCCGAATATGTTTGTTGGGCTGCCATTTTATATACATATATGCATATATGTGTACTTCTACATGTGTGTATATAAATGTATATAAGTTGAAAGTTTGTTAGTTTATTTGGTTATATGATGGTATCACAATGTCTATGTATTTATATACACCTATATACATATATACATAATGCATATACATGAATGTATTTATGAAACTTGAAGATTGTTGGTTATAGTGTCATTTTACAGTAGATGTACATCTATATCTATGTTATGTATTGCATTACCTATGTGTCTATGCATCTTCATACACCTATATATATATAGATACACATTTATATTATATGTGGCTGTCTTAATTCGTACAATTTCTTTTCTCATAAGTCTTAAGGTCTTTTTATTAGTATTTGATATCATTTTGTGTTGTCATGCAAGTTGTGAGTTGCATATCACTTGTGAAATATAATATTTCTTATTATTCATTCCTTATCTTTATTTTCTTTGCATGTAATGTTGTACCGAGTCTATTTTTGACTCCTACGTGCATTTCGTTGAGTGTCGGGTCAATCTCGGCCTATGTCCGGCTACTCGGAATGCGGATGTTTTATTTTTGAAGCGGCAACGCACCTATATGCAGCAATATACATACTATATACACTGGTATACAACCAGTGTATACAACAGGGTCAAAACTCAAAGGAAGAGAGCCAAAAGCCCAACTTTTTCTTGCAGCAGAAATATGGGCCAAAGGCCCAATTGGGCAGCATCCTTTAAAAGGGCTTGGCAGGCCCAACAATTTGAATTATTGCAGGCTTTGAGAATCAGGCCTGCCAAAGCCCAATTCTATTTTAATTTATTTTGATTACGTATTGCCTATATTATTTGCTTGAGATGATTATTTGAATATCTTTATCATTAACTTTAATTCATGTTGTTTTGTTGTGTTTTAATCTAATTAAGTTTCCCCGAGTTAGCCATCTACGTCGTTTTATGATCTTGACTATAAAAATCGCCTTTAGGAAATTAAATTCTTTTAAAATACTTCTTAAAATATTTCAAACACCTTTTTCCTTAAAATATTTTTGAAAAAATATATGTACATCTCTTCTTTAAAATACTTAGAATTTAATAGATTTCAAAATTCTAATTAGTTGATTAAATCCATCAACTCCGTTTAATTAAATAAAATTAGTTAGATTTTAATATTAGATTTTCTTTAACTAGTTTACTTAATTAATTCTAATTGATTAAAATATAAATAGAAATCTAAATATTCTATTTCCTATTCTTAAAATATATTATTTAAATTTTTTAAGATTAATAATACAAAAAATTATATTATTTCAAAGTTAGTCAAAATATTTAATCGTCAGATAACCGCACGTTAGCGGATGTTTCGGGTGCGTAAAACCTTCCCGAAATAGAAATATGAACCCGAACCCTTTTCTTTGGATTTTAAAAGATTTTTTCTGTTGAGTCTTTTAAAATAATTGGTTTTCTTGATTTTTCCTAAAAATTAAGTGGCGACTCTAATTTTTTAAAAGATTCGGTTTTACTTAAATTAATTAAGTCTTAATCGAATTTTTAAACCGAAAGTCATTTTCCGACGTAACAAAGATACGTGCAAGAAAAAGTTTTAGTTCTTTTATTTAGTTATTTCATTTATTTATATCAAAGATTACTTTTTCATTCTTTTAAATTTATTGTATTCATGGTCTAAAATTATTAGAATTTTAATTTAAGAAATAACATGTAATTTTTAATCAGTATATATTATTATAATTTTTTAAATTAAAATAATAAAAAATATTTAGTTGCTACAAATAAGGAGAAAAGGAGATATTTACTATGTTCAGTGTTAATTTAAAAAAATTAACATGTAATTTTTAATAAGTATATATTATTATAAATTTTAAATTAAAATAATAAAAAATATTTAGTTGCTACAAATAATGAGAAAAGGAGATATTTACTATGTTCAGTGTTAATTTAAGAAATTAACATGTAATTTTAATAAGTATATATTATTATAAATTTTAAATTAAAATAATAAAAAATATTTAGTTAAGGAGTAAACTGATATTGTTAAAAAAAAGAGATATTTAATATGTTGAGTGTTTTTAATAAATTGTTCCACAGTTTCAGTTAATAAATTATTCATGTGTATGTTTGTTAGTTAGTGGGGATATGGGAAAGTGGCGTGCAACCACATATATTTAGTTATTTCATTTATTTATATCAAAGATTATTTTTTCATTCTTTTAAATTTATTGTAGTCTTGGTCTAAAATTATTAGAATTTTAATTTAAGAAATAACATGTAATTTTTAATTAGTATATATTATTATAATTTTTTTAAATTATAATAATAAAAAATATTTAGTTGCTACAAATAAGGAGAAAACTGATTTTTTTTTAAAAAAGAGATATTTAATTTGTTTAGTGTTTTTAATAAACTGGTCCACAGTTTAAGTTAATAAATGTGCATGTGTGTGCTTATGAGTTAGTGGTAAGGATACGTGCAAGAAACTACTATTGCAGTTAAAAGTGATATTGTGGATAAAGGTCAATTTAAAATTTTAAAATAGTGAGTAATCTATTTATTATATTTTTAATTTCATATTTTATAATTTTTAATATTGTCACGCCCCGGGAGGGTACCCTTGGCGTGGCCGGCACTCGAAGACTATTGCTAGCCCCCAAGCGAACCACCTAGTCTCATCACATCATTCAATCATACTTCTACTGATCAGCGGAAAGCATATGCAAGCAGTGGACGCAGTTCATCTAAAGTTCTCAATATAATATAAGCAAAATAACGAAGGCTAGTAGAAAGAACTAGCTCACAATATCAACATCAATGCTCGACACCGATCTATGAAGCGTCTATCACTAAATCATGTGGTGCCAATGACAGACCCATGGCTACCCAAAAACAAAATAAGATAATAGTCCAATCCTAACTCTAAAGCATGATGAAATAAAATAATGGTTCCTCCGGAGTAGGGGAGGCTCACCAAATCAACTTCGGATCTCTGATCTTCAACGGAGCGCCTGTTGATGATCTCTAGTACCTGCCTCTACATCATAAAACGATGCAGTCCAGAGTGGACGTCAGTACTTGGAATGTACTGGTATGTAAAATAGCTGAATGAAACAGAAACTGGTAGAAAATATGGAAAATAATATCAAGTCAAAATAGACATCATAATCACATTAACCGCCAGCTTGCCTGTCTGCGAAAAAGTACAAAGTGGGCAAGTGACACATTATTATCTCAGACTCATCAAAGTCTCAACTCATCACATGGATCATCTCAGAGGAGTTCACCCCCTCTCATCACATCTCATCTAGACTCAGAATAAGGTACGAATTTTCCCGGGAGTTTCTCTTAACCGACAACACTCACTTATGAGCCAGTGAATGTACAACAATCACCCTGATGTTGCCACAGTGGTCCCAAACTTGCCAGGTAAGGAACACTGGATCCCATATCAATATACCCGACATGGAATCAAACTGAACAGATCCTCTATTGCTTTCAGGGACTGTTAAACCTCAAGGGAAACCATATGTATGTATGTGATGGTTTAAGCCTCTCCTACATTTGACGACGTAGTTAATGAGTTCGAGTAGGACTCACTCCTGCTCATTTCGGTGCTCAATACTCCTCCCGATTCAATGCTCATAAAATCAACCTCAACCAGTCTCATAGGGATTCACTCCCCGTCAACGACTGCCAGTCTCATAGGGACCCACTCCCCGTCCACGACTGATATTTCACCGGGACCTTGTCCCTTTCATCAATTATCTCATAGGGACTTTCATCCTATCATCAAACATCTCATAGGGATTTTAACCCTATCATCAACATCTTCTCAATGACCCAAGAGTATATAACAGTCATTAGGAAACAAGTGAATAAACACACCGGTAGAGTTCATTTATAGAGACTCATACAACAATCAAGATTTTATCAACTCATCATCACAGTCAACGATCCCAATGCAAGGCTCTAGGTTCAAGTCTTAAATTCATTATGCATGCTCTTCAAAATAGTCATGTAGGGTTATGCAAATTCCATGACAGTGTTCAATTTAAGAGAACAAATAGTATGATGATCATCAACATAGAAAACATGTAGTTTCAAATATAATTTTCAAGAAAATCCATCAAAGAAATCATGCATGTAGACTCTTCAATCATCAATTCATACCTCTATGGGGCACATTAGAGAACAATCCCATGTTTTAGTTTAGCCTTACATACCTGTGATGCACTGTTCAACCGGGTGATGTCCAGGATTCTCTTCTCGTGTTCCTCACCCCAAGCCTTTCTCTCCTCTCCTCAAGCCCTAGCCTTGTTAGATTTTAGAATAGGACTTAGAATAGGTTTTGTTAGGCTCTTTTCGTGTAGAAACGACCTTACTAGCCGTGTATTAGTGTTTAGGAGGGGTTAGGGATTGACCGGAATGCCCCTCGAAATCAATTAGAAATTTTCAGTTCGGAATTTACACGGTCCGCGACGCGGACCTATCGCGCACTGTGTATTTTTGGAAAAAGTATTCTTAAACGAGTTTTCTCCATCCCGTCGAAAATCTGGAAAAATATATAAGTGTCCCTCCGCGGCAGGTGCGCGTCGCGCCTCTGTCGCGGACAGTCACTGTTTTGTGACTTGGATCGAAAATTTATCTTTCGATCGAGTCGTCCTAAAATTCGACCCGGACCATTTTCCCACTCCATTTTTCATGCTGATCACGAATCCGATCTCGGATTTGCCATACAAACCCCGGAAGATGCGTTACGCGCGTACCCTCACTCTAGGGGCATTTCGGTAAATTTACCGGGCGTCACATCATCTTCCCCTTGGGATCATTCATCCTTGAATGAGGAGTGGAGGTGGGCATTAAGGCACGAATAGATTTACGACTCATTCCCACACTCAATTCAATAATAGTAAGTCAGATACAAGAATAGGACACTTAGCTTAGTGAAGAGCAAGGATTTACCTTCAGTGCTTTCACCATCAGTTGGCACGAACAGGTGCGGATACTTTGCCTTCATCTCCTCCTCAGCTTCCCATGTGGCTTCTTCAACGAATTGATTCCTCCACAGGACTTTGACTGAGGCTATTTCTTTGTTCCTTAGTTTACGAATCTGACGATCAAGAATTTGAACCAGAACCTCTTCGTAAGATAGGTTATCCTTCACCCCAATTCTATCAACAGGGATCACCAAGGCCGGGTTTCCCAAGCATTTCTTTAGCATAGACACATGGAACACCGGTTGTACCCCATCTAGCTCGGAAGGCAACTCTAGCTCGTAGGCCACCTTCCTAATTCTCCTTACAATTTGATAGGGTCCAACATAACGTGGACTCAACTTTCCTTTCTTCCCAAACCTTAGGACACCCTTCATAGGTGACACCTTCAAGTACACCCAATCATCTACTTCGAACTCCAAATCTCTTCTCCTCACGTCAGTGTAAGATTTTTGGCGACTCTGGGCAGTCTTTAACCTCTCTCTAATGACCTTGACCTTCTCCATCGACTGGTGAACAAGATCAGGTCCAATGAGCTCCGCTTCTCCAACCTCAAACCACCCAATGGGCGATCTACACCTCCTTCTGTACAAGGCTTCATAAGGAGCCATTTGGATGCTCGCATGATAACTATTGTTATATGCAAATTCAGCCAGAGGCAAATGATCATCCCAATTCCCTTTGAAATCAAGGACGCAAGCTCTCAACATATCCTCTAGTGTTTGAATTGTACGCTCCGCCTGACCATCCGTCTGTGGGTGGAAAGCCATACTCAGGTTCACCTTAGTACCCAAGCTTTTCTGAAGTGATCTCCAGAATTGGGAGGTAAATTGAGCTCCTCTGTCCGTGATGATGGACAAGGGGACTCCATGCAACCTCACAATCTCCTGGATGTACAACTTGGCATACTCTTCGGCAGTGTTCGTTGTCTTGACTGCCAGGAAGTGAGCTGATTTAGTCATTCTGTCCACTATCACCCATATCGAATCATGTTGCTTTCGACACTTTGGAAGCCCAGTGATAAAGTCCATATTAATCATCTCCCATTTCCACTCCGGAATTTCAAAGTTTTGAGCCAATCCACATGGCCTTTGATGCTCAACCTTCACTTATTGGCAATTCGGGCACTTCGAAACGAACTCCGCGATGTCTCTCTTCATTCCATTCCACCAATAGACCTCCCTTAAGTCATGGTACATTTTGGTGGAGCCAGGATGAATGGAATATCTAGTGTTATGAGCTTCTTCCATGATTCTGTCTCGTATGCCATCAACATCTAGGACACACAATCGGCTCTGATATCTCAACACTCCATCTCCCCCTTTGGAGAAGACCATCACCCTCTGATTTTGGACATCCTCCTTCAATTGGAGTAGGACAGGGTCTTGGTCTTGTTTTTCCTTCACCTCCACCACTAACGAGGAAGCAGACCCGTCCTGGACATTAATTCCTCCTTCGTTGTTCTCCTCGAGTCGGACTCCTAATCGAGCCAACCGGTGCACGTCCTTGGCTAACTCCTTCTTTCCTTCCTCCACATGGGCTGTGCTACCCATTGATAACCTGCTAAGAGCATCAGCCACGACGTTAGCTTTACCTGGGTGGTAATGTATGCTCATGTCATAATCCTTGAGCAATTCTAACCACCTCTTCTGTCGAAAGTTGAGTTCCTTTTGGCCAAATTTTAAGTGCAAACACCACTGCTGCCAACTCGAGGCCGTGGGTTGGGTAGTTTCTCTCATGAACCTTGAGCTGCCTGGAAGCATAAGCTATCACTTTCCCCTTTTGCATTAATACACATCCCAATCCAACCATCGAGGCATCACAATAGATTACGAAGTCTTCGGTCCCGTCGGGTAGAGTTAGGACTGGTGCAGTAGTTAACCTTGTTTTCAATTCCTGGAAACTCCTTTCACATTTTTCGGACCACTGGAATTTGACCTTTTTCTGAGTCAATTTGGTCAGTGGCGCGGATAGGGAAGAAAATCCCTCCACGAACCTGCGGTAGTAGCCTGCCAGCCCCAAGAAACTTCTGATATCAGTTGGAGTGGTCGGTCGGGGCCAGCTCTTAACCGCCTCAATCTTTTGGGCATCCACTCGAATACCGTCACCGGAAACCACGTGGCCTAGGAAGGCCGCTGACTCACGCCAGAATTCACATTTGGAGAACTTTGCATACAACTCATGGCCCTTAAGAGTTTGGAGGACCACTCTGAGGTGGTTAGCATGCTCCTCCTCACTCCTTGAATACACCAGAATGTCATCGATGAACACAATCACAAACAAATCAAGATATGGCTTGAACACTCTATTCATCAAGTCCATAAAGGCGGCAGGTGCATTCGTCAGTCCGAAGGACATGACCAAGAACTCAAAATGGCCATATCTAGTCCTGAAGGCTGTCTTTGGAACGTCACGCTCCCTCACCTTCAACTGATGGTAGCCAGATCTAAGGTCTATCTTAGAGAAGCAAGAGGCGCCCTGAAGTTGGTCAAACAAATCATCTATCCTTGGGAGGGGATATTTGTTCTTTATCGTGACCTTGTTCAGTTGCCTATAATCGATACACATTCTGAGAGACCTATCTTTCTTCCTCACGAATAAAACAGGGGCACCCCATGGTGAAACACTTGGCCTAATGAAGCCCTTTTCCAGCAAATCTTTTAATTGCTCTTTCAATTCTTTTAACTCAGCGGGGGCCATTCTGTAAGGTGGAATCGAAATGGGTTGGGTATCAGGAAGAATGTCAATCCCGAAGTCAATCTCCCTATCAGGAGGGACTCCGGGCAGATTATCAGGAAACACTTCCGGATACTCACTAACAATCGGAACTGACTCAAGAGTTGGGGACTCAACCTCGTCTGATTTCACTCGTACTAGGTGATAGATACAACCTTTGGAAATTAACTTCCGGGCTTTAAGATATGAGATAAACCTCCCCCTCGGTGTCACTGAGTCACCCTTCCACTCTAGAACTGGTTCATTTGGAAATTGGAACTGAACCGTTCGGGATCTACAATCCACAGAGGCATAACAGGCGTGAAGCCAATCCATGCCGAGGATCAAATCAAAGTCAACCATTTTTAACTCGATCAAATCAATAATGGTGTCCCTATGATGGATGGACACTACACAAGCTCTATAGACTCTTTCAGCTCGAATCGACTCACCCACCGGAGTAGAAACATCAAAGGGTTCGAGAAGACTCTCGGGGGTTTTATCAAATTTACTGGCCACATAAGGAGTTACAAACGACAATGTGGCACCAGGATCCATCAAAACATAACAATCAAGAGTAAAGACTCGGATCATACCCGTCACGACGTCTGGAGAATTTTCCTGATCTTGGCGACTCCCCATATTATACAAGCGGTTTGTGGCCCCGCCTGCACCTGACGTAGTGGCCCTTGGGTTCCCTCTAACCGGTGGGGCCGATGCCGCAGACTGAGCCTGGCTAGCCCGTTTTGGACAATCCTTCTTGTAGTGGCCTACTTGGCTACACCCGAAGCATGCGTCATTCTTATCACGACATCTCCCCCGATGCACCTTCCCACAGTTATCACACTGTGGTCTACTCTGAGAGCCTTGAGCCACACTAGCTTGGGACTGAGGTCCGTGGTTCCCTGTATTCCGGAACCTCTGATCATACGGGCCTTTAGGCACAGGTGCGCTAGCAGCTGAGGGTGCTAGAAATCGATTCCCATTACCCCTCCTTCCACCTTCGTGGCTGGATGTCTTAGCTCTCTTGCGCTTGAACTCTTCCCTGTCCTGTTGTCTTTCTTCGTCAGCTTGCTGCACGAATGTCATCAGTCGCCCGATGTCTATGTCACTGACAAGCATAGCTCCTCTTCCATCTCTCTTGGGTCCTCTATTCAACCCATCTACATACATTCCCATCCTTCCCCGCATGTTAGCAACCATGTCTGGGGCATAGCGGGATAGTTGCATAAATTTCAATCCATACTCCTGCACGGTCATGGAGCCCTGTTTCAAATTAAGGAACTCCCTCACCTTAGCCTCTCTTTTCTCCCTTGGGAAAAACGACCCAAGAAAGCCTCCTCAAACACCGTCCAAGTTACATATGAAGCATCGTCCCCTTGGCCCTTCTTCCATTGGTCGAACCACAGCCTGGCCACCCCTTTGAGTTGATAGGCAGCCAATTCAACCCTATCAGCATCAGCCACGTGCATCACTTGGAACACCTTCTCAAGTTCCTCTATATAGATCTCGGGGTCTTCAGTAGATGCCGAC
This sequence comes from Solanum rostratum, assembly GCA_029948455.1. Classification (NCBI taxonomy): domain Eukaryota; kingdom Viridiplantae; phylum Streptophyta; class Magnoliopsida; order Solanales; family Solanaceae; genus Solanum; species Solanum rostratum. The sequence continues at coordinate 52,081,018 of CM057047.1, read as the reverse complement.
CCCGTGAACTCGGGCGGGTTCATCCTCAGAAATTCTCGGACTCTAGAGGTGCCATGAGAGTCTGTCCCACCCGCACCTTGCCTCACAGCAGGTGCTGCGACAGCCTGGGCCAAAGTTTGAATGGCTTGGCGTAGCTCAGCATTCGAGATCTCAGCTTGAGGAGGTTGCCCAACAGGGACAGCTGGATCCACGGGCCCCTCGGGTACTTGAGGCTCAGGTGGGTTAACAGCTCGCCTGGCAAGACGTCCCCTTCCTCTGGCAGCTCTTCTGGGAGGCACGTTATCGATTCTGCACGTGTAACGCACGAATTAGAGGATAGTTTTCATAGAGTTCAACTCTATCGCACGATTTAGAATAAGAAAGAAGTGTAACCATTCCTAATGTCCCATAGCTTCCTGCTTATGAAGTGTGGTCGACAACACACCCATAAACAAGACTCTACTAGACACGGCTTCATAGACTCCCTAGGACACTTGAACTCTGTGCTCTGATACCAAGTTTGTCACGCCGCGGGAGGGTACCCTTGGCGTGGCCGGCACTCGAAGACTATTGCTAGCCCCCAAGCGAACCACCTAGTCTGTCACGACCCGGGGTCGGGGCCTAGATGTGACACGGCGAATGGGGACCCGAGAGTCCCCAAACAAGCCTCAAAGTGTCAAATCACCACATCATTGGTTCAAATAGCATTTAAGCACATATAACTAAATGACGGAAATCAAATCTCAAGAATCCCTTCATTTATAGTTAAGCAAAACGAGAAAGTTTTACAAGTGCCAACATTTGCCTCTAGTCAATGAGCGGGGGCCAGGACAAGTTCCAGGCTCACCCTCAATAAAAGAACATACATAGTAATCATAAGAAATAACTGGCAGGCCCTCGGAAGGCGGGGCTCACCGCAAAAAGGGGTCTTCAAGAACGGACTATTCGTCTAGCGGCTGGCACTCACACTGCTCGGTCCCTACATGGTAAAATCATGCAGGCATAGAGTATGCATTAGTACGTTTGAATGTACTAAGTATGCGAGCATGCAACATGAAAGGAAAATGATGTTAACCTGCACGAAATGCCATATAATAGAGTAGCCATAACCCACAAATACTAGCACTCAAGGAATCACTCCTTACTTGAATTGTATAAAGGGAGGGTTGTACCCATCCTCATCAATACACATGTAGCTCATTACATAACCATATGCATAGGGAAGGTTGTACCTATCCTCATCTATGCCTTGTGTAAAGGGAGGGTTGTGCCCGTCCTCATCAATACACGCTTAGCTCATACATACATATGCATAGGGAAGGTTGTACCCATCCTCATCTATGCCTTGTGCAAAGGGAGGGTTGTGCCCATCCTCATCAATACATGTTTAGCTCATACATACATGTGCATAGGGAAGGTTGTACCTATCCTCATCTATGCCTTGTGTAAAGGGAGGGTTGTGCCCGTCCTCATCAATACACACTTAGCTCATACATACATGTGCATAGGGAAGGTTGTACCTATCCTCATTTATGCCTTGTGTAAAGGGAGGGTTGTACCCGTCCTCATCAATACACCCATGTAATTACATACTCATGCAAGATGTCACATCATATACATACCCATATAATTCGTATTCATGTAGAAGTCAAGTTCATAGTACTATTAATTCATGTCATAATGGTGTTCAACTTATATCATGCTTGTGCTCATATATTCTCACTCAATTCTTGTTCATAACCATAATTTTCATACAAACCAACATTATGAACGCATATTCATGAGTGATGTGTGAATGAACATGGGTAACATAGAGTAAAACTAAAATTAGTAATATAATATGAAGTCTAGGAAATTCACAATAAAATTCATATGAAATTAGTAGTATAAATCACCCATGTATAATATCATCTTTAAAGGGACATGCATGTTCATAGTTTCATAAGTCAAGATGGTGAATCATAGAGGAACTTAACATATCTCAAAATTCGGAATATTGTACAACACATGCATTGTTCAAAGGTACTAAGATCAAATAGTAAAATTCACATTTTAAGTAGATAATTCATAAATTAGTTTGAAAGGAACTTTGGGTCTTCTTGGTTGAAAGAGACCAAGAATCAAGACCCACATACCTGATTGTAGACAAATTGAGGAGGAATTGACTCACAATCTTGGCCCCTAGCTTGAACAATTTTAGAGAGATGTTGGAGAGTTCTTGAGAAAGAATTTTAGAGAGAGAGTGTTGAAGTGTGAAATGGTTAAAAATGGTGAAGTGTAAAATATATAGGAAGCTCAGGAAAGGGTGGAAAAGACCATATTTGCACCGGAATAAACCAAAATTACCGAATTGCCATTAATGAAACGGACCGGAAAAATGGTCCGTCTGGGTCACATGGTCCAGTAAACGGACCGTCTGACTCCACACGGACCGTCTACTGGTCCGTGGCACCGGACTTGGATTTTTCGGAGGCAATATTTTTTTTGACTAAGTCAATCCACACTGTCCAGTAAACGGACCATCTCGTGTCACACGGCCCGTGTGATGGACCATCTCACCAGACTTAGAATTTTTCAGAAAATTTTTCTTTCGGACCAAGTGTCACCAAACGGTCCGGTAAACGGACCGTTTAAGGTCACACGGACCGTGCAATGGTCCGTATGAAGGTACCAAGGAAGTCCACACGCTTAGAACAAAGTTTTGGCAAGAAATTCGTGGGCCAAAGTAGCCTCACGGACCGTTTGATGCCACACGGTCCGTGTGTCTGGCCGTGTGGATTTCCTGCACAAACAGTCTGAACGAAAACGAGCATAACTCCTTGTTCCGAGCTCGGAATGAGGTGAGACCAGGTGCGTTGGAAAGATAATTCAAAGATAGTCAATTTGATATGCCATGGGCCACCCAGTTCAATTTGAGCTAGGAGATATTCCTATTTAAAGTTGGCCCATCTATCGGCACTTGAGAATAATTTAGCCAACGGAACTCCTTTGAACTTGACTTGATGTAGGAGACCCATGATGATCTTAAACAACATAGATAAACTAGAATTGAAGGCTTGAGAGAGAATTTAGCTTGAACATAAGGTCCCGTACTTAGAAATATCTCACTTCGGAAGCTTTACAGATGACCTCACGGCCGTAATGGCTCCCATGAAGTGCCACCTTCGTCCCAAACTTTTCACAAACCGATTTTCACACTTCCGAGAGGTCATACAAAATTTCGGGTCCTTACATCATCTCCCCCTTGGGAACATTCGTCCTCGAATGTGGAAGACTAAGGCTTGAAGGGCTTGACTTAGAAGGTAAAACATCCGAACACAAGATACAATGCACAGTTTATCATTTGAAAATCGTGAAGTCCTTAAAACTGATATCAAAACATATTTAAATCACTCAAAACATCTTGAAAATTATTTTCGTGCACACGTATACATGTTATGTCATGAGACTCAAAAATGGAAGAATTATGGCCACCCAAGATCAAGGCCCTTATAACTTACCATCCACTACAGTCGGAGCCTCCTTCCCCTCTTGCCTAGCATGTAGAGCATAAAACCTGTTGTTGCGAGGAGCATCACCTTGTTGAATTCTAACTTGACCCTGCTAACCTGGAACCATTTGACCTTGAGGACGGCCTCCTTGGCCATTCCTCTGAGCATCAGGACAATGAGCAAGTTTGTGCCCCATCTTGCCACAACCGAAGCACGCACCTGATCCCATCAAACATTTCCCCACATGGTTCTTGCCACATTCCTTGCATTTAGGATTTGTCTTCCTATCCTTGGCACTCCCTTGGTCCAGATCCTCGACCCATTGAAGATGGTCATTTCCACTTCCACTTTCAGAGTTAGAGAACCCACCATCATAGCGGGTCTTCTTAGAAGCATGCACCCTCTTCTCTTTGAGCTTTTCTTCTTCAATCTGCTCAACATATGTCATAAGCCTAGAGATGTCCATTTCCCCAATAAGAATAGCCGTACGACATTCCTTCACTACCAAATCAGAGATCCCAGAAATAAACTTGTGCATTCTTGCACGGGGGTCAGCCACTAGCATAGGAGCATACTTCGAGAGCTTCATGAACTTGAGGGCATATTCCCTCACACTCATATTACCCTGCTTGAGGTTAATAAACTCAGTCATTCTGGCCTCTCTCAGCTCAAGTGGGAAGAAGCGATCAAGGAAGGCAGATTTGAACTCTCCCCATTCAACATCACCATCACAGACCCTCTCCCAAGTCCACTGCGTATACCACACCTGAGCTACATCTTTCAGCTGGTAAGCAGCCAGTCCAGCTTTTTCCTTAGAAGAGACGCCCATAATATTCAGTATCTTTGAGAGCTCATCAATGAACTCCTGAGCATCCTCATCAGCCCTAGACCCGTAGAACTCCGGAGGATTCACCCGGGTGAAGTCCCTCACCCTAGAAGCAGGTGTAGGGTCCCGTGGCAAGTTGGCTTGCCTTGCCTGAGCAGTCACCACCTGTGCAAGCATGGCAAAAGCGGTGCGAAATTCTCCGTTAGAAATGGGCTCCTCCATAGGCTCGGGAGGGGCCTGATCTTCAGCAGCCGGAGCCGGCCTAGGTAGTGGAGGTCTTCCTCGAGGCATTTACTGAAATGGATTAACGACATCGGTAAGTAAGGAATTCAGAAACCAGTCATAGCACGATACAAGACATGAAGAAGGGAGAAATTTCCTAATACGTCTTCGTAGCCTCCCACTCATAGGTGCGGTGCACTTCACACCCATGAATAGGACTCTACTCAACGCGGCATGTTGGGCTCCGAGGACTATTATAAACCTAGGGCTCTGATACCATCTTTTGTCACGACCCGAGGTCGGGGCCTAGATGTGACACGGCGAATGGGGACCCGAGAGTCCCCAAACAAGCCTCAAAGTATCAAATCACCACATCATTGGTTCAAATAGCATTTAAGCACATATAACTAAATGACGGAAATCAAATCTCAAGAATCCCTTCATTTATAGTTAAGCAAAACGAGAAAGTTTTACAAGTGCCCAACATTTGCCTCTAGTCAATGAGCGGGGGCCAGGACAAGTTCCAGGCTCACCCTCAATAAAAGAACATACATAGTAATCATAAGAAATAACTGGCAGGCCCTCGGAAGGCGGGGCTCACCGCAAAAAGGGGTCTTCAAGAACGGACTATTCGTCTAGCGGCTGGCACTCACACTGCTCGGTCCCTACATGGTAAAATCATGTAGGCATAGAGTATGCATTAGTACGTTTGAATGTACTAAGTATGCGAGCATGCAACATGAAAGGAAAATGATGTTAACCTGCACGAAATGCCATATAATAGAGTAGCCATAACCCACAAATACTAGCACTCAAGGAATCACTCCTTACTTGAATTGCGTAAAGGGAGGGTTGTACCCATCCTCATCAATACACATGTAGCTCATTACATAACCATATGCATAGGGAAGGTTGTACCTATCCTCATCTATGCCTTGTGTAAAGGGAGGGTTGTGCCCGTCCTCATCAATACACGCTTAGCTCATACATACATATGCATAGGGAAGGTTGTACCTATCCTCATCTATGCCTTGTGCAAAGGGAGGGTTGTGCCCATCCTCATCAATACATGTTTAGCTCATACATACATGTGCATAGGGAAGGTTGTACCTATCCTCATCTATGCCTTGTGTAAAGGGAGGGTTGTGCCCGTCCTCATCAATACACACTTAGCTCATACATACATGTGCATAGGGAAGGTTGTACCTATCCTCATCTATGCCTTGTGTAAAGGGAGGGTTGTACCCGTCCTCATCAATACACCCATGTAATTACATACTCATGCAAGATGTCACATCATATACATACCCATATAATTCGTATTCATGTAGAAGTCAAGTTCATAGTACTATTAATTCATGTCATAATGGTGTTCAACTTATATCATGCTTGTGTTCATATATTCTCACTCAATTCTTGTTCATAACCATAATTTTCATACAAACCAACATTATGAACGCATATGCATGAGTGATGTGTGAATGAACATGGTTAACATAGAGTAAAATTAAAATTAGTAATATAATATGAAGTCTAGGAAATTCACAATAAAATTCATATGAAATTAGTAGTATAAATCACCCATGTATAATATCATCTTTAAAGGGACATGCATGTTCATAGTTTCATAAGTCAAGATGGTGCATCATAGAGGAACTTAACATATCTCAAAATTCGGAATATTGTACAACACATGCATTGTTCAAAGGTACTAAGATCAAATAGTAAAATTCACATTTTAAGTAGATAATTCATAAATTAGTTTGAAAGGAACTTTGGGTCTTCTTGGTTGAAAGAGACCAAGAATCAAGACCCACATACCTGATTGTAGACAAATTGAGGAGGAATTGACTCACAATCTTGGCCCCTAGCTTGAACAATTTTAGAGAGATGTTGGAGAGTTCTTGAGAAAGAATTTTAGAGAGAGAGTGTTGAAGTGTGAAATGGTTAAAAATGGTGAAGTGTAAAATATATAGGAAGCTCAGGAAAGGGTGGAAAAGACCATATTTGCACCGGAATAAACCAAAATTACCGAATTGCCATTAATGAAACGGACTAGAAAAATGGTCCGTCTGGGTCACACGGTCCAGTAAACGGACCGTCTGACTCCACACGGACCGTCTACTGGTCCGTGGCACCGGACTTGGATTTTTCGGAGGCAATATTTTTTTTGACTAAGTCAATCCACACTGTCCAGTAAACGGACCATCTCGTGTCACACGGCCCGTGTGATGGACCATCTCACCAGACTTAGAATTTTTCAGAAAATTTTTCTTTCGGACCAAGTGTTACCAAACGGTCCGGTAAACGGACCGTTTAAGGTCACACAGACCGTGCAATGGTCCGTATGAAGGTACCAAGGAAGTCCACACGCTTAGAACAAAGTTTTGGCAAGAAATTCGTGGGCCAAAGTAGCCTCACGGACCGTTTGATGCCACACGGTCCGTGTGGCTGGCCGTGTGGATTTCCTGCACAAACAGTCTGAACGAAAACGAGCATAACTCCTTGTTCCGAGCTCGGAATGAGGTGAGACCAGGTGCGTTGGAAAGATAATTCAAAGATCTTCGATTTGATATGCCATGGGCCACCCAGTTCAATTTGATATAGGAGATATTACTATTTAAAGTTGGCCCATCTATCGGCACTTGAGAATAATTTAGCCAACGGAACTCCTTTGAACTTGACTTGATGTAGGAGACCCATGATGATCTTAAACAACATAGATAAACTAGAATTGAAGGCTTGAGAGTGAATTTAGCTTGAACATAAGGTCCCGTACTTAGAAATATCTCACTTCGGAAGCTTTACAGATGACCTCACGGCCGTAATGGCTCCCATGAAGTGCCACCTTCGTCCCAAACTTTTCACAAACCGATTTTCACACTTCCGAGAGGTCGTACAAAATTTCGGGTCCTTACATAGTCTCATCACATCATTCAATCATACTTCTACTGATCAGCGGAAAGTATATGCAAGCAGTGGACGCAGTGCATCTAAAGTTCTCAATATAATATAAGCAAAATAACGAAGGCTAGTAGAAAGAACTAGCTCACAATATCAACATCAATGCTCGACACCGATCTATGAAGCCTCTATCACTAAATCATGTGGTGCCAATGACAGACCCATGGCTACCCAAAAACAAAATAAGATAATAGTCCAATCCTAACTCTAAAGCATGATGAAATAAAATAATGGTTCCTCCGGAGTAGGGGAGGCTCACCAAATCAACTTCGGATCTCTGATCTTCAACGGAGCGCCTTTTGATGATCTCTAGTACCTGCCTCTACATCATAAAACGATGCAGTCCAGAGTGGACGTCAGTACTTGGAATGTACTGGTATGTAAAATAGCTGAATGAAACAGAAACCGGTAGAAAATATGGAAAATAATATCAAGTCAAAATAGACATCATAATCACATTAACCGCCAGCTTGCCTGTCTGCAAAAAAGTACAGAGTGGGCAAGTGACACATCATTATCTCAGACTCATCAAAGTCTCAACTCATCACATGGATCATCTCAGAGGAGTTGACCCCCTATCATCACATCTCATCTAGACTCAAAATAAGGTACGAATTTTCCCGGGAGTTTCTCTTAACCGACAACACTCACTTATGAGCCAGTGAATGTACAACAATCACCCTGATGTTGCCACAGTGGTCCCAAACTTGCCAGGTAAGGAACACTGGATCCCATATCAATATACCCGACATGGAATCAAACTGAACAGATCCTCTATTGCTTTCAGGGACTGTTAAACCTCGAGGGAAACCATATGTATGTATGTGATGGTTTAAGCCTCTCCTACGTTTGGCGACGTAGTTAATGAGTTCGAGTGGGACTCACTCCTGCTCATTTCGGTGCTCAATACTCCTCCCGACTCAATGCTCATAAAATCAACCTCAACCAGTCTCATAGGGATTCACTCCCCGTCAACGACTGCCAGTCTCATAGGGACCCACTCCCCGTCCACGACTGATATTTCACCGGGACCTTGGCCCTTTCATCAATTATCTCATAGGGACTTTCACCCTATCATCAAACATCTCATAGGGATTTTAACCCTATCATCAACATTTTCTCAATGACCAAGAGTATATAACAGTCATTAGGAAACAAGTGAATAAACACACTGGTAGAGTTCATTTATAGAGACTCATACAACAATCAAGATTTTATCAACTCATCATCACAATCAACGATCCCAATGCAAGGCTCTAGGTTCAAGTCTTAAATTCATTATGCATGCTCTTCAAAATAGTCATGTAGGGTTATGCAAATTCCATGAAAGTGTTCAATTAAAGAGAACAAATAGTATGATGATCATCAACATAGAAAACATGTAGTTTCAAATATAATTTTCAAGAAAATCCATCAAAGAAATCATGCATGTAGACTCTTCAATCATTAATTCATCTATGACCTCTATGGGGCACATGAGAGAACAATCCCATGTTTTAGTTTAGCCTTACATACCTGTGATGCACTGTTCAACCGGGTGATGTCGAGGATTCTCTTCTCGTGTTCCTCACCCCAAGCCTTTCTCTCCTCTCCTCAAGCCCTAGCCTTGTTAGATTTTAGAATAGGACTTAGAATAGGTTTTGTTAGGCTCTTTTCGTGTAGAAACGACCTTACTAGCCGTGTATTAGTGTTTAGGAGGGGTTAGGGATTGACCGGAATGCCCCTCGAAATCAATTAGAAATTTTCAGTTCGGAATTTACACGGTCCGCGACGCGGACCTATCGCGCACTGTGTATTTTTGGAAAAAGTATTCTTAAACGAGTTTTCTCCATCCCGTCGAAAATCTGGAAAAATATATAAGTGTCCCTCCGCGGCAGGTGCGCGTCGCGCCTCTGTCGCGGACAGTCACTGTTTTGTGACTTGGATCGAAAATTTATCTTGCGATCGGGTCGTCCTAAAATTCGACTCGGACCATTTTCCCACTCCATTTTTCATGCTGATCACGAATCCGATCTCGGATTTGCCATACAAACCCCGGAAGATGCGTTACGCGCGTACCCTCACTCTAGGGGCATTTCGATAAATTTACCGGGCGTCACAAATATAATAATTTGGGCAGTTAGTTTTATACATTAACAAAGTTATCTTATTGATTGTCTGTCAATATTTATTTTTGTAAAATAAAAACAATTAAAGATAATTACTTAGATTCTTATAAATTTGTTGAGGTCCTAATGAAATAGTTTATTTAGTATGCAAATCTTTTAAATTAATAATTCAAATTTCAAAAAATTTCATTTTATTTATAAAATAAATTTTATCCTAATTAAAACTCATTTTTAATTGGAATGAAGTTTTAGTCAGTGCAATACGTTAGTTTTTCCAAACTACATTAATCTGTATTTAAAAAATAATAATAATTAAGCTGCATAATTTATACTGAAAACACTTACAAAACTATTCTAGAAGTATTCTTATAAGATGATACGTGAAACACTTTATTAAATGTAATGAAAGTACATTTATAGTGATACAGAAAACACTTTTACAAATGTAATAAAAGTTACTTTCCAATAAGAATATAAAAATACTTTTACAAAATTTGCATAAAGATAAAAAGCTTTTAAATCTATATTAACAATATCCCGGCAACATCATACGTAAAACATTTTATAAAATATGATGAAAAGACCTTCAAAACATAATTATCTATTTAATATTATTTGTGTTTTTTCAAATAATAAATGCATTATATATTGAAGTCTCTTCTCTTTTCAAGAAATATTTTTGTATATGTTATTCTACATAAATATGGTTAATACTATTATACATACATTTTTTATTTAGATATTAATCTAACTTATTCATGGATAAATTATTTAATTTTTTTAAATTGTGAAGTTTGGTTGGCATAATTTGTGTATTAAATATTATTTTGTGCTAATATAATAAGCGGATTATTCTTTGGCTGCTACTTAGCTTAACGAAGGCTTTAACTTCTCCACTTAAATAATATCAGATTTATAGCAAGATTTGGAAATTTTAAAACTTAAATTAGTTTGAGAATATCGATTATTGTTATTTTTTATAAATAAGAAAGAGTAGTGTATAAATTAATAATAAAAAATTTATGCAGTAATGATTTAATTTTGACTTTAATACCTTTGTAGGAGACTAAAGATTTCTTTGACCTTTTTTTCAGCAGCAATTTCTCCACAAAAAGGAAGTGAATTTCCTTAAAATACTTTTGAGAAGAAAGGTCGATGCTAAATTTATAACATCATGCAGATAATTCGTCAAGTAATTGACACCAACAAATATTATAAAACAAAATTATAAAATTTATGAAGAAAGATAAAGGAAAAAGAGGACTGATAAAGTAAATGCTTTTGGCATTTAATCTTCCTCTCGCCAAAGGTACACCTACAGAAGGATGATGAGAAAAAAATTAGTTAGAAATTTAGATTACATGAAAAAGAATAATACAAAGTCAATTTTTTTTCCATATTATCGCAATCTAAGAGAAAGACATCGAAAAAATTGAGAAGCTCTTTAGCGTTCTCAACAAATAATAGATTAGGTCTTGATTTAAAGATTTGTGCATGACTTACGTAAAGAAACATCAAAGAAAAAAAATGAAATCATCCAAATAAATTCAAAGTGAGTTTTACAAAAAAGATAAGTGTACTTATATAGGAATTCGACAAACTGTGTAATGAATGTAAAACAATCCTTAAAAATAAATCTGCAAAACTAAAGTAAAGCAAATAAGCATATTCATGAAAGACAATAAATTAGTGAAGCCAGAAGATGTACAATGTAAAAAGGTATGTTAAATTTGAAAACTCATATAATAATTAGGATAAGTGAGATAAATAGGAGTAGTTGTAACCACTTTTAAAACTGTGAATTCAAAACGTAAACAATTAATATAAGCAATTTATTTAAAAATATGATTTTAAAAAGTAGTTGAGAATTACGGGCTTATTACAATTTTAAATTTAATAAAAATAATGAAAAAATGTGTATTTTTTTTGCTATAAATAAGGAGAAGTTATGGGAAATAGTTACATAAGTTTTAAATAATTAAATAATTAGTACTAAAAGTATAGTAACTTTGAAAAAAAAGGAAAATAACGTACTTTAAAAACTTTTTTTTTAAAAATGAACAAAATATAATCCTATTATGCATGTATATTTAAAAAAATCTATTTTTTTTTTGTAGTGCTGACATGTGGTACTTTTAGCTGCTCCTATTATATATAGATGTGACGCCCGGTAAATTTACCGAAAGGCCCCTAGAGTGAGGGTACGCGCGTAATGCATCTTCCGGGGTTCGTATGGCAAATCCGAGACCGGATTCGTGATCAGCATGAAAAATGGAGTGAGAAAATGGTCCGGGTCGAATTTTAGGACGACCCGATCGAAAGATAAATTTTCGATCCAAGTCACAAAACAGTGACTGTCCGCGACAGAGGCGCGACGCGCACCTGCCGCGGAGGGACACTTATATATTTTTCGAGATTTTCGACGGGATGGAGAAAACTCGTTTAAGAATACTTTTTCCAAAAATACACAGTGCGCGATAGGTCCACGTCGCGGACCGTGTAAATTCCGAACTGAAAATTTCTAATTGATTTCGAGGGGCATTCCGGTCAATCCTTAACCTCTCCTAAACACTAATACACGGCTAGTAAGGTCGTTTCTACACGAAAAGAGCCTAACAAAACCTATTCTAAGTCCTATTCTAAAATCTAACAAGGCTAGGGCTTGAGGAGAGGAGAGAAAGGCTTGGGGTGAGGAACACGAGAAGAGAATCCTCGACATCACCCGGTTGAACAGTGCATCACAGGTATGTAAGGCTAAACTAAAACATGAGATTGTTCTCTCATGTGCCCCATAGAGGTCATAGATGAATTGATGATTGAAGAATCTACATGCATGATTTCTTTAATGGATTTTCTTGAAAGTTATATTTGAAATTACATGTTTTCTATGTTGATGATCATCATACTATTTGTTCTCTTAAATTGAACACCTTCATGGAATTTGCATAACCCTACATGACTATTTTGAAGAGCATGCATACTGAATTTAAGACTTGAACCTAGAGCCTTGCATTGGGATTGTTGACTGTGATGATGAGTTGATATCTTGATTGTTGTATGAGTCTCTATAAATGAACTCTACCGGTGTGTTTATTCACTTGTTTCCTAATGACTGTTATATACTCTTGGGTCATTGAGAAGGTGTTGATGATAGGGTTAAAGTCCCTATGAGATATTGATGATAGGGTTAAAATCCCTATGAGATGTTTGATGATAGGGTGAAAGTCCCTATGAGATAATTGATGAAAGGGCCAAGGTCCCGGTGAAATATCAGTCGTGGACGGGGAGTGGGTCCCTATGAGACTGGCAGTCGTTGATGGGGAGTGAATCCCTATGAGACTGGTTGAGGTTGATTTTATGAGCATTGAGTCGGGAGGAGTATTGAGCACCGAAATGAGCAGGAGTGAGTCCCACTCGAACTCATTAACTACGTCGCCAAACGTAGGAGAGGCTTAAACCATCACATACATACATATGGTTTCCCTCGAGGTTTAACAGTCCCTGAAAGCAATAGATGATCTGTTCAGTTTGATTCCATGTCGGGTATATTGATATGGGATCCAATGTTCCTTACCTGGCAAGTTTGGGACCACTGTGGCAACATCAGGGTGATTGTTGTACATTTACTGGCTCATAAGTGAGTGTTGTCGGTTAAGAGAAACTCCCGGGAAAATTTGTACCTTATTCTGAGTCTAGATGAGATGTGATGAGAGGGGGTGAACTCCTCTGAGATGATCCATGAGATGAGTTGAGACTAATGATCAGTCTGAGTTAATGATGTGTCACTTGTCTACTCTTTATTCTCTCATAGATAGACAATTGACTGTTTTGATGTGATTATGATATTTATTTTGACTTGATATTATTTTCCATATTTTCTACCGGTTTCTGTTTCATTCAGCTATTTTACATACCAGTACATTCCAAGTACTGACGTCCACTCTGGACTGCATCGTTTTATGATGTAGAGGCAGGTACTAGAGATCCTCAACAGGCGCTCCGTTGAAGATCAGAGATCCGAAGTTGATTTGGTGAGCCTCCCCTACTCCGGAGGAACCATTATTTTATTTCATCATGCTTTAGAGTTAGGATTGGACTATTATCTTATTTTGTTTTTGGGTAGCCATGGGTCTGTCATTGGCACCACATGATTTAGTGATAGAGGCTTCATAGATCGGTGTCGAGCATTGATGTTGATATTGTGAGCTAGTTCTTTCTACTAGCCTTCGTTATTTTGCTTATATTATATTGAGAACTTTAGATGAACTGCGTCCACTGCTTGTATATACTTTCCGCTGATCAGTAGAAGTATGATTGAATGATGTGATGAGACTAGGTGGTTCGCTTGGGGACTAGCAATAGTCTTCGAGTGCCGGCCACGCCAAGGGTACCCTCCCGGGGCGTGACAAACTTGGTATCAGAGCACAGAGTTCAAGTGTCCTAGGGAGTCTATGAAGCCGTGTCTAGTAGAGTCTTGTTTATGGGTGTGTTGTCGACCACACTTCATAAGCAGGAGGCTATGGGACATTAGGAATGGTTACACTTCTTTCTTATTCTAAATCGTGCGATAGAGTTGAACTCTATGAAAACTATCCTCTAATTCGTGCGTTACACGTGCAGAATCGATAACATGCCTCCCAGAAGAACTGTCAGAGGAAGGGGACGTCCTGCCAGGCAAGCTGTTAACCCACCTGAGCCTCAAGTACCCGAGGGGCCCGTGGATCCAGCTGTCCCTGTTGGGCAACCTCCTCAAGCTGAGATCTCGAATGCTGAGCTACGCCAAGCCATTCAAACTTTGGCCCAGGCTGTCGCAGCACCTGCTGTGAGGCAAGGTGCGAGTGGGACAGACTCTCATGGCACCTCTAGAGTCAGAGAATTTCTGAGGATGAACCCGCCCGAGTTCACGGGGTCGGCATCTACTGAAGACCCCGAGAACTATATGGAGGAACTTGAGAAGGTGTTCCAAGTGATGCACGTGGCTGATGCTGATAGGGTTGAATTGGCTGCCTATCAACTCAAAGGGGTGGCCAGGCTGTGGTTCGACCAATGGAAGAAGGGCCAAGGGGACGATGCTTCATATGTAACTTGGGCGGTATTTGAGGAGGCTTTCTTGGGACGCTTTTTCCCAAGGGAGAAAAGAGAGGCTAAGGTGAGGGAGTTCCTGAATTTGAAACAGGGCTCCATGACGGTGCAGGAGTATGGATTGAAATTTACGTAACTATCCCGCTATGCCCCAGACATGGTTGCTAACATGCGGGGAAGGATGGGAATGTATGTAGATGGGTTGAACAGAGGACCCAAGAGAGATGGAAGAGGAGCTATGCTTGTGAGTGACATGGACATCGGGCGACTGATGACATTCGTGCAGCAAGCTGACGAAGAAAGACAACAGGACAGGGAAGAGTTCAAGCGCAAGAGAGCTAAGACATCCGGCCACGAAGGTGGAAGGAGGGGTAATGGGAATCGATTTCCAGCACCCTCAGCTGCTAGCGCACCTGTGCCTAAAGGCCCGTATGATCAGAGGTTCCGGAATACAGGGAACCACGGACCTCAGTCCCAAGCTAGTGTGGCTCAAGGTTCTCAGAGTAGACCACAGTGTGATAACTGTGGGAAGGTGCATTGGGGGAGATGTCGTGATAAGAATGACGCATGCTTCGGGTGTGGCCAAGTAGGCCACTACAAGAAGGATTGTCCAAAGCGGGCTAGCCAGGCTCAGTCTGCGGCATCGGCCCCACCGGTTAGAGGGAACCCAAGGGCCACTACGTCAGGTGCAGGCGGGGCCACAAACCGCTTGTATAATATGGGGAGTCGCCAAGACCAGGAAAATTCTCCAGACGTCGTGACGGGTATGATCCGAGTCTTTACTCTTGATTGTTATGTTTTGATGGATCCTGGTGCCACATTGTCGTTTGTAACTCCTTATGTGGCCAGTAAATTTGATAAAACCCCCGAGAGTCTTCTTGAACCCTTTGATGTTTCTACTCCGGTGGGTGAGTCGATTCGAGCTGAAAGAGTCTATAGAGCTTGTGTAGTGTCCATCCATCATAGGGACACCATTATTGATTTGATCGAGTTAAAAATGGTTGACTTTGATTTGATCCTCGGCATGGATTGGCTTCAAGCCTGTTATGCCTCTGTGGATTGTAGATCCCGAACGGTTCAGTTCCAATTTCCAAATGAACCAGTTCTAGAGTGGAAGGGTGACTTAGTGACACCTAGGGGGAGGTTTATCTCATATCTTAAAGCCCGGAAGTTAATTTCCAAAGGCTGTATCTATCACTTGGTGAGAGTGAAATCTGATGATGTTGAGTCCCCAACTCTTGAGTCAGTTCCGGTTGTCAATGAGTTTCCAGAAGTCTTTCCTGATGATCTGCCCGGAGTCCCTCCTGATAGGGAGATTGACTTTGGGATTGATGTTCTTCCAGATACCCAGCCTATTTCGATCCCACCTTACAGAATGGCCCCCGCTGAGTTAAAAGAATTGAAAGAGCAATTAAAAGATTTGCTGGAAAAGGGCTTCATTAGGCCAAGTGTTTCACCATGGGGTGCCCCTGTTTTATTCGTGAGGAAGAAAGATGGGTCTCTCAGAATGTGTATCGATTATAGGCAACTGAACAAGGTCACGATAAAGAACAAATATCCCCTCCCAAGGATAGATGATTTGTTTGACCAACTTTAGGGCGCCTCTTGCTTCTCTAAGATAGACCTTAGATCTGGCTACCATCAGTTGAAGGTGAGGGAGCGTGACGTTCCAAAGACAGCCTTCAGGACTAGATATGGCCATTTTGAGTTCTTGGTCATGTCCTTCGGACTGACGAATGCACCTGCCGCCTTTATGGACTTGATGAATAGAGTGTTCAAGCCATATCTTGATTTGTTTGTGATTGTGTTCATCGATGACATTCTGGTGTATTCAAGGAGTGAGGAGGAGCATGCTAACCACCTCAGAGTGGTCCTCCAAACTCTTAAGGACCATGAGTTGTATGAAAAGTTCTCTAAATGTGAATTCTGGCGTGAGTCAGCGGCCTTCCTAGGCCACGTGGTTTCCGGTGACGGTATTCGAGTGGATGCCCAAAAGATTGAGGCGGTTAAGAACTGGCCCCGACCGACCACTCCAACTGATATCAGAAGTTTCTTGGGGCTGGCAGGCTACTACCGCAGGTTCGTGGAGGGATTTTCTTCCCTATCCGCGCCACTGACCAAATTGACTCAGAAAAAGGTCAAATTCCAGTGGTCCGAAAAATGTGAAAGGAGTTAGCCAAGGACGTGCACCGGTTGGCTCGATTAGGAGTCCGACTCGAAGAGAACAACGAAGGAGGAATTAATGTCCAGGACGGGTCTGCTTCCTCGTTAGTGGTGGAGGTGAAGGAAAAACAAGACCAAGACCCTGTCCTACTCCAATTGAAGGAGGATGTCCAAAATCAAAGGGTGATGGTCTTCTCCAAAGGGGAAGATGGAGTGTTGAGATATCAGAGTCGATTGTGTGTTCCAGATGTTGATGGCATACGAGACAGAATCATGGAAGAAGCTCATAACACTAGATATTCCATTCATCCTGGCTCCACCAAAATGTACCATGACTTAAGGGAGGTTGATGGAATGGAATGAAGAGAGACATCGCGGAGTTCGTTTCGAAATGCCCAAATTGCCAACAAGTGAAGGTTGAGCATCAAAGGCCATGTGGATTGGCTCAGAACTTTGAAATTCCGGAGTGGAAATGGGAGATGATTAATATGGACTTTATCACTGGGCTTCCAAAGTCTCGAAAGCAACATGATTCGATATGGGTGATAGTGGACAGAATGACTAAATCAGCTCACTTCCTGGCAGTCAAGACAACGAACACTGCCGAAGAGTATGCCAAGTTGTACATCCAGGAGATTGTGAGGTTGCACGGAGTCCCCTTGTCCATCATCACGGACAGAGGAGCTCAATTTACCTCCCAATTCTGGAGGTCATTTCAGAAAAGCTTGGGTACTAAGGTGAACCTGAGTACGGCTTTCCACCCACAGACGGATGGTCAGGCGGAGCGTATAATTCAAACGCTAGAGGATATGTTGAGAGCTTGCGTCCTTGATTTCAAAGGGAATTGGGATGATCATTTGCCTCTGGCTGAATTTGCATATAACAATAGTTATCATGCGAGCATCCAAATGGCTCCTTATGAAGCCTTGTACGGAAGGAGGTGTAGATCGCCCATTGGGTGGTTTGAGGTTGGAGAAGCGGAGCTCATTGGACCTGATCTTGTTCACCAGTCGATGGAGAAGGTCAAGGTCATTAGAGAGAGGTTAAAGACTGCCCAGAGTCGCCAAAAATCTTACACTGACGTGAGGAGAAGAGATTTGGAGTTCGAAGTAGATGGTTGGGTGTACTTGAAGGTGTCACCTATGAAGGGTGTCCTAAGGTTTGGGAAGAAGGGAAAGTTGAGTCCACGTTATGTTGGACCCTATCAAATCGTAAGGAGAATTGGGAAGGTGGCCTACGAGCTAGAGTTGCCTTCCGAGCTAGATGGGGTACACCCGGTGTTCCATGTGTCTATGCTAAAGAAATGCTTGGGAAACTTGGTGATCTCTGTTGATAGAATTGGGGTGAAGGATAACCTATCTTACGAAGAGGTTCCGGTTCAAATTCTTGATCGTCAGATTCGTAAACTAAGGAACAAAGAAATAGCCTCAGTCAAAGTCCTGTGGAGGAATCAATTCGTTGAAGAAGCCACATGGGAAGTTGAGGAGGAGATGAAGGCAAAGTATCCGCACCTGTTCGTGCCAACTGATGGTGAAAGCACTGAAGGTAAATCCTTGCTCTTCACTAAGCTAAGTATCCTATTCTTGTATCTGACTTACTATTATTGAATTGAGTGTGGGAATGAGTCGTAAGTCTATTCGTGCCTTAATGCCCACCTCCACTCCTCATTCGAGGACGAATGATCCCAAGGGGGAGATGATGTGACGCCCGATAAATTTACCGAAAGGCCCCTAGAGTGAGGGTACGCGCGTAATGCATCTTCCGGGGTTCGTATGGCAAATCCGAGATCGGATTCGTGATCAGCATGAAAAATGGAGTGGGAAAATGGTCCGGGTCGAATTTTAGGACGACTCGATCGAAAGATAAATTTTCGATCCAAGTCACAAAACAGTGACTGTCCGCGACAGAGGCGCGACGCGCACCTGCCGCGGAGGGACACTTATATATTTTTCCAGATTTTCGACGGGATGGAGAAAACTCGTTTAAGAATACTTTTTCCAAAAATACACAGTGCGCGATAGGTCCGCGTCGCGGACCGTGTAAATTCCGAACTGAAAATTTCTAATTGATTTCGAGGGGCATTCCGGTCAATCCCTAACCTCTCCTAAACACTAATACACGGTTAGTAAGGTCGTTTCTACACGAAAAGAGCCTAACAAAACCTATTCTAAGTCCTATTCTAAAATCTAACAAGGCTAGGGCTTGAGGAGAGGAGAGAAAGGCTTGGGGTGAGGAACACGAGAAGAGAATCCTCGACATCACCCGGTTGAACAGTGCATCACAGGTATGTAAGGCTAAACTAAAACATGGGATTGTTCTCTCATGTGCCCCATAGAGGTCATAGATGAATTGATGATTGAAGAATCTACATGCATGATTTCTTTAATGGATTTTCTTGAAAATTATATTTGAAATTACATGTTTTCTATGTTGATGATCATCATACTATTTGTTCTCTTAAATTGAACACCTTCATGGAATTTGCATAACCCTACATGACTATTTTGAAGAGCATGCATACTGAATTTAAGACTTGAACCTAGAGCCTTGCATTGGGATTGTTGACTGTGATGATGAGTTGATATCTTGATTGTTGTATGAGTCTCTATAAATGAACTCTACCGGTGTGTTTATTCACTTGTTTCCTAATGACTGTTATATACTCTTGGGTCATTGAGAAGGTGTTGATGATAGGGTTAAAGTCCCTATGAGATATTGATGATAGGGTTAAAATCCCTATGAGATGTTTGATGATAGGGTGAAAGTCCCTATGAGATAATTGATGAAAGGGCCAAGGTCCTGGTGAAATATCAGTCGTGGACGGGGAGTGGGTCCCTATGAGACTGGCAGTCGTTGACGGGGAGTGAATCCCTATGAGACTGGTTGAGGTTGATTTTATGAGCATTGAGTCGGGAGGAGTATTGAGCACCGAAATGAGCAGGAGTGAGTCTCACTCGAACTCATTAACTACGTCGCCAAACGTAGGAGAGGCTTAAACCATCACATACATACATATGGTTTCCCTCGAGGTTTAACAGTCCCTGAAAGCAATAGAGGATCTGTTCAGTTTGATTCCATGTCGGGTATATTGATATGGGATCCAGTGTTCCTTACCTGGCAAGTTTGGGACCACTGTGGCAACATCAGGGTGATTGTTGTACATTCACTGGCTCATAAGTGAGTGTTTTCGGTTAAGAGAAACTCCCGGGAAAATTTGTACCTTATTCTGAGTCTAGATGAGATGTGATGAGAGGCGGTGAACTCCTCTGAGATGATCCATGAGATGAGTTGAGACTAATGATCAGTCTGAGTTAATGATGTGTCACTTGTCTACTCTTTATTCTCTCATAGATAGACAATTGACTGTTTTGATGTGATTATGATATTTATTTTGACTTGATATTATTTTCCATATTTTCTACCGGTTTCTGTTTCATTCAGCTATTTTACATACCAGTACATTCCAAGTACTGACGTCCACTCTGGACTGCATCGTTTTATGATGTAGAGGCAGGTACTAGAGATCCTCAACAGGCGCTCCGTTGAAGATCAGAGATCCGAAGTTGATTTGGTGAGCCTCCCCTACTCCGGAGGAACCATTATTTTATTTCATCATGCTTTAGAGTTAGGATTGGACTATTATCTTATTTTGTTTTTGGGTAGCCATGGGTCTGTCATTGGCACCACATGATTTAGTGATAGAGGCTTCATAGATCGGTGTCGAGCATTGATGTTGATATTGTGAGCTAGTTCTTTCTACTAGCCTTCGTTATTTTGCTTATATTATATTGAGAACTTTAGATGAACTGCGTCCACTGCTTGCATATACTTTCCGCTGATCAGTAGAAGTATGATTGAATGATGTGATGAGACTAGGTGGTTCGCTTGGGGACTAGCAATAGTCTTCGAGTGCCGGCCACGCCAAGGGTACCCTCCCGGGGCGTGACAATAGATAGATATAAAATATAGTTATAGAAAGTTAAAATATTCATATTGTTTTATGTTTTGATTTAGATTAAATTTATTAAATTGACTTATAACTAAAAACTGTACTAAGGTTTTATGAAATTTGAAATTTTAAATATGTAATAATAATATTTCTTTATTTTCAAAATGTTTATTATTTAGCATGTGGGTATTGTATATTATTTAGTACTTGGGTATTATGGCAAAATATTAGACTAAAGGCCTAAAAAATTATAGATAATGTGTAATCTGTTAAATGAAATTTTCAGTAGTTTTAAATATGTATATTTAATAATTAATACTAATATCAATTAATATATAATAATGTTTTAGTTAAGGTTTCACATCAATTTTAAAAAATTGATTTGTTCTTTTTAAGATTTTGGTTATTGCTTAAATACTTATTTAAAGTTAGTTAATATATTGATTTAATAGTCATTTAAAGTTAGTTAAATATAGATTTTTAAAATTATTTTATTTTAATTGTAGAAAATATTTTATAATTATATATTTTGTTTTTATAATTGAATTTGATTTAATTGTAGTAAATATTTTATTTTTATATATTTTGTTTATATAATTGAATTTAATGTAATTGTAGAAAACATTTTATATTTTATATATGTTGTTTTTATATTTGAATTTATTATTTAAATTAACTAATAACTAATCTAACTAATTTTTTTCCTAAGATGCCACTTGGCATATTTATAGGATGCCATTTGGCTTAATATGGTGGCTTTGTCCTCTCCTTTTAATAATATATAGATATCGAAGGATTCTCTCTTTTCTCACATTACAGTAAAAAAGAATTTGTTATATTATTTTCTTAGTATGCACAGTTGATTTATGTTCCTTCTTTAGAATAGTTTCTTTTATTTGTACAGATTTTAATAATGTTAATTGAAGATATTGCCTTAAATGACTCTTGTTTACTAATTCTTACTCATTCTTATATGGTAAAATCTTTTATTTCTTTGGGGAAGATTCTTATCACCTCGCTTAATTAATTCTTTACCTTAATCAGTTTACTTTTAACTGCTATAAAAGCAAAGGACCTTGTTCATTCTCGGGACGCTCCAGAGACCAAAAAAAAAAAAAAGAGAGTTGAAACTTCAAGATTTTCATAACAAGAATTCTCCCCTTCTATTTTGATAGAGTTACTGTTCCTTTATTTTTTCCAATGCATCCACTCGTTCGTTCAGTTACTCTTTGGATTTTCAGACTGGTAAGCATAAATTTATCATTATCTTCCGCATGTTTTACTTTGTTTTTTTTCTTGTGCAGTAAGGTCGTGAAGAGTCGTCCGGACAGGAGGAGGATAGGCCCTGAAGCTTTTCTTCATTTTTTTTACTATTATCTTTTTATGTTGTATTAGTTCTTGCAAACTTGTAATAAATGTAGTGGGATCAGGGATGTAGTAAAAGGGGAGGGGAATGATTTTTCTTTACTTATTCACGTAGGCAAATTTCAACTTAGGATTCGAAAATGTGCGAACGATGCATTTAACAACCCTTTTTCTAGTTTTCTTAAAATAAAATAAAATTGTATAAGAAAAAAGTCATAGATATCACGTAATAACACTATTGCTAGAAATATGCTTATCATGTTAAAAATCATGCTCGTTAGTATTCATCATTCTCGCACGTTAGAAATCATGCCTATAGGTTTTAACTTATTTGTTGCATGTTCAAAATAATTTCGCAAATCACATTTTAATATTACATAATGTCTTTAGGATTTTTCTTTCTAGAAAATCATGCTGGTAGGACTTCATTTAAAATAAGTTTAAATAATATTCTTGCAATAGAAACCATGCCTATAGGATGTCATTTTATTTTCAAGTAATATTTTTTGTTTTAAAAAATATGTTTTAAGTATCATGTTTTTGCAATAGAAAGTATGCTTATAGGATTTAATAACATTTAGTTTCCTTCAAGTATGATTGTGAGAGTCGCGTCCATAAGATTTTTGCATAGTATATTTAAAACAATCTTTTTAGCATGATACTTGGTTTTGCATACACTTATTTTTTTTAACAGTTATTTCTCTATTTATTTTGAGGCTTACATGAAACCCTACGTCCTAATTGGTCTTGATTGCTTTTATGTTGACGTATGATCTATAGGAAGCCTAGATTTTCTTCTAAGTCTAGAACCACCAAAATAGATGTCCAACGCCTCATGGACTATAGGATGGGACGATAGGCATTCTAGGACTTGTTAGTCTTTTATATTTTTTTTATATTAGTTCGCTGTTAAGTTAATTAATAAACCAACTTAGGAGGGGGTAGGGGTAGATAGGACCTCAGAAATGATGATCTACGCTTGACCCTTAATAGGACGGAACCTTGATTTCCGTCCTTGGGCTTGGTAATAAGCCAAGTGCGACTGATCCGAGTAGTAAAAAATATATATAATTTACTTAGTTTGATTTTCTTCTCTCGTATTTCTTTCATTTTTGTTTGGGATAGATTAGTATATATTTGTTTAATTTATTTTATCACTTAGAATTAATCTAGGAATTTTTTTTTAAAAATAAGAGACCCTTATTTGTAGCCCCCACATAGAATACGAGACACGGTTGGGACCCGCCTTTGCGGACCTCGAAGGGTGCTTAACACCTTCCTTTTGAGGTAATTTGAGCCCTTACCCTTCTCTGGTTTGTTTGACCATTAGGCTAGAATGGTGTCCTAATGCACCTCAACTCATTAGGTGGCGACTCTTCCATTTTCAAAAAATCCCAAAAGAGTCGTTGCCACGACGTCGTCTAGGTTCCCATTTCTTCGTGAGAAAAAATGGGGCGCGACAATAGCGACTTGCATTAAATTCATCCATTATGGAGGAAGGTCTAAGCCAGCACATGAAATTAACACTTCACTATTATTTAATCTGGTAATCATGGGAAGGATCCATATATATCGAATAATTCTGAATAATAAAAGTCAGAGCTCATTTATACATATATATATATATATCCATGCATCTCGAATAGCCAATCGTTGGAATTGGAGAACTACTCATGCAATACACATGTACAATGACCGATTATTCACTCCATAAACTTATAGAAGCCCAACTCAGTTGGAGAGTCTACTGTTAGTTTAAGTCAAGCGAAAATCACTCTAGTTCCATTGATCCAATCATATATTACTCAGTTTAGGAGAGTTAATACAAATTATCAAAACTAGCAATTAAATACATAGTGACTTGTATCAAATTCATCCGTTATGGAGGAAGGTCTAATGCCAGCACATGAAATTAATACTTCACTACTATTTAATCTTAGTAATCATAGGAAGGATCCATATCGCCAAATATGACCAAAACTCATATAACGATATGAATAGAAAATAAATATTTCTTATCAAGTCGTTCTTTTGAACCTACCGAATTCAGATCAATTAGAGTCCATTTTTTTTGTACTAAAACTATGATCAATTCGGTTGAAAATATTTTTTTTGGTCAAAATAGAATTTAAAATTTTCCATTCGATAATTCCTGTCACATGTCATCATTTGTATAAGAGATACATGGATCAAGAATAAAAAACAAAATCTTAAAATTATTTTCATTGTTTGAGCATTAATTTTAAAAAATCAACATGTTTATGTATTCATTGAATATTAAAATTCAAAAACACACCTCATAAGTATTCATGAATCTTGAACAATAAATTTGTTGAAAAAATAACTACTTACGCAATATACCTATGTGGTGTCAGATATTCACTCCAAAAATTTAGATCAAAAGCTAACTCATATGAAGCGTATACTGGTAACTTAAGTCAAGTGAATATCATTATCCCTAGATCTATTGATCCAATCATATATTACTCAATTTAGGAGAGCTAATGCAGATTATCAAAACTAGAGATTGGATTAAATCCAATGACTTGTATTAATTTCATCCGTTATGGAGGAAGGACTAATGCCAACACATGAACTTAATACTTCACTAAAATTTAGTCGTGAGAGTCATAGAGAGCAATCTTTGTCACCACTATATCATAGTTGAGTTATTTTTCATTAAATTTAATTTTCAAGACATAATGCAGTGATTATTTTTAATTTGATTGTTTCTTATGAACCTCTTGAATATCAAATCAATTGGAGTTCAAAATTAATATTTATCTCCAAATCTATGATCAAATTCAGATTCAAATGATTTAAGAAAACAATATCAGATCTATATCCTTATCATATATCAATTCATGTAAAATAATCATACGTAATCATTACAATATCTAACATAAATAAAATTGATATAAAGAATTGTTTTCATACTAAATCACATTTTAATCCGAAAGAAAAACTTGAAAATCATCTTAACGACCTCAAAAAATCATAATAACATAGCAATGTTTATTTCTAGTTAGTTCGTTTCCAATGAACTTATCAAATTTCAGGTCAATTGGAGGTCAAAATTTTTTATTTTATTTTTTTTATTTCCAAAGCTATGACCATATTCAAATTCACATGTTTTAAGCATCTTTAGGAAAAAATTATGTGATTTACATTCTTATCACATATCAATTTATGTTAAATTATCATGTGTAATCATGTCCTAGTTTCAAAATAAATATACCTGATATGAAGAATGACCTTATCATATTCAAATCAAAATTTAATCTGACAAACAACATAAAAGTCCGTCTAAAAGGATTTTCGATGGAACCATCAAATTTCAAGACAATCTAAGATCATAAAGTTCATGACCATCTAAATTATGACCAAATCTGAAAATAAATATTTTAGACATAATTGAAGATTAAATAACATGATTCAAATTTTTATTCTCTTGAATTATTATCTCATGAGCACAAGGCATATGTTGTGTCCATCCTTTTATTAAGTCATACAACACCTTCTTATATCACATTGTTCTCTTAATTAATATACTTGAGAATCCAAAATATTATGTTTCTCCCTTTTAATAGTGGAAAACCTTTAATATATCATCTCATGAATTAATCAAGTATTACTAGTATCTAAGGTAAAACTCTTTTTGAGTAAACAAATCTTTACCGGTATACTTTTATCTAAAACAATTTATACATGATACATTGAGCACATTTTAATGATTCAAATAAATAAATCACTTTCGTGAATCCTATTTATTAATCATAATTCTCAATTCATGTATCACAATCTCACATACATAAAATATTAAGAATCTACAATAATTTCAAATAAACAAACCACGTAAATGGTAACTATTTATTAATTATAAGAAAATTCTTAATATTAACAAGTTTATGTATTTATGTGAGAAAAAGAAAAGTTATGCCCCAAGTTATCTACTTAATTGCAAGCGTGGCTCTGATGCCAATTGTTGAAAAATTATACGCGCAGCGGAAGCATATAAGGATCGTACTGCTTACATGGATAATAGATAACACATACGTTAATGGTAGAACACAAATAATCATGCTAGAACACATAAACTTTACGAAATTTAATTAGATAAATACCTCTTGAAGCGTTAGCATATACCTTCAAGCAAATCCACGAGTTAGACTGCAATTATGCGGTCTTCTACAGTAATCCCAAGTTCACATCTGAACTCTCTCAATACTTGGGTGGGCAAGCATTGTATAGAAAATCTAATTCTCTTTCATCCCAATCCCACTTTTTTTCTAGATTAAGAAAATCCCTATTTATAGAGGATCTTTCCAAATCCAAAAAGAAGAAGGAAACCCACTTTTCTTGAAAAACAAGAAACTAATATGTGTCCTTCTTTTATTAGAAATAGGATTCTGAGTTCTAGCTAAATATGGGCACTGTAGGGACCACATAATTAATTGTTGAGGCTTCCTATTATGGAAATAATTCAAATAATTAATTTGAAATTATTCTTAACATAATAAATTACAAATCATTCCACTAAAGATTCATAATTGCACTCCTCTATTTATATTTCTTAATTCCCCGTTAAACACTTATGTAATTCCCCATGTTAAGATTACATATACTAATCAATAAATTAAATTACTGACAAATTTAATTTAAAGATTAATTTCCTTTAGAGTACTGCTTAACTTATTTCATGTGTAGGATTCATAAATCCACTTGCAAGGTTTGACACGATGAAAACTTATAAGCTTCTCAAAAGGCATATCATCAATCTCTATATTGAGACATGGATTCCGTCAACTAACTTATTATTTCATCAATATATATTATTATCATCCAATCTACCAGGCATATTGACCCATCTCAGAATCTCACCTTTTAATAAATCAAAATGTTAAATAATATATACAGATCATAATAGTTATATCAGGATTGAGAATATAAGTACATTTAACAGTTTAGAGAACATGTTTTTATCAGTCAGTCCAAAAGAACTATCTCTACTCGGTCCCGTTCAATACATACAATATGCACTAGCACAAGAAGTTAGAACTGCACCCTTCCCATAATCAAGATAAATTATATATAATCTTGTGCTACAATCGTACCGGTGGCTTGTTCAATTTCCATCTTAGATTGTGAATGAAAAACTTTATACTTATAAGAACCGATGATTTAATCCTCTGTGTATAAGCTCAAACTCTATACACTAAATCATCTACTATATAAGTAAATGGACACATAAACGATTATATGATCTATTAATACTTTTATTAAAATTGGATAAATAATTGTTCTATAATAAATACTATATCTAAACTCATGGTTAATAATATATATTCCATGGTTAATAGTATATATCCCAACATCAACCCCATATACTACTACTACTCCTCCCCTCCCGCTCCCGCTCCCCCTGTACAACCTTCGTCATCTAATTGGCCTAAGACGGAACGTGTTAAAAAAATCTGTTGTTTGACAATCCTTAACATAAAATAAAGATAAAACAAAAGCGATTTGCAATAAATGTAAGCATGTTTCAAACCATAAAACTTCGGGAAAGGGGGGTGGGACGGGTCATTTGAAAAATCACTAATACATTATTGTAAATTAGAATTTTTGCATGCCCAAGCCATTACGGATGCCAAAAAGTATGGAACTCCCATTTCCGAAGAATCGGTGGAAGGTTCAAATACGGTGCAATCGTAATTAAACCTTACTAATATTTCCGGTCCTAGTACACATCGGCCTTATAATAGACAATGTGACTTAGACGAGCTTGCTAAAATAATTGTTGTTACTGGTTTGCCTTTTAGTTTTTCCAAAAATCCTGGTTTTATCCATTATATTGAAATTGTTTATAACCCGTTTTTTGATGGTGTTTCTAGAAATACAATAAAAAATGCTGTTTTTGATTATCAGACACGACATGTAGAATATCTTCGATGTTTATTTACTTATAATACTTGTAGGCTAGCAATTACTTCTAATATGGGTCGTAGTATAACCGGTAATGATTATTTTACAATTACCGGCCATTGGATAGATGAAAATTGGAATATGCAGAAAATAATTTTAGGATATAAAAGTTGTGAAATGCGTAAAATAGGTTCTTATATTGTGCAAATTATTCTTGATGTTTTACAATTTTTAGGTATTTCTAGTAAAATAGTTAGTGTAACTTTATATAATGCTTCTAGTAATAAACGTGCTGTAGATTATTTAAGACCTGTTCTTAGTCCAATTTATGAAGATGGTTTTCATATAAAATGTGTTGCTCGGCCATGCCCGAAGTCGTTACCTTAACTGCAAGGAGGGGGATGCCGAAGGCAGGGCTAGTGACTGTCATATTTACAATTTAATTGTTAGAGATGGTGTGTCATTATTTAAAAATGGTTGTAATAAAGTAGAAATAGCATGCTATTTTTATTTTTAAATGTCAAGTAAAGGCTAGACATAAAGAATTTGAAAGTCGGTGCATTGAGTGTAATTTGCATGTTAGGTAATTCCTAAAACCATAGCTATTAGGTGGAATTCATTGTATGAAATGCTAAAAGTAGCTTATGAATATAGGAGACCGGTTACAATGGTTTGGAATGCACATAATGCAGATATGACTTACCGACTAGATGAAAATGATTGGAATGATATTAGGGATTTAATTGAATTTTTAAGAGTTTTTTATTTAGCCACTAAATAAATATCTGGTCTTTATTTTCCTACGATTTGTTCCGTTTTGCCTAATATTTGTGCTATTTGTATTAAATTTGCTTTGTTTAAAAATAATCTAAAATTTAAAGAACCTATTAAAAAAAGATAGAAACATTTAGGAAATATTTTTTCCCAATTCCTCAGATTTATTTAATCCGGCTTACAAAGAAGTCGGGGTATCTAGAATAGTAGATAGTATATATGCAAACTTAGAAATCGAATACGATGAAGAAAACCAATCACATAATTTAGACATAGTTAAAAGTAACATTAGAACAGAAGCTAGAAAACTGTATGATTTAAAAGAGTATAATTTAGTAGAAAATCTACAATACCAAGAACCACAACCATGTAGGCCTAGATACGAGGATGATATTGACGACATGTTAGAATTTCAGCTTGGACTAACCACTATCAAAAATAATGATTTTGATGAATATCTTAACCAGGCTACAAAAAGCATCAAGGATACAGAGGGGAAGCAACAACTTTTGGCGTGGTGGAAGAATCGTGGAAAAGCTTTTCCAAGACTTCAGCGGGTGGTTCGTGATGTCCTCGCAATTCAAGCATCGTCAGTGGATTCGGAAGGTGCTTTTAGTGCTGCTAGATTCCAATTTGGAGACCATAGGCATTTACTAGCAGCTGATAGCTTGGAAGTTTTAGTCTTATTCCGAGATTGGATAAATGCGGAGCGCAGAAATTTAGGGCGTCCAACATTGCCTTCTCAGTTTGAGACCGATATCAATAATATTTTATCGGAATTAAGTGAAGACAGAATGGATTTTCTGGAGGAACAAGCTCAAGAGCCGATTCCAGAAAATGTAACACTAGAAATGTTAGAAACACTTAGGCAAGAATTTCAAAGTGGTTTAAGATATTAGTGATTAAATTTTATTGTATTACATTACAATAAATAAGACCTAGTTGAAACAGAATTCTTCGTAGAAGGTGGCTGCGTAAATTAGGTTGATTTCTAATATCTTACATCACTACATTGTACATTTAAATTTTAAAATAACATAATAAAATTATAGGTTATTCGCCTTATTTCTATTTTTAATGTTATTATCTTGACTTAAATTTTAATTTAAGTTTTGAATTTTTTTAAAATTATATTTCTCAAATTTTTATTAACTTTAAAGTTTAAAATATAAAAAGAAACATTCAAAATTTAAAACCTTAAAATTTAAAATTTATAATTTTATATTTAAAAAATTAGAAATTTAAACTTTTAAAGTAGAAAGTTAATTTTTTTTAATTTTAGACTTTAAATTTTTTATACAAGTATAACTACTTATAAATCTAGCTATAGACTTGTAGATTTAAAAGTTTTATACTTATATTTTATGACTACTTTAATTAAACTTCATTTTAAATTTTAAAAAATTTACATAATGAATATTAATACTATTTTTAATTTAACCTTTAACATTTTAAACTTCAATTTAAATTCGAAATATTAATCTTAATTTAACATATAAAAATTAAACATCAAATTGTAATATACTAATATTTAATTAATATATTTTTTTTAAAAAAATTCCAGATTATCGATCTGGTCCGGTCCGGTCCCAGGTTGGTACCAGACCGGTAAGGTAAGGGGGGATTTTCCCGGAACCGCCGGTACTCGTTACGGTCCAGTTCTGAAAAAATAACACCCCCTTTTACCGGTGCTGGTCCGATACCAGTAGTTGCCGACCCGGTGGTACTGGACCCGGTTCCGTTGCCCCCCTTATCTACAGTCCATAATCAGGCCTTCGTGGTTTGTTTCAAGAAGGGTCTTTCTGCCATTTCCTCGCACCCTAAACTCGATGCTACATCGTTTTGACTTCTAATACGCCCTATATCAGTTCTAAGCTACCCCATTAACCCCTAGTCCTAAATTCTCCCACGTTTTCCAAGGTTTTCCATTGAAGGCAATTCTAGGATTTTGAGTTTTATTCCCCAAAGTTTGTGATTTCTTCCATAGATCTTCGATAAAGGTGTGTGGGTTTGATTTGAGGAGCCCTTCCCTTCAGAAAGCTCAAAAATCTCTATTCAAAATTGGTTCCTAAGTCTAGGATTTTTATTAAGTTTTATTAAATTGCTTTAACCATAAATTTTATTTATGCATTCCTTGTTATATGAATGATATTAGTATCATGTTACAATATATGATAAATATTGAGTTGTAACTCATGCTTACCTTAACTAGGGTTTCACAATAATTATCACAAGTTGATTTGAATAATTTTAAACGGTTTAATTTTACCTTATGTATGCATGTTACATATGAATTGTATAATTTCAAGCCTTTAAGAATGAACCCAAAGTTTTGGACCCAGCTTTTATGAAGAATGTGTTGTGAATAAAGAAAGGTTTCAATCTATGCGATATAAGAACATGGAGGTTTTGAATGATAAGAGTTACTCAATAATGTTTTGAACTCGTGAGAATGTTTTGTGAATTGTGCAAGTGTATGAAGTTTTACATTTAGGCCATGAAAATGCTTATGTTTGTCTTCTCCATACGACTACATATAATAATGATGAAAATGAATGAATGATGGAAGTGTGAGTTTTCTCACCTAGTTATGGCTATGAAATTATGATGATAGTCCATCAGTAGAGCATAGACAATACTTAGGATCTATCTTTATGATGATGGTTAATATTCTAGATGCTTATGGGATGAGTTAGTAGAATACCTCTCCACATGATATCATTCATGCTTATGATTATTTCGTGAGAGCTATGCTTAGCACCCAGTACACTTTGGGGTAAATGTGGATACTCCTCATAGCTAGGGCAATAGATTGTTAGTAGAATCCCATCGTTTCATAACTATGTGCCACCGTAGGAAATAGGGTCACCGCTAGTAGAGGTTGACTTCTTGACCATCCATCTTTATATAGACGTTTGCTTACTAGCTTGCTTTAGTGGATCCACTTAGGCATCTAGGAGGTCATCTTGGCAAGTGATCTCCCCCTTTCTTTTGGTGTAGGGAAAACATCAGAACTCCATGGTGTAGGTCACATGGTTTATGTTGGTTAAAGATTGCTCTCACATATATTCATGTCCTTCTCACGTCCCCAAGGTGTCCTCTTATGATGATTTGTGATGGTTCCTTCTTATTATGTCTAAAGATGTTTACTACTACGATAAGTGTTTTAAGGTTCATATAACTCATTGCTTTACAAATTCAATGATTTCCTCACATAAATTATGGTTCCTTGTTACTCTCAAATGGTATCCTAAAGGTATATAACTATGTATTCAAGTATTTAAGATGGTCTAGATGGTGACTACTAATGTTTCTTTCAGAATAAAATAAAATGGTCTTCCATCCAAAGTGATGCATTACTCACCTAAGAATATTACTATTTTAATTGTACATACTAACACATGTTTCCTGACTAATCTAAGTTTGTATGCCTTATCATGCATTCTAGTAAGGGTATGTTCTTTGTTTCTCGTATGCATTACCTCATGTTCTATGACTTAGGTAATATGTCAAATAATCACAT
Source organism: Solanum rostratum (assembly GCA_029948455.1). Classification (NCBI taxonomy): domain Eukaryota; kingdom Viridiplantae; phylum Streptophyta; class Magnoliopsida; order Solanales; family Solanaceae; genus Solanum; species Solanum rostratum. The sequence continues at coordinate 52,048,647 of CM057047.1, read as the reverse complement.
GTATGTATGTCTTCCTCATGCTTTAAAGATGTTTCTTCTAAGGTATATGATTTAAATCACTACAATTCATGTCTGCCCCAAGTTTATATGATTTCCTTATTCACGACTATGTTCATCTATGTACCCTACTAAGTTCTTTCTAAAGTTGACTTTTGATGATTAAATGACATTGGCTTGATTATGACTTACTGATGAGTCCATATTTTAGACTAATATAGAGCTCAAAAGGCATCAAAATATTGTCCTCAATATTCTATTATTCCTCATATGCTTACTAATCTGTGTGTTTGATGCAAGAATGGAAGATCAAAGTTCTTGGAAGGGTGAAACTCAACAACACAAAAGAAAGGAGAAAAAATACCTGAAAGGTGATAAGAAATGGTGCTGCTGACTCATTTGTCAAATTATCAAAAGGCGATACTAACCGCCTAATATTGTAGAGTCCAACTCCTCAAGTGTGAAGCTAAACAACAATGGTAGTGAAGGTTCGGCAGATTGCCGAATAGGAACGGTGATGCATAGTTGTCGCTAAATATTGCAGAGACCCGTGCTTCAGCGATGCATTAAAAGACGATCAAGTGCACCTTCTATAGATCACCGGTGCTCGGCGATGGTTGATCTTTACCGTCGAATGGTGAAAACGTGCACAAACAGAGTAAATTTATGGTGTATTACAAGGATTTTTTTACAACACTTCATATCACAATTAGAACATTCCATTGAGATTACAGTGAACCTTCCTTGTAGAAAAAGTACACTATCTTTGAGAAGAGGGTTGTGGGATCTCAAGCTTGGACAAGAGGAATTGGAGGAGTTAAAGAACAGATTCATTCTAATTCTTTGTATTTTCTCTTTACCCACTGATATGGAAGCTGGCATTGGTATTGAATTCCATCTTTTAATTATGTCGAGCTAAAATATCTAATGTTGGGGGTATGTAGTTGACATGGGTACTTGATTTATAGTTTGTGTCTTATCTGTTTTGAGTGTTTTGTTGTTAATTAAAGTGAGTTCGAATCCATTTCCATATTTAACTGAAAATCTTTGGTTGCAAACTCATGGTTATGTTTAGCTCTTCAATTGTTGCATTAATTATGAATGATTAAAGTGGGCAATATATGTGATAACATGAAATATTGTTGGTTTTGGTTGAATGCATGATTTGGATTCAACAGCTAAGGTATTAGACGGATTATTGATAAATTTCTTAGGCCAAGCATGTTCTAGTGCAATTTCACATGTGAAGCTGTAATAAGTTCCTGTGATACACCGTTATTTCCTGATTAGAAGTAGTGCTTACAAGAATTGTAGCCTACCCACACTCAATTAATATACTCATTCAAGTAGTGAGACCCATTTGCTTAAGTCTTGTCCAATTTAACACACCCTGACATCTCTCTCAATCATTTGTTTAATTCAAACTTGTCACTCATTATTAGATATTTTAGTTATAAATACTCTTATTAACGCTACAACCTTTTAGTTCAAATTGATACTTCTAAACTTGAACAAGGATTCAACCCCGACTCCTTTGTTGGGTAAAATATGCGATTACGAACAGAATACCTTCTTAATGTTTTTTAGGTTTGTTGAGGAGGACATCAAAATGGTGTCATTGCCAGGGAATGATGTTATGTTCTTGTTAGACGATTTTGATTGAACTAATCTTTTATAGTTGAGCTTTCTTATAGTTTTCTTTTCTTTTGTGTTGTTTTGATTTACTTTTTAAGTGAATCTATAAGTATTGAGAGTGAGTATAAATGGTGACGACATTGGAAATTTCAATGATGTCAACTGGGAACAAATTGGTAGCATGAGTTCCATTCGATTTCTCCCACTAGCAGGTAATGTGGTATTTCACGTTACAAGCACTATGCTCCAATTACTCCAGTGTAAGGGATTATTTGAAGGCCTATCTCCTGAGGATTCACATGAGCACATCTGCAATTTTATGGATGTGCGCTTACTGTTTAGCTTCAAGGGAGTTATCTAGGATGCAGTACGTCTGCGATTGTTTCCTTTCTCTTTCTCTGGAGAAGCTGTTAGGTGGTTGGCGAAGCTACCTAGAGATTCTATCACCACTTAGGAGGAGTTACTTGAAGACTTCCTAGAAAGATTTTATTCTTCTTCTAAAATGGTGAGGATGGGAGAAGCATTGAAAATTTTAAAAAAATAGAAGGGGAACTATTGCATGAAACTTTGTTGAGGTTCCAAAAGCTTTTTTCTCTAATGTTCAAATCATGGTGTGCCGGACCATCTTTTTCTTCAATATTTTTATGTCAGCATTGATGCGGTGAATAAGGGAATTATTGATCAATTGGTGAGAGGTGACATGATGAAATAATCTTTTGTTGTAGCTTCGACTTTTCTTGATGACATGACAAAGATAAATCGAGCATGGTATACCCGTGATGACCTCATTTCCTCTATGCCAAGGGGACCATACAAAGAAAAAATTACAAAGGATCAAGAAAGAGAGGAGAATATGGCCAAGATGATAACTCAACATGATCTATTAACAAAGCATGTGATGGGTTGTGGTCGCAAGAGTGTGTGAATATTGTCGATTATGCTAGTGGTGTGTCTCTTTATCATGGGCCTTATGATACTGCTTACAATGAGAAGGTACACTACACGGTGAACCAAGGTTAGAACAACGATGGTGGTTGGCGAGAAAGGAAGATGAGAGACCGAATTGGAGGGGAAAGAGAAGGTGAAAGAGATTGATGCATCCCCCCTAATTATAGGATGAAGCCTAAGGATCCTAGGATGAATCCAAAAAGCTTTCATACTGAACACATGCTGACTAGAATCTTAAATAAAGTTGACACTTCGAACAAAGTGCTAAAAGAGGTAAAGTTGAACTTTTCCCAATTGAGTCAAACATTGACTTCATATTCGGTTTCTATCAATCACTTGGAAACGTAATTAGGTACAACACCATATCTCAACCAATGACCAAATGGGGGTTTGCCTAACAACACCATCACTAACCTAAAGAGTGATAACCAATAGTGCATGGCCATTACAACATGTAGTGGCAAGGCGATTGAATGAAGTGTGCCTCTTCTATATGTGGAGCCAAACAAAACTGCCAAGACCTCTTTACATGAGGAGAATGAAGAACTGGAAGTGGATGGAAAAGTGGTAATTAATGAGGAAGGTAATTCTCTCGGCAATCCCGGGAATGATTGTAATGGCAAAGTTGGGGGTGAATCAAGTAAAGCTAAAAATGTGCCACCAAAAAAATTTTCCTCATCCTCGAAGTTAAAAGTACCCCAGTTAAAGATTGATCCTTTTTTTCCCCAATGGCCGAAAAAAAAGAATGATGATACCAAGTTCCAAAAGTTTCTTTCAATGTTCAATTCTCTCTCTATTAATGTGGCCTTGGTTGAAGCTGTAGCAGAGATGCCAAGTTATGCAAAATTAATGAAAGAACTTGTGGCCAAGAAAAGGACTTTAGAATATGAGTGCGATATGATAAATCATTTGGTAGATAAGAAAGATTACCCAGGTGCTTTCACTATACCATGTATGATTATGGTTTGCAAATTTGGCAAAGCTTTGTGCAATCTAGGAGCGAGTATCAATCTTATGCCATTGGCCATTTTTGAGGAGTTAGGTTTAAACACTCATTTAACAACGATGATGAGGTTACTTATGGCAGATTGGTCCATCAAAAGGCCTAACAGTATCTTGTATGATGTGTTGGTGAAGGTAGACAAGTTCATCTTGCTGGCTGACTTTGTGAGTTTTGACTCAAAATTGATGTGGATGTGCCCATCATCCTTGGTAGACCATTTTCGCTATTGGGAAGGCATTCGTTAACGTGGAAAAAGAAGATTTAAGGTTTAGAGTGAATGACGAGGAGAGAATATGCAACATTAGTAAGGGAATGAAGTAACTAAAAGACTTCAGGTGGTGGCGATCATTGAACATGTTGTGATAGACTGATTCGCAAAGGACTTCGTTGCACCACGATGTTGTAACGCCCGGTAAAATTACCAAAATACCCCTAGAATGAGGGTATGTGTGTAACGCATCTTCCAATGCTTGTATGACAGATTCGAGCCTGGATTTGTGAACAACACACAAAATTGAGTGGGAAAATGGTCTTGGTCAATTTTTAGAATGACCCGATCAAAAAATATTTCTTCGATCCGAAGCGCAAAAACAGTGTTGGTGCACGGCAGGAGCGCATAGCTCCCGTGTCGTGGACCAGCTTTTATATTTTTTTTGAAATTTTTTTATGGGATTGAGAAAACCCGTTAAGAAACTTTTTCTGAAAATACACAGCGCGTGACCAGTCTGCATCACGGACTGGGTCTTTTCCGAGTTGAAAATTTCTAATTTTTCATGAGAGGCATTCTGGTCAATTCCCCACCCCTCCTAAATTGTATACACAATCTAATAAGGTCGTTTTGACGTAAAAGGGGTTTAAAACCCCCATTGTAAGTCCTATTACAATATTCTAACAAGGCTAGGGCTTGAGGAAAGAGGAGAAGAGCTTGAATTTAAGATATTCGAGAAGAAATCCTTAATGTGCTTGATTGATAGCTTCATCCTAGGTATGTAAGGCTAAACTAAAATCACGGGATTGTTCTCTCGTGTGCCCACTAGATGGTCATAGATAGTTGATGGTTCAAGAGTCTACATACATGAATCTTTGATGGTTTTTCTTAAAATTTTCTTTGAATTTACATGTTTTTCTATGTTGATGATCATCGTACTATTTGATTTTTTGAATTGAACATTTTCATGAGAATTTGCATAACCCTACATGACCAATTTGAAAAACATGCATAATGAACTTGAGAATTGAGTCTAGAGCTTTGAATTGAGATTGTTGATTGTGATAAGAGAATGATGATGAGTAGATAGAATTTGATTGTCTTATGAGTCTCTATAAATGATCTCTACCGATATGTCTATTTGATTGATTCCTAATGATTGTTCTAAATCTTGAGTCATTGATGAGATTGATTGATGAGAGAGTTAAAGTCCCCATGAGATTGATGAAAGGGTTAAAGTCTATATGAGATTGATGAAAGAGTTAGAGTCCCTATGAGCTTGATTGATGAAAGGGTTAGAGTCCCTATTAGTTGAATGATGATAGGGTTCGAATCCCTGTCAAATACCGATCGATGATGGAGTTCGAGTCCGTATGAGATTAGTTGAGATGGAGGTTTTATGAGCATTGAGTCATGGGAGGAGTATCGAGCACCGAAAGAGTGAGAGTTAGTCCAACTTGAACTCTTCAAACTACGTCGCAAAATGTAGGTGAGGCCTAAACCATTATATATATTATGGTTCCTTCGTGAGTAACAGTCCATGAAACAATAACGAACTTATTGATGACTGACTCCATATTAGGTCAGTTGATATGATTTTGAGTCGTTCCTTACCCGGTAAATTTTTATTGGTTGTGGCAATATCTGTGAGATTGTTGTACATTCACTGGCTCATAAGTGATTGTTGTCGGATAAGAGAAAATCCTATATATTTCCTACCTTGAGTACTCTAAGTTGAGATGAGATAAGATGTGAGGAGGTGAGCTACTTTGAGATGAGTTTGATCTTATATAATGAGATTGATTGGTTGATGGGTCACTTGTCTACTCTTTATTCTTGCATAGATATACATTTGACGATTTGACGTGATTTGATATTTATTTTGAGTTGATGTTGTTTTCATACTATTCTACCTATTTCTATTTCACTCAGCTATTTTACATTCCAGTACATTCCAAAACTGATGTCCCTTTTGGACTGCATCATTTTATGATGCAGAGGCCGGTACTAGAGATCGTCAACAGGCGCTCCTTGTAGATTTGAGATTTGCGGCTGATTGGTGAGCCTCCCCTACTCCGGAGGATCCACTACTTTTATTTCATCTTGTTTTAGAGTTAGATTTTGGACTATTCTTTTATTTTTATTTGGGTAGCCATGGGTCTGTCTTTGGCACCACATTATTAGTGATAGAGGCTTCATAGACTATGGTTGAACGTTGATGTTAAGATTGGGAGCTGGTTCTTTCCACTATCCTTTATTATTATCTATATCATTATAAGACCTGAGATGAGATATGCCCATTTACTTATTTTCAATTCCGTTGTTCAGTAGAGATATTTGATTGAACAAATGTGATGAAGCTAAGTGGTTCGTCTGGGGACTAGCAATAGTCTCTAGGTGCCGGCCATGCCAAGGGTACCCTCCTGGGGCATGACAAACTTGGTATCAGAGCACAGAGTTAAAGTGTCTTAGGGAATCTATGAAGCCGTGTCTAGTAGAGTGTTGTTTATGGGTGTGTTGTCAACCACATTTCATAAGAGGAGGCTATAGGACATTAGGAATCGTCACACTTTTCTTCTTATTCCAATTCGTGTGATAGAGTTAAACTCTATAAAAACTCTCTTCTAATTCGTGCTCTAAGTGTGCAGGCAAGTTTTCCCACCTAAGCCTTAAGTGCACGAGGAGCCTATGGACCAAGCTTTCCCTGTTGAGCAACCCCTTCAAGATTAGGTCTCCAATGCTGAGCTACGCCAGGCTGTTCAAGCTCTAGCGCAGGCTGTCGCAGCACCTGTTGTGACACGAGGAACGGGCAGTCAGCACACTCATGAAACCTTTAGAGTCTGAGAATTTCTAAGGATGAATTCGCCTGTGTTCACAGGGTCTGCATCCACTGAAGATCCTGTGAACTTTATGGAGGAGCTTGATAAGGTGTTCTGAGTGATGCACGCGATAGATACTAATAGGGTTGAACTGGTTGCTTACCAACTCAAGGGTGTGGCCAGATTGTGGTGCCTCCAATGGAAGAAAAGTAGAAGGGATGATGCTCCATGTTTGACTTGGGCAGTGTTCGAGGAAGCCTTCTTGGGTCGCTTCTTCCCAAGAGAGAAAAAAGAAGCTAAGGTGAGAGATTACCTGAATCTAAAACAGGGCTTTATGACCGTGCAAGAGTATGGGTTGAAGTTCACACAACTATCTCGCTACGCTCCCAACATAGTTGCTGACATGAGGGGAAGGATGGGAATGTATGTCGATAGATTGAATAGAGGACCCAAAAGAGATGGCAGAGGAGCCATGCTTATGAGTGATATGGATATCGGGCGACTGATGACATTTGTGCAACAAGTTGATGAGGAGAGACAACATGACAGGGAAGACTTCAAGCATAAGAAATCTAAGACATCGAGCCATAAGGTTGGAAGGAAAGGTAATGGCAACCGATTTCCAGCACCATCATCTTCTAGTGCACCTGCACCGAGAGGTAGGTACGATCAAAGATCTCAGAATGTGAGAAATCGTGGACCTCAGTCTTAAGCTATTGTGGCTCATGGTTTGCAAGGTAAGTGTGATAAGTATGGAAAAATACACTTGGGGAGATGTCATAATGAGAATAATGTATGCAACGGATGTGGCCAAACAGGTTACTACAAGAGAGACTATCCAAAGTGGGTTGATCGGGCTCAAACTTCTACACCAGCCCCGCCAGTTAGAGGAAACTAGAGGGCCACTACATCGGGCGTAGGCGGAGTAACAAACCGCTTGTATGCCATAGGTAGCTGCCAAGATCAGGAGAACTCCCCAGATATTGTGATGGGGATGATTCGAGTCTTTACTTTTGATTGTTATGCTTTGATGGATCTGGGTGCCACATTGTCGTTTGTAACTCCTTATGTGACTACAGACTTGATAGAACCCCTGAGAGTCTTCTTGAACCCTTTGATGTTTCTACTCTAGTGGGTGAGTCTAGACGAACTGAGAGAATCTATAGAGCTTGTGTAGTGTCCATCCATCATAAGGATACTCTTGTTGATTTGATTCTTTGCTTGGATTGCCTTCACACCTGTTATGCCTCTATTGATTACAGATCCCGAACCGTTAAGTTTCAATTTCCGAATAAACTGATTATAAAGTGGAAGGGTGATTCTATTACACCTAGAAGAAAATTTATCTCATATCTTAGAGCCAAAAAGTTGATTTCCAAAGGTTGTATTTGTCACCCCGTGCGAGTGGAATATGATGATGTTGAGTCCCCAACTCTTAAGTCAGTCTCGATTGTTAATGAGTTTCCGAAAGTGTTTCCTGATGACCAGTCTGGAGTCCCTCCTGATAAGGAGATTGTCTTTGGGATTGATGTGTTTCCCGATACCCAGCCTATTTCAATTCCACCTTATAGGATGCCCCCCTCTGAGTCGAAAGAACTGAAAGAGCAATTGAAAGATTTTCTTGAGAAGGGTCTTATTAGGCCAGATTTTCTAGAGAAGGGTTTTATTAGGCCAAGTGTTTCACCTTGGGGTGCTCCTGTACTCTTTGTTCGAAATAAAGATGGGTCCCTCGGAATGTGTATTGACTACTGACAACTGAACAAGGTCATAATAAAGAATAAATATCCTCTCCCAAGGATAGATGATTTATTTGACCAATTTCAGGGCGCCTCGTGTTTCTCAAAGATAGACCTTAGATCTGGCCACTAGGGAATGTGACATTCCAAAGACAACCTTTAGGACTAGATATGGCCATTTTGAGTTCTTTTTCATGTCCTTTGGGTTGACGAATGCACTTGAGCCTTTATGGACTTGATGAATAGAGTATTCAGACAATATCTTGATATGTTTGTGATTGCATTCATCGACAACATTTTGGTGCATTCGAGAAGTAAGGAGAAGTATGCTAATCATCTCAGAGTTGTCCTCCAAATCCTTAAGGACTAAGAGTTGTATGTAAAATTCTCAAAATGTGAGTTCTGGCTTAAGTCAGCGACCTTCCTAGGCTATGTTGTTTCTAGCGATGGTATTCAAGTGGATGCCCAAAAGATTGAAGGGGTTAAGAACTGGCCCAGATCGACCACTCCGACTGACATGAGAAGTTTCTTGGAGTTGGTAGGCTACTACACTAGATTTGTTGAAGGATTTTCTTCCCTATCCGTATCATTGACTAAATTGACTCAGAAAAAGGCCAAGTTTCAATGGTCCGACGAATGTGAGAAAAATTTCCAAGAGTTGAAGACATGGTTGAATACTGCACCGGTCCTAACCTTACCCGATGGGATAGAGGACTTTGTAATTTATTGTGATGCTTCGACAGTTAGATTGGGAGGTGTACTGATGAAGAGGGGGAAGGTGATAGCCTATTCTTCTAGGCAACTCAAGGTTCATAAGAGGAACTATCCAACCTATGATCTCAAGTTGGCAGTAGTGGTGTTTGTAGATAAAATCTGGAGCCACTACTTGTATGGAGTGCATGTGGATGTGTTCACTGACCACAAGAGCTTGCAGTACGTTTTCAGTCAGAAAGAGCTCAACTTGTGATAGAAGAGATGGTTGGAGTTGCTCAAAGTTTTTGACATGAGCATTCTCTACCACCCAGGTAAGGCTAATGTGGTTGCTGACGCTCTTAGCAGGTTGTCAATGGGTAGCACAACCCATGTAGAGGAAGGAAAAAAAGAGTTAGCCAAGGAAGTGCATCAATTGGCTCGACTGGGGGTGCAACTTGAGGAGAATAATGAAGGAGGAGTTAATGTTTAGAACGGGTCTGCTTCATCCTTAGTGGTGGAGGTGAAAGAAAAGCAAGACCAAGATCCTGTCATACTCCAACTAAAGGAGGTCGTCCACAAACAGAAGGTGATGGTTTTCTCCAAAGGGGGAGATGTAGTGTTAAGGTACCAAAGTAGATTGTGTGTCCCAAATGCTGATGGCATTCGAGACAAAATCGTAGCGGAAGCCTACAACACTAGATATTTCATTCATCTTGGCTCTACCATGATGTACCACGACTTAAGAGAAGTCTATTGGTAGAGTGGAATGAAGAGGGATATTGCTGAGTTCGTTTCAAAGTGCTCGAATTGCCAGCAAGTGAAAGTTGAGCATCAAAGGCCATGTGGATTGCCTCAGAACTTTGAGATTCTGGAATAGAAGTGGGAGATGATTAATATAGACTTTAGTACTGGTCCACCAAGGTCTCAAAAGCAACGTGATTCTATATGGGTAATTGTGGATAGGATGAATAAATCGGCTCACTTCTTGGCAGTTAAGACAACTAACACAGCGGAGGAGTACGCCATGTTGTACATCCAAGAGATTATGAGGTTGCATGGAGTTCCTTTGTCCATCATCTCAGACAGAGGAGCCTAATTTACCTCCCAATTTTGGAATCATTCCAGAAAGGATTGGGTACTAAAGTAAACCTGAGCACAACCTTTCATCCACGGACAAATGGTTAGATAGAGCGTACAATCCAAACGTTAGAGGATATGTTGAGAGCCTATGTTCTTGATTTCAAGGGAAATTGGGATGATCACCTACCATTGATTAAATTGTCATATAACAATAGTTATCATTCAATCATTCAAATGGCTCTCTACTAAGCCTTGTACGGGGGGAGATATAGATCACCGATTGGGTAGTTTGAGGATGGAGAAGCAGAGTTGATTGGGCCTGAGCTCGTACACCAATCTATGGAGAAGGTCAAGGTCATTAGAGAGAGGTTAAAGACTGCCTAAATTCGCCAAAAATCTTATACCGACGTGAGGAGAAGAGACCTAGAATTCGGAGTAGATGATTGGGTGTATTTGAAAGTGTCACCTATGAAGGGTGTCATAAGATTTGAGAAGAAGGGAAAGTTGAGTCCATGCTATGTTGGACTGTATCAGATTGTAAAGAGGATTGGGAAGGTTGTTTATGAGTTAGAGTTGCCTTCCGAGTTAGACGGAGTCCATCCGGTGTTCCATGTGTCAATATTTAAGAAATTCTTGGGAGATCCAGCCTTGGTGATCCCTATTGATAGCATTGGTGCGAAAGATAGCCTATCTTACGAAGAGGTTCCGGTTTAAATCCTTGATCGTCAGATTCATAAGTTGAGGAACAAAGAGATAGTCTCAGTCAAAGTCTTGTGGAGGAATTAATTCGTTGAAGAAGCCACATGGAAAGCTGAGGAAGAGATGAAGGCCAAGTATCTTTACCTATTCGTGCCAAATGATGAGAGCGTTGAAGGTAAATTTTCTTACCCTTCACTAAATATTGATATATTTTTGATGTGACTTTCTATTCTTAAGTCGAGGGTTTGATGGAATGAGTTGAGTATTGAGATGAATTTGAGTCTATTCGTTCCTTGATATCCACCATTACTTATCATTCGAGGACGAATGATCCCAAGGGGGAGATGATGTAATACCCGGTTAAATTATAAAAATACCCCTAGAGTGAGGGTATGCATGTAGCGCATCATACAATGCTCGTATAGCAAAACCAAGGCTGGATTTGTGATCAACACGCAATATTGAGTGGGAAAATGGTCTCGGTCGATTTTTAGAATGACCCGATCAAAAGATAACTTTTCAATCTGAAGCGCAAAATAGTGTTGGTGCGCGACGGGAGCGCGTCACGCCCGTGTCGCGGACTAGCACTTATAGTTTTTTGAAAAAAATTAACGGGATTGAGAAAACTTATTTAGAAACGTTTTCTGAAAATACATAGTGCGCGACTAGTCTGCGTCACGGACAGGGTCTTTTTTTGGTAAAAAATTTCTAATTTTTATCAGGGGCATTCCGGTCAATGCCCAACCCCTCCTAGATTCTATACATGATCTAACAAGGTCGTTTTGACGTAAAAGGTGTCTAAAACCCCCATTCTAAGTCCTATTCCAATATTCTAATAAGGCTAGAGCTTGAGGAAAGAGGAGAAGAGCTTGAATTTAAGAGATTCGAGAAGAAATCCTTAACGTGCTTGATTGATAGCTTCATCCTAGGTATGTAAGGCTAAACTAAAAGCACGGAATTGTTCTCTCATGTACCACTAGATGATCATAGATGAGTTGATGGTTCAAGAGTCTACATACATGAATCTTTGATGGTTTTTCTTAAAATTTTACTTGAAATTACATGTTTTTCTATGTTGATGATCATCATACTATTTGTTTTCTTGAATTGAACATTTTCATGAGATTTTGCATAACCGTACATGACTAATTTGAAAAGCATGCATAATGAACTTCAAAATTGAGTCTAGAGCCTTGAGTTGAGATTGTTGATTGTGATGACAGAATGATGATGAGTAGATAGAATTTGATTGTCTTATAAGTCTCTATAAATGAACTCTACTGATGTGTCTATTCGATTGATTCCTAATGATTGTTCTAAATCTTGAGTCATTGATGAAATTGATTAATGAGAAGGTTAAAGTTCCTATGAGATTGATGAAAGGGTTAAAGTCCCTATGAGATTGATAAAAGGGTTAGAGTTCCTATGAGCTTGATTGATGAAAGGGTTAAAGTCTCTAGGAGTTAAATGATGACAGGGTTTGAGTCCCTATCAAATACTGATCGATGACGTGGTTAGATTCCCTATCAAATATTGATCGTAACGAGGTTTGAGTCCCTATGAGATTGGTTGAGATAGAGGTTTTATGAGCATTAAATTATGAGAGAAGTATGGAGCACAGAAAGAGTGAGAGTTAGTCCCCCTTGAACTCATCAAACTACGTCGCCAAACATAGATGAGGCCTGAACCATTATATATATTATGGTTCCCTCGTGAGTAAAAGTCCTTGAAACAATAGCGAAGTTATTGACGACTGACTCCATGTTGAGTGAGCTGATATTGTTTCAATTCGTTCCCTACGTGGAAAGTTTTGAACTGGTGTGGCAACATCAGCGAGATTGTTGTAGATTCACTGCTCGTAAGTGATTGTTGTCAGATAAGCGAAACTCCCATAAATTTCCTACCTTTAATACTTTGAGTTGAGATGAGATGAGAGGAGGTGAGCTCCTTTGAGATGAGTTTGATTTGATTAATGAGGTCTATTAGTTGATGGGTCACTTGCCTACTTTTTATCCTTGCATACATAGACATTTGACGATTTGATGATTTGACGTGATTTAGTATTTATTTTGAGTTGATGTTGTTTCCATACTAGTCTACCTATTTCTGTTTCACTCAGCTATTTTATATACGAGTATATTCCAAGTACTGATTTCCCTTTTGGAATGCATCGTTTAATGATGCAGAGGCAGGTACTAGAGATCGTTAACAGGCGCTCCATTGAAGATCTGAGATTCGCGATTGATTGGTGAGCCTCCCCTACTCTTGAGGATCCACTACTTTTATTTCATCTTGCTTCCGAGTTTGATTTTGGACTATTCTTTTATTTTTATTTGGGTAGCCATGGGTCTGTCATTGACACCACATGATTAGTGATAGATGCTTCATAGATGATGGTTGAATGTTGATGTTGAGATTGGGAGCTAGTTCTTTCGACTAGCCTTTATTATTATTTATATCATTATGAGACTTTTTATGAGATGTGCCCTTTTACTTATTTTTAATTCCACTGTTCCGTAAAGTTATTTGATTGAACGAATGTGATGAAGCTAAGTGGTTCGCCTGGGGACTTGCAATAGTCTCTACGTGCTGGCCACGCCAAGGGTACCCTCGCGGGGCATGATAAATGTTAAATAAGGCACTTCTTGGGAGGCAATCCAAGGTTTTGGTAGCATTAAAATAATGGTTGTTACTTGTGCAAATGTGTTGAAATGGAAAATTTGAAGTGGGAGAAAAAAATGACATGATGTGCTAATTAGCGGATTGCCAAGTTGGAACAATGACCCCTCGTTTGACCCTTTTATGAGTTGGTGGATGGCTCTTTAGGTGCTGTCAAATTAGGCGGTTAATATTGCAATTTGGTGGAATCACTGAATTTGTTGGGCGGCACAAAGTTCCACAGCCTTTGTGCAAATGAAAGGGTTCGAAGCACTGTAAGAAAATGCAGTCAGGAACACATTCGGTAGATCACTGCATGTGTTCGGCGAGGTATGTTGGCATCACCAAATCTCGTGCTTGATCGACCTATTTGAGATTTTCAAATTGTTTCACCCTTTAACTTTTCATTTTCTCCCTCTTTACATTCTTAACAACTTTATACATCCACCATTTTTTGTAGGAATGAAGGTGCTCTTAGATTGACATCATTGGTTCTGTTTCACTAGAACCCCTCGTTTTTTGTTGTCTTGATTTCTTCCATTTGAAATTCGACTTGAATCAAAGATGGAAGATTTTGAGGGTTATCAAATGATCTACATCAAGAATTCAAGTATTGTATACGTCATTAGTCCAATCCTTTGTAGGAACTACCCGTAATAACGAATTTGCAAAATGTATCTGTTTATCATAAAGAGATTCATCATTCCTGACCCTGCTTCACCTTAATTGATATTTGAATAAGTAAAAGTTCTGTCTTGGTCCGAGTGATAGGCGATGTGTACAAGGCCCGAGAATGAATTCACCGCCGTATGGCTGACCAGCGATTACTAGCGATTCTGACTTCATGCAGACGAGTTGCAGCCTACAATCTGAACTAAGGACGGGTTTTTGGGGTTAGCTCACCCTCACGGGATCGTTACCTTTTGTCCCATCTTCTTTCCACTCAGTCAAAATGCTGGGAAACATTGAAGGCAGCTAGGATCAAGCTAGGTAGGTTAGGGTCATTACCTTTTGATTTTTGGATTGGAAGGTTTGGAACCCTTAATCCTTATCTAAAGGGGAAGATAGTAGCCTTACATTTTAAGGAATTAAAACCTAAGGAGTTATGCATCTTCCTTGAAGATGCAATGTTTAATGGTGAAAGAGAGATCCTAGAAAGGACCACTTTACTCAATTAGGTAAAACAGTGGCTTTGATGGCTTTCTTGATACCATTATATCAAGTTACAGGAAAATGTAACCATTGAGGGATTGATGGATGCACGCATTTGTGCAAAGTCATGGAAAAGATCAAGTGGAGATATTAATTTTTTCAAGTTTAGTCTGATCTTTAAGTGCTATCATATGGGTGCCGGTTAGGATATCAAGATCACGCCAAAGTGGTTATTGGATCCTAATAGCTCCATCCAATTCAATAGATAGATTTTCGGAGGTTACAAGGGAACCAATTTCTTAATAGCACCAGTCAAATTACCATCCCTGGTGAAAGGGTACAAGCTATAAGAGTTTAGGTGCACCTGAGCACATAATCCCCATAGCAAAATATCCCAAAAGGGAGGGTGTCCTATGGGTAGCATGTGATGCGAGGCTGGTTACCTCCGTCACATACACCCGCTCCTACTTTAGTTCTCTTTTGGGGGCTTACAAGGGTGTTCTGTTAGCAACGAGAAGGTTAGCTCAAGTGATAGAGGGAGCTGGTAAGAGATGAATCTCTGCAATATGTAATTACATAAAAAACTAAATACCTCTGTAGTATCAAAGTTTCACATTTTCTTTGGGATTGTGTAGGAAATTCATCAACAAAATCAAACTTTGTTATTCTCATTGTCCGTACATCATTATCAAGGTATATTTTCAACCCTTTGCTTTAATGTCTGAGCTATTCTTGAAGTGGTAGAGATTGATTTTGATTATAGATACATGGGAGTCATTGTGTGATTTTTGAAAATCATTAAGAATCATGTGTGCCATGTTGATATGATGCCATTAGAACCTAGGTCCCTAGTTGTACTTGTTTAGTTGGGTTCTTGATTATATGGTTGTTTGATGAAATTGATTGAGTATTTGTTGTGGGTCTAAGTCATCATTGGTTGTTGTGGTACCTAATAATTGAATGTGATCGTGTTTTGTCCCAATTTGATCATACTTCCTTGTTGTGTAGCTTTTATTGGGATTTTGAACTCGAATGCTTGAGATTATAGATGTAAAAGCATGTTTATAGGGTTGTGTTCACGTCATAGGTTGTGGGTAAGTCCAAGTGACCCATGAATTTGATTGAGTGACTTGAACTTTCCAGATGATAGAGTGGGTAATGTCTTTCTTAAGTATAAAGTCATCATTCATACGCGTAATGAGAATGTTAAAAGGAAATAGACCTATGAATATATGTGATGCTATGTTTGTATGGTTGTGCGTGAAGTTTCCCTCATTTTATTTTGATGTGCTTAAATTTGACATTTTAGGGGAAATTTGCATTGCTAGTCATTTTCAGCGATGGTCACTTTAACCGCCAAAATTAACTCGATGATGCGGCGAAAAGCCCCATACACCACCTTTTTGTGCCAAGTTTATTACTGTGAGTTCTGTTGCTTTCGGCGATGGTCTTGTTGACTGTTGAGTGCTCACATCCATCACAAAATGTGATAATGATTTGGACCCTAAAGTTTGTAAGAAAGGCGATGGTCATTTTGATCGCCAAATCAGTTCGGCAGTCCGTTGAACATGTTCGACGAGAAAAATGATTTGATAGCCTAGGTTGTTTTTCTGATGCTTATTTTTTATCCTTTCTTTCACACTATTGATTCTTACACACATGATTAGTCTGTTTTAAAGATATGACTCGACAAAAATATACTGCAACTCATGGAGGATCTAGTATAGCCTAGGAAACCATCGTAGCTACCGAGCAGGGCGAACAAAGACCACCAAGACCTCGTAAGAAGAATGGGGCAAGGGTAAAAGAAAAATGGTTGAACCAAGGGATCCTAGAAGAGATAAAGAAGGGTCCCTTAATATAGAATGGACACGCTCGAATGATGATTAAGCGGGGTCCACAACCCTCATACATGAGCCTCCAACTTCGGAGTGGAGCCAGAAACGATGTCAGACTGGGGCCCAGTCCATATCCATGCATGACCCATTCCTCTAAACCTCCCAAATCATTCAAGAGATAATTGTCCCCCGTCATTTAAACAGGTTGAAAGCAGTGGGGTTGAGAACTATTCTAGAGAAGCAGAGATTGTTTACTAACGGGGTCATTGACAGGTACCCCAAGGTGTGGGACACTTTGAAGTTCCATCATTTTCAACACTTCACCACACCGCGGGAGCCTTATTTTGCTAGCTGGTTCCGTGAGTTCTATGATAAATATGCGTAGGTCATCCCGAAGTGCAAGGGCCAATTTAAATTTGCTCCAAAGTCGATCGACATTGTGGAAGTCAAAGGTGTGCTTGTCCGATGTAGTGAGACAAATATAAATGATTTATTGGGTTGCATCTTTTGAACCCAACACGAATTGGCTAACATGGTTGAGAAGGAGACCCTTGATGATCTAAAAGAATGGCTGGCCTCAATGATTGGCATAGCAACTCCCTCATGGTTGGGTGAGGGAATAGTGATTGAAAAGAAAGAGTTGAACATTCTTGTGAGGTTCTAGTTTGGTTTTATAAGCAACAATCTCATGTTGTCTCAAAATGAGTCTATTCTATGACATCTAAGGCGATGTTGGTTAGTCGTATTATGGATTGCAGTAAGTTAAACCTTGGTTCAATTATTGCTCTCGAGATCCTCACCAGAGCCAAACAACATCAGACCTCTCTTCTATTTCAAAGCCTCATCACTACTTTAAGCCAAAACGTTGGAGTGCCCTTTGTTTGCAAGATTAGCGTTAAGACTACTCCATCAGCATCTATTAATATCCAGTGTATTGAGGTTGAGTTTAAAAGAGATGAGAGGGACTTGGCTAGGAAGAAACCGGTGGACACTACACCAGTTGTCGATGTTAAGATACTCGAGTTCGGCGGTGCAGAGCTGGAACCTAAGTTAGATATACCTTCTTCCTCTCCTTTATTTCCTTCCCCCTCTACCCCAGCTCCTTCCCTATTTGCATAGCCAGAGCCTCAGGCTTCAGAAAACTAGCCCCAAATCACAAAAGCTACCATTTTTGGTATAGCCCATTTAGGCAAGTCGGTTGACATTAGGGCCACTCGGGTTAAGTCTTCCTTGCGGAAATTGATTGAGAGAGTCATAGCCACTACATTGTCCCCAAGATTAGAGGATGAAAAGAATCAGAGAGAATCGATTGAGGCACAAAACTTGAGGATGGATAGGTTGCCTTGACTAATAGGGTGACTGTTGTGGAGTCCAAAGGTGGTGCTAGTGTTGACACGTTGGCCATAAAGACTGCTATTAATGTGTTGAAGAAGGATGTGGCATCATAAAGTCCATAGATATATCTTCACTATAGTGTGCGTTGGACTTGCTATTTGAGTTTGATAAGAATGTGGCTCCCCAAGATACTACAGGTCTTATTCTGGGTAAGGGGACTGATGGAGATGATATTCTAGGTTCCATAGAGATTTATTAAGAGGCCTGACCCTCCTATCAGAGCATGAGGAGTTGATGCTCATAGAGGAGGATATCCTAGCCACGGTTGCTAGAGAGTCACTCCAAGGTATATCTATGACTAGGACAAGTGGCACGCCCGATGTAGAGGCCAGAGCATGAGATGCATCAGATTGAGTTGGAGTCTACTACTCCGGCACCTACTTTAGAGACTGCACCATAGGACTTGGGCATGGATGCCCCCATTACCTCCTCTTCAGCTTCACTACCACCACCATAACATGATTGAGTAATTAGGGGGATTCTGTTTCTCACTCCATTTTCAGCATTATTGATGTTGTTCTTATTTATTGAGGACAATGTTTTATTTAGGAAGGGGCGAGTATTTAGAGTCACATTATTTGATGATGATGTTGATATTGACTTGTTTTATTTTGGACATGTTATGATTGGGCTAAGACAATGAGTTTTGTTATTTTAGTTTTTGTTGGAGTGTAATTAAGACAATTCTATAGTTTTTGTTTGTAAATATTCTTTTATTTTGGGTTGTAACAGTTAGTAACCATTCAAATTTTAGTTTTGTTTTGAAGTTTATTTTTGTTTTGATGGATGTTTTGTGAATGATATTACATGTGATGTCCTTGAATTTTTGGCAATACCCATGCACATATGAAAATCCATTTCAAAAGTATTTTATTGTGTCTCAAAGTCCTTAGTGATCCGAGTATTGATCGTCAATACTTTGATTCGGATAGTTCCATGGATGAGGAGCATGTATTGACTTAGCAATTAGTCTATCTCATGTGAAAATGATCCATGCATGGATTAGAAGCATCTTGAGTTGACTAAGTGAGTATCAAGCTTGGATATGCGATGATCGAAAAATTATGAGTGTGTGTTGTCTAGACATTGTTTGAATTTAGGATCTATTGTGCCATGAGTGCAGAGGAAATTGCTAAAAGGCATGCTTTTTAATTGCTAGAACTTCCCCATCTTGTCTTGAAGTGTATCTTGATTGAATCCACATTAGGAAGATGACTTTAGGCCTTCTTTTGTTCTTCTATGTCCATTTTTACCAAATAGCCTCCATTGACATTAATCATATCCCTAGCGAACCCCGTTGAGTCTTGAGCCTTTCTTTGGAAACCGTTTTACCATTAACCTTTGATTGGAAAGATATTCTCATTTTTCTTTTCACCATTCCCTCTTTGAGCTTAAATTAGTGAAAGTAGCGGCCAAAGTCCAAAGTTCGTAGTGTTGGTAAGAGAGAGGTGTCTCCCATTCAAAAGTTTGAGGAAAAGAAACAAGAAAGAGGTGGAGGAGTTTATGCTTGATGAAAAAAAAAAAAGAAGAAACATGCTTGAATAAGAGGAAAGAAAAGAATTTATTTGGAAATAGGACCCTCCCAAATTTTTTTGAAACATGGTTGCATGGGAAACACTTGAAATTGAGATTCAATGCAAAACAATTTCATTGAGAAGAGGAAAAGAATGGGTATCAAAGGAATCATGAAAGTGAAGAGTGTGTGTAGAGTTCAAGAAGGGGCGAGTCACTTATACCCAATTGCTAACCTACCTGTCCTTTAGCCTACATTACAGCCCTTGCAAAGTCCTTTGTGATCTTAGTCTGGATGAATCAAGTAAGCATTAATTGAGAATAAGGGCAAGCTTATGGGTAGAAATTTGCATGTCATTTCTCACTTGGGAGTATGAGTATTGAATGATCCTTGAAATTAATTTCATAATCTTGTGTGCATAAGGATCTTCTTTGTTGTGAGGGCAAATAGTGATATTTTGGGTAGTGATTAACAAAAGCATTGGAGAGCATAGCTTTGTCTTGAGGACTCTTTAGTAATATCTTGATGCTTCAAAATCGCATAAGTGGTTTGTAGAAGCTTTGAATATTGACTAGAAAAAAGGGGATGTATGTGTTTCTCCTTAGGGCCCTATTTGTAAGCATTGTGCTTTAGATTGATTGGCATCTAATTTGCTAGAGGGCAAGCAAAAGTTCAAGTTGGGGGTGTTGATAAGTCCATATTTTGAACTCATATAGAGCTTACAAGGCAAGAAATTATTGTCCTCAATGTACTATTATTTCTTATATGCTTACTAATCTATGTGTTAGATGCCAAAATTGAGGATAAAAGTGCGTGAAAGGGCAAAAATCAGCATCGCCAGACAAAGGAGCAAAAATGCCTAAAAGGTGGTGAAAAGTGGTGTCGCTGACTCATTCGCCTGATGACCACCTAATGTTGAAGAGTCCAACCCCTCAAATATGGAGCTAAAAGGCGATAGTGGTGGAGATTTGGTGGATCATTGAATAGGAATGATGACGCACAGTTGCATCACTTAATGTTGTAAAGACTAAGGCCTTCAGCTAATGCATTTAAAGGCGTCAAGTGCACATGCAGTGGATCGCTGAAGTGCTCAGCGATGATCGACCTTGACCGCCAAATAGTGAAAATATGCACACGCAGAGTAAATTTTTCATGGGGTATAAAAGGGATTTCTTGTACAACACTTAAAACAACACTTCATATCACAATTAGAACATTCTATAAAGAGTACATTGAACCTTCCTTGGAGAAAAAGTACACTATCTTTGAGAAGAGGGTATTGGGATTTCAAGCTTGGGCAAGAGGAATTGGAGGAGGAAAAGAAGAGATTCTTTCTATTTCTCTGTATTTTCTCTTTACCCACTAATATGAAAGCTGACATTGGTATTGAATTTCATTTTTTAATTATGTATAGCTAAAACCCGTAATGTCGGAGGTGTGTAATTGACATGGGTACTTGATTATAGTTTGGGTCTTATTTGTTTTGATTGTTTTGTTGTTAATTGAAATGAGTTCATATCCTTTGTCATGTTTAACTAAAAATCTTGAGGTTGCTCATGGTTATGTTTAGATCTTCATGTTGCATTAGTTATGAATGATTAGAGTGGGCAACGTATGTGATAGCATGAAATATTGTGGGTTTTGGTTGAATGCCTGATTTGGATTCAACAACAAAGGTATTAGAAGGTTTTCTTATAAATTGCTTAGGCCAAGCGTATTCTAGTTTAATTTTGCATGTTAAGCTTTAACAAGTTCATATGATACACTACTATGTCGAATCAAATGTAGTGGTTACACATATTCCTACTCATACTCAATTAACACACTTATTGAAGTAATGAGACCTATTTTTTTAATTCTTGTCATATGTAGCACACCCCTAGCATCTCTATCAATCATTTATTTAATTTAAACTTTGCACGCATTATTAGATATTTTAGTTGCAAATACTCTTATAAACACTACAACCTTTTAGTTCGAATTGGTACTTCTAAACTTGAACAGTTGTTCCCTATGGATTCAACCCGACTCCTTTATTGTGTAAAATATAGAATGATGACCACAATAGCTTCTTAATATTTTTGAGGTACGTTGAGGTGGATATCGCTTACTAATTCCCTTGTAAATGTATGATTTTAACACGAGACTAGCATGAATCATTTTATCATTATTTCCATGTCATGCATTACATACCTATATACCAGTAAATTTAATATACTGATGCATACTCTGTACCTACATGATTTAACCATCTAGGAAATGATGCTCCTCGATATCCTCCATGTGTCTAGGTTTCGATCGTTGAAGACAAGAGTTGGTGAGTCCTCTAGTTTGAGGACGACATCCTAGTTTTAAGATTGATGTATTAAAACAATTAAGTTTTCAGTTTTTTATAATTTCTTTTATTTAGATTGTATTTAAGGGTGAGCTCGAGCATATCTTAGCCCCCGCCAAGCTATGTTAGAGGTACTGTTGGATACACCCTATGATTGTATCTAATTCCTTTGTCTTGCCTTGGTTATGTTGTGTCCCTTAGCCTTATTTCCCCTAGATTTCTATCTTAGCTTTATGTCGTTACCTATGATATACTTTATGAATACTAAGAGGCTAATTTGATGCACCTTCAGGTTCCTCATTCTCCGTTTCACGACTAGTACCTAGGTACGGATTATGAAAAACTTGGTGTCAGAGTATGAAATTTTGAAATGGTCCTTGGAGTCCAACATATCACATCGAATATAGTCTTACTCATGGGTATGAAGCGTACCACATCTTTGAGTAGGAGACTATAAGGTATTTAGGAATTGTCTCACTTCTTTCATGATCTATGTCGTGCTTTAGAGTTTTCCTAAGGCTCCCTATATCTAACATATTGTTCTTTGTTCTTTTTCTACATAATACCTCCAAGAAGAATACCTTAAGCCCCTCAAGATATGGAAGTGACTCATGTAGAATTTTGAGCTGCTTTCGCTCTGTTGGCCTAAGTTGTGGACAATCTCCCACTCTGTCTTCAAGAATAAGGGACTTTAATAGGATGAAGCCTCTCGAGTTCCATGGGTCAAATATGGAGGAGGATGCTCAAGAGTTTGTGGATGATACGCACAAGATTTTAGCCATTATGGGAGTGACTTTGGAGGAAAATGTGGAGTTGGCGTCCTTCCTATTAAAAGGAGTTTCTCAAATATGACTCGCTTAATGAAAAAGTGAGAGGAATGAAGATCGAGGTCCTATTTCTTTGGGAGAGTTCAAAGATACATTCTTAGATTGTTTGTTTCCCTTGTAGTTGAGGGAAGTCAAGATGCAAGAATTTATCAACCTTAAGCAAGGGAATATGAGTTTGAAAGGAGTATTCCCTCAAGTTCACCCAAATTTCAAACTATGCCCCATTGTTGGTTGTCGACCCCCGTGCTAAAATGAGCAAATTAATGTCAGGGTTATCTGATTTACTTGTTCAAGAGTGCTGGACAGCCATGCTAGTAAAGAAAATGGATATATTTCAAGGCTTATGAATTATATAGAACAAATTAAGGATGAAAAAAGACGAGAAGGGTTTCAAGAGAGTCAAAGAGGGCCCGTTTTGAATATGGTGGATCATCATCTACTAGGACCTTGGAGCCTAGGAGCAAGAGGGAAAGAAAATTGTATCCTAGTTGTGGTAAGTGTGGTAGACTGCATTTAGAGGAGTATTTTAGGGGACACGAAGGTTGTTTTCAGTGTTGTGAGCTGGGACACAAGAGGAGGGATTGCTCGATAGCCACTAGAAAGGAAATAGAAAGAGCTCAAAATGCTTTTCCCGGTATGTATATATTTCCTTGAAAATGATAATAGTAGTGCTATAGTGATGTTTGGGTGCAAACGGTGGCGTTGAGCCATTGGTAAAGTAGTGATTTTCATGTTCATTCTCATGCATAATTTATTTTAGCCTTGACTTGTTGTTCATTGTACATGTATATTCATGAAGTTGGTTTTAATTAGAATCTTATGTGCAATTATGAAAATATGTTATATGTGCATTTAAAATGATGTTTAATGTTAAAGAATTTAAAAACTTGCCTGAAAAGGATGTTGTACTTGCATGCTTGAATTCATGATAGGTTGTTATATATGTATGTTCGTTTCACTCCTATCGTGCTAGCTTGATTCACATTAGAGAACGAATGTTCTCAAGGGGGGATATTGTAACACCTTGTAAGTTTAAAGACGAGACCAAGGCAAAAGTTTGAAATTTAACCACTAGATTGAAACCATGAGACATATGTACGGGTCATTGTTTGGTTCACGGACCATACAAAGGGCTCATGGGTTTGATGTTTTGTTGGGAAAATTTGGAAGTCTGGAAGTAAAGCACGAGACGAGTTTATGGGTCATGAAGGGTTATACGGGTCATAGTATGTGGTCGTAAATGGGGTCCTAGATATTGAAATTTTGGTTAAATTATAAAAGGGAACTACAAAGGGTTTTATGGCCCGTGGTAAGTTTTATGGACCGTGAAAGGGTTCGTAGTTTAGGGGCTTGGTAGGATGGTTTCTCGATCATGGTTAATGATCTGCTGGACAGGTCATACATTCATCTACGACCCATAAATAGGCCTTCGTGGTTTGTTCCCGCCAATTTTTATGAAGGGTGTACTTGTCATTTTTCGCACCCTAAACCTGATGCTACATCATTTTGACTTCTTATACGCCCTATATCAGTTCTAAGCTATCCTATTAACCCTTAGTCCTAAATCACTGTCCTAAAATCCAAGTCCCAAATTCTCCTGTCTCCTAAGGTTTTCCATTAAAGGAAAAGCTAGGGTTTCAAGTTTTATTCCCCAAAGTTCATCATTTTCTTTATAGATCTTTCGCTAAGGTATGTAGGTTAATTTGAGGAGCCCTTACCTCCACAAGGCTCAAATTTCTCTATTTAAAATAGGTTCCAAAGTCTAGGAGTTTTATGAAGTTCTATGAAATTTCTTTAACCACATACGATGAATATTAAGTTGGAACTTTAAAGTTCCAAAGTCTAGGAGTTTTTCTGTAAAACCCTAGTTAAAGTAAACATGAATAGTAATTCCCACATACGATGAATATTAGTGTCATGTTACAATGAATATTAAGTTGGAATTCACGTTTACTTTAACTAGGGTTTTACAATAATCATGACAACTTGATTTAAATGGTTTCATTCTACCTTATGTATGCATGTTATATATGCATTGCATGATTTCAAACCTTTAAGCATGAACCCCCAAGTTTTGGACCCAACTTTTATGAAGGAACAAGTTGTGAATAAAGGAAGGTTTCAATCTATACGATGTAAGAACATGAAGGTTTTGAATGATAAAAATTTCCCAATTATATTATGAACTCATGAGAATATTATTTGAATTGTATGAGTGTATGAACTCTTATATGTAGGTGATGAACATGCTTATGTTTTTCTACTTCATAAGACTAGACTTAATAAAGATGAGAATGAATGAATTATAGAAGTCTGAGTTCTCCCGCCTAGCTATGACTATGAAATTATGATGATACCCTGCTAGTAGAGGCATAGACAATACTTATGAGCTATCTTTATGATGAGTATTTATGTTCTAGATGCTTATGGGATAGGTTATAACTCTCCATATGATATCATTCATGCTTATGATTATTCTATTAAAGCCATACTTAGCACTGAGTGGACTTTGGGATATATGCGGATGCTCCACATAGTTAGGGAAAGAGACCATTAGTAGAATCTTATCATCCCATAACTACATGCCACCGTAGGAAATAGGGGTCACCGCTAGTAGAGGTTGACTTCTAGACCACCCGTTAGTAGAGGCTTGCTTACTAGCTCGCTTTAGTGGATCCACTTAGGCATCTAAGAGGCCACCTTGGAAAGTGATCTCCCCCTTTCTTTTGGTATAGGGAAAATATGGGACTCCATGGTTTAGCTCATATAGTTTATGTCGGTTAAAGGCTGCTTTCACATATGTCCATGTCCTTATCACGTCCCCAAGGTATTCTCTTATGATGATTTATGATGGTTCCTTATTATTAAGTCCAAAGATGTTTACTACTACGATAGATGTTTTAAGGTTCATATAATCATTGTTTTACAAATTCAAATGATTTCCTCACATAAGTTATGGACCCTTATTACTCCCAAATGGTAATTCTCCTAAAGGTATATGACTATGTATTTAAGTATATAAGGTGGTCTTCATGGTGATTACCAATGTTTCTTTCATAATAAATAAAATGGTCTTCCATCAAAAAAGTGATGCATTTCTTACCTAAGGATATTACTATTTTAATTGTACAATAACAACATATGTTTCCTCATTAGTCTAAGTTTATATGCCTAATCATGTATTCAAGTAAGGGTATATTCTTTATTTTTCATATGCATTACCTCATTATTCTATGGCTTAAATAATGTGTCAAATGATCACATGTATGTGTGTCCTCCTCATGCTTCATAAATGTTTCTTCTATGGTATATGATTTAAATCCCTACAATTCATGTTTTTCCCAAGTTTATATGATTTTCTTATTCAAGACTATGTTCATATGCACCTTACTAAGTTCTTTCTAAAGTTGTTTTTTTATGTTTAAATGACATTGGCTTGGCTATGACTTACTAATGCCCTGTAAATGTATGATTTTAACATAAATTATTTTATCATTGATTTCATGTCATGCATTGCATACTTACACAATAGTACATTCAAAGTACTGACGCATACTCTATGCCTACATGATTTAATCATGTAGGGACCGACGCTTCTCGATATCCGTGGCTTTCTTTAGATCATTGATGATGGGAGTTCGTGAATCCTCTAGTTTAGGGACAACATCCTATTTTTCTTTCTAGATTGATGTATTAAAACATTTTATTTTTCAGTATAATTTTTTTCGATACGATTGTACTTGAGGATGAGGTTGAGTATGTCTTAGCCTCCGCCAACTCTATGTTAGAGGTATTGTTGGATATACACCATGTTTGTATTTAGTTCCTTTGTCTTACCTTGCTTATGTTGTGTCCCTTAGCCCAATTTTCCCTAGTTTTCTATCTTATCTTTATGTCATTACCTATTATATGCTTTATGAGTACTAAGAGGTTTGTTTGAGGCACCTTTGAGTTCTTCATTCTCCATGTTATGACTGGGCCCTAGGTCAGGGTCGTAACTATAATCCCAAATCTGATTTTGACAACTCTCCTAGACCAGTTATTATATTTTGGAGCTGATACAATTGATGGAGTTTCATTTCGATAATCAAAACACTAAAAGGCTCCTAAAATCAAATTAAGCAACTTAAGCCTTTAGCATGCAAACTTACCAAAAATCTCATCTTTTCACAGAATTTTCAAAAGTCAACTTTCACAACTGATCAAATAAGACTTGAGACAACTATTAGGAGAGGTAAAATGGAATTTTTTTTAAAAATATAAAAATTAATCTTCAAGGTTATTACATTTCTGCGGTGACTCCTTCTATGTTTTGGCATTTTAAGGAAAAGAAGGAAAATAAGAATTTGCTTATTTTGATTCTTACCCATCAATGCCATTATGGTGGGTCCCATCCTACCATGGAAGCACCACTGTGATGGGACCTTTTCCGGTATGGAAGAATGATACCTATTGGAGAATTGTTTAAATTGCAAGGTTTGTCCTACCTAAGTAACAATGGTTTGGGTTGTTACAATAGATACCAATTTTCCCCTCACCGATCCTCGAATGATAAATGAGGGAGTAAGAATGAGTTGGTCAGAGCCCTACTGAACTTATGAAATGGCTTCTCATGGTTTACAAAAGACCAAGTAACTCAATTCCTAAGCACCATAAAAAAGACCTTGTATGCCACGACCCAAACCTTGGGCCTAGCCGTGACACGGAAAATGTGACACCCGAAGACATCTCATCCGAGCCTTGTGTTCATATCATATGCTTTCATAAGGTAAAATAAGCATACTAAGAAAATAAGAAAGTGGAATACACCATAATAGAAATGTCATAGTTTCCTTGAGGAGGAAGTTACATCAATCCATAGCATTCAAAAACATGCCTTTACATATAAGATCTTGGCAGGGTCTAGAACATAGCTTACTACCTCACCCTCTAGACATATATCAAGGAAAGTAATAAAGTCTAAATGGAAAAAGAACATCATAAGGGGTTTGTTCTCGAAGCATGGGAACTCACGAATCAATCTTCAACTTTAACTCCCAAGCTAGCCATGAAATTGAATAATCACCTGTCGTTTGTCTTTACATGGTTAGATCGTGTAGGCAAAGAAAGTATGTGTTAGTAGGTGAAATGTACTAAGTATGTAGATATGCCATGAATCAAAGGACATCACAAATATCATATCAATATGTGCAATCATAGTCATAGGATAAGGACACAATATACATGAACAATGCAAGTTTAAAATAATAAAAAGAAGCATAATTGAAACTCTTTCATAATCCTAACATACATATGTGGGAATTAGACCATAACCGACATATAATACTATGTGAACTATTACATGGAATCTTGATGCTCCTTCTATAGCTTTTAATGGATCCATTAGCACACTTTTAAGACATAAACATGAATATCATTCTTATGGTGGCACATCGTTATGGGATATGGAATCTACCAAAGCCCTCTCGGTGCTAAGTTATATCCCACGTAATACTTAAATCATGAATATACATAGCTTTCAACATAGTTCATACTTCATAAAAATTAGACTTTCATAACTTATAAAATAGTCATCATAATCTTTCATGAAAACATTCCATGTCGTAGGAATAATCCATCTACTTAACTTTTCATATAGTGTGGATAGACATTCTCAACTTAACATCATCATCATAAACTTAAGGGTCTTAATCATCCTCTTTATCATAGCTTCATATTCATCATAATAACATAATCATTGTCATAAAATATGATTTTACATACTTGAGATCATAGTCATGAGAAACATAGATTTATCACAAAAGACTAGGGCTAAGTGTGGGGTTCATTTACAATGGAGTTAAAACCATGCAATTCAATGAAATTCATAGAGGAAATATGCAACAAAAATCAATTTGAATCATTAGTAAAGGAATTTACATCAATTCGTCAAGCCTTAACCATACATACTTGAAAATATATACTCTCACCTGGAAATCATAAAAATCATGCAATTCCTCATAATTTATGCTTAATTAGGTACAATAGCTATGGAATAATTCATAACTCATGCATTGGAAATCATAGTTTAAAAGCTCATAAGAAGTCATCATGAAATTTATGTAAAAGAAAGGTTTTGGATTGGGCTTCAGGAATGAAACTAATCCATTAATGAAGCCTTTCATACCTCAAGTGAGATCCTTAAAAATTGGAGTAGAAGAACCTTGAAATTCTTAGCAAAGCTTGGAACCCTAGCTTCAATGGAACCCTTTATCTAGAAAGAGAAATATTCGAGAGTCCTTTTGAGAGATTTATGAGGATGAATGAATTAGGGATAGAACTTATAGGGTTGAAGTTGATTAAGTTGGTTAAGAGGGCCTAAACGACGTATTTTAGGACTTAAAAAAATTGAGAATGTCAAAAATACCCTTCATTAAAAACTATCAAAGCCAAACACGAAGCCCCATTCACACGCCGTGGGTCAATCTACGGCTCGTAGAACCTATGCCACCAAAAGTTGAGCTACTAGAATTCGCACTTCCCATTTCACGACATACAAGACGACCTGTCATTCCTTTCATGGGCCATAAGTACCTTCGTAGAATAGTTCCAAACATAGAAAGATTTCTATCCTTTAGAGGCCCTTTGACGACGCCATCTACGGGCTGTGATTTCATTGACAACCCGTCCTATTAATCGTAAGTCAACTTCTAGAAATTTCATGATTTTCTTCCTCGCTAAACTCAATCCATGAAACCTTTCTACGACCTGTGGATCCTTCTATGAACTGCAGACTGACTCGTATGGTTATGTCACGCCCCGGGAGGGTACCCTAGGCGTGGCCGGCACTCAGAGACTATTGCTAGCCCCCAAGCGAACCCCTTAGCATTCATCACATAATTCATTATAAACATTGCGGAAGGAGATAGAAAATAATACTTAAACATAGTGGGCCAATGGCCAAACATCAAAACTGTTCATTACACCAAGCAAAGGAATATTGCTCAGGTATCATAACATTCACCTTGACTACACCATTATGTCTACAAAGCCTCTAACATTCCTTAAAACGTCTAGGAAGAGGACCATGACATACCATGGCTACTCGACTCAAAAGAACAGGATAACATTCATAAATAAAGGTTTCCTCTGGAAACAAGGAGGCTCACCACAGTCAGAACTTGGAAACACTTGACCTCAATGGGGCGGCTGCTGAAGTCCTCTAGCTCCTGTATCTGCATCATGAAACGATGCAGCGCCAAATGGCGTCAGTACGTGGAATGTACTGGCATGTAAAATAGCTGAAACACATAGTTAGGAATATACGAACACAACGCACATCATCATGAGACCTTAACATTTACATCGGGAAACATTGAGATTGACCTTTTCATTAGCATTGACCTTTACATTAACATTGACCATGGCATTAGAGTACCCTTAGGGAAACCTTTTCTAATAAGCCTAACTGGGAGTTTCTTTAACCGACAACCATCACTTATGAGCCAGTGATGATACAACGAAGCGATGCCATTGCTACATCCATCCAATACCCTGCCCAGGGCAAAGGACATTCATTAGAAAATATTAGTCCTCATTGGGACAAGAAAGGTGCCATCCGCGTTGCGGTTCAATCCTCTCTTCCTACGCGGGCCACGTAGTTAATGGATTCAGGTGGGACTCACCTTTATCCATTTCGGTGCTCAATACTCCTCCCAGGACTCGACATTGCTCATAAACATTAACATTCATTAGTCCCATAGGGACGCATTTCATCATCATTAGTCCCCATAGGGGCATAATACATTATCATTGGCATCAACATTCATTTGTACCATAGGGACACATTACATTGTCATTAGCATCTCCTTTTTGTATTAACATTAACCTCATTGTCATTCCATCTCATTAACATCAACATCATGGACTTTAGGGACACTAGTTTAGGAACTTTGACTCTCAACTTAGAGACAATCCCACATTCACATTCTCAACATTCATCATTCATTATTTTGTCATTACTCTAGACTCTACACACACACCCATGTTCATCATGCATGCTTTTCTAGAATACATATGCAATAGATATAAGGTTTTCAACTAAATGCTTTTCAAGAAAATAGTTTAAAAGGATGCATGAGGGTTTTTATGAGGGTCATCATCAATGCAGGAAAATATGTAGGTTTATGCATAAAATAATGGCATTTATTCATTACATTACATGAATTAACACGTTTCACTTCATTACCCTAACATCATTCACCATTAAACTTTAATACATTACTCAGGGGGCACATGGGAGGACATTCCCATGCTTTAAGTACAGCCTTACATACCTGGAAATTTGATATTACAATCAAAATTTGATGAATACTCGTTTCTTGGAGAAAATCCTCAATCTCGATAGTTGTTTTAGAATGGAAGGACTTGGAAAGACATTGTTGAAGAACTTCTTTTTTGATTCTTGACTTCTTGACTCAAAATCTTTAGAGTTTCTTGATAAAAGAACCCTAATCCATGGAAAGAAGAATCAAGGAATCCTTTCTTGGGATTCTTGAATTCGTTTCTTGAAACCCTAGGTTAGGATTTAAGATTCTATTAGGGATTTCATGAATAGATAGAGAAATTAGCTTAAAGCTTATGAAGAATAACTCACCTTGATGAAGAATCTTGAAAGTTAATCCTAACTTGATGACTTTCTTGATGATTCTTGAGCGTTTTATGTTTAGGAGTGAAAGAGAGGGTTTTGACTTATGAAAACTGATGTTTTAGGCGTCTTGGAACCTTAAATAGACCCCCAAAGGCTTTAGGGTAAAAGTACCCTCAAAATAAAATAAAGAAACTTCGGTTAGCTTATCCAGAGAGGGTCCGCGATATGTCCGCGACGCGGAACCGTCGCGGACCTTCAGACAGCTCTGCAGGTTTCCAGTAAAATGGTCATAACTCTCTACTCCGAACTCCGTTTAACGCGAAATAAGATGCGTTGGAAAAATAACTCAAAGATCTTTAATTTGATATATTATGAGTCACCTAACTCATTATACTTTAGGAGATATGGTCATTTAAAGTTGACCCTTCCATCAACTCATATGAAAACTTAGTTGCTAGAAATTCTTTGGACTTGGATTGATGCAAAAGATCAATTATAACTCTAAATCACTTTTCTTGCTAAAGCACCTGACGTCTAATTGGAAGGGTGAGGTAAGAACTATAATGCGAAACAACCGCATCCGCCCGAAGCATCGGACCAATGATCACCCATGTCCATGTTCCTCGAATGGATCTCTTAGTTGTTGAGAAGGTTGCCCAAAAGCGGTATATATCTAATATACTTTAAATACTTACGAATTGATCCTATCATATGAAGTATGGCTCAATCTTAGGAAAAAAAAAGTTGGGGTGTTACAGGTTAGGTCAATGCCAAAATCCCTTAACTTTCATTTTCCAAGCCCATGAACATAAGGGGTGTTACAGTATCTCTCCATTGGGATCGTTCGTCCTCAATTGAGATAGAAACACACTTGAATAGGGTAGAAACATAGCAATAATCATAACATACATGCAAAAATGCAACTCAATCATCATTTTCATAAAATCATAAAACTTATGCATCAAACATTATTGAAAATAGTTTTATGATCATCCATGTATGCAACATAACAAGAGATTCGTGTTCGTGAGAACTTTGGAGGAATAAATCGTATTAAGTACCTTAGGCTTGAATAGAAGTAAAAAGGTAAGGATATCATTTCATCATTTTCACCTCGGCCTCCCAAGTAGCACTCTCAGCTTGTTAGTTTCTCCATAACACTTTGATGTATGCAACCTCTTTATTTCTCAATTTCTTTACTTATCAGTCCAAAGTCTTAATCGGTACTTCTTCACAAGTCAAATCCTTCTCAATAGACACATCCTTCAATAGAATAATAGAATTAGGATCTCCCAAGCACTTTCTTAGCATCGACACGTGAAACACCAGATGAATCATAGCTAATTTCATAGGCAAATCTAGCTCATAGGCTACCTTCCCAATTATATTCACTATCTTATCAAGTCCCACATATCTAGGACTCAATTTTTCCTTCTCGACAAAATGCATCATCCTTTCACTGGTGAACCCTTTAAATAACCCAATCACCTTCATCAAACTCTAGTTCTCTTCTCCGAACATCGACATATGACCTTTGACGACTTTGGGGCAGCCCTCAACCTTTCCCTTATGACTTTACTTTCTCTATGGAAACAAATACTAAATTCGATCAAATCAACGACATATCTCCAACCTCAAACCATCCTACTAGTGACCTACTTGATCTACCATATAAAGGTTCAAATGGTGCCACGTCAATACTTGTGTCATAACGTGTACCTAGGCCTAGCCATGACATGCCAAATGTGACACCTGGAGGCATCCCATCCAAGCCTCGTGTTCATATCATAAGCATTCATAAGGTAAAATAAGCATATAAGAGCATAAGCAAGTGGAAATATATAGAAATAAAATGTCATAAGTTCCCTTAGGGGAACATACATCAATTCATCAAGTCCAAATCATGTCTCTACATCATATGTCTTGGCGGGGTCTAGCACATAGCTCACTAGCTCACCCTCAAGATATACATCAAAAGAATGAAAATGATAAAGTCTCAACATAAAGAAAAAATATCATAGGGTTTGTTCCCGAAGTATGGGAAATCACCAACAAGTACTCAAGCTCAAAATCTTAATCTAGCCATGAAATGGAATAATCACCTCATCGTCCGTTCCTACACGGTTAGGCCATGTAATAGTACATAGAATGCACTAAGTATGTAGATATGCCGTGAATCAAATGACATCACAATAATATCAGTATGCATAATCATAATCAATATGATAAAGGCACAATATGCATGAGCATGCAAGTTTAAAAATCATGAAAAGAAGCATCATAAAATTTGTTCATAACCTTAACACACATATGTGGGAATAAGACCATAATCGACATATAAGACCATGCAGATTATTACATGGAATCTTAATGTTCACTCTACATCAGGATAAGAGGGGTCTACTTTGCAAAGATAAACTTGATCCTCACCCAATAGGCTCTATCCTAAAATGGTGTGAACCATCATTTGACCCCACGCTTTAGGCTCTATTATAGCATAGTGAGTGTCCATTATTTAAGCTAATTTGATCAAATAGCATACCTTTAAGGCATAAAACATTAACATTATACCTATGGTGGCACATAGTTATGGGACCATGGAATCTACCAAGGCCCTCTCGATGCTAAGTCATATCCCATGGAATACATAAATCATGCATATTCATAAATTTTCAACGTAGTTCATATTTCATTAAAATCATACTTTCATAATTCATAAATAGTCATCATAGCTTTCATGGAAATAACATATTATAAGTATAGTCTATCTTCTTTGCTTTCATCATAGTGTAGGTAGATATTCCCATCTGGACATCACCATAAACATTAGGATTTTCATCACCCTCTTTATCGTAGTATCATCATAGCTTTTGTAACATCATCATTGTCATAAATCATACTTTTACATACCTCAGATCAAAATTATGTAAATTCATAGCTTTATCATAAGAGACTAGGGCTAAGTGTGGGCTTATGGACATTTGAGTCAAAATCATGCAATTGAGTAGAATTCATATAGAAAAACATGCATTTAAATAAATTTGGAACATTAGTAAGGGAACCCATATCAAATCATTAAACCCTTATCATGCATACTTTGAAATCACATACTCTTGCTTGAAATCATATAAATCATGAAATTCGCTATAATTCATGCATAATTAGTAATAATCATTATATAGGAACCATAATCCATGCATTAGGATCATAGTTGTAAAGACCATAAGAAATCATCACGAATTTTGATAAAAAGGAAGGTTTTGGATTGGGCTTCATGGATGAAACTAATCCATGAATGAAGCTCTACATACCTCAAGTAGAATACTTAGAATTGAAGAAGAAGATCTGGAAAACTTGATCAAACCTTCAAACTTTAGCTTCAATGGAATCCTTGACTTAGAGAGAGAAATATTGAGAACCCTTGAGAGAAATTTGAGAACCAAAAGCTTTAAATGAATTAGGAATAGACTTTTATAGAGGTTGAATCAGTTAAGGTAGTTAATAGGGCCAAAATAATGTAGTTTAGGACTTAGATGGATGAAAAAAGTCAAAAATATCCTTCATTAAAAACTGCAAGAATCGTCCAAGAAAAACCTCTTACGGGTCGTGGATGCACCTACGGTTCGTACCTCCCCTCGTGGAACTTGGTTTCACAAACGTCGAGCCTTTAGAATTGCAGATTTTGACCCACAAATATGCAGCACGACTCATTGATGAACTTACGGGCCATAGAACACCTTCGTAATGAGACCCCAGACTTAGATAATATTTTGGTTCATCAAGGCCTCCACCTACGAGACCTATTGACAGGTTGTGGTTCTTTACACGGTACGTCTGCTAATACGTAAGTTAACTTTCAAAACTTCTTTAATTTACCAATTTCGCTGGGCACTTTCCACAAGGGCACCTATGACCCATGGATGCATCTATGCATTGTAGAGTGGCTCGTAAAATTAACCTGCCAGCGAACATCTTAACTCCCAATTTTCCAAGCCTATAAATATTAGTGGTGTTAGAATATCTTCTCCTTGGGATCATTCATCCTCGAATGAGATAGAATTACACTTGAATAGAGTAGAAACAGAGTCACCATCATAACATAAATGCAAAAATATAACCTGATCATCGCTTTCATAAAAGCATTAAACTTACGCATCAAATATCATTCAAAAACAGTTTCATGATCATGCAGGCATGAAACTTAACATGAGCTACGCATTCGTGAGAAATTTTAGGGAATATATCACATTATATACCTTAGGCTTAAGGGTATTGTTTCATCATATCCGCCTTGGCCTCCCAAGTAGCACTTTCAACTTGTTGGTTTCTCCATAGAACATTGAAGAATGCAACCTCTTTATTCCTCAATTTCTTCACTTATCAATCCAAACTCTCAACCGGTACTTTGTCAGAAGTCAAATCTTCCTCAACAGTCATATCTTTCAATGGAACAATAGATTAGGATCACTTAAGCATTTCCTTAGCAAAGAAATATGAAACATCGGATAAATCATAGCTAAGTCCATGGGCAAATCTAGTTCATAGGCTACTTTCCTGACTTTCTTCACTATCTTATAGGGTCCCACATATCTAGGACTCAATTTGCCTTTGTTACCAAAACACATTACTCCTTTCCTTGAAGAAACCTTCAAATACACCCAATCATCTTCATCAAACTCTAGTTCTTTTCTCCTAACATAGGCATATGACTTTTGATGACTTTGGCAGCTTTTAACCTTTCTCTTATGACTTTAACCTTCTCCATAACATTAAGTACCAAATTTGGCCCAATTAAGGACATTTTTCCAATTTCAAACCATCCCACCAGTGATCTACAACACCTACCATACAATGCTTCAAACAGAGCCATATCAATACTTGAATGAATACTGTTGTTATAAGCCAATTGAATAAGAGGTAAGTGATCATCCCAACTTCCTTTAAAATCAAGTACAGAATTCCATAACATATCCTCCGATTTTTGAATTGTCCTTTCAGCTTGTCCATCCGTTTGAGGATGAAATGCGGTACTTAACTTTACGTTCATGCCAAAACCTTTCTGGAATGACTTCCAAAATTGAGAAGTAAATTGACCACCTCTATTTGATATGATGGACAATGGTACCCCATGCAACTTCAACAACTCTTGGATATAAACCTTAGCATAATCCTCAACACCATACGAAGTCTTTACCAGCAAAAAGTGGGTTTTTTCATCATTCTATCCACAACCACCCATATTGAGTCAAATTGTCTTCTTGTCTTTGGCAAACCCCTAATGAAATCCATATTTAATATCTCCCATTTCCAAGTTGGTATCTCAATATCTTGTGTCAAACCACCGGTTCGTTGATGTTCCACTTTCACTTGTTGACAATTTAGGCATTCCATCAACACTTGGCTTTGTCTTTCTTCATGCCACTCTACCAATACACTTCTCTCAAATCTCTATACATCTTGTTGGATCTCAGATGAATAGATTACTTAGAATTATGATCTTCATCTAGTATCTTCTGCCTTAGTCCATCAACATTGGGTAAACACAATCGCCTTTGGTAACGAAATACTCTATCTCCCCCTTGTGAGAAGACTTCTACTTTTTTATCAACCACCAACTTCTTTACTTTAGCAAAAGTATGATCCATGTCTTGATTTACTTTGACTTCATCCTTTAAAGATGATTCTTCCCCATCTAGTATCAACACACCACCATTACCCAAACTATTCAGCTCCACACCTAAACAAGCCAAATGATGCAATTCTTTAACCAACTCTTTATTTCCACTCTCAACATGTTCCATGTTGTCCATAGACACTCTAATCAATGTGTCAACCACAACATTAGTCTTGCCGGGGTGATACATTACACTCATGTCATAATCCTTCAAAAGTTCCAACCATCTTCTTTGTCTCATATTCAATCCTTTTGGCTAAACACATATCACAAAATCTTATGGTCAGTGAATATGCCAGCATGTACCCTATGGAGACAGTGTCGCCAAATTTTTAATGCAAACACAACAACCATCAACTCAAGATTATGTGTCGGATAGTTATTTTCATGCTCTTTCAATTGCCTTGAATCATAGGCAATGACCTTTCTTGGCTGCATCAAATAATCCAACCCTATATGTGAGGCATCATAATACACCATGAAACCATCTGGAGCTTCGAGCAATGTCAAAATAGGAGCCGAAGTAAGATGATCCTTCAATTTTTGGAAACTCTTCTCACATTCGTCGGACTATTGAAATTTTACCTTCTTTTGGGTCGACCTTACCAAAGGAGAAGCAATGGAGGAAAATCCCTCAACAAACCTTTAATAATAACCAGCCAAACCTGAAAAGATTCTAATATCATATGGAGTCATTGGTCTAGGCCGATTCTTCACCGCCTCCATTTTCTTTGGATCAACTCTAATACCATCATCTAAAATAATGTGACCCACAAAAGCCACCTCTCTTAGCTAAAATGCACACTTGTTAAACTTGGAAAAGATTTGCTCTTCTCTCAATATTTGCAACACAATCCTCAAATGGTCTTCATGATCCTTCACATCCCGCGAATAAACCAATATATCGCCTATGAACACCATCACAAACATATCCAAATACAGTTTGAAGATCTTGTTCATCAAATCCATAAAGGCGGCAGAGGCATTTGTTAGTCCAAATGACATAACCAAAAATTTAATATGGCCATACCGAGTTCTAAATATCATCTTTTGAATGTCATCTTCCTTCACCCTCAATTAGTGTCCGGACCAGAGATCCATCTTAGAGAAATAGCGTGCACCTTGTAATTGATCAAATACGTTATCGACCCTTAGAAGTCGATACTTGTTTTTATGGTTACTTTATTCAATTGCCTATAATCCACATACATATGAAGTGAACTATGCTACTTCCTTACAAACAATATGGAGGCAACCCATGGTGACACACTAGGCCTTATGAACCCCTTATCAAGCAAGTCTTTCAATTGTTCCTTTAATTTTTTCAATTCCCCTGGGGCAATTCAATAAGGAGGTATAGAGTTGGGTGTCGGACAAACGACCAATACCAAAATTGATTTCAATTACGGGAGAGATTCCAGGTAATTCATTGGGAAAGACATCAGAAAACTTATTTACTATGGGGACTAAATCAAGAGTAGGAACAGGAGACTCAACATCCATGACTCGGACAATATGATATAAACAACCTTTGGAGATCATTTTCATAGCTTTCATATAAGAGACAAACTTCCTTTTGAACACAGAATTGGCTCCCTTCCATTCAAGAATAGGCATATTAGGAACTTGGAATGTGACCTTATGATTCCTACAATCAATAGAAGCATAGGATTTATGCAACCAATCCATACATAGAATATTTTCAAAATCGGTCATATCAATCTCAATTAGATCACATGGGAAGACTTTATGTAGGACTGATACAAGGCAATTTTTATAGACTTTCTTGGCTAGGATTACACCGAATAAGGTTCTAACAACACTTCCAGAGACACAACAAATTATATGGCAACATAAGGAGAACAAAAGACATATTGGCACTAGAGTTTAGCAAAGCATACATATCATGATCAAAGACTTTCAACATATCGTAACCACATCGGGAGCATCTCAACATCTTGCCTAGCATGTAGGGCATAGAACCAATTGCCTTGTGGACCACCACCTTGAGCATAGACACCTTATTGCACTTGCCCTCTTTGAGTTACTTGACCTTGTGGACGCCCTTCTTTACCCTTATTGTCCATATTTGGATACTCGGCGATCTTTTGTCCCATCCTCCCACAACCGAAGCATGCATTGGTACCCTTTAAGCACTCACCAATATGGTTCCTCCCACACTTGGGACATTTAGGGGGGATAGCACCACCTTTTATAACATCACCTCGAGCCTTAAGGTTGGTCCCTTTCTCTTTGTCAAACCCTCGAGGAGCACCCTTAGAAGACCCTTGCCTTGTTGGAATCGACCACCACCAGACTTACCATAGGAGAGAATCCACCATTATAACGACCCCTCTTGGACTCCCTTGATCTCATCTTTCGAAGTTCCTCACTCTCCACTTGTTCCGCATATGTCATGAGTCTAGAGATATCCATTTTCTTAATGAGTATGGCAACCTTACATTCCATCTTGACCGAATCAGACACATCCAAAGTGAACTTGTTCATGCGGCCTTCGAGTTGGCTACTAAGGAAGGAGCAAATTTGGACAACTTGGTGAACTTGAGGGAATACTCCCTCATATTTATACCACCTTGCTTCAAGTTCATAAATTCCATCACCTTAGCCTCCTTAGCTCAATAGGGAAAAAAATAATTAAGGAAAGTGGCTTTAAACATCTCCTAACCAACAACAGCTTCATCAACCCTCTCGGACTTCCATTGAGTGAACCAAACTTGAGCCACTCCCTTAAGTTGATAAGCCACCAACTCAGCCTTCTCTTCAGAAGACACCCTCATAATCTCGAGCACCTTATGCACCTCCTCAATGAACTCTTACGGATCCTCATCCACTTTTGAACCATGAAACTCAGAGGGATTCATTCTAGCAAAATCTCATATCCTCGAAGACAGAGTAAGAGTCTTTGTAGAAGCAATAACTTAAGCCTACATGGTGATTGCAGATCTAAACTCATCGTCCGACACTTGATTTGCCTGAGGAACTTGAGGAGTTTGAAGAACAGGAGGGACTTGGTTCGCATTAGTATCATTTCGCTGGAAATTGAGCATATCGTGGAGCCATTTTTGGAAATGGAAAGGGACAAATGTTAGGATACGAAAACTTTGAAGGCACGACATAGAGTACAAAAGAAGCAAAGTTTTTCTAAAATGTTTCATAGCCTCCTATTCATGGATATGGCGCACTTCACATCGATGAACAAGACTCTACTTGACACAGCATGTTGGAATACCTAGGATGTTTTCAAACCTTGTGCTTGAATCCCACTTTCATCATGACCTGGACCTAGGCCTAACCGTGACACAATGAATGTGACACTTGAAGGCAGCCCATCCAAGTCTCGTATTCATATCATAAGCATTCATAAGGTAAAATAAGCATAAAAGAGCATAAGCAAGTGGAAATATATAGAAATAAAATATCATAGGTTCCCTTAGGGGAACATACATCAATTCATCAAGTCCAAATCATGCCTCTACATCATAGATTTTGGCGGGGTGTAGCACATAGCTCACTAGCTCACTCTCAAGATATACATCAAAAGAATGAAATTAATAAAGTCTAAACATAAAGGGAAAACGTCATAGCGTTTGTTCCCAAAGAATAGGAACACGCCAAAAAGTCTTCAAGCACAAAATCTGAATCTAGCCACGAAATGGAATAGTCATCTTGTCATCCATCCCAAAATTGTTAGGTCATGAAAAGAAGTATGTATTAGTACATAAAATGCACTAACCATGTAGATATGCCGTGAATGAAAGGACATAACAATAATATCAATATGCATAATCACAATCAATAGGATAAAGGCATAATATGCATGACCATGCGAGTTTAAAAATCATTAGAAGAAGCATCATAAAATCCATAACCTTAACATACGTATGTGGGAATAAGACCATAACCAATATATAAGACCAAGCGAACTATTACAAGGAACCTTGATGTTCGCTCTACATCAAGCTAAGAGGAGTCTACTTTGCCAAGGTAAACTCGATCCTCACTATATATGCTCTATCCTAGCACGGTGAGAACTATCATTTGACCTCACCCTTTAGGCTCTATTATAGCACGGTGAGTGTCCATTATTTAAGCTAATTGGATCCAATAGCACACCTTTAAGTCATAAAACATGAATATCATTCCAATGGTAACATATAGTTATGAGACCTGGCATCTTCCAAGGCCCTTTCAGTGCTATTTCATATCCCACGAAATACATAAATCATGCATATATATAGCTTTCAATATAATTCATACTTTATTAAAATCATACTTTCATAATTCATAAA
Source organism: Solanum rostratum (assembly GCA_029948455.1). Lineage (NCBI taxonomy): Eukaryota > Viridiplantae > Streptophyta > Magnoliopsida > Solanales > Solanaceae > Solanum > Solanum rostratum. The sequence continues at coordinate 52,007,498 of CM057047.1, read as the reverse complement.
AAGTCATCATAGCTTTCATGGAAACATCATGGTATAAGAATAGTGCATCTACTTTGCTTTCACCATAGTGTGGGTACACATTCCCACCTTAATATCATCATAAAGACTAGGGTTTTCATCACCATTTTTATCATAGCATCATCATAGCTTTCCTAACATCATCAATGTCACTAAACATGCTTTTACATACTTGAGATCAAAATCATGAAAATCCATAGCTTTATCATAGGAGACTAGGCTAAATGTGGGATCATGGACATTTGAGTCAAAGTCATGCAATTGAGTAGGATTCATAGAAAAAAACATGCATTTAAATCAATTTGGAATATTAGTAAGGGAACCCACATCTAATCATTAAGCCCTAATCATGCATACTTTGAAATCATAAACTTTTTCTTAAAAATCATATACGTCATGAAATTAACCATAATTAATGCATAATTAGTCATAATCATCAAATAGGTACCATATCCCATGCATTAGGAATCATACTTTAAAAGGCCGTAAGAAATCATCATGAATTTTGATAAAACGAAGGTTATGGATTGGGATTCATGGATGAAACTAATCCATGAATGAAGCCCTACATAACTCAGTAGAATCCTTAGAATTGTAGAAGAAGATCTGGAAACCTTGATCAAACTTTCGAACTTTAGCTTCAACGGAACCCTTAATATAGAGAGACAAATATTGAGAACCCTTGAGAGAAATTTGAGAATTAAAAGATTGGTAATTTGGAATAGACTTTTATAGAGGTTAGGTCGGTGAAGGTAGTAAATATGGCCAAAACGATGTAGTTTAGGACATAGATGGATTGCAAAATTTAAAAATACCCTTCATTAAAAACTGTGGGAATCGTCTAAGAAATACCTCTTATGGGCCATGGATACACATATGGTTTGTACCTTGCCTCGTGGATCTGGGTGTCACAAAAGTCGAGCTACTAGAATTGTAGCTTCCAACCCATGGACGTACAACACGACCCATGGATGAACTTACGAGCCATAGAACCCTCCATAGTAAGACCCCAGTCTTAAACAAATTTTTGGTTCCTCAAGGCCTCCACCTACGAGACCTATTGACGAATCATAGTTCTTTATATAGTACATTTGCTAATACGTAAGTCAACTTCCAGAATTTTTTCAATTTTCCAATTTCACTGGGAACTTTCCATGAGTGCACCTACGACATATGGATGCATCTATGGGCCATAGAGTTACTTGTAAAATTGACCTACCATCAAAAATCTAACTCCGGGTTTTCTAAGCCTATAAATATGAGGGTGTTACAACTTGAGCGAAAACTATTGTTATAAGCAAATTCAATAAGGGGTAAGTGATCATCGGAACGTGCCTTGAAATCAAGCATACAAGCCCTCAACCTATCTCCCAACATTTGTATTATTCTTTCAGCTTGTCCATCTGTTTGAGGATGAAATATTGTACTTAACTTCACCTTCGTACCAAAGCCTATTTGGGAAAACCTCCAAAAATGAGAAGTGACTTGAGCACCCCTATCTGGTATAATGGAAAACGGTACCCCATGCAACCTTACTAGTTCTTTGATATAGACTTTAACATAGTCATCTGCACCATAAGAAGTCTTTACCCGCAAAAAGTGGGTTGTTTTTGTCATTCTATCAACAACCACCCATATTGAGCTAAATTGCTTTCTAGTCTTTGGCAAACCCGTGATGAAATCCATATTGACTTCCTCCCATTTTCAAGTTGGTATCTCAATATCTTGAGTCAAACCACCAGGTGTTTGGTGTTCTACTTTCACTTGTTCATAATTTGCAAATCCCATCACACACTTTGCTATGTCTTTTCATACCATTCCACCAATATGAAATCATAATCCCTATCACTAGGGGTGCCATCAAATCTCGGGGGAGCCAAATGTATGAATCGCTCAAAACTCTTATGCTCAGCTGTGGTCAAGGTTGGACTAGCAGAAGGCGGTAGCAGCATAAATAAGGGCGGTGCAATAGATGGACCTAGAGCCAAACTTTGAGGTGGTGCACCCAAACTCGGCCTGAATGCCTGAAATGGAGTAATAAAAACCGCAGAAGGGCTTGCTGGAGCTGAAGAAGGACCCACATAAAACATAGCTAGATCAAGTGGAACACTAGAAGGACAACTGGTGTTGTAAAAACTGGTATCTCAAACTTAACTAGGGCTTGAGGAGCTCTCTCCAACCTAGCTAATAATCGCATAAGTATCTCCTGAATTGACAGTGTAGGGGATGGAGCTGAGGGCAGTGGAATCAAATTAGTGGGCCCCTCAGGTACAATAGTATGCTCTAGAGAAGCTGATCGGGTTTGTCCCTTTGCCGGTGCTACCCCTCTAGTAATCCCTTGGACCCTAGCCCTATCACGAACTCTACCTCAACCTCAAGTGAGAGTCACATCAACTGACTCAGGCTCTCTCACTGAGTGACGGGATCGAGTAATCAGCATCTGTGCAAAAGGAGTAGATTAGGTACTTTCAAACAAGTGATGTGAAGAAACGCATGAATAGAAGCAAGATATGAAAGCTTTTCCTATCAAGTGCCCTGTAGCCTCCAAAAAATGGGTGTGGGAATCTACACATCAATCTGCGAGACTCTACTAGACACCCTTCCCTTGACTCATGAGCCCAACAAACCTAGACTCTGATACCAAACTTGCCACGACCCAAAATAGGGCCACAACTAGAGAAAGATAACATGAAGCGAAAACAAACTCATACAATATAAGAAATCTCCCAAAACCAGAAGTTATAAGTACAAGAGCATCTAAAGTAATAAATAAGTGTAAATACACATGTCTAAAATGAAATAAAAAGTTGTCTCATAACATCTGATACAAATCTGAAAAGAAAAGCAAAGAAAATCCTAAAGATCCATGGCAACTTGAAACCTGAGCCTCGCTGGTATGATCAGGATGGATGGAGAATAGTCCAAAATAGTGAATTAGCTACCCTATGTGGGTCCTTGTGCTCAATCTGTATGGATGAAATAGAGTAGGCATGAGTACACCAAAATGTACTCAGTAGGTTCAACCGAGTGGGTAAGAGAAATCGAATAAGTGTGCAATAACGAAGAAACCTAACACCTATATCCAAAAAGGTTAGTCCAAAATATACATATGTGATAAACAAGATAATATTCCCAACATAACTAGTGGTTCACCACATCCATATATATAAATGCAATCCACGAAGCCTCATCAGACCATATATTAAATGCCTCTCAACTTTGCCACCTGCCCCTGGTCAAGGAGTATCATAATGTCTCATCCTTGCCACTTGCTCTTGGTCAAAGGAATAGTATCGAGTTTCAACCTTGCCACCTGCCTGTTGTTAAGGGATGTAAAGCATGAATCTCTTCCTTGCTTATTACCCGTGACAAAAGGGTGGTACAATGCAAAAGGTAGTAGATACAATTTAATTACACTAATCTGAATATGTACAAGAATCTAACCACGTCATGAAAAGAGTAATAGCACATAAGTCTCATATAATCATGGTAAGAAAAATAAAGAGTCACAATAGGAGTTACTATCTACCATAATAGCCCATATAGTCATGATAATGATATTAATGATCAAGTATATCATCAGTATTAGACCTCACTCATCCCCACATACATATATTATCACAAGAACATCTAAGGCTCAAGTATAGCAATAAAATTAGACCTTACTCATCCCCCAAAATATAAACATATAACAATCATATCCAGAATCAAGTATAACAACAATAACAGACCTTACTTATCCCTAAACTATTCACATCATTCGTCAAAGTGTCTCATAAGACATCAAGTTGCCCAAAATCATGTCACAAGTCTCAATTTGTCACAACGATACTCCAATGGTCCTCATATCAAAACACCGAAACTAATTTTATTAATAGGATTACAATTATTCATCGTTCAGATCAATCGGAATCACAATTGACATCAATATTCCATCATATAAACACAATACCCAAATATCGGTCTAGGTCTTAAGGGTCTTGAAGAACTTGGGGAGCTGGAGAAGTTTGGTCCTCATTAGCATCAACTTCCCTAGGTAATGGAGCACATCGTGGATCCATTCTTCACAAATTTCAAAGGACAAGCATTATAGGAAAAGCTTCTTGAAAACGTAACATAGATCACAAAGAAGTGAAAAATTCCTAAATGTCTCATAACCTCCTATTCATGGATGTGGCGCGCTTCACACCTATGAATAAGATTCTACTAGACGTAGCATGTTGGACTCCCTGGGATGCTTCAAATCTTATGCTCTGATATCAAGTTTGTCACAGGACCTAGTTATGACACGACAAATGTGACACCGAAGGCACCCCATCCAAGCCTCTTATTTGTATCATAAGTATACATAAAGTAAATAATAAATCATAAGAGTAAGTAAGCAGAACATAGAATCATAAGAGTCAACTATTTCCTTTTAATGGGAATTACAACATCATTAGTCCAATACATATCTCTACATCATACATTTTTATGGGGTATAGAATATAGCTTTATTTTCTCACCCTCAAGTTTAGGAAGTACAAAAATCTTTAGAAACATCAACATAAGTAAGAAACATAAGGGCTTGTCCCTGAAGCATGGGAACTCACCAAATCTTCAATAGTCAATACAAAAAGCTAACAACAATAGTGGGGAGCAGGATAGGTGTCCATCCCTACATGGGGATGTCATATAGACAAAAGTATGAATTAGTATATTAGAATGTACTAAGTCTGTAAGCATGTAATGCATCAATGAATATCGTACATAATAGCAATATGCATAGACAAATCAATAGAATAAAGATAAGATATGCATGAGCAATGCAACTTTAAAATCATGTGAAGAAGCATCATAAAATATAACATATCTTAGTAGACATACATATGAGGAAAAAAAACCATAACCGATGATAAAACGTTGCAGACTATTACATGAAATCCTGATATTCCCTCTACACAGAATAAAAGAGGGGTCCACTTTGCAAAGGTAGACCCAATCCTCACCTTATAGGCTCTATCCTAGCACGATGAGAACCCATCATATGACCTCACCTTTTAGGATCTATCCTAGCATGGTGAGTACCCGTTAAAAAGCTATATGGATCTATTATCACACCTTATAGGCATATAATCATAATCATCAATCCTATGGTGACACGTAGTTATAAGACTTGAGGATTTATGTAAAGACCCTTGGAGGTAGCCCCCCTCACATAAGCTTATTCGGTGCTAAGTCAAATCCCAGGGAATACATAATCATGCATATACATATACATCATCATAGTTTATAAATCATACTTTCATAGCTTGTAAAATAGTCATCATAGCTTCATCAAAATATCTCATATCATAGGAATAGTCCATCTACATAACTTTCACATAGTGTGGGTATACTCTCCATCTTATCATCTTCATAAACATTACAATCTTAAGTCACCCTCATCATCATATCATCATCATCATAATAGCATCATCATCATCATCATGAAAACATGCTTTTCATACTTAGAATCATGATTCATGAAAATCATAGCTTTCTCATTGGAAACTAAGGACATTTGTGAGTTCATGAGTAATTGAACTTAAAATCATATAATTAGATAAAAATCATGTAAGCATCATGGAAATTGAAATCACATTTAATCATTCGTAAATGAACCCACATCAATTTCAAAATATCATAATCATAATATACTTGAAACTATTTATGGAAAAATTATCAATTTCATGTAATTGGCATGAATCCTCCTTAGGATTGATCAATAGACATAGTCTCCATCATCATTGAAGAAATTGAATAGAAGTAGAGAAGGCCCATACATTTTACATAATTGGATTTAAGATAAAAATTGAGAATTTAGAAAGAGCTCCATAGAAAAAAGAATTCTATGGATGAATACTCACATACCTTAAATTAGAAGCCTTAGAATTTGGAGAGAAAGTAGAGAACTTGAATTAATCCTCAATGGAGATCCTTTCTTGTTTAAGAAGCAAGGTTGTGAGAGTAGTTTTAAAAAGAGAATTTTTGTAGTGAGTGATTTGATGAATAATGAGGTCAATTGAAGAGTTAAGGGCTATTTATCAGAGGGAATTTTGTTCATGAAAACCATCCATATACATTTTAGGTCAGTTAGGAATAAATTTCGAATGATTTCACTTGAAACTGAAATTATTCGAAAAATTTTGCCCTATGAGGGAGCACAGGTGCGATGCGGACCTACTCTACCAAAGTTTATTTTCACGCAAAGTTCAGTTTTTCCTTGTTATAACCTAGGAATGATTTTAGGTTACTTTTTTACTGAAATAAACCCTCTCAATAGTGCGGAGAGGTCATACACTCTTCTAGAAGTACAAAATCTTACGAAAAACTACTTTTCGATACGATTGATCTAGAAATCAAAAGTGACCATTTTCCCACACAATTTCACCTTTTGAACAAGAATCTGATCTCTGATTTTCCAAAAAGATTACAGATAATATGATATGTAAGGAATCTTTCAGAAGGTCATAATACATCATTTTGGGAGATGTTACAACCCTGCATATGTTCATATATTGTGTCATTCATGCATCATAATTTAAGGCATCTTGATATGAAATTATTTTCTATATAATCTCTTCAATACATATATTCCCTTGTCATACAACATTAAAATGCAGGTTTAGCATGATCATATGCATAGCATGCCTGCATACTTAGTACATTTATACGTACTAATGCATACTTTTTTCTACATGATCTAACCATGTACGGACCAGAGCCTTACCTCATCCACCCTTCATGGCTAAGTTTGTTTGTGAAAATTTGCTTGTAGTGAGTCCTTTATTTCAAGGACAATACCCACATTCTATCTACCTATGTTATGTAATTGTTACCTTATGTTATTTACTTTGAGTATGAGCCCGGGGTATGTCTTGGCCCCCATCTATCTATAAACTAGAGGCATTTTTGGGTGACATATTATGCTATGTAACCATGAAGGTTTTCCTTTAATCCTATTCCCTTTTATGTTAATGTTGTTGTGATATTGTAATGACCTGGACATTGTACGACCTTATCGGAGCTTGAAAATATCATTTTTCACAAGATTTGGGCCAAGTGTCATCTCAAGGGAAACTACACGGCCTGTGTGAGCTCACACGGCCCATGCGGTCTCCAGTAGAGTGACCCTTGGCCTTAATTTTGGATTTGTGGCTTGACGTGGAGTTTTGGGCTAAGGCACATCACACTTGGACCCCTCATAGGTTGTGTGACACTTCACGGGCCGTGTGATGGCCTTAATCTTGGAACACCAATGGTTGAAGCAAAGTGTGGTCACGCGGCCATCTTCACAGGCCATGTGAAGGTTCACGGGCTGTATGGACAATCGTATTTCTTCCAAAATGAGAATTTTTCTAAGTATAAAGCACCGTCTCGTAACTCGTAATGAGAAATTTTCCAAGTATGGGGATACGAGCACCTACATGACCCGTGTATCTTCACACAGGTCGTGTGGCGCATCCATGTGGCCAACTTTTCGTCAAAAAATATTCTAAGTGTTGGATTATGGTTATGGACCTCCATCAAGAAATAATTTGTCTAAATATTGGTTCACGGGCACTATACACAGACCGAGTAGTGTCACACGGCCCGTGAACCCTTCCTTGAAGTGGTGACGGGCAATTTTTCCATCTGTTTTATTAATGGTGTTTTCATGAATTCAATTTATCCTAATGGTCTTTTAGGACTTTCTAAGCTATCTAAGGACTCCCTAATACTTAAACCTTATTCCTAATACTCAAAATCAATCCTCACACTTGAATTCTCTTAAACCCCTCTCAGAGGAACTCTTGTGGATTTTCAACGTGGGAAGTAAGGAAACTCATTTCTTCTTCGAATTATCTTGGGGATTTCTTCATTTTGCCAAGGTATGTGGGATTGATTCTTGGTCCCTTTCAACCAAGAAGACCCAAAGTCTTTTCAAGTGATTTTCGGGGAATTTTTCTTGCTTTAAATATGTGTTTTGAGAATTCTTGTTTAATAAATTCAATCGAAGTATGGGTTGTGCTTTATTGATGATTTTAAGTTTATTTCAACCCTAATATGATGGTTTGCATTGAGATTATGAAATTTTGAATGTGCATGTCCCCTTTAGAGCTTGATTTGTGCATGGGTAATCTATATTATGATTTAAATATGATTTTACTTATGTTTCTACTTGAATTTCATAAGGTATTTTTCTTAAAGCTTGAATCTACATTACCCATGTTATTCTCATCTCACTCATAGTATATGCATTCATGAGCGTTGGATTTATGGAATTACCGGTGGATTAAGCTTACATATATTTTATGAAATACTTTCGATGAGTTAAGCTCACATATTTGTTATGACAAGATTGTGATCACATAAATGTCTATTGTTATTGAATCTTTGAGCATATTGGGTGCTTGCACCATATTTTTCAATGAATGAGCTATTCCTATGTATGAGAAACATGATATTGAACTGCGATTTGGCTTTTTAGCCCATGAATTTAATGATTATGAGAAATATTTTGCTTTTGAGCCCAAATGTTCATTGAAATGAATTGAAACGACTTGCATCTTTTGAAATCGTGTATATATATAAGTATTCTTGTGGATGTTTGACTTAGAAATGATGGATTGGGGGCGTCATGGCTATCCCCAAGAGTCCTCTCCCTTTTCTTGAACTATGTGCCAGCATTGGAATAGTAGTCATCACCAAAATGACCGGGTCATAAGGATGGCTATTTATTTATTGATATGATATGAAATGATAATGGAAAACCCTTTAAAATGACCCGGTCATAAGGAAGGTGGCCACCACATACGAAATGACCGAGTCGTAAGGTGTGGTGTAGATTACCTTTGGCAAGTAATCTTCTCTGACCAGATGAGAGGTCAACATCAAAAAAACTTATGTAATAGCTCACATGAGTTTGAGATGTCGGTTATGATCACATCCCCACTATATATGAGCATTTCAGCATTTCATGTATCATTGGTTTCATGGCATATCATATGCTATATCTCCTGTTATATATTTTCTCCTATATTATGTGCCCTTGTCATCTAACATTGAAATGCACGTTTGATAAGTCATATGCATTGCATTCCCGCATACTTAGCACATCCAAATATACTAACGCATACTTTTGCCTACATGATCTCACCATGTAGGGACCGAGGACTTCGTTCGTCCACCGTACGACGTCTAACTTGGATTTTGAGTTTGCTTGTCGTGGTAAGTCCTATCTTCCAAGGACAAGCCACCTATCCTCTGCCTATGGTGCTTTTTTTATGTTATTTACATTTGAGAGTGAGCTCAGGGTATGTCTTTGCCCCCATCCTATCATATGACTAGAGGCATTGTTGGACATTTTGTGAACTCCTTTATGTTTATATGTTAAGTGTTATGATTGGAGATTATGTTATGGCTTAGTTGCCTAGTGAATAGCAATAAGTGTTTTGGCTATGAGTCAAATGACTTGATTGCATGGTATTATGCGAAAGATCTTAAGTCCCGAATCGCCCTATAGCGTGAATCATACTCACCCGCCCCTTAGTCTTTATGTGCTACGTGTTATGTGAATCCTTGTTAATCCTTTTCCCTATGATATCCCTACAACATAAGTCCTACTTTCCCATCCTTTAGAAATATGTGTTTACCATCTGAATACGCTTCCAAACCGATGATGTGAATTTAGATACTTTGAGGCTTGTTTGGGGATTCTTGGGTTCCCACTCTCCATGTCACTCCTAAACCCTAGGTCCGGGTCATAATAGAGATGGTCTCAGAGTGCTAGGTTTGTAATTTATCCTCAGAGTCCAACATGTCGCGTCAAGTAGAGTTCTATTCATGGGTGTGAGGTGCACAATGCCTATGAGTGGGAGGCTACGAAGACGTTCTCGGATGTGTCTCACCTCTTCATGCCTTATGTCATGTTGTGGTTCCTATATATGGTTTCCTTATCTTAATTGTGTCATTGCTCCATTTCAGAAGATGCCTGGAGGAAGACCCAAACTACAATGATTGTCCTTGGCTAATGAGGGTCAAGCACCACAAGGGCCTATGGATGATCCTATCTTTAATGATGAATTCTGCATGGCCTTTGCTATGCTTGCCCAGGTGGTGACATCTCAAACTAGGCAGGCTAATCTTTCACGGGATCCCACTCTAACTTCTAGGATGAGGGATTTCACCCGGATGAATCCTCCTGAGTTTTATGGGTAAAAGGCTGATGAGTGTGCTCAGGTGTTCATTGATGAGCTCACGAAGGTGTTAAAAGTTATGGGTGTCACTTCTGAGGAAAAGGCTAAATTGGCTACCTATCAATTGAAAGATGTGGCTCAGGTGTGGTACACCCAATGGTCTATGGAGAGGGTTTGTAATAATGCTGTCAATTGGGAGGAGTTCAAGCTTACGTTCCTGGATCATTTCTTTCCACTTGAGCTTAGGGAGGCCAAGATGACTGAATATATCAACCTCAAGCAAGGGAGTATGAGTGTGACGAACTATGTCCTCAAGTTCACTAAGCTCTCCAAGTATGCACCGACACTTTTGGTTGATCCTCATGCAAGGATGCACAAGTTCATTTCTGTTATCTCTGACTCACTTGTGAAAGAATGTCGTACAACCATGTTCATATGGGATATGGATATCTCTAGACTCACAGTTTACGCTGAGTAGATCGAAGGGGAGAAACTCAAGGAGACGAGAGTGCGTGATCCTCAGAGGGCCCATTTGGATGGGGGGTTCTCCAGCTCTCGAGGTTGTTTTGGTCGCTTTAAATAGGGCCAAAGTTCCGGTGCTCAGGTTGCTAATGCTAAAGTGCCTCCTCCTAAGGCACCGGTTGGTGATGGACCAGGGTATCCTCCGTGTGACAAGTCTGGGAAGCCCACACAGGTGCTAGTTGGAAGAATCTGGGTGCCTGCTTTAGGTGTGGTAATAAGAACCATAAGATTGCCGATTGTCCTAAGAATGTTCATAGAGGTCAAGGTCAAGAGAATCAAGATGGTCAAAACCAACAAAGAGCTCCCCAAGGTGTTGCCACAAGAACAACAGGTTCTATGCTCTTCATGCCCGTCAGGAGGTTGAGGAAGATCTGAATATTGTGACTGGTATGTTAAAAGTCTTTGATTTTGATGCTTATGTTTGCTTGACCTAGGTGAAAATTTGTCTTTTGTGACCTTTCTGTTGCCTGTTAAATTTGGTTTGAGTCCTGAAATTTTAATGGATCCTTTTTCGATTTATACCCCCGTGGGTGAATCTATGGTTGCTAATAGGGTTTATCGGGGTTGTCCTATTTCTGTGTTGTATAAAGTCTTTCCGTGTGATCTTGTGGAACTTGAGATGTTTGATTTTAACATGATTCTTGGGATGAATTAATTGGATGCGTCATATACCTCTATAGATTGTGGAACCCGGAAGGTCAAGTTCCAACCTCCCGGTAAGCCCATTCTTGAATGGAACGGTAGTGACTCCGCTATTACGAGTCGGTTTATTTCCTACCTCAAGGCTCGGAAGATGATCTCCAAGGGGTGCATTTATCATATTGTGAGGGTCAAGGATGTGGAGTCTGAATCACCTACTCTTGAGTCAGTTTCGGTGGTGAATGACTTTTTGGATGTGTTCCCCAAAGACTTGCCTGGTATTCCTCCTGAAAGGAAGTAGACTTTGGCATAGATCTTCTCCTGGATACTCGGCCTATCTCTATTCCTCCCTATCGCATGGCACCGACTGAGTTGAAAAAATTGAAGGCTAAGTTGAAAGACTTGTTGGAGAAGGGTTTCATTAGGCCAAATATATTTGTGCCCTGGTGTTATTTGCAAGGAAGAAAGATGGATCTCTCCAGATGTGTATTGACTACAGGAAATTGAATAAGGTGATCATTAAAAATAAGTATTCATTGTCTAGGATCGATGACTTGTTCGACCAACTTCGGGGAGCTACCTACTTCTCAAAGATTGACCTCCAGTCCAGCTATAATTAGTTGAAGGTTAGAGAGTGTGATATTCCCAAGATGGCTTTTAAACCTTGAAGGATCGGCTTACATCAGCTCATGTCTTGACTTTACCTAATGGCTTGGAGGAATTCGTGGTGTATTGTGATTCCTCACGGATCGGGTTGGGTTGTGTACTTATGCAACATGGTAAGGTAATAGCATATGCATCGAGGCAATTGAAGGTGCACGAGTGTAATTACCCGACGCATGATCTTGAGCGGCGGTGGTTTTTGCTTTGATGATTTGGAGAAACTACTTGTATGGGGTAATATTGATGTTTTCACCAATCACAGGAGTTTGCAATATGTGTTCACTCAAAGGGATCTCAACTTGAGGCAAAGGAGATGGATGGAACTCCTAAATTACTACGACATGAGTGTTCAATATCATCTCGGCAAGGCCAATATTGTAGTTGATGCTCTTAGTAGGCTATCTATGGGAAGTGTGGCTCATGTTGAGGAGGAGCAGAGGGAGTTGGAAAAGGATCTTCACCAGTTGGCTAGGTTGGATGTTCAGTTTGCCGACTCTAATTATGGTGGTATTCATGTTCAAAATAGGGTCGAATCTTCGGTGGTTGTTGATGTGAAAGCTAATCAAGATTTAGACCCATCATTGGTTGAATTGAAGAAATTGGTTATTGAAAAGGAGATTGAGTTGTTCTCGCAAGGAGGAGATGGTATACTTCGGTACCAAGACCGACTATGTGTTCGGGATGCGGATGGTCTTAGAAGGGTGACCATGAGTGAAGCTCACAACTCACATTACTCTGTTCATCCAGGAGCTACTAAGATGTATCAGGATTTGAAGGAGGTGTATTCGTGGCAGGTATGAAGAAGGATATAGCCAAGTTCGTATTTGAGTGCCCAAGGTTTCAACAAGTGAAAGTAGAGCACCAAAGGCCCGGTGGTGTGGCTCAAGACATTGAGATTCCTACGTGGAAGTGGGAAGATGTGAAACATGAACTTTGTGGTTGGTTTTCCTCGGACCCGAAGACAATTTGACTCCATTTGGGTTATCGTTGATCAGATGACAAAGTCGGCTCACTTTCTACCGGTCAAGACTACTTTTGGTGCTAAAGATTATGCAAGGATGTACATCCAAGAGTTGGTGAGATTGCATGGTGTGCCTAAGTCTATCATATCGGATTACCCAATTCACTTCTCACTTGTGGAGGTCGTTTTAAAAAGGACTTAGTACTAAGGTTAAGTTGAGCACCGCCTTTCATCCTCAAACCGTTGGGCAAGCCCTGAGGACAATTCAAACCTTGGAGGATATATTGAGGGCTTGTGTGTTGGATTTCAAGGGTAATTAGGATGAACACCTTCCACTCATTGAGTTTGCCTATAATAATAGCTCCCATGCTAGCATTAGTATGGCACCGTTTGAGGCCTTGTATGGGAGGAGGTGTAGGTCACCGGTGGGGTGGTTTGAGTTGGGGAAATGGCATTGATTGGCCCGGATTTAGTGTTAGAGGCTATGTAGAAGATGAAGTTGATTGGGGAGAGGTTGAAGACAGCCGAAAGTCGCCAAAAGTCCTATTCGGATGTTAGGAGGAGGGATCTTGAATTTCATGTTGGTGATTGGGTGTATGTGAAGGTTTCACCTATGAAGGGTGTGACGCGTTTTGGTAAGAAAGGCAAGCTAAGTCCCCGGTATATTGGCCCTTATGAGATTGTTGAGCGGATTGCGAACGTGGCTTATAGGTTGGAGTATCCTTCGGACTTGAGTTCCATCGCTCGGTCTTCCATGTGTATACGTTGAGGAAGTTAGTTGGTGATCCTAGCACTATTGTTCCTTTGGAAGGTGTTGAGATTGAGGAGAACTTATCTTATAAGGAAGTCCAGATGGAGATTTTGGATAGACAAGTGAAACGGCTCCACAACAAGGATGTAGCTTCAGTGAAGGTACTTTGGAGAAATCAACACGTGGAGAGTGCTACATGGGAGGCGGAGCTGGACATGATGAAAGGATCCTCATCTTTCCAATCTACTCAAGCATAAGGTATTAGGTTCTTTCCTCTTCTAAGTGGTCCTAACTCTTTCATTCTTGAATCTCCTGATATGACATGCTTACATGTGCATTAAAAAGATTTTTATGATGTTTTGAATGATTTTAATATGCTTTGGCATGAGTTTTAATGACCTTATGATTTTCAAATGGTGAATTATGCATTGTCTCTAAAGCTTGGAAGTTTCATGTCTAAGTCAAGCCTTTCAAGCCTTGTTCTTGCATACTCGGGGACGTATGTTCCCAAGGGGGACATGATGTAATGATCTACACATACAACCTCATCAGAGCTTGAAAGTGTCTCTTTTGGAAGGATTTGGACAAAGTGTCATGTCAAGGGAGACTACACGATCCGTGTGAGCTCACACGGCCCGTGTGGCCTCCAGTGGAGTGACCCTTGGCCTAATTTTGGATGCATGGCCTTGGAGTGGAGTTTTGGGCTAAGGAACATCACACTTGGAGCCTACACAGATCATGTGACAGTTCACGGACCGTGTGGAGGGTCGTGTGCTGGCCTTGAGCTTGGAGCACCAATGGCTGAAGCAAAGTGTGGTCACACGGCCACCTTCACGGGCCATGTGAAGGTTCACGGGCCATATGGCCAACCGTATAGCTTCCGGAATGAGAATTTTTCTAAGTATAAATCACCGTCTCGTAACTCGTCGTGAGAATTTTTCCAAGTATGGGGATACGGGCACCTACATGGCCCGTGTATCTTCACACAGCTCGTGTGGCCCATCCTTGTGTCTAACATTTCATCAAAAACTATTCTAAGTGTTGGATTGTGGTTCTGGAGCTCTGTCAAGCAATAATTTGTCTAATTGTTGGTTTACGGGCACTGTACACGGACAGTATAGTGTCACATGGCGCGTGAACCCTTCCTTGAAGTGGTGATAGCCAATTTCTTCCATCCATTTCATTAATGGTGTTTTCATAAATTTGGTTTATCCTAATGGTCTTTTAGGACATCCTATACTATCTAAGGACTCCCTAATGACTTAAACTTTATTCCTAGTACTCAAAATCACTCCTCACACTTGAATTCTCTCAAACCCCTCTCAAAGGAACTCTTGTGGATTTTCAACTTGGGAAGCAAGGAAACTCATTTCCTCTTCGAATTCTCTTAAGATTTTCTTCATTTTGCCAAGGTATGTGGGATTGATTGTTGGTCCCTTTCAACCTAGAAGACCCAAACTCCTTTGAAGTGATTTTCATGGAATGTTGCTTACTTTAAATATGGGTTTTGAGAATTATTGTTTAATAAATTCAATTAAAGTATGGGTTGTGCTTTATTGATTATTTTAAGTTGATTTAAGCCCTAATATGATTGTTTGCATTGAGATTATGAAATTTTATAATGTGCATGTCCCCTTTAAAGCTTGATTTGTGCATGGGTAATCTATATTATGATTTAAATGTGATTTTACTTATGTTTCTACTTGAATTTCATAAAGTTTTGTTGATTAAAGCTTGAATCTACATTACCCATGTTTTTCTCATCTCGCTCATAGCATATACATTCATGAACATTGGATTTATGGAATTACTAGTGGGTTAATCTCTCATATATTTTATGAAATGTTTTCGGTTAGTTAAGCTCACATATTGGTTATGACAAGAATGTGATCACATAAATGTCAATTTTTATTGGCTCTTTGAGCATATTTGGTGCTTGCACCATATTGTTTAATGAATGAGCTATTCCTATGTATGAGGAAAACATGATATAGAACTACGATTTGGCTTTTTAGCCCATGAATGAATGATTATGAGAAATATTTGACTTTTGAGCCCGAATGCGCATTGAAATGAATTGCCTCTTTTGAAATCATGTATATATATAAGTATTCTTGTGGGATGTTTGACTTAGCACCGATGGATTGGGGGCGTCAGGGCTATCCCCAAGGGTCCTCTCTCTCTCCTTGAACTATGTGCCAACATAAGAATGGTAGTCATTACCGAAATGACCTACTATTCATTTATTAATATGATATGCAATGATAATGGAAATCCTTCCGAAATGACCGGGTCGTAAGGAAGGTGGCCACCATATACGAAATGACCGCGTCATAAGGTATGATTTAGATCACCTTTTGCATGTAATCTTCTCTAATCCGATTGGAGGTCAACATCGGGAAAATTCATGTAATAGCTCGCATGAGTTTGAGATGCCGGTTATGGTCACATCCCCACTATATATGAGCATTTGGCCATTTCATGCATCATTAGTTTCATGGCATATTGTATACTATATCTCTTGTTATATATTTTCTCCTATATTATGTACCCCTTTCATCTAATATTGAAATACAGGTTTGATAAGTCATATGCATTGCATGCCCTAATACCTAATACATTCAAACATACTGACGCATACTTTTGCCTACATGATCTCATCA
Organism: Solanum rostratum; assembly: GCA_029948455.1. NCBI lineage: Eukaryota > Viridiplantae > Streptophyta > Magnoliopsida > Solanales > Solanaceae > Solanum > Solanum rostratum. Next base: position 51,991,082 of record CM057047.1, on the reverse strand, counting down.
TATAGGGACCGAGGACTACGTTCGTCCACCGTATGACGTCTAGCTTGGATCTTGAGTTTGCTTGTCGTGGTGAGTCCTATCTTCCAAGGACAAGCCACCTATCCTCTGCCTATCGTGCTTTGGTTTATGTTATTTACATTTGAGGGTGAGCCCGGGGTATGTCTTGGCCCCCGTCCTATCTTATGACTAAAGGTATTGTTGGACTCTTGTGAACTCCTTTTCGTTTATATGCTAAGTTCTATAATTGGAGATTATGTTATGGCTTGGTTACCTATTGAATATCATTATGTGTTTTAGCTATGAGTCTTATGACTCGATTGCATGGTATGATGCAAAAGATCCTGAGTCCCGAATCACCCCCATAGCGTGAGTCATACTCACCCGCCCCTTCGTATTTATGTGCTACGTGTTATGTGAATCTATGTTAATCTCTTTTCCTATGATATCTACATAGTGTGAGTCCTACTTTTCCATCCCTTAGAAATATGTGTTTACCATTTGAATATGCTTCCGAATGGATGATGTGAATTTGGATACTTTGAGGTTTATTTGGGGACTCTCGGGTTTCCATTCGCCATGTCACTCCTAGACCCTAGGTCCAGGTCGTGACAAATGTGTTGATGAGTTGATGAAGTTCCTAAGACCATACTCCCATAGCTTGAGTCCCATGATCCCATGATCCTATCCCTTAGACTTACTTGATGTAATAGTGTGACAACAGGTCTCATGCCCCCTTATCCCATATCTTGATTCCTAAACCCATATCCTTAGTAGTAATTATGATGTTTGAATTGCGTTTCCAAATCGATGATGCGAGTAAGGATGCTATGAGAATTGTTTGGATTAACCTTGGGTTCCCATTTGCCATGTCACTCCTAAGCCCTAGGCTTGGGTCGTGACACACTTGGCATCAGAGAACTAAGGTTTTGAAATGGTCCTAGGAGTCCAACATGCCACGTCAAGTAGAGTCTTATGTATGGGTGTGAAGTGCACCACACATATGAGTAGAAGGTTATGAGGTGTTTTAGGGAATGTCTCACTTCTTCATGATTCATGTCGTGTCATAGAACATGTCTTAAGACTTCCTAAGTCTAATTCATTTTGTTTGATGCCTTTATAGATGATGCCTCAAAGAAGAGCTCCTCGGCCTACACAGGCTCCTATTAATGAGGACCAAGCTCCCCAAGAGCCTATGGGAGTTCCAGTTATTCAAGATGAGTTCCGAACTGATTTTTCCATGTTGGCCTAAGTTGTGACCAACCAAGCTAGACAGGTTGCTTCTCCTTCTCCTCATGTACCCACCCCAACTGCTAGGGTGAGGGACTTCACCCAGATAAACTCTCCAGAGTATTATGGCTCCAAAGTTGATGAAGATGCCTAGGAATTTATTGATGTGATCTACAAAGTGTTGGCTATTCTGGGGGTGTCTTCAAAAGAGAAAGCTGAGTTGGTTGCTTTTCAATTGAAGGGTGTGACCCAAGAGTGGTACACTCAATAGTTGAACGAGAGAGTAGGTGTTGATAAGGTTGAACAGGAAGAACTCAAGTTTGCTTTTCTATATCGCTTCTGATCTCTTAAACTTAGGGAAGCTAAATTGAATGAGTTTATCAACCTCAAACAGGATGGAATGAGTGTGAGGGAGTATGCTGTCAAATTTACTAAGCTCTTAAAGTATGCTCCTACTATTGTGGCTGGCCCCCGTGCAAGAATGCACAGATTTATCTCATGGATTTTGACTTGGTTGTGAAAGAATGTCGCACAGTTGTGTTTATTAGGGAGGTGGACATTTATAGACTCATGACATATGTTGAATAGATTGAAGGGGAGAATCTCAAGGAAAGAAGGATGAGGGATTCCATGAGAGCCCAATTTGATGGTGGGTTCTCTAACTCTGGGGAGTGGTACTAATGATCGTTCGAACAGAGCCAAGTTTCAAATCCAATAGTTGCTAATGATAGAATCCCTCAGGTCAAAGCACAAGGCAAAGATGGGTAATGTATCCTAGGTGTGACCAGTGTGAGAAAAGTTACTTGGGTAGATGCTTGAAAGATGTGGGTGCTTGCTTTAATGTGGTGGGATGGGCCACAAGATTGCTAATTGTCCTAGTGCTACAAGGAAGGGCCAAATGGTTTCGGGTGGTCAAGGCCAACCAAAGACTGCATAGGGTGGTGCTCCTTGCAACAACAAGTTCTATGCTTTGCATGCTACTCAGGAGGTGAAGGAAACTCCGGATGTGGTTACTGGTATGTTGAAAGTATTTGATTTTGATATTTATGCTTTGTTTGATCCAGGTGCAAATTTATCTTTGTCACTCCTTTCTTGGCTAGTAAGTCTGGTATGAGTCCTGAAATCTTAAAGGGAGCCATTCTTATTTTATGCTCCCGTGGGTGAGTCTATTGTAGCCTGTAAATTCTATTGTGGTTGTCCTGTTTCAGATTTTTACAAAGCCTTTTCTTGTGTTCTTATCGAACTTGAAATGGCTGATTTTGATGTTATTCTTGGGTTGGACTAATTGCATGCTTCTTATGCCTTCATAGATTATAGGACCCCAATGGTCAAATTCCAGTTTCCTAATGAACCTGTTCTTGAGTGGGTAAAGGTCCTTTCATCTCATATCTCAAAGCCCAAAACATTATTTCTTAGGGGTGTATTTATCATATAGTATAGGTTAGAGATGTTGAATCTAAGTCACCTACTTTTGAGTCAATTTCGGTGGTTAATGAATTTCTAGATGTTTTTCTCGAAGATTTTCTTAATATTCCTCCTGAAAGGGAAGTAGAATTTGGCATAGATCTTCTTTTAGATACTCAATCTATTTTTGTTACTCCTTACCTTATAGCACCAACTGAATTGAAGGAGTCGCAAGATCACTTGAAGAATTTGTTGAAGAAGGGCTTTATTAGGCCAAGTATGTCACCATGGGGTGCTCCTATGTTATTTGTGAGAAATAAAGATGGGTCACTTCGGATATGTACTGATTATCGGCAATTGAACAAGGTGACGATAAAGAAAAAGTATCCATTACCAAGGATTGATAATTTTTTTAATCAGTTACAGGGTGCTACTCACTTTTCCAAGATTGATCTTCGTTTCGGTTATCATCAGTTGAGAGTAAGGGAATGTGATATGCCCAATATAGCTTTTTGAACGGGATATAGAAACTTTGAGTTCATGGTGATGTCTTTTAGGTTGACTAATGCTCCGGCGATGTTTATGGATCTCATGAATCAGGTGTTCAAGCCATTCTTTGAGACCTTTGTGGTTGTCTTCATTGACGGTATTCTAATTAATTTCCAGAGTGAACAAGAGCATATGGATCATTTGAGGTTGGTGTCTCAGACTTTGAGGGACAAGAATCTATTTGCCAAGTTCAGTAAATGTGAATTTTGGTTGGATGAGGTAGTCTTTCTTAGTAATGTGGTATTCGATGATGGTATTAAAGTTGGGCCAGAGAAAACCGAGGCTCCGAATAGTTGACCTAGACCGTTGACTCCTTCAGAAATTCAGAGTTTTCTTGGGTTGACAGGTTATTATCGAAGATTTTTTTTAGGGTTTTTCAGCCATTTCGTCATTGTTGATTCGGTTGAATCAAAAGAAGGCCAAGTTCATCTAGATAGATGAGTGTAAGAAAATTTTTCAGACGACTTACATTGGCTCTTGTTTTGACTCTATCAGATGGCTTGGATGGATTTGTGGTATATTGTGATGCCTCTCAGATTGGTTTGGATTGTGTGCTTATGTAATATGGCAAGGTGATAGCTTATGCATCTAGACAGTTGAAGGTGCACAAACAAAATTATCTGACTCATTGAATTGGCAGTTGTGGTGTTTTCCTTGAAGATTCGGCAACATTATCTTTATGGGGTTCATGTTGATGTGTTCACCGATTACAAGAGCTTCCAATATATGTTCACCTAAAGAGGTCTAAATTTTATGCAAAGGAGATGGTTGGAACTTCTTAAAGACTATGGCATGATCATGCAATGTCATCCTAGCAAGGAAAATGTTGTTGCAGATGCCTTGAGTAGATTATCTATGGGTAGTGTGGTTCATATTGACGAGACCAAGAAAGAGTTAGTGAAGAATATGCACTTGCTGGCAAGATTGGGTATTAGGTTGGCTAATTCTAATGATGGTAGCATTTACATTCATAATGGGGCTGAGTCTTTTGTGCTTGTTGATGTTAAAGCAAAAGAAGACTTAGACCCGCCATTGGTTGAATTGAAGACATTTGTTGCTGAAAAGAAGATAAAGTTTTCTCCCATGAAGGTGATGGTGTACTTCGGTATCAAGATTGGTTGTGTGTTCCTAATGTTGATGGACTAAGGGAGGTGATATTGAAGGAAGCCCATAACTCTCCTTATTCTACACATATGGGATCCACCAAGATGTATCAAGACTTGAGAGAGGTGTATTGGTGGAATGGCATAAAGAATGGCATAGCCAAGTTCGAATCCAAATGTCCTAATTGTCAACAGGTGAAGGTAGAACATCAAAGGCCCGGTAGTTTGGCCCAAGATATTGAAATTCCTACTTAAAGTGAGAAGATGTGAATATACACTTTGTGACTGGTTTTCGCTGTGCCCGAAAGCAATTCAACTCTATTTAGGTAATTATGGATCGGATGACCAAATCGACTCATTTCTTACCGGTGAACACTATCTTCAATGCCAAGGACTATGTCTAGTTATATATTTGGGAATTGGTTAGACTTTATGGTGTGCCTATGTCTATTACATTGGATCATTGTACCCAATTCACTTCTCACTTTTGGAGGTCATTCCAGAAGGATCTTGGTAATTAGGTGAAATTGAGCATGACTTTTCATCCCAAATTGATGGACAAGTTGAGTGGACAATTCAAACTTTCGAAGAAATGTTAAGAGCTTGTGTGTTGAAGTTCACCGGTACTTAGGATAATCATCTACCACTTATTGAGTTTGCCTACAATAATAATTATCATGCTAGTATCGGGATTGCACCATTTGAGGCCTTGTCCAGGAAGAGATATAGATCCCCAGTAGGATTGTTTGAAATAGATGAGATGGCTTTGATTGGCTTGGATTTGCTGTTGAAGTCTATTGAAAAAGGTGAAGCTGATTAGGGAAAGGTTGAAGACGACTCAAAGTCATCAGACGTCCTAGTCGGATGTTAGAAAAAAGGATCTTTAGTTCGTTGTCGATGATTGGGTGTTTGTGAAGGTTTCACCCATGAATGGTATGATGATTTTTGTAAAAAGGGCAAGTTGAGTCCCCAGGATGTAGGCCCTTATGAGAGTGTTGAACGGATTGACAACGTGGCTTATAGATTGGATTTGGCTTCGGATTTGAAATCCTTTCACGTGGTTTTCTATATGTCTATGTTAAGGAAGTTGGTTGGTAATCCTAGTTCGTTTGTTCCCTTGGAAGGTGTTGATGTTGAGGAGAACTTGACCTACAAAGAGGTGTCGGTTGAGATTTTGGATAAGTAAGTGAAATGGCTTCGCAACAAGGACATTGCTTTGCTTAAAGTCCTTTGGAGGAACCAACATGTTGAGAGTGCTACGTGGGAAGCAGAATCAAATATGATGAAGCGATAACCCTATCTATTCCAATCTACTCAAGCCTAAGGTACTAGGTTCTTTATGCCTAAATGGTCCTAATTCCTTCATTTCTATGTCTACATATCATGACATGCATGCATGTGCACGCAACTGATTTAAATGATGTTTTTGGCATGGATTTAATTATTTCATGGTTTAAAATATTAATTTTATAATTTGCGTTCATGTTGGGTTGCTTTATCTTCAAATTAGTCTTTTCAAGCCATGTTCTAGCTCATTCGAACACGAATGTTCCCATGGGGGAGATGATGTAAGGACTTGGGCTTCAGAAGGCCTTAATGATGCTCGAATAATGGTTTCTGATGATTTTTTACCATGGTGCCTTTTCAAGGACACCTCCACGAGCCGTGGAGGTGACCGTGGGGTGGTCCTTGTCCATTTCCTAGATTGTCCAGTCTTCCTGAGCTCTTCAAGGCCAAGTGGCCCTCCACGGAGCATTTCACATCTCGTGCTCCTCTCCACTTGCCATGAAAGGGCTCGTGGGAGGAGTCCCTTTCCTTGTTGTACATTGCCTCGCCTAAGGGTGCCATGACAGGCACCATCACGGTTCGTGGACCTCACTACGGACCGTGGTGTAGTCCGTGAAGGAACTCTTGGTATTTGAGGGGTTGCCTTGGTTTGGAAAAATCACCGTCTTGTACCTTGAGGAAAGTTCACGAGAGGAGCTTCACGAGCCATGAAACCTTCCGTACAAGTGCTTAGTTCATTTTTGAACTCCATTCCATTAAGGACTCTTTGATAATTTGGTTCACTTCCAAGACCTTTTAAGGCTTTTATACTATACTGTAACTCCTAAATCAGCCTATAGTATATTCCTCATGCTCATTTCAAGCTAAACACTTAATCTATTTCATCTGGTCCTTAGAACTTCTCTCCAAGTCATTCCTTCACAGGATTCAAGCTAGGGTTCTTGTGGGCTTCCAAGATCAAGCATAATCCACCTCAAACTCCTCCATTCCATCAAGGTATGTGTGGTTTCATTCATGGTTACCTTCCAATCATGAAACCCCAAAATTTATTTCTTCAATTTAATGATTAGAAGTGGGTTTTATGATTTAGCTTCAAATTGATGAAATTATGGCATGCGTCATTATCAATTGTTGATTTTAATGTGAATTAAGTTTTATTATATTGTTTTATATGGATTTTCTTATATTTGAATTTGCGTGACCTTTTTAGTTATGAATTTATGCATGGGTAATTTCAAGTATGATTCAATTATTGATTTCTTTATGGATTATGAATGATTCTAGTCAATTACCTTGTTTTAAGTATGAAAATCAAGTACCCATGTTATTTCCTCATTATTCATGACCTGAACATGAATGAACATGACTTTTATGGAGTTTTACTATGGATTTGGCGACCAATTATGAATATGATTATGATTTCAAGGAAAGTATGGTTATGACATAAATGTGATCACATAGTGTCTATGGTATGGATTTAAGCATTTATGGGTGTGTATACACCATCATGTACAAGTTTGAATGAGCTATTGCTATGCATGTACATCATGAATTGAAGTATGATTTGGCCTTTAATCCCAAGTACGTATGGTTATGATTTGAAATGACTTATGATCTTATTAAAAGCATGTATATGTATATGTACTCCCGTAGGATGATGGCTTAGCACCGTATGAGATTGGAGGTGGGTGCTCGACCTAAAGGGTCTTTATGTAAAGCCAATCTTTATCATAACTATGTGCTAATGTAGGTTCATGTTTATGCCCAATATGGATGATTATGTGTACCACTACCCACTATGTGGGGTATAGTCTACCTTTGGCAAGTAGGCTACTCTTTTTCTATTGTAGAGGCAACATCAAGATTTCATGTAATAGCTCACATAGGCTTACATGTCAGTTGAGGTTACATTCCCACTTATGTTCATATATTATAACATTCATGTATTATGATCTAAGGTATCATAATATGAAATTCTTTTCTATATATATATATATATATATATATATATATATATATATATATATATATATATATATATATATATATATATTATACGCACCATCGTCATCTAACATTGAAATGCAGGTTTATCATAACCATATGCATTGGATTCCTACATACTTAGTACATTCAAACGTACTAACACATACTTTTGCCTACCTGATCTAACCATGTAGGGACCAGAGCCTTACCTCATCCATCCCTTCGTGGCTAAGTTCACTTGTGGAAGTTTGCTTGTGGTGAGTCCTTTATTTCAAGGACAATACCCACCTTCTATCTACATATGCTATGTTATGGTTACCTTATGTTATTTACTTTGAGGGTGAGTCCAAGGTATGTCTTGGCCCCCGTCCTTCTATGAACTAGAGGCATTGTTGGGTGACATGTTATGCTATGTAAACGCCTTGCTATATTATGTAACCATGAAGGTTTTTCCCTTAATCCTTATTCTTTTGATGTTGATATTGGTGTGATATGTTGATGAGTTGGTGAAGTTCCTAAGAGCCTACTCCCATAGCTTGAGTCCCATGATCCCGTTTTTTAGACTTGTTTGATGTGATTGTGTGATGATGAGTCCCATGCCCCCTTATCCTATAGCTTGAGTCCTAAACCCCTATCCCTTCGTATCACTTTATGATGTTTGATTATATTTCTGAACTGATGACGTGTGTATGGATGTTATGAGGCTTGTTTGGGTTACCCTTGGGTTCCCATTCACCATGTCGCTTCTAGGCCCTAGGCTTGGGTCGTGACACCGTCCATAGGTCGGTTGGGAATAAGTTCCAAATTCACTTGAAATTAGAATCGTTCGAAAAATTTTGACATGTGAGGGAGCAGAGATGCAACGTAGACCTGCTGTACCACAGGTCATTTTACGCTAAGTTCAATTTTTTCCTATTTTGACCTAGGAATGAGTTTAGGTCACTTTTTACTGAAATAAACCCTCTCCACGACGCGGAGGGGTCGCACACTCTTCTGAAAATGCAAAATCTTATGAAAAATTATTTTTCGATACGATAGATCTAAAAATCAAGGGACCATTTTCTCACACAATTTTGCCTCCTGAACAAGGATCTGGCCTCAGATTTCCCAAAAAGATTATGGATAATATAATATGCTAAGTATATTTCATAAGGTCATAAAGGCATTTTGAGAGGTGTTACATCTACAAATCCTTCTATGATTCGGAGAACCAACCATCACTCATAGAAGTAGTCCGTCCTGTCGAACCTTAAATTCCAACTCTCTGAAGTTTGATCCGAGGAAGTGTATACAGTCCGTGGATCTCTTTATGGTCTATAAGTCTTTTGTGGTCCAGACTTGGAATATTTTTCTTTTAGTGGCTACTCCTACGGGTGTCTTCCATGGACCGTAGTTCCTTGTATAGCTCCTAAAAACCCCTCATACAATCCCGCACTAACATCATTCTGAGTTGTTTATTTTTATTTCAACTTTCTAACTTTCAGGGTATTACAATGAAGGTACGAAATATGCAGCACATGTGATCTATAGGATGCTTCTTTCTCCAAACAACACGAAATCACTCTATAAATTAATGTTTGGAGAAAAGTCTAACATCAAACACTAAGAGGATTTGGTTCTATCTGTTATGTTCATATCTCAGTTTCTCAACAAAGCAAGTTGGATCTGAAGCAAGGAAATGAATCTTTGTTGCTTATGATGACAGGATAAATAATTGGAAGTGTGAGGACCCAAAAACTTATTTTGTTATTTATCGAGACTTTATATTTAATTAAATTTTCTTGTATTATGAAGTTGCATATAATGAGAGGGTTCTAAAGTATTGAACCCTAGAGTATCAAACTTGCCCATCACAAGTACTGCTTCTCCGGATAATGCAGTTGCTGAGGAGCTAAGCTAAAGTTATGTTTCTATCTTGCATCCTGATTATGTTTGCATACTTAAGAAAGCATTTTATGAACTCAAGTAGGATCCACAAGCATGGTATGAAAAAATTACTCGATGTCTATATTTTAATAGCTACTCCCCTTCACATTTAGATCCTAGCTTATTTGTTAAGAGATTTACATGTAGTTCTTTTGAACATGAATGACATGACAATAATAAGAAACAATGATGATGAAATTGCAGTGCTTCAAGAAGGGATTTCCTTAAGATCTGATATCAATATGTTGGGAGAACTACATCATTTTCTTGGCTTAGAGGTAAAAAACCACGAGTAAAGGGATCATTACCCTAAAAGGATACGCTAAGAAGCATGTTGACAGGTTTGGTGAAAAATAAAGCAAAAAGTGCTCTAATCCTCTTGATACTAGCATGAGGTTAAGGCGTGAAGAAGGCTCACTTCTTGTAGATCCCAAGCCTTTTTGAGCTCTAGTTGGAACCTCCTGTATTTGGCTATTACAAGGTTAGACATTGCTTATTTTGTTGGATATGTCAGCAGATTTATGCAATCACCAAGAAAGTCATACTTAAAAGCTACAGAGAAGATTCTGAAATATATCAGCTCAACATCAAATATGGGCCTATTCTTCCAAAGGAAGAATGATTTAGTCTTAATCAGGTATACTGATGCCGATTTTGGTAGCTATATCAATAATTAGATCTACATCAGGTGATTTTTTTCTCTGTGGTGAAATAGGTATTTCTTGGTACAGCAAAAGCAAGACACTGTTTCTTTATAAACCACCAAGGCTGAATATAAAGCAGCCGCACTTGCTGCTGAAGAATGTAGTCTCCAAAGACTTGCTAAAGATTTGCATCTATTTGTATCAAAGTGCCATCAAGCTTGCATACAATTCAGTGTTTCATGAGAACTAAGCACACTGAGATGAAATTTCATTTCATCGGAGGAAAAGTTCTTTGTGGAACTATAAATACTTCAGAAGTACAAAGTCAAAAGAATATTGTTGATATCTTCACCAAGTCAATTTCTAAAGCTTCATATTGAGTTCTTCTACGACAAGATTGGGATAGTTTCAAAAAATCACTTTAATGGGAATGTGAAAAAGGTTAAAGTTGATTTTTGGAGTAATATAGAAAAGTTTGTTGACCAACATCCTGTCCGTCTTTTGTGTTTCTCTTGTATAAATATCAAAATGGTCATATTACTATTCAAGGAAGAAAAAAGGGAACATTAAAAGAAAAACATTGTTACTGAAATATTTGAAATAACGAACAATTTCCTAGGAAAATCCAGATATTGTAAAGTGAACAATTCAATGCTCCATGAGAAGTAAACAATTGAATGTTTAACTCGTACATAGCTTATGAAGTAGAATATGTAATGTTGAAATAGTAAATTACAACGAACCAAAGTAAGTATGCACATACATATTTATACATATGCTAACAACTTATGGCACTTCTCTTTTCAGTGGAAAATAGACTGCCCAAAGCTTTTGCTTTCTCCCTCAATATGAATTTTTGTACCTTGCCAGTTGATGTTTTTGGTAAATCTTCAAAAAGGACCGTCCTAGGTGCCATGTAATGAGGTAAATGGTCTCTGCAAAAATTGATTATTTCTTGTGCAGTAATTTCATGAAATCCTTCCTTTAGTTTTATGAATGCACAAGGTGTTTGTCCCCATTGATCATCTGGTCGTGCGACTACTGCTGTTTCAGCAACTGCTGGATGGCTATATAAAACTCTTTCCACCTCGAGTGTGCTTATATTTTCACCTCCAGATATTATAATATCTTTCAGGCGATCTTTAATTTCTATGTAGCCATCTGGATGTTTCACTGCAAGATCGCCGGTATGGAACCATCCCCCTTTAAAAGCGTCTTTGGTTGCTTCAACATCTTTCAAATATCCACTCATCACAGTATTCCCTCTACACACAATCTCACCAATGGTCTTTCCATCATCCGGCACCTTTTCCATGGTCTCAGGGTCTCTAACGCTAACTTCTTCAATACAAAGATGCTGGACCCCTTGTCTTGATTTAAGCGCGGCTCGTTCCCCAAGGGGCAAAGAATCCCACTCAGGCTTCCACAAGCAAGACGTAGCAGCACTGTAAGTCTCTGTTAGTCCATATGCGTGAGTTACACTAAAGCCAAGCTCCTCCATTTTGGAAAGGATCTGCGGAGGCGGTGGTGATCCACCTGTTAATATTTCGACCTTATGTGGAAGTGGCTTCCTGTCATTTGGTGGAGAATTTGCCATCATATTCAAGACAATTGGTGCTGCACTCATATGTGTCACCTTATTTCGATAAATACTTTCAAATATATCTTTCGCGGAGACATGCCTAAGGCAGACGTTCGTTCCACCAAGAGCAGCCATTCCCCAAATCATGCACCATCCATTGCAGTGAAACATTGGAACAGTCCAAAGGTACGTAGGCGTCGAGCCCATGCCATGACAGAGAAAAGTAGCAATCGTATTGAGATATGCACCTCGGTGACTGTAAACGACCCCTTTGGGCGAAGACATTGTGCCAGAGGTGTAGCTAACACTTATAGGGTCAAATTCACTTTTTGGCCATCTTGTTGTAAAATTGCTACTCCCACTTGCCAAAAGATTTTCGTATGTGTGCATGTCAGATTTTTGAGGTAAATTCTCATATTGAGGGATTAGCACCAGAATTGGTGTTCTAATTTTGTCTTTTGAAAGAAGAGAGAGTGCCCCTTGAGCAGTTTGGAGCAATTGTTGATCAACAAATACTATCTTGGCTTCTGAATGTTTGAGCAAGTCAGCTACCATTGATGAATCAAGACGAGTATTTAATGTACAAATAACTGCTTCCGCCATAGGTACTGCGAAATGCAGCTCCTGCATAGCTGGTACATTCGGAGCCAAAGTTGCAACCTACAAAAATTGTTATTTACTTGACAAGTTGAATTTGAAACAAAAAGGCAGAAAAATTGAGGTCTTACCACATCTCCCTTAGAAATACCAAGTTGAACCAAAGCAGAAGCAAGCTTGAGACACCTCGAGTGTGTCTCTTCCCAAGTGTACTTCACAGAAGAGCCAAACACAACCGAGGTTCTATCACGAAAAACATTAGCTGCTCTCTCCAAGAAACTTAAGGGTGTCAACGGAACATAATTTGCGGAACATGTAACAACACCCTCCAGTAAGCTTCGCAACTCAGTTTCAAATTGGTGGATTCCATGAATGTTTGGGGCCGGTCGGATTCGGTTGAGGCCATTAAAGCTCCTCAGAGCCACTTTCGAGCTTTTGAAGAATTTATTCATGGCAGCAGACGACGAGAGAGACAAGGCTTAATAATAAGTGTAGCTTCAGTGCCCTATATATACACACACTTCCACGGTGCCAAGTTTAAGAAAGAAAATAAAGAAAATTGATATTTTAAAGTTAAATTATTATTCCCTCCATCCCATTTTAGTTGTCTGATAAGCTAAAAATAATTATCAATTTAGATAATTAGAGGATAATTAATTATCATTTTTCAATGTTGCCATTGACATTAATCATTCTAGAATTAAGAGGCACATATATGGATTAAAATTAATTATTTATAAGAAATATATTAGTCAAACAATGATTCTAATTAATTTTTTCTTAAAAGTTGTGTCAAATTGTATCATGACAACTAAAATGGGACGGAGAGAATCTTAAATATAAAAATGTGGAGTACATCTTTTTAAGATTGATCAAAATAGAATTAAAGTAAATCATATAATATATATATATATATATATATATATATATATATATATATATATATATATATATATATTTGTAGATAGACGACCAAAAAATAGTTTGACAAATCGTAATGAGCTGGTACATGTTTGGTCCGGCTTAGTGGGCAGCATCACCGGAGGAATAGGAATTGAATACGCAATGATGCAAAAGCTGTTGAATGGAATGGAATGGAATGAAATGAGCTAACAAAAATTAATTATTGGGTTGGTATTTACTAACTCATCATGCTATATATGCTCCATATTATTTATCTGATTTATAAAACAAACTAGAAAAAAATAAACAAAGCAAGAAGAAAACCTTGTACTATTTTGAAGATAGAAATATGTAATTTGGAGAGAAGTCATGCGTAGCTACTAATTTGCTACTACTCACCTAACACACTAAAAAAAAAAAAAAAGAAGGTGGACCACACGAAATATACTATTATTGGTGATAATTAGGGGGGTATTGGGTTATTCGGTTCGGTGTTGTTAAAGGTCGGTCCAATTTTTTAGTGTTCGATTTTAAAAAAAGTGTGCACCATACTCTGAACCAAACTAAATTTGTTCGGTTCGATTTTTTTCAGCTTCGGTTCGGTTTATTTTAGTGTTTTTAAAACGGTTATTGGTTTATGACTTGTCAACTTTATGTAATATAGGCCATATGGTTGTAAGACTATGAATTGAATGATGAAAACAATTGAAGTAGAACATTACAACTTATTCAATCAAGTTCTATAAAAAGCATCGTGCACTATAAACACTAAACAGTGTGCATCGTGCACTAAAAATAGTGTACAGTCCAAAATATTTAGGTTGGCCATTGGGTTAAAAATCAAATGTTTTGTGTCAAAAACTCAAAATTCAAAAATATATTAAGTAATAAGTAACATAATTTTTAAAATATTATTTTAAATTTATTTAATAGAACTTCGATTTTTTGGTGCACCGTGGTTTCGAGACCCTTACCCCGAACACTGAACCGAAGAACCGAAGTTTCCAAAAAAGTAACCGAAACTGAATCGAAATACCAAAGAACTGAGATCGAAAAATTGAATTAGTTCGGTTCGATTCGGTTTTTCAATTTTTCAGTATTTATGCCACCCCTAGTGCTAATCATGCACCAAAACAATAGTTCCCTTAATTATATTTTTTATCAAAAGAATATTATTCTGGATACACGTCGTCACATTATGTATAATTTATTCTAGATATACTATATCAAGCACGATCTCCCTCTCTCTCTCTCCCCCCCCCCTTTCTCATTGTCACAATAACATCTCACTCCTAGGGCACGGAAATAACTCAGGGTACAAGCTCACAACAGTATAATAAAGTGTAGAATTCATTAGTCGGAACAGAACAAGCCCAATAGGAAATCAAGCTATCAACTGGCCCATCTCAATAAAGGAAATAAACATGCAGTAATAATAGGAATATCATAAGCACCCATAATAGATAGGCCCAGCAAGGTCACAATATGCCAGAAATAAAGTAATAATGTGGCAAAAATCAACAAGTAGACCTCCCATCATCATGTTACATCAATATCAGACAACATACACCCATAGGCATCAATCAGATCAGAATACCTACCTGCTCACAGCGTCGACCCAGATATGGCCCTTACACTGCCTCCTTGCGGCCCAATAGTACCAATATATACATATATATATATATGCACCGAGACATAAAGTACACATCATGACCATGACATTACGCAATTCGGGAGCTACTAGTGTATCTGTGATACAATAAGTCTCTTGCTTGCCTCTCTTCTCTCTCCCTCACCTCTCGCCCTATGTATTTATATTTCAGAATGTATTTTAATTTCACAAATTTTATGTATCTATGTATCGAGTATCAATTCATGTATTTGTATATCCATAACCAATTTCACCCAGTATATTTGACACTAGTTCCATCTCATTTATCTAACACTTTTATCGGTATATCTAGTATCAAATATTTAGTCTGACCATGCATAGATACATGTATCTAGTATCAAAATATTCATTGATCCATTTATTGATGTATCCGTGGATAGATACATGTATCTAGCTAGTATATAAGATATATGTATCTAGTACCAAATGTTCAGTGTATCTATCCATAGATACATGTATCTAGTATTAAAATGCATGTATTTTAAAAACAAAATATCTATTGATATATTTATCAATGTGCCCGTAATTCGCATATACATATATCTAATATAAAAAATATATGTAGCTAATATCAAAATATATACATTGATACAAACCATTATTGATTAGAAAGAGAGGAGAGAAGGAGAGAGTCAGGGGGAGGGCATAAAGAGGGTGGAGATAGAAAAAGATAGAGCTAGAAGAGGAGAGGAGAGAGATATGTAATTATTTTAACTTATAAATAAATTTAGTAGATATGATAAAGACGTTTATCTAATTAAATAGTTTTACCTAAAAAAAGCTTATCGCATTACTTTAAATTTATAATTAAGCCTGATATTGGGGCCATACTGGGGCAACCCGACTCCCCTAAACGTCGTCAGGGTTTTGGGCTGGGTTAGGTGTAAAAGAAAAGAAAAAATTATTAAAAATAATAGATTCAATGTGAAGTTATTTATGTGAAAATTTTATAAATAACATACTGTAAAAGACTAATTACCATATGTCCCTACTCTTTTTAGTATTACTATAATCCATTATTTTATTAAGCGTTAATATACATTAATATGCAGTTCGGATACGAAAAATCACCCCATTAATTAGCAGTTTCAGTTGAGTTAAAAGGGGAAAAAACTGAAATTGTCATTTGATATGCCTAAAATCACGGTTACCTAATAGATGTGAAACTTTTTCATTTGAAATAGTCTTTCAAAATTCAAAATCACAATAAAAAAGGGAAGTTTGTCACCTTCTTTTGTCGATTCTAAAAAAAAGTTGTGGATGAAAGTATAAATTTTTCTATCAGCTTCTTCTTGAAATTGATTTTACGATGAATGTGTCTATATTGTTGAGGCATTCAGAGATTTGGGAAAGTGTATTTTTTTACAAACAACACAAAATTGAAGGAATAGTTGTTGCATAATCTATTTCTTATGTGAATCTCAAAGCTTCCATTGTTGCCGAACTCGACATAGACGATTCGAAAAAAAAATATGAAAAACAGACATATAGTAGATGAAAATTTGTCAACAATGATAATTCGAAGCGATATGGGTGTTAGATTGTATAACAAAGTGAGGAAAAACGAGTCTGGATTTTCAAGGTATCCATTATGCATTGATACATATAGTAAGCTTGGTGATGAACGTCAAACATTCGATCCCTCGTGTGGTAAAATTGTTTGTGTAGAAGGTACAAAAAATGATGCTAATGCTCTTGCGGTGGTTGAATCCATAAATGATGATCCTTTTTATTTTTTTGATATGGACATTGATAATCACATATCTGATTCGAACAATATGGAAGTGAAGGAGAAACAACTATATAAGGATAAGGCTACACTTGTCTCAGTAAAGGCAAAACTTAAGATCAAGCAGAATTTCAATTTCAAGGTTAATAGGTCTGATAATAAAAGGTGCATACTTTTTAGTTTGTTCTTGATGTCACTGATATAAAATGTCTAATTGTTTTTGTAGGAGAATCTGTTCATTGATACATTTATTTTTCAAATAAAAGGTATACATTAATAGCTTACTAACATGTATTTCCTCCATAAAGAAAAATACTTTGATGTGAATGTGTGGTGGAAAAAATGTATCATATACAATAAAATAATTGAACTTAGTGGTTTAGAAGGTATTGTTGGAAGTACTGTGAACTAAATAGTATTAATTGAATTATATACACTTAATAAAAAGTATTATTTATTGAATCATATACGCTTAATAAAGAAAATCATAATCGTAAATAGTATTAATGAGTGCAGTGTTTACATAGGGGATCATTTTATTAGATAAAGATACAAAATTAGACTCCATTTTTTATACATGATATAAAAATATCAGTGTACTTGAAACAAAATAAACATAAACATATAGATTTTAAGAACTGTCTATTAAATACAAAATATTCATAGTTCATCCAACTTATACAAAAAAAAATAATTACTGAATCTAAAATTTTGTGCAACTATATGTTGGTTTGTTTTACGGATGGTTGTGGCTAAACTCTGAAGGCTTCATATAGGAAAAATTCAGATGTATTTAAAGTGAGATACTTCAACAATGAGCATACATGTCCATTAAGAGAAAGGGTGTTAACGAAGGTCCAGGCTACTGTTGGGTTTGTCAGTGGTGTGATAATGCCTAAATTACTAAATTATAAAAGAAAACATACTCCTAAGGATGTAATTGAGGATATTAGGACAATCTATGGTGTTGATATTTCTTACCAACACTCCTGGCGTGCTAAGGAACATGCCATTGTGATGATTAGGGGTAAACCAGTAGAGGGATATAGAGATCTGCCAAAATACCTATACATGCTAAATGAGGTGTATTCAAATTCGTATATAAGGATGCACAAATTAGAGAAAAATGAATTTATGTATCTTTTCATAGCTTTGAGGCCGCTGATGAGAGGGTTTCAATATTGCAGATCAGTCGTTGTGGTTGATGGTGCCCATCTTAGTTGAGCTTACAAAGGAACATTTATGACGGCAAGTACACTTGATGGGGCAGGTATTTTATTATATTGAAATTTTATATTAATTTTTTTAAAATATTGTTATGATACATTATTAAACTTTTATATATATACATTTAAGAATTTAAGTTATGTCATTTTATTGATTAGGTTGTATATTGCTATTAGCTTACGGAGTTGTAGACACGGAGAATGATTGTTCGTGGACATGGTTTTTCCAACAATTTAAAAATGCATTTGGGGAAAGAGATAAGATGTCTGTTATGCCGGACAGGAACGAAAGTATTATGAAAAGTGTAAGCATCGTATATCTTAATGTTCCTCATTATGCATGTATATGGCATCTTTTAAAGAATATATGTACGAACTTTAGGAGGAGCAGAACAACTCTAAGTGGCCTATAAAAGCTTATAGAAAAAAAGATTCTTATAAATTGATGTCTAAAGTGGAAAATATTGACCAAAGGGTTAAGAAATATCTTGAGGATGCTAGGTATGAAAGGTGGTCAAGGGCACATACAACAATAAATAGAGGAAGGATGATGACATCTTACATTGAGGAGTGTATCAATGGTTGTCTTGTTGAGGCACGACAACTTTCAAATTTTGGACTTTTTAGAAAAGACAAGAATTTTATTTAGTTCTTAACACTGCAAGAACAGAGAGATTGCGTCGCATACCAAGGAAACTTTAGGAAGAAGATTTTAGGAGGTCATGTTTGTAAATGTATCTAAATGTTCAAGAATGAAGGTAGTATATAATGAATTAGTTAGTTTTTTAATGAATTAGTTAGTTTTTTGAAAGTTTTATCATTTTTATGTTGAAAACAATAAATAGTAATATGAGAAATTCCTTTAAATTTTCTATTTTTTTTAGGTTGTTCCGTCGACTAAATTTATTCATTCAGTTTATGAAGATGGTGGAAGGTTCATTATTTTCCTCGAAAGGAAAACATGCAATTGTGGTAGATTTGAAATTGACGAGATACCTTGTTCACACGCAGTTATTGTTTTAAAGAGCAAGAACATTACACATATGTATCCTTACTGTTCGAATTACTACAAATCAGATACATTAAGTAGAACATATGAGATCTCATTTGTTCCACTGTCAAATAAGAAAGGTTGATTGTTCCCAAATACGTTTTGGATGAAGAAGTCTTGCCACCTAGGTTCAAAAGGTTGACTGGATGCCCAAGAAAAAAGAGGAGGAAAAACTCAGATCAAAAGATATCAACCAACACAAATTATTGTGACCGTTGTGGACAAGAAGGTCACAATAGACATACTTGTAGGTCTTTTCCACTAAAAAGTGAAGCACTATTTTTTGTTGATTTTATTTTGATTTATAACTTGATAGTTGAATAAGCTTGAAATTTGTTGATAATGTCAAAAATAAGCTTCAATGCAGTATGCTGGTACCTTTCGTTGTTTCTGATTCAAAAATTTAAATTTGTTTAAACATAATCTGATGATGTTGGGATGGTTTAGTTTCTCTTAGTTGATGTGCTTGATGCAATATTTTTACTTATTTCATTTTTTGTCACATCTACAAGTGAGTTGTTAGACAAATAATTCTTTGGTGTGAGTGAAAAAATGAATTAAATACATCATATATGCCCAGACAATGACCTCAAGTGATTGAGTCAAAATAAATAAGGACATTATGGGATTGTGTATAATATAGAAAATATATACTTAGTCGATACATGAATATATGATGATGAATGCAAACATTGAACTTAATGATTTATGACAAATTGTGTCTGGAACCTTGAACAAGATACAAAATGTATATATCTTTATATTGCACATTATTGAGTTGTGTATATTATACAAAATATATATTCAGTCGATGGAACAAGTTACATTAATACATGATGATGAAACTTAATATATTTATATTGCATATCTAGTTAGTGAAAATTAAAGAACCTTTTACATAATTGTTTTTAATAAAAGGAC
Source organism: Solanum rostratum (assembly GCA_029948455.1). Classification (NCBI taxonomy): domain Eukaryota; kingdom Viridiplantae; phylum Streptophyta; class Magnoliopsida; order Solanales; family Solanaceae; genus Solanum; species Solanum rostratum. Next base: position 51,971,275 of record CM057047.1, on the reverse strand, counting down.
TGCTAACAAATTTAGCCAAAAAGATATTGTCTCAAAAACATAAAATATATTAAAGTTGTCCTACGATTACTACATGCCTATTCAACATTGATTAAATCTTCGACTGGTGGTTGATTACCAGGAGTTCTGGGCTTTTGTGGATCGTTTATGTGATCTCGGTGCCAACATAAATCTAATGTCTCTTATGGTGTTCGAGAAGCTAGGCTTGGGAGCCCCTACTCCTCCAAATGTAGTTGTTGATGGCTGACAGGATCGTGAAAAAGCCTGTGGGGATATTATGTGACGTCTTTACAAAGTGGAAAAATTCATATTCCCCGCAAACTTTGTGATCCTGGATTACGAAGTTGACTTCAAAGTCCCAATCATCTTGGGAAAGCCCTTCCTAGCCACTGGGCAAGCACCAGTGGATATGGAATCAGGTCAACTCAAGTTTTAATTGAATGATGAAGAAGTCGTCTTCAACATTTGTTAGTCTATGAAGAGGCCTGATGATCTGAAAATGGAAGTTTGGGCAGTTGAAGAAGTCTGTGTAACCAAGTTATCCAAGTCATGCCGCAACAATAAATCAGGCATAACTTGGGAGGCAACCCAAGATATTTGATGTAATAGTAGTGCTTTTGTTTTGTTTTTAGCTTTTTGGACTTACATGTAGTTTCATTTCAGTGTTTTGGTTGGAATGTTTAGACGTTGGACTGGTGGCATATAGGGTAACAGTGTGTTCTATGAAGGTTACAAAGGTTCAAGGCTAAGTCAGCCATCTTGGGCTTAAAAGGCAACAAAAAGTGATTCTACAACTGTTTCTACGAGTCGTGGTTCACACCATGACTCATACACTAAATCATAGAACCTTTCTAGTGAGCAAATTATTGTGCACTCCAATCTATGAGCCAACTTTATGGCCCGTATATAAAAGTACGGGTCGTGAATGAGGCTCATGGACCCAAGGCAAGGTTCCTAAAACTATTTAAGTGTTGGGGGCTTCTACGACCCTATGTATGAGCTATATGTCCATGTACAACCCTTAGATAGTTCTATGAAGCCAATCTCTCAAACTAGGGTTTAGTCACACTATGGAACCATGTTTTACGGACCATAGAATTTTCTACGGCCCGACTCGATCAATAATATAAAAGAGGAGTAAATTAATTTTCCCCTTATTCTTGCCTTAATTCCCAAAAATACCCTCAACCTTCTTCTCCCCCTACATCTCGGACCACCGTCCGACCATCCCTCCATATTTTTTGGCAACTTTCTGGTGAACTCCGGCCACCAAGGCTCCCACCAATATCAGTCTCCTATTTCAATTTCTCAACTTTGTGATCCAAATTCGGTATGTTCTTGACTCTAATTTTTATATATCACCAAAAACTATATCATTAGGTTGGATTGTTGTTAGGTCTGGTGTCCGAAGTTCATGTACTTAAATTAGGTGTTGCCTGTGTATGTGAAAATGCTTATTTGAATTTAATTGAATAATCTCCTTTGGATTGAAACATGTAATGCCAAAAATTATTTTTAATGTGTTTAATGAAATGGGTCATGTCGTGTTTGTATGTCGTTGCTTGAAAGCATGTCGCCATATGTCATCGGAAGTAAATTGAAATAATTGTTTGAATAAGTGGCATGTGGTTGTGTGTGTATAAGTAATATCAGGAACTTTAATTGTTAAAAGGTGGTCGGAAGGAGTTGTTAATGTGCAAATTGATGTTTGACGGGGTAGTTTTATAATTGGCATGTGCGGGGTGTTGAGAGATTTTGGGAAATTGTTTGAGTTCATGAAATTGATGTTTCGATGCTATATACGATTGTTTTTTCTTGATTGTTGAGTGCATTTTGCGTCCCATTTGATGGACTTAGAAAACCCAAGCTCCTAGAAAATTTTCAGCACAAGGGTCTTCTATGGCTCATGGATTAATCCACGAGCCGTAGTTGCCCCTCGTGAGTAAAATCAGTAGCTTGGGGATGTCTGAGATTCCATCATATGAAACCTTCTACGGGCCTTAGTTTAGTCTATGGTTTGTAGACAGGTTTCGTAGGGTGATGCCTGTAAAACTGCTAATTCTAGAATTACATCTATGACTTAGTCTATGCCCGTCAAATGTTCTATGAGTCTTACCTGGTCTCGTAGGTGCAGTTCCACTAACTAGCTTTACTTTACCCTGCCACCTACGAAGTCCTTCTATGGCCTGTAGTTTTCTCTACGGCTCATAGACGAGCCCTCGTAGGTTCTTTTGTCACCTTTTCTAGTATATTCTTGCTTTTCTTTCCTATACTTGTAGGGCTAACCGATATGTTAAATGTATGACCTTCAGGTACCATGGCCCCAAAACCAAGGGGAGTGAGATTCAGGCCATGCAGAGGCGTTTGAGAGATGAGCCCTCAGGACACCCCGAATACTTTTGAGTTTAGTGGGTCCTTCGAAGGCTTCAATGTCTAGCCAGATGTGGGCACCAAGTGACCACAGACATGAGCGATCGCCAAACAGACAGGGAAACCTCAAACTTAGGCCATCGTGGTCCTCCCTCCCAAGTCTGACGAGGAAGGAGGCAGGGCCGGCAACTCCGTACAGATGACTTCCTCTAGAGAGAGATCCGAGTCCATATCTAGAGAAGAGTCAGAGTCTGAGTCTTCTTCTCTACCCCCAAGCACCACCCTCGCCTTCGAATATATTGTCTAACCAGTGGTGTGTGCAGCATGTAACAGATATACCAGGACGACCTCCAGTAGGACGAGCAGCGTCGACAGGCCCGTACTATATTTGAGGAGCCCCGAATCATCACTACTGGTATGGATAGTTTCCTCGAACTCCAAGAAACCATAGCCCAATACAGCTTACAAAGGCTAGCGGCACCATCGAGAAAGTACTCCCCATCGATGGTTAGAGAATGTTATGCATCATATGCCGCCACCATCTTGGAATCAATCTCTAAGGGGAAGAGGCCCTTTACTCAGCTCTAGTTGACACACACGAGGGTAAGGGGAGTTCATGTCTACATATCAAAGGCCTCTATCCACCGTATGCTTTTTGGTCCCAAGTATCAGGCCCCCAGGACCACAGCTGAGTACGACCACAGACTGGGGAAGACTCTAGATAACATATTTATGAGAGACTAGGTCCACAAGGTCGCATTGATGAGATAGGTCACTGATCATATTGCTAAGCAAGGTCAGGACTCTGAGTGGGTATCTACTTCATCAGTGTCTATAGTGAAGGCATCCCTCAGCTTCACCAACAAAATTTGGTGGACTGTTGTTATATCATAGATCCGGCTGACACATGTAGACAACACTGTGATACCGAATCGCGTCGTTTTAGTTGTTGGCATCTTGGTTGGCTATGACATTGATTGGGCTTTCCTGATAGCGAAACAAATTCATGAGGCGGTCCTAAAGAGGTCTACCTCTATCCCCTTCCCGTGTCTGATATGTCGTCTATGAATAGCAGCAGGGGTGGAGATTCTTTACCACTTGGACACACATATTAAGGTTTAGAGGACACTGGATGTCAGCCTGATAAAGGCTGATGAGAATCTAATGGCCCTCCAGAAAGCACCACAACCTCCAGTTCACATGCCAAAGATGTTCACCGTAACACCACTGTCTGAGCCTCCATCTTCCACTACTGCTTCTCCCACTACTGAGGGGACCCCACAGACTGAGGTTGATATAGAGGGGGTTCCACTACTACTACTATAGAGCCAGAGGTCGTGGTGACTCAAGCTTCACCCATCGGCATGGTATATGTGTCAACAACATCCATTTAGGCCCTGGCAGAGAGGCAGGCATGCACTGAGTCCCAGTTGACTCAGTTGTTACAGCAGATTAGGCCTTGGGTTCACCAAGACATCTCAGAGGTTGAGGCACATATGCAGATGCACTTTGTGGCTACTATTCAAGAGAGGCCCACACTAGTATATAGCCGCATTGTATGTTTGAGAGGCAAGTGGAGCAGAGCCTCAATTCAGCCCAGCCTGCTGACTGACATCTATTTGGCCAGAGATCCAACAGATTTGATACGATATGAGGGCAGCAGCATCAACATCGTTTGTGCTTCCTCCGTCTTATCCCAGTGAGGCAGTTGTTGATCTATTTGGCCTGAAAATACACCACTCCCTTCCCTTGAGAAGAGGCCTCACCTAGGGAATGATGATTCATATGCTGCAAGGCGAGAGATGGCGATTACAGAGGAAAAGCAGCTCGACGTTGCAAGACTTCGCTCCATGCAGGATGAGGAGACACGACAGATGCGTGAGTTAGAGAGGATGAGGGGTGTTGGACACTCCAAATAGGCTGCCACTACTGAGGACACCACCAGGAAAGTTGAGGGTGGTCAGAATCAGCCAGAGACAAGTGCTTAGACACCCAGGTATATTTCTTTTTGACCCCTATGCTTTGATCTAGTTATATTTTGTGCATTGAGGACAATGCAAACCTTTTTTGGTTGGGTGTGGTATTTATAGGCCTTGATAAAGTCTGAGTAACTTTGGCTTATAACTATCCTAAATTTTGAGTCTGAGGGGTTTTCTTGCTTATGTTCTTTTTCCTCAAGGACATTTATTTTCTATTGAACCGGCATGTTTAGGATGTATAAGTTGTATAAATAGCATATTGTACTAAATTATATGGCATATGTTGGGTTTTTTTGTAAAAAATGGCACTCATCAAATTTTGTGTTAGGTAGTTTTGATAACAAACATGTAATATCAATAATTAACAGTGCTTCAACTGATAAGTAAGGTTTAAATTAGATGAAAAGCATGATCTGAGAGTCTGTGTTGATAGTCTAGTGAGTACCAAGTGTGTGTGAGCTTCTTTGCTTAATTCTTATATTGTGTTTCAATTCAAAACTTGACCTGTTACTATGACTTAGACTGTATGTTAGTTGGTTAGGAAAGGATCTTAGGCCATTGTTCATATTTGTCCACTTAGCCTAAATAACCAACCAAATGCTTGATGTATCCCTTGATCTCAATATTTGAGCTTTGTATGTACCCTCTTCTTTGTACACACCTAAGTAACCTAACCTTGTTGAATGTGAAATCCTGAATTCTTCCATGGTCCTTCCATGAATATTGTGCACCTTGACTGAGGCAAATAACTTAAGTTGAGGGTGGCTACCAAAAGTGCCCCTGGTTCATAGGTTGGATATTATGCACCTCAACTCAGGCCAAAAGTCTTAGTTGAGGGTAGTTGGTGTAAGAAAACTCACACTAAATGGGTTGGAAGCTAGTGATACATGAAATGGGCGAGGGAATGTTCTAAAGGTGCAAGAAAAATAAATAGATACCTAAACAGTGAGCTAAAAAGGAAAAGAATGTGAAAATAAAAGTAAATGAGCTAAAAATGCGAATAAAGCATCCACAAAGGTTTAAAATAGGATAAGGGGAGAATGCGTTGAAAAATAATAGTCTTGGTAGGGAAAAAGTGTAGAATAACGTAGTGTCAAGGAGGGCCATTAGTCATATGTTCCTAAAACATCATATCAAAGCCTCCTAAGTCTATGTTATAAGCCAAGAAAGTCCTATAGTGATCTTAGTCCAAGTAGTCGAAGGTCATAGTTATGAGTATAGGGGCAAACATATGGTATTGAGCATAGTGTTTGAATATCTATTGTGAATGTGAGTGATTTTGTTTAGTCCCAAGCATACAAAATTGCAAATATTGTCATGAGTGGGATATGGGACTTCTTTTTGTGAGGGCACTTGCATTGCACTGTCGATTCTAGTCTATTTCAGTGATTGGATCTTATCTGTGGTTCCCTTGCTTGTCATAGTTGTATTGTCACATGTATTAATTTGCATTGGTTTGTTTGATGGCTATCTGATATGCATTGATGAGTTAGTGTGGGTATCTGTGTTTGAGTTGGAGAGGATGTATACCATAGATTGAGGTCTGTCTGTTACTATATTGCTTATGAAGATTGAGTTTGTCGCTTAAGGACTAGCAACAATTTTAAATTGAGGGTGTTAATGTACTGTCAAAATACAACACTTTTGATTCTTAAAACTTGGAATTTTGTGTGTTCTCAAAGTGATGTTAGTGATTTTGATGCGTTTTTTTGTTTGTTTTCCATGATTATAGGATTTGGCATGATTTTGGGCAAAGTGTTGCTGAGTTTTTGAGGATGTACGAAGCACTCTACGGGCCATGGAAACTTCCATGAGCCGCAGAGGGGTTTCTTGGTTGAGATCCAGTAAAGGGCCTATTTTCTGAAGTTGCATCCACGAACTGTCAGACGAGCCTTAGAACATTGTACGAGTCATGGATAGGGTTCATGCCTTAATGATCAAAATTTAAAAAGTTTCTGAAGAGTTGTCAATGAAACCCTATATGGGTTGTACGTCTGAATACGACCCGTAGAAATGTTTCGTAGAAGTGACACTAGTTTTTGAAGATTGAAAATACGAAGCACAGGTACGGGCTATGGAACTTTGTATGGCTCGTAACCCAGTCCGTAAAGCCTATCAAATTCAGTTTGCATATTTTGTTTTGAATTTGTATTTTACTTATTACAAATAGGTGTTTTAGGTTTTTTTAGATAGGAAAGGACATAGAGACATAAGAGCGAGTTGAGAAACACCCTTGTGACTTCATAATTGTGATATTAACACCAAAAACATCACTTTGTGATTTCTAGTGAAGAATTAGGAATTTCTTGTTCTTAAATTCATCATTGTAAATGTTCATTAATGTTATTCTATATCATGATTCTTTCATCTACTATGATTATACATAGCTAAATCCACAATTAGGGTTGTAGGAACCATGAAGAACTAACAAGATAAAATCAAATAATCCATAATTCTTAGAAAGTGTGCATGTGTGTGTTAATTAACTTTCTTCGTTTTGATTTTTTTTAATGGTGGCCAATGTTAGAACCCGCCTAATTCTTACTGACTAAATCAAGGTAGTAATGAATAAGAAAAGAGATTAATTAATAGGATTCGATATGATCCCTCTCGTCTAATCAACCAAACTAGATCAAGGGGAAGTTGTACTGAAACAATAGGTAAGGCTTAGCAATGTCACACTGCAGGGATGGATCAAATCATGTAGTGAAATTTACCTCTCGGCTGGATCAAAGGATTTGGTAAACTTAACTTACCGTTCTGCACGCTATACACTAGAAAATATTACGATTATCTAGTGATACTGAGTTAGGGAATCATGGGAACACAATACCCTAGTTACTTCTCTTATTGTTTTCACAACACTTGCTTCTAGTTTAGGTGTACTTTCTTGTAATCACACAAACCCCCCTTTTGGGAGATAAATAGGTTAATTCACTTGATTTGCTTGCAATTACTCCAAGTCTAGTCATATTCCTTGTGGGATTCGACCCTAACCTTAATTAGGTTATACATCTTGACAACGACCACTTAACCCTTCAAAAGAGAGGTGTAGCTTGGGCGACATCAGGCTATGAGATGTTTAGGAACTTTCCTGTGTTGTTTATTTTGTTGCGCATCTTGTCAACGGTTCTGTGATTTCTAAGAATTTAGCTCTGTTCGTTCCTCCGCATGGATGCCATGTAAAGGCTAGACTCTAGGCAGGAGTACTATATCGTCAATCCCATATAAGAAGCCGCCTGAGCCTGTTGAGTAGAGGCTAGATGCCCTCGAGTTATAACGGCTAGATAAGGAAGCTTGCAGGCATTGAGAATGTACAAGGGCCTCAGAGGTAGGCTTCAGGATTAGTACTTAGTAAGTGGTGGCTATGTATTGTGTTATGGGAGATCTTGTTGAGGCTGGAACTCAGTGATACTTTTATTCATACGTCAGCTATTGGTTAAATGTTGTATGGGCTGTGAGCACTTTTGATAGAGATCATGAAAGGCGAGATAAGTTGTGACTAAGGTAAGGCTAAGCATTGGTGCCCTCTGGATACCTGTATTCGATTATTTACCTACTGGTTTGACCTTTTGGGTTTTCTGATGTTGATGAGTAGGTTATGCCTAGTAGGATTCTGAGTAATTATCACATGTGTTACGATTATATCATGTTGGTGGCTGATGTAAAGCCAAAGCCCTGTGATTTATATGTATAGTCATTTCAATACTTGACCACTAGAACCTGATACCGGTGCCTAATGTATTTGAGAGGCCGTTTGTATATCATACCCTTAGCCACACCTTGTTCCTCCATTCTTATGATTTTGTTGTGGTAATATTGTTGATATGTGGTTCTCCCAGTTCATTGTGACTGGATTATAGGATAAATGCTATGCCTGGAGGCTTAGTTGGATCGTCTATTATTGTATCATATATTGTTGCATTATTAGCTGAGCTACCGACCCCTCTACCCTAGGGATTTGTTATGATTGTTAGTCAGCTGGGACTGTGTTATCCGAATTCCTAGCTATGCTTTCTAGTGTGGATGTTGATCACCTTGCCGGGTTGCTTTATATTGAGTTGAGGTTTGACAAAACGAAAGCACTTTTTCACTCTTTCATATACTAGGGGATTTCATCAATGTCTACTGGAGGAGCAGCAATGAAGGCGATCAATATATAGTGATCAGTTATGATTGTATCAGTTGCATTGCCTATCTGACTGCCCATTTGAGTATGGGTTCTGGGTTTCTTTATCCCCGAGTCAGATATTAAGGTAGTAAAAGGTCTCTTTTTATCAGTGAGGGATTAGTTACGATGATTCTTCAAGATTTTGATACACTGGTTGAGTGATATTGCCAAATTGCATCAGTTTTGATATGCCTTGGGGGTAGATTGACTTGCTTCTATGATGTAGTTGTCGATATCATACTTCGGTTGGCTGGGTTGAGTCTACAGAGCTAGGCTCGTGCAGTATAGCCTTGCTATAGGATGCCTTAATCAAGGTCTATGGTATTCAAGATAGGCTAAAGACACCTTAGAGTTAGCACCCGGGATTATGCGGACCCTGAACGCCGATTTGTACAGCTTGAGATCAGAAACAGAATGGTTCTGAGGCAGGTTAGGCTAGTTGCATCTGAGTTAGCCCTACCTCTAGCTTGTTTGGCTATACATTCTGCTTCCCCGTATCGATGTTGAACCATTGTGTTCTGGATGAGATACATGCACTCCAGTATGATTCCATTGAGTTAGATGATTGTCTGATACTACCAAGGGAGGCTTTGGCGGAAGAGATTCTGGGGGTTGTACCTGGAGCTAATATAGCCGTTGCGAGTGGCTGATAGTGGTTGTTGGGCTGGCTATTGTGCCGACAACATGAATTTGGTGACTTATAAGCATTAATGGCTACTATTATAATTTTCTGACAAGAATTGATTGTTAATCGCTACAAAATGGGGGTCGAATGGTAACCGCTATTGAGGACCATGTTTGAGAAGTGACATACGGATGTCTGAGTACGAAGGGAGGTGCTGAGAGTCATTTGCGTGGGCGGCTTGTTAGGTATTTGGTGCATTTGTGAGTGTTCAGTGGCGATGCCGGGTGAATTGGACAGCAAGGAAAAGGGTTTTTGTCCCTGTGTGTAAGTGTGAGCCTATTAGCCATAGTTGGCCAGACTAGCCTGTGGGTTGGATTTCTGGATAGCAAAAGAACTACCAGAACACTTGTGGGATATGGAGCCTGCTTATGACCGACATACCCATGGTGCAGACTAGGTCCTATAATTATGCCTGTGTTGTACTTTTGTAGACGAAAGTCTTATTAGTGGGGGGATGTTGTAATGACCCTCCAGGTCTGTACTTTTGTGACTTTTCTGTTGGTTTGAGCTTCTATATGGTAACCTCAGACCTATTATGGTGTATTGGGGCTATTGGAATGGTTGGTAGTGGTTTTGGTGCAGAACTGTGAGTTTGCGAGTTTGTGAGAAGCTAAAGCTACAAAAATAGGATTTCTGTCAAAAACCTAGTAAACAACCTCAAAATGGAATTCTGAAAGTTTCATCAGTTTCGGAATGGCGAATTTGTGCTAGGAGGGTGGATTTTTCAAGGATGAAGGATTCCGATTTGATTTTGAGCTAAAAGTTGCAAAATGAGTTCTACTTGTCACGCTCTAAGTCCCATTAAGGTGGACTGGCACCCGTTGCCGACAAGGCTCGGGAGAACCAACATATAACTATGCACCTACTACGAACATTTTAAGAAGTTTCCATATTCAACATGCTTTAAAAAAAAGTAAACAGTATTAACAAGCCCAAAAGGAAATGCATAACACTAGGTCGTTGAAGCCACAATGTCTAAAGTACGACACTTGACCACATTTTACTTTACATAGTCTACAAAGCCTCTACATAAGGAACAATATTTATATGGGCCGGGACAGGCCCCACCTCATGACAACCTAAACAATACAAAATATAAGCTCTAGACACGCAAAGCCCCGAAGTAACCTGGAGCTCAGTAATAGCAGCTAGAAGTCCTGTACTTCTATTGGGGAGATCTAGTAGCTCATGTACCGGCAACATGAAATGTATGTCCCCCGTAAGAGACGTCGGTATGGGATAATGTACTGAGTATGTAAGGTAGGAAATACTGTATATGAAATAAGAATTCAAATAAAATCACACACTGGTATGCAAGGACAAAAAGACCACCTTTAGTCATACTGTGGAATTATGTACTTTATGTCCTTTTTATTACTTTACCTTTCTTTACTGTATAATCTATGCACAATATATCATGTAAATGACCAGCTGATCAGTGGTAAATCAATGTCGGGATCGACCCATGCTAGGCTTTTCTTTCACCCCTAGGATACCCCCCGTAATATGGGATCGACCCATGCTAGGTGATTCTTCCACCCCTGGGATACCACCCATTAATAAGCAACTTCAACTAATCTTTTATTTACTTTTGAGATGATTCTTTTGGTGGACATAACATTTAGAGCTATAGGAATATAGACACAACATGTGACATATAAACAACTATACAAGATAATACCACAATGAAAAGAGAGTTACGCAACTAATAAAACGTGTAGGAGATTAAACAACACATGGACTTTATTTGGTAAAAAGGAACTCATGTATCTTTGGTATCCAAGTACGTATGCAGATTTGACAATGGCTATGTATGGGAACATATGAACATAGTAAAGAGTGGAGACACAGTTATTAGTTATGTTGAAGTTGGTAAGTGCCTTTATATACCAAGGAAGAACCTAAATTTCATGCCAAGTAATAGGAAATCAAGTAGCCTTACATACGTCGTGATACTATGTCGTTATTACCTCGGAGTAGTATCCTTTTCCTCCAAATACTTATCTACAATATAGTACGTGATAAAACTAGTATTAGAAGCTAATAAACACATCTTGGTAGTCCAATTTCACCCAAAAATAATATCCGAGCAGCAAGCTCGTAATTAGTAACCAAAGAGTATTCTTTCAATCTTTCCACTCCTAATCGTATTTTCTAATACACATTCTCATATACATTTCATATCCAACTTGTTTTAGTCCCATAATAGTGTTACAACAGCTCATAAAGTACCACATACAACAACTCTACACAACACGCAAGTAGGTAATGTAACATTACGTCCTTTCACTACATTTCAGTGTCAACCATTCCAAATCTGTTTCAACCTCAGCCAAACTGCCTTTAACATATTTACACACTAAAACAGTCCTAAAACAGTCCAAAAGCAGTCCCTAAGTAGATGTAAAACATGAGGCAACAATTTTCAATATTCAGTCCACAAATTCTTACTAAGAGCGCAATTAAGATATCATATAAGAACTCATTTTTGCGGAAAATAAAAATAGTATAGCAGCCTTATTTCATCAGTATGGAACTAATCCTTATTAAAAACATAAATATTACTTCATAATCCAGCAAACCAACATGAGAAAAGCCTCTTAATAAACAAGAAAAATGTACAACAATCTTTGGAACACATGCTGTCCAAAATTCCTGCATAAGTACAACCAGCATACTCATATTTTTCATGGAAAATTTATACTAAACCATAGGTATTTTTTACTTACCTTATCCCTCAAGGATCAGGCACTCTTCAAGAACCCTAAAGGTGTGCCTTGTCTGCTTTACAAAGTGAAGAGAGAGCAAGGAGAAACTTGGAAAGAAATCTGATTTTTTTGGCTAAGTGAAAATGACTTAAATTGTTGGTTTTTAATCCCTTTTCAAGGGACACTTTTGGCCGACTTTCTTTTGCATTTCAAGCCTTATTTTATTAAGGTAGTGATGCAGCAACTTGGCACTTTCACTTGGGCCTTTTGGGCTTCAATTGGATGGGCTTTGCTGCAAATATTTCTCTTTTACACCCACTTAGTTTGGGCCCTATTGTGAATTGGGTTGTGAATGTAATTTGGCCCTTTTCCTATTCATCTTAGGCTGAAAATGTTTCCCATTTATGATGCCAAACCATGGGCCCAAATGACATTCTTAACTCGGGGTTCATTCTTTATCGGACTTGAACAAATTTGGTATTGGGCCTCGTCTCCATCTACCTAGCCTATTTAAGCTAAGCACGTGGGTGACTCACCTGCTAGCTTCCTAAGTCCCACAAGCACCTCACTTCTTTCACTTCATTTAAGGTCACGATCTCCTCAATTTGACTTAAAACTCATATACACTCGGTCAACTTGAGCGTTAGACATACATATAGTCCTCTAATCTAAAATTCAAGCACTTTTTAAAAATGTATGCTGATTTGACCCCGCCATATCATATTTCATATGCATCGGACTAATATATGTAAGATGTGGGGTGTTACACTACTAGAACTAAAAAGGGTGTTTCTGTAAAACCCAAGCTAAACGCACTCAGAATGGAAATCTGATGGCATGGTTAGCTTTGAAATGTTTAAAATAGTCTAAAATGACCCTTCGTCAGTTAACAGGGACATCCGGTTGCATTTTGACCCCCTCAGTTCTTCAAGCTAAAATTGGCTGGGAGGAAGTGGGACCCTTATTTTTCCATAGAATGCTTCTTTGGGAAATTGGACTACACCATTGGATCCGGAACATCGAAATCCATGAGGTTGCATTATTTATTTGCGTAAAACGGACATTGGGAGCCTCGGCAATGCCCGGGGAAGTTTTTGGAATTGTTGGTGGAAGCAGCAGGTGCATAGGCCCACGTTCGTGCCCGCATGCACAAGTTCACACAGAATGGCACAGGTGTCGTGCCCACGTGCTCGCATTCGCATATGGCATCGTGTTTCTGGCCTATATAAGGCCTGGTTGCGAGGCTTGGATGAGAAAAACTTCTAATGGCCATAAAAAGTTATCCAGAGCTCCGATTTTGGCGATTCAAAAGCCTAAGTGACTTGGATGTTTTCAAGGATTGTTGTGGCAAGTATTTCGAGGCAAAACTACCATTTTAACTGATTTCATTCTCAGAATTTATAAAAACTTTACACGTTTATATCTTAGCCATTTGTCAACGGAATTAAGTGAAATTTGAGCCAAAATTGTTCTAAGTTCCTAGACTAATATTGTGGTATGCTGGGTATTCACTAATTTTGTTTGATTTTTGCAAATTTTGATCGAGAATGTTTTGAAAAGAATATTTTTCCAGTGAAGTTTTTAACTTCGTTTTTGGGCCGAAATTTTGGTTATGGACTCATGGTGACGTAGGGACCATTTTTGGGGAAATTGTTTGGTATTTGAGGTGTGGGCCGTATTTTCCATATTTTAGGCTCAATTGATATATTTTCACCCATTCTTTCAAGATAATACAACTATTTTGGTCGTGTTGACATGGTGAATTATATTTTTAATAGCTAACCAGCATTGGAAAGTAGTTCAGAAGGGAAAAGCTCAAGCATACTGACTCAGAGCACGAGACATCGGATGCCAGGTAGGCTAGGTTTTCTCTAACCTTAGACTGAGCTAAAATGCTTGCACATTGAGTTAGGAATGTATAGAATTATACTGTGAATGAGTTGAGTTGTGGGATTGATGTTGTATATAGCTGGTTGTGAATCCATATGTGTTATATATGGTGATATGGGGCTTTAGTATTTGTATTGGTGGTTGTGTTAGTTGTAGCTGTCATACTGTCTGAGTTTTTACACTGTTTGGCTACAAGACGGCTCGAAAGAGGCTAGTTGGGCTGCCAACCTGTGACAAGTATGTACGCTGAGCTTGAATCTTTCTTTTATGTGTGTGTGGTTTGAGGGGACCTAAATATACTAGCTATTGAGGTTGACTTGTGATTACATGCTACCCTGTGGACTGAATCTAGCATCTATATCTGGTTAGTATGTATATGCATGATGCGGTTCCGGTAGTTTGTATATGTTTTGAGTAATCGTGATAGAATTTCCTATTTAAACATGATTCTGTGCTTTCCCGTAACTTATATATGATCATGTATATCGCCATTATCTTTTATGTACTTGTGCAACTAATTAGTGACCGTAGAAACACACTATGTTCTGGGAGTGGTTATAGTTGCCCTCCTAAGGGAGCATTGTAATCTATGATACCAGATGTGTTACTACTGAGCTACGGGTAGCTTAGAGATAGGAGTGTGAATCTGGTAGCGAGGTATCCTACGTGCTTCATGGGGTTATTCGTGATGAAACAATAGCTATGTGGATTCGTCTTGGGAACTAGCACCCTGTCTAAAGAAGGGCCCATTACTAGTATGCCAGCACATGGTTACCCTGTGCGAAATCCTTGATAGTAGCTAGGCTGCGATATGATTTTGGGTTGGTGACACGCTTCTAATTATCTAGACTCTTGGGACTTAGCTTAGGTTATACCTACGCTTCACTATGAGTTGCTTTACATAAAGAAAAGTCCTGGTAAGGAATGAATATGAGCTAATGCCTAGGGCAGACATGTGTATTGACTTAACATGTATTCGTATGAGTGTGTATGGCTTGTTATTATAGAAATATGCTGACTAGGAGATTGGGCATTGATTATATGCCGTAGATTCGACATGTCTGGCACTAGTGATTATAGGGAGGCCTGATAAGGGTTGCATATGGGTTGATACTATGAGATAGGTACGTTTCCAGACTTATACTGTTGTCTGTGAGAATATGCTACTATTGTTATTGAGATACGATAACTATAAGGCTACTTGTAAAATACTTTCCATACTGCTACTAGTTTTGGATTTAGATATGTTTTTATTCAGCTTGGTTGTTGTGGGGGTTTATGATATAGTTGTTATTATCATGCTACACTTTTGTTACCTATGGTTGGAGGGATTATTGCATGTTAGACTTGGTCTTATTACTAATTATTAAGATATACGATCCCGTGTATTGTGCCTAGCTATTGGACTCTAGTTCTGGGTATTTGAGATAGGGGTGTAGTTGTTATCATTAGACGGATGGTGATATTGGAATACTGATATTATGAGCATTGTTGCCTATGTTGAATCTGGGAGCAATATGACTTTGGAGCTCTAGATTCAGATGGATTGTTTGAGTAGGTAATTGATACCTCGAGTCCTAGATGACCCCGGTCACTGTTCAAGCATCGACGGCCATGCTCGAGTATCCGAGTCCACAGGTTATGTGCCTCGTGTTTTGAATTTTGGTGGTTGTGCCTGAGCGTCGGGCTTTGGATGTCGACTCCTAGGACCGAGCACCTGTCCATCTATTGAGTCGCGGAACCAACAATTTATGTATACACTGATTTATTTGGGTTGAGGACCCCGCTGATTCCATTTGGGGGCAAGGCTTCGTGATTGACACTGTGATGATGAGACATAATTGATTATGCTAGGGGGATCTTCCTCTCATGGGGGATACGTCCCACTTACATTTATGGTCAGACCACTTGGCCCTAGATGACTGCCCGACCAGAGGCCAGGTCGAAAGACCCGAGGTTCGAGTCCACGGGTGATATTAAGGGTTCAAGTCCCCGTGTGGTACTAGTTCCAGATGGATCGAGGACTCGGTTATTGTTGTGGTGTTGGAGCCAAGGGCCCGATTGATTACCCATGGATCCACTTACCAATTCACACCCTGATTATGTGTGGGTATACATCCTAGGCTTTGGGAGGCTGAGGGGGGCTGAGACACAAGGTCCTTACACCCACGTATAGCCGACCCTTGATTTTATGATATGAAGAGTCGGGCTCTATGAAGGTTCTGTGGGGTTTCAGTGATTATGTGTCAGTTATCTTATGTGTGGGTGTACCGCTCCAGCTTATGGGGGCCCGGGTGGCGTACAAGCATAGTTACTAGGGCCTTGAACCTGCATACAATGTTATGCCTCAGTTGGACGTGGTTGTGATATGGGCCTATGCGGTTTTCATCTGTAGGTATCAATGTTCATCCCTTGGACTGGTATAGTTGTGGGTCGAGGGTTTCTAGATATGCTTATGCTTTGATCCGAGTTAGATTTGCTACATTGTTGTAGTTCTTTATGCATTTGAGCTTTCTATATGTTCACCATTTCATTCGGTCGGTTGATGATGCCTACTAGATGCCTTTTTTGGTACTCGCTCCTACTTTCTTCATCTTCCCATGGTGCAAGTCTAGGTATGGGCTATGGCTACTGAGTTGGGGAGTTTTGAGAGTGCTCAAGAGACTTTTGGTGAGCACCGGCAGTTCTGGTTACCTTGCAGTCTCCTTCCTTTTGAGCCATCTGTTGTTTCTAGGCATTTGGCCTTACACAGTAGTGTTATGTATTTGTAGAGGCACTCTGGTTATTATACTATTATGGTTATTGATGTGTGTGTGTGTGTATATATATACATATATATATAAGATATGCCCTTACATCTATTGTAGCTCTATACAGTTGACTTCCAGGTTTTGGGTAGGTTTTGGCTATTATATTATTATTGTGTTGATTTGGACTTGACTAGTTGCTAGGACAGGTACCCTGTGGGTCGAGTGATTGGCTGGCCTGTAGATGGGATCTAACAGTGCCATCATGACCGGGACCAGGTCATGACATTATTATACATATCAGCTATCATTTATATTGCTATTACATATACTCTTGAACGGATGCATTGGAATGCACATATCTTATATTGACTAGTTACATTGGTATGCAAATATCTTATTCTCGATTGGTGGCATTGGTATGCATCTATCTTATACTTGACTAGATGCATTGGTACACATAGATCGTACTCTTGATTAGATGGGTTGGTATGCACTTATCTTATTCTTGACTGGTTTCATTGATATGCACACATCTCATTGCATCTGTACCATTTGAGATATTATAATATATTGAGACAGTTCATAATGGCATGCAATGCCTTGAGACACTAAAGTATGTGGCTCGTGACTCCTCGAGATACTTCTGATTATGGCTCGCGATGCCTCAAGATACTTCTGATTATGGCCTAAGTACATGCCATACGATGCCCTTGGGTTCTATCTTGTAACTTCGGCTTGATAGATGTGTACATCGGCCCCGCGATGTCGTTGTTCCACCTCACACATGGAATGTGACACCATTGCATTTATGTATTGCATTGCATTACATCATTGATTGTGTTTACTGTCTTACTTGTCTCTATTCATGTTTATATTATGTACTAACCCCATTGATACAGGTGATAGGATTCTTCATCATTACATATTTGTTCGATTTCTCTTATCCAGTCGGTTGAACCTACAGGGTACATTTCAGTGTACTCACCCCTACTTTGATACCTCCCTGCAGATTGCGCACAAGGACCCATACAGGGTAGCTGATTCACTCTGGCAGAGCTTTCTTCAGTTAGCCAGATCTTAGCGGTGAGGCTCAGACTTTGAGTTATCGTGGATCTTTGAGTCTTCTGTTATTGCTTCTTTTCGACTATGTATCAAATACTATTAGCTTTGTATTCCATTTGAGACAATTGTATTTACTCTTGGTACTACTTTAGATGCTCTTGTATTCATAATTCCATGCTTTGTGATTTCATATGTTATGATGTAATTGTTTCTGCTTTACTTTATTTTCTTTAGTTGCGATCCAATTTTGGGTCGTGATAATTTTTTAGACGAGATTATTATTGTTGTTGTTGTTGTTGTTGTTGTTGGAGTAATGAGAAAGAGGAAAGGGGAGGGGGCAGGGGAGAGGAATGACGGAAGTATATTTCCATCATGATTTGTTTCCTTAGGTCATAATGGCACCTACTATAACCCATAGTAGGTAAGCCTAACCCCCAACCCCCCAGTCTAGAGCCATAGGTGGTGGACTCAAGAGGGATAATATGATGAACAAGCATCCACAGAGCAATCTCTAGCCTCTAAAACTTACTGGAAGTATATTCCCAATGATATAATTACAACTAATCTCTGTCAATCGGCTATGGAGAAAACATGGAGAAATCTAACACTTAGTCCTAAATTAGACAATACCTACTTATAGGCTAAATCATATGAAAATCACTATACCAAGGCTATAACATAGGTTCCACACTAATAAAGGATACTACACCTTCGAGATTCCCGCCCACAACGAACAAATAAACTAAGGATCAAATCCAGAATCAATACTTAGGTACAAATTCAATTACCATAATAAATATAAGACGAGACAATTAAAGTAGGCTAACAATGCTAAATTAAGGCTTAATTGATTATTTACCAATCAATCCTATACTTTCATAAAGGCAACCTGGCCTAAGACTCATACTAGAACCAAGAAGTAGGAAATAAGGATTTAAACCTAGCTTGTCATATATAATCTCAACTACGTGCAATTTATACTACACAATAACCTTATAAAGCTCAATTAAAAGAAGAGGGGTCGTAGCCTACCTCGAAGCCGAACATGCACGCTCCAAGTCCACTTCATGGCATCCTTCCCACTTTGAATTCAACTCCAAATACTTTCACTCTATCAAAATATTAATCACATCATCAATACGAAAGTTTTGATACTAAATTCGCATTTTGACAAATGGGCCCAAACAAAATGATTCTAAATGTATTATAGGACGTGTACCCCAAAATGGGGCAACAATTGATGTCCATAATGGAAGAAATCAACTCAACTAACAAAATCACCATTAAAGCTAAAATTGAGCTAGGGCAACTCCTTTTAGAGTAGAAATTACCTCAAAATAATGCCCTGCACGCTTCCTCGAACACCTCCACATGAAGCCATGATCCCCATGAATCCAATGCCATGATCCCTATGAATCCAATGCACTTGGAATCTCTTAAAATAGACCTCTACGGCTTTCAAAATCGCAAAAGGAAAAAGAGGGTCGGGGACTAGTTCACATACAGGTCTTAACATGAAAGGCTAAACAATGGACTTCCGTGAACATGGAGGGTCAGACCAATAAAGCTCTGCGAATGCGGTGCCCTGGCCCACAAACACAACCTGGCACACATGAACGTTGAGACCAGACAAAACATATCTCCACGAACGCAACACTCAGGCCTGCGAATGTGGAGGCCATTTTGGCTTGCACTAGATTTTGCAATAACAAGATTTGACCAAGTTCAATTCTTTGATGGGGTGCCCGAGATTCGTTCAGAACCCAGCGAATGCAAACAAATTATGTTACCCCATAAAATTCGGTGTTCCAAACTCAATGGCACATTCAAAACTTCCATTGGAGATTGTTTCAACTAAAAATGGGTCCCACATGCAATCTCCATTTTAACCAAATTCCATTGAGGGGTACAAAATGAGTCAAAATCCTCGGGGGTCAAACTAAAGGTTGTTCTAGACCAAACTTGACATTCAGGAGGTAATTGCACTATTAGAATTCTCATTTAAGTGTGATTTCTAAGAATGTTGACAAAGGCCAATCTTGGGCCAAATTTCACAACCAAAATGCTAAATGGTCTAAACTCACACCAAAAGCCTCAGTACTCAAGCCGATCATGCATCTAGACTAATTCAACCATTCTAGAGTTAATGAAACTATCTAAATCCTATTTTAAGGTCGTTTACCTACATTTTTTATCAAAGTCAACTTTTCCGGTTATAAGGATCTCCAAAATACGAAAAGATACACATAACTCAAATGAACGACCAGGCGACCAAACTGTCAGTGTCAGCAAGTTATAAATAAGTTGGGGTTGTTACAGAAAATCTATAAACCTTGGAATTTTTGAAGTAATTTAAAATGACCGAGAGAGTCATTACAACATCCACAACTAATAGGATTTCATCCTCGAAATTCAAGGAAGTCACAGTCCTAAGGCATGAAACAATGACAATGTTGGGCCCACATGTTGTGCCAGACCCATAGGCACCCCACAAAGCAAACAACGCAAGGACAAAATTTGAGTCTAGAAGAAAACCTCTAACTTGCTTAACGAACTCTAAAACTCTTCTAAAACTACCCTTATCACCAATCCCCACTCAATTGAGACAGAATTATCTAAAATTACAAGAACCACCGCGGAAAACCAAAACTACACCTAAAATGACTAAATTCTGCAATGCAAAATTATAGAAGAAACCAAACAGCCTTACCATCTAAATTACCTACCCAATTCCAATAATCTATCATCCCCATCTATTAGAGGAATTCTGCCAACCCTTATCCATCGTGAATATTTCAATGTCGTCTGAATCTCACCCACCAAACTTCACAACACTAGCTTTAAAGAATTAGACATACTATCTGATTATCAAAGAACAACAATAATAGGAACAAAGAACCTGCATAGCCCAAAAACTCAAATTTACACTTAGCCTTTGAAACCAACAACTTCAAGCTAAAATGACTCTTCCTTAAACTTATCACCCTCTTCTGAAAGGCAATCATTCTGCTAATAATGAGCTTGCATCAAGTCCAGCTCAAATGACCTAAAATAAAGAGATCTCTAGAAAATTACCACCAGAAGATCACAAGCTACTCTTTCGCTGAAAACCAAGCCTACCGAGTTCAATCCAAGAATTATTAAGTCATTAGACAACCAAAAAGGCATAATTGATTGACCGGTATCGGCCTAACAACACCAACTCTACTTACTAGCACCGCTACTTACCAAGTATGCCAAAACAAACTTCCAAGTATGATCCAAAACTCTCAAACTCCATGAATTATTCTAACCCTATCAGGTAAGTGAATTATTTATGCAAAGTTCTCATTCCTCAGCCAAATCCGAAACACTAACTTACTAGCCATACTTCTAAAAGAAACTACCACCACATCCGAGAACCAACTACACCATTAACGAGTCATATCAAGGAACCATACCTCCGAAATCCAGCTAGTCATACTTAGAACATGGTGGATCAACTCTCCTTCCAATTTTCTCTCAACTCAAACACAACCACCCATACTACCTCTCAAAACCAATCGTAAAGCTAACTTAGCCATCCGAACCATCATGAAGAAACAATCTAGCATAACCCTTTCACATGGAACTTCAAGCTCAAACATCACCATACTTGGAACGAACAGAGGTAATTCAATTTTCACCTTTCGAATTCAAACATAGTCATCCGACACCATATCACCCAATTAGCTGAAAAGATAACTTAACCATTAATTTAACATGAAAAGATGACCCAATCGTCACACCTCGGGAGGATACCCTTGGTGTGGCTACCACTCAAAAATCATTGCTGGCTCCTAAGCAAACCACTCAGCCTGATCACGTATTCAACCAATCGATAGCAGAAGACATCAGCAATTAAAGAATAACTCAATAGGAATATGACAAATAAATATTAATAAATAAAGGTCGTAGGCCAACAAAATCAAGCTAATCCAGTCGCAAGACTAGTAAGAAAAAACTAGCCAAAAATCTCTCAAATCAATAACTTCAACAATCTAGCCTATGATGTCTCTATCTATCCGCCTAAGTTGTCCCAATGACTGTTTCATGGCTATCCCAAATTAAAATATAAACAAATCTAAATTCTAATAGATAGATGATAGAAATGTGGAAATCCTCTAAAAGCAAAGAGGTCTCACCAATCAGCTAATCACAAATAGATCCTCAATGATGCACCCATTGATGATCTCTAATCCCTATCTTTGCATCATAAAATGATGTAGGTCCAAATGGATGTTAGTACATAAAATGTAAAAATATGTAAAATGGCATAATAAAATAAGCATCAAGTTAGAATAACACCAAGTCAGATATTCAAATCAAGAAGCAAAAGCTCAATCAAGATGTCAAAAGTCTAAAGTAAGAATGAAGTTTAGACAGGGACCAATCATATATAATCCAATCCAATCAGAGTACTATTAAGACCTATTTGGGAGTTTCTCTTATTTGATAATAATCATTTATGAGCGACTGATCGTACAATAATAGCTTTGATGTTTCCACAACCATCTAATACTTTGCTAGGGTAAAGGACGAATCAACTAATCAG
This sequence comes from Solanum rostratum, assembly GCA_029948455.1. Taxonomy (NCBI): domain Eukaryota; kingdom Viridiplantae; phylum Streptophyta; class Magnoliopsida; order Solanales; family Solanaceae; genus Solanum; species Solanum rostratum. Next base: position 51,949,087 of record CM057047.1, on the reverse strand, counting down.
GATCCAATAATTAATCAAGTCTTATTGTTTCAAGCCAATAAAAAAATAGGGAAACTTCGACTTAACAGTTCAATCCTCTCCTATGTTTGGCAGCGTAGTTATTGAGTTTAAGTTGGACTTTCCCTCACTCAGTTCGGTGCTTGATACTCCTTCCAAGACTCAATGCTCATAAACAATCAATTGCAATCGAACTACGTAATAACTTTCATAAGAAGTCTTATCAATTTCATCACAATCGAGCCTTTTGGATTATCAATCATACAATCAATTCTCAATCACATCTTTCAAGAGTAGTTTAGACATGCATTTATGACAACATTCAGTTCTACTCAATCATCCGGATTCAAGTTATGAAAACACAAAAGGGCATTCTAGCCTCATAAAGGTTACATTCTTATTCAATACCATTCACATTCAAAAATTTCACAATTCATGCTTCTAATCCCAATCAATGCATTTAGACATTTAAGTTTAAGAGACAATATAGCTAGAGTTTATGTAGTAAATGGTGCAATTTTCAGTTATTCAAGAAATTAAGTCATGAGAACTATTGATCATTTAATCGCATGCAAGAATATTCTACGATTTTAGGGAAAATCTCAAGGTAATATTCATGGGAGGCTCAGAATATTCACAATTCAATCAATCCTATTTATGGGGCACATCGAAGAACATAATCCATGTTTTAGATAGCCTTACATACTTGGAAGAGCAAAGCCTCTTAAAGAAACCTTTGGTCTAAACTTGAAGATGATAAACCCTAGCTTTTTTTAGAATTTTGAACATGAAAGTTTAATATTTTCAAGGGTTTTTGCATTAATGAAAGGTTATTAGGCTATATGATAGGCTTAGGAAAGTTAATTAAGGGTAAAAGGTCAAAAATATTATTTTGGACAGGTAAATAAATCATCAAAATTGAAAAAATACCTTTTAACGAATTCCATCGGCCAAATTAGCGGTCTAAATGTCCCATCGCCGAACCATTCGGCGGACCGCACACTGAGACCCTTTGGTGGCCTAAAATTTACATCTTTTGGGGAGTTTTTGGAACCATTCAGCAATGCAATTACGCGATCCGCCGAGTGCATTCACCAATGTGCCGAATTGGCACTCAGCCTACTGAATTGTACAACTCAAATATGATTCAGTAAAATGGCCATAAGCATTTACTCCAAACTCTACATAAAGAAAGCTTAGATGTGTTGAAATGATAATTTAAAGACCTTTAATTTGATAGGTTATGGGTCACTTAACGCGTTATGTGCTGAGAGATATCGCTATTTGAAGTTGATCTTATATGAACTCAAATCAAAACTTAGTCGATAGAAATGTTTTTTAACCTGGATTGACTTGTGAGGTAACTTATGATCATAAACCACATTAGACACACTTAAATTAATTAGGAAGGGAACTTAACATACATTCATAACTTTGAAGTTGTTGGATCACCTAACTTTATGGAATCTCACATCAAAATTCAATTTGTAAGAAAGGTTTCAACTCAACTTTATGCTAAAGGAGTTTTGTTAGCTTTATTCATCTCAAATTTGTTATCCCCCTATAGAATTGGTCTTGACACTCATATTCAAGGTTAGAATCACTCGGTATGGTCCCATACGCATAAGAGGAAAGTTCAAATCTTAGCTTAGAAATTTTTAAGGTGTTACAATGTATCCCCTTTGGGGTCATTTGTCCTCGAATGGTGATTAAGCCAAGGATGGACTCAAACCACGGATGGCGATCAAGACTCAATCACTCAAACAACCAAGCAGTCTAAATAATCGATTACTCATCGCAAGAATGAACATATCAACTCAAGTCAAGAGTAAGAATATTACTTTCAACATCATCATTGATGGGCACGAATAGATGCGGGTATTTGGCTTTCATATCTTCCTAAGCTTCCCATGTGACTTTCTCAATGAATTGACTCTTCCACAAGACTTTGACTGTGTCAATCTATTTGGTTCTCAACTTACGAACCTAGCAATAAAAAATCTATACTTGAATCTCCTTATAGGACAAGTTATCTTTAACTCCAATACTATCAATAGGGATTACCAATGAAGGATCTTCCAAACTTTTCTTCAACACTGAGACATAAAATACCGGATGAATGGTGGCTAACTCAAAAGGGAAGTCTAACTCATAAGCGATATTCCCAACCCTCCTTCCAATCTGGTAAGGACCAATGTATCAAGGACTCAACTTTCCTTTCTTCCTAAATCACATGACACCCTTCATGGGTAACACCTTTTCAAATATACACAATCATCCACTTTAAACTCTAAATTATTCTTTATCACATCAGTATAAGATTTCTGGTGCCTTTGTGCAGTCTTCAACTTCTCCTGAACCACTTACACATTTTCAATAGATTGATACACCAAGTCTAGACCAATCAACTCAGTTTCACCAACTTTAAACCACACAATTACTAATCTACATCTACTCCCATACAAAGCTTCATAGGGAACCATCTGAATATTTGGATGATAACTATTATTATATGCAAATTCAATGAGAGGTAAATGATCATCCCAATTACCTTTGAAATCAAGGACACGTGCTCTCAACATATCCTCCAAAGTCTGAATGGTTCCCGCTGCTTGGCCATCTGTTTGAGGATGAAAGGTTGTACTAAGATTCACCTTTGAACCCAGTCCTTTCTGATAAGATCTCCAAAATTGGGATTTGAATGAGCTCCTCTATATAAGATGATAGACAAAGGAATTGCATGTAATCTAACAATCTCCCGATGTGCAATTTCCATAATCCTCCACAATGTCAGTAGTCTTAACTACCATAAAGTGAGCTTATTTGGTCATCCTATCCACAATCACCCATATTGAATCATGTTACTTTTGGAAACTCGGCTAACCAGTAATGAAGTCCATATTGATCATCTCCTCTCCATTTAGGAATCTCAAAGTTTTGAGCCAATCCACATGGCCTTGGTGCTCAACTTTAACCTGTTGACAATTTGGGCACGTAGAGACAAATTTAGCAATATCATTCTTCATTCCACTCCATCAATAGACTTTCGTCAAGTCATGGTACATCTTGGTAGAGCCAAGATGAATGGAATACCTAGAACCCTGAGCTTCAGCCATAATCCTCTCTTGAACTCCATCAACATTTGAAACACATAATCTACTCTGGTATCTCAGCACACCATTTCCCCCTTTGAGAAAACTGTTACCTTTTGTTTATGAACGGCTTCCTTCAACTAAAGTAGGAAAAGATCTTGGTCTTGCTTTTCTTTTGCCTCACCATAAGAGATGATACGGACCCATTCTAAACATTAATTGCACCTTCATTATTCTCCTCTAGTTGAACTCTCACTCGAGCCAAGATATGCACTTCCTTAGATAATTCTTTTTTGCCCTCCTCAAGATGAGTAGCGCTACCCATAGAAAACTTGCTAAGAGTATCAACAACAATGTTAGTCTTACCTGGATGGTAGAGAATGCTCATGTCATAATCCTTAAGAACCTCTAGCCACCTCCTCTGCCTCAAGTTCAACTCTTTCTGATTGAAGACGTATTGAAGGCTCTTGTAGTCAGGGAACATATCTACATGCATTTCATATAAGTAGTGGCGCTAAATTTTGAGAGCAAAACCTATAGCTTCCAACTCAATATCGCAGAATTGATAATTCTTTTCATTAACCTTAAGTTGTCTAGAAGCATAAGCTATCACTTTACCCCTCTACATCAGCACACAACCCAAACTAACTCTAGACGCATCAAAATAGATCACCAAATCTTCTGTTCCATCAGGCAAAGTAAAACTGGAGCAATAGTCAATTTGGTCTTTATTTCTGAAAAACTCTCCTTGCAAGCATTGAACATTGAAACTTAGCACTCTTTTGGGTCATTTTAGTCAATGGTGATTATATAGATGAGAATCCTTCAACAAATCTGCGGTAATAGCTAGCCAAACCCAAGAAGATCCTTATGTTGATTGGAGATGTGGGTTTGGACCAATTCTTCACTGCATCAATGATCTAGGTATCAAACTGAATACCATCTCCAGATAATACTATATGACCCAAGAAAGTCACTGATTCAATCCAAAACTTACACTTAGAAAATGTTGCATACAATTCACTGTCCTTAAGAGTTTATAGGACAACTCTAAGGTGATGAGCATGTTCTTCCTCATTCTTGAAGTGTACCAGAATATCAACAATAAAGACAATCATGAACATATCAAGATACAACTTGAACACCCAATTTATAAGGTCCATAAAGGCTACAGGTGCATTAGTCAACCCAAGAATATGATCAAGAACTCAAAATGGCCATAACAAGTCCTGAAGGCTATCTTTAAGATATCATATTCTCTTACTTTCAACTGATGGTAACCTGATCTAGGGTCTCTCTTTGAGAAACAAGAGGCACCCTGAAGTTGGTCAAACAAATCATCTATCCTGGGGAAAGGATATTTATTCTTTTTGGTGACCTTATTTAGTTACCTATAATCAATGCACTTTCTGAGAGACCCATCTTTCTTTCACACGAATAGGACTAGAGCATCCCAAGGTGAGATAATCGACCTAATGAAACCTTTATCTAGCAGATCTTTCAATTGTTTTTTTCAATTCCTTCAACTCAACAGGAGCCATTCTATAAGGTGGGATAGAGATAGGTTGAGTATTGTGAAGAACATCAATCCCAAAGTCAATCCCCTATTAGGAGGGACTCCTGGTAGATCTTCAAGAAACTCATTCACAATCAAGACTGACTCATGAGTAGGAGACCTAGCACTATCATTTGTGACTCTAACAATGTGATAAATACACCCTTTATAGATCAACTTTCTAGCCCTAAGGTAGGAGATAAATTTACCCGTAGGCACAACCAGACTAACCTTTCATTCTAAGATAGGCTCCTCTGAGAATTTGCATTTAACAGTTCAAGTTTTACAATCGACAAAGGTATAACAAGCATAAAGCCAGTCCATACCAAGAATCACATCAAAATCAACCATGCCTAACTCAACTAAGTCATCCATGGTATCTTTATGATAAATTGACACAAAACGATTCCTATAGACTCTCAGCTAGAATAGATCACCAACAGGGGTAGATACATTGAAAGGTTTAAGAAGACACTTAGGAGTTCTAACAAATCTACTAGCCACATAAGAAGACACAAATGATAAGGTGACATCAAGATCCATCAAAACATAACAATTAAGATTAAAGTCTTGAATTATACCTGTCACAATATCTGCGGAGTTATCCTGATCATGGTCACTACCCATGGCATAAAAATGGTTTGTGGCTCCACTCATGTCAGAAGTAATAACCCTCTGATTTCCTTTAACTAGTGGTACCTGTGCAAAAGATTGAGCCTGGTTGGACTACTTTGAAGAATTACTCTAAATGTGATCCATTTGGCTACACTTGTAACACACATTACCTCCCTCACGTCATTCTCCCAAGTGAAGTTTGCGACACTTTCTATTTGGTAGCTTACCCTGCGAACCCTAAGCCCCCTAAGCCACACTATTCTGTGATTGAGATCCTTGGGATTTGGAATTCTAAGACCTTTGTTCATTCTTGTTTCTGGGTGTAGGTGTACTAATGGATGATGGCACTAGCACTGACTGAAATCTATTACCATTCTCGTTCCCTCTACTACCAACCTCATGGCTAGATGTCTTTGCTTTCTTATTCTTGTACTCTTCCCTATCTTGATTCCTCTCCTCATTGGTTTATTATATATAAGTCATCAACCTTTCGATATCCATATTACTCACAAGCATAGCTTCCCTCCCATCCTTCTTCGACTCTTTGTTCAACCCATCAACATATAAACCCATTCTTTATCTCACATCTGCAACCATTTCGGGAGCATAGCGAGATAGCAAGGTAAACTTGAGACCATATTCCTGCACAGTCATGGAGTCCTATTTTAGATTCAAGAACTCTCTTACCTAGGCCTCCCTCAACTCTCTCGGGAAGAAACGCCCTAAGAAAGCTTCCTCAAACATTTCCCAAGTCATAACTGCCCCTCCCCCCTTTCTATTCTTCTTTTATTGGTCAAACCACAGTCTAGCAACACCTTTGTGTTGGTAGGCAACCAACTCCACTCTATTAACATCAGCCATATGCATCACCTGAAACACTTCTAAAGTTCATCAATGTAGTTCTCTGAATCCTCATTAGGTGTAAACCCTATGAACTCAGGTGGGTTCATCCTCACGAACTCATGAGCTCAAGTAGTACCCCTCTGATTTCCTCTAACTAGTGGTGCTGGTGCAGAAGATTGAGCCTTGTTGGCCCACTTTGGACAATTCCTCTAGAAGTGACCCATTTGGCCACACACATATAACGCGCATTACCTCCCTCACGATATTTTTCCAAGTGAAGTTTGCCACATTTTCCAAATGATGGCTTACCCTAAGAACCTTGAGCTACACAAACCTGTGACTGAGATCCTTGGGCTCTGAAATTCTGAGACCTTTGTTGGATGATGACTTTGGCCTTAAGTGAAATCTGTTACCATTCTCATTCCCTCTCTTCTCAACCTCTTGGGAAGACAATGATGACTTTGGCCTTAAGTGAAATCTGTTACCATTCTCATTCCCTCTCTTCTCAACCTCTTGGGAAGATGTCTTATCTTTCTTATTCTTATTCTCTTCTCTGTCCTGCTGCCTCTCCTCACCAGTTTGTTGTATATATATCATCAACCTTCTTATATTTGTATCACTCACAAGCATAGCTCCCCTCGTATCCTTCTTTGACCCTTTGTTCAGCCCATCAACATACAAACCTATTTCTTCATCTCATATCTGCAACCACCTACGAAGCATAGTGAGACAACCAGGTAAACTTAAGACCATATTCATATATAGTCATAGAGTCTTGTTTTAGATTTAGGAACCCTTTTACCTTGGCCTCTCTCAACTCTCTCTCGAGAAGTGCCCTAAGAAAGCTTCCTAAAACACTACCCAAGTCAGAACTGGGGAACCCTCTCCTCTATTCATTTTCCACTACTAAAAACCATAATCTAGCAACACCTTTGACCAGGTAGGCATCCGACTCTACTCTATTAACATCACCCACATGCATCACTTGAAATACTTTTTAAATCTCATCAATGTAGTTCTCTGGTTCCTCATTAGGTGTAGACCCCATGAACTCAGGTGGGTTCATTCTTAAGAACTCACGAACTTTGGATGTATCTTGAGCATCTAATCTAACTTCTTCCCATCTAGCAGTAGGTGTTGTCACAGCATGTGCCAACATCTAGATGGCTTGGTAAAGTTTGGTATTGCTAGTGCTAGCCCATGGTGGCTACTCAACAAGGACATGCGATTTGGAATGGTAAACGTTCGGTCCGGCAGGACGCCCTCTTCCTCTAGCAGCTCTTCTTGGAGGCATGATCACAATTTTACAATACGTGTAACACACAAATTAGAAGAGATATTCATAGAGATAAAATCTATAGCACAAACACAGAATGAGAAAGAACTGTAATAATTCTTAATGTCCTATAGTCTCTTGCTTATAAATATGGTACATAACACACCATGAACAAGGCTCTACCAAACACAGCTTCATAGACTCCCTAGGACTCTTGAAACCTTGCTCTAATACCAAGTTTGTCGTGCCCCGAGAGGGTCGTCTTGGCATAACCGGTACTTGAAAACTATTGCTAGCTCCGAAGCGAACCACTTGCCCTGATCACACATTCAACCAATCAACAACAGAAGACACCAACAATCAAAGAATAACGCAATACGAATATGACAAAAAATTATAAATAAAGGTTGTAGGCCAACCAAATCAAGCTAATCCAATCACAAGACTAGTAAGAAAGAAACTAGCCAATACTCTGTCAAATCAATAACTTCAACAATCTAGCCTATGAAGCCTCTATCCATCTATCTAAGTGGTGCCATTGACAAGTTCATGGCTACACCAAATCAAAATATAAACAAAGTTAAACTTTAATAGCTAGATGATAGAAATGTGAAACCAATAGGTGATCACGAACAGATCCTCAATGATGCGCCCATTTATAATCTCTAATCCCTGTCTCTGCATCATAAAATGATGCAAGTCCAAATGGACGTCAGTACATGAAATGTATGAGTATGTAAAATGGGAGAATGAAATAAGCATCAAGGTAAAATAACACCAAAGTCATATACTCAAACAAGAAGCAAAATCTCAATCAGGATGTCAAAAGTCTAAACTACGAATATAGTTTAGATTGTAACAAGTCATCCACAATCCAATTCAATCCCATTAGAGTACTATCAAGACCTATTGTGGAGTTTCTCTTATCTGACAACAATCACATATGAGCCAGTGATCATACAATAATCGCGTTGATGTTGCCACGACCATTCAATACTTTGCCAGGGTAAAGGATGAATCACCATTCAGTATCTAATAGTCATCAAGTCCTATTATTTCAGGATAATAAAAAATAGGGAACCTTTCGATTTAACAGTTCAATCCTCTCCTATGTTTGGCGACGTAGTTATTGAGTTCGAGTTGGACTTACCCCCAGTCAATTCGGTGCTTGATACTCCTTTGAAGACTCAATGCTTATAAATAATTAATCACAATCGAACTACTCAATAAGTCTCTCAGACCCTACTTGTGGGTTTTTGACTAGGCATGTTGTTGTTTGAACTACTCAATAAGTCTCATAAGAACTCTTATCAATTAATTTCATCACAATCGAAACGTTCGGCCTATCAACCATCCAATTAGTTCCTAATCACATCTTTCATGAGGGTTTAGACATGTGTTTATGACAACATTCAATTTTATTCAATCATCTGTGCTCAAGTTATGAAAACACAAAAGGGCATTCTAGTCTCATCAAGGTTACATTCGTTTCAATACCATTCATATTCATAGGTTCCATAGTTCATACTTTTAATCCCTATCAATGCATTTAGACATTCAAGTTTAAGAGACAATATAGTTGGGATTTATGTAGTAAATGATCCAATTCAGGTATTCAAGAAATTATCTCCTGAGAACAATCAATCATTTAGTAGTATGCAAGAATAATCTAGGATTTTGGGGAAAATCTCAAGAAAACATTCAAGGGAGGATGAAAACATTCACAATTCAATCAATCCTATTTGTTGGACACATGGAAGAATATAATTCATGTTTTAGATAGATTTACAAACCTAGAAGAGAAAAACTTCTTGAAGAAACCTTTGGTTTGAACTTGAAGATGAAGAACCCTAGACTCTTCTTTGGCAGAATTTTGAATACAAAAATTTAATGTTTTTAGGGGTTTTTTTTTAATGGGAGGTTATAAGCTATATGATAGGCTTAGGGAAGTTAATTAAGGGTAAAAGGTCAAAAGTATCCTTTTGGAAATGTGAATAAATGATCAAAATTGAAAAAAGAATGACATTTTAATGAGTTTCGCTGGCCAAATAGATAGTCTAAAGGTCCCATCACCAAACTAAATTTATAGATTTTGGGGGGTTTTGGAACCATTCGACGATCCAATTACGCGATTCGCCGAGTGCATTCGACTATCCACCGAATTGGCCCTCTATCCCCCAAATTGCACAGCTCAGACATACTTCAGTAAAATGGTCATAATATTTTATTTTGAAATCTAAATAAGGAAAAATTGGATGCATTGGAAAAATAATTTAAGAACTTTAATTTGATAAGGTATGAGTCACCTAACTCATTATGTCTGAGATATGTCAATTTGAAGTTGACCCTTATATGAACTCAAATCGAAACTTAGTTGATAGAAATGTTTTTGAACTTGGCTTGACTTGTGAGGTACCTATGACCTTAAACCACATCCGACACACTTCAATTACTTAAGAAAGGACCTTAACATACATTCACAACTTTGAAGTTATTGGATCACCTAACTTCATAGAATCTCATGTCAAAATTCAATCGGTAAGGAAGGTTTCAACTCAACTTTGTGCTAAGGGATTTTTGTGACCTTTATTCATCTCAAATTCATTATCCCCCCTATAAAATTAGCCTTGACACTCATATTCCATATTCAAGGTTAGAATCACTCGATATGGTACCATACGCATAAGAGGAAAGTTCAAATCTTAGCTTAGAAATTTTCAAGGTGTTACACCAACCATCCCAAAGAAATATAGCTCAAATCTGCCAACCGAAGCACTAAGAAGAGGATTTAAGCAAGGAAAAGGATCATCGAACAAGATCTACTAGTAGACTGTTGGGGCCACACCTACTGCACACCCTTCTCTCGACAGCAACCTCATGTCAACTAAGCACTATAGTGAGGGAACAAAGCAAGGGGGAAAAGACTAAATCAAGAAAACTCAAAGATAGCCAACACAAAACCAACCAGTACAAGCAACTATATACATCTACCAGATATTACCATTTCACCACTACAATACCGGAACAATTCTAACATGCTCCACAACTAAAAGAAATCTCCTACGAAGGGTAAACACATGCACACAATTTCAAGTGATACTCACACAGAAGCATCAACTATATAACCAATTAAGTAAGCATACATACACAGATTCAAGTAAGGAAATCACCGGTATTATAAGATAAATCCTACACGTTAGGTAAGCATTGATGGGTATGAAGACCCCAACACAACACACTACAAACAAGATGATGCTAAAAAATAAATTCACACAGATGATATCGATCCCTAGAGCCTCATTCTCTATCTAGATCGAAGAAGCATAGGAAGGAGCATGTCTGACCCAAACTGAATATCCACACCACTTACTGCAACATTTGGGGCACCACCACTAGCTGATTGTACCTGGCTTTATGAGCTTGATCCTGCCAAGCTTGTCAACTGTGATATGTGACTATAGGATAATTTCTAGCTAAATGCCCTAATTTATGGCATGTATAACACCTCCCACTAAGAGAAGGCCATTAAGAAGGCCTAAATGGCATGACATGATCCATAGAACCTGAATGCTAACAAGGCATACCCTGGGAAGTCTATCATGAACTTTGTACACAGTGCGCACCATAACCCATCACAAAATCGCCCGAAACTTGAGTTGTTCCCATTATAGGTCTAGTATGTCGAGAGTGAGGGTGTCCCTCCCGAGGACAAAGCCTACCCCAAAGTGAGACACTCCTACTTCTATATGTTGATAATGGGGCCTCTTACCTCCAACTCCGTAAGTCTCTATACATGCCTGCTCTATAGATCTGGCGTAACTAACCACTTGGGGAAAGGTAGACCCAGCTGCTACTAGATGCTCTGATGCTAGACAGCGGGCAAGGTTAATCCACCAATAAATTACTGGGTCATGTCTTGTTGTGTAGGAAAAAAAGTGGGAGTCTATCCGGTCCACTCGAGAAACTCAACCACATACTCAAAAACTGACACAACTCCCTACTAAGGACCTCCAAGTCCAACTCTAGGTTGTGGACCACTCGGTGCACCCAAAACTACCCCTGGTTGTGATGTACCTCCACCAAGACTCAAAATCTCCAATGTTGTCTTTGAAGAAGTTGAGTTGGTCATAGATGTTGATACTCTTCCTGCAGACACTGGGAAGCTCATGTATCCATCTAAGGAGGATTGAATTTCAAAATAGTAATCAGGGATTTTTAAAGGAAAATTACACAATAAAGAGTCAAGAATAGATCTTCCCTTAGAATTTCGTATAGTATATCGAAGATAGGATACATACATCTCTGCATCGATCTATAGGACTCTACTAGGTACTTTCTCTTACATTGATGATATCGGCGAACCTAAGCTCTGATACTACTTTGTCATGACTCGATTTCTCAAGTCATGATAGCACCTACCATCAACCCATAGTAGGTAAGCCTAATTCCATAGTCTAGAGCCATAGGCGGTGGACTGCTACAAGCATAAGAAGAGAAGCAAATAAAATAACAAGAGAGAATAAGAACAACACATCAAGACAACCCAAAGACCTAGTATCAATCGGTAATCGACCTAGTAAACCAATGTAAAGGAACACGAGGCTTTTATAAATGTAATAGTAGTATAACTATCTTTAAATGCAAAATAAAGACTAGTCCAAGCTAAAAAAGAGGGAGATAGGAAATTCAAGAGCTCACCCAAGTCTCCAACCCTACAGCTGCTCCGCACGATATCCAAATCAGTAATGAAAACTAGTACTATGATCTGCAGCGTACAGAAATATAGTATGAGTACCAACAAGTGTCACTCAGCATGCATCGACCGACTAAGTTCCCAAGATAAGGCAAGTATAGAGAACATGTAAGTAAAGAGTGTATATTACAAGTAACTAACAAAGGTAATAGGGGAAAAGAGACAATAAGAGATAATATAAAGTAAGAAAGAATAGAGGAAATAGACGAGAAGCAAGGAAATGTACCTGGTGACCAACCCAAAACCTAGACTGGATGACACCTTATGAGAAAGGGAGAACTAAATAACAACCTACAAGCTGAAATAACAAAAAAAACACATAAAGGTCCAAACAACCATATCAACTCAATCCTTGTATAAAAAGGTTACATAATCAAGAACAAGGCCACTAACTACCTACAAACAAAAGACTACCCTTTATACCGCCACAAGTTTGCAAATAGGAAGACACTACCCTTCAGGCCCTTATGTGCCTAGAAGGTTCACTTGCAAACAGGTAAACCCACAAGGCATCCCATACTACTAACAAGTACGAACAAATATGCTAGTGATAGACAATGCATATATGCATGAAAGTTGTGCAAGGAAATTAGTAATGACATCTGTCTCATACCAAGGTATATACATCCTTTTCCGATCCCGGCTAATAAGTAGGACCCATGCGCCTCTCTAGGATTGCCCATGGGGAGCTTGAAAATGCTCTTATATACCTGCCTAGTCTAGACCCAAATCTTATCATCAATATTTGTACCTCAATCTCTAGGATCCGCTCTATCGTGTGGCTAGAGATAGTAAATCAAATAAGTATATAGAAAGGATCGGAGGCTCCTCAACTGAGTAAAAAAGTATAATGAGCATATCCTAGTATTCTCAAAATGATGCCAATAACCAATTCATGCTCCAGGGTTGACTAAAGCCATAAACAAATAAAAAGTCAATCCAATGCATGTCATCACCAATATCCAAACATCACACACAATCATATATAAGTTTTTACTACAAATAATTAAGTCATAGAGCATAGAAATGACCCAAAAGCATCACAAACCTTTAATCAAGGCCTAGGACTCAAAGATACGCCACGAGTCAACAACAACAACATACCCAGTGAAATCCCACAAGTGGGGTATGGGGAGGGTGAGATGTACGCAGACCTTACCACTACCACATAGGTAGAGAGGTTGTTTCCTGGGAACCCTCGTCGCAAAAACCCATTCGCAGAATACGCTTGATACGATAAACATGCAAGAAAGAGAAGAACAAACGATAATATGTAGATACAGGATAGTCAACATATAAAGGCAGATAAATAGATATAAAAGGCAAACAATTAACTATTTATTTCTATCTACCCTATTAGCCTGCTACTCTAATTCTTGACCTCTACTCCTTCCTATCAAGAGAGATAATATGATGAACAAGCATCCCATAGGGCAATCTCTAGCCTCTAAAACTAACTAGACGTATATTTCCAATGATATAAGTACAACTAATCTCTGCTAATAGGCTATGGAGAAAATATAGAGAAATCTAACACTTAGTCCTAAAATAAAGACAAGACCTACTTACAAGACAAATAATGTGAAAACCACTATACCAAGGCTATGACACAGGTTCCACACTAATAAAGGATGCTACACCTCCGAGTTTCCCGCCTACAATAGCCAAATAAACTAAGGATCAACCCTAGAATCAATACTTAGGTACAACTTCAATTACTACAATACATATCAGATGAGACACCTAAAATAAGCTAAAAAGGCTAAACTAAGATTTAATTGATATTTTACCAATTAATCCTATACTTTCATAAAGGCAACCTAGCCTAAGAGTCATGCCGGAACCAAGAAGCGGGAAATGATGATTTAAACCTACAAGTAATTGATACTACATAATACCTTATAAAACTCCATCAAAAGAAGGGAGATTCTACCTATCTCAAATCCGAACATGCGCGCTCCAACCCCACTTCACGACATCTTTTTACGTCAAATTCAACTTCAAATGCTTGCCGCTATCAAAATGTTGATCACCTCGTCAATATGAACGTTTTGACACTAAATTTACATTTGTAGAAGACGAATCCAAAATTAGGTCAAAAATTGGATCGTGGGATCCAGAATAAGAATCCCAAAATTAACTTTGCAAAAAGGTTCTAAATGCATCATATGAGTTGTACCCCGAATGGGGCACCAACGGATGTCCAAAATAGAAGAATTCTTTAATTAATAAGAGTTGGAAAATAATAATCAACTATCTCAATTCAATGTCTATGAATCCTCTATCCAACGTCTAGAAGGTGCCAAGACAAGCCCGGGGCTGCCTCAAAATAAAATACCCAGCTAATGAAGAAAATAAAACAACTCCTTCAGAAACAAGAAGAGCTAACCACAATCTAGAAAGAGGAAGTAGGACCTTAACAATACGCTAGCTAAAGGCCTCTATAACCTATATCTGTATCATTAAATGATGCTTGCCCAAATGGACGTCAGTACATTGAATATACTTGTATGTAAACACTACAATAAATGTGATGTTTATCCATGAATTATTTAGTTATGGTCAAAAATTAATCACCAAATATGCATTTTTTATGACAAAAATTAGATTTCGTCCTCAAATGAACGGTTCACATATTTTTGGTGACGAAAAACAAATTTCATAGGAAATATTTTGTCTAAGAAGCTTTCCCACGAAAAAAATAAATTGGCGCCAATTATTATGTAATTTTAGCCACAAATTAGAGGATATTGGTGAAAATTAGCTTCGTCACTAATTTTGTTGACAATTTGTTACAAACCTCAAATAGATGACTCATGTGTTTTTAACGATAAAAATAATTTCGTCGAAAATGTTCTTTTCAGCATAAAAAAATAAATTGGCACAATTATTAGGCAATATTAGCCGCGAATTTGAGGATATTGATGACTATCAGTTTCATCACTGATTTTATTGACATTTTGTGATGAATCATCATTTGTCTTTGATTCGTTTAAGTTTAGATATGAAAATATTTTGTCACTAAAATTATGTAATTATATTAGAGACATAATAATATTTATAGTAAAATAGTGTAAACTTTAGTCACTAATTTTATATCATTTGTGACGTAACATTTTGTTACTAATACTATACACAAATTAGTGACAATCATTATTTTGTCTCTATTTATCTATAAAATTATTTAGCTACGATAAAAAATTTGACAAACTATTTAAGGCACAATCCATAAATTAGCCCTTTAACTTGTCTTCAAATCACACATTGGAACTCCAACTTTGGATATGCACAAACAGGCACTTCAACCAGCCCATTTTTAGTCATTTTAAGCACGGCTGTCCTACTTGACAAAACACGTGCACTACACGATTTTTCAGTGCATGGTTCCCTTTTTTTACGCCCAAAATGGCAAGAAAAAAATGGGCTGAAATGACTATTTTACCCTGAACAACTATCCTTTCTCTCTCTCTCTCTATATATATATATATAGAGAGAGAGAGAGAGAGAGAGAGATAGATAGATAGATAGATAGATAGATAGATAGATAGATAGATAGATACATATACATATATCATTATTTTTCAAACCAAAATACCATTATTTTTTTCTTCTTCTTTACTAATATTGAAGAAAAAAATTCTAGTTTTTGACAAGAAAATATTTTATAATTTAAAATATTTTTTAAAAATAAATATTTAAATTCTTTTCTGTGAGGCAGAGGTACAAGTAGGGGGTTGGGGTGGGGTGAGTAAAACATAAAAATTTTAAAATTTAAATTTTTTGTACAAAATAAATTTTTAAATTTTTTTTGTATGGGGATGGGAGGTGGGGTTGGGGGCCAGTTGCATTGGGAGAGGGGAATGGGGGCTCGAGGTGGAGTAAAAAATTACAATTTTTAAAATTTAATTTTTTTGTAAAAATAAATTATTATTTTTTTTGTATGGAGTGGGAGGATGGGGGGGGGGGGGTGCTGAGGGCTCAAGATGGAGTAAAAAAAATTAAAAATTTTGTTTAAAAAAAATTTAAAATTTTTTTGTGGGGGGGGGGGGGGAGGAGGGGTATGAGGGTCCGAGTTGGAGTAAAAAAATTAAAATTTACAAAATTTATTTTTTTGTAAAATAAATTTATTTTGGTCAATTACAAATGTTTCTTTTACTTTTCTTTTTTTTAAATTATAAATAAGTGGAATAAGTTTAGTGATGTGGCATCGCGGATTGCACATAAAATACACATCATTGAGGTTGTATGTCAGGCGTTTTGGTTGTTGGACAGTTGTGCTTAAATGATTAAAAACGGGCTAGTTGGAGTTCCAACTTGTGATTTGAAGCCAAGTTAAAAGGCTAATTTATGTATTGTGCCATTATTTAATCTCTGTAACAAATGTACTTTTCGTCTCAAATTAATATCCTATGCACTAAAAAGAATTTAGAACTTTTTCAATCTACAAACCTTTTCCACCACAAAGTATATTGACACTAATGACCAAGTAATTTGACTCAAAAGAAATTATATTATCAATGATACATTAATTTCATTACTAGTACGATAAATAATTCACGAAGAATAATTATTTATCATATTTATTTATTTTTAAAAAGTTTCATTCAAAAAATATGTTAAAAATACAAATTTTTAAAAAAGCATGACAAATATAGGCGAGAAGCAAATAACTCAAACTGAATATTAAAAATATATTAACACCTCTCACAATTTTAAGTAATAATTTGTTTTTATGATAGGATATTTCCATGGTACTACATTACTAAATTTTTTGAAAAGTAAAAGACCCAGAAATTAGAATAAGAAAATATTGCAAAATCAGTTAAAAAATATGAACGGAAAGAATCTACTAATCAAATAGTTGAATTAAATTCAGTTTTTTCATAACCTCCAACACCAAAGAAATCATCAACCACTGTTTCAATATTTTAAAGCAAAGAAGGTCTCAATGGTAACTACTATTTCAAATTGAAATAAATAAAAGACACGACAACTATTTTAAAAAAAAAAAGGCTCCACCTTGCACAAACATAAATCGCACATTCCTGTGAATTCTTCGGTCAATAATCAAACTGGATGTTTTTTCTAACATGATCTCACATTTAAGCTAAAAAATAACCTATTTACCTGCAATCATCAATCAGCAACGTCAACACAAAAGGAGTTTTGATTCATTAGTTGCTTCTAAAACTACAAATGTTGCTATAGTGAAGTTATAGATGACCTCTAATGAATCATTTTGAACTATTGATAGACCAAGGAAAAAACATATATCACAACCAAGCACTTTGTGGCAACATAATCAATAAAAAGATTAGTGATCCTATTAAAAATAGCCCTAACCCTCTATTTAGCTATTCATCTCTTCCCCAAGACAGAGGGTGGGGATCCATTCTCAAATGACTTGGCTTTTTTGGAACATTAGAGGAGTGAATAAGAGGTCTAATCAGAAAGAACTTAAACAGTACCTCATTAATAAAAGTATTAAATTAGATGATAGACAAAGATTAAAGAGAATAAAGCTAGAAGCATCTGTGATAATGTGCTTTTGGTTGGGACATGTTAACCAACTACTCATATGCACCAAACGGAAGGATTTGGGTCGTATGGGATCCTTGTTGTTTTAATGTTGTGATGACTACTATTAGTTCTAGGAAAATGTTTTTCTTAATTTTTGGATGGAAGTCAATTTTCCTTAAATTTGAGGAAAACGAGTTGATTTGCAAAAATATTTAAGCCAACAAAACATGAGAAAATTGAAAAATATTTTCCAAAAATAATTTTCCTCCATACTAAACACATCCTAAAAGAGTTCAATTTTCTGCTTGTTGGAAATTTTCTTGTTGGTATTTTGGTATATAATTTTTTTATATCCCCTTTCTCGTGTAGTTCCTCAATTGTTGATCTTGGAGTTATCTTTTGATCTTTGTTGTATATTATGGTGATTGAATTATTTTATGTATGGGGAATATATTTCATGAGTCCCTTCGTTAGTTTGCATGGAAACAAATACATCTTGGTTGTTTTGCACTATGTATCAAAATGGATGGAGGCAGTTGCTCTCCCCAACAATGAAGGCAAAAGTGTCACAGCGTTTCTGATTTGGCACCCCTTGGGCGATCATTAGCGACAGAGGCTCTCATTTCTACAATAGATTAATCAAGGCCCTACTTGAAAAATACGGGGTGAAGCATCGGGTGGCAACCCCTTACCATCCTCAGATAAGCATGTAAGTGGAGGTGTCTACTAGGGAAATTAAATAGATTCTATCCAAAACTGTGAATGCAAACCAGAAAGATTAGTCGCGGAAGATTGATAACGCATAATGGTCATACCAGACAGCATTTAAGACCCCTATAGGCATTTCTCCCTACCAACTTGTCATTGGGAAAGCTTGTCATTTACCGATGGAGCTTGAGTATAAGGCGATGTGGGCGCTGAAAAAGCTGAATCTAGACTGGAATGATGCGGCAAACTCTAAGCTGAGTCAACTCAATGAGCTTGATGAATTTTGTTTAAGGTCGTATGAGAGCTCAGCCCTATTCAAACAAAGGATGAAGCTGCAACATGATCGTAGCATAGAGAATCGCCAATTCGCACCAGGGGACTTAGTGCTGCTATACAACTCTAGCCTAAAGTTTTTCCCTTGGAAACTCAAGTCCAGATGGTTGGAACTATTCAAGGTAGCATATGTCTTTGATCATGGGGCCACATCGAGTTAGAGAAAAGAAATGGCAGGACATTCAAAGTGAGCGGTCAAAAAGTCAAGCCGTACCTTGGCAATGTGAAGGAAATAAGAACAGTGGAAGCATGCCGCAACAATAAATCAGATGCTGCTTGGGAGGCAATCCAAGGTAGACACTGGCACTTAGGAGCCCAGGTATGTTCTTTTTAACTCCTGCGCTTTATTTTACATTTTTTGGTTTATGTTAAGGACAATGCACCTCTTTTTGATTGGGTGTGGGTAGTTATAGGCCTCAGTGAAATCTGAGTAGCCTTGGCCTATAACTATCCCAAATTTTGAATCCTAGGAGTTTTCTTGCCGGTGTTCTTTTTCCCCATGGATATTTAATTTTTGTTGAACCGGCATGTTTAGGATGTGTAGGTAGTATTGGTAGCATATAGTGTTGATGTCTGTGGCATATATGTGTTTTTGTGATTTTGTGTGAAAATTGATACCTATCAATTTTTTGTTAGTGAGTCTAGATAGCAACCATGCATGTTTAATTATGTCGACAGTGCTTGTTCTGATAAGTGAGGATAAAACTGAGATGAAAAACATGATCTGAGAGTCTATGTTGATTGTATAATCAGTGTCATGTGAGTGTGAGCTTACTTTGCTAAATTCATGTATCGTGTTTCAACTCAGAACTTGTCGTGTTTCTCTGACTTAGACTGTAGGTTAGTTGGTTAGGAAAGGATCTTAGGTTCTTGTTCATAATAGTCTGCTTAGCCTAAATGACCAACCAAATGTGTGAAATATTCTTTGATCCTAATGTTTGAGCCTTACATGTACCTTTTCTTTGTCAAAACCTAAGTGACCTAACCTTATAAGATGTAAAATCCTGAAATTGGATCTGGTCCTTCCTTGAACATTGTGCACCTTGACTTAGGCAAAAATCCTAAGCTGAGGGTGGCTACTAAAAGTGGCCTTGGTTCCTAGGTTGGATATTATTTACCTCGATTCAAGCCAAAAGCCTAAGTTGAGGGTGGCTAGTGTAAGGGTAAACACAAAATGAGGGGAAAAATTAGTGATACATGGAAAAGGAGAAAAATTTTGTACTGGATGCAAGAAAAATAAGTGATGCCTTAGCAATGAACTAAAAAGAAAAATGTTGTGAAAATACAAGGCAAAAAGCTGAAAAATGAGAATAAAGCACCCAGAAAAGCTTGAAATAGGAGAAAAGGAGAATGAGATGAAAAATAACAGTATTGGTAGGGAAAAAGTGTAGAAAAATGCAGTGTCAAGGAGGGCCTTTAGTCACGATGTTCCCAAAACATCATACCAAAGCCCCCTGAGCCTACTTTACAAGCCAGTAAAGTCCTAAAGTGATCCTAGTCCAAGTAGTCAAAGGTCATAGTCATGAGTATAGGGGCACACATATGTTATTGAGCATGATATCTGAATGTCTTTTGTGAGAGTGAGTGATTTTGCATAATCCCAAGATTATACTTGAAAATATCATCATGAGTGAGATATGGGACTTCATTATGTGAGGGCACTTGCATTGCATTGTTAACATTAGATTATCTCAACGATTGTGGCTTATTGATAACTACCTCGCTTGTCATAGTTCGATTGTCACATACATTGACATGTATTGGTTGCTTACTAGCTATCTGATGTGTTTTGAAAGTGGTGTGGGTATTTGTGCTTGAGTTTGATGTGATATATGCCATTAAATTGAGTTTTGTGTGTCATTGTGCTACTTATGTAGATTGAGTATGTCGCTTGAGTACAAGCAACAATTTTAAGTTGAGGGTGTCGATGTGTTGTCAAATATAGCTCTTTTGATGCTTAAAACTTAGAATTTTGTGTGTACTCAATGCGATGTTAGTAGATTTGATGTGTTTTTATGTTTGTGTTGCAGGATTACAGGGTTGGCATAATTTTTAGGCTAAGTGTGCAGAATTTGCTAAAGCAGAGATTCCACGAGACACTTTATGGGTCATAGAGCATTCTACGAGTCATAAAGATGGTTTCATAGACAATTCCGGTGAAGGGTGAATTTCTAAAGTTAAGTCTACGAACATGCAGACAAGCCCTAGAAGAATTTACGAGCCATAGACTTGGTATCGTGCCCTGAGAATCAGAAAGTGGAAAGTTGCTGAAAAGTCATCAGACAAAATCTCCTATAGGCCATAGAACTTTATATGGGCTACAAAAGGGTGTCATAGAAGTTAGCCCCAGTTTTGAAGAAGCAATCCACGAATGCCCGTTTACGGGCCGTAAAACATTATACGGCCCGTAGAGTTTGCCGACCCAGTTGTCCTATTTCATTTTGATTTTGTATTTTAAACACTATAAATAGGGTTTTAGGTTATTTTTCATAGGGAACGAAAGGGGAACAGGAGAGGAACATTAGAGAGATTGAGAAACACTTGTAAAACTTTATTCATCTTTTGATTTCAATCTTGTGATTCTCATTGAAGAGTTTCGATTTCTTGCACTTAATTCTCTTGTATAAGTGCTCAATTATGTTATTCAAATTCATAAGTCTTGCATTTACACTGATCGTGAGTACCTAAATCCACAACTAGGGTTACGGGAACCATGAAGAACTAACAAGGTAAAATCAGATAATTCATAATTCTTGAAAAGTGTGCATGCATGTATTAATTAATTCTCTTCGTATTAAATGCTTTCTAATGGTGGTCAACGTTAGAACTTGTAGTGTTATTAACAGGATCAAGGTAGTAATGAATAGGAAAAGAGATTAATTAATAGGATTCGATTGATGTTTCTTGTCTAATCAACCAAATTGGGCCAAGGGGAGGTTGTATTGGAACAATAGGTAAGGGTCAGTAATGTCACATTGCGGGGATAGACCAAATCACATAGTGAAATTTGCCTCTCGCGTGGGCCAAAAGGTTTGGTGAACTTATCATTCTGTATGCTACACATTGTAAAAGAATTTGATTATCTGGTAATACTGAGTTAGGAAATCATGGGAAACACAACACCCTAGTTACTCTTCATACTGGTTTAACACTTGTCTTAGTTAGGATTGCTTTTCTTAGTTGATTACAACCCCCCCCCCCCTTTGGGGAGATAAGTTGATTAATTAACCTGAATTTTATTGAATTCTTCTAATTCTACCATATTCCCTGTGGGTTCAACCCTAATATTGGTTAGGTTATATATCTTGACAATGACCGCTTTAGCCTAAAAAAAGAGGTGTAATTTGGGCGACATCAAGTCTATTAGCAACAAAAGGAGTAATGAAAGAGAGAGTGGCAACTGGATCCAATAAAGCATATACATCAAAATTGTAGATCTTTAACATGTCGGTAATAACATCGGGTGCTTCATCCATCCCCTGCCTTCCTAGAAGAGTATAAAACCAGTTGTGACATGAAGCACCTCCTTGTTGTCCACCTTGTTCCCGTTGATCACCTCGAGCACCTTTTCCTTGAGGACAACCATCTCTACCCTTGGTTGGACAATCCGCAATCTTGTGGCCCAGCTTGCCACACCCAAAGCAAGCACCTAAATCTTTATAGCATCTACCACCATGATTCTTACCACACCTAGGGATACTTTGACCACCATTTCCACCTTAAGCTCTAGGGTTGGGCACGCTATCATTAGCAATCCTTTGGTCTTAAGCATCGGAGGATCCTTGATCATGGAATTTGTGGCGTGGTTGAAAACAACCACTTTTAGTACCTTGAAATCCACCATCATAATAAGCCCTCTTGGACTCTCACTCCTCCTCTTTCTAAGCTTTTCCCCTTCAAATTTCTCTACATTAGTCATGAGTCTAGACAAGTCCATATCTCCTATGAGCATGGCAGTGTGGCATTCTTCATTAATCAAGTTGTACACTCCCGACACAAACTTGTGCATTCTTGCTCTAGGATCAGCGACCAAGTGAGGAGCATACTTTGAGAGATGGTCGAACTTAAGGGAACACTCCCTAACACTCATGGAGCCTTGTTTGAAGTTCATAAACTCTTTCATATTTTTCTCCCTTAATTCCATGGGAAAGAAGCGATTGAGGAAGGCGGCTTTGAATTCTTCCCAAGAGATAGGCTTTCCATTTCCTCTCTCTAGCTTTCATTGTGCAAACTAAATTTGAGCAAGGCCCTTGAGTTGATAGGCCAGAAGCTTCTCCTTCTCCTCCGAATTAACCCCTAAATTTCAAGAACCTTGTACACCTTATCGATGAACTCTTGGGGGTCTTCTTCAACTTTGCAGCCATAGAACTCCCGAGGATTCATTCTTGTGAAATCCCTCACACTTGAGGTGGGGGTAGGAGCATAAGAAGCATGAACTCTGTAGTGGGCTACGACCCTTGCCAACAAAGTGACTTCATTTTGGGACTTAGTATGAGTGACTCCCTCTTCTTCTTGGGGGACTTGTGGAGCCGGAGGGGCCGATTCACCCTCAAAAGTAAGAGCTCATTATGTCATTCTTCTTGGTGGCTTAATCTAGAAGAGCAAAAGATCACTCATTAGAGGTAGGAAACCTTAATTCAAATCCAAAGTACGACATAGAACAGGAAGAGTGGATCATTTCCTGAAATACCTCATAGAATCTTATTCATAATTGTGGCACACTTCACAACCATGAACAAGACTCTACTTGACACAGTGTGTTGGATTTTCTGAGGACCCTTTACCAACCTAGTTCTCTAATATCAATCTTTGTCATGACCCAAACCTAGGGCCTAGGCGTGACACGGCGAATGGGAAACCCGAAGGGATCCCAAACAGACCTCTTAAGCATGCATGGCACATCCTTGATTTGACGGAAGCATAATAAGCAATAAGCAAGAAGCAAATAGTTCTAAGGGAAATGGGACTTTGGACTCACACTATGGGGATGTTATAGGGAAGAAATTAGCATAAATCACATAGAAAATAAAGTCTAAGAGGCGGATAAGTATGACTCATGCTATGAGGGTAAATAGGGGCTTAGGACTTTCATCTCATCACAATAACAAGCATCAACACATAGAGGGAAGTAGGTACTAAGGGAAGTCTTCAATAAAACATAAACATAATTAGAGTTGAGCTCATAACATACAAATCCATATTTATATCTAACAACACCTTTAGCAAGTGTGGGACGGGGTCCAAGACATCTCCCGGGCTCACCCTCAAAAGATAAATGGTCATAGGTAGACAAGTCTTAAATAAGCATGAAAGTAATTGTCGTCGAATGTGGAGGACTCATCAATAGCAAATCTTCAACCGAACTGCTTAGCCACGTAGAGGAGGAGGATGGATCAGAGCTCCGATCCCTACATAGTTAGATTATGTAGGCAAAAAATATGTATTAGTACTTGGATGTACTAAGTATGAGGGATGAAAATGCAACAAGGAACATAACCATAATTAAACAATATGCATACATAATCAACGGATATAAGCTCAATATGTCATGAATTCTCAATGCCTTAGTACAAATATACATGAAGAATGTCATATAACATATCATAAATTGATGAGAAGGGATCATAACCGACATGTAAGACCAAGTGAGCTACTACTTGGAATCCCGATGCTCACTCCACACCAGACTAAGAGTGGTCTACTTTGCCAAGGTAAACCAAATACTTACTTTACGGTAACTCCCCTATTTCAAAAAATGCTTCATAAATACCTTACGGGAACACCGCCCTTTTGGTTAATATATGATAAGAATCTTACGGGAACATCATCCTCTTCGGTATCCAATTAACATATGCCATACAGGAACAACACCTTTTTTGGTCAATCATGCAACTCTAGCTATGTGGATCCATTAACCACTTTACAAACTTATAAGGCAACATAGTTAAGGGACAATACTTATCTATCAAGGTCCTCTTGATGCTAGGTCACAATCCCAAGGAATACTCAAATTATACTTATATTCATGATATGCAAAGCTTTATAATATCATAATATCATCATAGAGTAGCTCTTCAAAACCAAAGCTTTATAATATCAAAATAGGGCTTCATAACTTTCATAGTTTTCACAATATTCTCATATCTCATAGCATGCATAAAAGCCCTTCAAATTCATAACATTCACATCTTACATGTCTTGCCATAAGGCCTTTATCAATACAAGAAGCTTGGTGCACAGCTTTAGTTAAACATGGTGGGTATGCATATACACATCAAAATCATGCAAAAGTTAAGATTTAGGACATGAGGAGAGTAAACAAGAACCTTTTTCAAATCATTCAAAGTGACCCACCATAACAAAGTAAAGCTTAGTTAGTGCTTTCTTAACCCTTAAATAATTCATAAATTTCACATGGCATTTCAATGCAATATAGTATACAAAGGTAGAATACCATAAATTACTTCATAATGTCATCATATAAAAGAGTTCATAAAACTTCCAAAAAGTTTCCATAACTTGAAAATAGACGAGGAAGAGGAATGGTTGAGCTTTATGGAGGAAAAGTCTCCACAAATCAAAACCCACATAGCTTGGTGTGATTTAATGGAAGAAATCTGACTTTGGAAGTGGAGAAAACTGAAACCCTAGTTTTCACTCTTCTTTGAAGAACTTGAAAAACTTGGGAGTATTTTGGAGGAGCTTAGACTTAGGATATTTGAAAATGAGGAAGAATAGAGTGGGTTAGGGTTGTATAAGGGTATTTTGGTCAAATTTTCCCCTCCTAAAAGCTTGTCGGAAGGACCACGAGACCCCGATTACGGGTCGTGGTCCATTCCACGAGTCGTAAAAAAGGGGTTTCATCTGGTAACATTTTGGACTTTTAGAAACTTTCTCTAAATCTCAACCTATGATAGCACTTATGGCCTGTCAACCAACATATGAGCTGTCTGGTATCTTGTACTCCCAACTTCAAAAATCAATACTTTCACCAAGTCTGCCTTTTATTCCAAAAGCAGAAGCTATGGCTCGTGGAACCACTTACGGCCTGTAGTCCCCTTCGTGAAAGCCACTGGCACTTGGAAAATCCCAGATGTCCTTTCCTTTAGATGTTTTATACTTTCCACATGTGGGGCCTTACAGGCTACATGAGAGATAGAGATGGATATGAATGCCCGATTCCACCAGCTTTTTGTATCTTCAGGTTTGTTTCTTATCTCATGTTCGAGGACGAACGTTGTTTTTAGTAGTGGATGATGTAATGACCTCAAAGGCCATTTTAGGCATTTTTGATAAAATTATCATTTTGCACTTTCCGAAAGTTGCCTTGAGTCATTTTTGGTTGAGACTAAAAGTCGGACTTTTAAAACCTTGTAAAAAGTTAAATTTTGCCAAATAAAGAGTTTTTAAAGGCTTAAAGTTAGAAATTTTGAGTTTTGTGGTCATTTTGAGTTTCAAGTGTCAAATTACAATTCAATTGATTCCATGAACTCCGGAATGTAGAATCTGGTCTAGGAGAACTTACAGATCTGAATTTCGAGTTGAAATGGAGATTTTAGGCCCAAAGTTGCATTTTCAGTTCGTTTTGAATCATAGTTTGACTTTGGTCAATATTTGAAGTTCAAAAGCTCAAATTGAAATTATGACTGCTCTAGTGGTTTCGGATGGTGAAACTAATGCGAGTAATGGTCTCATTGTAATATTTAGAGTTATTGAGGGTATTTTGAGTATTTTGAGTTTTAACTAGTTTCTTTGAGTTTTATCGAGTTCCGGGCCAAGGAGGCCATAAACTCAAATTATGATGCTTCTATTGAGTTTGGAACGTCGTTTCTAGTTGGTTTGCATGTTTGGTTTGTGTGTATTGAGTTCCGAGCAAACCCTAAAGGTATGTTCTACGTTTGAAATTGTTGGTTAGGACCGCAATCTGGTGTAACTATTTTAGTACTCCGCATTCGCATAGTGTAGTGTTTCTTGACCTCCGCATTTGCGAAGGTGGTCTCTGCATTAACGAAGTGTAAGATGCTCACTCTCCACATTCACGAAAGATCCTTAGTGTTTGCGGAGTTCTTCTAAAATTTGATTTTCTTCAGCGTGCGTGGAGCACAATTATACCTGAAATAGTGTGTAATTTAAAAGTGACGGGTTTCACCACTTTCCTTCATTTTTAATATTCCAAGCTCGGCTTTAGAGAGGTTCTTCAAGGATTTTCAAGCCAAGACCATTGGGTAACATTTTCTTAACCTATATTTTATTTCTCATTGATTAAATTGTGATTTTAACATAGAAATTAGGAATTTTAATGGAAGAAATTGGGGTTTTCTCGGATATTGATTTTCTATACAAAAATGGTGATTGGGAACTTATTGTAACTCTTTTTTCGAAACTGTTTTCACCATTAGACTCCTTATTACTTGAGGATCATTTCCATGTAAAAGTTTCCAGATTTCCAAAACCTTTTTGGGTATGAGATTTTTGCACATTGTGCTATTTTCACTCGAATTGCTTGATTTTATTGTCATTAGTTTTGTAATATGATTGTGATGCTATATTTGACTAGATTGTGGTGATTTGGAGTATCATAGATGAAGAAAAGTGGTGGATTTGACTTTCTTTGAGACTTTTACTAAGGCAGGTGGACTTCTAACCTTTTGTTAAGTATAATTGAATCTTGTGTTAACCTATGTGAATATGCTTGAGTGATTTGAGGCATGAAATAGGTTAGAATCATATTATTGTAAGCTTTAATCATGAGATTTCGAATTGGGTAATTGTAAATTTTGTGAATCCTTTTACTTGTAATATAATTGTAGAATTGTGAATACTTGTGAATTTATGGAATTATGTGGTATTGATTGTTGAATGTATGATCTATACAGACATTGTGAGGTCCCGTGTTTCTCATCTTCCAAAATATACTAGTGTGGTATATTATATAAGGTGCATATGATTTTATATAGTACCCAAGGATAATAAAGACTGCCAATGAGTGGTAATATCAAGGATTTAAAGTTCTAGGTCACAAGAATCCCCTAAACACATATTCGGGGTTAAAGAAATGGCCTGGGTGGCACCTCGCCTTTTTCGGAAGGTTTAAATTGCGCTTCACTTTTCAAATGGAACTAAGAGTGTATAACTTGCTAATAATGGATTATTAAGGGGTATTTTAATAGTACAAAGTTCATATGTTAAGTTTTGAAGTCAAGAAAGTTACAAGATAAAGGTTGGCCAAAGTTACATAAGCTTCTTTAAGAAATCCTTCTTAAATTTGGGTCAAATGTGTCAGACCATATCTCCCAAAATATAAAGATTTATAGGGTCCACAACCTAAATTGAAAGTCTACGAGTCCAGTTTACAATGCACAAAACCGTGCATCAATCCGATATCAGAATAAAATGTTATGACAGTTTTACCATGACTGCTCGAGCGGAAAACTAGGTCATGGGCTGGGTCGGATCAAGCCCACCTATATGTCGGCTATATTTGACCTTTTAAAGCTCAAAAATGTACCATTTTCATCCCAAAACAATTGAGAAACTAAAGATACAACTCCCACAAGTTTCCTAAGTGATTTAGGTAAGTTTTTCGTGTTTTTATCGTCAAAATTCGTCCCCATGCTTAGAAATGTGTGTCTTACGCTTTGCAATTGTTTTTCCCTCCTATTAGTTATGTTTGGAGCTATTTTTGAAAGGTATAAATTGTATATCCTTATAGGTGGTTTGTTCAGGTAATAGTCTTAGGGCTCTTTTATGATTGTTTTTACAGATTTTAAGAACGTTTCATCACCTTAAGGCTATATGGAAAATTTGCCAATTTATGCTTAATTATGGGTTGTTTATAGTGGTTATAAGTTATGTATATATAGTGGTTGCGAAGCTTAGGAGGTAAGGAACAACTTTTGTGAAGAAACTTTGGCCATTTGGACGTCCATTGGAAAGGTATATTAAGTCTAAGCTTCGTCCTTCCTTTTAGCACGGAATTCGGAAAATTCCCGAAACATCAAATGCGATATTGTGATGTTCTGTTGCTAGAGAGACCTTTTGTAAAAGGCAATGGATTACAGCTGAATTATTTTATAATGATATTAAGTTGATATTCCATTTGTTCGCTTAAACTGGACATTCAGTATCAATTTATCAGTTCTCCTGCCTACCTTTCCATATGTTTGAGGTGTAGCTCTTCTTGGTGCGGTGTCACTAAAAATAAAGGCAGATTATGATGGGAATATAGTGTTCATAATCACTCCTTCTTCCTTACTATGAAGAACTTAGAAAGAAATACGTTGATTTCCAATAATCTCCAATATAATGTTCTTATGTAAACTACAAAGGCACTTATTCTTTTTAAATACTTTCTTTTACTAATTGACATGGAACCAAGTATAAGCATTATGTGAAGCACCTTTATGAACTTTTTTAGAATTAAGGCTTCATTCTAAATGTTGAGTTAAGTTTCGAAACTGATTCAAAAGACATATAAGATCCCATGAGTCATGTGCATATGCTACGACAATGATTATGGTGTTATGACAATAAGTGTACCAATGAGCCAAGATTGGCTAAACAACAATGATTATGATGCTATGATAATAAGTGTACCAATAAGCCAAGATTGGCCAAATTCTTGCAATGGCCTACTATGTGCATTCAATATTCATATCATACATGGCACGTTATGCATGGACTTCAAGCTATAATCAGAGGTATGGGGCCTATTTTCCCAAATGATTATATATATGTTTATTGTACAGATGGCCACAGGTTGGCAAATATGATATTGGTTAGCTACCGGGAAGGACCACTATTGCTAGCATTTGGTTGGGTATGTCATGCATTTGCATCTATATATGTATTCACGACATGTAATTACTCGAGCATACCATGCATTTTTTATCATTAGGAGGTTGAGTGTTGACCATGAAGGTTATCTGAGTTTTGGTTACAAGTGGTATTTCTATTACCTTTTTTGCTACAGTTATCTATGATTTTACTTTCTGCCTTACATACCAATACATGTTTATTCGTATTGACGTCCCGTTGCCTGGGGACGCTGCATTTTATTTCATGCGTGCAAGTTCGGTTAGGAATTCTGATCGGCTCCTCCACTAGGAGCCCAGTTTAGCTATGAGTTGGTAAGCTCTACCTCTTTCTGGAGCTTTTACTGGATGCTTACCATTTTTGTACAGGTGGGTATAGTCGGGGCCCTGTTCCAGCAGTGTTAGTGACACTCTTAGTGGTTATTGTGGACATGTTAGTTTGAGTTGGTTCTTTTGCACTTTTAAGTCTCCAGTCATAGGTTTGACATGTATATATATGTGCGTTCTCGTACCTCTGTTGGTACAACCTTGTTGGCAAGCTAGTACTTTATCACTTTAGTTTACCTATCTTGATGTACATGATTTATTATTTACCAGGTTATGGCCTAAATAGTTCAAGCTTAGTTTTTCAGACGTTATGTTGCATGATCTTTTGGCCCCTAGTTTAGTTAGCTAGCATGTTTAGCGGTTGACTCAACCAATGATGGTATCGAGTGACTCAACCTATCTTGATGTACATGATTTATTGTTTACTAGGTTATGACCTAAATGGTCCAGGCATAGTTTTTCAAATGTTATGTTGCCCGATCTTTTGTCCCCTAGTTTAGTTAGCTAGCATGTTCAGTGGCTGACTCGGCCAATGATGGTATCGAATGCCACTCACGTCTCTCCTCTTTTTTTTGGGGGCATGACAGACATCTTGCACATTCTTATATCTATGAAATGATTATTGTGTTATATTAACATGTATAGGGATGGCAATGGGGCGGGTGTGGGGCGGTTGCAGGGCGGGCTAAACTCAACCCACAAATTTTTTAGACCATCCCGCCCTACCCCTCATGATGACTTTTTCATTTTCAATCTGTCCTGCCCCTCCCCGTATAGACCTGCCCCGCATAAACCTGCCCCGCTTAAATTTTAAAATTCTTTTATTTTTTAATTGAATTTAATTTTTTTTCTCTAATTAACGTCTCAACAATTAATTAACTATTTTTAGTTGACATTTTAACAATTGTTTCTTAATCGTTAGTTAAAAGTTTCTAATTAACATTTTAACAACTAACAATTACTGGACATGTCTAGTTTAAATTTTAGAAAAAAATAAAAATATAGTCAATATTTAATATAAAAATTTCTATATTGTTGATTTTTACTTATTACAAAGATTTAGTTTCTTTGAATTCCTATTTAGTTTTTTAAACTCGCAACTTGCCCCGTATTAGTTTTAAAAATAGCTACTTCAACCTGCCCGGACCCGCCACGCCCCCACATAACTTTAAACCTACCTCACCCCACATAGCTCTAAACCTGTCACGTACCCGCTTACCCCGCCCCGTTGCCATCCCTAAACATGTATTACTTGATATTTCATTGATGCTGAAAAGTTGAAGGGAAATGGTTTCGGCTAGAGTTGTACTAATATTGAGATTGTGATGATATTGAGAATGTATACTGATATTGAGACTGTATCGATATTGATGTTATGATTATATTGAGATTGTATACCTTGCACTCACTAATTACTTATGCATTGGTACTTGTGATAGTTGTGGCCAAGAGAAGGTAACATGTGGATTGGTGGTCGAGGTAATTACCAGTCAATGATATGGCTGAGGTTTCTGCTAGTGGGGTGAGCATTGGTCGAGGCTTCTGCTGGCAATGTTCATGGACATATGATGATTAGCCAAGGTTTTTATCAGCATGACCGAGGTAATATTCTGGTCGTGTGAGCGTTAGCCGAAGTTTATGCGCGTAATGTTCTCGGATACATGGTCTATGTGAGGCCCCTATGGTTTCTGTTCTGATACAATCAGTGGATGCGTATCGTAAGACAGACATGCATCATGATTAATTAACATTGCATCGTATGATCTGCATTTCATAACATTCACTCCATTACATATTATTTTTTCTTGAAGTTGTTACATGTGCTATGTGTGATGGATAGAATGCCTTGAACTTTATACGTGATTAAGATGGAAATTATGAAAAGTCTGTAATATATATTGATAATTTGAACCTTGTACATTGTGAAGACTAGATTATGTGAACACTGTGAATGCTTGTGATATTGATAGACTATCGTACCACTTAACTCTGGAATTCTGTTATATATTCAGAGATATTATTCTATGACATGTTGTTGTATATATATTGTTGTTCAGCTGGAACTTTTCTAAGTGCAGGTGTGTAGTTGGTGGTATGTAGTTGGGTGGATAGGAGTACTTGTGTTCTTCATTGCTTTACTTTAGGTTAGTTTTCATTTGCTGAGTACTGTGTTGTTTAGTGCTTACCCCTTGCTACATTTCTGTAGGTTGTGAACCCAGTCCCATTTGATAGATCTTCCCAGTCACAGGATCGAGCTTTTGGATCCTTTGAAAGGTAGTTGCTTGGCAGGCCCTCGAGGATTCTTTATTATGTTATGTTCTATTTGAGGATTATACATTGAGACTTATATTTTCTTTGAGTATTATCATGTAGAGGCTTGTACATGTGATACCAGATCTAGGATGGTTATAGTTTGGATTTCTTTTATTTATCTATCATTTTGGACTATTTTATCTTCTGCTTTTGTTATCATATTGGGTTGTTCAGGTTTGGGCGGACTTGCCTTGGTGGGTTAGATGAGTGTCATCACACCCAAATTTTGGGTCGTGATAGCAGTCTTAACAAAAGTATATTAGGTTATTTGAGATATTGAGGCGTGTTGGTGAGGTTGCATATGAGTTGACCTTGCCTCCGGCAATTTCAGCTATCCACCCAGTTTTCTATATTTCTATGTTGTGCTGGTACTTTATAGATAAGTCCCACGTGCTTTAGTATGACCTTGTTGAGTTGGATGATCGCCTGAATTATATTGAGGAGCTAGTAGCTATATTAGCTACGAATATTCCCCAGCTTCGCTCTAGGTCTATTCCAGTTCTTAAGGTCTAGTGGCGACACCGTCCAGTTGAGAAGGCTACCTGGGAGAATGTGGAGGAGATGAAGGAGCAGTTCCCCAACTTATTTAAGCCCCCAGGTATGATTCTATCCTTATTTCCGGGGATGAAAGTTATTTTAGTAGTGCGTGTTATAATGACCCACTAGGTCATTTTGCCCTTACCGCATTATTTTCCATTGTTAATTCCTATAGTGACCCGAGGTCATTTATGACTTGCTACCACGGTCAGCACGGTTGCTTGGTCGTTTATGAGGGAGTTGTGCAGCTTTTCTTGTTTTGGAAGATCTTATACCTTAGAAATTTGATTTTTGTGCAAAACGTGGGTAAACCGCCCCAGAACAGAGTTCTCCCAGTTCTATTAGCTTTAGAATGGCCAAATTATGCTAGAAGAATGGTTGGCTTGAGGACCGACGTTTTCGATGTGAGTTTATGCCAAATTTTGCATTCTAATCTTCTAAATTGGCCAACAGTTGATTTTGATCAACTTTCTTAGAAAATGTGTCCAAATGAAAATTCTAACAGCGAAATGAGTTCCAAAATGTCAAATTTAATCCAGAATAACCCTTTGTTCGGTTCCCGAGGCTTCTGGGCTCATTTTAATCCCCTCGATGTAAATTGGCTAAAAATGGTCTTGGAAGTGGGATCCACATTCAATCAAAATGACCTCGTATGAAAATTTTAACTGCGTTATTAAATTTGGAACATCAATTTTGGTAGGGTAGCATAGTTCGTTTGCACATACAAGGTCCCAGATGAATTCCGAGTACCCTATTGAGAATTTCAGAACTTGAAAACTCAGCTTTTTCAGCTGGTTTTCTGGTGCATGTGACCCACACTTCGCAAATGCGGTCCAGGGGTTGCGATCGCAGAGGTCAGATCCCTGTGACTTTGCGAATGGGGACCAGAGGCCACAATCGCGGAGGTCAAGTTCTTGTGACCATCATGAACGCGGAGCCATGTTCACGATTGCGGAGGTCTGGCTGGTTAGTCCTTCGCAAACGCAAAGGAACCTTCCGCCAACATGGAGGTCATTCCTCATATGCTCCATGATCGCGGAACACTGTTTATCGCGATCGCGGAGGTCATTTCTATGGCCTTTATATATCAGCTCTTGGATGATTTTCAACACATATGCAACACTTTACAAGGCTATATCTTAAGCATTTTAAGGTAGGATTAGGTAATTTAAAAGTCCAATTTCAAGAGAATTTCATGGGAAATGCATTGGCGACGTCGGGAAGTTGAGTTGAGACTCCATTTTAGGTAAACTTCATGATATACCTGCTATTCTTGTGCATCTTTTAGATGAATTTTGGGTCAATTTTGAGTGTTGATTTCGGGCTGTGATTGTCCATTTTGAGTGATTCTTGGCTCTATTTTGGGTGGTTTTTCATGAGGATCATTGTGGGTGATTCGTTTCAATTTGAGGCTTATTTTTGTAATTTTACCACTCATAGCTGCTGCCATTTCTTGACATTTTAGTTTAATTTTTTGAATTTTGATTCATTGTTTGTTTGTGATGATTTCTAACCCAAATTTGATTTTAACAATGTTAGGTGAACTGAGAATGTTGTTTTGGACTATTTTTTTAGTTTAGGTTCGAAATTCCGGATGCGGATCCCATATTTTTCGTTTTAGGCTCCGAAATTAGTATGTTTCCATTTCTTGTGATTTTAGTGTATAAACGATCGTTGTGACATTATGAGTCTATTTTTGGCAAGGTGGTAGTGTTCAGAGACCATACGGAAGGGAAAGGCTCCAACTAAGTGAACTGGAGCGTGTATGATCAGCCTATAGGTAGGCTACGGTTTTTCTTTCTTCAAATTGAGCTGACTAGTATAAATCCACGTTGAATTAATTGGAATTTGGGTTGGGTTGTTTCAGGTGTTAGAATTCGTGTTGTAGGCCTAATAAATATTTCCGGGTAGCCGTGAACTCGTAGTAAGTCTTGTTAGCTTGTTCTATAGTTAGAGTGCTAATTTTCTCGTAGAATCTTAATTCCTGCTGAGCACGTCTAGTTGATAGAATGGTGGTGGCTAGGTATCTAGTAGGAGCCTTAGTAATTGAAGCAAGTTTGGTTTCTTTCGGGCACTTGGGATGATTGTGAGTATGTGACTATTGTTTATACTTGGTAGCCTTTCTAGTTATTATTTACTTTCCCATTATCAGTTAGTGCCGCATGTTGGCCTTAGTTTAGATTAAATAACTCACCTTAGATGCCCCGACGTAATTCCAGCGGGCGTAGATCCTTGTAGAATGGTATAATAGACTAGAGTCTGTAGCTAGGCGGTAACTGTGCACTTGTGAGCACCTTTATCCATAACCTCCTCGTGCTTTCTCGACTATTGCAGTACGTTGATGCCCTAGATTTCGTGATCAACTTGTCTTAGTTTCGGTTGAAGCTTGAGTGAAGCTAATGAATCATTCTTTATGGCAGTAAGGCCTCGGATCGTATGTATGTAATTGTGCACTTGGTTTAGAATGGAAAGAACATCTAAGTGATTACTAGGGCCTTGTGAAGAAAGTATTTAATTCATCACCTTATTCGGTCATTTATGTGAGAGTATCAGGGTTCGAGGCCTTGCTTTTTGAGAATGTTGATTACCTAAGCAGGTTCGAGGCCTAATTTGTATAGGATTATGAATACCTAGAGTATTGAAGTTCGAGGCCTCACTTTTACAAAACTGACATTACCATGGTATTGGGGTTCGAGGCCTCACTTTTTATGAGATTATCAACACCTTGGTATTGGGGTTCGAAGCCTCGATGTTTTTAAATTTTATGATTACCTTGGTGTCAGGTTCGAGGTCCCGTCGTTCATAGCTTTTGATCACTTAGATCATCGGGGGTTCGAGGCCTCGACTTAACAAATATATGGCCCCTATAGTACTATGGGTTTGAGGCCTTGATTCTACGAATTTGTTGCCCCTATAGTACTATAGGTTCGAGGCCTCAATCCCATTTTTTGGCCCATACAATACTTTACTCCAGGAGAACTTTAGCTTTTAATTACTTTAATATAGATATTTTGTGTGCTTGACGAGCTTATGAGGGTTCTCTCTGATTTTACTTTGAACTACGCACGTATGTCCCTGCTAGTGTAGCTAATGTAGATCCTTTAGCCGTATTTATCATCTCTACTACTGTTCTTTTCTTGTCTTAGACATTGATATTGGACTCCCATTTAGGTTTGATTCTCTTTCTTCATATTGTTTTTACCTGCCTTGCTCAGTGGCCTATGATGCTTACTAGTATCTCTTTATCTGGTACTCATACTACACTCTGCATCTCTTTCGTGATGCAGGTCTGTGTACCAGTCACCAGGGCGAATAGATCGAGCCTACAACAACCCACACCAGAGACCAGGGTGAGCTCTTGACGTTTTGGATCATTTGGTCTCCTTCAACTTATTAGCTCGTCTTTTCTATATATTTTGAGACTAGCCAGACCTTTGTATATTTTGGTCCACTTTTGGGACTTATACTCTTTATTTTATGTATATAACAGCTCTGTACTAGTGACTTCTAGGTTCTGGGAGGAATTTTTGTAGTTATATGTTCAGTTAGTTTTGGTTTCGTCTCTCTTTTTTGTTAACTTTGCTTAGTTCTCATAGTTTTTTCCCAAATACCCATTACTTATAGTTTTAGGTTACGAATTGGCTTGCCTATCGGTGGGTCATGGTAGGCTCCATCACGGCCTGAGAAATTGGGTTATGACAATATGAAAGATAAATGTTAACGGAAAATGGTTTTGGCGAATACATGGTCCATGTGTGGCCCCCATGGGTTCCGATCCGATTATATCAAAGGATGTGTATGTAGGACAGACGTGCATCATGATAATTTGACATTGCATTGTGTTGCTTGCACATCATGACATTTTATTCTATTTCATTTTATTTCTTGTATTAAATGTGTTAATTGTACTAAATTTGATATGTTGGTTGGCTCTGTTCTTGTAAATTATTGAAATTGATCGGTTGAGATGTTGTGGACTGAAACTATGATTATATATAATCTATATTGTGTATGCTGGTCTTTCCTGCATGCAAGTTTTGTAGTTTTGGAGGTATGTGATTGGGATGGAAGGAGTACTTGAGTTCTTTATTCTCTACCTGCGTTTAGATCCTCTTGTTGGGTACTTTTTATACATGTGTGTAGGTTGTGATACCGGATCCTCTTGACGTTCTTATTTCTCTTACGGACAGAGCCTGCGATAGATTTCAGAAGTAGTTGCTTATTGCTCCAACCTACTCTTAAGACTATACTTCCTTGTTGGTTTTGTTCTATTTGAGCAACAAAGACTATTGAGACTTGTACTATTTTCTTTCGAACTCTGTTGTATTAGAGGCTAGTACATGTGATATCAGTTTTAGGATAATTTTAGTTTTTGGTTATGTTTTACTTTTTTCTTAAACTTTTGCGATTTGCCAAATAAAATAAAATGTAGGAAGCACATGAGTGTGATATAGAAAGCAAAATTACCTATAATTAATTAGCATATATGATAATATTAGGAAAATTCGGTATTTGAATTTTATGAGTTCTAACAATAGTTTTAAGTTAATATATACAATAATAATTGAGTACATATCCAGATATTTCTAAATATTTAATGAATAGCAAAAAATATCTTATTTCTATAAATTGATATATAACACTCTAAATTCACCATTTTATGTCATGATTTTAATATATTTTCTAGATAACTCTTGAATTTTTCGAGAATTCTTACTAACATATGATAATATTATGAATTATTATTGTTAAAAGAATATATTTATTTACTCTACTAGACACCTTAATTTAAATTTAATCAGAGGTAACAAATGTATAGGGTATTTTGTAATCTCAAATTTTTATCAAAGTACAATATTATTAAACTTTCTATTCTACATTATAATCATAACTAATGACAGGAGCCCGTGCTAGCATGCTATTTTTTAGTTTTGATTTATGTAATATTGATAGATTTTTTATACATATATTTTAAATATTTAAGTTGTTAGTTATTAAAACTTATAATGCATCTTATGTTATTTTTAAATTATATCTGTTAATTATTTTGTTCCAATTATGTTTGCACTTTATTTATTTTATAAATACTTTAAAATTTTTAGTAGCTGAAACAATCGGAGAATGATTTATAGGGGTAATATTGTAAAATAAAGTAGTTGGAGTAGGTCCGTCAATCGGCAGTTGCCTTTAAGAAAAAATAATTTATTAGGGGCAATATTATAAATCATAGTTGAAGCAACTGAAGCAGACACGTTAATTGACAAATGCCTTTTGGAAAAAATAATTTATTAGGATAATATTGTAAATTCATAGTTAAAATAGGTGAAGAAATAAGTAATAAATATGATATAGTAAAATTAAACAGTTGAATCAGACACGTCAATCAATAGTTGTCTGATAATCCTGAAGCAAACACGAGATAACAGACAGTTGAAGTAGACATGTCGACGATTTCGTGTCTACTTTAGCCTAACTCGCTCTAGGAAAAAAATATCATCAATAAAATAATAGTATATAATCAAAGTATTACTCCTATAAGTACTCTTATTTTCATGTCAATAATGGATTTTTATATGATTATTACTCTTTTTGTTTTTAATAATTCAGAATTGGAAAGGAGTGAGAAGGAACAGTTCCCTAACTTAGCAGCATTTTACAATCTTCAGTTCCTTAAATTCATGGGGTCCCCTTTCTTTTTTTCTCTTTTCTTCTTTCTTCTGTAGCTTTCAATATGTGAAAAGAAAATCCAATCACTCAGAAAAAAGAAAAGAAAAAGGAAAAAAGTACAGCTGAAGAGATCTACTGAATAGCCTACTTGAGCTCTTACTTAGTCACTATGCAGTAGAGATCTTGAAGTGGCCAAAAAAGTTGTTTCTTCAATACTCTTGCTGTTGCTCTTTTAGGGGTTTCTAGTTAGTTTTACTTCAAGATCTGTGGCTCAGTTGCTTCTGCAGCTTATTTGAAGAAAAGGGTATTTAGGGTTTGTGTAGTTTCTTGATTTTACTTTGACTAATTGAAGATCTGGGACAAGCATGAAGCAGCTCTTGACGGTGGTGTTTAGTTGTGGAACTGGGTTAGGATGAGAATATGGTTTCTTGCTTCTTGGTTTTTGCTTGGGGTGGGGGGTGGGGGTGGGTGTTGTACTAATAAAGTTTTCATTTTGGGGGTTTTATACTTTTTGGGGTTGCTCTTTTTTGGCTTAACTAGTGAAAAGTAAGTTGCTTGATAGTAGTTAGTTGATTTGCTGAAATGAGGGTATCTTCATCTGGGTTCAATCCTCAGCCAGAGGAAGGTTTGTTTGTTTTTAGTTATTACTGTACTTGTTTTATTGAACTTGAAATGAAGCATTATTTGTAGTCATTAATGAACATACTTCATATTTTTATGTTTAATTATAGCAACAGGGGAGAAAAAATGCTTGAATTCAGAGCTGTGGCACGCGTGTGCAGGACCATTAGTATCACTTCCACCTGTAGGAAGCAGAGTGGTGTATTTTCCTCAAGGGCATAGTGAGCAGGTTAGTAGTAATATGGCTTACGTTTTAGCTCATTTAAGTTGAGGTGTTTGATATGGTTCATATTTGGTTTCTTCATGTGATTCTCTATTCAAACTTGCACTTCTACTTTTGGTTGTTTGTTGATGTCTAAATATAGTATGCTGCCGTTTTTTGTCCACGAGTCATTGAATTCTCTTAAAATTTTAACAATCTGAGTTTCTTGATATCTAAGTTGTGCGAACTCTTCACTTTCAATGCCGCACCCATGTTGAATTCTCCAAAAATACACTACTTCTGGAGAATCCAACACGCGCAAGTTGGCATTTTTGAAGTGTCTGAGCAACATATCTTGAGATACATTCTTTCTTTTTTAGCTTGAAGTAGTTCCAGAGTTATTCTTATGAAACATGGACTTGAGTTTTGACGCCGTTTACAGGTTGCTGCTTCAACCAACAAGGAAGTAGATGCTCATATCCCTAATTATCCTGGTTTACCACCTCAACTAATTTGTCAGCTTCACAACCTGACAATGCATGTAAGTTTGTTTTTTTAGCTGCAATGTGATTTATGTACCTTTCTGTTGCAATGTATTCTGAAGAGTTCTTAAATTACAGGCAGATGTTGAGACTGATGAAGTATATGCTCAAAT
This sequence comes from Solanum rostratum, assembly GCA_029948455.1. Classification (NCBI taxonomy): domain Eukaryota; kingdom Viridiplantae; phylum Streptophyta; class Magnoliopsida; order Solanales; family Solanaceae; genus Solanum; species Solanum rostratum. Next base: position 51,909,259 of record CM057047.1, on the reverse strand, counting down.
GACATTGCAGCCACTAAGTCCAGTATGTCGCTTTCTATCTTTTTGAATCAATTTTTCTAAAAATATTCTGCTAATGGACTTACTCTATCTAGCAAGAGCAAAAGGATGTGTGCCTGCTACCTGCAGAACTTGGCATCCCCAGTAAACAACCAACCAACTATTTCTGCAAAACCTTGACGGCAAGTGACACCAGTACTCATGGTGGATTCTCTGTCCCTCGCCGAGCAGCAGAAAAAGTTTTCCCCCCTCTTGTAGGTCCCTTTAACAGAACCCATCAGCATTATGGTTTTCTTTTCCTTTTCTTTTTGGTCTTTTTCTATGATATGTGTCATCAGCATTGGATTCTGTTGTATCCGTCTAGTGCTTGATGGTGTTTAACCAACTCATGATGAATCTTCTTGCTCTTTTAGGATTACTCTCAGCAGCCACCTTGTCAAGAGTTGATTGCAAAAGATCTCCATGGGAATGAATGGAAATTCCGGCATATTTTTCGCGGTGAGTTTCTGCACAGTCGGAGATTAAAGGGAGTGATAGTGTTTTGGTAGTTGGTCCCATGATCCAAATGCGCCTGAATGAAAAGAAAATTCAGCTCGAGTCAGGGTTTTTAGTCTACTGCAGTATATGAACTTTAAAGTCACAACTTTGAGCTGAGATGTTTAACCTCATCATAGTTACTGACTTGTCCTTCCAAATCAACCCTAAAAGAATATTTGGGGAGAGAGAGAGTTAGCCAGTGGATGAATGACTTTAGTTCTGGGGAAGCAGATTTTTTTGACTAGTGAGATTATCAGTATGACACCTCATGGCTCATACAGGGGCTACTTCCTCTTTTACCTTGTCAATTTGGCTTCCAAAGCCTTAAAGACCTGTCAAGAAGATGGAAATGCAAGAGATTCTGATATCTGGTTCCTTAAATGTAACCATTTTCTGTTTTTCTTGTTTGGGGAGGGGTTGGCCGGTATTGAGACCACATGCGAGCGTGTGAAGAGGTTCTAGATTGTATTTCTCAGCAATTTAGCTGGATGGTTCTTGGCTAATTTTAGGCAAGAGAAGGCACTGGAGCTTAGCTCCACGGATTGCATCTTTGCAACTTATGGTCCTTTAAGCCATTTTGCCTGGAAGGTGCTGGAGATGACACATACTCTGGAAAAATGAGCTAAAGATGTTATATAAAAAGTTTTTTAAAATCATACTGAAATAACTATTCTGAATCTAATGACTATGGGGAGCATCGGTTGGTAATTTAAGGGCCTTCAGGAATTCTACTTTGCCTGTTTCAGCTTTGCTTCTTTTATCTGATGTGGAGGGAGTGATTTTAAAATCATTGCAAACTCTTTGGTTACATGTTTTCATTTATGAAAATGGGCACAAGCATTACCACCAGTAATTTATTGCTCATGTTTAGGACAACCAAAGAGGCATCTATTGACAACAGGATGGAGTGTGTTTGTGAGTGCAAAAAGACTTGTTGCAGGCGATGCTGTCATCTTTATCTGGTAAAAGATGTTTTCAGTACCTTCTATATTTCTTCGTAAGATTCAGCTCCTGCATCCGGAACTTTCTAATGATTTATATTTTCTCAGATAAATTGCGTACTTATTTTTAATGAAGAATTACATTTGACCATATAATTTTAGTGAAGAATCAGATTTGACCATATTGTGTTACTTGCTAAGCCAGCTGCTGAAATATTAAATATGCTCCGTCTGCTCTGATGGACCTCATGAGAGTGTGGTTCTGTGGTGTTCTATTATGCTTATCCATGTACTTGCCCATTCATAGTTTTGGAAAACATTTAATTCTTACAAACCTGCATTATGCAATTATGCAGTTGCAAAAAGCTAAAAATTAATTGCTGGGGAACTGTGTTTATGTACCCTAATTGAGAATCTTAACGAATTTAGAATTGACGTCAATCTTTCTACGTCAATTACTTTTACCAGTGGACCTGCATCATTTTCTTTTTTGAAGGAAGATATCTGTGAACCTGCATCATGTATTGGGAGTTTTGACAGTGATAAGTGGGATAATCATTTGCAATTGAAGGAACTCACTCTCATTTCTCCCACTCAATTCATGGAGATTTTTATCTCTCCTAAAATATTGTCACCTTTTATCAGGAATGAAAACAATCAATTGCTTCTGGGGATTCGACGTGCTAATCGTCCTCAAACTGTCATGCCTTCTTCGGTCTTGTCAAGTGATAGCATGCACATTGGTCTCCTAGCTGCAGCAGCTCATGCAGCCGCAACTAATAGCCGCTTTACAATATTTTACAATCCTCGGTAAAAGTTGTTGATGTGTTTCATTTACTAACAAATTTGAGTCACATTTAACCTTTTAGCTTCATAATTTCAGGGCTAGCCCGTCAGAGTTTGTCATACCTCTTGCCAAGTATGCTAAAGCAGTGTATCATACTCGAATTTCTGTTGGTATGAGGTTCCGGATGCTGTTTGAAACAGAAGAATCGAGTGTCCGTCGGTAGGTCTTATTTTCCTCAGACTTCCACGTGCTATTTCGAAGTAATTTGAATGACCAGGTGACTTGCAGAGTCAGGTCTCTGGTAAAAGGGAGGGACATCTATGTGAAAAGGGCATAGATTGGTGGGTAGTTAAAAAACATTTGTTAGAGCTTGGGTTAGAAGTCACGTGATGCTAAGGTGCCTTCCTGAAGTTTTAGCTGATTTGGAGGCAGCGAAAGCTTTTGTAGGAAGAGAAGACAAACTTAGGAGATCAAAATCATTGAGCTACTGCCTCCTCTCCTAGAAAACAAAGATATCCAAGTACTTCTACTGTTAATATGTTTACATGCAAAACCTAAATAGTGCTATATTAATTAGGTAACTTTTGGATCATGTTTTAGCAGTGGTTTTCCCCCTGGAAAATAATGGACGTGTTTGGATTGGTCTTGGAAGAAATCTTCTTGTTATAGAAAGATGGGCTCTTATTATCTCATCTCTTATGAATTCATGAATGACTTATGATGTATCAAAAGCAATTCTTTGTCAATGGGCTAATTGCAGGCTTGTTGGATCATATCAGTCTGTAAAAGGACAGGTGATCTTAGCCCATGAACAAAGAATTGCTTGTGAAAGTTTAATCAGTCATTCATGTATTCATAAGAGATTAGATAGTAAGGACCTGCTTTTATAAACAAGAAGATTTCCTCCAAGACCATATCCAAACATATTTATTACTTTCCAAAAAAAAAATATTACTTTCCAAAAAAAAAAAAGAACACTTATCTTCTATTCTTTCTGGACAAAAGTTTCGCTGATGTAGAAAATTTTCATATATTGCAACCTTCTTTTTTTTTTTTTTTGAGAAAAGAGATCACCAGACACATGCAGAAATGCTTAATTCTCTAGTCTAGTCTTAACGTCTCTGATTTGAGTTTGTAATGAAGACCATACTTCCCCAAGCGGAAGTGGTGTTTTTGAGTTCATTATGAAGGATGCATTGAAGGTCCCAAATATGGCTGTTTGGTTCGTCTACTGAAATATATGGCTTTCTTTGGCTTAAGATTCTGACCTGCTCCAAAGTTCCCTTCATTCGCTCTCTCTCTCTCCCTCACACACACACACATATTCTCTCATATGCATACTATAATCATGTGTATATGTTTGGATTTAGGTACATGGGCACAATTACTGGCATCAGTGATTTAGATCCTGTTCGTTGGCCAAATTCACACTGGCGGTCCGTGAAGGTTAGTTGTATAACAGGTGTCATTTGTATAAGCTATAAAGTAATAGATAAACTAAATTGTACGTGTATCTTAGCATGGAGTTATAATTTTTCATGCACCTGCTGGTACATTCAGTGTATAAATTATAATCTTTTGTAACTGGACCTGTTGCAGGTTGGATGGGATGAATCAACTGCAGGAGAGAGGCAGCCCAGAGTTTCTCTGTGGGAAATTGAACCTCTGACAACTTTCCCTATGTATCCTTCTCCTTTCTCCCTAAGGCTAAAGCGGCCTTGGCCATCTGGACTACCTTCTCTTCCTGGTAAGATTTCTCCTTGCTATTGTTGCCCTGGGAAACAAGATAAATTTGGTTGAGTTTTAAAGTTCAGCTGTTTGTTTACCTCTCATTCACTCAGGTTTTCCTAATGGTGATATGACTATGAGTTCTCCACTCTCATGGCTGCGGGGTGACATGGGAGATCAGGGAATGCAGTCGCTTAACTTCCAGGGATTTGGTGTTACTCCATTTATGCAACCAAGAATGGATGCTTCTTTGTTAGGCTTGCAACCTGACATTCTGCAAACAATGGCAGCACTAGATCCATCGAAACTTGCAAATCAGTCCCTTATGCAGTTCCAACAAAGTATTCCTAACAGTTCAGCGTCTTTGAGTCAGAGTCAGATGTTGCAGCCTTCTCATTCACAGCAAAATCTGATCCCAGGCTTCTCAGAAAACCACTTAATATCTCAGGCTCAGATGCTTCAGCAGCAATTGCAGCGCCGTCAAAATTTTAATGATCAACAGCAATTGCTGCAGCCACAGCTTCAGCAGCACCAGGAAGTGAACTCACAGTTTCAACATCAACAGCAAACCAAGGCCATCTCCAGTCTCTCTCAGATGGCTTCAGCTACACAGCCCCATCTTTCTCATTTGCAAGTCTTAAGTTCAACTGGTCCCCAGCAAACCTTTTCTGATATGCTGGGAAACCATGTCAATGCATCTAGCAATTCTAATATGCAAAGTCTATTGAGTTCATTTTCCCGTGATGGAGCATCTGCTGTCCTGAACATGCATGAAACACACCCTCTAGTGTCTTCGTCCTCATCATCAAAGCGAATTGCTCTAGAATCTCAGCTTCCTTCTCGGGTTACTCCATTTGTTGTATCCCAGCCCGAGGATGTGATAGCACCCAATACTAAGGTCTCAGATCTTTCCTCTTTACTGCCACCTTTTCCTGGCAGGGAATCTTTTTCTGATTATAGAGGAGCAGAAGATAGCCAAAGCAATGCACTCTATGGATTTACCGACTCTTTGAACATACTGCAGACCGGTATGTCCAACATGAAGGGTAGCAGTGGCGATAATGGATCTTTATCTATTCCTTATGCTACCTCTACCTTCACAAGTACTGTGGGCAATGAGTATCCCCTTAACTCAGACATGACAGCTTCAAGTTGTGTAGATGAATCAGGTTTCTTGCAGTCCTCCGAAAATGGGGACCAAGCAAACCAAACTAATAGAATCTTTGTGAAGGTGAGCTAATAAGCTTGTTTGATATACAATTCACCCTTTGTTCTCTGAATTGCATGGGCTACACTCTGTTTAGTTCAAAAACATTTAAAGAGGGAATATTCTGCAGTATTATGTTGTTTCACACTGCATATTTCTGGCAGGTTCAAAAATCAGGGTCCTTTGGACGGTCACTCGATATCTCCAAATTTAGCAGCTATCACGAACTTCGAAGTGAGCTTGCTCGCATGTTTGGGCTAGAAGGCTTGTTGGAGGACCCTGAGAGATCAGGCTGGCAGCTTGTAATTGTTGACCGAGAGAATGATGTCCTCCTCCTCGGTGACGATCCTTGGCAGTAAGAATTTGATCACTTCTTTTCTTTACAAACTTGCCACTATATCCTTTTTCTCTCCCCCTTCCCCCGAGTCTCTTTGTAATTTTTTTCCCGGTCTGCTGAGGAGGGGCTGGTCGAATTATAGCTCTAGACGCCCTGCATATAGCTCCCGTTTGGCCATAGGTTTTGAAGTTGAAATTTGAGTTTTAAAGTTATGATTTTTGAAATTTGAAGTTGTGTTAGGACATGCACTTTTCTTGAAAAAGTTTGAAGTTTAGTAAATGGAAGTCGTCGGAGCAAGCTTTTGAGAACTTGAAAATATTTGAAGATAGATTTTCAAAAACCACTCCCAACATCTATGATCAAACACTAGCATAGTTTTAAATTATGTTTTTTTTTTTTTGGGGGGGGGGTATATATGACATTTCCATCTTGCCACCTATTTAAATCAGTCTTTGGTTGTGCTGACTCCAATGAATTATGGAGGATCAAGGTTCAAATTCCAGCAGAAACGGCAAAAAGTTGGTGATTTCTGTTCATTGGTCGAAGTCTTGATGGATAGAATTATCCAATGTTGTGTTGGTGGAAGATAGTGGGTGCCTGATATATTTTTGAGGTGCATATGAGATGGCCAATGCAATTGTTATTGCAAAAAGGAAAATAGGGACCTTGATTTCACACGTCAATCCTTATCAGATCAGCTATATGGGTCCTCTTTATCCATTTTGTTTTGTTTTGAAATTCTTCATAGCTAAGTGACATCTCAAGAATCATTTTCAGAACAAAAAGCTAGTAGTTACTTTATGCTGGGTTTTAAGCATTTTTGGGCTTCTACAGATTGGTTTTTCCGTTGGACATTCAAAGATTAACATTAGAGTATTTTTTGGCATGAGTAATATTAGGCTTAATTGTTGACATTTTGTATGACACCATCACATCTCACTTATCTATGCCTGCAATTCACTTTACACAAGAATTCAGACCTGCTGATATATATACACACTGCATTTTTTTACTTTTGATGAGTATGTCTACCACTGTGGATCATATTGTATTTTAACTTCACGTGACTGTTTATTTAGTATATCTAGTTCTTCCATGTTTTGACCCATCTTTATCTTGCTTCAGGGAGTTTGTGAACAATGTTTGGTACATCAAGATACTTTCTCCATATGAAGTACAGCAGATGGGGAAAGAAGGCCTTGATCTTCCAAATGGTGTCCAAACGCAGAGGCTTCCTGGCAATGTCAATGGATGTGATGACTATATGAACCAGAAGGGTTCCCGAAATACTATGAACGGGATACCATTGGGGTCACTTGACTACTAATGACCATTAGTGTGACCTGCCTAAGGTACTTGTACTATATAGTTGCTTTTGCCCTTGGTTAATTTTTTGTACCCTGTTGTGTCTCAAGTGTCATGTATCTTTTCTACCTAAAGACAGGAAGGGCCAACTCTCATTTGTTAGCTTGTACCCCAGATTATGTACAATGTAAATTATAATATTTTATATTGATAAGACTGTAAGTACTAGTAATCAACTGCAGAATATCATATTATAGGCTATCAGCAGTAGCCATAAATCTTTCTTGTTCACATCCTCATTCATCTTTCAAGGTTGGTTGGCTATCATGGTGGTGGTTGTTTGAATTCTGAATACAGATCCTTGATGAGCTCTCATAACTGAGAGTGACCAACCAATGCATAACAATTTGAAAACATGAAAAGTTAGCTAATGTTCTCAAATCTCATTTATCATGAAAAATGAAAATATTGTTCAATTTGTTTGTTAGTTTCAATAAGAATCTCTTCTTTTTGGACAATTCTTTGATTCAACTTTCTATGCAACGTGTTTAATATTACAAGATTAAAAGATATTTTGGTACATTCTACAAAAACAGACCCAATATAGTCATATAAGTGGAGTTGGGGAAGATGGAGTGTATGTAGTTGGAAGATAAAGAATTGTTTTCGAAAGAATCAATTTGAGTAACACACATTAAACTAGTTATGAGGAAAGTATAGAACTGTTTTTTTATTTTAAATTTAAATGATAAAATTTAAAAATATACTTTATTTTATTAAATTTTTTATCAAGTTAAAATCAAACAAAAATTAAAATGGAGAGAGTAACTCCTGGTCTCCTCTTGAATGGAAGAAGGAAAAAGGGGGTGTTAATATGCATGCCAGGAATAGTACAATACCGATTACAAGGATAATAGAGGGTACTTCTCTTTCTCAGTTGCAATTCTCCCAGTGCATTATTAACTACTTTCACAATGGATATGCACATAATATTTTATCTATTTATTTTTATTTGTCAACTAATTAAAAAATATTTTTTTACTTTTAGTTATTACTTTTAACTTGTCATTTTTTTCTTTTGACATTAATTATATATTTTTCAAATTATTTTTAGCCATGTCATTCATTATTTTTTAATGAATATGTCAAGTCAAAATATGATACGTAAAAATGGATGCTCCGGTATTATTGTCCAATAATGCCTTTGGTTATTCACACCTGCTGCTTAGGTATCGAAGGACCAAATTGCCAACTTGCTGGAAAACAAAGAGTTACTCATTCTAGGATGATTTTGGGGAAATTTATGACAAAATATGAAGAAAAAAAAAAAGTGGTTTGGAACTTAGCAACCATTTTGTGATAACAACTTGATTATAGTTTTGCCTTTGAAATATTACAACTCACTGTATTGAGGTTGAATAATAACTTTTACATAAAAAGATGGGCGTAGTATTAGTATGTATTATCCTCATGCTCTTTGTATATATCAACCTAGAAAGATGTAATTTAATGATGAACAGAGTACTTATTTGTGAAATGTAACAATTTATTAAAGAATATATTGTAGGCCCTCTTCCCTTTTGATTTAGCTGGCTGCAGCTGTTTTCTCTTTATGGATGGGGACAGAGTCATTGTCACCATCCAAAAGTGGACGTGATGACATCTGTCATATCCTATCAAGATCAGTCAATTAAAAATTTAGAGAAAGCAAAATAAAATAGAATACAAGGCTAATATTTCATAAACATCATGGATAAAATAACATAACTCATAAGCATTCCCACAATCTAGTGTCACGTGTACAAACCTTTAAGTATTATATTGGATTCGAAGAATTAAAAGCCTGAATGACTTTATGTGTGGAACATAATAAAAACATAGTAAATGATAAGTGATGTCTGTCAAAGTGACAAGCAACTATGTCACGAACTCCAAAGTGAGCCTCTAATAATGATGAAGAGAGTAATCAAGACATTTCGGACTCGTAACGTACACAAGTATAGAAGTAAGGGAGTGAGTATCAAACAACACAGTACCCAATAAGTAGTCTTATTCACCTAGGTAAAGTTATACAAAACTAAAGTATTTTGTCACATACCATCGATACCTTCAAAACAACCTGCATAGGATAATCAACCCAACTTAACAAATCATAACACCGAGCAAAGAAGACATAATAAAAGACTCAAATAATTCCATTGATCATTTCCAATCAGATGAATAATAGGGCAAAGAAGAAAAATTCAAGAAGCACTCACAACAAGTAATAATCAAGGATGATGAAGTGCAATGCGATGCAAAAATCGCATAAAGAGTGATGCATGTCTGTCTTAATGTTACACACCTGCTGACTCTCAGATTGAGATCCATGGAGGATTTATATCCTTGTAACTACTAAAGTGTATGGGATGTCCCTTGAATATAATACCTACTACATCATGTGACATGTCCCTCAAATATAGTATCAACCGCAATGTGTGACACGTCTTTTTATAATTGTTTATCCTTTGTGTTTCTCCTCCTCATAATCATAACGTCATAGAATCAATGCAAATAAACACGCTCAAATGCGCAATGAAGAAATGACGGACTTCATATCAAAATAATCATGATATATCACCAATAAAATTTTAGTATTAACTGTTCAATCATCCACAACACACCACATATTAATATACCATCAAATTTCTTTTTATTATTCCTTTTTCCATTATTAAAATCATTGAATATGGACATGAGATCAATATCAAATCTTCCACCAAATCCTATTAGGGGTATACATCGGTCAGCTCGGTTTGATTTTATATATTATCAGTTTGATTTATCAGTTTTCAATTTTTAGCTAAACCAATAACAAATCAGTAAGATATTTTTAATCGATTTTTTGTTTATCGATTTTTAGTCCTTAACAATTTGATTTTTGATTTATCCAATATAAAAATGCTCATAAAATAAATATATGACTTATCTAACAATTTGATGTGATAGAATGAAATAATATAATACAGTGAAACAAGCTAATCCGTTGTAAATGATAGAACACTTTTGAAAATTGAAGTGAGATAGATAAGAAATTATAAAAATGATGAACATATCTATTTATCTAGTTTTACAACGCCTGCCTGATTTAATTCAATAGGCATCGTGAATACATGACACCACCCTTGATGAACACTGTAATATGACGCCTAAATTAATCGAAAGTGAATAGAATATTTGTTGAGCACCTAAACTTAATCATATGCAATATTTGGCCTCATTTTCTCGTTTACTTTCTTGATAAAAGGTTTATACATTGAAACCAAGTAAATACATGACTCAAGTATTGATATAGTGTCAAGTAATGTTAAATTACCAAAGTTTAATATTTATGAAGGGATAAAGTAGTAAATTACTACAGTCTTAATAGGTTATCAGTTTATCACATAATTCAATACTAAAAATCAAAACTGAACCAATAACTTGATAACTATTTTTATAAAATTGTTAAAAATTTATTAACCAGATAACCCAATAGCAATAAATTTATAATAGTTTTTCGATTCAGTTTATTGATCTATTCAATTTTTGCACACCCCCTAAACCCTATTACTTTTCAACACCAAATAAGAAAATACAAGGTTCTATTACTTCGGTACTTGAGCCTTTCCTTTCCGACGGACCTCTGAATCGATATAATCTATTCAAATATGGAATTACAATATGAATACAAGAGTAACAATGCTCAAATCACTAGTTTATAAGACCTCTATTTGAAACGGTCCAAAAATTCATTCTCGATAAAGTAGGGGCAAATCAGAAAATTGATAAGTAAAACATTAACCAAGACATTTGAAAACCAATAGTGAGAACCATTTCAAAAAGAAGTTGAAATTATCCCATAATCATCAGTTTATCAAAAGTTCATTTCTTGAGAATCAAAATCAAGAATTAAAGGTTAAAATTATAAAGTAATTAGCGAATAATGAAGACTAGGAGTAAAAATTACTTACCTAATAGATTTATCTTGAAAAACCTCTTTAAAATTGCCTCTACCGAGCTCCAAAGATCTAAAAATATTGAAATGGGGAAGAACTCCAATTTTAGAGAAAGTAAATTTGTCGGGGTGCTCCTTTCTACGAATGCAGTTTCCCACCATGCGAACATGATTACCAAGTGATTAGACCCTTCATGATCACTTTATAACTTCAACCTACTTTTTTCACTTACGGTAGCATAGGCCTTCGCCACTTCAACTGGGCCTTTTTTTAAAAAACAATTTGAAAGAGCGTGATCTTATTTATTCATGGAGGACTAAAGACAAATAAAGGGATCAGGGGGCTTTATGATCGGTCCAAGCAATGTGAATGTGAGGGTCAGATGATATATTTTACTCCATGAACATGACTAAAATACCTCACGAATGCAAAGATTCAAGAAACACAGGCCTTCGCGAATGCGACACATGCTCCACGAATGTGAAGAGAAAGATTGTGCAACAGTAACAGTTACACAAGAAAAATACCAAGGAATCAAGATTCTTCGAATGAACACTCGAAATTCGTTTGAAACTTCATACACACAAATCATATATGCTACCATACTAAGTTCGATATTTTGAACTCAATGAACCTGTCAGAACACAGATTCAATATGTTCTTAATCCAAAAATCATTTAATTGCAATTAAACTAACTTAAAGCTTAAAAGGACCAAATCACCTTTGGAATCTCTGAATGTCACGCGCTCGAGAGGGTACCCTTGGCGCGAATGGCACTCGAAAATCATTGTTGGTCTCCAAGCGAATCACTTGGCTCGACCACTCATTCAACCAATAGCAGAAACTCAGTTTAAGTATACAACAACAACAACATATCCAGTGAAATCCCACAAGTGGAGTCTGGGGAGGGTAAGATGTACGCAGACCTTACCACTACCACACAGGTCAGTTTAAGTATAACAAAAAAAATTTAGTGGGCTAGTCAAGTAGTAACTTAGTAAAGTAATGGTTTAAAAGTCGACAATCTAGATCAATCAAATATTATAAGAGTAGTTTGAAAAGGAATCAGTATAAAAAATAAGACATTAACTCTAATCCGTCATAGTCTATGAATCCTCTATCTCTAAACATCCTGATGGTGCCAATGACAGGTTTATGGATACCTTAAAGAACTACAAATACTTTAGAGGCAGTAAATGACATAAATAGAACACTTCCGAAAGCAAGGAGGTCTCACCACTATCTCTAGGATGGAATAGACTATCAATGGAGTGCCTTTGAGGATCTCTAGCACCTGCATCTGCATCATAAAATGACGCAACATCAAATAACATCAGTGTATGAAATATACAGTATGTAAAATAGCTAAATAAAATAATACTAAAGAAATACTCAATAACAAGAATGAAACTTAACTCAACAATCAACTCATGCAAATTTTAAGAATAAAATCATGCTTTGAAAATAGACTTCACAATATGAAACTCATGCTAAATTAAACCAATCAGGAAGTTTCTCTAACCGACAACCATCACCTATGAACGAGTGATGATACAATGAAGCGATGTTCTTGCCACATCCATCAATACCTTGCTAGGTAAAGGACATCACCATCAATGGATCCACAATGAAATTCCATTTTTGGGACAAGTAAGAAAATATCCGACTTTAACGATTCGATCCTCTACTATGTTGGCTACGTAGTTTATGGGGTTCGAGGTTATTTTATTCTTACCTAAATCGGTGCTCAATACTACTCTTAAAATTAAATCATTTTGCTCATATCTAGCAAGTGAGTAAATTACTCCAAAAACATCTCGTCTAGTCTTATTGGACATTCATCAGTTCAAACTCATCAGTTCAATCTCATCTCGATCATCAAATCTTTCTTTTAAAAACAAAAGGAACATACTCTCAAACTCTTTCGAAACTCATCAAAACTCTTTCTCAAAATATTGTGTGCTTTCATTTCACGTCTCGTCAAGACTCTTTCTCAAATCATTGTTTATGCTCAAAAACTCATGTTCATTTAGACTCAGTAAACTATGTTTTAAATCAATAAAAAAATTATTTATTTTGTTTTCTCAACACATACAAAACATCAATCTCAATTCAAAATAATGTATGGTAAAATTCATGATCATTGACTCATTTTGGGTTCATGGGAATGTAACCATGAACGACAATCTCAAGAATTAAAATATAGAAATAACAATAGTCTCAATGCATAATTTAATAGGACTCCAAGAATGAAGGATCATCTCAATTCGAAATTCTAGACACTTAGGGATCAACTCAACTCATACTCGACTCAATCTCATTCACAACAATCACAATTCGTATTTTCAAACTCAACTCACACATAAAATCAAATATAATCCTCAAATAGGGTTATATGAATGAAGACATGAACATGCATCCAAATCAAATATTCTACTCATGAATATCATCATCACATAATTAAATAGATATAAAGGATCAATAAGATAGTAGATAATTTAAGAATTTAATTCAGGGAACTCAAAAATTGAAACTCAACTCAACTTATCAATAAAAATAAAGAGGCACGTGGAAGAATTCAGTCCAAAGTTGTGTTAGCATTATATACCTAGGATATGATTAAGCACTCAAAAGTAGATGAATTGGCTTGCTCCTCTTGAACCCTAATCTCTTCTTTTCTTTCGATTTATCATTCTCAAAAGTCTAAGCGTGTTAATGATGGAAAAATAGCGTTTAGGAATTGATATGGGGTCAATTTCGACCTCAAAACGATATGGGTTAGGGGCAGAAGGAGTGGAAAAAAGATCAAATACCTCTCATTAAAACAAAGATCGGGCTGAAAATTTGACTAGTCATTAAACAAGTCCACGACCACAATTCATTTTTTAGTGACAAACTCCTAAGTTCCGTTCATTATGGTATTTCTGAACAAGTTCTTGGATAACAAGTCTAAGGTTTTTTTCTTGATGAGATCAATATTGATGATAGTGACAATTTTGATGCTTGTGACGATATCGATCGTGACCTTGATATGGAGCTGGTTGATGGTGATTTTTGAATCAAAATTAACCAAGTTCGCGATGCACACTAATCGCATACTCTCCTGGTTAAGCAATTTTGCCTCGAAAAATTATCTTCCGAATCCCTTAACCAAAAATTCCACTCAAATCATTTTTGTACTTTATTTGAATATCTTTTGATTTTCCAGCCCAGTCTTAGCTAAAGTAGCTTTGGATGTTACACTTTGGTCCAATCTTAAGTTAGGATACTTAGGGTGTTATACTAAAAAATAAACTTAAACTTTTTCTAGACCTAAAATCGTCTCTGAATCCAATGGAATCATTAGAAATATATTCCAAACTTCCAAACTTCAAATGTTGATCAAAGTCAACTCTTTTTCTAAAATAGTTAAAGCTTCCAACTTAAGACCTCATGTCCAGGAACCAACTCAGAATCTGAATCCAACGATACTCTTAAACCAAATTTCGCATCCTTGAGCCGATAGAACTAACAGAATTTCATTCTAAAATTCATAACTTCGGTTGGTACCGAAAACCACTTTACAACAACAACATACCCAATGGAATACCATAAGTGGGGTCTGGGGAGAGTAGTGTACGCATACCTTACCATTACCTCATAGATCAGGTAAACCTCCAAAACTCAAGAATTCCTAAACTTTACAACTTTTCAAAAATAACTTCAAAATCAAACTCACAAACTGATCAAACAGGGCACGGAACAATTTTTGAGAGGGGTAAAATGTTGATTTTTCAAAAAAATTTAAAAATGACCTTTTGCGTCATACAGTGTCTTGTCAGATCATAGGGCAGAAGCTTCGGGCGATAAAATTAGTCCATGAAAATGTGATTCATTCAATCGTTCAAAGTTGGATGAATCTATGAGTGTAACAATTCAGTTCATTTAAAAGTTACGATGATTTGTAGTTTAAGTTAATCCATGATAAAACCTTAGTGAAATATTTTTAGAAAGATATTCATTTCATTTCAATTTGTTTGTCTTACTTTTATTTTAGTCTATTTAAAAAAAAAATATATCTTTCGTTTTTTAAAAGCCTTTATTCAAACTTTTGCCTGGCATGTTTAAGACTATTATATTAAAGAGCATTTTGCTACATTCTACATAATTTAGCATAAGACCATAAAATTAAAAAATCTTTACTTTCTTAAATTCTGTGACCAAAAAAGCATTCTTTTGTTTCACGTGTTATATATAGCTACATTACGCAAAAAAAAAAAAGAAGAAGTTATATTAAGTAGTTGAAAAATTATAAAAGAACAAGAAAAAAAATAAAATTTTCATAAGAATTACGATCCCTTTATTAGTCCATCTTAGCTCAAGTAATGATAAACGAATTATTAAATAAATTCATCTTGTCTTGCTCAAATTCAGCTCAACTTGTCATTTAACATCCCTGACTGGGAAATCAAGCTAACATTCGAAGAAAGGAATGAAAACAATCAAGAAGTACTTCTACTTCGAAAGAAAATTTAGCAAAATCACATTATGATGACTTGTTTGTATTGAGAGGGAGTGGAAGTTAAGCTGAAAGTAAGTAGTAATACAAATTCATGTGTATTTGATTATTTATATTTATACAAAAAATAAAAATTACATATTATATCAGTTTTAGAAAATTACATTATATTTTAGCTTACTTGAAAACATGAGTGCCAAGAAATAAAAAATATACCACAAATTCACATGCCTCATATTTTAGCCTTTAAATTCATCCGAGGGCAAGAGGACTTGGCACACAGATGCATGATAACAAGAACATGAGCACACAGCATGATATTGAAAATCTTTGGTTTAACATTGCTTGATTTTCAAAGTCAAAATTCATCTTTTGGAGTTTCACATTTTTACTTTCTAGGATACAAAAAGGAGGAGAATGACATTTAGTAGTATAAACTAAGAACACTACCAAGATATACAAAATTTGTAGCTTCATTTTTACGTCTGAGATGCAGCAGTACCGCTAATTATCAGTTGATCGAATTTTTCTCCTGACAAAATGCTCTCTTTTGAATCAATGTCATCATCATAGTTTTCATCATCACTACTGTCATCTTCAGCTTCATACTCGTCTTCGCCATTATTATTGATGTTACTGGGAATACTGTCGACTACCAGCTCGTTGGCACATCCTGTGATCTGCTCAGCTTCCATCTGTTCTTCTGATGTTTTTGCCAACGACAAGAGAATGTTCTTTGCTTTTTGATCCGGAGAGGCTCCAGAAGATGCCATCTCATTGAACCAAGCAACGGCACTGCCAAAATCCTTATTCCTACCATATGCGTCCATGATTGTAGTGAAGATAGTTTGGTTAGCCTTGATACCATGGACCCGCATTTCTTCATATTTCTCCATTATCTTTTCGAGGTCATTTGTTTTTGCATATCCCTTAATCAGTGTGCCATATGTAACAACATTCGGCTCCAATCCATCTTGCTTTATTCTTCTAAAAAATTTCTCAGCACCTTCCATATCTGACGCATTAATATAAGCTGATAGCATTGTTGTGTATGAGCAAAGGTCAGGGCTACATCTGCAAGGAAAGACGGAAAATCAAAAGTCTAGAATGGATTCCTTGGTTAGACCAAAGCATTCCATTGACAGATCCCCAAGCAACCGAGTTGGCGAATTTGATCTGCTAGGTTTATACTTATTCCTTTCCCCGTCCTTCTTGGGTAAGGAGGAGAAAGTGCAGACATTATGGTCAATTTCAGGATTTGGAAGGAGATAATCTCTTATCCACCTCCCTGCTTTAAGCCTAATTGCTGAACCAAACACTTCTTCGAGTTGAAGATAAACTGATTTTTATGCATATTTTAATGGTTGAACAAAAACAAAAACCAAACAAATCAATCATAAACATTGTAACTTATAACAAGAACTTCACTTTGCATAACAGGCCCTCAAGCTGCAAATCCACTTGTACTGAGAAGTGTTTGTCAGAAAAATGCAAGTATGAGTATTAAAGAAACAGTGGGTGCAGGAAGAATTTCGACACAGATATAAGATTATCTGATGCCTTGTTTATGCCTAAGCATCCCAGTATTTTGTGGCTACAGAGGAGCAAAAATATAGGAAACCACTGTTTAAGGAGGGGTGCAAATTGTTGGACCACAGAATAAGTGAAGCAAAGAACAGGCCAATCAAGTGAGATCCTCTGGTGCCAAAAAACAATGGATAAAAGTTTTTGAAATAGTAATAGTTAAAAGAAGTCTTCATGGAAATGTAAACAACATGTCACCTGTCTCTTCGCATGCTTTTGAAGACAGTACGGGCCTGTTCCACCATTCCTGAGATAGCAAATGCATCTAGCAAGATGTTGTAAGACTTTTGTGTTGGCCTGAAAAAAGAGGTGCCCTCATATAACCCTTGTAATTCAAGAATAAAAGAGTGCTGTAATTGGCTGTAAAGCATCTATAAAAAGATAATATCATCTGTAATGGAGACAGAACAGGTATGTGTCCCTGAACTTGAGCTACTCTTGCTAAATCAATAAGCACCTGGCTAAAACACATCTCTTCTACCAGATTATGGTTCTTTCTAGTGGGTGTTAGCATTAAAAAAATATATTTGCAGAGAATAAAACAAATTCCATTGAACCAAGAAACACCAACCTAGATGATTAAGTTTCAGTCAAAGCTTAAATGCAAGCAAGAAAGATAATTAGTTATCTACTTTCTGGAAAGTGTACTCTGGAGATAGAATGTGTCTCATCTTTTAATATGATTTTGTGTCTCATCTTTAATGTGATTTCTATCCAATCACTAGGAGGAAAATGGATAAGATATGTTTAACAAGCTGATAAGTAACAGGTTATGAGCAATGAGTTCTAGATGATTGAAAGAACAAAATGAACTGCTTCGGTGACTTATGCAGAGTATCTACTTTTGGTATAAGAAAAGAAGCTGTAGGAGAGGAAAACAATGTAAAAAAAGCTTGGATATTCAGTGGTGTAAAGAACTCAAATACCTGACACCAGCATCAAGCATTTCCTCAAAAACAGCCAGTGCCTCCTCTTCTCTTCTAGCCTTTCCATATGCACTAATGAGCAGTGCATAGCTAACAACATCAGGTCGAAGACCAGCTCTTTGCATCTAAAATCAGGCATTCGCTTCAAAATGTTAATGAAATCACTATAAATACAAAAAAAAAAAAAAAAAAAAAAGCAACAACAACATGTCCAGTGTAATCCCACATGTGGGGTCTGAGGAGGGTAGAGTGTACACGTACCTTACCCCTACCTCATGGAGGTAAAGAGGCTGTTTCCGAAAGACCCTTAGCACAGGTAACACATATCACAAAACTAAAAGCACAGAAGTGATTAACCAAATGTAAAACTGCCTGTGTCAACAAAGCTGAACTGATGTGCAAATTTATGCAGCCATTCCATGTGCCATGATTTTCAAAATCGAACATGAAACCACAACTGAAACAGACAAATCTAGTACTACAAATAATTTTGTGAACAAAGATCTCAAATCCAGCAAACTAAGGAATTGTCAGTGAAAGGTGTCTATGAAGGGGTAGCTTTCTGATCAAAACTATGTGTGCAAAGGGCTTAAGCCCCTGCATGTTAATTTTATTTTCAATAAGTTCTTGAATCAACTATACAACAACAACATACCCAATAAAATCCCACAAGTGGGCTCTGGGGAGGGTAGAGTGTACACAAACTTTACCACTACCTCATGTAGATAGAGAGGTTGTTTTCGAAAGACCCTAGGCTCAAAATGTATTGGCCACAAACGATGATGATGATGATGAAGAAGAAGAAGAAGAAGAAGAAGGAGGAGGAGAGGAGGCAATAGATATAAAATATCGACTATAACAAAGAGCAATGTCAATTCTGCAAGAAAAATATTAAAAGTAGCAAAATAATCAAAGAGCAATAATACAACTATAATGACACAAATACAACTATAATGACACAACTAATCCTATGGCAAACCTTAGTTGTCACAAGACAAAACATTAGCCTACCCCTACTAGCCTTCTACCCTAATACACGACCTCCACTCCTTTCTATTTAAGGTCGTATCCTCAATGATATGAAGTTGTGCCATATCTTGTCTAATCACCCCTCCCCAATACCGTTTCGGTCTACCTCTACACATCTGTGAAACCCCTACATCCAACCTCTTGCACCTCCTAATTGGAGTGTCGCACCTCCTTTGCACATGCCCAAACCATCTCAGTTTGTTTCTCATCTTGTCTGCCACAACAACCACTCCACCTTCGTCCGGATAACTTCATTCCTCATCTTGTCACTCCTAGTATGTCCATACATCCATCTCAACATTCTCATCTTCGCAACATGCATTTTTTTGAATATGTGAGTTTTTTATGTACGTTCCGGAATAAAATAAGTTACAAAAAGCTATTTGTGACACAAAAACATTTAAGTGTCAAAACCTCAGAAGAAATTAGCAAAGAATATAAGGTTCTTAAAAGACCTCTACAACAACAACAACAACAACATACCCAGTGGAATCCCACAAGTGGGGTCTGGGGAGGGTAGAATGTACGCAGACCTTACCACTACCTCATAGAGGTAGAGAGATTGTTTCCTGGTAACCCTCGTCACAAAAACCCATAAGCAGAATAAACTAGATATTAAAAAAACGGAAAGGAAGAAAGAGAAAACAGAAAGAGCGACTAATAATGAAAAACACATGATAGTATATAAATACGAGACAATTAACATATATAAGACAGATAATGACAACACTGAATAAAAAGACGCGACAAATCCTACTACCCTACTATACCCCACGACCAGACATCAACCTAACCCTACTAACCTATTAGCCTGCTATTCAAATTTGCGACCTCCACTCCTTCCTATCTAAGGTCATGTCTTCGGTGAGATCAAGTTTCACCATATCTTGTCTGATCACCTTCCCCTAATACTTCTTCGGTCTTACCTCTACTCCTCTGTGTAACTCCTAAATCCAACCTCTCGCACCTCCTAAAAGGAGCATCAATACTCCTTCTCTGTGCGTGTCCAAACCATCCCAAGTCTCGCTTCCCTCATCTTGTCAGCCACAGGGGCCACCTCGAGCTTCTCCCGAATAGTCTCATTCCTAATCTTAACACTCCTGGATGCCCATATATCCATCTCAACATCTTCATCTCCGCGACCTGCATCTTCTGAACATGTGAGTTTTTGATTGGCCAATACTCCACCCCATGCAACAAAGATGGTCTAACCACCATCCTGTAAAACTTACCTTTGAGTTTAGGTAGTATCTTCTTATCACACAATACTCAATAATAGAGTAAAAAGAATTTTCACCTTTAGAAGCAAGACAGACTACAGTTTGTATTACAAGATTTGTGTCTTTTCTTTTCTCTACTCTATTGTTTTTTTTTTGTGTGTGTGTGTGTTGGGGGGGGGGGGGGTGAGAGTGATGTAACAAGATTACACCTCAGTAGATGAATGGTTTTTTTGGTCATAAAAGGAGAGATATCATAACAAGGAGCATGGTGCAACTCGGAAACCATATTAGTACATAAGTTTGTTATATTAGATGATGGAAGGATCATAAGTCGTGGGTGAGTAATCTTCTCATTACCTAGTTTAAATTTACATACCTAAATTTGACCCATAATCTAAGAAAAGATACAACGTTGGAGAATGTGAAAGTATAGAACTAACTCAATAAGGATTCTTTTTTAATACAACAAATTTATGTTGTATCTTTTTGAGACTTCTAATATTTCAAATTTAAAATGCACTGTAATACTATTGCATCAGGGACTAATACAGAGACCTAATGTTAACTGCTAAGGGAAACAAACCTATAATAGCAGAAATACATTTTTTTGATAGGAAACGATACACAAGCACTTACGGAATTGTTCTAGCATACCTAATGATCATTTCCAGATCAAAGCAGAACCTATAAATAATTTGCATTTTACCTGATCATAAATGTTTGCGACTTCCTTATAGTTAGTCTCAAACGACATCAAACTGTTGTAAGTAACCGTATTTTGTGGAACTCCTCGCTCGGCCATCAAAGAAAATAGATGACGGGCTTTCTCATTTTTTCCTGCCTTCTTATACATATAGATCATCATGTGGTACATTTTCTGGTCTGGTTTTAGAGGAGGTGCATCCATATCAATAAGGGCTTCAAAGACTCCTTGAGCTTCGTTAAATTTGTCCCCCTGCATTAACTCCTTCATTAGCAAGATGCCACAGAAATCCACATGGGGATACCCAAAGAACTTTATATAAATTAATAAAGGAACTAGTGGATCAAGTTTTTTTAATCGGATTCGAGTTCTACACTTTTTCATCCCATGTAAGCACTGCATGTGAAAAAGGGCAAGCCCGGTGTACTAAAGCTCCCGCTATGCGTAGGGTCCAGGGAAGGTATGTTGTTGCTGTATAAGCACTGCATGGAGACTACTGCTTTCTTATATATCATTGCGTTCTTTTATTACCGGTGAATAATCCTTTAACATTTGCAGATATGGTTCCTCCAAAAACAGAATGCTTTAAAACCACAACATATCACAGATTGAGAGCAGAATAAGATTCTACAGTTATCAAAGAAACGACATTCACTACTATATTTTCCCAATCTTCATGACAGGTATTCATGTTCGGTTCGCAACTTTTTCCTTTATTCTAGTACCAAACCAGCAGCAGCTATTCAAAACCAAGGAAGTTCACAAATTTTTCCTTTATTCTAGTACCAAACCAGCAGCAGCTATTCAAAACCAAGAAAAGGTTTCAGAAATAATTACTTTTGGTTTTGGAGTGACCAGTTAAGTTTGATAGTACCCACTATCAAAAATTAAACTTAAAAATTCAGATAAGGGGAAAACACCCAACAATTAGTTTCCAATTACCCAGGAAAAAACACAGATACAAGAAGATTTTGTCGATGAAAAGACAAGTAACAACTAATTTGAATAATTGGAGAAACTAAATTAAGGTTTTGGGTGTTTTGGTTATGTACCTGCTAAAGTACAACTACTGCTACCACTACTAAGAACCAATTTCTGGCATGACACTTTATCTTATTTCACTAAATTTTCTTTAAAAAGAACCCTTTGATGATGTTTTTCAACATCCCTTAAATTAAGGAATTTCACTAATTAATCAACTTTCGTTTGATCACTTCATTTTTTTCTTGGAATACTTGGTTGGCCATATTTTGAGCTGAGGGTCTTCCGGAAACAGCCTCTCTATCTCTATGAGGTAGTGGTAAGGTCTGCGTACATTTTACCCTCCCTAGACCCCACGTGTGGGATTCCACTGAGTATTATTGTTGTACTTGGTTGGCCATATAAGTATGTAACATATGGTAATGGTACAAGGTCTACCTCATCTCCTTTTATAACTTGCAAGCATGACACTGTTGCACCTATGAACCAATTCCATTTAAATGACTGTAGTAACTAAGAAAATTTTGGCAAGGGAACAAACAACAAGAATCGTGGACTACATAAGCAACAGATTTAGAAAGTCTAGAGTCTTCAGATATTGTTCAGAAGAAGGTGACATTTTTTCAAAAGCAGAAAGCCAGAGGAAGTAAACGACAGACTTTGCAGAAATGCTCTATTATGGGACATTTTATTTCTCTTTTCTCTAATTAGTACTATCATTGTAAAACATCCTTGCTTGTGGATTCAGAGAAGCACAAGAGACAAAACAGTCTATTCAACATTTTCATCTCAAAGTGTTTCTTTGAACTGCTAAATCAACTCCTCCGGATTAGTCTATTTGGCATAAACAAAATGTCCAAATCAAAATCTTTATGGTCTAAAGATTCATAAAGAATTATCATTAATGGTCCATTTTTAATAAATAATGTAGGAACATCATTAACGATCTTGATCTTGAGCTTCAGCTGGCACCGAGCTTCTGTCAGATTCATTACCAAGCAGCACACTCATCACACAAGATGTTAAAAGAATAACACATCCCATCTGACCAATCGGCGATTAATTATCTATTCTTCCATTTTATCAAGCTTTTCTACTCATTCTACCAGATGATGGTTGTGGAACTTACAGATGGACCCTTTGCCTATTAAACAAAGATCAAGCAATTCCCCATTTTCAGATTGCAGCAATTGTTATTGATCAGATTACATTATGTAGTCTTGGCTGCAAGATACTGTATCTATCTTGCACATGAAATTCATGATTCTGTCATTCCAAAGCAAAGCATCACACCAGCCAATGTATGCTACAAATGCTCCTTTCCACAGCAAGTCATCAGTGTTAAAAAGAGAACACTCTGATCACAAGTGTTATGCTTTGACTTCACACTCACATCAACTTCTCCAAACTATTTGTTGTAAAACTTGGATGGATCAATAAACCAATATATAGTAGCCTACTAACCGAGTCACTCTACATGCTCAATTCAATTGACAAGAAAATTTTAGTTTTACAATAGGACACATAAAATTCATAGTAATGTTCAGCCATAATCATTTGCCTTCTTATATCTTTAATAATTGAGCTCCTAAGTCCAACTGCTTTTGTTATATAGTTTGCTACATTACCTCAACAAAGATTTTGAGAATGATTTGGTATGTAACAGCAGAAGGTTCAGGGCCTGAAGTTTGCATTCTCCGAAATATCGCTTCTGCCTTACCGTACTGACCTCCTTTTCCATATGCCTCCATCAAAGCCGTGTGAGATATAACATTTGTGGGATACCCCTTCTTATTCATGTAGCCTAAAATTCTTTCAGCTTTACTGAAGTCTCCTTGCTTCCCGTAGGCCGTAATAAGCATCAGAAAGTCCATCTCATTAAAATCCCACCAACGCTGAGTTCGAAGCCATTCAAGAATCTAAAATGGAAACAACAGATTAGACTAAAAGGAGCCAAGATGCAAAGTATGCATGGATGAGTGTTGGCTAAAGTCCGCATATAGGAAGACAACATAAGTAAAACCTCAAATGACATGCCAGAGAGAAGAGTCCAAACCTCACTAACAAGGTTCCACTTCTTAAGCTGCTTAAATCTAACCAAACTTCCAAGAACAAGGTCCTTCGGAAGAGCCTGGTTCTTGTCCCTCCGGCTTCTCAGCACTGAAACAGCAGAACCAACTTCTTCAATTTCATTCATCATCTTTCTCCACTTTTTCTGGTCTGCTTCATCCTCAGCACTCTTGAAAACTTCTACTTTCCTCCTCTTCTGCATGAACTTTCTCGGCGTCAGCATACCTTGACACACCACTTGTGCTCTTTTACGTATTTTAACATTTGTATCCAATGAATTTTCACCACTATATGATTTACTGCATAAAAAATGATGGTTTGCTAAGCACAAGTTCACAAGTCACAACATGGAATTAAAAACTGAAATCCAAAGACAACCCTTTGAATCCAATATTGTCATACATGTACCAAAATAGCACAAACTGCAAAAATCTTCTTTATTCCCTCTCTCTTTGTGTGATAATTTCTTTGCAGTATAAGACTCAAGAACCACCTAACACAGCTATTCTGATTCAATAAAGCCGTAACTTGGATAAGGAATTAGAGATAAAAGTAGGATAAAATCAAATCGTTTACCGAATAAATCTAAAAAGATAAGATTATCGACAAATTTAACATTTCCCAACAATTTCATACAATTCCAATACTAAATAGCAAACAAAAACATACCAAGCTACAAAAACACTAAAAAGGCAAAACCAGGAGATATTCAATCTTGTCTACACCCAGCCAACGGGAACACTGAAAATTCCCAAATTTAATACATACAAGATTTTATGAGTGTAGAAAATGAAGCACCCCACAAGTAACAAGAGAGAGATGAGTAAGCAAGAAGAAAAAAGAGGACTACCATGGAACTGAAATGAATGGTTTCAGGAAAATCATCATTGTTTGAGGCATTTCCACACAACAATTTTGCTTCACAGCACTAGAGGAGGACTGCGATGCTCATGCTCATCTTCACAGATAATTCTACTTGGCTAAAGTGCATTTTTTGCTACTTGGCTTTCAAATACTCTACTAATTATCCATTTTTAACCTACTTTTGTCAGTTTTAAATTTCAGAAAAGGGTCAAATATGTAATTCAGTGTTATCCAAAATAATTTAAATATATGCTCTGTTTGAATACTCATCCAACTATTTCCTTTGTTGTTATATTATATATATGTATACATTAGCATTAATTTATCCTTCTTGTAACGATCCATAATTTCATTTGTTTGCAACAAATTTTAAAGTAATGAAAAATAAATTACAATCACAAATAAAATATAAAAAACATAAATTTATTGATAAACAATGTGAATACAAATCTATTTATCCCTTGATTCTTCTCTCATAAAATTTCTCCATGATTCAAGGAGAGTACTGTTAGTGGTGTATTTCTCGAACTAGGACGATTTGGACTTGATCTCCATGAAGGAATTTGTATAGATATTCTTGAAATATTTGATTATCAAAAAGAATCTGGTAGATTTTGATCTCTTTATGAATATCACATCAATTGTGAGATATTTTGAGATTTTGATCTTTTTATGAATATCCCAAGAATTTGTGGGATATTTGAGATGCTTCTTTAAGAGAATTGAAATAGAACTCATCTTGTAAAGTCCTACAAAATTTTAATGTCTACCTCATCTATATTAAATCTCTTAATATATAAAATAGCTTATATAGTCATGTTCAATTCAAGTCCATCGTGATTGATCGACCTTTTAGAAAGGCTGACTTGAACACAAAGTCAATCTTTAATAGGTGAGTGGATAGTTATAACGAGTTCGTCCTTCTTTAGAGAAATCGAGGAGCGGAGTTTAATGCCGCAATATAATTAGAATTTGATGTAATTAAGTGTAACTACACTCTTTGATCTATTTGGTAAAGTAAGTAATTACTCCAGCTGTTTTACTTTTAATTATAAAAAAATTTATAATTTGATTTTCACTTTTACTTGTCAGTTTTTTGACAAATCAAGATAGAACAATCGTCTGTTTTCTGGGTTTGGAAAAATGTGGATTTTCAAGTACGAGAATCATATGATTTTTTCCTATCAAATCCTCAATTTATTGTCATTGAATTAATGTCTTTGAAATTACAATGAGTAAATATGTTTGATACCCTAGCAATTGATAGAAGTAAAAAATGGTAGATTTACTATACAAATAATTGTTTTCTTAGTATTCGCAACAGAGAAGTTGCATGTAATTGAAGAGATATAATTATGCTCCTCAATTTCTAAGAAAGCGTAAAAAATTGGTGTAATTACATGAAATTTTTTAAAGTTCTTTTCTTCATTTTATTTTCATTTTTTATTTTTGTTTTGATTTTTTTTTATTTTTATTATTCTGATATTTCCTAAAAATATTATTATTGTTTTTTATTTCCTTCTCATTTTCAATGTTTACTTTTTGGTGTGATTTCATGTAGTTTTTTGTATTTTTTTATTTATTCCAGTATATTTTTTCATTAACATAATTTTTTTAATATTTTAATTTATAAATTAAAGTAGAATTCATTATTGAATAACATTGTAGTCTTACATTTTTTTTATAATATTAACAATTATAATATTAATATTTTTGTCAAACATGCATTTCACGATGTTTATCAAATTTTACACTTTATTTTTTTATTAATTTAATTAAATATACTAATTTAATTATATAAATTAGTTATTTTTATGTATTAGTTAAGAACATGTTTATTTATTAATATATTTTTAAAAGATAAAATATATGTTAAATATTTAATTTTAATATCATTTATAAAGATCTTTATTTATCTAATATAAATTTTAACTTTAGATAATTAATTTTTAAAATATCTTCTACTATGGGGCTTGATTTTTGAGATGGGTTTTTTTCCAAAAACAACCTCTCTTATGAGGTAGTGATAAGATCTGAGTACACTTTAACCTCTCCAGACCCACTTGTGGGCTTCCACTGGGTATGTTGTTGTTGTTGTAAATAATTATTTTTTATTTTTAAATTTTAATACAATCTTAAAATTGAACTTGTGCATCCAAACAATACATTGTAATTATATTAAGGCAAACAAATAGGCCATTGTATTTAGTAGGTTGTACAATTACTAGGTTGATAATTACTGCCCTAATAATTTCACCAATTTCAATTAGTAGGTGCCTTTTCAACTAAACCCATGTTGAACATATTAAAAACTTTTTGAGCTTGAAAAGTTTTATTTAATGTAGTCTAAATTTTATGTTAATTTGGTTATCTGCTTGAACTAGGTAACTGTAATATCTTGGATCATTTTTGAAAATTTTCAAAAAAATTATATTTTTACCTTCTCGATAGTTGCTTTTAACCATGTTTAATTAGTTCGTGAGCTTGGTTTTGAAGCTTTATAGTAAAGTTGTACAATTTGTAAGTTTTTGAGTTTTGGAGGCTTTAAGTTGTTCAAAAGTGATTTTTTTATACCAACAAAAACTATGAGCCTTGGAATGAAATTTCATCAGTTCCAGCTACTCCGAAATGTGAAATTTAGTCAAGGAGTAATATCGATTTTCAATTTAGAGTTGTTTCATGGATTTGAGGTAGTAAGTGGGAAATTTAATTTATTTTGGGATCAAGAGTTGACTTTGGTCAACACTTGTAGTTCAAACATCCGGAATAGATTTTTGATGATTTTGTTGAATTCGGAAGGTGATTTTTGGCCAAAAAAGAGTTTAAATTTATTTTTAAAGTTCCCAGGGTATTGTAATGTTTTTTAACCATAAATTGGTTTAGTTGCAACTAAATGGGTTTTAGGTCAAAGAGACCTTGAATCTGTGTCATGACGATTTTATTGAGCCTCGAACGTTGAATTTTAGCAGGGTAATATATTTGATTTGTGTTTTGGAGTTCTGGATGAATCTCGGGGATTTTTTCAAAGATTTTGTGTCTTGTTGATTTCTAGTGTCTGGTACTTTCTTCGCGTGTTCGCGAAGTTAGTGACAGTGGTCGCGAAGGTTTATGTGTGGAGCCTCCACATTCCCAAAGCCTTGCTATGATTATGGAGGGTCAGGGGTATTGACCTTGGTAATTGCGGGAGGTCTGCGTTCATATTAGGTCTTGAATACTAGTCTCCACATTCACAGGCCTTAGGCCACGATCATGGAGAATAATTATCCGGCAATTTTTAAATTTTTTAAAGTCAGGGTTTATTTTATATTTTTCATTTTAAGGCTTTGAGAAATCTTGGTAACGATTATAAAATAGGTTTTTCAAGACAAATGATTTTGACTTAGAATCTTCATCTTCAACTAATTATTTCATGATTTTAATCTTTAATTTTGAACTTTAATTTATGAATTTTCTCAAGAACATGATTTTTGATAAAATTATGGACTGATTTCAACTTTGTTTTTGAAATAATTTTACCATTGATTTTTAAATCCTTTGGATAATGTATTTATATACTAAATATCAAATTTACCCTTACGTTCTTGCAAATGGATTTTTGGAGCGATTTTTAAAATTAATAAATTGGATGTCATTATTTTGTACTTTTATTTTGATTCCATATTTGAATAAATTTTATTGATTTGAAGGCTTGTTGGAAAGGAAAGTTGTAATACCCGGTATGTTAAAAAGTTAGAAAATTGAAAGATTGCAGAATTTTTGGATTGACAGGTAATTCTAAGCCCATCTACTGCTCGTGGTCTGAACCATGAGTCGTAAACAAGTCTCGTAGTTTGGGTGAGTGCCTTAGAGGGATTCTGAAATTTCTACGAAGGGCTCTTATGAGCCATACTTGTTATGATGACTCGTAAATATGGATCATAGATGAGATATTGGAACTTTAAATTTTGGCTAAGTGTGATGGGTAACCACAAGGGTATTTTACAGATCATGGTATGTTTTATCGATCGTAAAGCAGTGTCATAGTTGGGGCTAGTGCGGTGAAATTTTTTTCAAGTATGGGGTCATTCTACAAGGGGATTATATGATCCATAAATGGAACTACGTGTCATAGAAAGAGTTTCATTAAAGTGAGGTTCGGAGACATCTTCAGAAAGCAAAAGTGTAATCAGGACGGAACTCTGGTTCATGAGTCGTAATTAGTTCTATGATTCGTAGACCCTGCCTGTAGATTGGGTCTGCCAGATTTTAATGCAGGACTTTTTAGTCATTTTCTACCCGTTTAACCCCTAAACTACATCATTTTAACCCTAATAACTATCCTAATCACCTCAGACCTAATAAAACTCTCAAACACTGTCAAACCCATTCTCTCCTAAATTTCTAATTTCTCTCAAAACTCTAAATCTTTTTTCTCAAGGGGATGCACCATTGAAGCATAAGGATTCCAAGATTTTCAAGGGAGATTAAGGTCAATTCTTTGCCTTCTTCTAAGGTTTTTGCGAACTAGGTATGTAGGGCTTCATCCATAGAGCCTAAATCCGAACTCACTTTTCTTCCAAGTCTAAGCATGAATCTTATAATTTTCATGATTTCTATTCAAATGCTTTAGTTATAATTATTACATGATTAGATTACTCTATAATACATGAATTATAATGATTTACATGAATTGTGATGATTTACGTGGATTGCATAATTTTCAATTGGGTTTTGAGAGATTTCAAGTGTATATTGATTAGGGCTTAAATTGATATGGGTTCTTTTTCTTATGATTTGAATTGACTTCAATTACATTGACCTCACATGATTTTCATTAAATTTCATGATTTTAGCTTCAATTGTTCATGAACCTATAATTTTCCCTAATACCTATATTAAACCATATTTTCATGAATAAGATTCTACGTATGAAAATACGTCTATAATCATGATTATGAGGGTGAGCTAAGACCTTAATATTATGCAATGATTACAAGATGGGGAATATACCTACATTTTATGCAACTATGTAGATGGACTATTCTTATGACATGAATTGATTTACTTGGTTCTATACCTATCTCATAAGTTATGGAAGTATGATATTATGAACTACAAATTATGTTGATAATTATGTATCTATTGCATGAGTATATATTCAGTGGAAGTAGACTTAGCACCGAATAAGATTGAGGGGGGGGGGGGGGGGATATCCCTAAGGGTTCTTATGTAAATCATCTTGTCTCATAATTATGTGCCACCATAGGATTATTATGTGCATATACAACATTAAGTTAATGGATCCACATAAGACATCACCATGCAGGGATTTAGCCCATATGATGGGGTATAGTCTACCTTGGCAAGTATACTACTCTTTCTTCGGTGTAAAGGAAATATTGGGATTTCATTTAGTAGTCTGCATGATTTTATTGTCGGTTATGGTCCTATTCCCACATATATATGTATGCTAGGTTATGAAAGATTTTATAATGCTTCTCTTCATGATTTTTAAGGATGCATTAATCATTCATGTCTTGTCCTTATTCTATTGATATGACTATGGATATTGTTATTATGGTTATGATATTTCATTGATACATTGCATGCCTATATACGTAGTACATTCCAATGTATTAACACATACTCTTTGCTTATATGATCTAACCATGTAGGGATAGATGATAACACTCCTACTCGTCATTATTATGGCTAGACTTGAATTCTATTTTGAAGACTTGGTGAGTTCCCATGCTTCGGGGACAAACTTTTACTTTCTTGCTTTATGATGCTATGTTAAACCTTTTGTACTTTCTTGCTTTATGATGCTATGCTAAGACTTTTGTACTTTTTTTCTTATCTTGAGGATGAGCTAGTGGCATATTCTAGTCCCCGCCAAGATCTAGTAACGTAGAGGCATAATTTGGACTATTGATGTAATTCTCTTTAATCGGAAAACATGACTCCCATGTTTTAGCTTGCTTTAAGACTATGTTTCCGCTAGCTTAGTCATTTGATTTCTAAGTTATCTTATGTATGCTTATGATATGACCAAGAGGCTTGGATGGGGCGCCTTCGGGTTCCTCATTCGCTGTGTCACGACTAGGTCCTAGGTCAGATCATAACAAACTTAGTATCAGAGCACAAGGTTTGAAAGCATCCTAGGGATTCCAACATGCCGCATCTAGTAGAGTCTTGTTTATAGTTGTTGTCACACCCCGGGAGGGTACTTTAGACGTGGCCGGCACTCGAAGACTATTACTAGTCCCCAAGCGATCACTCGATCTCAAGACAGTAATTCAATCATCAGATACAACAGAAAGTATTAGAGTAAGGAAAATAAGATAGTGGGTAACTTAGTTACTTCTACATCAATGAAAGAGGGTCGTAGGCCAACAACATCAATCTCAACATCCATAACATAATAGCTGGTTTAAAGAACTCAATTCAAAGAGGGAAAGACCCCAACATCAAATCCTCATCTCTAGTTTATGAAGCCTCTACCTCTACAATCTAAGATGGTACTATGACAGGTCATGGCTACCCAACTCACAGAGAGAAAAACAACAAGTAAAATAAAAGAAAAAGCTCATCCGGGTCGTAGGGGGAGGGGGCGCACCAATATCTGGAACTAGGGAACTTTGAACCTCAACGGTGCATCTGCCGAAGTCCTCTAACTCCTGTATCTGCATCATGAAACGATGCAGCGCCGAGTGGTGTCAGTACGTGGAATGTGCAGTATGTAAAATGGCTTAAGAAACAGATAAATCTCAAACTCGATCAATCAACTTGACTCAAGACCCAACTCCTCATATCATAACTCAACTCAGGTAAATCATGCAAGTTTAAGGTTTGAAATCATGCTTTTAGAATTAGACTCAGTATTTGATACAACTCAATTCAAAAGACTCATGATATGCTCAACTCAAGTGTTTGCTTGGAAGTTTCTCTAAACGACATAACTCTCCACCCCACCATGAGTTTTGGTGATGTACAATGAAAAGACGTTGTTGCCACGTTTGTCCTAAACTTGCCAAGGAATAGGTAGTCAACCTCTACTTCTCTTTCTTGGATCCAAAGAGAATATCCTTCTATTGGGACATGGGCCACCAAAATTATCCAGTGTGTCACGCCCTATGTCCCATTAAGGCGGACTGGCACCCATTGCCGACAAGACTCGGGAGAACCAACATATAACTATGCACCTGCTACGAAAATTTTAAGAGGTTTTCATATTCAACATGCTGTCAAAAGAAAGTAAACTGTATTAACAAGCCAAAAGTAAATGCATAAGACTAGGTCGTTGAGCCACGATGTGTATAGCATGCTACTTGACCACACTCCACTTTACATAGTCTACAAAGCCTCTAGATAAGGAACAATATCTATATGGGTCGGGATAGGCCCCCCCTCATGACCAACTATACAATAGAAAATGTAAGCTCTAGACACATAAAACCCCAAAGCAACCTGGAGATCAGTAACAACAGCTGAAAGTCCTCTGTACTCCTACTGGAGAGATCTAGTAGAACCTGCACCTGTATCATGAAATGCAGGTCCCCTGTAAGGGACGTCAGTACGGGATAATGTACTGAATATGTAAGGCAGAAAATATTGTATATGAAATAAGAATTCAAATGAAATCACATGTTGGTGTGTAAGGATAAAAAGACCACCTTTAGTCATACTGTGAAATTATGTACTTTATGTCTTTTTATTACTTTACCTTTATTTACTGTATAATCTGTGCACAATATATCATGTAAATGACCAGCTGATCAGTGGTAAATCAATATCGGGATCGACCCATGCTAGGCTTTCCTTTCACCCCTGGAATACCCCCGTAATATGGGATCGACCCATGCTAGGTGATTCTTCCACCCCTGGGATACCATCCATTAATAAGCAACTTTGAGTTATCTTTTTATTTACTTTCCAGATGATTCTTTTGGTCATCATAACATTTAGAGCTGTAAGAATATAGACATGACATGTGACATATAAACAACCATACAAGATAATACCACAATGAAAAGAGATTTACACAACTTATGAAACGTATAGGAGATTAAACAACACATGGACTTTATTTGGTAAAAAGGAACTCATGTATCTTTGGTTAAGTACGTATGCAGATTTGACAATGACTATGTATGAGAACACATGAACATGGTAAGGAGTGGAGACACAGTTATTAGTTATGTCGGAGTTGGTAAGTGCCTTTATGTACCAAGGAAGAACATAGATTTCATGCCAAGTAATAGGAAATCAAGTAGCCTTACATACCTCGTTGTACTACGTCGTTATTACCTCGGAGTAGTATCCTCTTCCTCCAAATACTTATCTACGATATAGTAGGTGATAAAACTAGTGTTAGCAGCTAATAGACACATCTTGGTAGTCCAATTTCACCCAAAAATTTATATCTGGGCAGCAAGCTCAGAATTAGCAACCAAAGAGTATTCTTTCATTATTCCCACTCCTAATCGTATTTTCTAATACACATTCTCATACACATATCATATCCAGCTTGTTTTAGTCCCATAACAGTGTTACAACAGTTCATAAAGTACAACATACAACAATTCTACACAACTCGCAAGTAGGCAACGTAACATTACGTCCTTTCGTTACACTCGGCGTCAACCATTCCAATCTGTTTCAATCCTCAACCAAACTGTCCTCAACATACATACGCACAAAAACAGTCCTAAAATAGTCCAAAAACAGTCCCCAAGTGGATGGAAAACATGAGACAACCATTCCCAATATTCAGTCCACAGATTCCTACTAAGAGCGCAATTAAGATATCATATAAGAACTCATTTTTGCGGAAGATAAAAATGGTGCAGCAGCCTTCTTACATCACTACAGAATCATACCTTGTTAAAAATATAAATATTACTTCATAATTTAGCCAACAAACAAGAGAAAAGTCTCTTAATAAACAAGAAAAGTGTACAACAACCTTTGGAACATATGCTATCCCAAAATTCCTGTACAAGTGCAACCAACATACTCTTCATGTTTTCATGGAAAAATTATACCAAACCATAGGTATTTTTACTTACCTTAGCCCTCAAGGATTAGGTGCTCTTCAAGAACCCTAGAGGTGAGCCTTGGTTGCTTTACAAAGTGAAGAGAGAGCAAGGAGAAACTTGGAAAAAAATCTGATTTTTGGCTTTGAGGAAATGACTAAAATTGCTGGTTGTTAGTCCCTTTTATAGGGCCACTTTTGGCCGACTTTCTTTTGTATTTCAAGCCTTATTTTATTAAGGTGACGATGCAGCAACTTGGCCTTTTCACTTGGGCTTTATTGGGCTTCAATTGGATGGGCTTTGTTGCAAATATTTCTCCCTTACACCCACTTAGTTTGGGCCCTATTTGTGAATTGGGTTGTGAATGTAATTTGGCCCTTTTCCTATTCATCTTGGGCTAAAAATGTTGTCCTTTTATGATGCTAAACCATGGGACCAAATGACATCCTTACCTCGGGATTTATTCTTTGTCGGACTTGAACAAATTCGGTGTGAGGCCTCATCTCCGTCTACCTAGCCTATTTAAGCTAAGCACGTAGGTGACTCACCTGTTAGCTTCCTAAGTCTCACAAGCACCTCACTTCTTTCACTTCATTTAAGGTCACGCTCTCCTTATCTTGACTTAAAACTTATATACACTCGGTCATCTTGAGCGTTAGACGTACACATAGTCCTCTAATATGAAATTCAAGCAATTTTAAAAATGTGCATTGCTTTGACCCCGCCATATCATGTTTCGTATGCGTTGGACTAGTACATGTAAGATGTGGGGTGTTACACTGTGCAACCATCCTACACTGGCAACGTAGTTCCGGGGTGCTCCTCGATCACCCAGCTTAGTGCTCAATACTCCTTCCAAGACTAAAATGCACTCATAGAAATTAACTCAAACTCATGTCAAACAAGTCAACTCCGTTCTCAATAACTCAACTCAATTTCTCAATAACTTGGGACCATCATTCATGCAATTCAACTTAAGACTCTAACTCACGCCATGCAAGACTCTCATTGATTTCGGTCAAGTACATCATATCATCCAAGCTCAACACATAAGACATAATACATATTCTTTACATACATATATGAAACAAGAAAACATACTTCCCGAGTTCAATTTACTGGGTTTAGAAGGTTAACTTCATAATTTTCAATTTAGTCAGTAAGCAAAAAAAAAAACTAAATTTAGGGCTAGAGTATCAAGCATTTGAATAACATTCGTATTTCATGGTAATGATGATGCAACTCATAAATTGACTCAAATATTTTCATGAAAACTCCAACATGTACAAGAATTTGGAACTCAAGAACCACAAGATTTAAAACATGCAATTTATACTCATGATCTTAACTCAAGAGACGAAGGGGTGCGTAGATGAACATAATCCAATGCTTTAGCTAGCCTTACATACCTGTGATGAAGCTTTCAACAATCACTTCAAGGATTCCTCTTGAATTCCTCAATCTCAAACTCTTCTCCTCTTTCCTCAAACCCTAGTCTTGTTAGATTGTTAGAAAAGGACTTTAGAATGGGGTTTTAGACCCTTTTTACATCAAAATGACCTAATTAGATCATGTATTTAGTTTCAGAGGGGTTGGGAATTGTCCATAATGCCTCTCACAAAATTTAGAAAAAACTTCCGCTTAGGAATAACCCAGTCCGTGATGCGGACTGGTCGCGTACAATGTATTTTTCTCTGAAAAGTTTTTGAACGAGTTTTTCCAATTTGGTAAAAAGTTTGAAAAAAATTAAGTGTGGGTCTGCTACAGAGGCGCAACGCGCCTCCGTCGCGCATCGACACTATCTCAGTTTTTGGATCGCAAAATTATCCTTTGATCTGGTCGCTCTAAAAATTGACCGAGACCATTACCCACTCAATTTTTTCTGTTGATCACAAATCTAGTCTCGGATTTTCTATACGAGTATTAGAAGATACATTATGCGCACATCTCTCCTCTAGGGGTAAATTTCACCGAGCGTTACAATTATGAAGCACACAACATCTATAAATAGGAGGCTATGAGATGTTTAGGAAAATCCTCAATTGTTTTATGATCTATGTCATGCCCTAAATTATGATCTAAGACTCTTCTCCTCAAATGTTTGTCCTTTGAAATTTTTAGAAAATGTCTCTATGACGCGCTCCATTGCAAAAAAGAGTTGGTACTGATGAGGACGAAGCTCCTTTGGCTCCTCAAGTCACATGAGATCCTCTAGCCAATCAAGTGACCAATGAGGAGTTTAGGACGATTATCACTATGCTAGCCCAAGCTATGACTACTCAAGTCAACCAAGTTTCCACTTCTCTAAATGCTTCTACTCTAGCCTCTAAAGTGAGGGACTTTTGCAAGAATGAATCCTCTGGAGTTCTATGGGTCCAAGGTGGACGAAGATCCACAAGAGTTTATTGATGAGGTCTACAAGGTGGATTTCATGGGTGTGACACTCGAGGAGAAGGCAAAGTTGATGGAACTCAGAGGGGTTGCTCAAGTTTGGTTCACATAATGGAAGTCCAAGAGAGTTGATGAGGGCCCTATTGGTTGTGAGGTGTTCAAGACTGCATTTCTTGATTATTTCTTCCCACTTGAACTAAGGGAGGCTAAAGTGGTAGAATTCATGAATCTTAAAAAAGGTGGCATGAGTGTGAGGGAGTATGTCCTCAAGTTCACAAAGTTGTCTAGTTATTCTCCTTCTTTGGTGGCTGATCCTAGAGTCCGTATGAATAAGTCCATTTCGCGTGTATTCGACTTGGTAAAGATGGAGCGCAAGACCGTGATGCTTATAAAGTAGATGGATATTCCTCAACTTATGACTTATGTTAAGCAAATTGAGAGTGAGAATCTTCAAAAGATGAGGATGAGAGAGTCCAAATGGGATCATTTTGAAGGTGGATTTTCACAGTCCAAGTCTGGTGGTAGCCATTTCCAATGAGGCCAAGAGTCATCTAAGGGTGATCCTCAAAGGTTTGATAGAGATGGGGTGCCCACTCCTAAGGTCCAAGGTAATGGTGCGACGGCAAGTGGTGCTAACTTTCTCAAATGTCTAAAATGTGGGAGAAATCATATTAGTGATTGCTTCAGAGGCACGGGGTGCTTGCTTTGGTTGTGAAAATGTAGCGCACAAGATCTCCAAGTGTCCTAATGTTGCTAAAAAGAGGAGAGAAGGGCGTACTCAAGGTCAAGCAATCCAAAAAGGGCAAGTGCAACGAGGCACCCAAGCTTAAGAAGGTGGTCCACATGGAAATCGATTTTACGGTTTGCATGCTACGCAAGAGGTGGAAGAGTCTCCATATATGGTTATAGGTATGTTAAGGGTCTTCGATATTGATGTCCATGCTTTACTTGACCTGGTGAAAATATGTCTTTTGTCACTCCTTAACTTGCCATAAAATTTGATGTGTTTCCTAAAGTCTTGTTAGATCCATATTCGGTCTACACTTAATTGGTAAGTCGGTCTTAGCCAAAAAAGTTTATAGAAATTATCCTATGTCGGTATTGCACAAAGTCTTTCCTTGTGACCTTGTTGAACTTGACATAACTGATTTTGATGTTATTCTTGGCATGGACTGATTGTATGCATCATATGCCTCTATTTATTGTGGAACCCGTAGAGTCAAATTTCAAGTCCCTAATGAATCCATTCTTGAGTTGAAGGGAACAAATTTGGTGTTCAAAGGTAAGTTCATTTCATATGTTAAGGAAAATGATTTTGAATGGCTACATATATCATGTAGTTTGGGTTAGAGATGTAGAGTCTGAAGTTCCTATTCTTAAGTCGGTTCCTATAGTTAATGAATTTTTCAATGACTTGCCCGGTATTTCTTCCGAAAGAGAAATTGACTTTGACATTGATCTTCAACCCGATACTCAATTCATTTTCAGACCTCTATATCAAATGGCCCCGGTGAAGTTGAAAGAATTAAAGGAACAATTGAGGGATTTGCTTGACAAGGGGTTCATAAGGCCTAGGATGTCGCCGCGAGGTGCTCCCATATTATTTGTGAGAAAGAAGGATGGTTCTTTCAGAAATGTGTGGATTATAGGCGATTGAACAAAGTCACCATTAAAAATAAGTATCCACTTTCAAGAATCGATGACCTATTAACCAACTACAAGGTGCAAGCTACTTCTCAAAAATTAATCTTCGTTTCGGGTATCACCAATT
The DNA here is from genome assembly GCA_029948455.1 of Solanum rostratum. Lineage (NCBI taxonomy): Eukaryota > Viridiplantae > Streptophyta > Magnoliopsida > Solanales > Solanaceae > Solanum > Solanum rostratum. The sequence continues at coordinate 51,871,388 of CM057047.1, read as the reverse complement.
GAGGGTGAAAGAGAATAACATTCCAAAGATGGCATTTAGAACCTGGTGTGGACATTCTGAATTTTTGGTTATGTCATTTGGACTAACAAATGCCCCCTTAGCTTTTATGGACTTGATGAATATGATTTCAAATTGTATTTGGACATGTTCATTGTTGCTTTCACGTGGGATAAGAAGGAACATGAGGATCACTTATGGATTGTGTTGCAAAAATTGAGAGATAGGCAACTCTTTGCCAAGTTTAGCAAGTGTGAATTTTGGTTAAAGAAGGTGACATTCCTTGGCCACATTATTTCGGGTGATGGTATTAGGGTTGATTCAAAGAAGACAGGGGCGGTAAGGAATTGGCCTAGACCGTTATCTCCTTCTGATATTAGGAGCTTTGTGGATTTCATTGGATATTATAGAAGATTCATTGCAGGGTTCTCGTCCATTACCTCTCCCAGATATTAATGAAACACTTTTTAACTAGTAATTTAAAATTTATTTTACAATATATATAGATAATATTGTAAGAAATTATTATGAAATGTCTTCATTGTTATTAATAATTTTTTATTACTTACATCAAAATATGTTTACAAGGTTATCAAATTATAGATTTCATTAAAATTAATAGCATTGTTATTTTTTATTTTATCCATTTATTTTATTGTAAAATGACGTTAAATTATATACTTAATCAATATATATTTTTTGGGGATGAAATTAATATTTATTTATTAAAAAAATTGTTATATAGATTAAAAAAATAAAATAGTGATTTTGAAAGAAGTATAAAAAAAAATAAAGGTTGATATACAAGGATAGAAAAGACATTTTAAAAAGTCCATTAGGAAAAGGAAGAAGAATGCTTATTTCTAAAAATTGAGGGGGGAGTTTGATTTTTAAAGTAAAATTTAGGGATGTAAATAATTTTCACCCTTAAATTACTTGTTTGGGATGAAAGAAATTTGTTAAGTAAAAAAACTGATAGTTTCACCGTAACGATATTTTATTTTAGATAAATGACTATTAATACTATGCTTTTTGTTGACTCAATATATACAACATCAAGCGTTCAAATGCTAGTTACATTAGAAAAATAGTTACCGAGGTACTAGGGGTATCAAGAGGGATTTTTGGTGGATGTCAAGCTGATTGGTGGTGGAATGGAAATTTTTTTAGCAAAGTGAAAGCTAAGAAGATTGTCTATACAAAGTGGTTGGAATACATGGATGAGGATGAAAAATGAAGGCTTAAGGATATCTATAAGACGACAAAGAAGAAGCGAAGACGGCGGCCATGAGTGCTAAGATAGAAACATTTGAACGTTTGTATGTTGAGCTTGGTGAAAAAGGTGAGCAGGAGAGATTGTATAGACTCACGAAAGAGAGAGAGAAAAGCTCGCGACTTGGACCAAGTGAAGTACATCAAGGATGAGGAAGGTGAGGTGTTGGCGGATGATACTTCCACTAAGCAAATGTGGCAAGCTTACTTTCATAAATTCTTAAACGAAAAAAGGGACAAAGATATTGACCTGGGTGATTTGGCGCATTCAGATAGTCATCGAGATTTTTATTACTATAGGCGTTTCAGATCTGAGGAGGTTAGACGTGTAATAAGTAGAATGAATAGAGGGAGAACAATCAGATCTAATGAGATTTCAATGGATTTTCAGAAGAGCACGGTCAATGATGGTATGGAGTGGTTGACTAGGTTGTTTAATATTATTTTGAAGACTTCTAAGATGCCTGATGGATGGAGGAAGAGTACAATGGTTCATTGTACAAGAACAAGGGTAATATTCAAAAATTGTAATAATTATAGGGGTATTAACTTGTTAAGCCAAACCATGAAAGTGTGGGAGAGATGAGGATGAGAAAAGGAGTGTCTAAATCTGAGAATCAAATTCGGATTCATATTGGGATGGTCGATTATTGAAGGAATTCATCTTGTTCAGAGACTAATGGAGAAATATAAGGAAAGAAAGAGAGGCCTTCATATGGTGTTCATTGATCTTAAGAAGGCATATGGCAAAGTTATGATGGATGCCCTATGGAGGTGTCTAGAGGCGAAAGGTGTTCCAATGGTGTATATTAGGGATGATAAAGGACATGTATGATGGAGACAAAACTCGAATAAGAACGGTGGGAGGAGACTCAGATTTTTTCCTATTGAGATGGAAATTTATCAAGGATTTGTGTTGAGCCCTTTTCTCTTTAACTTAGTAGTAGATGAGCTAACGCGGTCTACTCAGGAGGAGGTTCCATGATGCATGCTATTTGCGGATGACATAATATTGATTGATGAGACTTGGGATAAAGTTAATAATGGGTTGGAGGCTTGGAGTCATACTTTAGAATCCAAAGGGTTCAACTAGTCAGGACCAAAATAGAATACTTAGAGTGCAAATCAGTGTTGTGAGGGATGTAACACCTCCCAAGCGATTCGAAATGTCCTCAAGGTAGAAATTCTTGAATATCATAAAATTTGTATGTTTTTTTGACCAAATCTGAGTTCATATTTTTTTCAGGAGGCAAAATTATGTAGGAAGAAGGTCTCCCTCGATTTTTAAGTCAACCGTATCAAAAAATAATTTTTTGGTTAATTTTAAACTAACCAGAAAAGTATGTGACCTCTCGGCATCGCGGAGAGGGTTCAAGATTGTACAACAGTGGCCTAAACCTATTCCTAGCCAAAACAGGGTAAAATGAATTGCGCGCAAAAATGCATAGTGGTGAACCCAAGGCACGACTCGCCTTTGCTCCTGCCAAGAACAAAATTTTCTGAAATTCTCCAAATTCAAGTAAGGGCAATTGGGGCATATCCCAACACCCTTGTAGATGGGAACCTTTGAATATTCATCCATTTTTAGCCTTAAATCTCTCTTAAACTCTCCCAAATTCCTCCCAAAATCTCCCCAAAAATCCCTTATTCAATTCCAAGGGTTTCAAGATACTCCATTGAAGTTCAAATCTCAAGGTAATTCCCCAAGTCTTCTCCCTCAATTTCAAGGATTCAAGGTACGTGGGTTTATCATCTATGGTTTCTTTCACCCATGGAGTCCCAAAACTATTTTCACTAATTTTTTGAAATTTCAAGATTTTTTTCTTATGGGTATTACCTATTACTCATATTATGCATGATTTGTGTTGAGAATCTCCATATATTGAATGAAATTGCATGAATTACTTTCAAGGATTTATTATTATGAGTTATTTTATGATATTCCAGTTATGAATATTATGATACTATGAAGATGATGATTTTACAAAGTGAATTTCATGTTTCCATATCTAAATTTTAAAGGATGGTATAAATGATGATGATGGATTGTTTGAATGTTTCAAAAATGGTCATATTTTACTTTATTCATGTTCAGTATTCTTGAATTTCATGATTATAAGCTCTTATGATAGACCCACCATGTTTTGACTAATGTTTATGTAATACCTCCGACTCGGGGCCCATGACTGCAGGAAGATTGATCGGAAAAGTGACCTGGAGTAGTTGGACGAGGGCAATTTATGGCCCTAGAAGGAGTTACGGCCCGTAGTTAGTCTCGTAGAATGAGGCCAAGAAAATAAGCTTGGAATTTTTGGAACTGTAACATTTTACAAAGGGGTTTACGGGTCGTAAGTTGGAGTACGACTAGTAAGAGGATTCGTGGAGCCTGGGAAGACTTGATGAAATTTGGGATCTTTCAGGAGTTCAATCTATGACTCATCAAATAACCCATAAAGCCTTCTACGATTTGTAGACCTTGCCATAGAATGAGAATCATAGAAGGGGTTTTTGAAACTCCATCAGACGAACCCCATCTACGGCCCATAGAACAGACCACGAACCGTAGAATGGACCACAACCCATAAATGGGGTGTTGTGGTCCTGTCCAGTGGATTTCTATAAAGTGAAGTTCTAATCTTTTCTATTATCTTAACAGCCTCATCTAGACCTTCTATGATTCCTCATGCAATGCCAAGCCCCTCTCTCATCAAGTCGAGTGCAAACGATTCCAATTCCCTAAGTTCTAGTTTGGGTTCGTATATGGGTCAACTTCAAATCATCATATCTCTTGACCCACTTCAAATTAGGTTCTGCAGAACCTACCAAATAAAATTTCTTTGAATTATATCTCCAATGCAACTAGTTTCACCTCATTTTGAGTTCGGACTAAAACGTTATGCCTGTTTTACTGAAGCACCATCAAGATGTCAATTTCTACGACCAACTCTACAGGACGTGGAATGACTTATGACCCGTAAATAGGGTTTCATTAAACTGTGCAACCATCTTTAAAAAGGGGTGTTTTTTACCTTTCCTCACACCCTAAGCCCAATCCGATGTCGTTTTGACATCCCACACACCCTATAATAGTCTAAAACTTCCCCAAATGACCCTAATCCCAAACCACTCTTCAAAACCTAATTCCCAAAACACCTCTCAAGTCCCCCAAAGTTCTCTATTGAAGACAAGGCTAGGGTTTCGAGTTTCTTCACCAAAATTTGTGATTTTCTTCATAAATCATTGGCTAAGGTATGTGGGTTTGATTTGTGAAGCCCTTTCTTTCACAAAGCTTAAGTTCTTATTCTGATTTAGGTTTAAGGCTTATGCATGTTGTGAAGTTTTGGGAAGTTGGTTTAGTCATGTAATTTATGATGCATTCTTAGTTATATGAAGTATATGAATATTATGTTATGGCCTATGATGCATATTGAATTGAAATTCATGACTTTCTATTAGGGGTTTACAAGAATCATGTTGGGTTTATTTGAATGACTCCAAATACTTATATTATGAACTTATTGACGTTTATTAGCTTATGTCATTTCGAAATAATGTTTAATGCCATGAGAAGAATGTTATGTCTTGAATTCCTACATTTGGAAGCTAGGGTTTAGAGATATTTGATGGGTCTCCTAAACTTGATTTGAAATTGAGGAATCCTAATACTCTTATACATGAGTAACTAGTAATTCCCATGATTTCATGACTAATTGTGATTTTCCCTACATATAGGATTTTGGGTCATGAAGTTGACGAAGGGTTGCTTGATTTTATTTTAGTTCATACTCCCTTTATTATTATAGTAAATGAATCAAGTGTGAATTATATATATTTCATGATTATGAGTCTTTAAGCATGAAAATCTCATGTTGAACCTAAGCTGGATGAAGAGTATGTTTTGTGAAAGAAGGAAGTCTCAATCCATGCTACATAAGAACAGAAAGGGTCCTAAATGTTAAGAGTCAACGTTTATGTTATGGCTTCATGAGAATATTATGAAACTTTATGTAATATCATGAATTCCTTTCTTTATGTGTCATGGATATTATGAATGATTGAGTTATAAGTTCTCCACCTAGTAAATCTTATGAGATAATAATAGGCCAATAGTAGAGGCATATACTAGATTTAGGAGCTATACTTATGTGATAATTTATGTACAAATGTTTATGGGATGGGTTAGTAGAATATCTCTCCATAGTTTCAAAATATTTTTGGGATGAGTTAGTAGAATACCTCTCCTAGTTTCACAATATTTATGGGATGGGTTAGTAGAATATCACTCTATAGTTTCAAAATGTTTATGGGATAGGTTAGTAGAATACCTCTCCATACTAGATGATTCTATGATTCAAGTTATGGTCATTTTGTGAGAGTCACACTTAGCACCTAAGGAACTTGGGATAAATGCGGATACTCCCGAATAGCTAGGTCAAGAGACCGTTTGTAGAATCTCATTGTTCTATAACTACGCACCACCATAGGAAATAGGGGTCACTGCTAGTAGAGGTTGGCTTTTAGACCCACCGTTAGTAGAGGTTGCTTAATAGAAAGGCTTTAGTGGATCCACTTAGGCATTTTAGGAGGTCGCCTTGGAAAGTGACTTCCCCTTTACTTCCGGTGTAGGAAAAACATCGAAACTCCATGGCTTAGCTCACATGGTTTGTGTTGGTTAAGGTTGATCTCACACATGTTCACGTTCTTCTCAGGTTCCCAAGGTGTCCTTTATAATGATTTATGATGGTTCCTTCATATTATGTCCTAAGGTGTTTTAAGTTCCTATGACTCATTGTTTCAAGTTCAAATGGTATTTTTCCTAAAGGTATATGTCTATGTCTAAAAGTGTGTACGGTGGCCTCCATTATGATTATTAATGTCTCTTACAAAGTAAAATAGTCTTTTATGTAAAGTGATGTACTTTATTGTTCACCCAAGAAAATTAATATTTTAATTATTTATAACAACATGTAATTTCTCGCTAATTTAAGTTTATGTGAATCATAGTGCATTCAAGTAAGGTAAGTTCTTTGTTTCTCATGTGCATTATTTCATGTTCTATGATGAGAGTAAAATGTCTAAATGATCATCCATATGTATATTCCTAGTAAATATAATTTCTTATTCACGACTATGTTTATCCATGCATCCTACTATGTTCTTTCTACAATTATCTTTTCATGTTTAAATGATATTAGCTTGATTATGACTTACTAGTGCCCTTGTAAATGTATAATTCTTAACATGAGACTTAGCATGAATCATTTCATCATGTATCCCCATGTCATGCATTGCATACCTACATACCAATATACTTAAAGTACTGACGCATACTTCTATGCCTACATGATTTAACCATGTAGGGATCGGTGCTCCTCGATATCCTCCTTGTGGCTAGCTTTGGGATCATTGAAGACAAGAGTTGGTGAGTCCTCTAGTTTGGGGACAATAACCTAGTTTTCTTTCTAGATTGATGTATAAGACATTTTATTTTGTAGTTGTATATTTCTTTTGCTATGAATATATTTGAGGATGAGCTTGAACATGTCTTAGCCCCCGCCAAGTTTATGTTAGAGGTGTTGTTGGATAAATGTTACGATGGTATCCAGTTCTTATATTCCTTTATGATTTTTATGTTGTGGCCCTTAGCCATGTTTCCCCTGGTTTCTTATTTCATCTTAGCGTTTTATGCTTATGAATGCTTATGATATGTAAGATGGCTTGGGTGAGGTACCTTCACGTGTTTAATTCATGTGTGATGACTAGGCCCCTAGGTCGGGTCATTACAAAACTTGGTATTAGAGCACAAGGTTTTGAAATGGTCCTTGGAGTCCAACATACTGCATCGGATAGAGTCTTATTCATAGGTATGAAGTGCGCCACATCTATGAGTATGAGGATATAATGCATTTAGAAATTGTCTCACTTCTTTCATGTCAGGTCGTGCCTTAGAGTTTTCCCAAGATTCCCTGGGTCATTCTTTGCGCTTTTAGATAATGCCTCCAAGAAGGATGCCTCAAGACCCAGCAGACGAAGGAGTAACTCATGCATAATTTTGGACTTCTCTCACTATGTTGGCACAAATTGTGACCAACCAAGCCAACCAAGGGGCCTATGTTCCAAATGCTCCCACTCCGGCCTCGAGGGTAAGGGACTTTGCTAGAATGAACCCTTTTGAGATTCATGGATCAAAAGTGAAGGATGATGTCCAAGAGTTCGTGGATGAAGTACACAAGGGGTTAGTTGTTATGGGAGTGAATTCGGAGGGGGAGGCATAGTTAATGGCTTTCTAATTAAAGGGGGTAGCCCAAGTATGGCACACTTAATGGAAAAGTGAGAGAAGTGAATATTGGGGCGCTATATCTTGGGGAGAGTTTAAAGATGCATTCTTAGATCTCTTCTTTCCCTTAGAGTTGAGGGAAACCAAGATGCAAGAATTCATCAACCTTAAGCAAGGGAGCATGAGTGTGAGGGAGTATTCCCTCAAGTTCACCCTACTCTCCAAACATGCCCCATCATTGGTTGCCGAACCCCGAGCTAGAATAAGTAAATTTATGTCAGGGTTATCCAATTCACTTATCCAAGAATGACGGATTTCCATGCTAGTAAGGGAGATGGATATTTCGAGGCTTATGACTTATATAGAACAAGTTGAAGAGGAAAAGAGGAGGAAGAGTGCAAGAGAGTCAAAGAAGGCCCATTTTGATGAGGGTAGAATCCTCTATTTATAACACGTATCTTGCCTTTCCGGCACCTGGACACCCAACCATCAGCCCAACACTGGACGTCGTCCGTCCCGCAGTCCATTCTGGTGTAAGCGCATGGCGGAAGACTTTCAACCATATCGTCTACTAAGACTTTGGAGCCTAAGAGCAAGAGGGAGAGAAACCCCTATCCCATTTGTGACAAGTGTGGTAGAATTTATTTAGGGGAGTGTTTGATGGGACAAGAAGGTTGCTTCAAGTGTGGTGAGTTGGGACACAAGAAAAGGGATTGCCCGGTGGCTACTAGAAAGGAAAGAGAAAAAGCTCGAAATGCTCTACTCGGTAAGAATGTGTTCCTTCTAAATATGGTAGTGATTGATGTTAGGTGGTTTCGTGATTATGATGTTGTAGTTGATATTGGTGCAAATGGTTGCATTATGGTGCAAGCAAAGTGGTAGTTTTCATGTTCCCTCTCGTGCATCATTTAATGTTAACCATGACTTGTCAATCATAGTACATGCATATTCATGGGATTGGTTCATAGCTAGAATTTTATGTTTCATTATGAAAATATGTTATGTGTGCATCTAGAATAATGTTGATGTTAATGATTTAAAAGTTTGCATGAAAATGATGTTTGTCTTGCATCTCGCATTTATGATGGATTGTTATATATTCATGCCTCTCTTTTCATGATAGTTCGATCAACATTCGAGGATGAATGTTCCCGAGGAGGAGGGATAATGTAACACCTCAGACTCGGGGCCTATGAGTGCAGGGAGATTGGTCGAAAAAATGACCCAGAGTGATTGGACAAGGGCAAATTACAACCCGTAGAAGGAGTTACAACCGTAGTTAGTCTCGTAGAATAAGGCCAAGAAAATAATCTTGGAAATTCTGGAACTGTAAGTTTTTATGAAGGGGCTTACGGGTTGTAAGTTGGAGAACGACCCGTAAGAGGATTCATGAAGCCTGGGCAAACTTGATGAAATTTGGGATCTTTCAGGAGTTCAATATACGACTCATCAGAAGACCCATAAAGCCTTCTACACGTTGTAGACCCTGTCATAGAATGAGAATCAGAGAAGGGATTTCTGAAACTCCATCAGACGAACCCCATCTACGGTCGGAAGAGCGGACCACGACCCGTAAATGGGGTCTTATGGTCTTGTCTAGTGAATTTCTATAAAGTGAAGTTCTTATCTTTTCTATTCTCTTAGCAGCCTCATCTAGACCTTCCATTACCCTTCATGCAATGCCAAGCCCCTCTCTCAAATCATGTACATCAAGATAAGTAAACCATAACGATAAAGTACTAGCTAGCCGACAAGGCTGCCACAACAGAGGTATAGACACACACTATATATACATGGAAAACTTATGACTGGAGACTGAAAGGCGCAGAAGAACCGACCCACAATAACATGTCCACAATAGCCTCTAAGAGACTCACTAACACTGCCAAAACAGGGCCCCGACTATACCCAACTGTACAACAAAAAGTAAGTATCCTGTGAAGCTCCAAGAAGAAGTGGAGCTTACCAACTTACAGCTAAACGACTCCTACTGGAGGGCTCAATCAGAGTCCCTACCTAAACCTGCACGCACGAAATAAAATGCAGCGTCCCTAGGTAACGGGATGTCAATACGAATAAACATGTACTGGTATGTAAGGCAGAAAGTAAAATCATAGATAACCATAGTAAAAGGGTTAATAGAAATACCACTTGTAAATAAAACTCAAGTAGCCTTAATGGCCAATAAGAAACCTCCTAGTGATAAAAACATGCATGGTATGCTCGAGTATCGCATGTTGTGAATACATATATATAGATGCAAATGCATGAAATACCCAACCAAATGCTAGTAATGGTGGTCCTTTCCGGTAGCTAACCGACATCATATCTGCCAACCTGTGGCCATCTGTACCATATACATATATATATTTGGGAAAATAGGCCACATACCTTCAATTATAGCTCGAAGTCCATGTATAACGTGCAATATATGATATGAATGTTGAATGCACATAGTAGACCATAGCAAGAACTTAACCAATCTTGGCTCATCGGTACACTTATTCTCATAGCATCATAATCATTATCATTTAGCCAATCTTGGCTCATTGGTACACTTATTCACATAACATCATAATCATTGTCATAGCATATACACATGACCCGTGAGATCTTATATGTCTTTTTAACAAGTTTGGGAACTTAACCCAACATATAGAGTGAAGCCTTAACTTTGAAAATGTTCATAAAGGTTCTTTACATAATGCTTATATTTGGTCCCATGTCAATTAGTAAAAGAAAGTGTTAAATAGGAGCAAGCGATTTAGTAGTTTAAATAGGAACATTTCACGGAAGAATATTGGAAACCAACACATTACTTGCTAAATGTTTTAATTATATTTTTGTACGGAAGAAGGATTAATTATGAATACTACATTCCCTTCTCATTCTACATTTATTTTAATGGCATTACACCAAGAAGAAAAACACCTCGAACATATGAATAGGTAGCCGGAAAAACCAAAAAATGACATATAGATATTTAATTTCCAGTTTAAGCGAACGAAAAGGAATTTTAACCTAATACCATCATAAAGATAACTCAGCTACAATCCCAATGCCTTTCACAGAAGCTCTTTCTAGAAATAGAATAGTAAGATATCACATTTGATGTTTTGGAAAACTTCCCGGATTTTGTGCTAAAAGGAGAGACGGAGCTTAGCCTTAACATACCTCTCCAATGACCGTCCAATTGCCAAAGGTTTCTTCACAAAAGTTGTTCCTTACATCCTAAGCTTCACAACGACTATATACACGCAGCTTAAAGACACCTATAAATAGTAAAAAATTTAGCATTAATGACCAGATTCAGCAAAAAGCATTTACGCGAGGAAATGTCTGTAAAACTTCGTAAAATTGACCGTAAAAGAGCCCAAAATTATTACCTGAACATACCAGCTGCAAACCAACAATACCAGCAAGAACACCACTTTTTTTACAGCCCAAAAATAGCCCCAAACTCAGCTAATAAGCGGGGAAATAATTGCAAAGCGTAAGTCACGCATTTCTAGGCACGGGGACGAATTTTAACTGTAAAAACGCGAAAAAACTTACCTAAATCACTTAGAGAACTTTTAGGAGCTTTCTCTTCAGCTTCTTGCTGCTTTGGGACGAAAATGGTTCATTTTTGAGCTTTAAAATGTCAAAATAGCCGACTTATAGTTGGGCTTGATCCGCCCTGGCCCATGACCCGGTTTCCTGCTCGGGCAGTCCCAGTAAAACTGTCATAACTCTTTATTCTGAGGTCGGTTTGATGTGCATTTTGCTGCATTGCAAACTAGACTCATAGACCTTCAATTTTATAGGTCATGGACCTTCTATCTCTTTATATTTTGGGAGATATGACCAGTTACATTTGACCCAAATTTAAGAAGGATTTCTTAAAGAAACTTACGATAACCTTGGCCAACCTTTATCTTGCAACTTTTTTGATTCCAAAACTTAATGTATGACCTTTGTGCTATTAAAATAACTTTTAAAAAATCCATTATTAGCAAATTACATAATTTTAGTCCCATCCAAAAAATGAAACCTAATTTAAACTTTTCTAAAAGGGCGAGGTGCCACTCGAGTCATTTCTTTAATCCCGAATGTGCATTTAGGGTATTCCTTTGGCTTAAAACTTTAGGTCCTTGACGTTACCACTTATTGGTAGCCTTATTATCCTTAGGTTCTATCCAAAGTCATATATGTCTTATATGACACGCCACCCTATATAGATATTGAAGACGAGGAACACGGGGTTTCACAGTCTTCCCCCCTTAAGAACATTCGTTCGCGAATGTATCTAGACAGCGTCTTGGTTGCACTATTAACTCTTGAAATGTGACTTTTAAGGATATACCTTTTATTCCTCTAATTACAAGCTTTGTATAGCTATCTCCTGACGATCCATATAAAGTATGCTCCCAACTCATTTAAAATTTAAGTTACTGTAGAAATATGACTACCAACTTTTAAAATATGACTCACCTTAATTTGTATATAGCTGGGGTGCTTCTTCTTCATTTCCTCTTCTGCTTCCCAAGTCATTTCCTCAATATTGTTGTTCCGCCACAATACTTTCACAGAGGCCACTTCTTTATTCCGAAGCTTTCTCACTTGTCGGTCTAAAATAGCCACTGGTACCTCATCATAAGATAAGTCTTCATCAATGTGGATATCTTCAATGTGGGTAATTCGCGAAGGATCTCCAATGCACTTCTGCAACATTGATACATGAAACACCGGATGGACTGCCCCCAATTCTGAAGGCAAACTAAGCTCGTATGCGATCTTGCCAATCTTTCGAATAATCTTATACGGTCCAACATATCTTAGACTGAGCTTTCCTATCTTTCCAAACCGCATGATGCCCTTCATAGTTGATACCTTCAAGAAAACCCGATCTTCTACATCAAATTCTAAGTCTCGTCGTCGAACATTTGTATAAGACTTTTGCCGACTATGGCTTGTTTTCAATCGGTCTCTAATAAGTCTCACTTTGTCCATCGCTTGCTGAACTAGATTAGGGCCTAGAAATATTTCCTCCCCAACCTCAAACCAACCGATCGACGACCTACATCTTCGCCCGTATAGTGCTTCATAAGGCGCCATTTGAATACTAGCTTGGAAGCTATTATTATAAACAAATTCATTAAGAGGTAGATGGTCATCCCAGCTTCCTTTAAAGTCCAGCACATAGGCACGTAACATATCCTCGATAGTCTGGATGGTACGCTCTGCTTGCCTATCAGTTTGTGGATGAAAAACGGTGCTGAGATTCACCTGAGTGCCCAGACCCTTCTGAAAAGACCTTTGAAAATGAGCAGTAAATTGAACCCCTCAATCGGATATAATAGATAATGGAACTCCATGAAGGCGAACAATCTCTTGAATGTAAAGCTTAGCATAATCCTCCGCTGAATATGTCATTCTTACTGGCAAGAAATGAGCAGATTTTGTCAACCTATCAATGATTACCCAAATAGAATCATACCTGCACGGAGTATGAGGCAAACCAGTGATGAAGTCCATATTTATCATGTCCCATTTCCATAGCGGAAGCTCAATATATTAAGCTAGGACTCCATGTCTCTGATTTCTGCTTTAACTTGCTGATAATTGGGACATTGGGCTACCATCTCTGCAATATCCTTTTTCATGCCATTCCATCAATAGATTTGTCGAAGGTCCCGATACATTTTTGTTGCTCCAGGGTGGGTTGAATATCTAGAATAATTGGCCTCAGAAAGACTCCTGGCACGGAGTCCTCCAGTATTTGGCACACATAAGCGGCCTTGGTACCTAACGACTCCTTCTCCAGTCAGCTCAAATGAAGAATGTTGTTGTCGTGAAATGCTCTCCCTCAGTGTCCTAAGCTCAGGATCCTCGCGCTATCGCTCTTTTACTTCATTAACAATGGAAAATTCTACTGTACTTTGAACAATTACACCTCCATCCTCTATATCTAGAAATCGCACCTGCAAACTAGCTAGCTGGCATAGGTCTTTTGTCATTTTAACCTTATCAGCTTCAACATTGCTTAGACTTCCCATGGACTCCCGGTTAAGTGCATCAGCAACAACATTAGCTTTACCAGGATTGTACAAAATGTGAACATCATAATATTTTAGTAATTCTAGCCACCTACTTTGTCGTAGGTTCAACTCCTTTTCTTAAATAAATATTGAAGGCTCTGGTGGTCGTTAAAAATATCAACATGAACTCCATATAGATAATGTCGCCAAATCTTTAGAGCAAATACAACCGCAGCGAGCTCAAGATCATGGGTAGGATAATTTTGTTCATGCTTTCGCAACTGTCTCGAAGCATATGCAATAACTCTACCATGTTGCATAAGAATACAACCTAGGCCAATTCTCAAGGCATCACAATATACAACGTAGCCTTCAGTTCCATCCAAAAGAGCCAAGATAGGTGCGGTGGTAAGCCTTTTCTTTAACTTTTGAAAACTCTGCTCACATGCTTCAGTCCATTGAAACTTAGTTGCATTATGTGTCAATCTTGTCAGTGGTGCAGAGATAGAGGGGAATCCCTCAACAAACCTCCTATAATATCCTGCCAAGCCTAAAAAGCTATGGACCTCAGTCGGATTCAATGGTCTTGGCCAGGCCATTACTGCTTCAATCTTTTGGCCATCGACCTTGATACCATCGCCTGTAATAACATGGCCAAGAAAAGATACATAAGTTAACCAAAACTCACATTTAGAGAATTTGGCATATAACCTATTATCCTGGAGAGTCTGTAATATGGTTCGCAAGTGATCTGCATGTTCTGCTTTTGACAGTGAATATATCATGATGTCGTCAATAAACACGATCACAAATTCATCCAAGAATGGTTTAAAGACTCGATTATAAAAGCTGTTGGGGCATTTGTAAGCCCAAAAGACATGACAAAGAACTCAAAATGTCCATGTCTCGTCCTAAATGTTGTCTTTAGAATATCAACATCCCTCACTCGTAATTGGTGGTACCTGGATCTCAAGTCAATCTTTGAAAAACATTTAGCACCCTGCAACTGGTCGAATAAGTCATCAATCCGCGGAAGAGGATACTTATTCTTGATAGTGACTTTATTTAGTTGTTTGTAATCAATACACATCCGTAAGGAGCCATCTTTCTTTCGAACAAAGAGTACTGGAGCACCCCATGGAGATGTACTTGTCCTAATAAAGCCTTTATCAAGTAAGTCCTTCAGTTGTTCCTTCAATTCCCTTAGCTCTGCAGGAGCCATTTTGTAAGGAGGAACGGATATAGGTTGCGTGTTCGGGAGCAAATCTATAGCAAAATCAATTTCCCTTTCAGGGGGAATCCCTGGAAGCTCATCAGGGAATACTATCGGGAATTCATTCACAATAGGGACTGACTGAAGGGTCATTGACTCCTTATCAGTATCCCTAGTATGAATTAAATGGTATACACAACCTTTAGCGATCAGCTTCCGAGCCCTAAGGTATGAAATATACTTACCTTTGGGCGAGGCAACATTGCCTTTCCATTCAATGACCGGCTCACTTGGAAAATGGAAATGGACTAGCTTTGCTCGACAGTCAATGTTAGCATAACAAGCTGCCAACCAATCCATACCCATAACAACATCAAACTCTAGCATAATCAATTCAATTAAATCAACAGAGGTTGGACGCTCATTAATTAACAATGTACAACATCGATAGACATGACTAGCTATAATTGAGTCACCAATTGGCGTAGATACCCTAATTGACCCCGATAATAATTCAGGTCTCATATCAAGCTTACCAGCAATGAATGGAGTAATATATGAAAATGTAGAGCCAGGATCTATCAGTGCATAAACAACATGAGAATGTACCATCAATATACCTGTGATCACATCTGGAGATGCCTCTGAATCCTGTTGGCCTGTGAGTGCATAAAAGTGATTTTGTCCACTAGTAGAACCTGAATTGTCTCCTCTACCTCTCCCCCTACCATGACCCTGAGTAAGCTGTGGATTTGGTCGGGGAGCACGTACGGGGAATGAAGAGGCTGCAGTGGATCTTGAAAGGTGAGTTGTTGTACCTCTACCTAACCCCGGGCACTGGCTAATATAATGTCCAGTCTGCTCACAATGGTAACATGCGTCTGAACCCTTTTTACACTGCCCACCATGAAGCTTACCGCATTTTGCACATGGAGGAGTAAGTTGTCTCATTGGTGCAAAGCGTTCCTGTCGATGGCTCTCAGGCTGGCATGAACTTGCACAGACCTTATTGAATGTAACGATCAAATTCCTGGCCCTGTATCTGTGGTGGGGAACTACCCACTGACGGAGGTGGATATCAGTTAAAAGGAGGCCTAAAATCACCTCGTGGCTCCCTATAAGACCCCATAGTACGAGCCCTCTTATTCTTCTCCCTAACTCTACGGGTATCCCACATCTGTCGAGAAAGATCCTCTATAGTCTGAGCAAAAGCCTGAATACGGGAAATATCTACACCATCCTATAAAGAGGCTATCCTGCAGTCTCTGATCAAATGATCCCCCAAACCATCCACATAACGATGAACTCTGGCACTCATGGTACGTACAATATTTGGTGCATACCTAGCCAAAGAATTAAACCTAAGGCTATACTCCCTTACATCATATCCTCCTGCCTCAAACTGATAAATTGGTCAAGACGAGCCTCCAGCACCTCCCGTGGTTAGTAATGGGCTAATAATGCCTTAGAGAAGTCCCCCCACTCTGCTGGCAGAGCATCAGACCCTTTGGATCTCTCCCACGTTTCGTACCACAAGATGGCGACATCACATAGTCAAAAAGAAGCCAACTCCACTGCTTCAGTGACAGAGGCATGCATCACCCTCAATACTCTATACATATATATCTATAAAGTCCTATAATTCCTCAGTAGGACTGGACCCTGTGAATACTGGAGGGGCCAAGTGAAGAAACTCTCGTACCTTTGAGCTTTCTGTTTGATCCCTTCAGATGTCTGCTCTCGCCTCTAGTTGTCTCTCATGAATAGAAACCATCCTAATCAGTAGATGAACAACCTCTCTCATACCGTGCTCCCCAGTCTCTGGTAGGATTGGGGGTACTGGACCTCCTTGGCCCTTAACAGGTGCTGGTGAATCTGGTCCTATGGATACTGGAGGCTCTCTGTGTGCCTCAACAGGGTGTGTATCTGCCTGACCCGATAAAGAACAACTGGTACCTTCTCTAGGATCCATATCGACCCCATGTTGTGCCATCTCCTGAATATAGACAACCTGACAAATAAAACAAACCACAAAGCACGATTAAGATTTATCTGTCCCTATAACTTTGCTCTATAGCACGATTTATTAAGTGAAAGAAAGGTAACCAATCCTAAATGCCTCATAGCCTCCTGATTATAGGAAAAGCACAACACACCCATAAGCAAGACTCTACTCGACATGGCATTGTAGACTCCCTAGGACACGATCTGCTCTGATACCATGTTTTTCACGCCCCAAAGAGAGGGGAAGCGCGACTGGCACCCGATACCGTTATTGGCTGGGTAAGCCACTAAACATGCTAGTTAACTAAACTAGGGACCAGAAGAAAATCGGGCAGCATAATGTTTAGAAAAAAAACTAAGCCGGGACCGTTTAGGTCATGACCTGGTCAACATGAAATCATGTACATCAAGATAAGTAAATCATAACGATAAAGTACTAGCTAGCTGACAAGGCTGCCACAACAGAGGTATAGACACACACTATATATACATGGCAATCTTATTACTGGAGACTGAAAGGTGCAGAAGAACCAACCCACAATAACATGTCCACAATAGCCTCTAAGAGACTCACTAACACTGCTGGGACAGGGCCCCGACTATACCTAACTGTACAACAAAAAGTAAGCATCCTGTGAAGCTCCAAGAAGAAGTGGAGCTTACCAATTTATAGCTAAACGACTCCTAGTGGAGGGGTCAATCAGAGTCCCTGCCTGAACCTGCACGCACGAAATAAAATGCAGCGTCCCCAGGTAACGGGACGTCAGTACGAATAAACATGTACTGGTATGTAAGGCAAAAAGTAAAAGCATAGATAACCGTAGTAAAAGGGTTAATAGAAATACCACTTGTAACCAAAAATCAAGTAGCCTTAATGGCCAATAAGCACCTCCTAGTGATAAAAAAAATGCATGGTATGCTCGAGTATCGCATGTCGTGAATACATATATATAGATGCAAATGCATGACATACCCAACCAAATGCTAGCAATGGTGGTCCTTTCCGGTAGCTAACCGACATCATATCTGCCAACCTGTGGCCATCTGTACGATATACATACATACATACATATATATATATATACATATATATATATATATACATATATATATATATATATATTTGGGCAAATAGGCTCCATACCTTCGATTATAGCTCGAAGTCCATGCATAACGTGCAATGTATGATATGAATGTTGAATGCACATAGAAGACCATAGCAAGAACTTAGCCAATCTTGGCTCATCGGTATACTTATTCTCATTGCATCATAATCATTGTCATTTAGCCAATCTTGGATCATTGATACACTTATTCTCATAACATCATAATCATTGTCATAGCATATACACATGACCTGTGAGATCTTATATGTCTTTTTAACAAGTTTGGGAACTTAACCCAACATTTCGAGTGAAGCCTTAACTTTGAAAATGTTCATAAAGGTGCTTTACATAATGCTTATATTTGGTCCCATGTCAATTAGTAAAAGAAAGTGTTAAATAGGATCAAGTGATTTAGTAGTTTAAATAGGAACATTTCACGGAAGAATATTGGAAACCAACGGATTACTTGCTAAATGCTTCAATTATATTTTTGTATGGAAGAAGGACTAATTATGAATACTACATTTCTTTCGCATTCTACATTTATTTTAATGGCACTATACCAAGAAGAAAAACACCTTGAACATATGAATAGGTAGCCGGGAAAATCGACAAAATGATATATAGATATTGAATGTCCAGTTTAAGCGAACGAAAGGAATTCCAACCTAATACCATCATAAAAATAACTCAGCTACAATTCCAATGCCTTTCACTGAAGCTCTTTCTAACAACAGAATAGTAAGATATCGCATTTGACATTTTGGGAAACTTCCCGGATTTCGTGCTAAAAGGAGAGACGGAACTTAGCCTTAACATACCTCTCCAACGAACGTCCAATTGCCAAAAGTTTCTTCACAAAAGTTGTTCCTTACATCCTAAGATTCGCAACGACTATATATACGCAGCTTAAAGATACCTATAAACAGTAAAAAATTTAGCATTAATGACCAGATTCGGCAAGGAGCATTTACGCGAGGAAATGTCCATAAAACTTCGTAAAAGAAAACCGTAAAAGAGCCTCAAAATTATTACCTGAACATACCAGCTACAAACCAACAATACCAGCAAGAACATCACTTTTTTTACAGCCCAAAAACAGCCCCAAACTCAGCTAATAAGAGGGGAAAACAATTGTAAAGCGTAAGGCACACATTTCTAGGCACGGGGACAAATTGTAACGGTAAAAATGCAAAAAAAATTTACCTAAATCACTTAGAGAACTTTTGGGAGCTTTCTCTTCAGTTTCTTACTGCTTTGGGACGAAAATGGTTCATTTTTTAGCTTTAAAATGTCAAAATAGCCGACTTAAAGTTGGGCTTGACCCGACCCGGCCCATGACCCAGTTTCCTGCTTGGCCGGTCCCAGTAAAACTGTCATAACTCTTTATTCTGAGGTCGGTTTGATGTGCGGTTTGGTGTGTTGCAAACTAGACTCATAGATCTTCAATTTAATAGGTCATGGACCTTCTAACGCTTTATATTTTGGGAGATATGGCCAGTTACATTTTACCCAAATTTAAGAAGGATTTCTTAAAGAAACTTACGATAACCTTGGCCAACCTTTATCTTGCAACTTTCTTGATTCCAAAACTTAATGTATAACCTTTGTGCTATTAAAATAACTTTTAAAAAATCCACTATTAGCAAATTATAGAATTTTAGTCCCATTCGAAAAATGAAACTATTTAAACTTTTCGAAAAGGGCGAGGTGCCACTTGGATGTGCATTTAGGGTATTCCTTTGGCTTAAAACTTTAGGTCCTTGACGTTACCACTTATTGGCAGCCTTATTATCTTTAGGTTCTATCTAAAGTTATATATGTCTTATATGACACGTCACCCTATATATATATATATATAGAAGACGAGGAACACGGGTTTTGAAACCCTAAAACGAAAATAGATGAACCCTAATTTTCAAATAGGAATTCTTGTTTAAAAGATGGCGAGACAACGTGCTCTTATATTTATATTGGAGGGGAATTAAATAATTTAAATTAATTAGGTGGATTTTATTTAAAATTTGGATGAGTTTTTTATGCTTTAGCATTGTCATGTGTCTCTCCATTTAAAATAGACATAAATTTGTGAAAATATACGTAATGACCTTGAAGGTTATTTTAAATTTTTTTAAAAATTATTATTTTACCCCTCTTGCTAGTTTTTCCAAGTAATATTTGATCAGTTTATGAAGTCAATTTTGCTATATCATTGAAAAATTGTGAAATCTGGAAGTTTTCGAGTTTTGACGACTTTAAATTATTCAAAAGTGATTTTTGGTACTAGGTGAACTATGATCTCGAAATGAAATTTCATCTGTTCTGTCGACTCTGAAATGTGAAAGTTAGTCTTGAAATGATGTCAGATTCAGGTTCAAAGCTATTTCATGAATTTGAGGCCTTAAGTTGACAATCTAAGATATTTTAGATCAAGAGTTAATTTTGGTTAATATTCAAAGTTTGAATGGTTGGAATGAATTTTCGAAAACTTTGTTAGATTAAGGAAGTGATATTATGCTTAGGAAGAGTTTCAATTTTTTTTTGGAGGTTCTGAGGATATTTTGATCTTTTTGAATTCTAAGTTAGTTTAACTGCGACTAAGCAAGTTTCAGATCAAAGATTCCTCATTTCCATGTTCTGATGATTCCATTGAATTCAAAATATCAAATTTAGTAGGATAGCATATATGGTCTGTGTGTACGAATTTTCGAACAAATTTCAAAGGTTCATTCAATGATTTCAGAGTTGGCCTATATTCTGATATTTGGTGTGCCTTGCGTTAGCGAGAGGCGATTTGCTTTCCCAAGGTACATTCGCATAGCCCCCCAACCTTCGCATTCGTGTGTGTCTGGCCACTTTCGGCCCTTTGCTTTAGCAAAGACAGATTTTCAAAAGCGAGAGGCTTAATGTTTTGGTGTTTGGTTAAGCAAACTATGGGTCTTGATCAAAGTGATTGGATAAGATCCAAGGTTCCTAACACAAGACCCGAGTCTTGGGGTTTAATTTGATTTTCTCTCATTTTGAGTTTTGGAAAAACCTTAGAGGCTATTTTAAAGAGATCTCTTGTGGTGAATCAATTAGATAAGTCATTTTAATTTAGAATATTTACTATCCACTATTTATTTCATGGATTTAACCTTTGTTTCTTGGTTTAAAACTTCAAAGTTTATGGATTTTCTCAAGAACATAATTTTTTGATAAATTGATGACTATAGGTTGATTTCAACTATGTTTCTGAAATGGTCCTCACCGTTGATTTCAAATGCTTTGGGTAATGTATTTATGAATTAGTTTTCAAATTTATCCCAACTTTCTTGAGAATTGATTTTTGAGTCGTCTTAGGTCGGATCTTCAAAGTTAATATTTGGGTGTCATTATTCTTGTTTTCTAATTGTGGTTTCATATTTGACTAGATTTTGTTAATTTAGAGGCCCGTCGAAAAGGGAAGGATCAAGTTATGGAGTAATTTTTTTGATTAAATCAAGGCAAGTGAATTGTTAAACCTTAGTTGAGTATGTGGAATCTTGTATTGAGGTGTATTATGCGGTAGATAACTTAATTATGGATACTGACTTATTGGTGGAATAAGATACGATTGTTTTATATGAATTTCGTGTTGTAATGTACATCATCATATCCTCATTATTTTGTGAACTTTCCTAGTTGCATTAATTTTGAAACACTGTGATGGGATCTTTTGTGATGGTGCCGAGGTTTCTTCTGGCAAATTTTACAGAAGCCAAGGTCTTTTCTAGCAGATGGTGTTGATGTCGAGGTCTCTTTCGCCAGATGTTTTGATGCTGAGGTCTTTTTCAATGAATATATGGTCCTTGTGAGTCTCCCATGAGTTCTGGCTTGAGTCTTAGCAGATGTATATTGTAGGATAGACATGCATCACTTTATTTGACATTTTATTGCATCATATTACACATCTTTTGTCTTTCATGGATTGCTCATACTCCTTCAATGACTTTGTTAGTTGATGAATTTGATGTTTATAATTTGTTCTGTGGTGACTTACTTTTGGATTACGTGTTAGGTGAATTGTGAATTATTAAGCTGATTGATCTTCTTGTAGGTTATATTGGAGGTTCAATTGGATGATGGGAGTACTCATATTCTTCATTGCTTTACCTCATGTTTAGTTTGTTGCTTGTTGAGTACCGTATTGTTAGGTACTTACTACTTACTTCTACACCTGTGTAGGTTGCTCGCCTGAACCCTATTGATTTCTTTTCGCCTATCCTCAGTTCAAGGCTTTTTGTTGAGACGTGGGAGGTAGCTACTTGTCATTCCTACAACTCTTCTGTTCCTTTACTATGTTTTTGTTCTATTTGAAAAACAATGATATGAAGACTTGTAATTTGTTTTAGTTTTGATGTAATATTTAGAGGCTTGTACAGTGACATCGGGTTTTGGGGATGTGAAAACTTAAGAGTTTTAATTTAATTATTAGCCTATTTAGTTCATTTGAGTTTTTTATTTCTGCTTTACTTCCTTTTATACTTGCCTTGATAGGTAAAAGCAAGTGACAATCCATTTTTGGATCGTGACAATACATACCAATTAGGGTATAACAAACAAAGATACTCGGAGAATATATTTAAACTATTGTTAATGTATGTATTTGACCCATTTCCATTTAAATTTTAAAGTAAAATTTACGCACAAAAATGAAAATTTTCACTACAACTACTTCAAATTTAGAATGAAATCAAAGTCCAGATTTACCCTTGTATTTTGAGTTAATATCACACATGGGCACTCAACTAGTAGTTCTTTTCATAAGAAATCACTTAATTTTCTTTTGTAACCATAAAATTACTCAACTAAGGACTTTTTTCATGGAAAGTTACTCCTCCAAAAAAATTTCTCACAGAAAGTCACTCAACTTTCTTTTATATCCTCAAAGTTACTCAACTTTCTTTTATATCCTCAAAGTTACTCAACTTTCTTTTATATCCTCAAAGTCACTCTACTACAAATATATTACCTACAAAGTCACTCAACTATTAATATTTCATTTAAAAAGTCACCCGACCAATTTAAATATTTTTTTTATTAAATTCTATTTAAATATAATATTTATTCCAAACTAATTTTTTTAAAAAGTAATAAGATATTCGTTTTAAGTATTTTATTAAATTTCGTTGAAATGTTATTTTATTTTAACAAAACAAAATACTCATTAACCACAAACAACATACTTATTTGAGTCATGCAAAAAATATTGGCATTACAGAACTTGATGATTATAATATCTTTATTTGTTATTCTATAATAGGTGATTATAGATATAGCCATTAAAATAATTACAAAATATGAGCTTTAAAATTATTTAATAATTATTTAAAATCACTAAATGATGTTTTTTTTATTTTTTTTAAAATTTTAGTTTTATATAAAAAATTTATGTCAACAATTTTTTTTTGAAAAAATTAAAATGATTGAGTGACTTTATAAGTAAAACATCTATAGTTAAGTAACATTATATGAAAAAAATTCATAGTTGGGTGGCTTTTGAATTAAAAATCAAAATTGAATGACTAAAAAAATCTTTAGTTGATTGACTTTCAAATCAAAAAGTCAAGTTGACTGAGCAACTCTTGTATTTTGTGAAAATACCTAACTTTGTTCTGCATTGGCTCATCCATATCTGTCATTATATTTGGCTCAAAACTGAATTTGGTCACTGACGATGGGTCATGCTATGGTTGAACCAAACATTAACCCATAAGAACAAATTTGGACATAGTTCATAATAATTAGTCCGTAACTACTTAGATTAGAGCATAAACTGACTGCAATTGAAAGTCGTCGTTTGTTAGACCAGGCCCACGTGCTCCTCTAAATACATTCTTAAAATTGAAGGGTGATTAGCAAAGTTGACAATATCGACTTGCAGAGCTCTATGGATGAAGTAATTTCACTTAGTTATAATGCATAATACTGAAGAATTCAACGACTAAATGATGTCAAATGAAAAAAATTGACCTAGAAGAGCACACATTATCTTATAGAAGCATAGTTCATGTTACACACAGTAGCTATTAAACTGAAAAGGGTGGACTTAAGAACCACGATTTGCAGATGTAACCAGTCTGACCCATCACCACAGGCGACATACGCAGCTGCACCATCGTACCATATGATCTTACATATTAGCAAACCTTATCTTGTCTCCTAGTTCACTTAGGAATGCCATAAACAATGCACACAGAAGACTATCCACATGCGCCCTGACGCTTGATCATTCATTGAGGAACCTTGTGGTTTCCACAATTTTCACTAAGCAGTCAGCACAATAATGTATTGGCCAATCCCATATGCCACTTAAATACTGTGTCTACATATATTGTTACGTAATAAAGTAGTTACATACGGGAGATCAATAAGGGGACAGCAACAGGAGTGTCCTCACCCATGACTGGCTGGAACAGATCCACCTCTCCGTACCGCTCTAGGACACGCATCCTGCAGTCCTCAGCAGCCATTAGTCCCGTTGAATATGCACCATGCATAGAACCTGGGTAATCCATACTCGTTGCCTCCCCAGCAAAAAATATGTTATCCACAGGTATTCTCAGCCTTTCATAGAAGTCATGAGGCTTCCCAACTGTATCATAGCTGTAGGATCCGAGTGAGTTTACGTCTGTACCCCAATGAGAAACAAGATATTGGATCTGCAGAAAGACCATGAGGAAAAGATAGTTAGCTAAGTGAATATCATTGTATGATGTGAAAGCTAGACACAGACAATATCTGCTTCCTAGAGTAGTTCCCTTTCTCCTGTATCAAACCAATCAGTTAACAGTTTTCCAGAAGCCAAGTTGGAAGTAGCAGAAAGCTCAGATATAATTAGGAGAACACCATCCTTACTAGGTTTCTGCAAAACAATAGTCATATATATATATATAAAACTAGATATTGAAGCCCCGTGTTAACACGAGCCCAATATATAGTATTTTTGATTCATATTTATGTGACATAGATAGAATTTGATGAATCCATCAAATATGATTTTTAGATATTTTAAGTTGTTCATTATTATGATTTATAGTATTTTTATGCTATTAATCAATAATATATGTCACTCCTTCTATCCCAATTCATATGACACAAGTAAAAGTTTGAGGGTCAACTAAATTTTTTATGTCTTTCAAAATTTTAAATTGTTAATTATGATGATTAGCAACACTTTTATGTCATTTTCATTAAAGTAATATGTGTTACTTTCTCTGTCCTACTTTATGTAGAACTGACAGATTTTGAGTCGGCCAAATGAATTAAATTACTTTGTATCATTGTTTTGAAATAATAAATAAAACACCTAACTTGAAAAAATAATATCACAAATTAAATTAATGAAACTCAGATTATTGCTAATTATAACCTTTTTAACTTGAGGGTATTACATAATTAGAAAGATGAATTTGATTGGTGTTGTGGACCCCAGGCTATAACAGTAGAACTTACACATGCAACATTATTAAGAGAATTGAAGATAAAAAAAAATTAAGGATGACCAGAGGCTTGAACACACAACTTCCCACGAGTAAACTAAAGTTTTCACCACCAAGCCATTAATAACTTAAACTTACAAAAGGACAAATGTTGAACCATGAAACAGACACAAGAAGCAGCTAAACTACTGCTTATTAATCAAGAGAATATAAATAAATCATAATACTAAAAAGCAGTAGTTGATTGCAATGAAAGGTCCTGTGGAAACTGAAAGGTTGTAACAGTGAGACGATGAACAGTCATTGTATTAACTAATAACTAATGCTTAATGGTGGAGGATTAATATTTGATTCTTTCTCAAAAATTAGTTCTCCTTGAAGCCTCATCTTCTCTATTTCCATGAACATCCAATTTACAATTATCATTGTTATCGTTTTTTTTAAAGAAAAACTTAGCTATGATTTCTGATATGAAAGAAAACATTATTTGTGATTTGATGCTTGCATTTCCAACATCATCATTCTTGCCTTCAGGTTCTATTCTTATTGTTCTATGTAATTTGTAAGTAATTTTCTTTCTTTTTAATCTCCTTTTTACTTTTCATTATTTTAGCAAAAGGGGCACACACACACATAAAAAGTTGAAAGATGA
Organism: Solanum rostratum; assembly: GCA_029948455.1. NCBI lineage: Eukaryota > Viridiplantae > Streptophyta > Magnoliopsida > Solanales > Solanaceae > Solanum > Solanum rostratum. The sequence continues at coordinate 51,845,384 of CM057047.1, read as the reverse complement.
TCTCAATTTAAATGGATTCCTACATTTCCACGTTCTATTGCACAAGTGTTCTATTTTTTTTTTTTTTTGGTAGTGTAGACTCGCATATGTAGATATCAATCAAATATTCTTAAGCATTCATTAGTTTGAACCAACATTGTTTTCCTTCAAATTTTGTGCAACTCATCGCATACCGATTCTCATATTACTTTATATTATTTTAAAATATTTATATCAATTAGCATAGGAAACATGTGTGTTACCGGAGACAAGTAATAAAAAAGTTGCACATGGCCAAAGACTAGTAATGAAAAAAGGGAGCACAGGAATTGCAACATTACCGGAATAGTCGCATTGGGAAGGATCCTCTGAAGTTGCTTAAAAGCAAAATTGGCAGCATCCTCGTCTGATAGTTTCTCAATGTCACGGGCCAGCTGCCCTGCAGGCATGTAAACTAGGACAGGATGGCCAGTGGCCTTGTGAAGATTCAAAAAGTAACTACATTCATATGAGCTCTGAGCTACTACTCCCAAGAACTCAACGTTTGGCCAAAACACCATTTCGAAGTGCAGAATAATCTTGTTTTCAATCCCTACACCTAGTTCATTGATGGCAGCCTCCTTCCATTCAGGTAATCTGGGTTCAAACTTGATCCGGTTCGATTTTAAAACACCAAGAGGAACAGTAATAACGGCAGCATCAGCTACAAAAGTTCGCCCATCCTCAACAGTCACTTTCACTCCATTATAACGTCTTACTACTTGTGTAACCCTGAAAGAGGTTCCGGAAACAACAAATTAGTCATTCAGACTCCTTTTTCCTTTTTTTAAGAGAAGAGGAGGTGCAGAAACAGAGATGCCAAGTAGGAGGTTTCTCTACCTGTGATCTAAGCGAATGTCAAGCCCTTTCGCTAGTGTGTTGATGACAGGACGATATCCTCGAACCATAAGACCATGCCCACCAGGAAGCAATTCTTCCTGTATATCACAAAACTGAATGTGTAAGCCTTATCTATAGTAATGTTTGCAGGGACAGGAAACTGAACAGGAATTTGTTTGTCCTTTTCCTTTTAACTACTGATACAAGCATCAAAATACAGTTATATCTATAACACAAGTAAGAATATTTTTATCTTCCAGAACCTTATACATCTCACATTAAGGTTACTTACGACACACGCACAGGTTACAAGATCTGAGTTTTGCTTAGTGTAGTATCTCTAAATTTAGGAAGATTCATTTGGATACATGGGCTTGCATTTTTTAACCTACCAGATACCACGTAGGAGCATTGACTCTCTCTCTCTCTCTCTCTATACACTCGCACGGGCGCGCGCGCACACACAGAGATAGAGAGATGTCAAACTTCTCACAGCAACAGAAATACAAACAAGAACATGGAGATACAAGAAAAACTATTGGTCACACAATGAAATGACTCTCACCCACTATCTATATGATTTATTAAGTATCATTATGTTCCTTGCACAGATGCATGTTGAATATAGCAGATCTAACCAAAGGAACAGATTGACAGTAAATGTAGAATGGTTATATTATACGAGCATGTACTGGCCAGTGACCACAATTGAGGTACAATGGAACCCTTTTTTTTTTTTCAAAAGGTACCCTACATAGTAACGAATCTATTATCACAAGTTAATCTTAAGTAAGTTGGCCCTTATATGGTCAAAAGGAAAATAGACTTCCTACATAAGCCAATGTCTGACCAGGGTAACAGTTTGATAGTGCCATAACCAAAAGAGGTGTAGGGATACAAGGTTGGATGTTTGGGGACACAATATATCTGTATTGGGTAAAGATGTGACAATGGGAGCTAGGCTTTTATACCAAGGAGGTGCCCTCATATATATATAATAATTTGCTTCTACAAATCATCAAGAACTTACGATATTATTCAACAAGCAAAGATAACACATTTTTGAGCTGATATCTTATGAGAACAGCAGAACTAGCATTATGCATCAACATGGTAGAAATAAGTTTTGACAGCCAGTTACCACAATAGAACCTGGAACTATTGCTGTTAACAGAGGCTATTTTATACCCCATGATGTTCAATCTTTGTCAACTATCATTACTCACTAATATCAAATTCCAATGTCTATTCTATATCATCATCAAGGTGCTTCTTTATTCATCTAAATGTATCAATTCTAATGGGCTTCGCTAACAGATTTCATAGAACCCATATGCAAAAAAGGAGATATATATCGCACTCTTTCTGAAGTCTGGAAAAACTGTTTTACTATAACGAGAACATTTTTATATATTAACCTAGTTACCCAGAGGTCTCTGCAAGTAATGCTCTGTTAGATATAAGCATCTTCTTTATCTTAAACGGAGGCAACAAAATATACCTGGTCCCAGCACTTGAGTGAGATGGTATCAGCATCTGCAGCAAACCAGCCTTCCATTCTGCAAAGGTACCATTGCAACACCTTATGAGCAATGCCATCGAGCCTGTGACAAAAAAAAGTCACTTAGTACAAGTGGTATTTTTCTTAATATTTCAGTTTAGTGTAGGGGGAGGATATCAGTGTATCAATTAAACAGTACTAAATGGTACCTTAAGTCGGGTCTCCTATCAAAAACCATTGATATAGCACGGCTAATAGACATGTCTTCGCTAAATTCATGTCTAATTCTCTCAGTCTGCAACAATAGTGAATCAGATCTCATCAGAAAATATCCACAGCACCACGCATTTTGAAGAATGTAACAAACATTCTTTTCCATGAAGAAAAAATAGATATTCAACAATCAAAGTAAATGGAAATGAAGGTGCAGCGAGAGCGGGAGAGAGGAAGGGGGGGTAGGGAGAGAGAACATGCCTCTTTCAAAATGCTCTCAAATGTTTCGCCAACCTTAGACACCAACTCCTGGGGAACTTGATTACCATCCATGTCAAAAAGAGCATAGCTGAAGAATTAAAGCCAGGTGAAATGAATGTGTTACTTAATAAGGTCAGGAAATAGTTATGCAATCAATGATATAACCAAACTAGATACATAACATCAAAAGACTAATGCAAGCATTTGTGTATGAGCCTGCTGTATGTTAAGAAAAATTGACATGTGAGAGGAGAGAAGAGCTTAAAATACCAACCTCTCAAGATCATGGTCGTACAACACAGAATTGTCCCCACTTGTACGATAGAGAGGGAGTCCTAGTCTTCCAATGAGTGGTGCCAGAGGATTCTCTTTGCAGACACCATGCAACCTAAAAAGTTAACCACCACCATCATCATCATCATCGTCATCATATCATCATCATAGCATATATATAAGTGTAGAAGCCTCTAAATTAAAGATTGGATAATAACAAAAATGCCCCTTCAGATAAAATAATCAATTTTTTCTTTCGAAATTAATTATCCCCACAATGTTAATTGCAAAAATGTAAAAATATTACATAATAAATTGGGTCATAAATTATGATCTTTTACACGTTAGAATTTGTGATGATGTCCTTTTGTATTTCCTACTATATTCATCGACTGTTTCATTTTTTTTAATTGACTGCATGTTTCAATTGGCTGTAGTGATTGTTCATAAATTAATTCTTAATTTCATTTATTTGTGGATAACCTGTTGAGTTGCCAAGAGTGTTAATTATAAGTTCATTTTTTCCATTTTGCATATTCCTGGACAATCAATAAGGAAGCTTGTTACATTCTATTGCCCCTAAGCCACCTTGATACTTGTAGGACCTCTTCTTCTAAAGTTAAATATATCTTCAAGCGATATGCTTTACTATCTATTAACATTCTCAACCAGGGATATATAATATTTGTTTGTTTCAGCATCGTTTATTGTCTCTTGGCTGAGACCAGTGAGTAGATAAACACCATAGAAAAATTGCAGAATAAATGCTAGATCAAGATCTGACTGTTGACAATTTTTGCTACATACATTGGCAACAACAATTTTGCGAAGGGAAAGAAAAGTTCTTTTATGCATCTATTCTAATTTATTTTTATATCTCCCAAATATTCTACTCTATTTCCCATAATTATCTTAATTAGCTACCTTATGTTTATGAAGCACTGAGGTTGTACAGAGATGTTGTTTTGGATTTGTAGTTTATTTATGTTTGCTTCCTTTACTAACTTGGAGGTGGATTTCACTTTGATTGAATTAATAAATATTATTCATTTAAATATGAAATAAGTGTCAAAACACACCTAAAACTACCATCTTTTTTCGAGTTTCATACCTAAACTATTGGGAGGGTGAGTTTCATACCTAAACTATCACTTATTAGTTTGAGAAACACACCTCTATCTTTTATTCCACTCACCATGGTGTGTGAATTACTCTCTTTTATTTTATTTTAAAAAATATGCCACATCACACACCACATGGATAAAACATTTCACTTTGACTAAAAAAATAAATGAATTATAGTATTAGTAAAAATTAAATATTAAAATATTATTATTTCAAAAAAAAATTATAAAATAAAAGATAAAATACTAGTCTTACCCCACCCCACCACTTCCTCACACCATACCTCCCCCCTCCCTCCACCCAACTAATGTTTTTTTAAAAAAATTTATAAAATTTTCTGAAAATAATTCTTACTTAACCTCCCTTCCCCCTCCCCCTCCCCCTCCCCCTCCCCCTCCCACTCTTAAAAATATTATAATTCTACACTATTCACCTAATCCTCCGCTTTTATTTTTTTCTTGTTTTAAAAAAATTATTTTTTATTTGCTGTACAAAAAAATTTCAAAATAATTTTTTTATTTCTATTATATTATATTCAATACAAAAGTAGAAAAAAATATTTTTAAACATATATATACATATCTATAAAAAATAATAAAAATAAATTAGGAGCAGAGAGTTAGATGCATATGAGATAGAATTTTCTTTATTTTAAAAAATAACATCTTTCTTTAGGTAGGAGTGGATTAAGGGCTAAAGTTTGAACTTTTTAAAAATATTTCGTAAAAGATATTTAAAAAAATAAAAAAGTGGGGATTTGTGGGTGGGCGATGGAGTAGGTGAGAAAAATATTTTAAATTTCATTTTTTAAAAAATAATTATTTTGTAAAAATAATATTTTTTTGAAAAAATATTTGTACTTTAATCTTTAATTTTTAATTAATATTAATAATTTATTTAATTTTTGTCATCCATGTGGCAAGATTTTTTTCAATAAAAGAGAGAGTGTTTACATACACCACTGAGGTGTGTTTCTCAAACTAATAAGTGATAGTTTAAGTATGAAACTCACACCCTCAATAGTTTAGGAATGAAATTTAGAAAAAAGAGATAATTTAGATGTGTTTTTGATACTTATCTCTTTATATATTTGATCAACTTTACATTAGTAAATTTTATTATGCATTGCTACATCATATTTATCCTTCCGTTCTTTCATCTGCACTTGATCAAGCCACATCCTTGAATCCTACTAATAAATAATATATATTATTATGACCGATGTTAAAAGATACTTGTTTGTCATCATTTTAAATATTTGTAACGTATAATGTGGCTATAATCTTTCTCAAAGTTTTAGAACCTTTTTAGAACCAAATGATGCTCAAATCTTTCAATACAGTCAATGATTCGTAAAGTAGACTAACTTTTGTAAAAATAAAAAGGATGAAGAGATTAATGGTTAATTGAGTAAAAATATAAAACTGTTAATGATACAATTAATAACTTTCAAACCATATCTTCAACCAAAAATCTTGATGACCTATATATCTTATCAAAATCTATTTTGGATGAGGACAATATATCCTCAATTTGATCTTGAACTTATGCTTCACTTAGTTCATAAACAAGTCTTATTATTTATTTACCTTGAAAATAGATTGAAAAGATGGTTGATTTATAATATATCTTATATATTTTCAACAATTATTACGTATTTTTCAAAAAACTATTCCCTTTCATAAAGGATACGATACACGCACAAAACGCGTGCTCGGAAACTAGTTTCTAAAACAAGCAAAGCGGTTCCACTTAATTTTGTCAATAAAAAGAGAAGTCTTGGTTGTAAAGCAATAGCAAGGGTAGAACTCGTTACCAGGATGCACCCAAGTCAACAGGAAAGCCAAATGAGTAGTCAGTGTGAACACGGCCTCCAATTCTATCTCGTGATTCCAAAACAACCACCTAAAGAAAAATATTTATCTTTGTTAAACATAAACATCACCACTTACACCAACCAAGTGAAGGCGTGCTTTTCTCCATGCATACCTGAAATGATGCATCATGAAGCGTCCGAGCAGCTGCAAGGCCAGAAATTCCCCCACCAATCACAATGACAGACGGTGAAGCCTCAGCCCTCTGTCCAGCACTTGAGAAGCAAGGAGCTAGAGGACACAACCAAAAATTCAGTCAGAGAAGTCGCTAAAGTAACAGAAAAGACAATGAGAAACCTGTAATTAGGCAACCATATATATTTGAGGTCATTAAATAAACGGCAAATGACTCAAAAAGTGACAAAGTGGCATACATATCCTCTAAATAAAAGTTTACCATATATCCTGCTGTTATAAGATCTAATGTATTAATGTGCTTCTGATTCAGAAGAAACTGAAAGGAGTACAATAATTGTCGTCCTGCCTTCTAATCAAGAACCAACTGCTGATAATTTGTGAAATATAAATAGTGTTTCCAACTACATGGGAACATCAAAACAAAAGAATAATTCTCCCATCTCCGGTTTACGAGTTTTTTAAAATTGGAATAGTGAGACATTAATTAGTTAGCGAAGCTGCGTTAGCATAGCAACTACATAAATCCCATTATCATTCTTAGGATAAAGGACTAAAACTGCGTACAAGGACTAGCAATATCAATAAAAAGTGGGGTAAGATAAATCTCACACTGATCAGCTGCACCGGGAATCAGGATTTAGATAACAAAGGCTTATTTGTTCAAAGAACAAAAATAACTCGAAGGACAAAAAGGATCCTCCATAGTCCAGTAAAATCAGAATGGCAGCAGATCAAAGTAATTTATTCATCGTTAGTCAATTTATAGTTAACAAATATAACAGACAGTAAAATCGACATCACATCCATTTGCCTAATTGTGATTATCTAACTAAAGCAAAAGAAGTGATCTACTAACTCCTAATTTATCAAGATGTGAGCGAGACCAAAGTAGCCAATGAACGACTTTTAGAGGGTCCCAAATACTTCTCAGTGGAGATTTATTTAGCACACTTTGTAGCCATAAAGTGTGTTATTATAAAAAACAAAGCAGCCCACGTCACAATTACAGATATGCTAAAAAGCATATGCTTTGCAACTTGAAAACTTCAAATGATTTTTTTTAATTTTATGTACAATTCATTTTTTTTTCTTTTTATACGAAATTTAAAGGTTTTCATAATCATATTTCAACATTTACTATTTTAGTAAGCTAATCAAATGTGAATGATCATTCTCCATCTCAAACAAACAAAATCAAGCAAAGTAAGTTTTAATACTAAAATCCTGCAGAATCTAAAATAATCACACACACTGAAAACAACAACTAACATATAATTAAAATCATTAAAAAAAATCACCGATTCAGCTTAAACCATACAAGTTCAAGTAAAAATAAAAATTACAACCAACGGAATCCAATAAAAAAAAAAGAAAAAAAGAGACGAACCTCTTTGGAGTTGGCGATTAGTCTTGTGTTGAGAATCCATGAGTTGAATTGAGGATTTTTCAATAAAATACTAAAACTTAATAATCTCAATAATAATCTGAGAATAAGAGAGTTGATGGGAGAATTATTACTATTATTAGTAATAAAATTAGGTGAATAATGGAGAAGAAAGATCAGAAGACAAGTAAACAAGTGATTATTATTGAAATTTGAAGAGAACCCCAGCTTGACCAAACAGCGGCTCATGCGTATACAAATTTCGATAACAATTTTGTGATCAAAAACGAAATTGGGGATGATCCAACAGATAATTTTTTTTGATGAAAATTGGGGAAAAGAAGGAAGATTCTAGAGAGAGGAGAGAGAAGGAAGGGTTCGCTTGGTGATTGATAATGGAGTACAAATTGGATTTTTTCTCTGTAGATTAGGAAAAATGGTATAGGATTTAAGTATTTATAGACAAAATACACCTCCCTCTACTGTGCCACCTGTGTTTTCCTTTTTTATTTTTTTAATAAAAGGAAAAATAAAAATAGAAAAAGATCTTTTTTATTATGTCTTGAAATTTTATACGTGAACCATGTCATAGGTTTCGGAAAAAGGAGATTTTGTTGACATGTGACTTGTATTGCATTAATTACTTTACGTTTTATTTTACTACCTCCGTTTCATATAAACATTTTTCATTTTGCGTGCAAATTAAGAATGAATTTTATTATTTATTTTATATCAATGTACATTAAATTAAGTTAGAAAAAATATACATAAAATATAAGAATAATTTATTCTTTGAATGTGAAAGTAATTAATCAACTTTTTAACATCTTCAAATATTATATTAATGGTGGGATAAAATAAGAAAAAAATAATTAATTATACTACCTTCATCCCATATTATATGAGTATCTTTCTATAAATATTTGTCCCGTATTATATGGATACTTACTAAATTAGGATAGAATTAATTTTTTTTTTCATTTTACCTCACCATTAATTAGTGTAGGCATTAATGATTTCTTAATAGCCGTGTAAAATGAAAAGTGTCCATATATAATATGGGATAGAGAGAGTATATAAACAATAAATTAAATGTATCTTGTTTAAAAATAAATAAATTATTATGTATGTTATATTATTAAGTAATTTTTTTTGAAAAAATAATATAAATTTTTTAAGATAAAAAATATAATTTAAAAATATGTCCTTTTTGAATTTTACATATATTTCTCTTTATGAAAAAAAAAGTTTTTAGTACTCTAAGAACCTTTTTGGAAGGATACCTGATAATTAGAATTGGTGAATTGGGTGTAATTACACTGTTTGACCTGTTTGGTTGGCCAGGTAATTCCATGGTCAACAGGTAATTAGGTGTAATTGACTGAGTATAGTTACACTTTCCAATTCACTTTCCAATAGGGGCCTGTGAATTGCAGGTAATTACATGGTTACTTTTTAATTTCTTTCTTTTATTTTTATTTTTATATTTTCATTTTAATTTATTTTTATTATTCTAATTTTTTCTAAAACTATATTTTATTTTATAATATGTATTTTTCATTTCTTTCTCGTTCTCAATCTATGTGGTTCCATACATTTTTTCAGATTATCTTTTTTTAAATTATTTATTTTATGTTTTATTTTATTTTTCACTTACATGATTTTATTAGCATTCTAATTTTTAAATTAAAGTTGAATTCATTGTTGGATAAAGTTATAAATATACATATTTTTTTCTTTTAAATCATATTTATGTATGTTATATTGAAATTTGGCATAAGACTATTATGTTAATATTTTAATTTTGAATTTAAAACTTATGTTATATTTTTTAGTTTCATTTGTTTTTATAGTATTGACTTGATATTTCGCATTACAAACCATTTAAATTTTTGCTTATATTATATAGATTATTTTTTTATCAAATATTTAAACAATTTTACTATGACATTATATTTATAATATTTTTTATTTTTGTCAAACATGCATTTCATGATGTTCACATAAAGTTTAGTTTTTATAATTAATTTAATTAAAATATACTAATTTAAAAAATATAAATTAATTTTTTATAATATTAGATAAGAATATATATATTTATTAGTTAATATATTTTGAAAAGACAATATATATCTTAAATATTTAACTTAATATTATTTATAAATAACTATATTTGTCTAACATAAATTTTTAATTTAAATAATTAACTTTTATTTATAAAATTTATTATAACCCAGTAATTACACTCATGTGACCAAACAACATGCTTATAATTATATGGTAATTACACTATGACAAACAAACTAGACAACCAGGATGTGTAATTATAGGGTGTGTAATTACTACCCTAGTAATTACATCAATTCCAATTATCAGGTGTCTTTCCAAACAGACCCCAAGGAAAAACAAAATGACACTTTTTAAATATTCTAATCTTATTAATAATATTAACAAGTACATAATGTGATTTTGTGCTTTGAATACATATAAAAGAATTATATAATAATCAATTTATGATTATAAATACTATTTATTTATAGAATTACACAATTAATAACAAAAAGAAAAGGAATGTATCATATATAAGAAAAGAATTTTTTTTTCCTTTTTACATATTGTATGACATAGATTTAGAGATTCGGCAATAAATTAATAATATAAAAAAATTGATAAAAATTACACAATGATCTCTCGTTCACCTCCTCGTATTTTTTCAATACGCTTATATTCATTTAATTTGAATCATAGAAAGAAGCACAATAATGCTCATGCATATTCATATTCATATTCATATTCATTTCGTGTATTTGATCAATAACCTCTTTAAAAATATATATTGCAAATAACAAATAAAGAGTACTTTCCTCAAATGATAGAAACTTGTTTTTCCAACATATGACCCTCCTAATCACCTTCCTAATAAAATCGTTATACTAAATAGTCTTCCTTCTACCATAGAACATGAGATAATCTAGGTATATGAAATGTAGTTTCTACACTGCTAAATACTATTACTAAAAGATTTTAGTTATTGATAAATATATATTTTATATTGTATACTCATTGATTTTTTTCGTTCTTGACAAAATTTTAGCATTTTCACAAATATTAAATATTCATAACTGTAATTAGATGATTCTTTTAATAAAAAATATTAGACGGTTTAAACAAGAATTATATTTTTTACGAAAAAAGAGAAGACAAAGGCAATAGTTACCGATCATATAACATATTTTAAAAATACTCCTCCGATCCATTTGATTTTTTTAATAGTTTTTAAAAATAAATTTTTATTAAATTATTTTTATTTATTCTTGTAGTTTAATTTAATACTTTTCTTTCATCATATTAATCTCTCGCCGTTCTTGAATAAAGATAAAAATGGAAACTAATAGTAATTAATTTTGAAAATAATAATGTAACGTTGAGCAATTTCTAAGCAAAGATTCAAACCATTCTATACATGTATGTAGGTCCTAATTGAAAGACTTTTAAGTTGTACATATATGTGAAGGTCCTTTACTTAGTGTAGTAAGTGTATTAGATGTGGTTTAGGATCATATGAGACCTCTAGCTGTAAATCGAGTTTAAAACTTTCCAACCGATAAAGATTTCACCTGAAGACTGTCACGCCCCGGGGAGGGTACCCTAGACGTGGCCGGCACCCAGAGGCTATTGCTAGCCCCTGAGTGAACCACTCAGCCTCATCATATCGCTCAACATCAATACAGCGGAGAAACATCATAATATGAGAACCATAGAAAAGGGCCAAATGGCCAATCATCAATCTTAACATCAAAGGATTAAGCAAATACTCTCTTAGTACATCAGAAAAGAAACATCAACATCAACTTCGACACCATGTCTACGAAGCCTCTAACCTGACTCAACTGTCTAAGAGGGGTGCCATGACATGTCATGGCTACCGACTCAATGAAATAAAGGGAATAACATAGAAGGGTCTCCTCCGGATAGCAAGGAGGCTCACCAAAATCTGAACTTGAAACCTTGGACTTCAACGGTGCGCCTGCTGAAATCCTCGAACTCCTGTATCTGCATCATAAAACGATGCAGCGCCAAATGGCGTTAGTACGTGGAATGTACTGGCATGTAAAATAGCTGAATAACAGGGTAAGTATACAACAATAAAGAAACATCGACTCCACATCATACTCCATCAGAAATATCAAAAGTCTATCTAAGGCAAGAGATTAGATTAGACCATTGACTCATCAACCTCTCATCAATCATCAACATCATAGCAAGCTCATCTCAAGGAACCTCAACATCAACTCACATCAAAAGAACATCACATCGACTCAGACTCAAGGGATCATCACCTCAATTCAAGGAGCATCACATCGACTCAAGGAAACATCACATCGACTCAAGGACTCAACTCGAACATCACGTCAACATCAACATCAGAGTTCTATCAAAGGAACCTAACTGGGAGTTTCTCTAACCGACAACCATCACTTATGAGCCAGTGATGATACAACGAAGCGATGCCGTTGCCACATCCATCCAATACCCTGCCCGGGGTAAAGGACAACACATCAGTGGATCCACAAGAAAACATCAAACATCAGTCCTCTTTTGGGACAAGATAGGAGCCATCCGCATTGCGGTTCAATCCTCTTTTTCTACGCGGGCCACGTAGTTAATGGGTTTGAGTAGGACTCACTCTCTACCCATTTCGGTGCTCAATAATCCTCCCAGAAACTCGACATGCTCATAAAACATCATCATCATCAGTCCCATAGGGACATAATACATCATCATCAGTCACATAAGGACATGATATAGTACCTCAACATCAACATCGGTCCCAGGGGGACATAGTACATCATCATCAACATCAGTCCCATAGGGACATGGTAGATCAACATCAACATCAGTCCCACAGGAACATAGTACATCAACTCATAACATTGACATCAACATCAAAACTCAAGAGACATCATTTAGAAATTATATTGTAATGCTAAGACCTCATTAAACATCATGCTCATCAACATCATCACCTCATCATCAAAACCCCATCATAACATCATCATAACATCATCATCGTTCTAGATATGTTCCCTAACTTCATTATGCATGCTCCTTTTTCAAACACAAAAATTATAGGGTTTAAAATGCACTTATAAAATGGATTATAATAGAAAACAAAATAGTGATGATCATCAGTTTATGTAGGAAAACTTCTCATACATAAGATAAAGTAGATTTTTTTCATGCATCAACTCTTCATATTAACTTTGTCACATCAAGATATGATATTCAACATTTAGGAGGACACATGGGAGGATATTCCCATACTTTAGGTTAGCCTTACATACCTGGGATGTCTTGCTAACGAAATTATACCACACCTCCTCTTGATCTCTTCAACTCACTTCCCTTCAAGCCCTAACTTTGGTGACCTTTAGGAAGAATACGCTTCAAAATTTGGGTATTTGAAACCCTTTTCTTAGAAACTGACGTTTATTAGTCGTAGGGGAATATTTAGGAATTATAGGAGTGGACCAAATTGCCCTTCGTAATTTAAAATAATTTATCCCCGTCCTGAAATAACACAGTCCGCGACGCAAACCTGTCGCGAACAATGTATTTTCGGAAATTCAACTCCGTCGAAAATTTTACAGAAAACATAAGTGTGGCTCCGCGACCGATCCGCGACGCGGTCCTGTCGCGCAGGCACACTGTTTTTCGTTTTGGAACGAAAAATTATCTTTCGACTTGATCGCTCTAAAAATCGACTGAGACCCTCTTCCCACTCCATCTTCAGTGCTGATCACGAATCCACTCTCGGATTTTCAATCCGAGCATCGGAAGACGCGTTTTCCGCACACCTCTTCCCTAGGGGTATTTTTGTAATTTACCAGGTGTTACATTATCTCTCCCTTGGGATCATTCGTCCTCGAATGATGAGTGGGAACGGTACCTGGCACGAGTAGACTCAAGACTCACTTCGATGCTCACTCAATAACGTCATTATCTCGACTTACCATTGACCTCATTACAAATACTCAGACATCAACATCATAGTAGTAACATCAATTTATATAAAGGTAAGAATGTTACCTTCCATACTTTCATCGACCTCGAGCACGAACAGGTGCGGGTACTTAGATTTCATCTCTTCCTCAGCTTCCCATGTGGCTTCCTCAACAAATTGATTCCTCCACAGGACTTTGACAGAGGCTATCTCTTTGTTCCTCAGTTTGCGAACCTGTCGATCAAGGATCTGGACTGAAATTTCTTCATAAGACAAGCTGTCTCCGACTCCCGTGCTCTCCACAGGAATTATCAAGGTAGGATCTCCTAAACATTTCTTCAACATCGAAATGTGGAACACCGGATGGATCCCATCTAGCTCGGAAGGTAAATCTAGCTCATAAGAAACCTTCCCAATCCTTCGTACGATCTGATAGGGGCCAATATAGCGAGGGCTTAATTTTCCCTTTTTCCCAAATCTCATGACACCCTTCATGGGTGATACCTTCAAGTAAACCCAATCGCTTACCTCAAACTCTAGGTCTCTTCTCCTCACATCTGTGTAAGATTTCTGACGGCTTTGGGCAGTCTTCAATCTTTTTCGAATAATTTTCACCTTCTCTATGGACTGGTGGACAAGATCAGGACCGATCAATTCTGCCTCTCCAAGTTCAAACCACCCAATAGGTGACCTACATCTCCTCCCATACAATGCCTCATAAGGGGCCATTTGGATGCTCGCATGATAACTGTTGTTATATGCGAATTCAATCAAGGGTAAATGATCATCCCAATTTCCTTTGAAATCAAGGACGCAGGCTCTCAACATGTCCTCCACCATCTGAATCGTGCGCTCTGCCTGACCATCCGTCTGTGGATGAAAGGAGGTACTCAAGCTCACTTTGGTACCCAATCCTTTTTTAAAGGACTTCCAGAACTGAGAAGTAAATTGGGCTCCTCGGTCCGAGATAATGGACAAGGGAACTCCATGCAACCTCACAATCTCTTGGATATACATCTTGGCATACTCCTCTGCCGTGTTGGTCGTCTTGACCGCCAGGAAGTGCGCTGACTTCGTCATTCTATCCACAATCACCCATATGGAATCATGTTGTCTCCTCGACCTCGGTAGACCAATGATAAAATCCATGTTAATCATCTCCCACTTCCATTCTGGAATCTCAAAGTTTTGGGCCAAGCCAATTGGCCTTTGATGCTCAACCTTTACTTGTTGACAATTTGGGCATCTCGAAACAAACTCCGCAATATTCCGCTTCATTCCACTCCACCAATAGACCTCTCTCAAGTCGTGATACATCTTGGTAGAGCCCAGATAAATGGAGTATCTAGTGTTATGGGCCTCAGCCAGAATCCTCTCTCGGACACCATCAACATCGGGGACACATAGTCTATTCTGGTATCTTAATACCCCATCTCCCCCTTTGGAGAAGACCATCACCTTTTGCTTTTGAACATCCTCCTTCAATTGAAGCATAATAGGATCTCGATCCTGCTTCTCTTTTACCTCAGTCACTAGGGACGATGCAGACCCATTCTGAACATTAATTCCTCCCTCGTCGTTCTCCTCAAGCTGGACTCCCAATCGAGCCAACCTATGCACTTCCTTCACTAACTCCTTCTTTTCTCTTTCAACATGGGCTGTGCTACCCATAGACAACCTGCTAAGAGCATTAGCAACAACATTAGCTTTACCTGGGTGGTACATGATGCTCATGTCATAGTCCTTGAGCAATTCCAACCACCTCCTCTGTCGCAGGTTGAGCTCTCTCTGACTGAAGACATACTGTAAGCTCTTGTGGTCCGTGAACACATCCACATGCACTCCATACAAGTAGTGACACCAAATTTTGAGTGCGAACACCACTGCCGCCAACTCCAGATCATGGGTCGGATAGTTCTTCTCATGAACTTTGAGCTGCCTGGAAGCATAAGCCACCACTTTACCTCTTTGCATTAACACACACCCCAATCCAACTCTTGACGCATCACAGTATATTACAAAACCTTCCGTCCCGTCAGGCAAGGTTAAGACAGGTGCAGTAGTCAACCTTGTCTTTAGTGCCTGGAAACTCTTCTCGCATTCTTCAGACCACTCAAACTTGACCTTTTTCTGGGTCAGTTTGGTCAATGGGGCGGATAGAGAAGAAAAACCCTCAACAAATCTGCGGTAGTAGCCTGCCAACCCCAAGAAACTCCTTATGTCAGTTGGAGAGGTCGGTCTTGGCCAACTGGCAACCGCTTCAATCTTTTGACTATCTACTCGGATCCCATCACCTGAAACCACATGACCTAGGAAGGCCACTGATTTGAACCAAAATTCACATTTGGAGAACTTCGCGTACAACTCCTGGTCCTTAAGAGTTTGAAGTACGACTCTAAGATGTTTAGCATGTTATTCCTCCTTGAATATACCAGACATTGGCAACATCCTTAAGCTGATAAGAGACCAGCTCGACTCCCTCCACCTCAGTCGCATGCATAGCCCTCAAGATTTTACGCATCTCATCAATGAAGTTTCGTGGGTCCTCCTCAACCTTTGACCCCGTATAGACTGGTGGGTTCATCCTCAGGAAATCTCGGAGCCTGGCTGCAGCCGTAAGCTCTTGGGAACTGGAGCTAAGGGCCTGGGGACCGCGACTGCTACTCTGAGAGGCCACTAACTGGGTAAGCATAGCAATAGCTCCCTTGAAGTCTGCTTCCGAAGTGGAGGCTGACTGAACAGGAGGTGCTGGCGGAGCCTCAGCAGCTCTATCAGGTCATCCCCGTCTCCTTGTCCCATGCTGATTTGGGGCCTCGGGTAAAGGATTCTCAGTATCAGGGACTGAGGCATCTCTTTGGGCAGCAGTACATTTAGGAGGCATTATCTGCAAACGCGTAACGCACGAATTAAAAAGGGCTTCATAGAGCCAAGCTCTAACGCACGAACTCAGAACATCAAAGAAGGGTAACCATTTCCTAAATGCCCTGTAGCATCCTGTTTATGAAGTGTGGTGCACAACACACGCATAAACGGGACTCTACTAGACACGGCTTCATAGACTCCCTAGGACTCTGGAACTCTGTGCTCTGATACCAAGTTTGTCACGCCCCGGGAGGGTACCGTAGACGTGGTCGGCACCCAGAGGCTATTGCTAGCCCCTGAGCGAACCACTCAGCCTCATTACATCGCTCAACATCAACACATCGGAGAAACATCATAATATGAGAACCATAGAAAAGGGCCAAATGGCCAATCATCAATCTTAACATCAAAGGATTAAGCAAATACTCTTTTAGTACATCAGAAAAAAAAAACATCAACATCAACTTCGACACCATGTCTACGAAGCCTCTAACCTGACCCAACTGTCTAAGAGGGGTGCCATGACATGTCATGGCTACCGACTCAATGAAATAAAGGGAATAACATAGAAGGGTCTCCTCCGGATAGCAAGGAGGCTCACCAAAATCTGAACTTGAAACCTTGGACTTCAACGGTGCGCCTGCTGAAATCCTCGAACTCCTGTATCTTCATCATAAAACGATGCAGCGCCAAATGGCATCAGTATGTGGAATGTACTGGCATGTAAAATAGCTGAATAACAGGGTAAGTACACAACAATAAAGAAACATCGACTCCACATCATATTCCATCAGAAATATCAAAAGTCTATCTAAGGCGAGAGATTAGATTAGACCATTGACTCATCAACCTCTTATCAATCATCAACATCATAGCAAGCTCATCTCAAGGAACCTCAACATCAACTCACATCAAAAGAACATCACATCGACTCAGACTCAAGGGATCATCACCTCAATTCAAGGAGCATCACATCGACTCAAGGAAACATCACATCAACTCAAGGACTCAACTCGAACATCACGTCAACTTCAACATCAGAGTTCTATCAAAGGAACCTAGCTGGGAGTTTCTCTAATCGACAACCATCACTTATGAGCCAGTGATGATACAACGAAGCGATGCCGTTGCCACATCCATCCAATACCCTGCCCGGGGTAAAGGACATCACATCAGTGGATCCACAAGAAAACATCAAACATCAGTCCTCTTTTGGGACAAGATAGGAGCCATCCGCATTGCGGTTCAATCCTCTCTTCCTACGGGGGCCACGTAGTTAATGGGTTTGAGTGGGACTCACACTCTACCCATTTCGGTGCTCAATACTCCTCCCAGAAACTCGACATGCTCATAAAACATCATCATCATCAGTCCCATAGGGACATAATACATCATCATCAGTCACATAAGGACATGATATAGTACCTCAACATCAACATCGGTCCCAGGGGGACATAGTACATCATCATCAACATCAGTCCCATAGGGACATGGTACATCAACATCAACATCAGTCCCACAGGGACATAGTACATCAACTCATAACATTGACATCAACATCAAAACTCAAGAGACATCATTTAGCAACTATATTGTAATGCTAAGGCCTCATTAAACATCATGCTCATCAACATCATCACCTCATCATCAATACCTCATCATAACATCATCATAACATCATCATAACATCATCATCGTTCTAGATATGTTCCCTAACTTCATTATGCATGCTCCTTTTTCAAACACAAAAATTATAGGGTTTAAAATGCACTTATAAAATGGATTATAATAGAAAACAAAATAGTGATGATCATCAGTTTATGTAGGAAAACTTCTCATACATAAGATAAAGTAGATTTTCTTCATGCATCAACTCTTCATGTTAACTTTGTCACATCAAGATATGATATTCAACATTTAGGAGGGCACATGGGAGGACATTCCCATGCTTTAGGTTAGCCTTACATGCCTGGGATGTTTTGCTAACGAAATTATACCACACCTCCTCTTGATCTCTTCAACTCACTTCCCTTCAAGCCCTAACTTTGGTGACCTTTAGGAAGAATACGCTTCAAAATTTGGGTATTTGAAACCCTTTTCTTAGAAACTAACGTTTATTAGTCGTAGGGGAATATTTAGGAATTATAGGAGTGGACCAAATTGCCCTTCGTAATTTAAAATAATTTATCCCCGTCCTAAAATAACACAGTCCGCGACGCGGACCTGTCGCGGACAGTGTATTTTCGAAAATTCAACTCCGTCGAAAATTTTACAGAAAACATAAGTGTGTCTCCGCGACCGATCCGCGATGCGGACCTGTCGCGGACAGTGTATTTTCGAAAATTCAACTCCGTCGAAAATTTTACAGAAAACATAAGTGTGTCTCCGCGACGCGGTCCTGTCGCGCAGGCATACTGTTTTTCGTTTTGGAACGAAAAATTATCTTCCGACTCGATCGCTCTAAAAATCGACCGAGACCCTCCTCCCACTTCATTTTCAGTGCTGATCATGAATCCACTCTCGGATTTTCAATCCGAGCATCGGAAGACGCGTTTTCCGCACACCTCTTCCCTAGGGGTATTTTTGTAATTTATCGGGTGTTACAAAGACAAAGGCAAAAGTCAACTTCAAATGACCATATCTCTCAGGATTAAAGAGTTAGATGACCCATGACCTATCAAATTAAAGGTATGTGAGTCTTCTTACGACTATTAAGTTTAATCAATCAAAATTTGTAGTACAAAGTTATAATTATTTTACTAAAACATATATATAAGAAGTTTGACGATGACACCAATTCATTCAGCGAATAGCTGAACTGCATTGCTGAAACAATCCAAAAAATCTTCAGATATTGTTAATTTTGATAATTTAAAGTCTTCATTTGGTGATGTTGAATATTTGGCGATGGAACACCCAAATCGACGATCTAGTCTAACAAATTCATTAAAAGATCATTTTATTTGATTTTTATGGTCTTCTTATGTTCCAAGAAGGGTATTCTTGATCTTTTATTCCTAATTAACTTCTCTAAGTCCATCTTATAACCTGATAACAACCATATACATAGAGAAACTCTCCAAAATCCCTAATTCTCCTTCTCATGAAGATCAAGAACGGCATGAAAGCGATTTCTCCAATTTCACAAAATGTAAAGATTTCAAGTTCAAGATTCTCTTTATGAATCCTAATTTTTTTAATCATGATTTTTCTCTAAACTTGGTTCGCAAGAAGTTCATAGATAGGTTTCTTAAGTTCAAACTTTAAGGTTGCAAGTCCAAAGCTTTTCTCCCATAATTCCTATTATTCAGGTATGTAAGGCTTCAGTGAGACTTTTTCACTGAAGCAAAGCCAGGACTTTTTATACAATTATGATTTTTTTTATTAATTCATATTTTCATCATTTCACTTTGGTCTTAAAATCTTATTATACTGATTTAGCATGATTTTTTTATGATTTTTTGAACATTTATAACTTTTAAGCATGAAAACTAGCTTAATATGAATTTCAACCTCAAACGAGTTATTTTATGGTATGGTTTTTGAGCTCAACCTCACATATGATTCAACAAATAGATGATTTTCATATCTAAGGGCATCATATATATGTATGTATGTGAGGGAGAGATAAAAAGAAAGAGTTTTTTGGGAGGACTATTTAGTACCGAGAGGATATGGATTTAGAACATTCGTGTTCCATAA
Organism: Solanum rostratum; assembly: GCA_029948455.1. Classification (NCBI taxonomy): domain Eukaryota; kingdom Viridiplantae; phylum Streptophyta; class Magnoliopsida; order Solanales; family Solanaceae; genus Solanum; species Solanum rostratum. Next base: position 51,825,189 of record CM057047.1, on the reverse strand, counting down.
CTACTTGTCACCATAGGTTTAAGTACACTGCTTTGTCGGATAACTCCATATAGCCCTAACATGCATAGTTAGTAGGTCCACTAGACATGATACAATTTTATACTCTGGTAAAGTATAGAGCAGTCCATCCAATTTGAGATTATAAATTGGGTATCACTAACTCAAGTTATGTATGTCGGTTATAAAAAACTCTCGAATTTACACACGTTTTCTCGATATATCATTATTCTTATGTGCTTCATTTTATGTATGTTATTTTAATAATATGATTATGAAAGGCTATTGGTTTAAATGCATCTTTATATTTTTATGCTTAAAAGGAGGTTTTCAATTGATAGTCATGCATGACATTCAATTGTTTCTTTCGATCTCCTTTGCTATGATTATGATTTTTAAAGCCTTGTTTCTCGTTCCTTCATATGTTTTTATATGAGTACGCTGGTGGCCTTTCTATATTCAATATATTTCATACACTGACTCATACATTTTTGCTGCATCTTTTTAGGATGTAGATTTCGATGTCATTTCTAGACTTGTGGCTAGTAGAATGCAACATTATCCAGCTAGTATTTGACGAGTCCTTCTCATTTAAGGACTCTATAGATTTTAGTAATTAGATTTCTTTTATATTATCATAGGTTTTATTGGTTGGTGGGGCCATATCTCGACAAACTTGCTTTATTTATTTTATTTAGTAGAGGCTTTATTCAAAGATTAGAATTGTAGTCTCAATGATTTTCTATTCATTGTTTAGTGTTACATTAAGCACATGTTTTAGCTTCTTCAATTTTTTTTTTTGTAATATTCCGAAAGTTGAAAAGTTAGAATAAGGAGAAAATTTCAAGAAAACAACTTGGTATAGTGATTACTAGTCCTATCTACGAGCCATGGATGACACTCAAGACTTAGACAATTTAAAAATTTTCATGATCTACAAGTAGATACAATAAAAAGTCGAAGGGAAAACAGTCCGTAGATGGGTGTCGTACAATGATCTTGGAAGTTGAAAAAAATAACAAGTCTCAGTACTTTTTGTATGTACTAGCAGGATGGGTCGTGGAAAGAATTAGGGCCATAGTTGGGGTTTGTAGAAAACCCCAACACTTGAATTTGTTTTTGAAAAAATTTGAGACATTTCCACAAGGATGTTTTACGGGTCATAGATCTAACCATGAGTTGTGATTTCATATTCGTTGTTTGGTTATTTTTAAGGATTTCAGTATCTCCATCTATGAAAAAATTTATAACTGTAAAAGATAGGACATACCCATGGATTGATTTCGTGGTTGAGATTCATAGAGAGATATTTTGGGCCCAACGTTTACAGACAGACTTCCACTGGCTAAAGAAAGTTCTACAACCTGTAGACGGAGTTTGTGGAACCTATTTGACATATTTTAATTAAGGGTACTTTAGAGATTTTTAACTCTTCTTGTGACACCCCACAACTCTATTCTTACATGCACCTATGTTTCAAGACTCATTCTTACATATGGGAAGTGGATTAGGGTCATAAGGGACCTCTAGTACTTAGCCGAGTTTAAAACTTTATTATAATTGAGTTTCTAGTGTTAGATTATACAAGGATTAACTTTAAATGGTCATAACTCTTAGAATACAAATAGTTAGGTGGCCTATGACCTACCAAGTGAAAAATCTTTGAATTAGCTTTCGAATGCAACTGATTTCACCTCATTTGAAGTTTGGCATCAAAAGTTATGGCCTTTTTATTGAAGACTTCTAGACCAGAGTTGAACTACGAAATCTATTATGGGCCTTGGTTTGATTTATGACCCATCTGCTAACTCGTGGCAATAACTCCTGAAAATCTATTTTTTGATCCCAGATTTAACGAACTCATCTATAGGTCATAGAAACTTCTACGGACCGTAGATTGGGCTCATGGAATTGATCCAGAGACCCCAAAATTTGTCCAAAAGCTTACGGAATGGTTCCTACGGGCCGTGGAAGTTTTTGTATGCCCTAGGTGAGCCCGTGAACGACTTCGACCGCTTTTTTAAAAAGGGCATTTTGATCTTTTTCCACCCTTTTAAAGCCTAAACCTGACATTTTTACACCTAAATACATCCCCAAACATATCTGTTCAACCTTTTTACACTAAAAACACCTTCTCCAACTCAGAGCAAGGTTTCAAGGGAGAAAAAAGCTAGGGTTTGAAGATGATCTTGTGAGTTTTTCCAAGCTGTTCCACTCAAAATTTCTAGGTATGTAAGGCTAACCAAAATATGAATTATGTTCTTCCATGTGCCCCATATCTCGAATTGATGGAGTTGTGAATGAAATGAGTTTCCCATGAATGTTTCTCTAAAATCCTAATATATTTCTATATGATCTTGCATGAATGATTGTTTTTATGAATTAAATGCTTGAATTAGGTGATTTTGCTTTTCCAAATGAACCCTAGCATGGATTTTTGTTATTTTACATATTTCACTTAAATGGGTATGCATGAGTATAATTTGAGGCTAAAGAGTCTATGGAATCCCTAAATGCTTTAGCTCTACTTTTGTACTCCTGAATTCTATGAGTTGAAATGATGCATGATAGTCTTTATGAGTCAAGAGCTGAACCTTAAAAGAATATAACCAAGGAGTTAATAGTTGATGTGGTGAATTGAGTTGACAAATATCCAAGAGACTAGATGAATGAGTTAATCATAGGGTTGATGTCTTATGAGCATGTTGAGTCTTGAGAGGAGTGTAGAGCATCGAATTGACTAAGAGTAAGTCCAACTCAAACTCAATAATTACGTAGCCGGCGAAGGAGAGGATTGAACCGTAAAATTGAATGTTTCCTATTGTCCCCAAAAGAGGACTTGATGTTTCTGATTTTTGGTCCACTGAAGGGATGTCCTATACCATGGCAAGGTATTGGATGGATGTGGCAATGACATCACTTCATTGTATCATCACCAGCTCATAGGTTATGGCTGTCAGTTAGAGAAACTCCTATATAGGTCCTGATAGTAGTCTGAGTGGATTGGATTATATGGTATATGAGTAGTCATTGTCTAAACTGTATTCTTACTTTAGACTCTTGACATGATGATTGAGTTTCCTACTTCTTGAGTTGAGCTATTTGAGTTGATGTTATTTTTCCTTTACACATTTCTTTCTCCCATTTTACATACTTGTACATGCCACATACTGATGTCCATTTGGGCCTGCATCTTTTCATGATGCAGAGATAGGTACTAGCGATCATCAACATGCGCCCCGTTGAGGACCTATTTGCTTTCAGTTGATTGGTGAGCCCTCCTTTACTTTTGGAGGATATCATGTTTCTATTCTAGCTTTGAGTTTAGACTTATTTTATTCAATTTAGAGGTAGCCATGGATCTGTCATTGACACTATTTAGTCAGATGTTTTAGAGGCTTCATAGACTAGACTGTTGAGTTATGACTAGATTGTATTTTTGACTAGTTTCCTTCATACTAGTCTTACTCAGTTGATGATAGATTGTTGGCCTTTGGCCTTTATTTATCATTTTTCATTTCTGTTCTTTACATATTCTTATATGTTGATGTCTTTTGCTATTAGAATGTGATTGAAGAAATGTGATGCGTCTGAGTGGTTTGCTTGGGGCTAGCAAAAGTCTTTGAGTGTCGGCCACGCCAAGAGTACCCTCTCGGGAGGTGACAAACTTTATATTAGAGCGCAGAGTTCAAGTGTCCTAGGGAGTCTATGAAGCCGTGTCTATTAGAGTCTTGTTTATGGGTGTGTTGTGCACCACACTTTATAAGCAGGAGGCTATAGGACATTAGGAGTTATTACACTCTCTTGTATTCTGAGTTCGCGCAATAGAGTTTAACTCTATTAAAGTACTATTTTGCAGATCATGCCTCCTAAGCGTACCACCATCCAAAGAGATGCTTCAACTTGTAACACTGAAAATCCCCCACCAAAGGTGCCTTCTCGAATGGAGACGAGGGGCTAGGGTCGATGTGCTAGAGTCACTAGGGCTCTCTAGGCACCTACTACTTTGTCTACTCCTACTACAGAGATTGAGTTTAGAGAAGCTATCACTATGCTCACCCAACTGGTAGCTGCTCAGAGTGGGAATCAAAGTTCACAAGATTCTAGTTCTAGCTCCCAAGAGCCAACTGCTGTGACGAGATTTAGAGATTTTTTAAGGATGAACCCACCAGTCTTCACAGGGTCTAAGGTTGAGGAAGCCCCCCAGAATTTTATTGATGAGATGTGGAAGGTTTTTAAAGCTATGCATGCAAGGGAGATTGAAAGAGTTGAACTTGCTTCCTATCAACTCAAGGATGTGGCAAATAATGTTTGGTACAATCAGAGGGAAAAGAGTTGTGGTGAGGACGCTGAGCCTGTCGTTTGGGACAACTTTTAAAGTGCTTTTCTTGATCACTTCTTTCCACAAGAGTTGAGGGAGGCAAAGGTTGAGGAGTTTGTTAACTTGAAGTAGGAGGGAATGACTATCAAAGAATATAGCCTTAAGTTCATAAAGCTATCCAGGTATACTCTAGAGATGGTCCCCGACATGAGATCTAGAATGAGGAAGTTCATATCTGGCTTAGGTAAGCATGTGAAAAAGGAGTGCAAAGCAACATCGCTGATTCTAGACATGGAAATATCTAGGCTTATGGTCTATGCATAATAACTTGAGGAGGACAAGAACAGGGATAGGGAGGAGCACTTGAGCAAGAAGGCTAAGTTAGCAGGGAATGAGCCTAGCCGGCATTAGCAAAGTAAGGGGGACAGGTCCTATTTTATGAAGAGGTCTTCAAATTATGCACCATCCTCATCAAGTGCACCATCTCCGAGTAACAGGTATGATCAGAAGTCTCAGAGCCATCAGAATTCCAGAGCTCAGGGTTCTCAAACCCAAGCTAGTGTGACGCAAGGTTCGAGGGGGAAACCACCATGTGGTAAATGTGGCAAACTCCACCTAGGTGAGTGCTATGAGGGACCAATGCTTACTATAGGTACAGACAGACTGATCATTTTCGGAATGAGTGCCCAATGAGAAAGCGGGGTGATGGAGGCAATAAAGCTCACTCTTCAGTAGCACCACCAGCTAGTGGTAGTCAGAGAGGTGCCACAACTAATATAAGAAAAGGGTATAGACCGCCTGTATGCGATGGGATATCAATAAGATCAGGAAGTTGCACCAGATGTTGTCATGGGTATGCTTCAAGTCTTTTCCTATGAAGTGTATTCCTTGCTTGACCCATGTGCCACTTTATCATTTGTAACTCCATATGTGGCTAGTAAGTTTGAGATCCTTCCTAAATGTCTTCTTGATCCCTTTGGTGTTTCTACTCCTGCTGGTGAGTCCACTCTAGCTGAAACCGTATATAGAGATTGCACGATGTCTATCTACCATCGAGATACTTTGGCAGACTTAGTTGAGTTAGAGATGATTGACTATGATGTGATTCTTGGCATGGACTGGCTTCACGCCTGTTATGCCTCTGTCAATTGTAGATATCGGACGGTCATATTCTAATTTCTGAATGAGCCTGGTATAGAGTGGAAGGGTAGTTCTGCAGTGCCCAAAGGTAAGTTTATTTCCTATCTTAGGGGCAAAAAGTTAATTTCTAAAGGATATATCTATCACCTCATTTGAGTTAAGGCTGACGATGTAGAGTCTCCACATTTTGAGTCAGTTCCAGTTGTCAATGAATTCCCTGATGTCTTCCTTGATGATTTGCCTGGAGTCCCTCCTGATATGGAGATCAACTTTGGGATTGATGTTCTCCCTGATACCCAGCCTATCTCTATTCGGCCATATAGAATGGCTCCCACAGAGTTGAAAGAACTGAAAGAGCAGTTGAAGGATCTATTGGACAAAGGATTTATTAGGCCAAGTGTCTCTCCATGGGGCACTCCTGTCCTATTTGTTCTAAAGAAAGATGGTTCCCTCAGAATGTGTATAGATTATCGCCAGTTGAATAAGGTGACCATTAAGTACAAATATCCCCTTTCGAGGATCGATGACTTGTTTGACCAACTTCAGGGTGCCACTGTTTTCTCCCAGATAGACCTCAGATCAGGCTATCACCAGTTGAAAAGTGAGTGAATATGACATCTCGAAGATGTCTTTTTGAACCCGATATGGTCACTTTGACTTTCTGGTAATGTCTTTCAGATTGACCAATGTTCCTGTTGCTTTCATGACTTGATGAACAAAGTATTCAGATAGTATATTGATATGTTCGTGATTGTGTTCATCGATGATATTCTGGTGTACTCTAGGGATGAGAAAGAGCATGTCGATTACCTCCAAATTATTCTTCAGACCCTCAAGGATAAGGAGTTGTATGCCAAATTTTCAAAGTGTGAGTTCTGGCTTAAATTGGTATCAATTTTGGGCCATGTTGTCTCGGGTGACGATATTCGGGTGGATATACAGAAGATTAAGGCAGTTAAGAACTGGCCTAGACCCACCTCTCCAACTGACATGAGAAGTTTTCTTGGGTTTGGCTGGTTACTACCACAGGTTTGTTGAGGGATTATCTTCTATATCCTCACCATTGACTAAGCTGACTCAAAAGAAAACTAAGTTTTAGTGGTCTGACGAGTGTGGGAAGAGATTTCAAGAGTTGAAAACCAGATTGACAACTGCGCTAGTGTTGACTCAACTTAAGGGGACTAATGATTTTATAATCTATTATAATGCTTCTAGAGCGGGATTAGCATGTGTTCCGATGCAGAGAGGTAAGGTCATAGTCTATGCTTCTAGGTAACTCAAGAATCATGAGAGGACTTATCCAACTCACAGCTTAGAATTAGCTGCACTGGTGTTTGCACTCAAGATTTGACGCCACTACTTATATGTTCACATGTTGATATATTCACAGATCACAAGAGCCTACAATATGTATTCACTCAGAAAGATCTTAACTTGAGGCAGAAGAGATAGCTTGAGTTGCTCAAGGACTATGACATGAACATCCTCTACCATCTAGGTAAAGCTAATATGGTTGCTAATGCTCTTAGCAGGTTGTCTGTGGAAAACACCGATCACGTGGAAGAAGAGAAAAAAAATGGCTAAAGAGATGCACAGACTAGCGTGATTGGGAGTTCAACTAAATGAATCTAGTGATAGTGGAATACTTGTGCATAATGTGTCTACATCATCTCTTGTGGTAGAGGTGAGGAGAAGCAAGACCAAGATCCCATCTTACTCCAATTGAAGGAAGATGTACATAAGCAGAAAGTGATGGCATTCATTAAATGGGGAGATGGGGTATTGAGATACCAAAGTAGATTGTGTGTTTTAGATGTTGATGGTATTCGAGAAAGGGTCATGGCAGAAGCCCATAACTCTAGATATTCTATCCATCCAGGGTCTACCAAAATGTACCACGACTTGAGAGAAGTTTATTGGTGGAGTGGGATGAAGAGAGACATTGCAAACTTTGTTTCTAAGTGCCTAAACTACCAACAAGTAAAAGTTGAGCACCAAAGGCCATGTAGAGTAGCCCAGAATTTTGAAATTCCACAATGGGAAGTGGGAGATAATCAATATGGATTTCATCACAGGCTTACCAAGGTCTCGCAGACAACACAATTTGATCTGGGTGACTGTTGATCAGATGACTAAATCAGTCCATTTCTTGGCGGTAAAGACTACTGATATGGAAGAGGACTATGCCCGACTGTATATTCGAGAGATTATCAGATTTCATGGAGTTCTTTTGTCCATCATATCAGATAGAGGAGCTCAATTCACTGCCCAATCTGAAAGTCTTTTCAAATAGGCCTAGGTTCAAAGGTGAACCTTAGCACTGCCTTCCATCCTCAAACTGATGGAGAGGAAGAGCGGATGATACAAACCTTGGAGGATATGTTGAGGGCCTGTGTCATTGATTTCAAAGGTAATTAGGATAACCACTTGCCTCTAATTGAGTTTTCCTATAACAACAACTTTCATTTGAGCATCTAAATGGCTCTTGATAAGGCCCTCTATCAGAGGAGATGTAAATCACCGTTTGGATGGTTCGAGGTAGGTGAAGCAGGGTTAATTGGGCCAGATTTGGTACATCAGGCTATGGAGGAGGTAAAGATTATCCAAGAGAGATTGAGAACTACACAGGGTCGCCAGAAGTCCTACACTGATGTTAGGATTAGGAACATAAAGTTTGAAATGAATGATTAGGTATACTTGAAAGTGTCACCCATGAAGGGTGTAATGAGATTTGGGAAGAAGGGAAAGTTGAGTCCTCGATACATTGGTCCCTACCAAATTGTGAAGGGAGTGGAAAATGTAGCTTATAAGTTGGAGCTACCATCAGAATTGACAGCCATCCATCCGATCTTTCATATTTCTGTGCTTAAGAAGTGTTTGGGAGATCCATTGGTTGTGCCTATTGAAAGCATTGGAGTGAAGGATAATTTGAGTTATGAAGAGATCACGATCCAAATCCTTGATCATCAAGTTCGCAAGTTGAGAACCATAAGGTTGCATCTGTAAAAGTAGAGAAGTCACTCCGTTGAAGAGGCTACATGAGAAGCTGAAGAGGATATAAAGGCTAGATACACTCACCTATTTGTGCCCTCTAATGATAAAATTAATGGTAATAATTCGTTTCTATTCTCTGAGTTACTCTCTATTGTTGAGTTGAGTTCTTATGTCTGAGTTGATGCTCCTCTTGAGTCTATGAGTATTTAAGTACGCATTTCTTTAACTGTATTCATGCCTAATAATGAAATTAGAAATATTCGTTTAATTCTAAATCCTGAGTTGAAGTTGATTTCTGAAATATGAGTATTCGAGCATCCGAGCATTTGAGTTTCTGATGATGTATGAGACCCCATGTTCCTCATCTTCCATATATATATGTAGGGTGGAATGTCATATAAGACATATATGATTTTGGATAGGACCTAGAGATAATAAGGCTTCCAATAAGTGGTAATGTCAAAGACCTAAAGTTTTAAGTCAAAAGAATACCCCAAATACACATTCGGGATTAAAGAAATGACCCGAGTGGCACCTCACCCTTTTCAAAAGGTTTAAATTCGATTTCACATTTCGAATGGGACTAAAAGTGTATAATTTTGCTAATAATAGATTTTTAAACGTTATTTTAATAGCACAAAGGTCATACATTAAGTTTTGGAATCAAGAAATTTGCAAGATAAAGGTTGGCCACGTTTACCGTAAGTTTCTTTAAGAAATCCTTCTTAAATTTGGGTCAAATGAAACATGTCATATCTACCAAAATATAAGGAGTTAGAAGGTCCATGACCTATCAAATAAAGATCTATGAGTCTAGTTTATAATGCACAAAACCACGCATCAAACCGAACTCACAATAAAAAGTTATGACAGTTTTACTGTGGCTGCCTAAGCAGGAAATCGGGTCATCGAGTCGGGTCGGCCCACCTTAATGTCGGCTAATTTGAGCTTTTTAAAGCTCAAATCAGTGCCATTTCGTCCCCAAACATTTTATAAACAGAAGGAAAAGTTCCCTCAAGGTACCAAAGGGATTTGAGTAAGTTTTTTGCATTTTTACCATTAAAATTTGTCTGTATGCCTAGAAATGTGTGTCTTACGCCTTGCAATTATTTTCCCCTCGTATTAGCTGTATTTGGAGCTGTAAAAAAAGTGGTGTACTTTTTGGTTATTGTTAGTTTGCAGCTGGTGTGTTCAGGTAATAATTTTGAGGCTCTTTTACAGTCACTTTTACGAAGTTTTACAGACATTTCCTCGTGTAAATGCTCTTTGTCGAATCTGGGCATTAATGCAAAATTTCGGATTATTTATAGGTGTTTTTAAGCTACGTATATATAGTTGTTGTGAAGCTTAGGACATAAGAAACAATCTTGTGAAGAAATTTTGGGCAATAGGACGTCCATTGGGAAGGTATGTTAAGGCTAAGCTCCGTCCCTCCTTTTAGCATGAAAATCGGGAAGTATCCCAAAACGTCAAATGCGATATCTTACTATTCTGTTGCTATGAAGACCTTTTGTGAACGACATTGGGATTGCAGCTGAGATATTTTCATGATGGTATTAGGTTGAAACTCCATTTATTCGATTAAATTGGACATTCAATATCTATATATCATTTTGTCAATTTTCCTGGCTACCTGTTCATATGTTTGAGGTATTTATTTTCTTGGAGTAGTGATATTAAAATAAATGTAGAATGTAAAAGGAATGTATTATTCATAATCAATCCTTCTTCCATACAAAAATATAATTGAAACACTTTACAAGTAACACGTTAATTTCCAATAATGTTCAACGTAATGCCCCTATTTAAACGACTAAGGCACTTGATCCTGTTTAAATACATTCTTTTACTAATTGACATGGGACCAAGTATAAGCATTATGTAAAACACCTTTATGAGCACTTTCAAAGTTAAGGCTTCATTCCAAATGTTGAGTTAAGTTGTCAAACTTATTCAGAAGACATATGAGATTTCACAAATCCGGTGTATATGCTACGACAATGATTATGATGCTATGAGAATAAGTGTACCAATGAGCCAAGATTGGCTAAATTTATGCTATGGTCTACTATGTGCATTTAATATTCATATCATACATTACACGTCATGTATGGACTTTGAGCTATAATCGGAGGTATGGGGCCTACTTACCCAAATGATTATATATATATATATATGTATATGGTACAAATAGCCATAGGTTGGCAAATATGATGCCAGTTAGCTACCGGAAAGGACCACCATTGCTAGTATTTGGTTGGGTATGTCATGCATTTGCATCTATATATATGTATTCACGACATGCGATACTCGAGCATACCATGCATATTTGATCACTGGGAGGTTTCTTATTGGCCATTAACGGTACTTGAGTTTTGGTTACAGGTGGTATTTATATTACCTTTTTAACTATAGTTACCATGGTTTTACATTCTGCCTCACATACCAGTACACGTTTATTCGTACGGATATCCCGTTGCCTGGGAATGCTGCATTTTATTTTGTGCATGCAGGTTTAGGTAGGGACTCTGATCGACCCCTCCACTAGGAGCCTACTTCAGTTGAGAGTTGGTAAGCTCCACCTCTTCCTGGAGCTTTCACAGGATGCTTACTTTTTGTTGTACAGTTGGGTATAGTCGGGGCCCTATTCCGGGCAATATTAGTGGTTCTCTTAGAGGCTATTATAGACATGTTATTATGGGTTGGTTCTTTTGTGCCTTTCAGTCTCCAATCATAAGATTGTTATGTATATGTAGTGTGTGCCTGTATCTCTATTGTTGCAGCCTTTTCGAATAGCTAGTACTTTATCGTTTTGGTTTACTTATCTTGATATACATAATTTGTTGTTGACTATGTCATGATCTAAACGGTCCCTGCTTAGCTTTTTTAAACGTTATGCTACTCGATTTTCTTCGGTCCCTAGTTTAGTAACTAGCATGTTTAGAGGCTTACCCGACCAATAACAGTATCGGGTGCCAGTCGCGCCTTCCCTCTCTTCGGGGCGTGACTAACATGGTATCAGAGCCGGTCGTGTCCCAAGGAGTCCACAATGCCCTATCGAGTAGAGTCTTACTTATGGATGTGTTATGCACTCTACTTATAATCAGGAGGCTATGAGACATTTAGGAATGGTTACCTTTCTTTCGCTTGATAAATCGTGCTATAGAGAAAATTTGTAGGAACATACGAAATCTTAATCGTGCTTTGTGGTTTGTTTTATTTGTCAGGTTGTCTATATTTAGGAGATGGCACAACATGAGGTAGATAGGGATCCGAGAGAAGGTACCAGTTGTTCTTTTCCGGGTCAGGCAGATTCACTCCCCGTTAAGGCATGCAGAGAGCCTCCACTATCTATAGTACCAGATTTACCAGCACCTGTAGGGGGCCAAGGAGGTCCAGTACCCCAACCCTACCAGAGACTGGGGAGCAAGGTATGAGAGAGGTTGTTCAACTACTGACTAGGATGGTTTCTATTCATGAGAGACAACTAGAGGCAAGAGCAGACACCATAGGGATCAAATAGAAATCTCAAAGGTATAAGAGTCTCTTCACTTGGCCCTTCTAGTATTTACAAGGTTTAGTCCTACTGAGGATCCACAGGACTTTATAGACAATATGTATAGAGTATTGAGGGTGATGCATTCCTTTATCACTGAGGCAGTGGAGTTGGCTTCTTTTCGATTATGTGATGTCGCCATCTTGTGGTACGAGGCGTGGGAGAGATCTAGAGGGCCTGATGCTCCGCCAGCAGGGTGGGAGGACCTTTTTGAGGCATTTTTATCCCATTACTTACCACAGGAGGTGCGGGAGGCCCGTCTTGACCAGTTTATCAGTTTGAGGCAGGGGATATAAGAGTAACGGAGTATAGCCTTAGGTTTAATTTTTTGGCTAGGTATGCATCAGGTATTGTACGTACCATGAGTGTTAGACTTCATCGTTATGTGGATGGTTTGGGGGATCATTTGATCAGAGACTGCAGGATAGCCTCTGTACAAGATGGTGTAGATATTTCTCGTATTCAGGCTTTTGCTCAGACTATAGAGGACCTTTCTCGTCAGTTTCAGAAAACCCGTAGAGATAGGGATAAGAATAAGAGGGCTTATACTATGAGGTCTTATAGGGAGCCACAGGGTGATTTTAGGCCCCCATTTCACTGATATCCACCTTCGTCATTAGGTAGTTTCCCACCATAGATGCAGGGCCAGCGATTTGATCATTATATTCAGACAGGGCCGGGGCAGATTTTAGGCCAGCTTGATAGCCATCGACAGAAGTGTTCAGCATAAATGAGACAACCTACTCCTCCATGTACATAGTGCGGTAAGCTTCATACTTGGCAGTGTAGAAAGGGTTCAAGTGCATGTTACCATTATGGGAAGACAAGATATTTTATTAACAACTGGCCCTTTAGTCAGTCCCTACTGCGAATGAATTTTTGATAAATCCCCCGAAAGGGTTCTCAATTTTGTTATAGATGTTCTTCGTGATATGCAGTCTATATCCATTCCTCCCTAAGAAATGGCTCCTGTAGAGCTAAGAGACTTGAAGGAACAACTAAATGGCTTGCATAATAAAGACTTTATTAGGCCAAGCACATCCCCATGGGGTGCTCCAATGCTCTTTGTTCAAAAGAAAGATGGTTCTCTACGGATGTGTATTAATTACAGACAGCTAAATAAGGTCACCATCAAGAATAAGTATCCTCTTCCATTGATTTATGACTTATTCGACCAGTTGTAGGGTGCCAAATGCTTTTCAAAGATTGACTTGAGATCCGAGTACCACCAGTTGCGAGTCAGGGATGTAGATATCCAAAGACAACATTTAGGACGAGGTATGGACATTTTGAGTTCCTTGTCATGTAAATGCCCCAACAACTTTTATGACCAGATGAATCGAGTCTTTAAACCATTCTTGGATGAATTTGTGATCATGTTTATTGACATCTTGATATATTCATGGTCAGAAGCTGAGCATGCAGATCACGTGCGAACTATATTACAGACTCTCCAAGATAACAAGTTATATGCTAAATTCTCTAAATGTGAGTTTTGGTTAACTTCTATAGCTTTTCTTGGCCATGTTATTATAGGCGATGGTATCAAGGTTGATGGACAGAAGATTGAAGCAGTAATGACCTGGCTGAGACCATTGAATCCGACTGAGGTCCGTAGCTTTTTAGGCTTGGCAGGATATTATAGGAGGTTTGTTGAGGGATTCTCCTCTATCTCTGCACCACTAACAAGATTGACGCATAAAGCAGCTAAGTTTCAATGGACTGAAGCATGCAAATAGAGTTTTTAAGAGTTAAAGAAAAAGCTTACCACCGCGCCTATCTTGGCTCTTCCAGATGGAACTGAAGGCTACGTTGTATATTGTGATACCTCAAGAATTGGCCTAGGTTGTGTTCTTATGTAGCATGGTAGAGTTATTGCATATGCTTCCAGATAGTTATGAAAGCATGAACAAAATCATCCTACCCATGATCTTGAGCTCGCTGCGGTTATATTTGCCCTAAAGATTTGGCGACATTATCTATACGGAGTTCATGTTAATATTTTTACCGACCACCAGAGCCTTTAATATTTATTTAAGCAAAAGGAGTTGAACCTATGACAAAGGAGGTGGCTAGAATTAGTAAAAGATTATGATGTTGACATTTTATACCATCCCGGTAAAGCTAATGTTATTGCTGATGCACTTAGCCGAAAGTCCATGGGAAGCCTAAGCCATGTTTGAAGCTGATAAGGTTGAAATGACAAAAGACCTGTGCCGGCTAGCTAGTTTGCAAGTACGATTGGTAGATACAGAAGATGGAGGTGTAATTGTTCAAAATACAGTAGTTTTTCCATTGTTAAAAATACAACAGAATCTTCTATTGTTAATGAAGTAAAAAAGCGACAACGCGAGAATCCAAAGCTTAGAACACGGAGGGAGAGCATTTCACAACAGCAACATCCTTTATTTGAGCTAACTGGAGATGGAGTCCTAAGGTACCAAGGTCGCTTATATGTGCCAGATATAGCAGGACTCCGTGCCAGGATTCTTTCTGAGGCCCATTATTCTAGGTATTCAACCCACCCTGGAGCAACAAAAATGTATCGGAACCTTCGACAAATCTATTGGTGGAATGGCATGAAAATGGATATTGCAAAGATGGTAGCCCTATGTCCCAATTGCCAGCAAGTTAAAGCAGAACATCAGATACCTGGACGCCTAGCTCAGTATATTGAGCTTCCACTATGTAAATGGGACATGATAAATATGGACTTCATCACTGGTTTGCCTTGTACTTCACGCAGGTATGATTCTATTAGGTTAATCAATGATAGGTTGACAAAATCTGCTCATTTCTTACCAGTAAGAATGACATATTCAACAGAGGATTATGCTAAGCTTTACATTCAAGAAATTGTTCACCTTCATAGAGTTCCATTATCTATTATATCTGATTGAGGGGCTTAATTTATCAAACATTTTTGGAGGTCTTTTCAGAAAGGCTTGAGCACTCAGGTGAATCTCAACACCGCTTTTCATCCACAAGCTGATGGAAAAGCAGAGCATACCATCCAGACCGTTGAGGATATGTTACGTGCCTATGTGCTGGACTTTAAAGGAAGTTGGGATGATCACCTACCTCTTATAGAGTTTACTTATAATAACAACTTCCAAGCTAGTATTCAAATGGCACCTTATGAAGCACTATACGGGCTAGTATTCAAATGGCACCTTATGAAGCACTATACGGGCGAAGATGTAGGTCGCCAATCAGTTGGTTTGAGGTTGGGGAGGCGAAATTGCTAGGCCCTAATCTAGGCAAGCAAGCGATGGAAAAAGTGAGACATATTAGAGACCGATTGTAAACAACCCAAAGTCGGCAAAAGTCTTATACAAATGTTTGACCATGAGACTTAGAGTTTGATGTAGAAGTTTGGGTCTTCTTGAAGGTATCACCTATGAAAGGAATCATGCAGTTTGGAAAGACAGAAAATCTCAGTCCTAGATATGTTGGACCATATAAGATTATTCGAAAGATTGGCAAGGTCGCATATGAGCTTGATTTGCCTTCAGAACTGGGGGCAGTCCATCCGGTGTTTCATATATCGATGTTGCGGAAGTGCATTGGAGATCCTTCACATATTACTCACATTAAGGATATCCACATTACTGAAAACTTATCTTATAATGAGGTGCCAGTGGCTATTTTAGATCGACAAGTGAGAAAGCTTCGAAATAAAGAAGTGGCCTCTGTGAAAGTATTGTGGCAGAACAACAATATTAAGGAAATGACTTGGGAAGCGGAAGAGGAAGTGATGAAGAATCACCCCCAGCTATTTACAAATTAAGGTGAATCATATTTTAAAATTTGGCAGTCATCTTTCTACAGTAAAATAAATTTTAAATGAGTTGGGAGCATAGTTTATGCGGGTCCTCACGGGATAGTTATACAACGCTTAGTAACTAGAATTTTTGTAAAGTTGATTTATGGATTGGAGGGATAAAAGGTTATATCCTTAAAAAGCGTATTTTAAGAGATAGTAGTGCAACCAAGACGTTGTCTAGATACATTCGCGGATGAATGGTCTTGTTCCTCGTCTTCCATATATATGTAAGGTAGCGTGTCATATAAGACATATATGATTTTGGATGGAACCTAAGGATAATAAGTCTTCCAATAAGTGGTAATGTCAAGAACCTAAAGTTTTAAGCCAAAGGAATACCCTAAATACATATTCGGGATTAAAGAAATGACCCGAGTGGCACCTCGCCCATTTCAGAAGGTTTAAATTAGGTTTCACATTTTTAATGGGACTAAAAGTATATAATTTGCTAATAATAAATTTTTAAAAGGTATTTTAATAGCACAAAGGTCATACATTAAGTTTTGGAATCAAGAAAGTTGCAAGTGAAGGTTGGCCAAGGTTACCGTAAGTTTCTTTAAGAAATTCTTCTCAAATTTGGGTTAAATACAACAGGCCATATTTCCCAAAATATAAGGAGTTAGAAGGTCCATGATCTATCAAATTGAATATTTATGAGTCTAGTTTACAATGCATGAAATCGCGTATCAAATCGAACTCAGAATAAAACGTTATGACAGTTTTACTGTGGCTGCCCGAGCAGGAAATCGGGCCATGGGTCGGATTGAGTTGATCCACCTTAATGTCGGCTAATTTGAGCTTTTTAAAGCTCAAATCAGTGTCATTTCATCCCCAAATAGTTTATAAACTGAAGGAAAAGTTCCCTCAAGATGCCAAAGGGATTTGAGTAAGTTTTTCGCATTTTTACCGTTAAAACTTGTCTGTGTGCCTAGAAATATGTACCTTATGCCTTGCAATAGTTTTCCCCTTTAAATAGCTGTATTTGGAGCTATTTTTGGTCTGTAAAAAAGTGGTGTTCTTTCTGGTTATTGTAAGTTTGCAGCTACTGTGTTCAGGTAATAATTTTGGGGCTCTTTTATGGTCATTTTTACGAAGTTTTATGGATATTTCCTCGTGTAAATGCTCTTTGCTAAATTTGTTCATTAATGTTAAATTTTGGACTGTTTATAGGTATCTTTAAGTTGTGTATATATAGTTGTTGCAAAGCTTGGGACGTAAGGACCAACTCTTGTGAAGAAACTTTGGGCAATAGGACGTCCGTTGGGAAGGTATGTTAAGGCTAAGCTTCATCCCTCCTTTTAGCACAAAATCCGGGAAGTTTTTCAAAACGTCAAATGCGATATCTTACTATTCTGTTGTTAGGAAAACCTTCTGTGAAAGGCATTGAGATTGCAATTGAGTTATTTTTATGATGGTATTAGGTTGAAATTCCATTCGTTCGCTTAAACTAGACATTCAATATCTATTTATTGTTTTGTCAATTTTCCTGGCTACCTGTTCATATGTTTGAGTTGTTTCTCTTTTTGGTGTAATGCCATTAAAATAAATGTAGAATGTAAAGGGAATGTAGTATTCATAATCAGACCTTCTTCCATACAAAAATATAATTGAAGTACCTAACAAGTAATGCATTGATTTCCAATAATGTCTAACGTAATGCCCCTAAAAACGACTAAGGCACTTGATCCTGTTTAAATACTATCTTTTACTAGTTGACATGGAACCAAGTATAAGCATTATATAAAGCACCTTTATGATCACTTTCAAAGTTAAAGCTTCATTCTAAATGTTGAGTTAACTTGTCAAACTTATTCAGAAGACATGTGAGATTTCATAAATTCGGTGTATGTATATGCTACGACAATGACTATGATGTTATGAGAATAAGTGTACCAATGAGCCAATATTGGCTAAATTTATCCTATGACCTACTATGTGCATCTAATATTCATATCATACATTGTACGTTATGCATGAACTTCGAGCTATAATCGGAGGTATGAGGCCTACTTGGCCAAATGATTATATATATAGATGGCCACAGGTTAGCAAATATGATGCCGGTTAGCTACCTGAAAGGACCACCATTGCTAGCATTTGGTTGACTATGTCATGCATTTACATCTATATATATGTATTCACGACATGTGATACTCAAGCATATAATGCATATTTGATCACTAGGAGGTTGCTTATTGGCCATTAAGGGTACTTGAGTTTTGGTTACAAGTGATATTTCTATTATTCTTTTTACTATACTAACCATGGTTTTACATTCTGCCTCACATACCAGCACACATTTATTTGTATTGACCAACCTGTTACTTAGGGACTCTGCATTTTATTTCGTACATACAGGTTCAGGTAGGGACTCTAATCGACCCCTCCACTAAGAGCCCAGTTCAGCTATGAGTTGGTAAGCTCCACCTCTTCCTGGAGCTTTCACAGGATGCTTACTTTTTGTTTTATAGTTGGGTGTAGTCGGGCCCCTGTCCCGGCAGCATTAGTTGTTCTCTTAGAGGCTATTGTGGACATGTTATTGTAGCCTGATTCTTTTGTGCCTTTCAGTCTCTAGTCATAAGATTGGCATATATATATAGTGCCTGTACCTCTATTGTTGCAGCCTTGTCGGCTAGCTAGTACTTCATGATTTTGGTTTACTTATCTTGATGTACATAATTTGTTGTTGACCAGGTCATGACCTAAACGGTCCCTGCTTAGTTTTTTTTAATGTTATGCTGCCCGATTTTCTTCTGGTCCCTAGTTTAGTAACTAGCATGTTTAGTGGCTTACCCAACCAATAACAGTATCGGGTGCCAATAGTGCCTCCCCTCTCTTTGGGGCATGACATGATGTTCCTTTTAGATGTCTCCTTTCCTACTGACCTTCCAAGAATTTTTCTCGATCGAGATATTGACGTTGACATTAATGTAGAGTCTAACACTAAACCCAATTTGATTCCTCCATACTGTATGGATCCAGCTGATTTAAAAAAAATTAACTAAGCAACTTTAGGATTTTTTGAGTAAACAATGTTTAATACTGATGGTGTTTTGGAGATGGGGGCCAAATTTGTGTGCCGAAAGTGGGTGACATGATCAAATTGATTCTTGAGGAGGCTTATTATACTAGTTTCAAATTGATTCTTGAGGAGGCTTATTATACTAGTTATTCTATTCAACTAGGGGAAACAAAGATGTATTATGACCTGAATGTGCATTATTATTTGTGTGGCATGAAAAGGAATATCTCTGGGTTTATGTCTAGGCGTTTAACATATTAACAGGTTAAGTTTGAGTACTAGAGGCCCAGTGGTGAGTTTCAAAGGATGTCCAATTCTACGTGAAAGTGGGAGCAGATTACTATGGACTTTGTGGTGGATTTGCCTACTATTGTGGGTGGTTTAGAATCTATTTGGGTTGTTATAGACCGATTGACTAAGTCCGCCCACTTCATTATGGTCAAAGTTACGTATATGACGGAGAAGTTGGTTCATCTTTATATCAGTTAGATAGTTAGACTTCATGGAGTGCCTATTCTATTATTTCTGATCGAGGTTTATTATTCACTTCTCATTTTTGGAATGCATTGTAGCATGGGTTGGGTATTTGGTCGGGGATGAGTACAACCTTTCACCCTAAAACGGATGGTCATTCTGAGCGTACTATCTAGGTGTTAAAGGGTACGCTTCAGGCATGTGTGATTGATCTTGTGTCACGACCCTTGCTAGGCCTTAGGTGTGACACAGCTATCGAGATCCTGAGGGATCCTAAGCAAGCCATCTTAACATATTAAAAGCATACCAAATGTAAATAAATATCAATCAATAAACAAGACAAGTAGAAGATAAATCTCAAAGGTAAAGTCTAGGGTAAAAAGAATTAAATCACTTCTCAATTAAACAGGTTTACATCATAGCTTTTGTCCAATCATGCCTCTACTAGTAAATGGGCGGGGACTAAAACATGCCCCTAGCTCACCATCAAAGAATGTATTACAAGTCTCCAGGTTTCTCAAGGACATAAGAATAAAAGCTAGAAATAATAGGTTGGCCCTCAGGTCATGACGACTCACCAACAATCTTCAAGGGGACATCGAACCTAATCACGATGGTGAGGACGTTGGCTGCCCGCTCTTAAATTATAATATAATATAGGCATGGTAGTGTACATCAATAAATTTGAATGTGCTAATTATATGGGCAATGCAATGCGTAATAAATCATAATGTACAAGTGAATATTTAAATAACATGATAAAAGAGTAGCAAAATCATAAGTAAGCACAAGTGAGATCAATGCATAAGTATGTATTAAGGACATCAACTAAAAGTAAGGAATTCAGAATAGTTAATAAATCATCCTAAAGGTCATACATATGTGGGAGGTAACCATAAATAAAAATAAAATCATGTGAGCTATAAAATAGAATCCTGATGTCAACCTATACATCGGAGAAAAGGGAGCCTTACTTGCTAAGGTGAGACTCCTACGTTGTTAAGCGAGTGTCATAAGTTATGTGAATCCACTAGCAAAACCATATTAGTTAAAACATAAATCCTATGGTGCCAACATAGTTATGAGACTTAGAAGCTTTATATAAGGACCCCATAAGTCGAGCCCCCACCTTAAGTTCCATTCGGTGCTAATTTAACATCACACAAAATACATAGCATAGACATAAGATTATAATTTTCATTAATTATACTTCAATACTTGTCCTAGTTCATAAGTTTGACATAAATCATACTTCATAGGATCATGTTCATGGAGTAGCTTATTTCATAATAAGTTCACTTGTGTAAAGTGGGGGGGGGGGGGGGGTTGGGAGTATGCCCCCATCATTATTATACTTCATGCCATAGGGATTATTTAAAGTGGGGGGTGTGTCCCATCATCATTACACCTTATATAACATACTTGAATACTTGAAATTTCATAATCATGACTTATAAAAGAGACATAGGAGTAGAAGAATGAATCTCAACCTAATTAGATAGAAATCAATTTCAACCTAATTAGATAGAAATCATGTTATTAGGATAAATTCATGCATAATCGCATATACTAGGATCAATTTGATCAACATTAAAATAAACCCATTTGTAATTGCATAAACCCAAGGTATACTAAATGAGAAATTTCTTATAAGTCATCAAAATCATAAAATTTAATAATAAATCATGTTAGATTAAGTAACGAAGCATTAATAGAGGATCAACTTGTAAAATTTGAGGAGAATTTGATAGCCCATAAGAGAATTGTAAGCCCTAGATAGCATTGTAGAAACTTCACATAGGAAACTATAAAATTCATGCCATTCTTATTAATCTATGTCAAAATAAAATAAATACTATAAAGTAATCACGATTAATATAAATAATTGGAAGTGGAAAAGACCCAGGTAATACACATACTTGTAATTGTATGGGAATAGAGAAATTGAAGGAGCTCCATCGATGGAACGCTTCCATGGATGAAGACCCACATACCTTTAGGAAGAAGCCACAAGAACCATGAAGACATTTATAAAAATTTAGTGAAGATCTTGAAGAAATCCTTAGGATCTTCAATGGGGATTTGGGAGTCTAGGTAGAGTGATATTTTTGAGATGGATGCATTGGGGCTGAATGAGGGTGTATTGGGATTTTGGGGTACTCAATACATTATATTCAGTCTAAACCCATCCAGGTTCACTAACTTATGATCTAAGAAAATGTTTAACATACCCCCAATTAAAAATTGAAATTGGGTAACAGTCATCAACTCAATCCACGATGCGGAGGGGTTTTATCATAGTTTATTTTTGAGAAAATTAGATCTTGGTCAGATTTTGGCCTATTTGAACTTTAAAAAAATTTTGAACCATCTTGAAGCAGGTCCATGACGTGGTCCTGTCGTAAACTCTTCTGGTTACTAAATTTTTTTCAAAATTTTATTTTGTGCTTCCTTTAGCCTAAAAATTCAATCGAGGTCATTTTTGCAATATTTTAACCTATATAATATAATTCCAACCTTCAAAACGCTCAGAGTATTACAATATCTACTCCTTAGGAACATTTGTCCTCAAATGGAATAGGACTATCTTGAGTATAGTAAAGTGTAAGACTAACAACCCAGCATGAATGCAATAATATAATTTATACATTATTTAAAATGAGCTCCATGATAATGCATACATGTAATATGACATAAAAAGATCGACACTAGAAATTTGGAGGAATTAAGTATGAGTAGCTAAGTACCTTAGGTTGAAATGGTAGGAAAAAGATAAGGGTATTGATCCATCATATCCGCTTTCGCTTCCCATTTAGCGCTTTCAACCTATTGGTTCCTCCATAAGACTTTGATGAATACTATTCCTTGTTCCTCAGTCTTTTAACTTGTCGATTCAAAATCGCAAATAGGTCAAATTATCCTCTATACTCATACCACCCAAAGTTACAATGGCTCTAAGGTCACCAATATAATTTCTTAACATTGATACATGGAATACCAGATGGACCATAGATAACTCTATTGACAATTCAAACTTGTAATACACCTTGGCAATATGTTCTAAAATCCTACAAGGTCTCTCATATCTAGGACTCAATTTTTCTTTTTTTCCAAACTGCATCACAACCTTCATGGGTGAAAGCTTCAAACAAACCCAATCCTTTACATCAAACGCAAGGTTCCTCTTCCAAACATCAAAATTAGAGTTTTGATGACTTTGAGCCATTTTCAACCTTTACCTTATGAGTTTTACCCTTTACATAGCATCAAGTACTAATTCAAAACCAACCAAGGCCGTCTCACCCACTTCCAACCAATTTACCAGAGATCTACATCTTAGTTCATCCAAAGCCTTAAAAAGAGTCATTTTGGTACTTGAGAGATAACTATTATTATATGCAAATTCCATCAGTTGTACGTGATCATCTCAATTTTTTTAATCAATCACATATGCCCTTAACATGCCTTCTAAAGTTTGGATTGTTCTCTCAACTTGCCCATTAGTTTAAGGATGAAAAATGGTGCTTAACATCACTTTTGTACTAATCCCTTTTTGAATTTTTTTTTTAAAAAATGAGAAGTAAATTAGGTACACGGTCCGATATAATGGACAATGGCACACCATCCAACCTCACCAATTTCTGAATATACAATTTGGCATAATCCTCGATACTAAAAGAAGTCTTGTCCAATAGAAAGTGGGCTTAGTAACCCTATCCACAACCACCAAAATAGAGTCATGTTGGTTTTGGATATGGGGAAAACCTGTCACAAATTCCATATTCACATCTTCTTACTTTTAAGTAGGGATTACAATGTCTTGGGCTAGCCACCCAATATTTGATGCTCAACCTTAACCTGTTGGCAATTCGGACACTTTGCCACAAACTTAGTTATGTCCCTCATACCATTTGAGAAATACACCTCTCTCAAGTCCCTATACATTTTGATGGATCCGAGATGTATGGAATATTAAGAATTATAATCTTTACTTAAAATTAAGTCCTTTAGGCCATCAACTTTCAGAACATTCACCTGACCTTGGTATCTAAGCACATCATCTCCCTCTTGTGAGAACACCTTTATCATCTTTTCAACAACCAACTCTTCCATTCAAACAATATCGTATCCAAGTCCTCCTTTTCATTGACATCCACCACCAATGATGACTTTGTGTCATTATGAAGAAGAATACCGCCTTCATTAGAATTACCTAACCTCATACCCAAGTGAACCAAACTGTGAACCTCCTTAGCCTATTCTTTCTTTCCATCGCCACTATGAGCCACATTACCCATGGATACCCTACTAAGCGTGTCGGCTACAACATTCCCCTATGTGACGACTAGGCTCCTAGGTCAGATTGTTACAAATTTGGTATCAGAGCACGAGGTTTTAAAAATATTCCTTTGATGTCCATGCATACCTCATTGAGTAGAATCTCATTCAAGGTTGTGAAGCGCGCCACTATCTTGAGGGACAAGCTATGAGACAGTTTAGGAAAGTCTTCCATTCTTTCTTTTTATGTCGCGCCTTTAGAGATTGCTAAGGTATTCCTATAACTAACGACGATCTTTTTCTTATTTTTAGATCATGCGCCAAAGAGAGCTCCACATCAAAGAGGCACTTACGAGCAACAAGTTCCTCCACTCCAAGAAGATAATGGAGTGTCTCATGAAGAGTTTCGAGCCACCTTTACTTTGTTGGCCTAAGCATTGGACAATTAAGAGAATTGGGAGACAATTGTTCCTCCCCAAGTTCCTACTCTGGCCACTAGAATGTGTGACTTCATGTGGATATACCCTCGGGAGTTCATGGTTCTAAAATGGAGGAGGACCCTATTGACTTTATTGAAGAAGCTTATCTGGTAATTATGGTGATGGAAATACAATCAGAGGAGAAAGACAAGTTGGTGCCTACCATCTCAAAAGGGTGGCGAAGATTCAGAATGAACAATGGGCGGACGAGAGGGGCCAAGAAGCGAGTCCTATCGGATGGGAAGAGCTCAAGTGTGCTTTCTTAGACTGGTTCTTTCCAATTGAGCTTATAGTGGTGAAGGTCCAAGAGTTTATTAACCTTAAGAAAGGGACCATAAGTGTGAGGGAGTATGCCCTCAAATTCACAAAGCTTTCCAAGTACGCTCCCTTTATGGTTGCGGATGCGAGGGCTCATATGAATAAGTTCATCACTGGCGTCTCTAATTTGGTCTCCAAGGAATGCAAGACAGTCTATGGTAGTTAAGGAAATGGACATCTACCACTTGATAACTTATGTGGAGCAAATTGAGGAGGAGAAGCTTCGAGAGAGGGCAAAGGAGTCTAAGAGGGCTCGAGTTGAAGGAGGAAGCTACTCTCACTAAAGGAATGGTAGACACAAGTTTCAAGGTGCCCAAAATAAAGGTGAGCAAGGATCCACGAACACTCCTCCTCCCCGAACCACAAAGGACAAGGGGGTTGCTCCCAAGCCCTAAAGTCCAAGTTGCCCCAAGTGCGGAAGACTCCATAAAAAATAGTGTCTACCCGGGTCCAATGCTTGCTTCAAATGTGGGAAGCCGGGCCACCATACCAAAGATTGTAGAAGTGATGGCATAAATCCCCAAGGACAAGGTGGAAAAGTCCTAGGCACCCAAAGGATCAACTAGTGCTATGCTCTTCATGGTCGCCAAGAGGTCGAAGAGACTTCGGATGTTGTCACCGGTATGTTAAGAGTTTTTTATTTTGATGCATATGTACTTTAGATTCGGGAGAAAATTTGTCATTTGTAACCCCATTCCTTTCCAATAAATTTCATGCATGTCCTGAAGTCCTCCATGAGCCTTACGAAGTAAGTAACCCCATCAGAGAGTCCATTGTTGCCCAAAGAGTCTATAGAAGTTGTCCCATCACCATTTTGCATAAAGTGGTCTCTTGTGACTTAGTTGAGCTTTTCATGGTAGACTTTGATGTTATTCTTGGGTTGGATTGGTTACATACTTCCTATGCATCTATTGATTTTAGAACCTGTAGGGTCAAGTTCCAATTCCCAAATGAGCCAATTCTTGAGTAGAACGGTAGTAACTCTTCATGTAGGGGTCGGTTCATTTCCTTTGTAAAATATTGTAAAATAATTTCCAAGGGGTGCATCTATCATTTAGTAAGAGTCAAAGATATCACTTCTAAAGTTCCTTCTCTTAAGTCGGTCCCTGTTGTTAGTGAGTTTCTCAATTTTTTTAGGATGAGTTACCAGGTGTTTCTCCTGAAAGGGAAATAGACTTTGGTATAGACCTCCTATCCAATTCTCAGCCTATCTCAGTCCCTCCATATAAAATGGCTCCTGTGGAGTTGCAGGAGCTAAAAGAGTAATTGAGGGATTTGTTGGAGAAAAAGGTTTTATTAGACCTAGCCGGTCTCCATGGGGTGCTCCGATTTTATTTGGAAAGTTGAAGGATGGGTCGCTCTGTATGTGCATTGACTACTGATAACTTAATAAGGTTACCATCAAGAATAAGTATCCCCTTCCAAGAATAGATGATTTGTTTGATCAATTGTAAGGGGCTACACACTTCTCCAAGGTTGATTTGGGATCCAGTTATCAAATATTGAGGGTGAGGGAGAGTGACATTCCTAAGATGGCATTCCAGACTAGGTATGGTCACTTTAAGTTTGTAGTGATGTCGTTTGATCTCACCAATGCACCAACGATATTTATAGACCTCATGAATAGGGTGTTCAAGCCCTACCTTGACATGTTCATCGTGGTGTTCACTAATGACATCCTTATCTACTCCCGAGGTGAGAAAGAGCATATGGAACACCTGGGAGTGGTATTACAAACCTTAAGAGAGCAGTAGCTTTATGCAAAGTTTGACAAATGAAAGTTTTGGCTAGATGAGGTTGCCTTCCTTGGGCATGTGGTGTTTCATGATGGTATCAAAGTTCATCCTAAGAAGACTGAAGTAGTGAAAAATTTACCAAGGACATTGACTTCTACTAACATAAGGAGTTTCTTAGGTCTAGCCTGTTACTATAGGAGGCTTTCGCAAGACTTCTCTTCCATTTCTGTAACGTCCGGTAAAATTACCAAAATACCCTTAGAGGGAGGGGATGCGCGTAATGCATTTTCCAATGCTCATATGGTAAATTCAAGGCCAGATTTGTGATCAACATGAAAAATTGAGTGGGAAAATGGTCTTTGTTGATTTTTAGAGTGACCCGATCAAAAGGAAATTTTGTGATCTGAAGCGCAAAACAGTGTTGGTGTGAAACAAGAGCTCGTTGCACATCCATCATGGATCGGCACTTATATTTTTCTGAAAATTTTTGACAGGATTGAGAAAACTCATTCAGAAACTTTTTCTAAAAATACATTGTACGCGACCAGTCCGCATCGCGACTGGGTCTTCTCTGAGTTAAAAATTTCTAAATTATTACAAGGGGCATTCCGGTCAATTCCCAAACCCTCCTAAACTCCATGCACAATCTAATAAGGTTGTTTTGACATAAAAAGGGTCTAAAACCCCCATTTTAAGTCCTATTCCAATATTCTAACAAGGCAAGGGCTTGAGAAAAGAGGAGAAGATCCTGAGTTGAGAGAATTGAAGAGAAATCTTTGACATGACGGATTAATAGCTGCATCCCAGGTATGTAAGGCTAAACTAAAAGCATGGGATTGTTCTCTCATGTGCCCCATAGATGGTCATAGATGGGTATATGGTTCAAGAGTCTACATGCATGAATCCTTGATGGTTTTTCTTAAAATTTTTACTTAAAATTACATGTTTTCTACGTAGATGATCATCATACTATTTGTTTTCGTAAATTGAACATTTTCATGAGAATTTGCATAACCCTACATGACTAATTTAAAAAGCATACATAATGAACTTGAGAATTGAGTCCAGAGCCTTGAGTTGAGATTGTTGATTGTGATGAGAGAATGATGATGAGTTGATAGAATTTGATTGTCTTACGAGTCTCTATAAATGAACTCTACCGATGTGTCTATTCGATTGATTCTTAATGATTATTTCATCTTGCTTTAGAGTTAGACTTTGGACTATTCTTTTATTTTGATTTGGGTAGCCATGGGTCTATCATTGGTACTACATGATTAGTGATAGAGGCTTCATAGACGATGGTTGAGCTTTGATGTTAAGATTGTGAGCTAGTTTTTTCTACTAGCCTTCATTATTTTATATATTCTTTGAGACTTTAGATGAGATGTCTCCATTACTTACATATATTTTCCGTTGTTGAGTAGAGTTCATTTAATTGAATTATGTGATGAGGCTAAGTAGTTCGCTTGGGGACTAGCAATAGTTTCTAGGTGTCGGCCACGCCAAGGGTACCCTCCCGAGGCGTGACAATTTCGTCCTGACTCACTAAGTTCACTCAAAAGAATTCTAAGTTTGCGTGGGCGGATGAGTGTGAGAAAATTTTCCAATAAGGATCAATTGACTTTGGCCCCAATATTCATATTACTCGAAGGAAATGATGGGTTCATCGTGTATTTTGATGCATCAAGGATTAGATTGGGATGTATGCTAATGTAAAATGGTAACATGATTGCTTATACCACAACACAATTGAAAGTGCAAGAGAAGAATTACTTGACTCATGACCTTGAGCTTGCGGTGGTGGTGTTTGCTTTGAAGATTTGGTGGCATTACTTATATGGGGTTCATGTGGATGCCTTCACTTACCACAAGAGCCTTCAACATATGTTCACCCAAAAGGACCCCAATTTAAGGAAATGGAGGTGGTTGTATCCACTCAAAGATTATGACATGAGTGTGAAGTATCACCCCAGAAAGGAAAATGTAGCTGACGTCCTTAGTAGAGTTTCCATGGGTAGTGTGTCTCAACTTGAGGATGATGGAAAAAGGGAGTTGGCCAAAGAGGTTTGTAGGTTATCTATATTGGGAGCAAAAAATTGAGTGAGTCCAAAAATGTTGATGCAATGATTTTCCATAGGTCCATATCTTCTTTAGTTGAGGAGGTTAAGGCTAAGCAAGACCTCGATCCTGCCTTGGTTGAGTTGAAAGCCTTAGTAAAGGAGGGAAAGGTAGAACTTTTCTCATAAAGGGAAGATGGTGTGCTCTTATATCAAGGGAGGTTGTGCGTGCCCAATAATGGTGAGTTGAAACGTTAATCATGCAAGAAGCTCATAACTCTTCACATTCCATTCATCCCAGAACTACGAAGATATATAGGGACTTGAGGGAGATCTATTGGAGGAATGGAATGAAGAAGGACATTGCTCAATTTGTGTCTAAATCTGCTAGTTGCCAACAAGTCAAAGTTGAACACCAAAGGTCAGGCGGCCTAGCACAAGACATTGATATTCCTACCTAAGTGGGAAAAGATCAACATGGAATTCATAGTGGGTTTACCAAAGACCAAAAAGCATTTTGACTCCATATGGGTGATCCTTGATCGTATGACAAAGTCGGCTCACTTCTTATCGATCAAGACAATATTTAGTGCCGAAGATTATGCCCAAATATATCTGAGATTCGGTGAGGTTGCATGGTATTCCATTGGCCATCATATCGGATCATGGAATCCAATTAACCTCTCACTTTTAAAAGTATTTTCAAAAGGGACTTGGTACTAAGGTAAAGTTGAGTATCACTTTTCATCCCCAAACTAACGGGCAAGCTGAAAGGACTATTCATACATTGGAAGACATATTGAGAGCTTGTGTGTTGGAGTTTATGGGGAGTTTAGATGGGAATTTTCCACTTATCAAGTTTGCCTACAACAATAGTTTCCATGTAAGTATTGGGATGGCACCATTTGAGGCAATGTATGGTAGACAGTGTAGATCGCCCTTTGAATGGTTCAAAGTTGATGAGGTGGCATTAATAGGACCAGACTTGGTGATGAATGGCTATGGATAAAAATAAAAGCATAATGGAAAAATTACAAATGGCCCACAGCCAATAGAAGTCCTACTCCGATGTGGAAAGAAGGGAACTTGAGTTCCAAGTTAGTGACTGGGTGTACTTGAAGGTATTACTGTTGAAAGATATGATCCAATTTGGTAAGAAAGGAAATTGAGCCCTAGGAATGTGGGGTCCCATAAGGTGGTTAGAAGAGTGAAAAGTTGCATATGAGTTGGATCTTCCCCATAAGATCACTTGATTCATTCAATTTTCCATGTGTCGATGTTGAGAAAATTCATAGGTGATCCAAGCTCCATAGTTCCTTTGCACGATGTGGACACTGAGGGTTTGAGCTCTGAAGAGGTACCAGTTGAAATTCTAGACCTACAAGTGAAAAAGCTAAGGAACAAGGAAGTTGTATCCATCAAAGTGCTTTGGAGGAATCAACAAGTTGAGTGTGCTACATGGGAAGCGGAAGAAGATATGATGAAGTGTTATCTATATCTACTCCACTCTACTCAAGCCTAAGGTATTAACAAATTTTTCCTAAAACCTCTAATTCCTTGCATTTTAGTTTTACATGATATATACATTTATTTTTATGTTTATGGATTGTTTTGAGATATGATTTAAGTGTGGAATTTGAAAATTTTGTGAGATGATGTCTACGTTGTATTTTTGCATGCATACCGGGTTGTTAGCTGATGATTTTCTGTTTAGAGGCTGCCTTTATGTATATTTGGGGACGAATGTTCCCAAGGGGAAGATATTATAACGACCCCCAGATAGGAGCCTTAAGTGCGGAAAAGTTGGACAGAAAATTACTTGAAGTCAAGTTCACGAGGGTGACTTACGACCCATATGGAGAGATACGGCCTGTAGGTTAGACCCTTAAACATGAATGTTAGTTAGGGAAAAAGTTTTCATATGTGGGGTAATCCCGGAGCTATTGACGACCCATAGAAAAGAAGATAGTCCGTAGATAGGGACGTGAGTGAGACTATCAGACATGAAGAAAATTTGGAGTTTGCTGGAAGTAATCTACATGTTACCATCACAGCCCGTAGAATAAAGCACAACCCATAAAACCCTTCGTGGATAGGGTCGAGGAAAGTGGGAAAATGACTAAGTGTGGAAGGACTTTATGAGTCCAATTATGAACCTTAAGTCCATCTACGGCCCGTAAAAGGAGGTTTTGTGGTTTTGTTCAAGAAAATGGTTTCAAGGATTTCAGAAAATGTTACCATCACGAGCAGGACCTATGATCCGTGGTTCATTCCATGGCCCCTAAACGGGATTTCATAGGTTGAATTTGGTAGTTTAATAAAGAGCAGTTCTATTATTTTCGTCATTCCTATTCCTAAACTCTGGGAACAAAAGGGACCCTAAACTATCCTTAAAGCTGTAAGACCCTATTCTTTCATTCATTCTTTCAACTCTCAAATTTCTCTAGGGCATTTCTCTCTCAAGAAAAGGGCAAGGCAAAGCTAGGGGTCCAAAGTTCTTCACCAAATGTTCCAAATTCATTCTTCCCAAGTCTTCTAATGTATATGAGTTGATTTATGCGTTCCCTTCCACCTATAAAGTCCTCTTTTAAGTATTTTACCTATTTTGCAAGTTCCTTTAAGATATAATGCATGTTTATGATGATTTCACGATGTTTTATGCTATTAAATGCTATTCATGATATCCTATGATATTTTTACTAAGTGTATGCATGTATTTAAGCTATCGATGATGACCGCAATAATGAGTTTTGTTGTTGATACGATGTGGATTGTTTTACATATTTCTAAATAAGTATATTTCCATGATTTATGTGATTTATGATTGTTCCATTTAAAAGTTTAGCCCACCTAGTTTTCAAGTAAAGCTTTGCATGATTTATGAAGATGATTAGGCATTAAAGTTAAGTTTTAAAGTAATGATTTTCCAAAGATATAAGCATGTGGACAATTACCTTAAAGTTGTTTAAGAAAGGTCCCAAGATGAAAGGACAATACTCAGTTGGTGGTTCCTAAAGTTCGAGCTACTCCTGTGATTGTTACTTATGATTCTAAGTTATATTTTAAAGATTCTATGGGATGACTTAGCATTGAGTGGACTTGAGATTGGGTTTCATCTTGTTAGTTGAGGCATGACCTATAAAAGCTAAATCTCAAAGTCCCTAACTATCTGCCACCATAGGAGCCCTTGTAGGCTAGGTTAGTGGATCTACTTAGGCTATTTATGTTATAAAGATGCATGCAAAGTTGATGGAATTCCACCCGACAATTGTTCTCTCCATGACAATGTAGGGGGTTATGTTGGATTCCATGTAGTAGCTCTCATGGTCTTATATGTCGGTTAAGGTCTTCTCCCACAAGTTCATGATCCTATGATATGTTTTCATTTCATGTGATTTCTCATGCATTGGCTCTTATCCATATTGAGCTATATTCCTTTTTCATGCTTGAGCTCACTTTATAGACCCTTTCATCTCCTACGTACTTATACGTTATATTTACGAATGGTGGCATTATAATTTCATACATGCATTGCATCTCACATACTTAGTAAATTTCAATGTACTAATGCATATTTTGCCTGCATGATTTAACCATGTAGGGACAGACACTCCTCCACCGGCTGGTGGCTAGTATTCAACATTCAAGACTAGCACTTTTATTTGTGATGAGCCCTTAGTTGGGGGACTCTATCATTTCCTTCTAGCTCATGTTTTTTTTGTATTTTCGAGACGATGTATTTATGGACCTTTTGAGGCATTTACTTTCTATGTTGCATAATTAAGGAGTCTTTTTCTATTGATGGAAACCAACCATACCGGTTTCTTCCGCTTATGTATAGTTTGTATGCTTATAGACAAAGTATGTTAGTTATCATGTGGCTTTATTGCTTTAAAAAGGCCCATAGTCCTTTTCCCCTCATTTTCCACAAATGTTTTAATTGAATGGCTATGAATGCTTAAGATGGCTTGGGTGAGGTACCTTCGGGTATCTCATTCGCCATGTGACGACTAGACCCCTAGTCGGGTCGTTACATTAACTGTTTCCTTTTATCTTGAACACGAGCAATATTACCATAGACATTTAGCTAAGTGCATCGGCCATAACATTCGCCTTGCCAGGATGGTACAACACACTCATATCATAACCCTTTCGTAGCTTAAGCCTCCTTCTTTGTCTTAGGTTCAATTCATTTTGGTTAAAAACATATTGCAAGCTTTTGTGGTTGATGAATATATCAACACACACCCTATAAAAATAGTGACAACAAATTTTCAATGCAAATAGAACCATCGCTGGTTCTAGATCATGAGTTGCATAGTTTCATTCATGCACTTTTAATTTTTCTTGAGGCATATGTTATGACCTATCATGTTGCATTAATACACAACCCAAACCAATACGTGAGGTGTCACGATAAGTCACAAACCCATCCAAACCTTCCATAATGTCAAAATAAGAGTTGATGTAAGGTGATCTTTCAAAGTGTTGAAGGTCTTCTAATATCAAAAGAGACAATGGTCTAGGACAATTCTTCACCCTCTCCATTTTCTTTGGATTAACCATGATAGCATCAGTAGAAATCACATGACCAAGATATTGCTACCTTTCTTAACCAAAATTCGTATTTACTAAACTTTGAAAATAAGTGTCGATCCCTTAGATTTTGTAACATGATTCTCAAATGATCCATATGCGTTTTCTTATTTTGAGATCAAACTAATATGTCATCAATAAAAACCATTACAAACATATATAAGTACGACTTGAACACCCGATCCATTAAGTCCAGGAAGACCAAAGGAGAATTAGTCATCCCAAATGACACAATCAAAACCTCAAAATGGTCATACCTTATCCAAAATATCATCTTAGAAATGTCAAACTCCCTCATCCTCAATTGGTGATAAGTAGGACGGAGGTCAACTTTTGAAAATTAACTTGCCACTTGTATTTGATCAAATAAATCATCTGTCCTCTAAACAAGATATTTGATCTTTATGATAATCTTATCCAATTATCGGTAGGTTATACATATCCAAAGTAATCCATCCTTCTTTCTAACAAATCATACAGGAGCACCCCATGGTGAAATGCTTGATCTAAAGAAACCTTTCTCTAAAAAGTCTTTGAATTGTTCTTGTAACTCATTTATTTCTGTTAGGGCCATACGGACAGGAGGAATAGAGATAGGTTGGGTCTCTTTCGGAAAGAATTCCAGGCATGTCATCAAGAAACTCATTTACAATACGTAAGAGTAAAGGTTTTAGAATTAGTATCCCTAACCTACATTAGATGATGGATACACCCCTTAGAAATTTTTTCTGGGTTTTTTGACATGAGATGAATCATCCTTAAACATTAAATCACTACCCTTCCGCTCTAGGACTGACTTATTAAGGAATGAAGATTGACCTTATGGGTTCTACAATCAATGTATGTATAGAGCATGAAGCCAAGTAAAGTATGATATCAAAATTGGTCATGTCAAGTTCAATAAGATCATATGAGATTATTTTATGCAAGATCGACAAGGGATAACTTTTATATACTCACTTGGCTAGGACTGAATCACTAGCGAGAGTTTAAATCGAAAAGGGTTGTAACAACACTTTGGGACATATATCAAATCTTGTAACAAGTAAGGAATAACAAAAGAAAATTAGCACCGGGATCAAGCAAAGCATATATAATAAAGTAAAAAACCCGCAACATACCCATAACAACATTGGGAGACTCCTCAACATCTTGCCTAGCATAAAGTGCATAGAACCTATTATTGTGTTGGCCACAACTTTGTTGAGCTTGTACACCTTGAGTAGATTGGCCTTGAGAATGACCCTTTCTTCTCTTGTTTGGAATACTACGGTATTTTGAGATCTTATACCCCATCCTACCACATCCAGAACAAGAACTCAAACCAATCAAACATTTGCCTCTATGATTTTTCCCATATTCAGAAAATTTGAAGGAAGTAGATCCACGAGCATTAGCATCTCCTTGTGAAGAATCTTGGACTTGTTGAAAAGGTACATTACCACCACCATATTTAAATTGAGAAAATTCACCTTCAAATGAAGACCTCTTGGACTTTTTCATCTTCTTCTCCTTAAGCTTTTTGATGTCGCCCAAGATACACCTCCTTTTTGAAGGATAAAATGGTTGTTGTCAAGATATATAACCTAACCAAGGTTAGCGTCGAACCTACAAGGAATATGGTAGACTTAGAAGAATTTAAAGCAATTCGAGTGGATTAACCTACTTAGCTCCCGAGGGGGGGGGGTTGTAACAACTATGAAAAGTAATCCTAAACTAAGACAAGTGTGAAATTAGTATGAAGAGTAACTACGGTATTGTGTTCCCCACGATTCCCGAACTTGGTATTACCTGATAATCGCATTCCCTTCAAGTGTGTAGCATGCAGAACGGTAAGTTAAGTTTACCAAACATTTTGATCCAGGAGAGAGGTAAATTTCACTACATGATTTTATCCATCCCCGCAGTGTGACAATACTAACCCTTACCTATTGTTCCAGTACAACCTCCCTTTGGCCCAATTTGGTTGATTAGACGAGAAACATCAATCAAATCTTATTAATTAATCTCTTTTCCTATTCATTATTACCTTGACCCAGTCAGAAATACTAGGTGAGTTCTAACATTGGCCACTGTTAAAAAGCATTCAAACCAAAGAGAATTAATTGATACATGCATGCACACTTTTCAAGAATTACAAATTATCCAATTTTACCTTGTTAATTCTTCATGGTTCCCACAACCCGAGTTGTAGATTTAGATACTCATAATCAGTGTAGATGCAAGAATCATGCATTTGAATAACATAATGAGCACTTACACAATAGAATTAAGAACAATAAATCCAAGCTCTTCCCTAAGAATTACAAGATTGAATTAAAAGCACAAAATAATGTCTCACAAGTGTTTCACTCAAGCTCTCTACTATTCTCTACTATTCTGTAACGTTCCCTTTTGAAAAATAGCCTAAAAACCTATTTATAGTCTTTAAAATACAAAACCAAAATAAAATAGGAGAACTGGGTGGCAGGCTCTATGGCCACTTCTACGGGCCATATAATGTTTTACGACCTGTAGTGAGGGCTTTATGGATTTCATCTTCAATTCTGGGGTTGACTTTTACTACACCTATCTACGGGCTATATAAACTTCTATGGTCCGTAAGGGGTTTTTGTAAGCTAACTTTTCAACAACTCCCTACTTTTTGATCCT
Organism: Solanum rostratum; assembly: GCA_029948455.1. Lineage (NCBI taxonomy): Eukaryota > Viridiplantae > Streptophyta > Magnoliopsida > Solanales > Solanaceae > Solanum > Solanum rostratum. The sequence goes on along the minus strand of CM057047.1, from coordinate 51,789,740 downwards.
TAGGTCACGAAACCAAGTCTACAACTTATAAAAATCTTCTACGGTTCATCTGCACGTTCGTAGACTTAAATTTAGAAAATCACCTTGGAATTGTGTACGAAACCAGCTCTATGGGCCGTGGAATTTTCCACAGCTCGTAAAGGGTCTTGTGAAACCTCACTTTTTACAAAATATGCATACTTAGCTCAAAAATCAAGCGAACCTTGTAATCCTGCAAAACAAACCAAAAAACACATCAAATCTACTAATATCGCTTTAAGAACACATAAAATTCCAAGTTTTTAAGCATCAAATGAATTGTATTTTCATAGTACAGCAACACTCTCAACTTAAAATTGTTGTTTGTCCTCAAGCGATGGACTCAATCTACATAAGTAGTACAGTAACACACAGACCTCAATCTAATGCATACATAATATCAAACTTAAGCACAGATACCCATACCACTTTAAAAGCACATCAAATAGCTAAAAGGAAAACCAATACAAATCAAAATATGTGCAGTGCTACTATGACAAACAAGGCAATTATCAACAAGAAAGACCCATTGAGTTAGACCAAAGTCAACAATGCACTACACGTGCCCTCAAAGAAAGAGGTCTTATATCCCTCTCATGATGATATTTTCAGATTCAATGCTTGGGACTTTGCAAAATAACTCTCTCTCACAAAAGACATTCATATACCATGCTCTATATCATATGATTGCCTCTATACTTATGACTATGACCGTTGACTACTTCGACTAGGATCACTTTAGGATTTTATTGGCTTGTAACGTAGGCTCATGAGGCTTTGGTATGATGTTTTGGGAACATAGAGACTGAAGACCCTCCTTGACACAGTGTTTTTTCTACACTTAGGCCCTACCAACACTGTCACTTTTCACCTCATTCTCCCTTTTTTCTATTTGAAGCTTTTCTAGGTGTCTTTTCTTAATTTTCAGCTTTTTACCTTTTATTTTCATATCAATTTTCTTTTTGGCTTTTTGATTAGGAATCAACTCATTTTTCTTGAACCCAGAACAAATTTGTATCCCCTTTTTCATGTATCACTAGCTTTCCCCTTATTTTATATTTACCCTTACACCAGCCACCATCAACTTAGGCTTTTGGCCTGAGTCGAGGTGTACAATATCCAACCTAGGAACCAGGGCCACTTTTGGTAACCACCCTCAACTTAAGCATTTTGCCTCAATCAAGGTATGTTCAACGAAGGAACAGGGCCAATTTCAAGGTTTTACATCTAATAAGGCTAGGTAACTTAGGTTTTTACAAAGAAAAGGGTACATGTAAGGCTCAAACATTAGGATCAAGGGATATTTCACACATTTGGTTGGTTGTTTAGGCTAAGCGGACCATGATGAACAATAACCTAAGATCCTTTCCTAACCAACTAACCTATGGTCTAAGTCAGAGTAACAGGGTAAGTTCTGAATTGAACCACAATATATGAATTTAGCAAAGAAAGCTCACATTCACATGGCACTGATTATACTATCAACAAATACTCATAGATCATGATTTTTATTACAATTCATCCTCACTTATCAGAACAAGCACTGTCAATACAATCAAATATGTATGGTTGATATTAAGACTAACTAACAAAATTTTGGTGAGAATCATTTTTCACATAAAAACACAAAAAGCAAACATATGCCATAGATATTAGTACTACATGCTACTAATACTACCTACACATCCTAAAAAATTCGGTTCAATAGAAATTAAATATCCATGGAAAAAAGGAATAGGCGAGAAAACCCCTAGGATTCAAAATTTGGAATAGTTATAGGCCAAGATTACTCAGACTTTACCGAGGCCTATAACTGCCCACACCTCATCGAAAAGATTTGTATTGTCCTCAATGCACAAAAATGGAATATAAAGCACAGAGGTCAAAAAGAACATACCTAGGTGCCTAAGTGCTAGTCTTTGACTATGTCTAGCCACCCTCAACTTGCTTTGTGGCCTCCTCAGGACTAGGAGCATGACCGAAGGGGTCAACAACCCTCACCGTCTCTAGCTCTCGAGCCTGCCTCATCTCCTTATCCTGCCTCAATCATATCTTGGCAAGCGCAAGTCCCTGCTCCTCTGTCAACCTTTCCTGCAGCCTCACTAAGTCTAGATCATCATCAATACGAGGTCTCTTCCCGTGGAAAGTTTATGATGGATCCTTAAGAGCAAACAAGTCCACCACTAGTATTGGAGGCTCAATTGTGGGAATACTACCAGTGAGGCCAAAGATGCTATCATGTCGGCCCAGAGCTACTGGATCTCCTTCTGAAGGGCTGTCATATCTGCTGACGAGCTATGTTAAGGCTCTACTGGATCCACCTCTCATAAGAACTTATGCAAGCATCCATGAATGTGAGTTTGTCCTGGATAGTAGCGAACGTGAATGCCTACATGTGTCCCTCGAACTTTAAAATGGCCTGGTGGACCCAGGTGCTGAAGTAATTGAGTCAATTAGGACTCAGTGTGGGCCAGTCTCTGTACCATGTCCTAAATGGACGCCGCTGACACATAGACCATGCAAGTGGGTTTTGTCGGTGTAGGAACGACCCATGGGGAAGAAGTAGTAGTAGTGGGCCCCCTCTCCACATTAGTCTCAACCTGTGGGGTCCTCTTCTCAGTAGCAGTAGCAGCAGCAGCGGTGGTGGTGGATAGAGTCTCAGGTGGTGGCTCCACCATGAACATCTCTGGTATTTGTACGGGCTGGCGCTGTGCTCGTTGGAGAGCCACTGAATTATCCTTAGCCTTGATCAAGCTAGCATCAAAAGTCCTCTAGACCTCTATCAGTGATTCCAGGTAATATAGCATCTCCATCCATAACTCTATACAGCGTCTGTAGATCAAGCATGGGAAGGGGATGGAGGTAGACCTCTTCATGGCCGCTTCATGTATATGTTTCGCAATGAGGCTGGCCCAATCAATCTCATAGCTAACCAAGTTTCTCACAACCAAAATAACACAGTCTGGTGTTAAAGTATTATCGGCAAGAGTTGGCCGGATCCGTGATCTCAGAACAACCCACCAGAATTTTACAGGGAAGCTGAGTGAGGCCTTCACGATGGGCTCTGTTGAAGTGGTTATCCATGCATGGTCCGAGCCCTGCTCTGCAATCTATGCAGCAACCCATCTCATCAAGTCGGCCCTGCGGCTCTGGTCTCTCATTTGGGCCTTATCCCTGGCCTGCCCGTATCTACAGTCATACACTACTGTCGATTAGGGGCTGGGAACTCAGGCCCGAATAACATACGGCAGCGGTAGGCTCGGAGATTTCCACTTGCCATCCCCTCACTCTAATGTGTGTCAGCCTGGGCTGAGTGAGGGGCTTCTTCTACTTAGGAAGAGTGTTGGGTACTGTGGTGGCATAGGAAGCGTAGAACTCATGAACCATGGTTAGGGAGCACTTCCCTAGTGATTTGCCAGCCACTAGAGACCATATCTATTGATAATGTCCTGAAGGCCAGGGACATTGTCTAGTCTAGAAGTGATGATTCGGGGCTCCTAAAAAATAGAGCAAGCTAATTTGCCTCGCTTGTTTCGCTACATGCCATCTATGTATATAGCCCGCATACCCTCGACACACCACCAGCTTGATAGAGCGTCAAGAGGTGATGGTGATGCCTGAGGTGGTGTAGAAGAAGACTTTGTCTCTAACTCGTCGCCAGACTTTGACTCTTGACTCCTCTCTTGATGGATTCATCTGGATGGAGCTGCTATCGTTGTTGCCTCCCTCTTCAGACTGGGGAGAGCAAACTACAATAGCCTAGGTCTGGGCCTGCCCAAGTCTAGCGACAGCCTGTGTCTGTGGTCTCTCAACCTCTAGGTCAGGTCGGATGCTGAGCTCCTCAATCAAACCACTAACCTCGGGGGTGTCCTGATCCTCTGAGGGCTCGTCTCTTAGCCTTCGCTGCAAGGCTCAGATCTCATCATGTCTTGCCTTTGGGGCCATCATACCTGAAACATACACATTCCACGAATATGGTTAGCCCTACAAGTGAAGGAACAAAAAGGAAAAATACTTTTGGTTACATATGGGACTACAAAGGCACTTTTACGGGCCATAGTAAAAACTACGAGTTGTAGAAATCCCTTGTAAAAATAGTGTTCATAATTTTTATTTACTGGAATTGCACCGACGTGACAAGGTACAACTTGTAGAAGAATTTATGGGTCGTAGACTGAGTCATAGAAGTGTTCTAGTGTTTACATTTTTATAGATAGGGATCTACGAGACCTGTCCATGAGTTGTAGAATATTTTATGGTTCGTAGATGGTCTCATCTGATAGGCTCTTAGAAACTTCAAAATTTTCATACGAGGGGCAACTACGGCTCGTGAAAATTTTGCACGGGCTGTAGCAGACCCTCGTAGAGTGAAAACCCTAGAAGTTTGAGTTTCAAGCCTATCAAAATGGATCCCATATGACATTTTTTACAATTTATACAACATCGAAGCAATACAAAACACACCCCCACATGATATCAACAAACACCCAACACCTCACATGCAATTCTTTTCATACAACCCCATCGAATATCATTTTACATATCTTACCAATTTAACCGACCCCATTTGAATGAATGAACATCACATTGCACACATGTATTCACATATCAATTTTCAAGCACATAGATAATTTAATCCAAAAGACATGTGACAACATGGTTTTCATCTAAATCATTCAAACACATAGAAATGGTCACACACACAATTTTTCGGCTTTTAATCATATTCAAGTATTGGCAACATTATTAATCGTGATTCAATTTTAAGCACAAACAGTTACACAAATGGGTTCCTATCCATATTGTTCAGATCACCATACCCATAAAGTAACCTCAACTTAATCACAACAAGTTCGGTATTTAAAAGGATTTTTAGGGCCAAGAATTTACTGAATTAAGTGATAAAGATGTAAAAATTGGAGGAATCAAAGAGGGTCGAACCCTAGGTGATGCTGGAGGTTAATAGAAAATTTGCCGAAAAATGGGTGGTGGCCGACCGTCGGTGGTTGGAAAAAAGGGCAGGGGTGCCAGGTGCTTTATGTAGTTTTGGGGAAGAATGGGGTCAAAATAATTTGACCCCTTTTATTCATAGGTTGACCAGGTCAACCAAAATTAATGGACCTGGGATCTACGAAACTCCGATTACGTGCCATAGATAATTTTATGGCACGTTGATCCTGGTTTCGTGAAATGCCCAAATCCTAATTTTGGGGACTGAATTTCACAAACCAGTCTATGAGCCATAGAATTGAATACAACTCGTAGTGTTGATCGTCGAAACCTCCACAATTAGCCGAAAATAGAAGAACTTACCCGGGCTCAACAAGCCCCATTCACGGCTCATAGTTTTATCTAAGGGTTGTAAAGTTGGCTCGTGCACTAGAGTGTAGAACATTTTGCTCACTAGAACTTTTCTACGAGACAGTGTATGGGTCGTAGTTTTACATATGGCCCGTAAAACCAGTCATAGAGACACTTCTTGATGCCTTTTCAGCGAAGGATGGCTAACTTAGTCATGTTCCTGCACATTCTTCAAAGAACACATTGTTACCCTAAATGCAACTAGTCCAATGTCCACAAAGTACAACCAAAATGCAAAAAATTAAACTACCTACAAGTTCAAAAGCTAAAAACAAAACAAAACTACAACTATTACTTAAAATATCTTAGGTTGCCTCTCAAGTAGTGCCTGATTTATGCGACACGACTTAGACAACTTGGTTACTCAAACTTCACCAAGTGCCCAAACATCCTTCTTCGAGTCGTCTGGGCTCTTCACTGTCTGACAAATGTTGAAGAGAACTTCTTCGTCATTCAATCTAAACTTGAGTTGGCCAGCTTCCATATCCGCTAGTGCTCAACCAGTGGCTAAGAAGGGCCTTCCTAAGGTAATTGGGACTTCAAAGTTGACTTTGCAATCTTGGATTACAAAGTCTGTGGGGAATATGATTTTCCAACTTTGATGAGTACGTCATAAAATATCCCCACATGCTTCTTCACTGAGTGGACAACCATCAACAATCGCATGCTTACCGGAGTAGGGGCTCCCAGTCCTAGCTTTTTGAAGACCACAAAGGGCATCATATTTATGTTGGCACTAAGATCGCACAATGCCTTTGCGAACTCCTCATCTCCAATAGTGCAGGGTATAGTAAATCCGTTGGGATCTTCACACTTTTGCATCAAGGACCTTATAGCAATTGCATTGCAATGTTGAAGCTCTTGGGATAGCTCCTGACTCACAGTTAGCTTCTTTGTAACCTCATAAACTTCGCATACTCTGGGATCTTCTTCAATGTAAATGAGATAAATGTTGATGGAGAGTTGTTTCAGCATGGACAGAAAGTGCTTAAACTTACCCTCCTCCTCCTTCTTTTGGATTCTTTGAGGGAAGGAGGGAGGAGGTCTAGGAATGGGCTTCAGCTTCTGTGGCACCTCTACAGTATCACTCACCCTATCCTTAGTACAATCATCTTCGATGTCATCATCTTTGGCCTCAACTGTCTCCTCTCGAATATCATCATTATCAACCGGCATAGGAGGATCAATGGTACTCTTGCCACCACGAGTAGTCACCGCCATACATTTCCTCTCATTGTTTAGATTCTGCATTGTGTTGCTAGGAAATGTACCTCTCTGTCGCTAGTTGAGTTGATTTGACACTTGACCAAATTGTTGCTCCATTTGTTTGATAGCAACAAAATGAGATTCAATCTTCTGATTAATGCTGGAGATATCACACTTCATCCCCCTTAAGGTCTCATCCTGTGTGTCTGCCTTCTTCAACAGTTGGTCAAACATCTCTTCAACTCTAGAACTACTAGCACCGGTGTTGTCTCTCAATCCCGGCCCCTGTTTCTGTTGTAGTATCCTCCATGATTGTTGTCTCTAAAGGCACCATCTCTGTTATAGTTTCGACCTTGGCACCAATGATCCTGATTGGACCCTTGGGCATTGGTCCGGAAACCCCCTTGTTTGATCAGCAATGAAGCAAGTATCCTCCAAATAGTGAGGCTCCTCATACATGGGTGCTTGCTAATGGCTGATGAACCACTGAATTAACTCATTCCTGATTCTGCTTCATCATCACCTCCATGTTGGTCCTGATCCGAGCAAGATCTTGTGTTATCTCCTCATTTATTTTAGGTTGCTCCAAACTAATACTTGCAGCATATGAACTCTTAGTAAAGGACTTGTCTCTCGGCCCCCCTGAACGATTCATCTTGACCACCTTTTCTAGCTTCTCTGCAACCCTTGAAAATGGTTGACCTAGAAATATGTCACCCATTGTCACGCCCCGAGAGGATACCCTAGGTGTGGCTAACACTTAAAGACTATTGCTAGCCTCCGAGTGAACCACTTGGCCATATCGTCATATCCTACTCAACAATGGAAGAATACTCATGTAAAAACATTTAAGGAAATATAAAAATATTATAAAATAGTCTCAAAATATTAGATCAAGTTTAGCAAAAGAAGTACTCAAAAATACTCTACTCAAGGTCTATGAAGCCTCAACTCTAAATGTCTAGATGGTAACATGACAAGCCATGGCTACCCAACTCAAAAAAAAATACAGTAACTGATAAAATAAAGAAAGGCTCCTCTGAATAGCATGGAGGGCTCACCAAATCTCTGGAACTCGGGAACTCTGAACCTCAACGGTGTGCCTGCTAAAGTTCTGTATCTCCAGTATCTGCATCATGAAAGATGCAACACCAAGGGGCGTCAGTATGTGGAATATAGGGTATGTAAAATGGCTCAAGCAACAGACAAGGCTCAGGCTCAATCAACCAACTTGACTCAATACTCAACTCTTCATCTCATAATTCAACTCAAGTAACATGATGCAAATTTAAAGTTTTGAAAATCATGCTTTGGAAATAGTCTCAGTGTTTAGTTTAACGCAACTCAGTTCAAAATTAATGATATGCTCAACTCAAGTGTTGCTTGGAAGTTTCTAATACCGACATAACTCTCCACCCCACCATGAGTTTTGGTGGTGTACAATGATGTCGATGTCATTGCCACACACATCCTAAACATTCCAAGAAATAGGACGTCAGCCTCTAACTCTCTCTCTCTCTCTCTCTCAGATCCTAAGAGAGTGTTCCTTAGATGGGAACATGGGCCACCAGAATTATCCTGTGTGACCATCCTATGCTAGAAACGTAGTTCTGGGGTGACTCTTCTCACCCACTCGGTGCTCAATACTCCTTCCAAGACTAAAGTATGCTCATCAACTCAAACTCATCCCAATCAACTCAACATCAAATTTCACAATTTAACTCCATAACTCAAAATGGGAACTCAAAGCAATACAACTTAGGACTCAATTCACATAATGCAAGACTCTTATGAATTATGGCCAAGTGACATCATATCATCCATGCTCAGCACGTAAGACGTCACAGATATTCAACACATGCATATATGAAACAACAAACATACTTTTTAGGTTCAACTTACTTGGTTTAGAAAGTTAGGTTCATAATTTCAATTTAGTAAGCAAAGCAAATACTAAGTTTCGGGTTAAAGTATCAAGCATTTGAAATACATTCATATTTCTTGGTAATAATGATGCAACTCATAATTTAACTCAAATATATTCATGAAACTCAGACATGTACAAGAATTTGGGACTTAAGATTCACTGGATTGAGAATACGCAATTAATACTCATAATCATATCTCAAGTAGAAGAAGGGGTACGTGGATAAACATAATCCAATGTTGTAGTAGCCTTACATAGCTGGAATTGAAGAACAACTCAACCTTTACTTCAAGAACCCTCTTTTCTTCTCTTCTTCTCTCAATAGTTCAAATTTAGTCTTTGTGCATTTGGAAGATTTAGAATGGGGTTCGGGAAACCTTTTTTTAAAACTAAAAATGACTTAATTAATCATGGTTTACATTTATGAGGGATTGATTTATCATGGTTTAGGCATGCTCCTATACAAATTTTTCCTAAAAATTTTTGAATAAGTTTTTCCCCTCCTGTTGAAAGAAATTAAAAGAATATAATTCAAGGTCCGCCCCAGGCGCGTCGCGATCCTGACGCATACAAACATTATTTCGGTTTTCGGATCAAAAAATTATTTTTTGATTCGATTGCTCTAAAAATCGACCAATACCTTTTTCTCACTCAACTTTTCATTCTGGTTGCAAATGCAGTCTCAAATTCACCATCTGAACATGGGAAGATGTGTTATATACACGTCTCTCCTCTAGGGGTATTTTGGTAATTTTATCGAGCATTACATTATCCCACTTGGGATCATTCGTCCTCAAATGATAAGTAGAGGTGGGTGTGAAAGCATGAATAGATTCAGAACTCATCTCAATACTCACTCAACAACTCAAACTCTCAACTCCTCATAAACTCTACTCAGACTCAAGAATTAACACGTCAACTCCAGAATAGAAACATCAATTAAGTCAAGGATAGGAACATTACCTTCAACATTTTCCTCATTAGGCATTATAAAGGTGTGGGTATTTGGCTCTCATATCCTCCTCAGCTTCCCACGTGGCTTCCTCAATGAATTGATTCCTCCACAGGACTTTGACTGACGCGATCTCCTTGGTTCTGAACTTGCGAACCTGACGATCAAGGATTTGGACTGGAATCTCCTCATAGGACAAGCTATTCTTTACTACAATGCTCTCAATGGAGATCACCAGGGCAGGATATCCCAAGCACTCTTTAGGATCGAGATGTGGAACACCAGATTAATTCTGTCTAACTAAGAAGGCAACTCTAATTCATACGCAACCTTCCTAATGCTCCTCACAATCTGATAGGGACCAATATAGCGAGGACTCAATTTCCCCTTCTTCCTAAACCTCATGACACCCTACATGGATGACACTTTTAAGTACACCCAATCACTTTCCTCAAACCCTAAGTCTCTTCTACTCACATCGGTGTAAGACTTTTGGCGCTTCTGTGCAATTTTTAACCTCTCTTTGATGACCTTTACCATCTCCATCGATTGGTACATAAGATCATGTCCAATCAACTCAGCTTCCCCTACCTCAAACTACCCAATAAGTGATCTACATCTCCTTCCATACAAGGCCTCATAGGGGGCCATTTGAATGCTTGGATGATAATTATTATTATATGCAAATTCAATCAATGGTAGATGGCCATCCTAATTTCCTTTGAAGTCAAAGACACAGGCTCTCAACATATCTTCTAATGTTTGAATGGTACACTCTGCCTGGCCATCTATCTATGGATGAAAGGTTGTACTCAGATTTACCTTTGTACCCAATCCCTTCTGGAAGGATCTCCAAAATTGGGAGGTGAATTGAGCTTTTCTATCTGAGATGATAGACAAGGGAACCTCACAATATCTTGGATGTAAAACTTGGCATACTCCTCCGCAATATTAGTCGTCTTGACTACCAAGAAGTGAGATGATTTAGCCATCCTGTCCACAATCACCTATATTGAATCATGTTGCCTTCGGAACCTCGGTAGGCCGAGAATGAAGTCTATGTCGATCATATCCTATTTCCATTCTAGAATCTCAAAGTTCTGTGCCAATCTGTATGGCCTTTGATGCTTAACTTTGACTTTCTGACAATTCAGACACTTAGAAACAAACTCAACGATATCCCTCTTCATTCCACTCCACCAATAGACTTTCTCAAGTCATGGTACATCTTGGTAGAGCTAGGATGAATGGAATACCTAGAGCTATGAGCTTCAGTCATGATTCTCTCTTGAATACCATCAACATCTGGAACACATAACCTACTCTAGTATCTCAACGACCAATCTCCCTTTTTGGAGAAGACCATCACGTTCTATTTGTGGACAGCCTCCTTCAATTGGAGTATGAAAGAATCTCGATCTTGCTTCTCATTTACCTCTGCCACTAGAGATGATGCATACCTGCTCTGAACATTGACTTCTCCCTCGTTATTCTCCTCGAATTGAACTCCTAATCAAGCCAATCTATGCACTTCCTTCACTAATTCTTTCTTTCCTTCCTCAACATGGGTCGTGCTACCTATTGACAACCTGCTAAGAGCGTCAGCAACAATGTTAGCTTTACCTGGGTGGTAGAGGATGCTCATGTCATAATCCTTGGGCAATTCCAACCATCTCCTCTATTTCAAGTTGAGCTCTCTCTGACAAAAGACATATTGCAAGCTCTTTTGGCCAGTGAACACATCCACATGCACTCCATACAAGTAGTGGCGCCAGATTTTAAGTGAAAAAACTACCGCCACCAACTCAAGATCATGGGTCAGATAGTTTGTCTCATGGACCTTAACTTGCCTGGAAGCATAGACTATCACCTTCCCCATCTGCATCAACATACAACCCAACCTAACTCTTGATTCATCACAATATATTACACAATCCTCCGTCCCATCGGGCAAAGTCAAAACAGGTGCAGTAGTTAATCTAGTCTTTAACTCTTGGAAGCTCTTCTCACATTCCTCAGACCACTGAAACTTAATCTTTTTTGAGTCAATTTGGTCAATGGTACGGTTAGGGAAGAAACTTCATCAACAAATCTGAGGTAGTAGCCTGTCAGCCCCAAGAAACTTCTTATGTTAGTTGGAGACGTCGGCCTAGGCCAGTTCTTAACCGCTTCAATCTTCTGGGCATCAACTCGAATACCATCACCTGAGACAACATGGCCTGGGAAGGCCACTAACTTGATCCAAAACTCATATTTCGAGAACTTTGCATACAACTCATGGTCCTTAAGAGTTTGAAGGACAACTCTGAGGTGATTGGAATGCTCTTCCTCACTTTTAGAATACACCAAAATTTCATCGATGAACATGATTACAAACATGTTAAGATATGGTTTGGACACTCTATTCATCAAGTCCCCGAAGGTTACAGGTGCATTCATCAACCCAAAGGACATGACCAAAAACCTAAAGTGGCCATATCTCGTCCTAAAGGCTGTCTTTGAATGTCACATTCCCTCACTTTCAACCGATGGTAGCCAGATCTCAGGTCTATCTTTGAAAAACAAGAGGTGCCCTAGAGTTGGTCAAACAGATCATCTATCCTTGGGAGAGGATATTTATTCTTGATCATGACCTTGTTCAGTTGTCTATAATCTATACACATTCTGAGAGACTCATCTTTCTTTCGCACGAATCGGACTGGAGCACCCCCAGGAGAAACACTCGGCCTAATAAAGCCCTTGTCTAACAAGTCCCTCAACTTTTTTTTCAACTTAGCGGGGGCCATTCTGTATGGAGTAATAAAATAGGTTGGGTGTCAGGAAGAACATCAATTCCGAAGTGGATCTCTCTATCAGGAGGGACTCTGAGCAGATCCTCTAGAAATACGTTAGGGAACTCACTCATAATCAGGAGTGACTCAAGAGTAGGCAGCTCAACATCATTAGACTTGACTTGCACGAGATGGTAGATGCACCCCCTTAGAGATTAACTTTCTACCATTAAGGAAAGAAATAAACTTGCCCTTAGGTGTGACAAAATCTCCCTTCCATTCTGTAACAGGCTAATTTGGAAACTAAAATTTAATGGTTCGGGTTCGGGTTCTGCAGTCAACAGAGGCATAGCAGGCGTGAAGCCAGTCGATACAAAGGATTACATCGAAGTCAATCATCTCTAACTCAACCAAATCAGCGAGAGTATCCCTATGGTAGATAAACACTACGCAATCCCTTTAGACTCTCTTGGCGATGATAGACTCACCAACAAGAGTAAAAATAGGGAAAGGCTTAAGTAAACACTCAAGAGAATTCTGAAATTTTCTTGCCACATATGGCGTCACAAAGGACACTCTTGCCCCTGGATCAAGCAAAGCATAACAATCAAAGGTAAAGACTTGAAGCATACCTGTCACGACATCTAGTGCAACCTCTTGGTCTTGTCGATTCCCCATTGCATATAGACGGTTCATTTCTCTGCTTGTCCCTGGTGTAGCACCTTTCTGGTTACCCTTGGGTGGTGGCATTGTTGTAGAAGACTGCACCTTATTACCCCAAAGTGGACATTCTATCAGGAAGTGACCTATCTGGTCACACTAGTAGTAACCATTTCCTCCTTCCTTGCATTCTCCTAAATGCATCCTACCACACTTCCCACAAGGGGGTTTCTCTCTCGAACCAAGGGTCACACTGGCCTGCGAACCCTATGCTCTAAGTTTGACTAACCTTGGGATCTTTGATCATAGCTGATATTTAGAGTTGGTGCACTGCCTGATGATAGTGCATACCCTGAATGCCTATTCTGAAAGTACGATCTATCTCTCTTATCTTGTTTGTGCTAGCTAGGCTCGTTCCCTTTGGACTTGGCTTTCTTACTCAAGTGCTCTTCTCTGTCTTTCTTCTTATCCTCCTCAGTTTGCTGGGCATATACCATGATTCTGGAGATATCCATGCTCGGGATTAATAATGCTACCTTGCACTCCCTCTTCACATGTTTACTGAACCCAGACACAAACTACCTCATCCTTGCCCTCATGTCCTAGACCATCTCTGGAGCATACCTGGACAGCTTAATGAACTTAAGGATGTAGTCTTTGACCATCAATCCCTCTTGCTTTAGGTTTAGGAACTTTTCAACCTTTGCCTCCCTTAACTCTTGGGGAAAGAAGTGGTCGAGGAAAGCACTCTAAAACTCACTCCACTCAACAGGCTCAGCATCCTCACCTCGACTATCTTCCCATTGGTTATATTAGGCATTCGCCACATCATTGAGCTGATAGGAGGCAAATTCAACTCCCTCAACCTCAGTCGCATGCATAGCCCTCAAACCTTGTGCATCTCATCGATGAAGTTTTGTGGGTCCTCCTCAACTTTTGACTCTGTGTAGACTGACGGGTTCATCCTCAAAAAGTCTCGGAGCCTAGTTGCAGCAGTGGGCTCTTGAGAGATAGAGCTAGGAGCTTTGGGACCTCAGTTGCTACTTTGGGAGGCCACTAGCTGGGTGAGTATCGTAGTGGCTCCTCTGAAGTCTGCTTCTGAGGTGGAGGCTCATAGAGCACGAGGTTCCTGTGGGACTACAATGGTCCTAGCAGGTCGACCCCGTCCTCTTGTCCCTATCTGAGTATGGACCTCTTGTGGAGGATTCTTAGTGTTTGGGGCTCGGGCATCTCGTTGGGTTGTTGTACGCTTAGGAGGCATGATTTGGAAATGCGTAACACATGAATTAGAAAAGAGTTTTATAGAGTCAAACTCTATCGCACGAAATCAAAATGAAAAAGAAGTGTAACCATTCCTAATGTCCTATAGCCTCCTCGTTATGAAATGTAGTGCATAACAAACCCATAAACAAGACTCTACTAGACATGGCTTCATAGACTCCCTAGGACACTAGAACTCTGTGCTCTGATATCAAGTTTGTCATGCCCCGGGAGGGTACCTTGGGCGTGGACGACACTCAAAGACTATTGCTAGCCTCAAAGCGAACCACTTGGCCTCATCGTCACATCCTACTCAACAGTGGAAGAATACTCATGTAAAAATATTAAAGGAAAGATAAAAATATCACAAAATAGTCTCAAAAGATTAGATCAAGTTTAGTAAAAGAAGTACTCAATAATACTCTCCTCTATGAAGCCTCTACTCTAAATGTCTAGATGGTACCATGACTAGTCATGGCTACCCAACTCAAAGAAAATAAAGTAATTGATAAAATAAAGAAAGGCTCCTCTGAATAGCAAGGAGGGCTCACCAAATCTCTAGAACTCGGGAACTCTGAACCTCGACAGTGCGTCTGCTGAAATTCTCAATCTCCTGTATCTGCATCATGAAACAATACAGCACCGAGTGGAGTCCGTACGTGGAATGTACAGTATGTAAAATGGCTTAAGCTACAACAAAGCTTAGGCTTGATTGACCAACTCGACTTAAGACTCAACTCCTCATCTCATAATTCAACTCAAGTAACATGATGAAAATTTAAAGTTTTGAAAATCATGCTTTAGAAATAGACTCAGTGTTTAGTTTAAGGCAACTCAGTTCAAAAATCATGATATGCTCAACTCAAGTGTTTCTTGAAAGTTTCTCTAACCGACAAAACTCTCCACCCCACCATGAGTTTTAGTGATGTACAACGATGCCGACGTTGTTGCGACACCCGTCCTAAACTTTCCAAGGTATATGCCATCAACCTCTAACTCTCTCTCGGATCCTAAGAGAGTGTTCCTCAGATGGGAACATAGGCCACCAGAATTATCATGTGCGACTATCCTACGCTGGCAACATAATTCTGGGGTGACTCCTCTCACCCAACTCGGTTCTCAATACTCCTTCCAAGACAAAAATATGCTTATCAACTCAAACTCGTCTCAATCAACTCAACATCAACTTTCTCAATTAACTCCATAACTCAAAATGGGAACTCAAAACAATGCAACTCAGGACTCAATTCACATCATGAAAAACTCTTATGAATTACGATCAATTGACATCATATCATTAATTCTCAGCACGTAAGACATCACAGATATTCAACACATGCATATATGAAACAATAAAAATACTTTTCAGGTTTAACTTACTTGATTTGGAAGGTTAGGTTCATAATTTCAATTTAGATGTAAAGAAAATATTAAGTTTAGGGTTATGGTATCAAGCATTCGAAATACATTCATATTTCTTGGTAATAATGATGCAACTCATAATTTAATTCAAATATATTCATGAAACTCAGATATGTACAAGAATTTGGGACTCAAGATTCACAGATTGAGAATACACAATTAATACTCATAATATTATCTCAAGTAGAAGCAACATGTGGATAAAAATAATACAACCCTTTAGGTAGCCTTACATACCTTGAATTGAAGAAAAACTCAACCTTAACCTCAAGAACCCTCGCTTCTTCTCTTCTTCTCTCAATAGCTCTAATCTAGTCTTTGTGTGTTTAGAGGCACTTTAGAATGGGGTTTAGGAAATTCTTTTTGGACTAAAAATGATTTAATTAATCATGGTTTATATTGATGGGGGTTAGAAAAAGTCTAGAATGCCCCTCACAGAAAACATTACACTACAAAATACCCAGTCTGTGTCGCGGACTGGGCGCGCTCTTATACATTTTTTTTCAAAAATTTTCCAAACGAGTGTTTTCCCTTCCGTCGAAAAAAATTTAAAAAATATAAGTCAAGGTCCGCGCCCAAGGCGCGTCGCGACCCTGAAACGTATAGACACTATTTCGATTCGATTGCTCTAAAAATCGACCAAGATCATTTTCTCACTCAATTTTTCATGTTGAGTGCAAATCCATTCTCGAATTTGTCATCTAAACATGAGAAGATGCGTTATGCGCATGTCTCTCCTCTAGGGGTATTTTGATAATTTTATCGAGCGTTACACCCATGATGGTATCAGCACATGCTTGGCTATTCTCGTCCAAGGCATGGTAGAAGATCTCCACCAAGGAATCATCAACAATTTTTGTGGTCAGGGACACTTCTCAAACACTTTGTGAACCGCTCCCATGTAATACTGATCGAGACCAGGAAGTTGCTCAAAGTTTTTGATCTGATCCTTCAACTTGAGCTTCTTAGATCTTGGGAAAAACCTCTCAAAAAAGGCCTTCTGCAACTCAACCCAAGTGGTGATCGAACTCTGCGGGAGCTCGAATAGACATAGCGTTGTATTTCCTATTAGAGATAATGGGAAGACACAAAGTCCCACAGCATCCATGGACAAATTCTGAGTTCTCGTTACACTCTTATAGACAAACACAATATTGTGTAGATGACTATGTGGATCCTCTGATGATAGGACCATGAACAACACACAATTCTGCAGCATCTGAAGCAACCTACTCAAATCATGAACTTTGTGTCATCCGATAGTGGCAGTAACATAATGGCACCATAACATCCATAGCCATAGGATTCAGCCGATATTGATTCTACTGAAAAGCTTCGGTGTTAAAGTCATGTGGTTATGGATCAATGTCCTCAAGAGAAGGTGGGTTGTTGTCATTTTCATTCTCATTCTGCTTCTAATTTAAAGCTGCATTCGTCATGTTATTTGTGTTATCTTGGGCCATCCTTCTCAATCTTCTCTGGATCTCTGGTCAAATGGAGTCAAGGGAATGCCTCGACTTTACGTGTTGGGCATATACTATACCTGCACGTCGAAATAGAACAAAAATAACAAAAAATGTAAAATAAAGGAAATAAGGATTAATTTCCGAACTACTCAAATTAAACAAGTCTAGTCGTATTCCCTGGAAACGGCGCCAAAATCTTGATGTCGAAGCTACACCTCTTTTTTTAAGGCAAAAGCGCTTGTTGTCAAGATATATAACCTAACCAAGGTTAGGGTTGAACCCACGGGGAATATGGTAGACTTAGAATAATTTAAAGCAATTCGGGTGGATTAATGTACTTATCTCCCTAAAAGGGGTGTTTTGTAACAACTACGAAAAGTAATCCTAAACTAAGACAGGTTGAAAATCAGTATGAAGAGTAATTAGGTTATTGTGTTCCCCATGGTTTCCTAACTTGGTATTACTAGATAATCGTATTCTTTTCCAGTGTGTAGCATGTACAACGGTAAATTAGGTTTACCAAACCCTTTGATCCAGGCAAGAGGTAAATTTCACTACGTGATTTGATCCATCCCCGTAGTGTAACATTACTAACTCTTACCTATTGTACTAGTACAACCTCCCTTTGCCCAGTTTGGTTGATTAGACAAGAAACATCAATCGAATCTTGTTAATTAATCTCTTTTCTTATTCATTACTACCTTGAACCAGTCAGTAATACTAAGTGAGTTCTAACGTTGGCCACCGTTAAAAAGCATTCATACAGAAGAGAATTAATTAATACATGCATGCACACTTTGAAAAAATTATGAATTATCTGGTTTTACCTTGTTAGTTCTTCATAGTTCCTACAACCCTAGTTGTCGATTTAGCTATTTATGATCAGTGTAGATGCAAAAATCATGAATTTAAATAACATAATTGAGCATTTACACAATGGAATTAAGAAAAATAAATCCAAGCTCTTCACCAAAAATTACAAGATTGAATTAAAGACACAAAATAAAGTTTCACAAGTGTTTCTTTAAGCTTTGTACTATTCTATACTTTTTTGTAATGTTCCCCCCCTCCCTCCCTCCCCCCCCCCCCCGAAAAAATAACCTAAAAAGCCTATTTATAGTCTTTAAAATACAAAACCAAAATGAAATAGGAGAACTGGATCAGCAGGCTCTACGGGCACTTCTACAGGCCGTATAATGTTTTATGGCCCGTAGTTGGTGCTTCGTGGATTTTATCATCAATTCTGGGGTTGACTTCTATGACACCTATCTACGGGCCGTACAAAGTTCTACGGCCCGTAAAGGGTTTCGTTTGCTAACTTTTCAACAACTCCCCACTTCCTGATCCTATGGGCATGACACCAAGTCTACAACTTGTAAAATCTTCTATGACTCATCTGCAAGTTCGTAGACTCAACTTCAGAAAATCACCCTTCACTAAAATTGTGTACGAAACCAACTCTACGGGCCGTGAAATTTTTCATGACTCGTAAAAGGTCTTATGAAACCTTACTTTCTGCATAATCTGCATACTTAGCCCAAAAATCAAACCAATCCTGTAATCCTGCAAAACAATTATAAAAAAACACATCAAATCTACTAACTTTGCTTTGAGACCATACAAAATTCCACATTTTTAAGCATCAAATATGTTGTATTTTGACAACACATCACTTTTCACCTTCTATTTATTTGGCAAATGTAATGGTCCTAGAAATGTACATCTCCTTAACAAACATTGCGATTCGACATTCTTTCACTACTAAGTTGGACACTTCCAAAATAAACTTAATCATTCAGGCCTAGGCGTTGGCAACTAGGAAGGAGCATACTTGGACAATTTTTTAAACATGAGGGCATACTCATTAACACTCATACCTCCTTGATTAAGGTTGATAAACTCTATTATCCTTGCCTCTCTCAATTTAAGTGGGAAAAAGCGATCAAGAAATTTGACGTTAAGAACCTCCTAACCTATGAGGACCCTCATCAACTCTTTTAGCCATCTGTCTTCCATTGATTCTACCACCCTTTGAGTTGGTAGGCCACCAACTCCTCCTTCTATTCTGATGGTATCCCTATAACAGCAAGCACCTTGTTCACTTCATCAGTAAAGTCTTACGGATCCTCGTCTATCACCCTAGAAGCCAGTTTATCCATATTTAAAGGATCCACTATAACTTGGTTCACTTGGTTTGTCATTGCTCGATCCAACATAGAGATGGTGGTCTGGATTCGACATTGATCACTTGATCAACTCGAGAATCAATAGGAACTTAAGGACTGGAGGATCTTGGACTTTATTGGCATTGTCCCCCTTTGCAATGGTGGTCTTATTGGAGGCATTTTCTAAAAATCACAAAAAATAATCATTAGAGATTAGAAGTTTTAACTACACTCTACTGCATGACATATATCATGAAAGAATGACTTTTAGGGTCATTAAAAAAATCTTGCAATTAAATAATTATTCATACTTAATTGAGTAAATAAATATTGGTTGAATCTTAATTCATGTAATTAAAAGAGAACTAACAAGACTCATAATGAGGACATGAATCCTAGATAAAATTTATAGAAATTCATATGAAAAATCATCAATTTCATGCAATTAGCATCAATTTATATTGGAATACATTTCTTTGGGTTCCATGGGTGAAAGGGAACCATGAATAAATATTCACATATCTTGGTGTGGAACCTAGAAGAAAACTTGGAGAAATTAACTTGGTCTTTAATGGAGGAGAAGAAGATGAAGAAGGAGGAGGAGGAGGAAGAAGGAGCAAGTCTTGGGAGGGTTTTCTATGGGAAGATTTTATAAATTAAAAATTAGGTGAGAAAGAAAGAGTTTGGGAGCTTATGGTACTTAATAGAATTGAATTTACTCTAATAAGATGTCCAAGTTTACTAATTAATGAGTAGGGAAAGAACAAAATGTGTTGAATAAAATTGAAATTGAACAGAAAGAAATACCAAGGTATGTGACACATAGAGGATCTACCACAGTTCATTTTTGTCCTAAATTTGGTCAGAGAAATTTTGAAGTATGCTAGACCATCTCCACGACACAGAGAGGTCGCGCATTCTTTTGGATAAGAAATTTTTTAAAACTTTTTTCTTCAAAATACTTGACTAAAAGTTTCACCCAAGCCACTTTTTACATGTTTTCACTTTTTCTTTCATATTTCAACCTTCAAACTTGCGGGATATTACACACAATGAAGATAGAGAAGCTTCATAAGATTTTAACTTGAGTAATTATAAATTTTACTTTATTTGTTAAAGCTTTTGAAAGTATAGAAGATATATCAGGGGAAATTGATCTTGTAGCACCCTTCTCACCAAATATATCATCAAACGTGTCAATATGTTTGCCTTTGAAATTCAGCTTTAAAAAACATGTCAATAAATTTGCCTTGTAATATGTTTCTTTCTCATGCTTAATCTTTGATGCTTTGATTTGAATTTTTTTATTGTGGTATTGTTAGTAGATTTAACTCTTTTTTTATCGGCATATTGAAGTCATTGAATCTTTCTGAATCGTATAAAAAAGCTATTTTTTTCAAAAGAAATAAATATTAGAGCTTTTAAAATATATTTCTGCTACTTTCAAGAAATACTTATATTTTTTCAAAAATATTGACCAAAGACTTACTTCTCAATAGATTGATTGAACAAATTATTAAAGTGAATATGAGGTGTTCTCTTTTTCTCTTTACATTTCTTGTCTACACCTTTCAATATTATTATTTAACAGCAATGAAGTACCAAAAAAAGAAAGGAATAAATAGCAATTAGGAAAAAGGTTGAAATAGTTCCTAAGGAAATTTTTAGCTGCCAACTCTTTGATTGGGTGCACACCGATAAATTCCTTCATCTATAATATAGTTCACAGATCACCTCAAAGGTATAAATCACAAAAAATAAGTTTGACGTAATAAACTTTGACTGAAAAAGTCATTGGTGAGAAGAACCAATTCTAAATTTATATATTTCCTTCGTTTTAAAAAAATAATTTATTTTTTTATTCATTTTTTGAAAAAAGATTTATTCTTTTATATAATTTTAATTTTAATTTTCACATAATGAATTTAAAATCAAATGATTAAAGAATATTTTGATATATTTAATATAATTTTAATTTAAAATTATAAAAAAAATTAAAAAAATATTATCAAAATAAATTAACTTTTTTTTTTTGGAGACGAATAGATTATATAACACTCATTCAACGAGGAATTCTCAACAATAAAAATTGTGTGAAATAATTAATAATGCACTTTTAGAGACCGACCATGTGCAAGTAATAGGGACTTAAATAAACGTGCGAACTTCTTTCCATTAGAAAAAAAAAATAAAAGGGGGACAAAAAAATAATAATCTCTATTTTATTTTATGTGATTTTTTTTGAGTGTCTAAAAAAGATTTTAATTAGAAATAATTTAATTGTAATTTTTTTTAATAAAATAAATGAAACGAGGAGTAATAATAATGGTGTAGTAGAAACGGAGAAGAGAGAATAGATTGCCGTCTATGAGCTGCTGTCCTTTTAATTTAATGCGCCACCAGAATTGACATTTCACTAATAAAAATCTGAGGGAAATAGCCACGCGGTTTAATTATTGCCACATATTTGCATGTACCTTTCTACTTTTTTTCTACCCTCTTATTTAACTTTTTCTTCTTCATTTTAGTTTCTCTACCAAGTATTCAAATTCTGTATTATATACTAAAAAAATAATTTTAAGAAAAAAATACTTAATATTAAAATAAAATATAAATAATATAATTATTTTTTAATATATTAAACATAACAAGTAAAAATACGCAATCTACTTTTAATAAAATAGTGCATAAATAAAAATTAACAAAAAAAAGTAGATATTTCAAAAAGAAAAAAAGTCTAAATTTGTTTTTGCACATGTGTTTAAAATGGAAAATAGAAATAGGAATAAAGAAGTAAAAGTTCACTTGAAAAAGTGATTAACTAATCATAACTATTTTTATGAACTTACCTCACTTCTTTTTTCGAAAATCATATAACTAAATACTACTTTAAATCATTAAAAAAAAAAAGGCAGATGTTGGAGCTACTTATCAAAACAGATATAACATCAAATAGATTGATTGAGAAGGGAGAAAACACAATAATTATGACAGTGAATAACTTGTTGGAATTGTCACAATACAAATTAATATCAAAATTAATAATATTAATAATGAAAATCTTCAAATGAAATATTCATATGTGAAATTAACAAAGTCTTTTACAGGTTTTAAATGCTCAATAAATATCATAATCTTTTTACAATATTGATCAAATCATTTCAACAATTTTGAAATACAAAAAATAAAAGAAAAGATTGAAAATGACACAAGCATGGGCTAATCATAATGATAAGATTTGATACTTTACAAATAATAATATGTAGATGGACTTCATTTTAGATGCAGAGAAACAAATCACATTGAATTGTTCTTTCAAAAACGGCACAAACATTATATCTCTATTTTAGTATACACTAAATACTCTTATAATGCCAAATTATGTCTGTGAGATAGTATTTATAACTTTCTGTAACCATAAATAATTCTTGACTAATCCAGAAAGATTTTAATATTGTCCTAAAAACATTTGAGGATCATTTTGTTTATCCTCAAAAAAAAATGAAGATTGCACCTTATGTATCAATTCTAGTGAATTATTAAAAGTTTTTTCACGTGGTGAATAGACATCGATAAATTTTATTTTTAAAATATTTGACAGAATAATAAAAAATCAAAGTTTGCAATCTCTGTAAAATGATATTATTTACTCTTGAGGAGTTTCTCTCACCAACAACCACCACTAATGAGCTAGTGATGATACAATCATTCCGTTGCAATTGTCACATCCATCCCATACTTTGTCAGAGTAAGGGACGACCACCTCAATGGATCCAAAATAAAAGTCCTCTTTTGGAACCAGTGACGAGCCGCCTGAATCAATGGCGCACTCCTATTTTATGCTGGCAACATAGTTTATGATGTTTGTGTTGCCTCTATTCTTATCCAAACGGTGCTCAATACTACTGTCAAAATTAATTTATTATGTTATGTACCTTAAGTGAGTAATTTACTCAAAAATCATCTCATTTAGTATCATTGGACTTTTAGTCAAAAGCTAAACTATTCTCGGCTCATCACACTTTTTTATTAAAATTAATATACTTTCAAGGTTACTCATGTATCGTCAAAACTTTTTAACTCGATGATCATGCTCATTTGAACTTAATAGAAGTGCACAGAATCAATTTTTAAAAAATACTTTGTTTAATGCATTAAAATCATCCTTGTTAACTCAAAAGAGATGCATAAGAAAATAAATTATTAACATCTCAACTAAGACTCATGTGAATGTATTCATGAATAATAATTTCAAGGATTCAAAATGTAAAAATAATAATAAACTTAAGACATAATTATATAGGAGTTAGTGGACGAAAGATTAACTCATTTGAAATTCAAAGAATTAGGTTAAAGCTCAACTCAAAAACTCTTTGACAAAGAAATTTAGATGTAGGGCGCATGAACGAACTCAATCCAATTTTATGAATAGCTTTACATACATGGAAGATTATTATTTTGATCTAAACTCGAAGACCTGGCAAAAACTCTTCAACCCTAGCTCTTTCTCCTCTTGGAACCTTGCTCTCAAATAACCTAAGTATTAATGAGAGTATCGGTTATATTAGGTACTAATAAGGAGCTTATTTTAGACCCAAAAAGTTAGAGTTTTAATTGGAAAAGAACGAAAAAATCTAAAATTATCCCTAATTAAAACTACCTTGGGACTGTTTACGAGTACATCTTCAAACCATAGAAATTTCTATGAATAGTAGAAGACTGGAAACTGGGTCTTCAACGCCTAGGTCTAAGATCAAGCTTTTATGGATATTAGGTCTTCTACGGGTTGTCCTGCATATCCATAGAAAAAATTCTCAAACTTGATTTTCAGGACTTGGAACCACAAAATTTTTCTATGGCTCATGGAATAATCTATGGGTCGTAGACTTAGCTTGTGAAAGAGGTCACTGACTCATATTGGGGTTGCGAAACTAGGAAGGCCACCTACAAACCACAGAAATATCTATAGTTTGTCCTCTTCATTCATTGAAAAAGGTACTGAGACTGGGTTCTTAGTACTTGCAAACCATGGGACCTTGATATTGTCCATAGAAAATTTTACGGATTGTAGGTTTGTCTTATAGAATTGCCGGAAATTGTCACTACACGAGGTTTATTCCATCAAATTTAGTCTATGGTTCATAAATTGTAATGACCTCTAAGGTCATTTTCATGTTTTTGTACAAAATTTATCATTTTATCTCCCCCCCCCCCCCCCAAGCTTGTTATAGTTATTAAGCAGTGTTGGGATGGGTGACACACTTCCAAGAGTGATTAAATGAGTTTTGTGCAAGTTTCCTCCTTTAAGAGATATGAGTTGAAAAGAGTTGACTTTAGTCGACATCCGAAGATTTGAGCATCAGCTAAAAATTCTAATAGTTCCTTCAGCTCCGGAAGGCCTATTTTGATCTAAGAGGAAGGTTGGTTCTAGTTTCGGGGTTTTCATTTTGAGTTTGTGCAAAAGGTCATTTTAGAAGTAAAATTTTAGTCAAAGTTTGACTTCGATCAACTTCTTGGGAAATGAGCTTGGATGAAAACTCCATTGGCGTGTTTAGCTCTGTAATGCCAAGTTTGATCTAGAACGACCTTTTGTTAGGATCTCAAGTATTCGGAGTGAGTTTTCGGCCTTAAGTCTTCTATAATTCAACTTTTGAAAATGGTCAACTTCAGTCAACATTTCAAGCAAACGCGCTTGGATGCAAATTCTATCTCCGCAGTTGGCTTAGAATATCGAGTTTGGTCTAGAGTGATCTTTGGTTTGAAATTTCAAGGCATCCAAAATGAGTTTGTAGTCATTTTTTGTATTTTAAGAGTCGAATTCTTGAAAATGTTGACTTTGGTCAACATTTCATCGAAACGACCTTTGTTCGAAAACTAATTGGTTCCATTGAGTCTAGAACGTCATTTTCAGTTAGATAGCACAATTCGTTTGTGTCAGCGGGGTCCCGAATGAATTTCGGACTCCCATCGGAAGAAAATCCTCCTTTTCCAAAAATCTGCACCAGTTGACTGTTGTGCATGTGACCCTACTTCTCTACATTCGTGGGCCTTGAGCAGCATTCATGAAGGGTCTAGTCCCCAGACCCTCGCATTCATTGAAGGGCCTCTGCGATCGCGAAGTGTAGCTGGTTAATACCTCGCGTTTGTAGGCCCTCTTGTGGTGATCCCGAAAGATTGACCAAGCGGACTATGTTCGTGGTGGGTATCTCTACATTCACGGAGGGTGAGGACCGGCCACACAATCGCAGAATTTTGCATCTGTGAAGGCCATTTTTGGCCATCTTTAGTGGACTAAAAAGCCCATTTTCAGCAGCCAAGTTTCATTTCGAGACTTGACATTTTTAAGATTTTTTCTGAGGCAAAATATTTGATGTATATACTAGTATACATAAAGTATACATTATGTGTATACGCAACAATACATGAACAACATAAAGGGCTAAAAGCCCAAGGCAGCAGCAGGATTTGGAGTAGCTTGGCAGACCCAATTATTTTAGAATGGGCAGGTGGAAGATTGGGCCTGCCAAGCCCAATCTTTACTTTAGTTCATTTGTTTACGTTTATTACATTATTTGTGATATTTATTGTTTTTGACTCTAACATTATATTATTTTCTTTTTTAATCTAATTAAATTTCCTCAAGAGTCAAATCATTTATGTTAATTCTTTTTAATGTCTTTTGAATATTTTGGTGTTAAAGTTCTTTTAGAAAATTAGACTTTGTGAAATTCCTTCAAAATGGTCCAAGTATCTTCCCCTGAAAATTTTTCACATTTTCCTCTTTTTGCACTTAGCCTTTAGTAGTAACTCAAAACTCTCAAATTTTGTTAAGTTGTCAAAATTAGACAGAATTTTGGTTAGTTCTTAAAGTCTTTTAGAAACTTTTTTTTGCCTTAGATTTTGTACAAAGTCTTTTAATCAATTTTTCAAAGTTAGTCCAAAAATTTCTAATCGTCGGATAACCGCGTATTAGCGGCCATTTCAAGTGCGTAAAACCTTCTTGAAATGAAAATATGAACCTAGACTCTTTCTTTGGATTCTTAAAAAGATCTTTTCTGTTTAAGTCTTTTTAAAATGATTTTAATGGTTTTCTTGTTTTTTCCTTTAAAAATTAAGTGACGACTCCGAATTTTCGAGAATTTGATTTGTACTTAAATTAATTAAGTAATAAATCAAATTTTTCGAAAACAAGTCATTTTTCCCAATTAACAAAAGGTATTGATTAACAATAATTAACAATTCACATCCTTAAAAGACATTAAAAAAAATTCAAAGAATTTATCACCTAAATTAGGATAGAGGATATAACACAGTTTATTTGAAAATTATGTAACAATATTATAAATCATACTAATTATTATCAACTTAAAATATATACATGACATATTTATAATTTGATTGATTCTCGATATTCTATACATGTCAAATATAAATTGGGACAGGAAAATAACATATGTTATTTGAAAATGGCATAAAAAGTACTATAAATCACAATAATTAAGAGTTTAAAATTTTTAAAATCATATAAAATTTGGTTGCCCGTCAGTATTCCATCGGTGCTACATACATAAAGACAACAAAAGTAAAATATATTATTTAAAAATTACGTAAAAGGCACCATAGATCACAATAACTAATAAATTTAAAACATCTGAAAATCAATTAAAATTTTGATTAACTCTTCAAATTCTAGGTGAGATACATAAATTAACATAAAAATAATATAAATTGCGGCAGTGCTACCACATGCTCTTATAGCTAGTATTACTATATAAGTAAGGAAGTAAGCACCATCACTCCGTCAATGTGTGTTTCCTGTAATTAATATTAAATTGAGGGTTATTTTTTTCATTTAATGATTATATTTTATTATTTATTTTATTTTAATGAAAAAGAAAATAAACATACACGTCTCTACGTCTCTACATGTGCTTTCTTATAATTAATGTTGCATTGAGGGTTATTTTTGTCATTTAATAATTTTTTCTTTATTATTATATTTATTTATTTTAATAAATCGAGACAAGTTTATTATTTTCATTCAATACAACTTTTATTATTAAATAACTATACAAAATAATAATAGTCTGTATTAAAATTTTAAAATATATTTGACAAATATAATTCAAAAAAATATATTCCTAATAAAAATAATTTGACTTGTAAAAATAAATAGTAAACAGTTTTTGATTGAGAAAAATAAAATCAATTGACTGAAAAAATATAAATAATAATTATGTCAAACAACTTTAGAAATTAGTTCTATAAAATATTTATAACAAAATTATAAAAAAAAAATTATCTTTCCCGGTATGTTTAGAAGAAAAAGTAAATTGGTAAAGAAAACAAAAAGAAGAATAAAGAATTAAAAAAGATATGAAGCTATTAAATGCTTTGTAGAACTCAAAAAGTCTTATAATAAATATTTCATAAGAGTTAATAACTTTGTTTTTATTTAAAAAAAAATAACTTTATTTTGAAAAAACATGGCTATTGTAGTCTTTTTCATGTTTGTGGCCATTTTTGGGCCAAATCTTTGTGCCGAATAACATTTCCCATTTTTATCTACCATCAATCCATTATTTATATCATTCAAGTCTGGAATTAGTCATTAAGATCATGTTCATTCTCAGTAATATACTGTTAATAAGGAAAAATTATTAAATCAGTATGAAAGTAATATATATGTCAATAATATATTTTAGATGTAATATTACATTAGAAATAATTAAAATATTAAAGACTTAATTAATGATCTTATATAATATAAATAATATTAAATTACATATTTACGTGAAAAAATAAAATTTAATTCAAAATAAAAGTATTATATTTATCAATAATATATTTTTAAATGTTATATTATATTAAAATAATTAATGATATTAAAATAATCAAAAAGGGAAATTAGAGAGGATGTTTTGGAGAGGTACTATTCACGTGTCTATAAATAAATGGAGAATAAGAGTGTAGTTGGAGAGCCTACTTTCTATTTTACTCTCCAAATATAGAGAATAAAGAGTAAAATAGAGTGCAGTTGAAGATGAGATATTGCAAGTTCACCCAATTACAACCCCACCCCTCCCCTTCCTTGACCATCCACTCCCCATTATATCCCATGTTTTCAGGGCCGATCTAGAAGGAGAGGAAGGGTTTCCGTCGATGAAAATCACCCTATTTATCTAGAATAAGTTTATAGTATTTAAGTAGATATAGTAATTTTGAGAAACAAAAGATAGCTCAATGGTATAGGGCCTTCCAAATGCCCATTAGGTCGTGGTTTCACTAAAAAGAAAGTGTTGGATTAGTAGAATTAGGAACTTATAATCCCAAAATTCAAACTTTTTGTACATACTACTCTCTTCCTGCAATTGTCTTATTTCACACCTATATATTTTTATTGACTGAAAATTCTAGATTCATAGTTGGATATTTTGTTAGATTACATATAAATATTTTTAGAATTTTTTTCTTATTTATTTACTGACACTGGAAATAAGTAAAAAATCATTTATTTTATTAAAAAAAATATTTTTCGTGAAAAATATTTTCCTCTATTCCAAAAACATCCATAGTCTATAATTTCTTCGAATATATATATATATATATATATATATATGTGGCTTACCAAAATCAATTGAAAAAAGATACGTTATTTTAGACTTGATGTAATGTCTTCCCTTTTACATCATTCGGCTATTATTGAGTAAGAATTGACTTCTAGTAAGCTATAATTGAACACAAATAGAATCCACATCATTACATCACTCAATGCAATTGCAATTTTTTTCCGGGAACTTACCTATATATTTCATATTTTAAAAATATTTATTATTTATAGTAATATAGATTTAATGTATATATATAATTCACTTTTAATATATAATGCAAATCTTTTTATCAAAATATAAGTTTAATATATTTTAAGACACTTATAATATATCTTTATAATTTTAATACATCTTTTATACATAGTGTAATTTATTTTTCTTACATGCATCATTCATTTTTTATATATAGTGTAATTGTTTTATCAAAATAATCATAAGACATTTTATTACATTTATAATACACATATATTGCATATATAATTCACTTTTAATACATAACATAGTTTCTATAAATGGTAAATATTTTTCAAATATGAAATATCCAGGTAATAAATAAAAAATAATAAATATTTTATAAAAAGGAATTCAAAAAGAGGAATTTTCATAAACATCAATCTAGTGAAACATAATAGGCTAAAATAGCTAATGTTTCTAAAATTACATTTTCTAACTTTGGTCATGCCAAAGGAAATGTATAAAGCCGTTTTTTTGTAATGTATAAAACCAAAATTTTTAACTCGTTGTTCATTAAAGTAGAGACTTTTCAGCTATTAATTAGGGAAACGGTTCCATAAATAAAGGAAGTCAATAACAAATAGAATTCCTTTTCCTAATTGAACTCATTCGTCCCCAAAATAAGAGGGGGGGGGGGGGTCCCATTGTCAATAAAAAATAGATTTTTTTTTCTAATGTGACTCTTTTGTCCAAAAAAAGAAAATAGTTCCATCGTAGTTTCTTGCAGAATAATTGAGAAACGGAAAACATAATTATTTTCTGTGTTTTTAGGAAAAAATTACTGGTGAAATTTGTTTTGCTTTACTTTTTTTAATTTAATTTTTTGTTTTGTATGTGACATGCGTATTCGATGGAAAAAATGTATGTTGATTGAATTGATATTGATATTTGATAAGTCGTGAAAATACGACTTTTACGACGCTTAATACATAGAATTATTGAGAGTTCTTAAGCGCATTTGGTAGTTTAATATGTGTTTTATGTTTGTTCTGTAGGAAAAGGAGGATCTCATGGAATTAGGGGCATTGGACTGATTTGAGGCTGGAATTTGCTTAAGTGTGAAGGGAGTTGACAGTGGATGACCTGAACACACCAAACCATTCATATGTATGGCCGGAAAATCAACACAAAGCAGCAATAAAGACTAAAAACGTTAACGTCACAAGCTATCTCGAAGAAATAATCAAGACGCGTTGATAATGTTGCATGTGGAGTATGTGCTGCCCATGATCAGTTATGTAGCAATATGATGGGGTGAGGATTGTGCTAACGCAGTAACCAAAGGATCCAGGAGTGTACGGAACAAGATAAAACCAAAAGGAAAAAGGGAACATACCACGGGCATGTTCACGGCCCGTGGTGATGTTGACGAGTTGTGAAACGGGCCGTCCAGTTGAAGCCTCCAGGAATGACATCAAAGACTTCACCACGACCCTTTTCACGGACCGTGGTGCACTCCACGAACCGTGAGGGTGCTCGTACAAGGCACCTAGGCAGCGAGAAAACAAGAAAGGCCAAGGCAAGTCTCATGACTGCCTTCCACGACTCGTGTGCACTTTCACGGGTCGTGAAGATGGACGTGAAGGAGGCCTGAGTTGGAAAGCTTTTGCACAAAGTATAGCACCACGGAAGCCATCACGGGACGTCTGAATGACCACGGGGCGTGGTACAGCCCGTGCAACAGTTTGCAACAAGAAATCCAAGTCCAATTAGGATTCTTTTCCTACTTAGTTTAGGTTTACTTTTCCTATTCGTTTTAGGATTGTTTTAAGATTATAAATAGAGCTAGGTTTTATAGATTTTGGGGGGAGCTGGCACCCCACGATGGGGGCTGCTGGTCACACCATTGAATGGCGAATTTTTCCAGATTCTCTCTTCAATAACAACACTGGACAGTAAGCAAAAAGTCGACAACATTATTTGTGAGTTTTCGATTATCGTTTTGAGTCTTTAATTCTTGTTTGCTTTGCGTTTTGGCGTGTGAATTAAGAATTGATTTCTTCTCCCTTGCAAGTGATTTTAACATGGATTACATGATGATTCTTGTTCTAAACCTTGCAAGTTCGATTATCTAGACCCACAACTAGGGTTGTGGGAACCATGACGTCTTAATGAAATAGGCAAAACATAAGGTTTTATTGAGACTTGTAATGTAGGTATTGTGATTTCCTTTGCTTAAAAGTCTTTCTTGATGAGTGCACGCATTAAGAACTTGCCCGTATTCGTTAGTTGTCCGGAAGGAAATTAATGATTAGGAAAAGGGAATTACAACAGTAGATAGAAGCAATCGACCTACGTTTAAGTCACTTGAGCCCGAGAGGGGATGGTACACTTAGGCTTGGGGATTAGCTTGTATCTAAAGAACTTGAGACCGAGAGGTGATAGTTTTCTGAAATCCAAAGTGAGTCTTAGTATTGAAAACATTCTGAGACCGGAAGGAGATGAATGACATACTTCTAGGAAGGACCGGGAGGTGAACTAGAAGTTACCCAACTCGCTAGATTTTGCATGCAATATAAAGAACAATAAACCCGACGTTGAATGCTTAATAGTTATATGTCATGGGGACCGCAACCCTAGGTCATCATTAAACTGTCTAAACCTTAGTTTATTTTATCTGCATTCGTACTCATAGTTAGGATCTTAGTTCAAAAACCCCCCATTTTTACTTTTTCGCATTGTTTGTTTTCTGGAAATAGAACCAACAATCAAAGTAGGATAACTAGTAAAGTTGTTTCAACCTATTCCCTGTGGGATCGACCCCGACTCTTAGTTGGGTAAATATACTGCTAACGATCGTTCATATTCTGTAAAAAGGAGTATGTTTGAACGTTATCAAAAATGGCGCCGTTGCCGGGGAATAAGGTTTTGAGATAATCTACTAGTTTTCTATTTAGGTTGTAGTCCTATTTTCCAGTTTTACTATTTCTTTTTTTGTTTTTGTTTCTGTTTTGATTACTATAAGGGACAAAGTACTTCGAGATTCATGATGACATCCAAAGAAGTCTGGGGTGAAAAGTGTTCTCTCCTTAATAAGCTTTGTAGTAATATTGGTTCTTGCAAGGATTTGATAACTCTATTAGGAGATTTGCATGAGACTTGTACTGTAGATGATGAGATATTAATCGAACCATCTGCGCATACGAAAGAAGATGAGGAGGAACAATATGTTGATACTCTTGACTCTGTTGGGCCAAAGTTGAGAAATTATAGTCCTCATTTAAAGGCCAAATATCACAAGGTACGATCTCTTTTATTTGGTCTCTTTATTTTTATACCCCTTGGAGCATAGTAGAAAACTGGAAAAGAAGCTAGGGGTGCAGTTCATAAGTTCAAAGTGGAGGAAAAAGTGGAAGGCAACATATGTGGATACCTGATGAAGTCTGAGTAATCAGGTACATTACTGCTGATGCCTAGGGCATCGCAGGTATGATCACTTCCCTTATTTTGTACATTGGTTTGACATGCATTGGGGACAATGCATAAATCTTGGTGGGGAGTGGGGCATCCTGAACCCTGAGGAGTTTTTCTTGCCATGTTTCTTTTCTCTAAAGGTGTATTATCTAGTAGAACTGGCATGTTTAGGTTTATTTTGTTTGTTTTGTATGTGTAAAGACAAGTGTTCATAAGAATTTATAGTAACCCCAAAATGAAAATACACGAAACTTGTGTAAGCATGCATCCCATACTGATTGATTTTGTGATCCTCTTAAAGCACGTTCTACATTGTCTAGTTGGTACCTTGAATAATGAAAGCTTGACTGTGTTGTGTAGTGCTGAATAGTGGGGGATATGTGCCATATGTGTGGGAGTGGACTTGCTTGAATTCAATTGACACACTTGTAAACTAGAACTTGCCTGGTTTGTCCTACTGAAATGATTGAATGAGTGGATTAGGATAGGATCTTAGGCCATTGTTGTTGAGAAGTCACTAAGCCTGAAATGAATTAACCAAATGAAGTTTCTCCCTTTGAACCAAATAATTGAGCCTTAATAGACCTTTTCTTTCTTATTACCCAATTCATGTTTCCAATCTATCTGCAGACCGTACTCAGGCCCTGGTCCCTTTAAGGACATTGTGAACCTCAACCCAGGCCAAAGGCCTAAGTTGAGTGTGGCTTATATTGGCCCTGGTCCTTGAAAAGACATTGTGAACCTCAACTCAGGCTAAAATCCTAAGTTGAGGGTGGCTATTGTAAGAGAAGCAAAAGAATATGGATGGAAAGGAGTCGAGTGATGAGAAGAAAACAAAAAAAATCGGGGGCGTGTGAAAAAAAATGAACGAAGAAGGTAACCACGCCCATCTGCAAAGCAAAGTGGTAAAATAGGGAAAACAAAGATCTTGGGAGGCCGAAAGTAGTGGCTAAGTCAAAGCAGGGTCTTGGAACGAAAAACTAGTCACTTTGATCCTAAATATATCACACCCAAGCCCGAGCCTACGTTACAAGCCTTAAAAGTCCTAAAGTGATCCTAAAAAGGTCATTCAAGAGTCAAAGTGGTGAAAATAAAGGCAAGCATATGGTCTATACTTGTGTCGGTCGAAAATTCTTTTTGAGTGTGAGTGTCTACATTCCAGTCTCTGTGCTACATTGTTACATTGTGTGTGAGACTTCTTTGTCGTGAGGGGCACTATCACCACACTATTTTGTGGCTATGCTAACCAGCTCATCTTTATTCTTGGACTTAAGTAGGGCCAACGGGATATAGTATAGTGCTTAGGTTGATCTAAAAAGAGTCCATTGGGTGTGAGCACATCACAAGTGTACTTTTTGAACAAGAATTTGATGATAAAGGGGTCTCTATTTACTTCTTGTTGAAGTGCATGTCTTTGAGGGTGTTGATGAGTCATGAAAATATGACTTTTACGACGCTTACGACATAGAATTATTGTGCGTTCTTGAGCGTTGTTGTTGGTTTAATAGGTATCTTTTGATATTGTGTAGAAAAATAGCAAAGGCATGGGAAATTGAGGAAAGCACAAGAAACGAGTGAAAAACGAGGCCAAGTGTTGGACCACGGAAGGCCCTCACGGGCCGTCTCACGCTAGACAGTCCGTGTGACTGACCGTGGCACGACACTTGGTGCCATTCACGTTGTCGTGTCACACGGTCAGTCCACACGGCCCGTCTGACGCCAGACGGACCGTGTTACGGGCCGTGTAACTGACGTAGCTCGGAGGGCCTTCGTCGAAAATTAAGGAAATCGTGCAAGGAGATTCACACGGACCATCTGACACCGAACGGACCGTGTCACGGGCCGTGTAACTGACGTAGCTCGGAGGGCCTTCATCGAAAATATCAGAATTCGTACAAGTGGAGCTACATGGAGGAGCACACGGCCCGTCTCACGCCACATGGGCCGTGCCGATGCAAACGCTGTCCAGACGGTCCGTTCACACGGACCATCTCACTTCAGACGGTCCGTGTAACGGACCGTGTCCCATGCCGAAGTTATTTTTCCTAAATTATATCGACTTAGTTTTACTTAGTATAAATAGTATGTTATTTTATTTTATTAGGTTACTTCGGTTTTTGACGGCAGAAACACGAGAGAACAAGTAGAAAACATTAGTTTGATTTTGTAATTTGTGAGAATCGTGTTTGTGATCATTGTTCGAAGCTTGTAACACGGATTCTTGTTCTTCAATTGTAAGTCAATCTTTATGTCTTCTTCTAATTGTTGTGGGCAAGTTATCAATACTATGCTAGGCTAAACCCACAACTAGGGTTGTGGGAACCATGACGACTCAATAAGATAACACAAGCTGGAGTGATTCGTTCGAATAAACATTGTATGTATTGTTAAATTCTTCGCTTTAACTTCTCCTTAATGAGTCGACGCGTTAGGGTAAGCCTGTATTCGTTACATGCCCGAGAGGAATGTAGTGATTGGGAAAAGAGTTTAACAACAGAGATTTGGGGTCATGAACCTAGTCTAAGTGCCTGAGACTGAAAGGTGAAGGTATTCTGAGATCAAAAGCAACGGTTAGAATTGCATACACTCTGAGACCGAAAGGAGATGAGTGAAATATAACTAGGAAGGACCGAAAGGTGACCTAGATATTAGTTAAGTTGTTAGATTTTGCATGCATCATTAAGAACGAGTTTACAAATCCAGTTTAGTTGTCGCAATTGTAAGTCATGGGGAACACAACCCTAGCCTCTTTCTATCTGTCTAGAAATCGGAACAACGTTTTTATTAATTACTTTGCACAATCATTTAAATTAAATAAAACCCCCCCTTTTTACTTTTTCGCATTGTTTGTTTCTGGAAATAGAACCAACGATCAAAGTAGGATAACTAGTAAAGTTGTTTCAACCTATTCCCTGTGGGATCGACCCCGACTCTTAGTTGGGTAAATATACTACTAACGATCGTCCATATTCTGTAAAAAGGAGTATGTTTAAACGTTATCAATATTCTAAACAATGGAGTCGATTTGTATATTATGGATGTTAATTTGTGTAAAAACTTTATATTTCAACGTGTCTATAGATGTAGAAAAATTATTTTGCATTATATTCATGATGATATTGATTTTGTTGATCGTATATTATGTCAGATGCCAAATTGCAATGGCAAGAAAGGTGATTGAAAAAGATTCCTTACTGTATCTTTGTGTTGGTATAACCTGTTCACATGTCATGTAATTTGTCTATTTGTTTTTCGAGAAATATACATGTTATACCAAAGTGGATATGTGTTATGTTCGTCGTCGTCATACGTTCAGCTGTATATGTATTTTAGTTGATAATATTAATTAATGCATTGGTGTATATGGCCATTTGTGTATGTATATATAAATAGTTAATGAAATATTTTGTGATGATTAGATTAGTATGTAGCGTATATTTTATTTAAAATTGTTTTAGGCATAATTGTGTAAATATGATATGTATATATGTAGCAACTATTTTTTGTATGTTGTTTGTCAAATTATTTAATTTTGTGTACAAATTTTGTTGTAAGCAGGGATGGCATCACTCGCGATAACGGTTATGCATTCCAGGCGATGGGATGACGATAATAACTACATTGATTATATTTTGGAGGGGGTTGTTTTTAAAGATAACTCAACATATAACGAACTTATCTCATTGATTGCTCGACAGTTATGTGTTGATCTTGATAGGAAAGACCTGGCGCTTGAGTATAAAGTTGAACAAGGCAAAAGGCCAATGGTGATACACAATGATATGAGTGTTAGGATTTATGTTATGTTGAAAAGGTCGACGAATGATTTTAATATGTATCCAATTTGTGCTAGTGTTTTTGCGAAAGACGTAGAAGATATTAATGTTGGTGAAAGCTCTAACAAACAACATGTTTCAATGATTGGAAATTCCCCAGTGTATGAATTAGATGACTTTGAAATAAATCACTTGGCAATTGATGAGTTGGTAGAGCCTCTTCATGCTTTTGCATCTGAAAATTTGCTGGGAGTCATATTTGACCTGGCGCATAAATATGTGGAGGTAGACTAGGTGTATACTAACAAAGCTATCCTAAAGGTCATTATGGAGCAGTATGCAATCGCGAATCAGTTCCAATTTAAATATGAGAGATCAAATGCAATCAGGTATATGAAATGTATACAATAGTTAATTTTCATAAAAAAAGGTATAATTGTTATTTTCTTGTATTAATGTTTCAAGTTGTTTTCCAAACAGTATGATACCCAGATGTTTTGATGAGGTAGTCTCATCTTTGTTTATTATAAGGAGTTGTTATGTGTAATGGTGTTTGAAAGTTTTATATGAAATTTTTTGTATATACAAATGCAGTTACACAATTGTGTGCAAGTCAGATAAATGTGAGTGGAAGATGAAAGCTTCTGCGATAAACAATTCTAGTATGTTTCGTATAAGAATGTTCAACATGGACCATACATGTCCATTGAAGGATAGAGTTTATTCACAAAGGAAGGTAACTAGCAATCTTATTGGTGGGATTATGAGGCCTAGATTGGAAGATCACAAGCGAAAGTACACACCTTCGGATATAAGAAAAGACATGAAAATGGATCTTGGGGTTGATGTTACATACATGTATGTGTGGAGGGCAAACGAAAAGGCTTTGACTTATTTACGGGGAACACCATCAGGATCATATAGCAAGCTACCGGCTTATTTATATATGCTAGATTCTACATATCTGGGCTCTCATATGCAACTTAGGAAGACTAATGGTAACGAGTTTCTTTATGCTTTTGTTGATTTAAACGCCTTTATTAGGGGGTTTGATCACTGCAGACCTGTGGTTGTTGTTGATGGTAGTCACCTTAGAGGACCATACAATGGCCAATTTGTTTCTGTGTGTACTATGGATGGAGCAGGTATAATTCTATTTTACCATTATGTGTATATAGTTGATATGATGTGTATAACTATTAATTGCATTATTTACTTTGGTTAAAATGTATAATATTTTTTGTTCAAATAGGACATATATTCCCACTTGCATACGGAGTTACAGATTCTGAAAATGATGCATCTTGAACATGGTTTTACGAACAGTTTAAGGAGGCATATGGACATCGTCCTGATCTGTGTGTAGTTTCCGACAGAAATGAAAGCATAATTAAAGCAGTTATGAGAGTGTATAACAGTGTTCCAAATTATGCTTGTGTATATCATTTATGGGCAAATGTTAAGAATAGATATCAAAGGTCTCATGAAAAATTAAGTGAAGTATTTTATACCATGGCAAAAGCTTATACACATTCTGATTTTGATAAGCTAATGATAACTATGGAAAAGGTCAATCAAAGGGTTAAAGAGTATCTGTAGTTGGCTGGATATGAGAAGTGGGCTAGAATTTATGCCCCAGGTCATAGGGGATGGTGTATGACGTCGAACCTTGTAGAAAGTATAAACTCTGGCTTGGTGTTGGCACGTAAATTACCAATTTTTGACTTTCTGGAGGAGGTACGTTTGATGTTTGGTGGAACTTGGAAAATCAAAAAGAGGCAGCATATACATTTACTCCTTTGATGGGTAAATTTCAGGATATATTGGCCAAAAATGAGGCTAAGAGTAAAGCTGATGGTATTTTTATTGACTGTATAATTATTATTTGATATACATTTTATGTCACGCCCCGGGAGGGTACCCTTGGCGTGGCTGGCACTCAGAGACCATTGCTAGTCTCCGAGCGAATCACTTATCTCATCACCTCATTCAACATCATTACAGCGGAAATGTCATAAATAGGATACCTCGAATAAGGACCAAATGGCCAACATCAGTCTCAACAGCAAATAAGTAAGTAAAAGTACTACTCAATTTATAAGGGAAACATCAACTTCAACCTCGACATCATGTCTACAAAGCCTCTAACCTAACTCAACTATCTAAGAATGGTGCCATGACATGCCATGGCTACCGGACTCAATGAAATAAAGGAACATCAAATAAAGGGTTTCCTCCGGATAGCAAGGAGGCTCACCAATGTTGGAACTCGTGACCTCTGACCTCAACGGTGCGTCTGCTGAAGTCCTCTAACTCCTGTATTTGCATCATGAAACGACGCAGCGCCAAATGGCGTCAGTACGTGAAATGTACTGACATGTAAAATAGCTGAATAGTAATGTAAGAACAACAACATATAGAAAATATCAACTCAACATCATACTCCATCAAAATGTCAAGAGTCTATCTAAGGTAAGAGA
The DNA here is from genome assembly GCA_029948455.1 of Solanum rostratum. Taxonomy (NCBI): domain Eukaryota; kingdom Viridiplantae; phylum Streptophyta; class Magnoliopsida; order Solanales; family Solanaceae; genus Solanum; species Solanum rostratum. The sequence goes on along the minus strand of CM057047.1, from coordinate 51,751,017 downwards.
TTAGTATAGACAAGTGACCCATCCACCATCTCATCTCAACGTCATCATCACGTCAAACTCATCTCAAGGAAACTCGACTCAACTCACTCAAGGAACCTGAACGTCAACTCAACTCAAGGGACATCAACATCGACTCAACTTAGGAAACATCAATATCGACTAAACTCAGAAAACATCGACTCAGGACATCACATCAACATCAACATCAAAGTTCTATCAACATGGAACCTAACTGGGAGTTTCTCTAACTGACAACCATCACCTATGAGCCAGTGATGATACAACGAAGCGATATCGTTGCCACATCCATCCAATACCTTGCCCGGGGTAAAGGATATCAACCTCAGTAGATCCACGAGAAAAACCTCAGTCCTCATTTGGGACAAGAAAGGAGCCATCCACATTGTGGTTCAATCCCCTCTTCCTACGCGGGCCACGTAGTTGATGGGTTCAAGTGGGACTCACTCTTACCCATTTCGGTGCTCAATACTCCTCCCAGAACTCAACATGCTCATAAAACCTCAACCTCATCAGTCCCATAGGGACATAATACCTCATCATCAGTCCCATAAGGACATATCATAATACCTCAACATCAACATCAGTCCCGTAAGGACATAATATAATACCTCAACATCAACATCAGTCGTATAGGGACATAGTACCTCAATATCAATATCACCTCATCTCATCAACATCAACATCAAGGACTCAAGATACTTTTTTTAGAAATTAAACTTTCAATTTTAAGACATCATAAAACATCATTCTCATCAACATCATCATCAAGACTCTCATCAAATGTGAAACACAATCACAACATCACAATATCAATTTCATTAAGGCTCTAGACTCATCTCTCAGTTCATCCTTTTATATCATTTAACAACATAATCATAGGGTTTCAAAAACATACACGTGAAAATGAATTATGACATAAAAATAGAGTAGTGATGATCATCAATTTATGTAAGAAAATAGTTATACGTAAAGTAACATCTGTTACACATGCATCAAACTCTTCACATTAACCTCATCATGTCAAGACATAAATCTCTTTACTCAAAAGGGCACATGAAAGAACATTCTCATGCTTTAGGTTATCCTTACATACCTGGAATGTTTTGCTAACACAATTATGCACCACCTCCTCTTGATCTCTTCAACTTCAACTCCCCTCAAGCCCTAGCTTAGTGACTCTTAGGAAGAACGCTTTAGAACGGGGTTTTTGAAATCCTTTTCTTAGAAACCAACCTTTATTGGTCGTAGGGGCACGTTTAGGATAGATAGGAATTGACTAAAATATCCTCGGTAATTTAAAGAAATTTTTTTCCGACCTGAAATAACATAGTCTGTGACGCGGACCTGTCGCGAACAGTGTATTTTTGAAAAATTCAACTCCATCGAAAAATCACAGAAAAAGATAAGTGTGGCTCCGCGATAGGTTTGCGACGCGGTTCTGTCGCGCAGGCACACTATTTTTCGTTTTGGAACGAAAAATTATCTTTCGACTTGATCGCTCTAAAAATCGACCGAGACCCTCTTCCCACTCAAATTTCAGTGCTGATTAAGAATCCGCTCTCGGATTTTCAATCCGAGCATCGAAAGACGTATTTTTCGCACACCTCTTTCTTAGGAGTATTTTGATAATTTATCGAGTGTTACATTCTAGTTAACTAACATTTTAGTTTTTTTGTTGAAATTTCTATAGGTGGTATCGTCCAGTGTTCACATCCACAACGTTAGTGATGAAGGGAGAAAATTTAAAGTATGTCTGGCAAACAAGACATGTAGTTGTGGTCGTTTCCAGATTGATGAAATACCGTGTGAGCATGCTTGGGCTATGTTGAAATTTAAACATCTAGAACCGGATGAATTTTGCTCTGATTCGTATAAACCAAAAATTGTGTTGAAAACATATCAGCTGTCAATAGATCCGTTGCCAGATAGAAAGGATTGGGTAATACCGGAACACGTGCTAGATGATTTGGTTCTATCTCATGTATTCAAGAGACCTCCAAGAAGACCGAAAAAGAAAACCAGAGACAAATCATTCACCGAATTGTTGTCATCCAAGGAGAAAAATACATGTAGTACTTATGGGATTGTAGGTCATAACCGAAGATCTTGTAGAAATATGCCTCGTGCTCCTTAGTTTATACCCATTTGATTTCTATGTTTTTTTAAGTTGGTGACAATGTGTATCTTTTGGTGTTTAAATGGACCTGTTTATTCATTTTAAATAAAAACAATGATCAGTCGTGCATTCGTTCTATGTTATCATTTAGTGTGTAGATCTTGCTGCATGATAATATGTTTATGCTACATGTAATGTATATAATAGTAGTTACTTAATCGAATATATGTCTATATAAATGCGATCACGTATTAAGTTAATACATCTTTATATAAATTTTGTAAATATGCCTGAATTCAAGAGATATATATCTATATGTATAATGTAGCTTTAAATGAATATTATATATGAATATAAATAAATTTGTTATTTTTTTGTGTTAGTGAAGTCTTTGTATATATCTGTGAATTATTGTGCAGGTGCATAAATGTGTTTAAAATTCCATTAATATATATTCATATATGCGTATAATATACACCTAAAAATGTATAATAAGGTCGTGTATATTTATGAGTAATGGTAACTATGAATAACTTTGTAAATATATATGTATAAACTGTGTTTAGTGGATTTGTTGTCCTTTCTTGTGAGTGCCTTTGTATATTGCACACTTTTTTTTATGAATTTATACGTAAGTACTTTGTTGGGTTTATGTTTTATATGTATAGGTATATAATAGCCATCGACCATAAAATATATTGTGTATACATATAAACCAGTGATTGTATGTGTATATGTGTTAATATATATCATATACTTTCTGTGTATATATGTTGGTTTTGTATATATGTAATATAATAAATTTTATATATATATATATATAGTGTTTAAGATGTCTATGACTGCATCGACATTAAACTATAATGTTAAGACGCAAAAAAAATACGTTTGTCCCTGTTGGATAAAAGCTGTCAAAATCTAAGTAAAAATATGATTGTTAGTTACCCGCGACAATAAAATAACAATTTCTTTGGAAAAATTGCTAAACTAAAAGTTAAACATGTATTTTAACCAAAAAAAGGAGGACAAGACTTTAGACCCTTCTGGACATCTAAATTAAAATGGCATCGCCACCACCGCTATCAGTTGGGTCCCTATGAGGCTTCATTGGGGCTTCATTGTCATTGACTGCACCTTCGTCATTCTTTTGCGGACCATAATCCCATAAAAGAGCTGCATATCGAGAACGCATCAGGTCACTATCTTTGGCATTTTCAGGTGTCGTATGGCCTTCACTCAGATATTCTGCAAACACTGCCAAATATATCCCGCAGTCCCTGCGTAACAGATAAAAATAAAGAAAGGGTATGTTGTATAAATAAGTTGTATGGAATTGAAATAAAGTGGCGTAGGAGAACAACTTACACGCTTTCTTCGTGCTGCTGCGGTAAGTTGTTCACATGTACTATTTCAAATAGGTCGTATTCTGTATTGGGGTTGTATTTTTGCTGCAAGTTTCTATCAAACGCTCTGGTCTTGTAAAACTGTGACATTGCAAGGTACGTGGGTATAAGCTTCGCAAACTTCTTGACTTCTTTTTGTATATATGCATCATGTGATGACGATCTGATGGAGTCGTATACCATGATTGATCGATTGTTGAAGGACACTACCAATAAGAACCACTGGAACTTGTCCTTCAAGCAAACAGATATAAACATGTTGTCAATTGTCGACCACGGCACAAAAGCTAGCAACCTGTATCCATTGATATACGAAATAATTGTCTTTTCTGAGCTTGCATTGCATGCAGTATTGTCAAGATCAGAGTACACTTCCCAAATGCCATGTATAATTCCACAAAAGTTAGAATCGACAGTTGTGTATGAATATTGTGGTGTCTTGGAATACTTGGCTTTTTTTCGCAAGTAATACATGATTACATCTATGTGCTTGAAAAAAGGAAAAATTACATTTCAGTATGTATAGTAATTTATTGACATTGTATATAAATAAATAATCAATGGTAAAAAAAAACCTATCAAGTCGTCGATCGGCTCTCCTACGCTTGCCAACTTGTAAAACTAATTCTTGTTTGATACTTGTGACACACCAAAATCAAATGGCATAGGTAATTCAGCCTTGTTTTTCTTGTAATGTTCACCTGTGGTATTCCTTAATAAAAGAAGTAATAATAGTGAGGAATATTTTTTTATACAAAATTGATATGCCAAAAATCAGACCACAGCTGCATCTAGCATGATACTTACTTCTTTGGTTGCCTGGATAGAAGATCAAGTTGTAGCCATCTCCAGAATGTCAGGTGCAACGCTGCAACATGATTTTGAAAAATGAATTTGAACGGATGCCTTTGATGGAAAATCATTGGACCAGTTGAGGAACCACCTGTATAATGTATAATTTAGAAAAAAAATTATATGTGCGAATATAAATTAGTGATTTGTATGTATAATTGCTTGTATTTGCAGAATTTAACCTGTTTCAGATCCAAATGAGGTCATGTATGGTGAAACATTGAATGGTGCTGGCCGCTAACCCTTTGGGTTTGCAATGGTGTCGTGTCGATTGCTAACAGGGTGGGGAGTGGGTGAAAGTCACAACCATTGGATGTATAATTATTCTTCTTTCTGGGTTGATACTATCCTGGTTAAGACTTGGAAGAAGCTCATCCGGCAATTCAAATTGAGATGTTGGTATTGTTTGTTCATGGATCCCAGTAGATTCAAGACCTGACGTGTGCTGGACTGTTGGGCTTGAATTAGGTGATGCTATAGCTTCAGCTTGCTCACCCGCATATTGCCCCCATCTAACGATTTTTCACAATCCTTGGTAACCTAAAAAATTACCTTGTCAAGAATTTCCTGCAAGAAATTATTTGCGAATAAAATTCATGATAGAACATCAAATGAATATATGTATAATTTGCGTGTTAAATATATACACACATGCATCATTGTATATTGAAAAAAAATATAATTCTAGAATATTGTATATTTCTATATGAAGCAGATATGCACGTACCTCTGTGTTGTATGTTTTTCTAAGATGTGGTGCACTTGTGCAGATGACTGATTATGAATATTTTGAGGTGGTTCTACCCGAATACCGGTTGCCTATTTTATTTTATTTTTTGTAGAAATTGAGGAGATTAAATACAGTTACTGATTAAAAAATAAAATAAATATACATGTCTTGTAGAATGTATAACTATATAAGTATATGCAAGAATACCTCTGGCTCGTCTGAATCTACATCAATGAATCTAGATGGACCAGGGGGTAAATCATTCCAAGAATATAGGGGTGCTGATTGTCCGGCATGATCCTTCCAATAATCCAAGAATCAATATAAGGACAAAAAATCTAATTGTATAAAAAAAACACATACTTTGTCAGTATACATGTTATTCATATAATTTTAGTCTTTATTTTTTGTATGCTTTCCAGTATAGATGTTATATATTATATAACATGTTTTATTGGTTGTAAGTATATACAACATAGTATTATAATTTTGTGAAGTTATATATATTGTTGAATCATAAATTGAATTTCAGAAGCTTCATATATATATATATATATATGAACATTTAATGAATAAAATGAAATATGTATATTGTTGACACCCAATTTTGGCTCGTCATATTTAATTAGTCTAATTTCTTTTATTTATTTATTTTTTTTAAAAAAAAAGAGGTTTTAAAAAAGAGAAAAGAAAAGATAATAAAAACTTTTTCGAAATATTTTCTCACTACTACTACCATTGTTATTTTTGTAAAACTTTGTTATTATTATTACTGTGACTATTATTGTCGTTGCTAGTATTTTGATAAAGTTTTCTTACCTTTTGCTCGACAAACATTTTATGGATATTATTTCCTACAAAGATTAGATACGTATATATATTTTTAAAATATATTATTTACTACTTTCTTTAGCATCCTTGAGAATTTTATACAAATATCACTTTAAGTACTCAATCATTTTTTATTTTATTTTTATTTTTATTTTTATTTTATCAAAAATGATTCCTCATTTTTACGAGTAAGTATTTTCTTATGCTATTCAGATGAAGAAGTCTGACTAATTTAATTCCATTATTAATCCATATTAATTTTATTTAATTCTTGTCAAAATAACTTAATCCTACAAAGTAATTGATTTTTATTTTTATTTCTATTTTGTACTTTTTATTTTTGGCTCTCTATAATGTTAAATTTTAAATTTCTAATTTTGACTCTCCGTGTTCAATCAGTCGAACTTGAACAAAAAAATAAAGGGAAAGGAAAATGATTTTTCTTTTTAAGGAATGATAAAACTTTTATAAGATATAAAATATTTTAATACCAAGAATGTTGTTTTTATTTTATCGTTGCTATTGTTGATTTTTTTTTATTTTCATGGTTCGACCAATTATTTTACGGATATTATTTTTGATAAAAAAACTAATCAAAATATGAATATTACTATTTGCTTTCATCATTTTTGGGAAGTTTATGACAGATGAATATCGTTTTAAAGTGTCAAGTCGATTTTTGATTAAACAATAATTTCTTTTCGTTTTTTTTATTTTAAGTATCTTTCATACGTTTTCGAAAAGGGAGCCTGATTAATTAATTTTATTATTAGCCCATGCTAATTTTATAAATGACCAATTTTGTGAAAATAATTAATCTTGCAAAGTAATAATTTTCTTAACTTGAATGTGACTATTTAATAAATAATTGGTTATAATTTAAATAGGATTGATCAAGCAAAACTTGGCAATCCAACCCTTTTAAAATCAACCAATTCGCGTGCGCCACGTAGAAAGCACATGGATTGTACTTCTTCAACTAAATCCTGACCCTCCAATTCAATCAAACGGTCCTAATTAATTTAGCCTTTATATTTATTTTATTTTTATGTTTTATTCTTGATTTGTTCTGAACCATCCGATCAAACGATCGGACGGCTCAGACTAAATCAGATCCTTTCACATTTGCCCTATAGCCCTTTCTTCACCTACGCTCAAGAGCTTTCCCCTTTCCCAGAAGTTCCCCATGTACCGAAGCTTGTCCCTTTCCCGAAGTCCGCCGGATTTTGCCTCAAGACCGGCGGACAAACGATCGCCACCTGACATCCCTTCACCCACGCCCCTGTTCTCTCAAATCAATCAGAAAAACGAATCAACTCAAGCTTTTTCTCCTGCTTCATCATTACCCCTTTTGAATTTTTTAGGCTTCGTTGAGAAGAGCCCGTTGCAAGCCTGAAATGGGCTATAAAACGGGCAGTTTGCAACCAACGAAAGGGGCGGTCGGAAAATCTGGAATATATCTTCTTTGTTCTCTCTGTGTTTTCGTCTGATTTGGGTGAAGGGAAAGTGAAAAATCTTTGGCGACGAGCTTCGGTTTGGCTGCTCCATAAAAGGTAAAATCCTTTCCTATTTTTGGTTTCATGTTTCTGTTTTGGGGTCGATAATCGTCCCGCATCCTTTACAGTGTTATAATACGATTTTGTTGTGAGATATCATCTCTTTCATCTTGGTATCAGCTTATCATTTGCTTGGTGACTATTGTGTTGAAATTAGATGTTAAAGTGTTTTCATGAATCTGTTGTGGTCTTTTTTTTTGTCTGAAAGTTCTCTCCAGCATGCCTATGATTTTGTTTTGCTCTAATTAACAACCCTCTTCAGAAGGACTTGTTCTTTCTGTTTCCTCTGAGCTTTAGATCAAACATCCATCTAATATTTGCTTTTGTTTGTTAAAATTTGCTCAAAATTGTAACGCTTGCTTGTGGGAAATTTTTCATTTTCCAAAAAGAGCCTGTGATGATGCTTATGGCAGAATTCTCACCATATTTTAGCCCAGAAAGGAAGAATGATATGAGAGAGACGAGATTTTCTGCAAAGGGTGGTTGCCCCTCTCTTCTATGTCCATGATTTCTTCTCCATTCATAAAATGCTAACAACCCCTTTAGAAGAGAAAAAGAGCCAAGAATGTTGATTTCGTGTGCATATATGCCTCTTCCAATTCCTGCTTCTGCTACTGCAGTTGGTTTTGGAGCAACCACTTTTATGTTCCTGTAAATACAACGTAGAGATGACACAAGGTAGTCTCTTTTAACTGGCCAGTTACAAAAATGTTGATTTGATCTGAAAATGGGCTGTGATGTTAGTGTTTGCTGAGCTCATTGAGTCGGGCATTAGAGTTCTGTAGCTGGTGTCTTGGCAGAGCAATCTGAATAACAGAAATTTGCAGCTATGGCTGACACAAAGAACTCAAAGCCCCCACAACATAATCTGAGCCCCTTGCGTTATTTCTACATTACCAAATCAACAGCCCTCTTCTACTCCTTTTCCTTTCTTTCACTTTAGAAAATAAAGGATAATAGAGCATTAACAGAAGCAGTAGTAGTTGGTCCTCATTCTGATTTGTGAGCTCAGGTTCAAAGCACTTCAAATCCCTTGAATTCTATGCTACTATTGATCAGTGAGGCAATGATGATTTTTGTCAAATTTTTATTCCCTTCTGTGCTGATCAATAGGGCATTTGAGGTGTCCTACCCGTATCTTGGCAGGGCAATGATCCTAGATTTTCTGGCGGTTTTTGCAGCCATGGCGTTGTTGGACTCTCTTCTTGCCCTAGTTTAACACAGATCTGAGCCTTACTTTCCGTCAGTTTAGTTAAATTATAAATGAACAAAGTAAAAGCCTGAAAGGGGAAGAACAAGGCTACAGAGAGTTTATGGATTTTTCATTGAAAGGGTGGTTGCCTCTCTCTGTATCAGCCAACGACTTTTCCATTACTGTAAGAACCCCAACAACCCTTTTATCAATTTTAACAAAGGGAGTACTACTAACACTTTATTTGGATGGTTGTTTACGTATCGTTTCAAATGGTTTCTGTACCCTTTCATGCTATGGTAATAAAATGCACTCTCTCTTTCTAATGCTTCTGCCAGAGCATTGAGTGTTGCTGGTGGAAGCTGTGTGGGTGAGTATAAGCGGCAACTTGAAATAAGCAAAAGATGATTTTATCAAGTTTTAATTTTCTTTAGAGCTGATTAATCATGCATTTGAGACAATCCGACCCGTATCTTGGCGGGGCATGCTCCCAGAATTTCTGGTGGTTTTTGCAGCCATGACGTTGCTGGACCTTCTTGTTGCTTGAGCTTAACACAGATCTGAGCATCACTTTCTCTACCAACTGGGAAACTATTATTTAGGGATTTCTGGGTATTGGAGGCTATGATAATAGTTTTTCCCTTCTGTTTTTGAGTACCAATAGTGCAGTGATCATATATCTTGTCTTGGCAAGTCCCAGGATAGCCTGCAACTTGCACTCACTCTTTGTACGCAACTGGTGATTTTGCAGCCATTGCGTGGTTGCCTTCCTTTGTCCAAGCCAAATTGCAGTATCTGAGCCTCAATTTCCTAAAGAAAGTATATATATTTTATGCTTGTAAATGGGATATGTCGATTCCACACCTCTTTGCATGCAAGTTACAAGCTTTCCCTCGGTGTTGCCTTTCCTCGTAATTATTGCCAAGTTTGAATTTGTAATAGCTCAAGAATGAGGCATCAGTGGAATGTGGGATTTTTGTAGTGGTGGTTGCTTTCTTTCTCTGTTACACTCATGATTTGCTTGCTTCCTTTCTTTCTTTCTTTTTTGCTTGCTTTTATTTCAGTTACAACGTTTTGTATTTCCTCACAATGATGAATAGGTGCAATATATAAATGTTTGTCAGTGGGCAAGCCAAAAGCAAATGAACTACACGTTCTGCCTTGAATTCTTGCCAGCCCTGCTCTGCGGCTAACTTTCTTGTCGCCATCTCTTTTACTGTGAAATCCTCACTTTTGTGATTTTACAAGATAATATCAGCTCTTGTATGCTTTCCATATGATAATAGTTGGAAATTGTGATGGTATAGTAGTTTGTTACCCCAAACTTGTATAAATGATTTTTAATTTCAAAGAAAAGAACTTGTATAAATGATTTTATCACCTCAAAAATTAATAAAGGAATCTGCTAAAACCTTGTAATGGCAGGTGGGTAACCTGCCCCCTTTTAAAATTAAGAAAGATCCTCATGGCTTTGAGAACTCATAAAGAGGTAGTGATGAAATGTTTTATGCTTGCCCAAATTCTAAACGTTTTGATGAAATCTTTTTACGGTTACACATGCCCTTCTATAATTTTTGATGTTCTTTAATTGCCAAGAATCCGAATTTCTCTAACTTTGTTTTCTTTCTTTTATTTCATGTACAATCGGAGAGCTGGAGTTCCCCTTTGGAACTCGTTTTGGCCCAAAATATTGGGCCAATAGCTATTAGGATTGTCACCACGCTCGGAGTCTCGTAAATTAGGAGTCGGCGTTTCTCGGCTTTTCCGCCGCTGTTTGATTACACTTCTTTCATATAAATCAATTAATATGTTGTTTTGAATGTTGATACGTTCGCTAACTTTGTTTTATTTTGAAGATTATTTCATAACTAGTACTATTTGCTAATGAATCTAGTGTGATGCTTATGGACTTGGGTTTATTTTTATAATTACTGTTTAAAAGCTCCTTTTGAAATAAATTATAATTCTTAGAAAGAAAAATCATGTTAAATGTCATTTTAATATTTCCAACTAATCAAAGGCCTATAATCACCCTTAGGCGTGAATTAGTTGTTATAATGAACATTGACTTTATAATCGATAAAATTAATTATAGAATAAATCCCATAATTAGGCTACTTGAGATTTTAAAATTAATTTTCTTAAAATACAATATAATGTTACCATTTGAGTCAATTTAAACTCCTTTAGTTGATTTTAAAAGACATAATATATATTTGGTCTATCTTAGTGTTGTTTGATTAATTTCTTTATAAGGCATTATATTATCATTCTAAAACAAAATATGACTCAAGTATTTTTATTATGTTTCAAAGTTTTAGATTTTTCTTAACAGGTTCAAATATACAAGGTATGTAAACGTGTACGTCATATGTAAGGTATATATTTTATTTTATTTTTACACTCGGTATATTATATTACACAAGCAATATTATTAATCTTTTTGAATGATAGTTACTTATAAATGAAACACAAATTTTGCATCTTATCATTTTACAACGTATAGTTATTGTTATTTTATCACCATAAATAAAATAATGAAATCGCGCATATTTTGAACAACGTTCGCAGATATACTTTACTTCATAACAAATGTATATTAGACAATACGTTACATAATATTTTACGTTCTTTATTTTCCTGTCTTTTCTTGAAACTATACTTGAACTTCTAACTCAAATTACATTTACCCCCATCCTATATTGCTACATTGCTTTTCACCTCTCATTATTATTGATATTATTATGTTATTTTAGGTATAAATAAAACGACAAATTTCATATTGGAAATATATATGAGTTGTAATTAATTTACATAAGCCTATTTACCCTACATGACTTTAAACATATATCTTCATAAGATCTTCACACTCTTTAAATATATTTATTTGATTATTTATTTCACGGTATATTTAATTCTTGTAAATATTATATACATGTGTGCTTTATATACACTTAAAACATATAACTTAAGTTTTCTATGTATTTGATATATTTCTTTGTTGTAAAAATTATATTATTCCATTTGCTATTTCTCCTCTTCATAAATGGTATGCATTCCTTTTATAAAATAAAAGATATAAATTTTTTATACCTCGTCACACACATTACTTTGTTACATATATAAAATTGTTGCTATTTTAGCCCACACATAAATGAAATAGCAAACTCTCATACACTTTGATGGCATACGTAAACATACTTTATTCTGTAGTAGACACATATAAGATCACAAGTCTTTTTGCATAAATTTTAGCATTCTTTATATTATTTTACTTCATGTTATGTTATTTTTATTTATTCATTTATCTTATTAAAATTTATTCTTATTTAGTCTTACTCAAATTGCGCATATTATCATATTTTGTATCTCATCCATCATTTTTTTAAAAAAATAAAATAATGAGTTGTCATACTCAATATTCTAATATATTACTCGCGACAAGCTTTTATGCGCTCACTTATTCCTTACAAATTTTAAACATACATCTATATTTTTCAACATATAAATTTCCTACATTTCCAACATATTTGTTTTCCTAGTTGTCAGTTTTGTTGTATACTAAATACGTCACTATCGAATATATTTTTACTAATGTTATAGACGTACATATGGCATACCTTGTGTTTTTGTTCCTAATAAAATTTCTCATCACTAAATTCAGAAATAATAAATGAATAATTTATCAACAAATTATTTTCCTAAGCTAAGTTTAAGGACTATTTTTGAATAGGCTCTGAGGGATGCCTAACACCTTCCCCTCGAGTAACCAAAACCCTTACCTAGAATTTTACTGGTTTCGCAAAATCAAAACAGAGTCTACATTTATATTCTATTGGTTTCCTAATATTTCCCTTAAAATTAGGTCGCAAAATCAAAACAGAGTCTACATTTATATTCTATTGGTTTCCTAATATTTCCCTTAAAATTAGGTGGCAACTCTAAAACTTATTTTTCAAACAAAAAACCAAAAGAGTACGACCACATAATGTTGCAAACTATTTGACCAGTTCGAAAAGGGGTGTGACATATATGTAATAGTAAAGTGGTATATATAGATAGGTGTGTATGATGGTGTCATAAATTAGCAAGAATGGCAGCAAAAATTGCATATTTAGGTTGTCTGCCTCTGCAATCTTTGGTGAAGCAGACAACCCATGAATTACTGGTTCATTGGCGAGGGGTGGGGCGTGAGAATCCATTTCAGCTCTAACATTAGGCAATTTTGGTTGGACCTTCTGTGGGTTATCCTGCTAATGTATATAGTATAGAAGTTAATATAGAATTATTTAATATTATATGAAACAACCAAATAAATATTTAGAGGAGTATATTGTGTGCCTACCTTGTCATCAGATTTATTGATCCTCATTTCTTGCAAGAGCATGTTAAAATTGTCTTGCATCATCTTCTTCATGTCTTGAAAATCATCCTTAACCTACAGTTACTATGTGGTTACAATTGTATAAAAACAATAGCCAAAGTGTGAAATGTATGTACATGAATAAGAAGTATAACTTACGGATGTCTTGAACAGTTCTAACTCATTGCGTGATATGGTGGCTGCACCTGACTTGCTACTTGAAAGAATGCTTGCTACTTGAAAGAATGCTTGCTGCTGTATCAGTCGATTATTTTCTTCTATGTACCGTGTGTTTCACCTTCTTATTCTTCGTTGGGGGAGTCCTTTCAATGGGTGAATCTGATACTTGACGCTGTTGGGACCTTTTAACAGGTGATTTTTTTGGCATCGCTGTCTGACCCTTCTTTGGTGCAACAGATACCGAACTGTCACGTCCCGAAAGGGTATCCTTGGTGTGGCCGGTACTCAGAGACTATTGCTAGTCCCCAAGAAAACCACTTAGCCTCATCACATCATTCAATCAATAAAGTCTACTGAACAACGGAAAGTATAAGTAAGTAAATGGGCACATCTCATCTAAAGTCTCAAAAGAATATATATAATAATAATGAAGGCTAGTAGAAAGAACTAGCTCACAATCTCAACATCAACACTCGGCCATCGTCTATGAAGCCTCTATCACTAATCATGTGGTGCCAATGACATATCCATGGCTACCCAAATCAAATAAAAGAAATAGTCCAATCTAACTCTAAAGCATGATGAAATAAAAGTAGTGGATCCTCCGGAGTAAGGGAGGCTCACCCAATAAGCTTTGAATCTCAGATCTTCAACGGAGCGCCTGTTGATGATCTCTAGTACCTGCCTCTGCATCATAAAATGATGCAGTCCAGAGTGGACATCAGTACTTGAAATGTACTGGTATGTAAAATAGCTGAGTGAAACAGAAATCGGTAGAAAAATATGGAAACAACATCAACTCAAAATAAACATCAAATCACATCAATTAGTCAAATGTCCATCTATGAAAGAATAAAGAGTAGAAAAATGACACATCAATAACTCAAACTTATCAGTAGTCTCAAAGCTCATCTCAGAGGAGCTCACTTCCTCTCATCTCATCTCAAAACTCATCTAAGAGGAGCTCACCTCCTCTCATCTCATCTAGACTCGGAGTAAGGTAAGAAATTTATGAGAATTTCTCTTATTCGACAACACTCACTTATGAGCCAGTGAATGTACAACAATCACCCTGATGTTGCCATAATAGTTCCAAACTTGCCAGGTAAGGAACGCTCAAAAACCATATCAGCTCACCCAATATAGATTCAAAACTCAATTAGTCCTCTATTGTTTCAGGGACTATAAGGTAAGGACCTGTCCAACTTTAACGGACTTAATCCATAGAATGAGAACCTGTCCGACTCTAACGAACTTAGTCCTCCAGTGAGAGCTTGTCCGACTTTAACGGACTTAGCCCTCAGGATAGGGACTTGTCCGACTCTAACAGACTTAGTCCACTCCTACGTTTGGCAACGTAGTTAATGAGTTCGAGTGGGACTCACTCTTACCCATTTCGATGCTCGATACTCCTCCCGACTCAATGCTCATAAAACCTACATCTCAATTCTCAACCAATCTCATAGGGACTCACTCTCCGTCAACAACCATTATCTCATAGATACTTTAGCCCTTTCATCAATAATATCATAGGGACTTTAACCCTTTCATCAATCAATCTCATCAATGACTCAAGATTTAGAACAATCATTAGGAAACAAGTGAATAGACACATCAGTAGAGTTTATTTATAGGGACTCATAAAACAATCAAAATTTTATCAACTCAAGGATCTAGACTTGATTCTCAAGTGCATTATGCATTCTTTTCAAATTAGTCATCAAAATTCCATCAACTCATCATCACAATCAACAATCTCAACTCAAGGCTCTAGACTCAATTCTCAAGTACATTATGCATGTTTTTCAAATTAGTCATGAAGGGTTATGCAAATTCTCATGAAAATATCCAATTTAAGAAAACAATTAGTATGATGATCATCAACATAGAAAACATGTGATTTCAAAATATTTTTTCAAGAAACACCGTCAAGAAATCATGCAAATAGACTCTTCAACCATCAACTCATCTATGACCTCTATGGGGCACATGAGAGAACAATCTCATGTTTTAGTTTAGCCTTACATACTTGGAAAGTTGATACTACAATCAAAATTTGATGAATTACTAGCCTTCTTGGAGAAAATCATCGATCTCGGTAGTTTTTTTAGAGTGGAAGGACTTGGAAAGACATTGCTTGAAGGTCTTATCTTTGATTCTTGAACTCTTGACTTAGAATCTTTAGAGTTCTTGATGAAGAACCCTAATTCTTGAAAAAAAAAAAAGAATCAAGGAATCCTCTCTTAGAATTTTTGAATTCGTTTCCTTGAAACCCTAGGTTATGATTTAAGACTCTATTAGAGTTTTATGAATAGATGAAGAAATTTGGGTTGGGTAGATCGAAATTTATGAAGAATAGCTTACCTTGATGATGAATCTTGAAAGCTATCCCTAACTTGATGATTTTCTTGTTGATTCTTGAGCAATTATATTTAGGAGTGAAGGAGAGGGTTTTAATTATGAAAATTAACATTTTATGCATTTTGGGAACTTAAATAGACCCCCAAAGGATTTAGGATAAAAATAACCTCAAAATAAAATAAAAGGACGTCGTTCAGCTTATCCAGAAAGGGTTCGCGATAGGTACGCCTCGCGGAGTCGTCGTGGACCTTCAGACAGCTCTACAGGTCTCCAGTAAAATGGTCATAACTTTCTACTTCGAACTCTAATTAAGGCGAAATAAGATACGTTGGAAAACTATTTCAAATATCTTTAATTTGATATATTATGGGTCACCTAACTCATTATACTTTAGGAGATATGTTCATTTGAAGTTGACCCTTCTATCAACTCATACGAAACTTAGTCGGTAGAATTTCTTTGGACTCGACTTGATGTAAAAGATCCTTTATCATCTCCAATTCTATTCCCACTCTAAAAAAATTGTCTTTAACATTTGTTCTCAATTAAGAATCATCAATTAAATATGAAGAATGACTCAGTCTTAGCTTAGAAAAACAAATTGAGGTGTTACACGAACTCCTTAATTTTTTTCTTTGCGGGCGATTAGCGTTGGGTTATTTTCTCTTTTCATTTGGTTTGTTTTGCATTGGGGGAGAAGGTTCTTGAAAATCATCGTCAGAATCGTTGAATGTGGGTGCAACAACAGGATGTGTCCGATTCTCAACTGTGCCTGGTTGAACATACTCCGGTGGTATTGACAGACTTGATAGCTTTGTTTCAGTTGGAGTTATGTTTTTAAAAATAACCTGAACAAAGGTTAAGTGAAAAAGTCAGATATAATAAATTGTATATTGGCTAATGAAATTCATTAATAGTGCTTGGAAAATTTATACCTTTTTACGAGTGCCTCGTAACATGACATTCATAATGAAGTCCCATCCAGGTTGGTCGTTTGTGGTCTCCCAATTACGGATCCCGGGGATATGATCATACTTCTTGACAATAATTTTTGGGTTGACATTGGAACAACACTCATACATCCATATTTGCATGGCTAGTGGAAAGCCATGGATTCTATAGTACTTTTTAGTCCGTGTGATCTTGGCGTGCAGATTCTTCGTAAGCTCTTCAAATGTTTTGTTGCCCCACAGATAATCTGTGTATCTACCAGATTCAACAATATCAAAATCATTCTTATATATTACTATCGTTTTGGGCTCCTCTGACATGATGAAACTGTGTATATAATATAAAATACTAAACTTCACGGCATCCTCGTCGTTGTCGCTCCAGACCTTGTTGTTGAAACTGTCAATTAGTTGTTGCTTTTTCATTGAGGTACTGCCACCGAAATACTGATTTAATATCTTGTTTGGTTCTTCGTTGTTAAAGACAAAATTCGAAAAATCGTCGCAGCACTTGAGACCAGATATATGAAAAATTCTCTACATGTGAAACGGAGAGTAAACCCATTTACATATATAATAAAAGCATCAGTGAAACTGCCTTGCACCTCTAGCAACATGAAACACTTGAAAAGTTGGGCTTGGATGTTACATCTGTTCAATGAAAATAGGTGCGCAAAGCATGTGACAGACTCTCGAAACCGATTTATCTGGCTTTTAGACAGTTTTTGAGATAAATCATCCATAACACTGATATTTGTGTAGCATTGCATACGGTGAACAACTGTAGGAGTACCTTGCATCATAAAATTCACTTCCTACATGTAAAATACAAGCATGTAATTTTTTTGTTGCAGGAAATAGGTATAATACATATACATTGTTGAATATGTATGTACATTTATTGAAACAAACTGTATATTAGATATGTATGAAAGTTAAAAATGTATACTAGGATGAAAATTTGTTTTTTATCATGGAAATGTGTAGGTATAATAGCATGATGGAAACATGTAGGTACAAAAGAGTTTATAGACTTATATAGGAAGTGTATAATTATACACAGTGCATACAATTTCTGTGTGCATACAGATTATACATCTCATTTGTGTAGTTCTTTTTTTTTTGGCTTGTGTATAAAAAAATATCTGAAACATTGAAAATTTTTGGGAAAAGTATATATACATGCATGGAATTGTGTATTTTTATTGCAAACAGATAAATGTATACTTATACAAAGAATTTTATTCTTGCCCAGATATCAGAAATTGTATAAAATTTGCTGAAACTTATATATCTGAGGCATAAATCAGAAAAATATACGCTTATACATAAGGGGCTTAAATCAGAAAAATACATATTAGAAATTGTATAAAATGTGCAGGAACTTATATATATGGGGCTTATACATATGGGCTTAATTTAGAAAATGTATGTTGGAACTTATACATATGCGGCTTAAATAAGAAAAATACATATCATAAATTGTAAGAAATGTGCAGGAACTTATACATATGGGCTTAAATTAATAAAAATATACACTTATACATCTCTGTTTTTGTAAAAAAAAAATATAGATCAGTTGTCACAAAATACTTTTTTTGGTATAAAATTGGGATAAAGGAGGTAGATCTGAAGGAAATATACAAATTGGGGGAAATATACATTACATGCATAGATGACGAACACCAGATTTGTTTACAAACTAAAAACAAGTCTAAGAATACATAAGCTAAGAAATACCTCATTCTCGTCTGTATCATTCTCGTTACGATTGGAAGATTCGGACCTATTATCTTGCTTCGATTTGGTACTAAACAAATATCAACAACTTTCTTCTTCTTTTGTTGACTCCTTAACTTGGAAATTGGTTCATTAATGGCGGCATTGGATACTCCCTCGTCACTAGCCCTAGATTTTGAAAGTGACCCTGCAATAGTCTTAATTTCTTGAGTTAACCCGAGTGAAAATGAGGGCAATTCTTCCATTTTTTAACATGCACAGTGTATACCTCTCGTTATCCTTTTGGATGAAGAGTCCTCCACCATAATTTAGTGCCGACGGCTGCAATGTAGCAAGGATTTTGTACAAAAGGGGAAAAATTTTGAACTCTCTGAAAAAAATTAAAACTCGCCAAAAAAATTAAAACTTGTGAATTCTTGTAGGGATTTTGAAAAAAAAAACCTACCTGTGTTAATTGATTTGTAGAATCCTTTGAGAGATTTTAGGGGAGTGATTAATAGAGAAAAATGTGGGAACAGTTAAGGAAAGGGAGCCGGCTTCGTGTGTATATGAGAGAGAGAAATTGGAGGGAAGTTTTGCAGGGTTTTATACATGTAGGCAGTAGGGTCCACAAATCTTATACCAAAAAATATAAATGTTTGTCATAAAAATAATAATATAAAAATATAGTCGAGTTTTATTATTTAGCATTATATATTTGCTGGTTCATGTAATTTTTCCATTAAAAAAGATAATTATTTCATTTTTCCAAAGTCTCTTTTCTATTTGGGCCGGATTGCTTTCTTACTTGGCCCAATAATTTTTAATACACATCAAAGCTTAAGAAGAATGTCGCTAAAAAGAATAACATCTTACATATATCTCTGTATACTAAAATAGGATCCTAATTATATGGCATCAAAGGTGGTGATGTTGTCAACAATACTCGATTCGGGTTGTTCACGTTTTCTCCATCTCCAAAACTTGATTCCTTCTTTTTCCTCTTCGTTTCTGCTTCACTCTTGTCCCTCTAGAAACTTCAATTCTATGAACTTGAATGAAATTACTAAGAATAAGATGAACATAGAAGTGTGTATATATCATTGTTCGACGTATATATAACATATATGTCATGTATATGCGTGACATACATTTGATATATTCATAAAACGTAGTCATTTCGACGTCATTAGACTTCCGAAATGAATCATCACTCATTCCATCAAACAGTTGACATATATTATATATTATTATAGGCATAACATAAGTAAAGTTGCATAAAGTTGAATTAATAGATACACACGTTATATGTGGCAATCCATGTGAGATATACTCGAGCCGGTGTGTATTATGTCACATAGAACGTATACATCCACTTATTTGATTTTATATAAATTTAAATATCTACTTGTGCACATCTAAAATCAAAGTGAATTAGGTGCAATTGCTCGAATTTTCTTTAAATTTGAGCAAACAAGAAGAGAAAACAAATCTTCTTCTAAGAAAAATGTAAAATTGTTCTGGATCCTAATTATTATTAGGGAAATAACGGGAAGTCCCACTTGGTATTTGTGAGGATAGAGCGGGAAAAGAAAATTGGTGCGTTTGGTACGGATAAATATTTTTTATGATAAATATTTTATTAATTAAAATAAATGTTTTGTTGAAAAATAAGTAGGTTTTCTTGTTTATTTTTTAGTATTTTATAGGTATGTAAAAAAGTATTATTTTAAAGAAGATAATAAATTTGAAATGTCATTTATAAAATTATTTTTTTAATCTTTATAAGAGAACTTGTTATTCTATTTTTCAAAAAAATATTTTTAACCAACTAAAATGAGAAAATTACCAAACACACTCATGTAAATTAAGTTGTAATCATCCTTAGAAAAAAAATTTATTGGCAAACTAGTTATGATGAAGTCTTTCTGAGTTTATGCGTATTTGCTTTTCACAGCCCCGTTTGCCACCCCTATTTGAAATGGTGAAGAGGCATTGGAACCAAAAATATTTTATTTTATTTTGTTTCAATGATTTTTTCTTGTTGGGGTGGGGTTGTTAGGCGCGGAAGCACCACAACTAAAGTTTGATATGATAATAAATAAATAATGAAAATAATTTAGACACAATATTTTACGTGGAAAACCCTCAAATAAATAGAGGGGAAAAACCACGGGGCAGAAGGATTTCACTATAACAATAGAAAGTACACTGCTCTCAAATACAAGGAGAAAACAATAATAAACACTTCTCTCTCGTAAAAGGAACAACTCACTAAAGAGGACACTCAAGACTATATTTATCTTGGTATATAACTCTCTTTGTGTTTTTACTCTCTTTGGATTTCTCTTGTGGGATGTTGTTATGGATGTATTGAAATGAGGAGCCAAAGTGCTTCTTTTATAGGCAAAAGTTAACCTACCATTGTTGACAATTCAACAAGAATGGTGGCCAAGCAAGTTGCCAAAACAATTGGCAACTTGCCAACCAAGTTGCCAAAAACAATTTGGCAACTTGCCAACCAAGTTGCCAAAAACAATTTGGCAACTATTGTTGACTCTTTTTGCCTCCTTTTTTGACTACTCATTTGCCTCCATTTTTGACTATTTTTTGCCTCCATTTTTGACTACTATTTTGTCTCCATTTTTTGACATTTCTCCCACTTGAAGATTTAATTGAGAATTAATTAAGTCTTCACACCATCCTTTCTACCCAATTATTGCAACGCTACGTTTCTGCTAGGCCAATAGAAGATCGACACCATATAAACTTGTTACTGTTGATCGGCTTCGTAAAAATATCTGCTAGGTTGTCATTGGTGTGAATTTTCTGAATATCCACACTGCCTTCTTCCACCTTCTCACGAACAAAGTGATACTGGACTCGTATGTGTTTTGTCCTTGAATGAAATGCCGGATTCTTTGCAAGATGCAAAGCGCTCTGACTATCACAAAACAGAACGACCTTCTCTTGTTTGTGCCCGAGCTCCTCCAGTAACATCTGCATCCATATTGCCTCTTTGCTAGCTTGTGTAGCTGCTACATATTCTGCTTCCGTTGTAGATGTAGCCACGATAGATTGCAGTTTTGAATCCCAGCTTACAGCTCCTCCAGCAAGAGTAAACACATAACCTGTAGTGGACTTGCTTTTATCAAGATCACCTGCATAATCTGAATCAACATAGCCTTTAACAGTAAAGTCTGATCTTCCATAACACATTGCAACATTTGAGGTACCCTTGATGTATCTCAAGATCCTCTTAACAGTATTCCAATGCTCTCTACCAGGATTAGCCATGTATCGACTGACCACTCCCACTGCTTGTGCAATATCAGGTCTTGTACATACCATGGAGAACATTAAACTTCCCACTGCTGATGCATACGGTACTCGAGACATCTCCATCCTCTCTGCTTCATTGCTAGGACTCATACTTGAGGATAACTTGAAATTAATAGGACGTGGGGTAGATATTGACTTACAATCTTGCATCTTGAAGCGTCGCAAGATTTTCTTCAAGTAGTTCTCTTGAGAAATCCAAATCTTCCTATTATTTCTGTCTCGGTGAATTTGCATCCCTAGAATCTTGTTTGCCGGTCCCAAGTCCTTCATTTCAAATTCCCTAGCCAACTGTGTCTTTAAATTTGTGAGATGATCTTTGTTGGGGCCTGCTACCAACATGTCATCAACATACAACAGCAAAATCACGAAGTCGCCATCACCAAATCTCTCGTAATAAACACAAGGATCTGAACTATGTCTGTTGTATCCAAGACTTATAATGAAGGAATCAAATCTCTTATACTAACATCTCGGCGCCTGTTTGAGACCGTATAGAGATTTGTTCAACCTACAAACCAAGTTCTCTTTTCCCTGTTCTTCAAAACCTTCTGGTTGGAGCATGTAAATTTCTTCTTCAAGCTCTCCATGAAGAAATGCAGTTTTGACATCTAACTGCTCCAAGTACAAGTCAAAT
This sequence comes from Solanum rostratum, assembly GCA_029948455.1. Taxonomy (NCBI): domain Eukaryota; kingdom Viridiplantae; phylum Streptophyta; class Magnoliopsida; order Solanales; family Solanaceae; genus Solanum; species Solanum rostratum. Next base: position 51,728,767 of record CM057047.1, on the reverse strand, counting down.
GTAGCACACATCGCCAGGACCACTCGAATAGTTGTAAGTCGAACCACCGGAGAAAATATTTCATTGAAGTCTATACCTTCTTTCTGAGCGAATCCTTTCACCACCAATCTTGCACGATACCTTTCCACTTGATCATTACCATTGCGTTTGATCTTGTAGACTCATTTGTTTCCAATGGCCTTCCTTCTTGGTGGTAATTGAACAAGATCCCACGTTTTATTTTTATGAAGAGCTTCAATTTCTTCTTGCATTGCTTCCATCCAAAGAGATGATTCTTGGCCTTTCATAGCCTCCTGAAAAGTTGAAGGCTCTCCATCTTCTGTTAATAGACAGTATGCAATATTGCCCTCCATAGAATAATTAGAGTGCCAAGCTGGTTCTTTTCTCTCCCTAGTTGACCGTCGAACTTGTGGAGTTTCGATCTCAGCTTGCTCTTGCTCTTCGTGCTCTGGTGTTGCTTTAGAAGAAACTAGAACTTCTCCTACTTCTTCAACTTCAACTGTAGTAGTCTCTGGTTTTTCTTTTGAAGTGCTACCTTCTTTTGCTTGTAACTTGTTTTCTACAAATACAACATCCCTGCTGATTACCACCTTGCGGGAAGTGGGATCCCACAAGCGATACCCCTTGACTCCATCAGCATACCCTAAGAAAATGCATTCCCTGGATTTTGGATCCAACTTTGATTTTTCTTGGGTATTGTACATAACATAAGCAGGACTTCCGAATATATGTAAATGAGAATAATCGACTGGTTTTCCTGTCCACATCTCCATCGGTGTTTTTTAGATCAATTGCGGTTGATGGTGACCGATTGATCACATAACAAGCGGTTTTGACTACTTCTGCCCAGAACTGTTTTTCCAGCCCTGCAGTTGCCAACATAGCTTTTGTTCGTTCCAACAAGGTTCTGTTCATCCGCTCTGCTACTCCATTTTGTTGTGGAGTATATGCCACCGTGAACTGCCTTTTGATACCTTCTTATTTGCAGAAGTTATCAAATTCAACACTAGTGTATTCTCCTCCACTGTCCTCAAACACTTGATCTTCTTTTCAGATTCAAGTTCCACCCGCGCTTTGAATTCTTTGAAAGCTGGAAAAACATCTGTCTTTCTCTTGATTGGATACACCCAACTTCTCTTGGAGTAATTGTCGATGAATGACACGAAATATTTCGCTCCTCCTAGGGACTCCACCGGTGCTTGCCAGACATCAGAGTGGACCAGATCTAGTATTTCCTTGCTTTTAGCAGAGGAACTGCTGAACTTCTGTCTATGCTGGAAGAAGCTTTTGCTCAGCAAGAATCTTCAAACCTCGTTCCGACATATGGCCTAGTTTACGATGCCACATCATCGTTGATTCTTCAAATGAACTTGCTGAAGCAGTTGATGCTTCTCCTTCCTGGTGTGTTTCACCTTTAAGCACATATAAATTTGCAGCAACTTTCTCAGCTTTCATTACTACAAGCGCTCCTTTGGATATCTTCATGACTCCACCATGAGTCTTGTCTGAGCATCCATTTTCATCTAATTGTCCCAAAGACAATAGATTCTTTTTCAAGTCTTTTACATGCTGTACCTCCTGGATCGTGCGTATCGTGCCATCATACATTTTTGTTTTGATGGACCCAATACTAATAACATCCAAAGCATGGTCATTTCCCATGAACACAGACCCTCCATAGATAGGTTCATATTGATGGAACCATTCTCTCCGGGAAGTCATGTGCCATGTTGCTCCTGTGTCCATGATCCAAACATCGGAGAAATGCTTTCTGCCTTCATTATTTGATATTGCCTCGCTACACAATACATCGCCATTATCCGAGGTACTTGCAACATTCCCTTGAGCATTTGATGACTCAGGGTTTTCACTCTTCTTTCTGAACCAACAATCTTTCTTGAAGTGCCCTTTCTTGCCACAGTGATGGCACTTGACATGCTTTTAACTTTTGGATTTAGATCTGCCATGATTGTGACTCCCACTGGTGCCACGTTCCGTTGGTCTTCCTCTCACCATCGTCAAGGCTTCAGCTTGCTGCGAACTTGCTTGTGTGTCTTCCTTGTTTTTGCACCGATTTTCTTCTTCTAAGACAGCGGCTGCAATTTCATCGAAAACTAGACTGTCAGTATTGTTCGTCAGGTTGATGATGAGTTGATCATATGAGTCAGGTAGACTTTGAAGTAGAAGCTCCGCACGTTCAGTCCTTTCTATTTTGCAACCCATTGTTGTAAGTTGCGAAAATAGAGTATTCAAAGTATTGATGTGTTCAGTAACCGACATGGGCTCTGCCATTCGAAGAGTATACAATCTTCTTTTTAAGAAGATTTTATTATGCAAAGACTTGACCTCATACAACCCCGTAAGAGTATCCCATATTTCCTTCGCCGTTCGTTTTTCAGCTACACTAAACAATACTTGATCAGCCAGTGCCAAGTGTAGATCTGCAACTGCGTTGCTGTCTATGTCGTTCCACTTGCTGTCATTAGTATTGTCTGTGGGCCTCCCTTCAATTGCAGCTAAGCAATTGTCTTTTCTCAATATCGCTCTTATTTTCATTTTCCACAATGAGAAATTAGTCCCATTGAATTTTTCAACATCAAACTTTGTTGTACTTGACATTGTTTTTGCTTCTCACCCTTTTAGATCGTTTCTGAATATTTTTGCAAACTTTTCGTGACAAACTGTACCGTCTCCGAAATTTACTATTTACAGATAGTACCTTCGCATAAAATAGACAGAACAACCGAGGGCTCTGATACCACTGTTAGGCGCGGAAGCACCACAACTAAAGTTTGATATGATAATAAATAAATAATAAAAATAATTTAGACATGATATTTTACGTGGAAAACCCTCAAATAAATAGAGGGAAAAAACCACGGGGCAGAAGGATTTCACTATAACAATAGAAAGTACACTGCTCTCAAATACAAAGAGAAAACAATAATAAACACTTCTCTCTCGTAAAAAGAACAACTCACTAAAGAGGACACTCAAGACTATATTTATCTTGGTATATAACTCTCTTTGTGTTTTTACTCTCTTTGGATTTCTCTTGTGGGATGTTGTTATGGATGTATTGAAATGAGGAGCCAAAGTGCTCCTTTTATAGGCAAAAGTTAGCCTACCATTGTTGACAATTCAACAAAAATGGTGGCCAAGCAAGTTGCCAAAATAATTGGCAACTTGCCAACCAAGTTGCCAAAAACAATTTGGCAACTTGCCAACCAAGTTGCCAAAAACAATTTGGCAACTATTGTTGACTCTTTTTGCCTCCTTTTTGACTACTCATTTGCCTCCATTTTTGACTACTTTTTGCCTCCATTTTTTACTACTATTTTGTCTCCATTTTTTGACAGGGGTGGGGTCTATTTGTTTTGTAGTTCAATAAAATTGATATAAATGTGGTGAAATGAAAATAAGGAAATTCATAAGTGGTGAAATCAAGATTTTTATTAAAAATATTTAAAATATGAAAAAATAAGTGTACGAAATAATCAAAGAGAATTCAACATTTACTATATTAATTTTTCTTTTAACTATATGTAAATAACATAATTTTTCGTCAAAGGAATAGTGGCTTCCACTGCACTATGGAGGGACCACTTTTTTACTTGGTTCTACTTGTATATCACGCAAAGTAAAATTTTCTCGACCACTAATATTCTTAATACCTTTCTCATACGAATAGCTATTTTGGTCCTTGAAATATTGCTTAATTTTATTTTTGGTCTTAGTATTATTCACTTGAATACTTTTAACCTTCAAATACATCAATCCTGCAACTCTAGTCCCTCAAGATAACTAAAGTAATGGAAGTAGTAAACTTAATAGCAAAATCTTGCTTTACAGTAAGAAAAATAATTTGTCAGTAAAAAGTTAATTTGTCAGTTAAAAAAAACAAACCTGCAAAATTGATTTAATTGAATGTCATATATGTCAGTCAAATAACATGGAAAGTTAAACAAAAATTAAGCAACAATTTAATTAAGAACAAAAATCATTATCTTACTTCGAAATTTGATACACTTGCTATGACAAACTTCGTTATAATAGTCATTCTTTACGATAACATTTATTATAATGGTATAATTTTATTCAAAATCAATTTTACATATAATATTCTATACCTATAAGCTATAGCATCATCGATTTTTATTATAGTGGTATATTCTTTGTAAAATTATTCTTCCTTAATATTCATACTCAAATATTGCGTAATTATATTTCTTAAAGAATTACTCCTTCATAGCACTCATACTCATATATTGTATAATTATATCATTTTAAGAAATATATGACGTATAAAAATAAAATATTTAAAATATAATGACAATCATTAATGTCATACATATAATTTTCAAGTATAAATCTCTACAAGAAAAAAAATTATATTTAAATAATGTTCATAAGTTAACGTAACTTCACGAAAGAAAACTACTGATGCTTTATATATATACACATTCATACTCTTTTGATTTTTTTATTAAACTTCTTGCCACAAAATAAGTAAACTAACTCTTTTGCATACTTCATTTTAATAGCTAAATAAGATTTGAAATCAATATCAAATTAGAAATATAACAATTTCTCATATAAAATTTTGAAACAAACATTGCCACTATATTAATGAGGTTTGACTGTAGTATTTCTTTTTGGATCCATATGTTTGCTCACCAAAATTTGGAATGATCAGAGACATACTATCTAAATTTTAAATAAATACTGTTGCCACAGAGTTATTATACTCTCTTTATTCTCTTTTATAATAAGTGGTACTTTTGGTCGTCCATTCTCTGGCATTTCCGTAAATATGCGGTCCTCCGTGGCTGTTTCTGAAGCACTTGCTTCAATGGCACGCGCGTAATTTCTGCCAATTTCAGGGGTATTCTTTTTCTACAATGGGACCTATAAATTAATATTTGGGTCCGCTTCCTACCTTCTTCCTTCTCCGCTTCAACTGAGCTGCCTGGAGAATTGGTTGCTTCGCTTCTCCTCTTGCACGGGAAATCTCCTCAGGTAATGCCTCTGTTCTTCTCCGGTGAAAATTACGTCTTCCAAATAACGGCGTTCTTGGTTAGCTGTGGAATTCCCTTTTTCCTACAGAAATTTCTTGAGTTCGGGGGGATGACTGTGCGCATCTGAGGTGGTCTTCTTTCGTCTTCTTCAATTGGGCTTTTGAAATCATAAATCACGTTCTTTTGGAACTTGCATGTGCGTTCTGCATTTATTTCCTGGGCTCAGTAGAGGTTTTCCTTCAATGGTTCTAGCGAAAGTACTTTCCCCTGGCTGCATGTGCCTGATATTGAAGGATTTTGACCTTTGTTTCGAAGTGAGAGTCTGCTAGGTGTTAGTCTTGGTTAGGGTTTCCGTGCTCTGTTCTTATGCCTCTGCCTGCTTCTACTTTCGGTGTTGCATGTTCCTTTGGCTGTCCGTACTTTCCGTTGCTGATTGTCTCTAATTTTGTTGTGTCATGTAGCTTAGAATTTTGTTGTTCCATGTAGTGTCTGTGTTTTTAAAATGTAGCCCATGCTTAATGAAGAGTATGTCTTAGATCATGTCAGTGTTGATAAATTAAATATTCTAGCTGGTAGAAGAAAGATGGCAGATCATATTGGAGTTTGGGTGCTCTGTTCTTGTGCCTCTGCCTGCTTCTACTTTCGGTGTTGCATGTTCCTTTGGTTGTCCGTACTTTCCGTTGCTGATTGTCTCTAATTTTGTTGTGTCATATAGCTTAGAATTTTGTTGTTCCATGTAGTGTCTGTGTTTTTAAAATGTAGCCCATGCTTAATGAAGAGTATGTCTTAGATCATGTCAGTGTTGACAAATTAAATATTCTAGCTGGTAGAAGAAAGATGGCAGATCATATTGGAGTTTGGGTCAAAATCTAAAGTACCTTCATTCCAAACTTCGTATGGTGTATGTTGTGGTCTGAATTAGTAAATTGATTCCTGCTTTTCCAATCGTATGAACAGGTATAATGCGGGCTGTTTATCTTGTTATTAAAGGTTGAGTAAATGAACATATGGTAAAGATTTAGCTTATTTTTATATTCTCTACATTATGCTTGCTTATGTCCGTAATTTGTGTTACTTATTCTTTCTAATTTGGTTGTTTGCATGTAGTTTCAATTTAATAGTTTTCTCTTTGTTACTACTTTATATTGTTTTCAGCATTACCTTTGGTTGTGTTTTACTATGTGCAAGCACAAAATCATATTTTTAAGTACTCAGTCTGGCTGAAAAAGACAGCGTATGGCTTAACAGCCAGGAGTCTAATTTTACTTTATGAAGTTGCGGAGGGGGAGGAATAGTGGATTTACTTGGTGTTATCTTGAGCTTGGTTCATGGATCTAAGTGGATGATTAACCATATTGTTGCTAGATTATCCGCTATAGATTGTTTACTAGGAACACACTTGCTGCGAAAATCAATTTGATTGCGATTATTGTTTATTGTCTTATAAACGATCTATTAATTTCTCTTTGCTTGATGAATCAGGAACTCCTTATACACAACAGTCTTACGAAGTCAGTGAATCTTTTCCTTTTAAGTGGATAAACAAAAAACGGAAAGAAGGTTTCCATGTAACATCAATGACCACTGCTGGCAGTCACTGGGGTGTTGTGATGTCCTGAAACGCTGGATATACGGAACAGGTGAAGTAATTTTCATTCAGTTGTCACTCTACTGAATTTCTTGAATTCCTCAACAATTGTGGCTTAAAGAAAGTGACTTTGTAGGTTGTTGAGCTTGACTTCCTTTATCCAAGTGAAGGAATACATCGACGGTGGGAAGGTGGCTTTAGAATAACTTCTATGGCTGCCACCACTGATCAATCTGCTTTCATTTTGAGCATACCAAGACGTAAAATGGTTGATGAGACTCAAGAGACTTTGCGGACACCTGCCTTCCCAAGCACCCATGTAAAGGTGATGAGTCTTTTACATAACCTTGCATGTTCCTGTTTGCTTCATTTTTCTTAAATCTTTCAAGTGGCATACTTACAAAACAAGTTTTGATAGAATATACCACTTACTCCCTCTCTTCCGTTTACAAGACGTTTCTTTCCCTGGATTCGGAATTTGGGATGTTTGTTTGGCTTGTTTATTGTATTAGTCGTGGGAGAAAACATGAAATAATGGCTAAAAAATTGGTTGATAGAGAGAATCACATCTAAGTTTCGAGTTTAAATAGTTAAATGAATTTGAATTCTTGAATGCTCTAGAAGTTGTATAAAATTGCATCACAATGACATGCTGAAACAGATTTCATGACAGAATACGTTGTTACACGTTGGTATCGTGCGCCGGAGTTGCTCCTAAATTGTTCAGAATATACAGCAGCAATTGATATCTGGTCAGTTGGTTGCATACTGGGTGAGATGATAACAAGACAACCTCTCTTTCCTGGCAGGGATTACGTTCACCAGTTGAAACTTATCGCAGACGTAAATATGCATTACGTGTGTTTGTCTACCTCCAAACTCTATCCTGACAGATTCCATAGGTTTTACTGAACAGTAACAATGAATACGGACTGCTTTCTCCAATGATTTATCGTGGATACTATGATATGTGTCCTATACAAGTGTATTTTTCTTAGAATCTCTTTTAAGTAGCTGTTTATTTCGTTGTTAATTTGAGCAAAAGGAAGTTCACTTTTGTTAATTTAGTCGGGTCAATCCTAATACGGTCCCTTTTCGTGTTTAAAATAGCTCATAGGATCACCTGAAGATACCAGTCTTGGATTTCTACGGAGTGATAATGCAAGGAGATATGTTAGACAGCTCCCGCAGTACCCAAGGCAACAGTTTGCTGCTAGATTCCCCAATTCATCACCTGGAGCTGTTGATTTGCTCGATAAAATGCTTGCCGTTGACCCAAGCAGGCGTGTTACAGGTAAAGATAATTCATGAGAACTTCTCTCTGAGTCAATTCTAACTCATAAGTTTGTGCGATACTTTTTTTATTTAAAAAAAGGGGCTGACTAAAACAATGTAGCTGTCAAGACACTTACTTTTAACTTCATATTGTTTGAACTATTTGAAGTATTTTGCTAGATAAATACAATATTACTCGCTCCGACCACTAACAGCTAACATTTCACCCTGCTGTAGCCAGGCATCCGGACAGACAGGCAGTATCAACTACGGCTTCCCCTTTTTGGAATCCTTGTATCTGTTGGCCGCCCCCCCCCCCCCCCCCGGACTGGAAACTGCCCTCACACTCAGAAAAATAAAAAACAGCAGCATGGACAGGTTCGTGCTTTCCGCTTACCACAGTCCAAGGAAATACATTTACTAAACTATAGAAATGTATGTCACCTTTTTAATGTATACATGAGCTTAGTAAATAATAAAATTTTACAGATTTTTATATTAATGTGGGAATATGAAAACAACTGCATGATGCATTTCTTTCTTTAGTTATTTCTTTTCATTTGAACCTTGGCATGACTATGCAGCACCTGCTAAAGGAAGTTTTCCTTGATTTGCTGAAGCGAGTATGTAAAGTTCATCTTCTTTTTTTGTATATAGGTTTACCCTGAAGCAGAAAGGAAAAGATGCAGATGGTGAGTTCCAAACAACTGAAGTTACTGTGTATGATTACTTCATCAACCACCGGAACATAGAGTTGCTTCATCCCGCTGACTTACCCTGCATAAATGTTGGGAAGCCGAAACGTCTCACCTTTTTCCGGATTGAGGTGGGAAACTTGGTTAAATTTAGAGGACTATGCCATTTCATGTTCTCTGTGCGTATGATAACTCCAAGTTTTATGCAGAGTTGACCTTCATTCCAGAGCCCCTTGGTTTTTCTAGCTGTGATAAGAATACAAAGTTGGTGCTGCTTGAATGTGGTCCAGATAGGACAAGCAACCTTGAAGACAAGAGTGTAGTCAGCACAAAATTGGATTCAAATGCATTAATTGGAGACAGATGCAGCATGAATGGTTGCAAAGGCAATGAAATATCCTTAAAGCCGACGAAGAAGAAGGCTAGACCAGGGACTCGGCCTATTCCTAAAGCTCGGCAGCTGATCTATGAACGTCTTTCAAAGTTGCGAGGGCTCATCCCTAATGGGGAGAAGGTATTGTCTCCAAACTCTGTATGTTTTTAATTTTTTTGGTTGTACATAAACAAACACTTAACTTAAATTTTGCTCTTATGTTGGTTGATTTGACGTCTTGTGAGTTGAGTTGCTCATGTTGGCTTCAGAATTTACAAAGTGGTTTTCAATATGTAGTTTAATAGTTTTCTTAAGCACTTGGGATGATTTTGTTCCTACCTCCCCCTACTCTATCATCTCATGTGGAAAGAGTTCACTTAAGTTGGTAGGCTTTTATAGTTTCTTGAAGGACTTTCCTTCTGTTGTGTATCTCTAAAGGAAGCACACGCTGTCAGCATTTGGGAGTTTAATTGGTTCACAGTTTGAAATGTCCTTCCAGGTGACTGATAGGATTTTACTAAACGCATAAGAGCTGCAACGATATATGAAATACTTTAAGGATCAGGTGCAAGCTGGTGAATGGGATGAAGTGAGTTCAAATGTCATTTACCATTAAATCATTCCATAGGTTTCATCAGCAACTTTAATCATTTGGATGGTTTCTGGATATATTTGCCAGGCATGATCAAGTAAAAGCAGTTGAGATTCTTGTGAAGGACCTTAAGGTTTTTGCTTCTTTTAATGAGGATCTCTTCAAGGAGATCACCTAATTATTGACTCTTGACAATTTTAGGTACCATATTTTGGTTTGAAATGTGAAGTGTACTATTTCCTTTGGTTGATGATTAATTGAAAATCTTTTGTTGTGTCCCTAGGCAGAACGAGCAGCTCTCCAAATATGGGGATACAAAGTCGGCAAGAAATATTATTCTGGTAGAACCAAAAAAGCTTATTGAGGCAAACCCTCTGTTCCGTGACAAGTTAGCTTTTCCTTCTTTCAAGGCTTCACGACTACGGGCATTGATTAATCAAAGGTTCTAAGCTAAGCATGCTTTGTTTCTTGCATTTATAATTCAGAGGTTATCTATATACTTTAGATGTACATGTTACACTACTGAACATCACTTGCTTGAGTTTGTTAACAGTTGTTTTTGCTGGTAAAAGAATGTCAAGTTTGACTTTGTACTGTGAAAAAATGGAAATGGTTAATTCCTGTTTGAGTTTGTACTGTGAAAAAATGGAAATGGTTATTTCCTGTTTGCTTCCCAAATGTATTTGATTTGGGTTTTTTCTCTATTGCTCTATAGGTTCACCTTTTGAATTTATTTCATTCATGATCCCAAATATCCATGAATGGCAAAAAACAAGGTTGGGATTTCTGTACTGGGATTAAGCTGATAGTGTCAATTTTCATCATACTTATCAGACAAAAAAGTGGAATAGGTCAATCTCATCTATGCTGGAGACAGAATTAAGAGTGGTGCATTTCCATTGACGTTGGTTGCTTATGTAAACTGGCATGGTAGTACTTTGAGCTTAGGATTCAAAAGTAATAAAAATCTACAATGGATTAGTTTGTGCTCTTGGTATGTAATGTGCCTGTGAATAGGGGTACTTTGTGTATAATTCTTTCTTGTGATTAACTAAATCATGTATGTGATCATCATTAACCAAGTCCTCACATTCTACTGCCAAGTGATCTGAATAGTACTGGAATCATGGCACCGTTGCTTTCTAGCTACATCTTTTGGAAATGACAAAGCATAGGCTGTTTGGGTTTGTACCATATGACCAGATTTTTAGAATTTGGGAATGGGTGACTTTCTTTGATCTTTTGAACTGGGGACTTCTCTGACTAAATTCAAGAAGAGTAGACGGAGCTTGGAAGCTAAGAGAGGAAGTAGACCATACTTACTTGCACGATCCGTCTCTCACGTGCCCATTCCATATGACTAACCACCTGGCTGTTCACTTTTGCTACTAATTGCAGGTTTGGCAGCTTTCTTTTGTGCACACCTTTTGCTCCTCCGCGCTCCAACTGAAGGTACCTCTCTTTATAAGCTTCGCACTTCTCTTTATACTCTTTGATGTGCAATTTAGGCTTCCCCTAGGGCGCACGAATTGAATAGATAGGTGGTCACATATAGACAGCTACTACAATGCCGTGAAAAATGGTCGCCACTAACTACTTAGCATAGATTACTTAAAAATGACTCTATCGTTATATAAGAGCAAAGTTAGGACAACGACGCAACTCCCCCACCAAAGTTGCTGTTGTTCTTCGTTTTCGGCTGCACGCTCCTACACATTGAATCCTGTACTGTTTGGCATATTTCTATATATTAGGTCCTACACTGTGTACTATTAAATAGCTGGTCTTCGTTTTTAGCCATCCACAATCTGCTGGGCTTTACTTCTGATTCCTCAGTGCTTCTGCCATTACATTTTGCTCACTAAAACTCAGGTGAGCTTCCCCTGCGATTCACTGCTACACCGCTGGTGCAACATATGTGTCCAAATGGGAAAAGTGCGCAACCACGCATAAAATCTGTTGTTGAATTTTGGATATCGCAACTCCTGTAACCTTATTTTGCCAGACAAATATTATATTACTTATTCCTACCACACCCTGCAAACCTTGTGCACAGCAACCAATTCACCGTTCATTCTTCCGCCCACCTACAGGTATAAAAACATAAGCTCCCCTGCTAACTTCACACTTAACCTGTTTTCGTAACTTCTATCAGGTACAACGTCCCCCACAGCAGCGAAGGCAAGGCATACCCAGCTACAAGACAACTGCTACGCCAAACAACATGGCTGCACTTTCCATCTGCTAGGCCCCGCACTAACGCGTCCCCCCAGGACACAATCAGCTAGCCAGCCCCGTCCCACCCCTCACCCCCCACCCCCCAACAAAATTGTAAATTAACTCCAACGTGTGTTACGTTGTACTGCAGGATTCCCAACACGCCTTGCTAATATTACGCTATTTGGACTTGACTTTGACGGTTTATTATCCCCAGAATTAGTGCCGCCCCTGCCATTACGACGGGCAACAAACCAGTGCCGCCCCGCCCGTGCAGCGCACGGGCCCGACCATCTAGTTTTAAAATATTTGTCACTTTATCACTTTTAAAAAGTTAAATTACATAATTTCATATCAAATTTGAGATATAATCATAAAAAATAAAAATTACAACTTATAATATTTTTCTTACTTTTTAACACTCTAGTAGTAATAAAAAAAAAATGGTCGATAAAACGTAAAAAGCATATGCTTCTTAGTTCTTTTTCTAATTAAATAATGATGACATATTACTGTTTTAAATTTAATGCCACTTTTTTTAATAATATTACTTTTATTTATTTAGGTAGACCAATGAGCTGAGCTTGAAGGTAGACTTACCTTATCAAGTGAGAGCCCAATATGAGGGTCCCCGTGTTACACTAAAGTTTTTATGGTATGTTACACATTTTGTAAATTTCACATGACTCTTAATACTTATAGATTTTTTCGTCTATTATCATTCAGAATTTTAATGATTCCAACTACCCATGAAAATTGGTATGTTACACATTTTGTAAATTTCACGTGGCCCTCAATAACTATATACAACAACATTTGTGTTTTTTAATGGTCGAGAAATTCGATGATCCCAATTCACATGAAAATTGGTCAATAAAACATACTTCTCTCGTTCATGACACTCAATAATATTTGTCCAATTTATAAAGTCAGTAGAATAATTTATTATTTTATGTCTATTTTATCTTTGTTATCAAATAATATCCATTTTAATGTTTAAATAACTTATATTTAATAAAGACATTTTGGTTAAATTATCACACTATGATCTCTGTGTTAAATGACAACTATTATTGGATAGAGGGATTATGTCTTTCTATCCTTTTCCACTTAAGCATTAAACTCAATTCACACAGTAGAATTCAAACTCATGAGATGCACATATGGAACATCCAAACTTGTAATACTTATCAAGCAAGTAGGCTAGTGTCACCAAAATTATTACTAAGAGATTCAAAATATATATAAGAAAAATCAACAAACACACAAGAAGTCAAGAGGATTCAACATTTAGCTACTATATATGCCTAACAAATAATTATAACCTTGTATATGCATTACTCCCTCTGTCCCATTTTTATTGTCAAGTATATTAAAAATAATTGTCAATTTAGATAATGAAGAGAGAATTAATTAATTGTCTTTTTTAATTTTGCCCTTAGTGTTAGAATCAAGAGGAGCGCATATAAAAATTTAATTATTTATAACGAATATATTAGTCAAATAAATACAATATTTTTTATTAATATTTTTCTTAATTTATGTGAAACATTTTTCCGCAAAGAAGATCCCGTTTGGCTTCCCCGTGATCCTTAGGGCATCATAGAATGGGGTTTTCAAGGATGAAATCATTGACAAGAGACTTAACAAAAGAATGATGCTATATGTATGTTTTAGAGTTCACCTTCTTGTCCAAGTAGCTAGGGTAAGGGAATTGTTATGAACATGACTTGACGTTCACTTTGGAGATGTAACTGGTAGACCAATAGCAAACAAAGATATATAGCATCAATTTTTGGAGTGGTGGATCCCATTACTCTCTTAACATCAAGAAAGAGATGTATTGGTCCACATGCACACCACCATCTTTGAATGGTTTTTGTTATCTCCATATATTATTATCCAACTTGTCTTTTTCTGACTTTAAACTAGTGTTGTGTAGCACAACTTGCATCAACACTAGTCAATAACTCAATATGAATCTACCTACTTGCACCCTGATTTTTTGGGACATAATATAATTGGGAAATTATTATATGCCTTAGTAGAAAACATCAACTTGGTATTAGTAATATTGCACACAAAGTTATGAGGAAGTCTATCTACATTATTTTATGCAGAATTTAATCATTTATATAATATTAGTTAATTCACCTTCTAGCATAATATAAATACTTATAATTCCCTCATAATTTATGCTGATATTAGTCATGCAGATCTCTAAATTGCACATCAAATAATATATTAATTTTATATATGAATAACTTAGCGCCGCTCCTAACCAATTGGCTACCAAACATGATATTACTTATGCATAACTTACGTCCTAACCAATTAGCTATCAAATATCGCATTACTTATGCAGAATTTAAAATTTGCATTACTTGTTAACCAGCTACTAAGCATGATATTATTTATATTTAAAGTGCTTGAGCAACTATTCTTTTTATAATATTGGACTGGTGACATGAATAGTAAAAATTGATATAACTAAGTTTAACTTGTTGGGAAGTAGTTGTGTATGTATGTTGGTACAATCATTTTTAGGTAGTATTGTTGAAAGGACTAATGATTTTTTGGAATTGAAATAGAGAGTTGATTGACCATTTTATAGATGTTGATGAAGTAAGAGAAGATGTCAGATATTATCTGATAAGAGACAATTTAGGACACCAATCATATTCTTTACATTTCAGACAATTTACTTTTTCTTGCTATTTCAATGATATTCTAAAAAGTACATATTATATTCGAGGATAAAAATCATGAAAAAAAAGAAAAACCCCTAATTAGAAAATTTGCTTAAAAATAGCTTAAATACTTCATATTCTTTGTTTGACGACATTAATTTATTTACCTTTATTGTTCTTGGATTATTTTTCCGTATTGATTGTTTGAGTTATTTGACAATTATTCACAAAGAAGAAGGTTCAAAGTTTTCAATGCATGAGAACATAATTAAAAACGTATAGAATGTCACGTCATTTATAATTTTTTTTCAAAAGCAAACAAATAATACTGATCAAATTATATTCTAATGTATAGATTCATAGTGTCATTGAGACGAGAAAAATCGTATGTTAATTCAAATTAGCTATTTAAAAGTTGCTCATAAAAATTAACGCATAATTAGAAACAAATTGAGCGCTCATATAAATAAATTTGAAAAGAAGAAGAGAGAAATTTTGCAAATAAAAGGAAGAAAAAAGAGGTGAAGCTAGCGGTATCGAGTCATATTTGTTAGAGAGTGTTTGGACTTCCCACTGAACACTGGGTGAAACCAACAGCGATAGAAAGACTTCAAACTAAACCACATACATATTTACATATCTAACTCTGTGTAGTTTAGGTGCCACATTGCTTATATATGGAACTTTTCACAAATATTTACTTACATATCACGAATTTTTTAATGGAAATGTGAGTGCCGTGGCATCTCCTACCTCATAAGGTAAATCTGCCAGTGACTAGCCACACAGAACAAGCTAACCTTGATGTCCATATATAGAAATAAATATGATGTGATGTAAAACATTAAGCAAGAAATCAGTATCAGAAAATGGTTTCTTATTCCTCATAAAATTTAGTTGTATACAGTAAGTTACAGATGCCAACTACTAATCATACAATGAAGTTCATGACTATATGCTTCTATAGAATATATAAAAGTTATAGCTTTGCTATATGAGGAAGTCTCCATGAATCGCGCACAAATTCATACAATGAAGTTCATATATTTCATTAATGTGGTGTCTTTCTCTCTTACATCTTTGAACTGTTAGCTTCCAAAATCTTAAGATCTTCCGATATTTATTGCTAGAGTCTAGTACCATGATAAACATTAGGCCAAATGAAGCAATTCCCTTGTCCTGTCAAAATAGAAGAAAAGTACTATAAAATCAGATAACTCTAAAAGACGCTAACTACTGGTGAAACAAGTGTGTTCTTGCTGAGGTCGACTCAAGCACTACTTGTCGATGAAAATGGAACAGTAATTGAACAATCATAAATCGAGAAGAAGGGTCATGGTATTCCTTATGATTGGAGCTTATTCACTCTGCAACTTTTCAAATGGTAAATCAAGAGAAAGTCCCTTACCGAATTTTCAACTGATAGCATCCTTAGTGATAACTCCTCAAGTGGTGGGCGCATTACTATTAGTAGGATTCGGTAACTGCTGACTTTGTTGTGCTGCATGTGAACCTAAGCCAAAAATGTTCATTGGCTGCAAGGGAAGTGATAAAATAAAAAGAGAATTCAGGAACAATTTTTGCTATTTACAGGAAGTGTACGCGATGAAAGTAGGTATACATTGAAGAAAAATTCAAATGGTAGGTTGAAGATCAAACCTGAGAAGCGCCTTGGAGTGGATGGAACCCCATGTAACTGGCATATTGATCCGAGAAGTTGGGATTCTGCAAATGGCATTGATAGTTAACTTGATTCAACATAGAATTTTGGCACGCTGCAGCTTGATTATTAGGAGCAGCTTGTGTCAAAGGGATTGCTGGATCAACCAAAGGAAGCCTAGCTAAATGCATAGCATTGTGAATGGAAGGGACCGAAGGCGGACCCATCCCCATTCCCATTCTTGACATGTAGTGTTGGACACCAGGGAACATCATTGATGCCATGCCACTTCCCATCCACATCATCTGAAAATCACCATAAAGGAACATTGGGCTTAACTTATATTCACCGTTAATGTAAATGAAATTTTATATACTATCAGGTAATAGAGATGCGTAACCTTCTATAACAGGTTTGAATGCATTGATAGTATAGATTATTTACAAATGATTCACTAACTCACCCCGTATGATTTATGAGTTCATACCTGCAGTTGCATTTGAAGTGACTTCAAGTATTCAATAGCCTCATCCAGCATTGATGCTTTGTCTGTCTGAAAAAAGTAAGCCAGGAAACATAAAATTAGAAATTCCTGAAAATAGCAAGTAGAGTAGGAGTAAAACAAGCACCAAATAGTCCCAGACACGGGGTTCACTAATGCTTTTCTAGCATCAACAAAGAAACTATTGCCAATTGAATATAGTCATGTATACTCTCTGCGTTATTAAGGTTGTGCCGGATACTATTTATACTTTTCAAATGCTAATAATTTCATGATCAAATGAAATCTACAAATATTGTCCATGAAAAGTACAATCAAACTCAAGCTACCTCAGCACCATACCTTAGTAGAGTGAGGAAGAAGCTCTTGCAAGGCCTTCATTTTCTCATTGATTCTATCCCTCCGTCTCTGCAAAGAGAAGTCCATTTGATGATTAAGGTGTATGTCTTCAAATAAGCCATAACATATATATATATATATATGCAAAAGGAGGTCAACAAATTTTACCCTTTCAGAGAGATTATGCACTTCTGCAGCACGGCTTCTTCGGGCAGTTCCAGATTTTTGGGCTGACTTGTTTCCTCCAGCTGATTCTAGCTCATCAGCCTACATAGCAAATTATGGAACTTCAGATATATGTAACTTACTTTATGCCAAGAGACTAAGAAGATATATGTAACTTACTTTACTCTGGCATTCTGGTTCTTCACCATCTCTACTCTTCCTTTTGTTGCTCTGGCTATTGGTCGCAGTAGATTGATTGCATGCTCTTGCATAACTGCTACCCGATCTTCCTGAAGACGAAGATGTATTAGCTGGTTCAAATGTGTCTCGGTCCATTGTATCACTTTGTGGACTGATTTTTCCAGTATAGTCAGTGATCATTGCTGCAGACAACCCTCTATTTGCACTACTTGAAAACCGGCTAGTATCAACTTGATTGCTGCCACAGTGGCTTGAACCAACTGTCATCACAGACCCCTCTTTAATATCTTGCAGCATCAGATTGCTTCTAGCTTCTTTGCCACCAAGCTGCACATTGGAGGACCTTATTGGTGGAGGAAAGTTAACACCTTTGTGAGGCTGCCCTACTGTATGATGTTGCTGCTGCTGTACTGATCCAAAGTTGTGAAATCTTGGAGGAGGCATTGGATTTGGATCGAAACCAGAATTATGTGATTGTGGAAGAACATGATTGATTTCTAAAGGATCAAACTTGTAAACCTTATTATTGTCCTCCGTATGCCTAACGGACTTATCAGCAGCCTCCCCTAGGGGAGGAGTTGTTGAAATATCAGATAAGAAAGGGGAACAGAATTCTTTATCAAACGATGAATCATCGATAGGGCAGTTAAGCCATGAGACAGTTTCATCATCTTGAATCAAATTGGTCTGATTTCCAGCAACTCTTAATGTTGGCTGATCATGTTTGTTAAACTGTCTGCATTCATCAGGATCATAACCTGGATGCTTTTTATGTGTTTGACTGTGTAATACTACCTCCCCATTTCGCCACAACAACTCCACTAGCTCATGATCAAATCTATAGAAAGACCATCCAGTTGAAACTAATTCAAGATCATTTCTTTTGAACAAATTTAATATACTTTGGTTATGTAATCAAGAAAGAGTACATATTGGTATTTACCCCATGGACTTCTTTTGATGTGCAACGGGGAGTTCAGTCTCCATATTCCATTCAGGAAGACAAGGATTCATGGCTAAAACTACTGCATATCAAGAAAAGAAGCATTTTTTAGGCCACACATTAAAAGTACAAGTCTCAAAATGATCAAATTTTGCAAAAGATAAAAAGACAGAATTGAATGCTTGATTTGTCAAAGGGGGAAAAGAATTATGATTTTTTCTACATCAAGAAAAAGTGAATCTCTTCATACAAAATAGAACAAAAAAGGAAACTAAATATAGACAACCATGACATAACACTTGAACCTTCAATAGTTCCTCTACTTGTCCTTCCCCCATGTCACCCCCACACCCCAAAAAAAGAGAAAATCAAACAGAAAGAATGGAAAGAAAGTTTTTTTCTTTCTTTCTCAGTAGAGAGTGATTTTGCCTTTTTACCTTACAGAAAGAAGGAAAACAGAAAAGTTAAATTAAACCTGCACAGAACATAAACAGAAATGACTTAAAAAAATCAATTTTTTTGCAGCCCATTTGTAAACATAACATAACATGACCAAGAAAAGAAAATCAAACCTTTTAGATTGATAAATGGAAGAAAGAGCAAAAAATAATATAATGGGAAAAAAAACTATGTGGTGTTTGTTTCACTCATTGAAGAACAAAGAAGGAAACAGACAGCAAATGTGAGCATCATTTTTGGAATTGGACATTAATAGTAATAGTATTAATGAGAGAGAAAATGAGGTCTGCATTATTTTTGGATACAGCAAATACCAGTGGCTTTAGCTGTCAATAATAGGGTCCGCGAGACCAATCCAAGATTTGAATTCTATGAATTTAATCAATAACTTATTAATTTTATGTGATATTTTTTCTTTTTTTAGCACACCTTATCACAATTTAATAAAATAATTTACAGACACGCAAATTATTTTAGATAACAAATTTTATAAATCTTTTTCTATTTTTTTTAAATATCTTATCAAGTTAAAATATTTGACATAGAATGAGGCGGAGGAGGTATCAAATAGAAAAATGTGTGAAACTGATAAATGGCTCATATAAATTGGATTAAAAAATAAATTTATAAAAAATTGTTGAGTTACATCGGAGCCTAGCTGTATGAAATCTTCTTTTCTTCTTCTATGGACCCTTGTGGGATCTAATACTGCTAAATTCTTTAGCCACGTTTGCACTTATCCTCTTCTTTTTACTATTTTTTTTAATCATTCTTTATGCTTCTCATTTGTACTACATATTTTTAATTATGTTCAAGCAGTACTAATGATGTTGATTAAGGAGACAACAAGATTGAGTCAATTTTTATATTATGATTCAACTAATTTGTTTTTTTAATGTTTGAAATGCAAGTCAATTAATATATTATGATTGAGTTAGCATGTTTTTTAATGTTTGTAGCCAAGTCAATTAATATATTATGATTGAACTAGTGTGTTACTTTATGTTTGTAATAATCAATCATACATTCACTTTTCAAATATATATTATTTTCACCGTCTTATTTTATGTGTCTTCATTTGATTTTACATTTTATTAAGGATACAAAGAAAATTTTAAAATTAAATTAATTCTATTGTAATGAGATAGTATTTTTTAAAATAAATTAAAAAGAAAAGAATGTCACATAATGGGATCGAGGGAGTAATATTTTAAGTAAGTTTGAATTATTCAGTGATGAAGTCAATTAGTGTTATATATAGGTACTGATGAAGGTCGTTTTAATCTTAATTGGCTGTTTATTGTTACGTTTTAAATGCTTGTTACTACTTTTTTTTTTAAAAAAAGAAAAGATTGGGAGAAGGAATTATAAGGAAAATCAAATTCTAATTAATAAAATGGAATTTCATCATCACTTAATTGATATATTGAAATTTTCCTTACTACATTATTTTGAGAATACGTAAAAATTTCAAGTTTTATAAAATGTTTTCTTATACAGTTTATAGGAGTAAAAATAATATACTATTCCCTCTATTCACTATTAGATGCTACATTTTGATTTTAAATTACCTATTAAGAAAACAATGATTAATGTAGTAAGACCATCATTTTACCACTATTAATTGATAAGGATATTCATTAAAATCATAATTCATCATTGAAAAAAATAATAAAGATCGTGACTCTAAGGTTATTGGAGATTGAGGCAGTCAGAGCTTGCAATAATAGCGAATTTGTTAGTAAGAAGAGAAGATTTTTTTTTAAAACTTTCGAATCTATAATAGATTTGAAAGTTCCACTTGAGATTTAAAAAAATAAAAATAAAATAGATTGTGGATTTTTTTTATATTTTATAAAATTTAACAAATTTTAAAAAATTTAAGTTAGCCCATAATTAACTTAAACAAAATTTAAATAATTTTGCCGTGACTTAAATAAAAAAATTCACCAAATTTTAAATGGAAACTTAACCCCTTGTTTGGATAGTTGTTACCCGTTGTATTGTATTGTTAGTTTGAATTAGTATAAGTATCCGTGTGTTGTGTGGATATATTAATTTATGATTATTTTAATTTTATAAACTATCAAATATTTTTATATGTTTGTCCTTTATTATTTTTTTGTTGTATTAATAAATAACATTTTTCATGTTAACAATTTATTCCTTCTAACTTTATACATGAAATATTAAATAACATATGATTAACTGATACGTTGATACAATTAACATATGTTTTTCTAATCCAAAAGTTTCAATATATTTCTAGTGAATCAATTACTTGTTATATTATTTTTAAATTAATTATTCAGAATTTTCTTTTTCTAATTTGTATCATTGTCAATGACTAGTTTGGAACCCAAGATTGTTGGTCAAACCTTATACATTATTCAAAATACATAATGGTTGTAGACCTCAAAAAAAAAAAGACAAAAAATTTATTATTGTGTTTTTATAAAAGCTCAATTTTTGTTTATTATCCTCTTCAAATTTAAAGTACTACAACAAATCAACTATAAATTAATATCATTATATCAACTTATCATATTCGATGCAATATTATTTTGATATCATTATATAAATTTTTAAAATTTATGAGTCAAATTTTATTATCCTAACTTATATTATATTTTTTTATTGAAAATTTAATAATTCTTTTACATTCATATTTCATAATATCGTACATTGTATCCTCCGCACACCTCATTTATAAGTTTATACTGAGTATGTTATGATTCTTCAATTTATATATATCAACAAACAAATAAGGCTTTCTTTATAAAATTTAACTTTAGATCTCTCAAATTTGTTGAAATGGAATTATTAGGTAAAATCATTTATTTTAAATATATAATAACAATAATACAAAAATGTTATAATATAAATAAAATTTAACATGATAATATAACCGTTTCGTTCCCTGATAATATAACATGATAAAAATAGACGCTTTCTTAAAGAAAATATTTAACTTTAACTTATTATTTTCTTTCCATTAATACTTTGTAAAAGAAAGTATATTATTATTTTTATCAGTACAAAAATTAGACCATGAACATAATATTTTTTTCTAGTACTTTATTATACTGAAAATTGATAAAGTTATTTTATTAAATTTTATTTTAATATAATCTTTTTCTCAACGAGATTATGTTAACACGATTTTATATGCTAAATCATATCATAATTTTATATGCTAATTATCAAATAAATGACATAAATATATACACACATCAAGAAATATGTGTGAATCTTTCGAGCATATTGTACATGTGCTTTAAAGTAAGAAGAAGCTTACCCACATCTAATAAAAAATAAAAGTTAACAATAATAATCATAAATAAAGTGAAGCAAAATTAACAATAAAGTAAAACCATTTGATGCTGAAATTAATAAAGTAATGACTTACCTTAATCACTTGAAAATGAGTTTCTCATTCCCAAATAGAATTATTTTGTATTTTATGATATTTAAGACCTCAAATTTAAAGAAGAAAGCAATAAAATTAATTTTAATATCTTTCATTTTTTTCAACACTGCCAAATTTATTTTTTTATAATCCAAAACTAAATAACTACGAATAATTATTTTCATGCATTGTTTTAATTTATCTTTGATTATTTTCATCCTACTATCACTTTTATCGATATTATTCATCTTCTACTTGAACTGTAACTTCTTTCTTTGTAAGTTTTTTTTACTAATAACTCTATTTATTGGCTCAAAATATAAAAATCAAAATAAAAGATAATTCAACAAATAACATCACATATTTGAAGAAGAAGAGATTTATTAATTTGTTACACAGAGATTAAAAAAAAAAAGGGAGCAGTCTTATAAAACCACTTTAAATTCAAATTCCATATGAAACTACTTCGCTGTATTTTTAATAAGCATTACGTGGGTTGACTATTTAATTTGATAAAGTTTCATTTAAATAAAAAGGGTACGTATTCAATTATTACTTTTTGAAAATTAAATAATTTTTTAGTGGGAAGAAAGCAAATTAAAAAGAATATACATATGCATCATAATATAAAGAGGAAGAGGAAAATGTAGGTGCAGCATAGTTCAATCTTCAAATATATCCTTTAGACCTTCATCTTCCAAAATCAGTTAATATATCCTTCAGATCTTCACCCTCTAGATTCATTGATATCATTAGAATTTATTTTTCTTTTGAAGACTCTAATCCTCGTCAAAATATAAATATCAAATATTCTATTACA
The DNA here is from genome assembly GCA_029948455.1 of Solanum rostratum. Classification (NCBI taxonomy): domain Eukaryota; kingdom Viridiplantae; phylum Streptophyta; class Magnoliopsida; order Solanales; family Solanaceae; genus Solanum; species Solanum rostratum. The sequence goes on along the minus strand of CM057047.1, from coordinate 51,705,821 downwards.
CTCAAAATAATATATTGCTATCTTTTCATGATATCTACTATATACCCTATAATTTCTTGTGATGCATGATATTATGTAACAACTGATAATAATACAATTTATCCAAATATTATAATCATTAAACAATCCCGTATATTATGAAACAATTCATAACAACCATCCAAACAAAGACACCTTTTGTTTGATCTTCTCAACTCACTAGTACTAGAAATCAACAAATAATTTTTTCCCCCTTCCACGGTTATGTCTCTCTTTTTTTTCATATTCGCATAATTATATTCATATCCTTTTAAGTATTACTCCACTTGTTTTTATAGAAGACAAAAGATTCAAGATAGTGAGATATTCTTTTTTTTTTTTTCATATTTATATCCTTAGGTATTGCCCCACTTGTTTTACAGAAGACAAGTGAAATTCTGGAGAAGTGAGAGATTCTTGATTTTTTCTTATTTCCTCTTAACTATAGTGGGTATCGGAAGAAGAGGTAAAAGTAGGCCGAACAAATATTGATAAAAAATAATTAGACAAAATATGACAGGCTTAGAATTACTGGGGTAATCAAAAGTTGTCTAATTTTCTTGTCAATATTATTATTATTACTGTCCTACTATCTCATTCTTTAGTTATAGTATTGCATGCTATCTCCTTAACTTGTGTTATCATATTAGTTCTCTTCTCCATTATTTTCGGTATGACTTCTCCACTATTGCATATTTACTTAATATTTGTTATGTTTTACTTGAGCTGAGGGTCTATCAAAGGGACTTCTCCTCATGACCGCGCCTCACAAGCACCCAACCTTCTCTTCTCAAGATAGATAGGAGTAAGGCGGCATACAGAAGATATGTTATTATTGATGTACAACTTTTTTCAGTAGCAACATCTACAAGAGTTTGTTGATACATGTGAGAAAAAACATGAAGAATAATGTAGAGGCTATAACTTTTCGACAGGGAAACCTGTAACAGGTTTTAATTCTGATGCCAAAGATCGAAGTTGGTCGATTTCTTGTTGATTAAGTGTCCAGCCCAATGCACCAGCAAATTCTTTAGCTTGCTCTGCATTTTTGGCTCCTGGGATGGGAACAACATTCTCCTGTGCAATCAGCCAATTCAGGACTACCTGTCAAGGGTAACCAAACCAAATCACTGCAAAAACTATAGCTTCCACTCATTGAAAATCATTACTATTTCCCTCATGAGTCCATGTGAATTTCACAAAAACATATTATTCTAAAAACATTTGTATATAATTTAGATAAATACTATGGGAAGTGCCGGTATGAGTGTTGGGGATGGGATCTACTTTGATGGGGTTAAAAATGAGGTGTGTTCAATGGTGGAAAGACATGTACAGTAATTTGAAATGTCACTTGTGAAACTTGCTTTTCTAGAGAAAATGTTGTCCAAAATGGGAAACTGGAAAACATTTTTCCAAGAATGACATAATTAATGACTACTACATTCCTTAACTCATCCAAGAAGGCCCTAAAATTACAAAATGTACTGAATTCTGAACGGCAGAAACTCAAAGGTGATCGTTGGACTTTACTAATGATTATATATGAAGAAATGGTGATCCTAGATCACCTTCACAGTGAATCCGGAAGAGGAGAAGAGAAAATGCAGAAGAGGATTTTGGGAGAGAATATTTTCACATGCAAATTGTGTGAATTCACACCTTGACACATGTATATATACAAGTAGTTAGAAGCTTCTAACTAACTAATACCACACTAACTACTTTCTAACAAACTAACTAATTGTGCTTAACTAACTAACTACCCAACTAATTAGTTACAATAGGAAATGCATTTTGTACAACCCTAATCAGCTAATATTTTTCAATACTCCCCCTCAAACTGGATGTACTAAAAGATGTTTAGTACTCCAAGTTTGCTTAGTAAGAAATCATGCTGTGCCTTGCTTAAGGCTTTGGTGAGGATATCAGCTTGTTGCTCCTTAGTGTTGACATAATTGGTCTTGATAACCCCCTTTTGAATTCTTTCTCTAATGAAGTGGCAATCGATCTCAATGTGTTTGGTACGTTCATGAAACACTGGATTTGTAGCAATTTGTATGGCTGCCTTGTTGTCACAATGAATGGATGCTGGTCCAGATAGTTTCACTCCCAGTTCCTCGAACAAGCTAGTGATCCAGACTACCTCAGCTGTTAGAGCAGCTAAGCTTCTATATTCAGCTTCTGCTGAACTCCTAGATACTGTATTTTGTTTCTTTGATTTCCAGGAGATAAGAGAATCCCCAAATTTGAGTAAGAATCCAGTAATGGACCTCCTAGTATTTGGACATGCAGCCCAGTCTGCATCACAATATCCTGTCAAATAAGGCTTGTAACCAAAATTCATCAGCAATCCTTTTCCTGGTTCCAGTTTAATATACTTGATGACCCTCAAAGCTGCATTCCAATGGGACATTTTTGGTTGTTGCATAAATTGACTCAAAGTCTGAACTGCAAATGCAATATCTGGCCTTGTGATTGTTAGATAAAGCAATTTACCCACCATCTTCTGATACCTTGGCACATCTTCATACAGAGCTTCAGTTGACTCAATCCCTTTATCAAACTCAGTACTTGTCAGCTTCATATTGCATTCCATTGGTGTCATACTTGGTTTGGCATTTCCTAGTCCTGCTTCAGCAATCAATTCCAAGGCATATTTTCTTTGGTTCATCATTATCCCTCTGTTAGACCTTAGGAACTCTATTCCCAGAAAATATTTAAGTTCTCCAAGATCTTTGATTTTGAAGTGGTTGTGCAGAACCTGTTTAGTATCTTCTATTAGTCTTGAATCATTCCCTGTGATCAACAAGTCATCAACATATACCAGGATTACCACCATACTTGAACCTTCTGTCTTGGTGAATAAAGAGTAATCTAGGTGGCTCTGTGTATATCCAGAACTCAGCAATGCCTCTGTCAATTTTGCATTCCATTGTCTTGAAGCTTGCTTAAGTCCATAGAGTGACTTAGTAAGCTTGCAAACAAGACTTCTATCTTTCCCTGGACTGCAGAACCCTTTAGGTAGTTCCATGTAGACTTCTTCAAATAGGTCTCCTTGTAAAAATGCATTGAAGACATCCATTTGGTAAACATTCCATCCTCTTGCTGCAGCTAATGCTATAACAGATCTCACTGTGACCATTTTTACCACAGGTGAAAATGTTTCTTGGTAATCAATTCCTTCTATTTGATTATAACCTTTGGCTACTAACCTGGCCTTGAATCTATCCACCTGTCCATCAGCTTTGTATTTGATTTTGAATACCCATCTGCATCCTATAGGTTTCTTGTCTTTTGGTAATTGTACTATTTTCCAAGTTCCATTTTCTTCAAGTGCTTGAATCTCTTCCTGCATTGCCTGCACCCACCTCTTGTCCTTCACTGCTTCCTCATAACTCCTTGGTTCAATATCTGTAGAGAACCTTGTCAAATATGCTTTATATCTGGGATTCACTTTGTCATAAGAAATATAGTTACTCTGTGAATAAGGATAAGTCCTGGTAGTGGCATAATCCTTCATCCAAATGGGAGGATGAGACATTCTTGTTGATCTTCTTGAGTCTGTTACTTGATCAGCATCAGTAAGTGCATCATGTTCTGTGTTTTTCTCTTCTGAACCAGTGGCTGTGGGACAATTGACAGAAGGATTGACATTTTCTTCATGATCACCATCATAACTGTCTTGAAACAAAGGTCTATGCATTCCAGTTGAATATAGGAATGGAAATACATCTTCTTTAAACACAACATCTCTATTAACCAAAAACTTCCTCTTGGATAGGCTATATAAAAGGTAGCCTTTCAGAGTTACTGAATATCCCATCATCACACATGCTTCTGCCCTTGGTGAGAATTTGTCAGTCTTCACTATATTTGTAGCATAGCATAAACACCCTATGGTTCTCAGGTGATCAATACTTGGCTTCTTTCCATGAAACTTCTCATAAGGTGTCTGTCCTTCCAATACCATAGTAGGTAGTCTATTAATCAGGTAAACAGCAGCCAATACACATTCACCCCAAAATCTGATAGGAATATTTCCTTGAAATTTAAGAGCTCTAGCTACTTCTAATATATGCCTGTGCTTTCTTTCCACCACTCCATTTTGTTGTGGAGTGTGTGGACAACTACTCTCATGAATAACTCCAAGGGATCTAAACAGATTTCCACATTCAGAATTGAAGAATTCAGTCCCATTATCAGACCTTACTCTTTTGATTTGCATGTTGAATTGATTTTTTACTAAGGCCATGAATATTTTCAGCACTGTAACAACATTAGTCTTCATTTTAAGCAAGTATAACCAAGTCATTCTAGATTTATCATCAACAATAGTCAAAAAGAATCTGCATCCATTATGAGTAGCCAATTTATATGGTCCCCATACATCTATATGAATCAGATCAAAAACAGCATCTGTGCTAGTCATACTAGATTTAAAAGGTAACCTGGTCTGTTTTGCAAGTGGACACACTGAGCACTTACTGCATTCATTTACATCAATATACTCTTTATTTCCTAGTAGTTGTTGTAACACCTTTGAGGATGGATGTCCCATTCTATTGTGCCATAGTAGCTTGTTTGAATCTGAGTGCTTTGTCATGTATGCTGCTTCATTCTTCTGTTCATGTGTATGTGCTTTATGAGTTGAAAAATAGTAGAGTCCATCAATCTCCTTACCAATCCCCTTCACCTTCCCATTGAAGAGGTCCTGAAGTACAAAGAACTCAGGAAAGAAATTAACTGAGCATTGTAATTGTCTTGTTAGTTTAGACACTGAAAGTAGGTCATATTTGAATGCTGGGACAACCAACACATTGTCTAACACACCATCACAACCTGTATCATACTGACCAACATGTGTGACTGGTGCAACATCACCATTAGGTAAGTGTACTTTTCTTCCAACACAATTAGACACCTCTTTCATTCTATCTAGTTTAGATGTCATATGACAAGTGGCTCCTGAGTCTACAATCCATCTCTCATCTCTGGCTGTTATGCTATTTGTTACAGACAGGATGGTAGAATTAATAGAAGTACCTGCCATGTTAGCCACTTCTTCCAGCCCCTTTTCTGAACTTGAACTAGCTTCTGCTTTGCTTATCATCTGAATTATCTTGTTGTATTGCCTTGGTGTGAATGTAGGCTGTGTGACTAAAGATGCATCAGAATCAACATTCTTTCCCTTAGTCATCTGAGGTGCAAACTCATCAACATACTTTGCCTCATCTTTGCCTGTGTTGACATTGTTAACCATTTCCTGCTTACCATGATGCACTTGATTGGCTTGGTATCCTTTTTTCTTGAACTTCCAGTCTGGAGGATAGCCATTCAGTTTGAAACAATCTTCTCTAGAATGACCTTGTATCTTGCAGAATTCACAGATCACATCCCAATTCTTCTTCCTAAATTGTGGTTTTCTTTGCTGAAAATTTCCCTTCCCTGCATATAGTGCAGTTGGTTCTAGTGGATTCACTCCTACATGAACACTAGCAGTCATCCTTTGTCCTTCATCAGCCATTATCATTGCGTATGCCTTTCCAACACTAGGCAAAGGACTTATCATAAGAATTTGACTTCTTGCATGACTGTACACTTCATTTAAACCCATCAGAAATGCAAATAACTTCAAACATGCCAAATGATCTATATATGTCTTGGATTTATCACAACTACATGAAGGAGGGGGCACAAGAGCATCAAATTCATCCCACAATAGCCTCAATTTTGAGAAGTAGGCAGAGACACTCAAATTACCTTGATTGATTGTGCAAATCTCCCTATGCAATTGATATCCTCTCGATCCGTCAACCTTGTCAAATCTTTCTTTTAAATCTGACCACACCACAGCTGCATCTGTAGCATAAACAATGCTACTAAGCAATTCCTTTGACACAGTGTTCATAATCCATGCCAAGACAAATGCATTACACTTCTCCCATTGTTCCTCCATTTCTCCTTCATAATCACTTCTCTTACATGTTCCAAGCACAAAACTAAGTTTTCCTTTTGCTCGAAGGTTAATCAACATGGATCGGCTCCAGAGAGAATAGTTTTCCACTCCAATAAGCTGTACTGCTGTGAGAACACTCCCAGGGGTGTCTGAATTGTGAAGATACAGAGGATGATTCCTCTTCCTCTCCACTAGATCGAGTGTCTCCATCGTATAATCAGCTCCAGAAGCAACATTGACTCCAGTAGCTACATTTTCCATGTTCAATCTGCTACCACGATTCACCATGACCGAGATTCACTTCTGATTTTCTTGTTTGCAGGATCAATTCTTAGCTGGAAGTTGATCCCTTAACTTGATGCTCTGATACCATGAAGAAATGGTGATCCTAGATCACCTTCACAGTGAATCCGGAAGAGGAGAAGAGAAAATGCAGAAGAGGATTTTGGGAGAGAATATTTTCACATGCAAATTGTGTGAATTCACACCTTGACACATGTATATATACAAGTAGTTAGAAGCTTCTAACTAACTAATACCACACTAACTACTTTCTAACAAACTAACTAATTGTGCTTAACTAACTAACTACCCAACTAATTAGTTACAATAGGAAATGCATTTTGTACAACCCTAATCAGCTAATATTTTTCAATAATATAACTCTCAAAGGCCACAACTTTTGAAAAAGACATTTGATAAAAAGATTATTATAATAAGCCTGAAGGCATTTTTTTCACGCCTGAGAAATCGATGAGGTCTAGCTGACGCACGACCCAAAATTCCCTGGATAATGAGTTCATTTATACTAGGTGCATCCAGTTTCTGCCCTTCTCCACAATCTGAACTAATAACATGCCCCTAATCCATACATCACATGTTACGCTCTCACTACCAAACCGAAGTCCTGACAACAAGTTAGGACGGTCAATTATATGGTCCATTATCAATTTTACTTTATCTTTTCCTGTTAAAAGACGACATATTTGGGATGGATGTGATATAATCAAAGTAACTTACAGCTTCTACTACGACTAGCGTTTAAAGCATTCTAAACAAAGCTACACCTGAAGAATTAAGCTAGCCAAAGCTTGAGATTTTTGAGAAACAAGGAAGATATACCTGTGTTGAAGTCTTACTGTAGCTTTCTCCAATCTCCTTTATTCTATTTATGAGTGGCTGCAACTGCAAGTGCACAAAAGTTCTTGAGCCATAAGAAGTGAAATTCCTAATAATCTCTAGTCATATATATAGTAAAAGCCCTTACTTTGGTAAGAAATTCAGGAGTATAGATCTGTCCTCGAGGGCCAGTGGGAGGATTTTCTGGAGTATATTTTCCAGTCAAAGCTCCTGCATAAGTTGGGAAATGTAATGAGTTTGGCACACAACTTCAGTAGCATAAAGTTATTTGAAGCAAATTGTATAACATACCAGTCACATCATATCTCCCCCTCCAAAGACACCAAAAAAAGAGCAAATAAAGGACCAACTATTGCTATACAAATAGACTAGTGTCACGACCCGCCGATCTTCCTTAAAAAAAAGGAAGAATCTAGAGTCAAGGAGAATTAACTAGAGTCTTGGAGAGGTTTCTGGAAGACTCTAGAACATAGCGGATAGAACTTGAAGCTCCTAGAAGACTCTAGAATGTTGTAGGAAAATCTTGTAAACACTTAGAAGAATCTAGAGCCTTGTAGACAAGACTTGAGAGCCCTTAGAATTCTCTAGATGTGTGGAGTCTTCAAGAGAGAGGGACTAAAGAGTAAATATTTAGGGACTTATATAATACATATTACTTGCACATAAGCCCCTTAAGAGTAGTATAAATAGAGGGGTCACTCATTTGTACAAACCATCAAGAAAAACAAGTTGTAAAGCATTCTTCCAAGTAATACAAGCCTTCTTTCCAAAAGCTCTCTCTTATAATCTTCTTATCTAGCGTTCCCTTGCCGATCTTAGTTAAAAAAGCTTACTAGTATTTGCAAGATCGTGAAAGAGTCGTGAGCAAATTGACTAGTGCCGCACGGAAGTCTTAGCGAAAGTTCTAAGTCTGTGACAACGTGGTAACAGAGTAGGTTTCACTAAGGGGATCATGGCAAGCCGAGAAGACTTTGACGCCGTCAATGCCGCCAACGTCAAGACAGATGTTGGCAAGAAGTCACAAAAAGGGAAGAAGAACTCCAAGAAGGACGAGATGTTGTTCGAGCCAACAGCGAGCGACGACATCACCACCCACTCACTCTCGGCCATAGAGGTGAGTAACGATTAGCGTGGCGAGGAGCACGTAAATGTCACACCTAGCATGGAGTGGGTCACAAGGGTAGAGGCTGCCCATCAAGCGGAGGAATTCCTTGGCAAGCGCTTGAACGAGTTCGACAGCAAGTTCAAGACCTTGGAGGAGTTCGCCCTTGAAGAGAATGATAACATCCGAAAAGAGTTGGGTGGACGTCAGGCGGCGGAGTATGAGTTGAGGGAGACCATCATTTCCTTGCAGTGCCGGGTCACTACCCTGGAGGGCAGATTCATGGACATGTTGGAGGCCATGAGTGCTAGAGTGAAGGCACTCGAGGAAGTCATAGAAGAGGGAAGATATGCTACACCAGCAGGAGAAAGAAAGGCTAGGATTGAGGCTCCCAAGCCACCTGTCTTCAAAGGCGTCCGTGACACGCAAGAGGTGGAAAACTTCTTATGGCACTTGGAGAATTACTTCAAGTGTAACAAGGTGAGGAACGACGAGACGAAGATCAACACAGCCGTGTTGTATCTGATGGAAATGGCCATGTTATGGTGGAAGCGTAAGGAGTCGAAAATGGATAAGGGGCTATACGCCATCAACACGTGGGAATAGTTCCGGAATAAGTTCAAGAAGGCCTTCTTCTCGAACGACGTCATCTATGAGGCGAAGCGAAAGTTTAGGGAGCTGAAGCAGACAGGTAGCATAAGGGCTTACATGACCTCACGAATGAAGATATGATGTTCCACTTCATGGACGGCCTACATAACTGGGCCAAGACGAAGCTAGAACGTCGACAAGTTAGGACCATCGACGAGGCCATCACACAGGCGGAGGCTTTGATAGACTCTCAGCATGACAGGCGAGACAGAGACCGAGAAGTGGAGTCAAGAGGTAGTCATGACCAAGGTGGGGGAGATGGTGGCAAAGGCAAGGGTTGGCAGCCACATCCCAAGCATCATGATACCCACAGGCCTGATAACAGGAGATCCGGACTACAAAGCAGCGGAGAGGGCAAGACATAGCCCGAGAAAGAGCTTAAGTGCTACATATGCGGGGGCCGCACAACTATAAGAAGTGCCCCGAACTGTAGAGCCTTGGTACCATACTGCGAGAGCGGAAGGAGCAGAAGGTGCAGGACGAGGCACCCAAATCAGGGGAATAATCGGGTACAGCACGGGTAGGTGTGAATGGGTTATGCGGAGCTGTCACGAATCAGCTGAAGAAGCCAAAGGAGTATAGTGCAAAGTACGTGAACCTCACAATTAATGGGCGACCTGTTCATGCCATGGTCGACACGGGTGCAAAGGCTAACATCGTGACTAAGTTTGCGGCAAACAAGTTGGGTTGAAGTATAACCCAAGTAACGCGCAACTTACGACGGTCAATGCGCCAATGATTCCCTGTGTGTGGAGTTGCTCAGGGAGTCGACATAGCGTTGGGCGAGTGGCATGGTAAGACTAACTTTCATATCACACAGATAGATCTCTTTGACATCATCCTTGGGCAGGAATTTTTCCAGAGGTGCCACGCAATGATCGACCCGTACCTCCAACAACTCGTGGTCTTGGAGCAAGGAGGTTCCTGTATGGTGCCTTTAGTCAAGATGCCTAAGTCAGAGGGACAAGCTCAACTGTCGGCCTTGCGGCTTGTGGAGGGGTTCCAGGATGAAAAGCCATTCTCGTGTCCACACCTCCTAAGAGGAAAAATCGTCAAAAGGGAATCCGTCGAAGGAAGCCAAGCGGGAACAGGGACAGCCAACCGCAGCAGTGCTCATCGGGTGCTTGAAGGGGAGAACTCTAGAGAAGACCACAGAGGGACGACATAAAGACTTGCGGCAGTCCGAAGGTAGAGAATGGGAATTCCAACAGCAGCATTGCGCCGAGGACCTTGCAACATCAGGTGGGGGAGAGTGTCACAACCCGCCAATCTTCCATAAAAAGAAAGGAAGAATCTAGAGTCAAGGAGAAGAAACTAGAGTCTTGGAGAGGTTTCCGGAAGACTTTAGAACATTGCGGATAGAACTTGAAGCTCCTAGGATACTCTAGAATGTTGTAGGAAAATCTTGTAAACACTTAAAAGAATCTAGAGCCTTGTAAACAAGACTTGAGAGTCCTTAGAATTCTCTAGATGTGTGGAGTCTTTTAGAGAGAGGGACTACAGTGCAAATACTTAGGGACTTGTAGAAGAAATATTATTTGCACATAAGCGCCTTAGGAGTAGTATAAATAGAGGGGCCACTCATTTGTACAAACCATCCAGAAAAGCAAGTTGTAAAGCATTCTTCCAAGTAATACAAGCCTTCTTTCCAAAAGCTCTCTTATGGTCTTCTTATCTAGCGTTCCCTTAGTGATCTTAGTTGAAAAGGCTTATTAATATTTGCAAGATCGTGAAAGAGTCGTGAGCAAATCGACTAGTGCCGCACGAAAGTCTTAGTGAAATTCCTAAGGCCGTGACACTAGGCTGTGCAATTTGGAGAAACATAATTCATGTTGTTGTGAAGAAAAATCTAGTCTGCCAGTTAGCCTCAGTGAAAAACGTCAGTGGAACCACAACTTAGTGGTGCTTCACAACTCATCTTCTACTAGTGTAGTAGTATGCTTCGGTTAATTTTCTACAATTCAGAGATGCCAAGGATAACAATCTAAACATGATGAGTACAAGTTCCTCGCATTTAATTGAAAAGACAGGTATGACATAAGAGTTATAACAGACTTCCTACGCCAATAAGATGGCGTGAGGGGGGAAGGGGTATAGTTCCCTTCATTTACTACGTTCAAAATCAATATAGAAGGCTGTAAAACCAACGGATTGTATTCCATAAACCCCTTTACCTAGGCTATATTAGCAGTTTTACTATGATGCATGATCGTTTGGTAAGACTATTAACTATGTACACTGGCTAAATTTTGGTGCAAAAATGACTGGGATAGTAGACGGTTTCTACGGGTTGGAATTTTCAGCAAGTCTTATATTTTCAATAAACACTGTAAATGTGTGATGACATAAATCATAAATATACAGGGGTGACTAAAGTGCAGGAAACCATCTTCCAAACTTATGAACATAAGCAGCTTGAAACCTCACTAACTATTTATTTCATGCCTGGTTCAACGAGGCCATAAATTGGGTCATTGTGGAACACATCTTAACAAAAAAACTGTTGCATCAGGTTTTACCTTGAGCAATGGGTGAATATGCAATCAACGTGACTCCCAGTTCATCACAGGCAGCCTTTACACCATTTTGTTCTGGCAACCTGTATATCAGACTATAATTGACTTGATTTGATGCTAGTGGGATACCTCTCTTCTTCAGCTGCTCATATGCATTGCGAAGACGCTTTTCTGAAACAAGAACTACATCCATCGGCCAAATATTGTATGCAGCAGGCAATTGTTTTATTCTTTAATTTGGGAAAAAAATGCTTGGTTAATTTGACAGTCATGTTCTCATAACACCCTTAATAAGAAAACAATCTGAAATATTATCGGGCTGGAGAAAATTTAAAGTAGTCATCAAAAGGATTGTCCAAACATTTTATTGACTAGAAACAGCGAGAGTACCACTGTAGTTAGATACTCCCACAGCTTTTACAAGGCCCTGCTCCACTGCATCTCCTAAACCATCAATATAACCTGGAAAAGGATTTCTGATTGACTAAGCTTTGTCTATGCTAAATGTAATTATGAATTAAAATATTTCTTAAAAAGAGCATTTGATTAATTGAATTGAAAGAGGGCATCAGACATGACAAACCTTCATTTCCCCATATTCCTGGCCTGAGAATTAGACCATAAAAGCTTTTATCAGCTACTGACTGTTTGCTTAAGTGTATTACGGAAAATTATCCAAAAGGAGAACATTCAAGAATCCTACCAATGAAGTTGATAAAGATCAACTGAAGAAAGTTCCATACGTCCAAGAGAATCTTTTAGGGCTGCTAGGACACTTTGACGGCCAAGCCTCCAAGGTAATGCAGCAAATTTAGTTGCAACAGCAATCTCCACCTCTGGATCTTTATCTTTTCTTTCCTTGATGAATCTTCAACAGCAAATGTGACGTACATGCAAACAGATATTCTTTTGTCCACAAGTAAAATTAATGAAGACTTAGAAGAACTCAAAGCTCACCTTCCTAGTAGTGTTTCAGAATTTATCGCACCGAATGAAAACTGCAAGTAGAGAAAACAGTGGTTTTCTCATGATTGTCCACTTTTTCTGTACAATTTAGCAGACTAAGAAATAGCCAAAATAAAAACCATTTCTCACCCTTGAACCGTAAACCTCAGCAGTATCGATGAATGTTATTCCACTATCAATGCTGGCATCAAAAGCAGACTTTGCAGCCTTAAGCTTCCTATCTATCATCATTCCCAGAAAAAAAGTTATAACGTATTGGTTTTGATAATGGAGAAGCTGAAAAAGCTCAAAATCAACTAAAACAAAATAACTAAAGGGAGAAAATACAAAAAAAAGTGGCTGACGTTTCAGATGCTATTCGTAATTACGGTAAGATCTTCAACAGAAAAAGAAAAAATAAGAGGGTGATAGGATCAAGCTTATAATCATACCAAAAGTTATAGTTGATAGCAAAGGCACAACTTTATTTCTTAACTAAGTCCACCAAGCAAGCACCATGTTCGATCATGACTCTTACCCGAGCTACCGCAGCCCCTCGTTGACCTTGCCATAGGCAGGATGTTCGCATTACAAACGACCCCCCTCCCAACACTTGCCTTATGTAGCATGTTGCTCTTGGGAATCGAAACCATGATCTTGGCTTTGATACCATCATGCCAAAAGTTATAGTTGATAGCAAAGGCATTAACTTCATTTCTTGACTAAGTCCACCAAGCAAGTATCAAAGTTCGATCATAACTCCAACCTGGGCCAACCCAGCCTCTTCGTGAACCTTGGATAGGCAAGATATTGGCATTGTTGGAAAAATGATTTAGTATCTCAAAAAGAATTATTCCATCTATTGAAAGACAATTGATTCTATAGCCTTAAGGGTTGACAATTACTTCCATTCTTTAAATAGTCATTGATAGGTCATTAATCTTTTATATTACTAATTTGAAAATGCCCTTAATTTGTTTGACTTATTCTTTATTGCCCAACGTTTTTTCCTTAAAAGGCAAAGTGCCTTAATAGCATTGACATATAATTTTTCTATATATAGAGTTTTATTAGAAAATACAGTGGGACTGAAAATAGAGAAAATATTTTGCTTCTTCTTAATAATTAGTTTCTTTGGCTGGGTTTATATTATGTAGTCTTTATTAGATTCTGGCTCCTAGTTTTATACTAGAAAAGCTTGTTGAATCCTTGGGGGATACACCCATATTGGATGAAATATCCTTAAGCACAGTGTCTTTTGACATGCCTCAAGCTATAAGAATTCTTTGCAAGTGTTTGTGTTTGTATGATGTTCGTGATGAAGTATTCGTGTTCATGATGATGGAGTATTTTCCGCAAGATTCTCAACAAAAATCCCCTACGTATCTCAAAAAGAATAGTAAGATATAGATAAAATAAAGAATTTTGTTGGGTTTCCACATATGAGTACAATGCATTGAATCTGGTATCTGTAGACTATGAACCAGACTTAGATAAAATAAGATTATAAACTTACAGAACCATTGGTGAAGTTTAGAACTTCTATGAACCAAAAATTCTTTTGTAAGCCCAGTGTCTTATTCTATCACATTACACTCACACAATCTTTGTCGTTATCATGGTTTTGAGTTAAGAGGCCATGCGCGTGTCTTGGTATGCTCTAGAAATCTGTCACAATTTCATAGAAGCAACACCACTCCATACTAATATAGGTCCAATCATCAAGTGTATTCTGCAAAGCAATACACCACCTGTAAAGGATATGATTTGGATTAAGAGTTTAACTCAACCCTCATTTTGCCTTGCAGATTGTTGCACTATATTCACACATTTAAAAGAGGGACATAATTGTATAGTGCTTATTTGATCAACCAATGACTTGTTATTACCCATATGAACCTAATTCATGGGTCTCCAATCACATAGGTTGGGTTACCATCATTATTAATCTTCTCAAATCGACTAATGATCTCGTAACAATTGTTTATCATTTATATCTCAACCACATTTATTTAATTATGCCATTGCAAAAATTATTTTCACAAGAATTATTATTGCTTGGCAACTACATATGGATTTTTAAATCCACTTACTATCATATATTGTACCCCTCTAGTACAATCAAATATTCAATTTCTTACGTACTATACTTATGGTACCTCTCATGTATCATTTATCACTTCTTTTCAAAATACAAATAATGTCATTTTCTTTTCAAAATAGAAATAATACCATTTGTAGCACTTGTCACCATTCTTGTTCTCTTTGAAACTATCATCCCCCCAAAAAAATTCAACAATACTAGTATGATACATATAATCACTCCATACAAGAAATAATATTTTCAACAAACTCAAATTATTATAATGTTACATTCAATCACATCACAATGAATTACCACATATATGTATTAATATTAAATTAGCATACAACAAAATATTTAGATCCTATTTTTCTTTTGTAAGGATCATATGTATAACAACCACAAGACACCCCTATACCTGCAAAATACCCCTACACATTCAAATATTTTAAAATAGGGAAATAACTTTTTCACAATGTATAAAGCTTTTCAAATTAATATGTAACATACAGATTTATATTTAAAAATATATTGCAATCCAATTTCTCAACAAACATATAATTACATATCTAGAGATATCATCTATAAGTGTGACACATTAACATTTGTCACCTCTAATCTTTTGAAAACATGTAACATGTAAATTATAATAAATACCACAATTAAGACTATTCAAATAACTATATTATCTCTTACACTCTCTACCATCATAAATGTTTTTCATAAAATCAAATAAATAATATTTTTCATAAATTGATCTTACAATGGAATTCCAACGTAAAATTATACCAAAAGCACATTAATAAAATATTAAAATAATAAGTTTGAACACGTAAGTTTGTAAGATTTGAAATTCATTTTATTAAACTGAACAGACTGCAAGTCTTAACACATCAAAAATTCTCTCAATCAAGTAAACATAAGCACTATCCTTTTCATCTCGAAAAATATTAGCCACAAATAAATCATGCTTAAAATACTCATTACCCATAACAACATTTGTTAACTCACTATCAAACTCAAATAAAACATTCGTCAATCTTTTCTCACATATTCCATAAGAATTAATTTGCAATAATATTTATATCATATGCCACCTCAGATAATGCCAATTGATGTGAAAATTAAGAAGAATTTTCATTTTAAGAACTTGAGTAGTTCTAAAATCACCAACATATATCAATGTTTCTTCTTCTCCCATTTGGGTGTAGAACACAAATAATTTTAGTTCACAAAAATGTGTTAACAACATCAAAGTCTAACACCCAATTTTTCATTCCACATATTAGCCACAAGATTCACTTGAGAAATGACCACAATAATTTATATCATCCGCTAGCACAAATTTAATTTTCTTAGCGAGATTCTCATTTCTCTTGATCTTCTTTTATATTGAGAGGTATATTCGCTTAGTTTTATCATAAACACAAGATACATGATTATGATGACATGCCTATATACCTTATTAGCATTTCAACATCACAGAATTTTCATGTAGTAAAAGGTAAAATTTAGCAACTGTCCTTGACATCATGCTCAACATTCACCTGAACACAAACTTCATATCTACAAATTTCTCGTGAAGAATTTTGAAGACGACGAACAGAAATATGGCAATCGAAATGTCCATCTAGAAATTTCTCCAGTGCTCCCTTATTAATTAGTCACTCCAAGCCAAAGAAGAAACAACGCAATAAATAAATTGTCTTCATAATAATCAATATTGAGCACATATTAAAATTATTTTCATGAGTAAGGCAACAATTAATAATATTCTTTTTCATATACCCAATTGATTATGTTTTCCATCTGCAACGTTTTTGACTTTCACACACATATATCACATTTATAAAATAGGTCATTCTTCAAGAATTATTTCATCCAAGTTATCAAATCAATTCCAAGACAAAACAAGTTAATAAAAAAACAAAGGATATCAAGAATTTTAAGCACACACTTTTACCTTCTTTGAAAACAAAATGGAAGAATAACCTTATATCGTTTGATAGAATTAGAGGAATGAGTGGGGTAGCATCAACATGACTATAATTAACTTTCCATAAAATCATTGTGTAAATATCCTTAAGATTGTTGGAAATCTTAGGGAAAATACTCCATCACGAACACAAATACTTCATCATGAATATCATCACAAACACGAACACTTCATTACGAACACTTGCAAGGAATTCTTATAGCTTGAGGCAAGTCAAAAGACACTGTCCTTAAGGATATTTCGCCTAGTATAGGTGTATCCCCAGGATTCAACAAGCTCTTCTAGTATAAATCTAAGTGCTAAAATCTAACAAAGACTAAATAATATAAACCCAACCAGAGAAACTAATTATTAAGAAGAAGCAAAGTACTTTCTCTATTTCACTTCCACAGTATTTTCCAACGAAACTCTATATATAGAAATATTATATGGCAACAGATACAAAAGAATCTTAATGACATAAAGCCAATGCCATTAAGGCAATTTGCCTTTAAGGAAAAACCGTTGGGCAATAAAGAATAAGTCAAACAAATTAAGGGCATTTTAAAAAGATTAATGACCAATCAATGACTATTTAAAGAATGGAAGTAATTGTCAGCCCTTAAGGCTATAGAATCAATTGTCTTTCAATAGATAAATAATTCTTTTTGAGATACTAAATAATTTTTTCAACAGGCATTACTAGCAGAAGGGAAATGCTACATCTTGTTTAGTTCCACGGTATGTCCAGTTTTTTCATATTATGAAAATGTAAAATGTTGGGTTGTTTTCTTCTGTTTTAAAGAGAAAATTCAGACTTGGACAACATTGGAAAGCTCCAATGTAATTTAAGCCCCAACATTGGAGATGGAGCCTCATTTCTGACAAGCATTGACTAAATTGGCAGACAGTTCTTCAAAATTATGCAGTCACTGGCACTGTTAGCTCTCCATATCTTCATCCTCCAAGCACCATTGGTAGCAAGAACTCAGCATAAAGCCCTTTCTTCATCTCAGACCTTACAGCACATGGCCTAACACATGCTTAGTTCTTAGGTGCAGATCTATGAGAATATCTTTGAGAAAAATATTTTCCGTTCTCCAAACTAGATAACTATTCATGGAGGAAGCTCGAAATGGAAATAAACAAAAAAGAAAAGGAAAATTTTCAGTGGTCATTTGCAAGAAGAGAATAGCAAGTATAGCAGTCGGAAAGTAGAGCTTTCTCGATTATTTTCCTCAACCTTCATTATAACTTTGGCTTAAGGTTGCCAGCTCGCACTTGAGCCAAACTTGTATTTGAATATTTGAAATTAAAAAGAGAAGCTTTCCCTTGTTGGACAGAATTTAAGTGCACTCTTTTTTCTAAGTAAGGGCAGACTAATAGTTTGTTGGGCCAAGCTTCTAAAATCAGCTTATTTTGAAAAATACTACTTTTAAATAAGTAGGAGAAGCAGTTTGTGTTTAGCTAGTCAAATTAATAAGCATTTTTGAGCATCAATTATTATTTGGCCAAGCTTTTCAAAAGTGCATTTAAATATATTTTCTCAAAAATATTTTCCAAAAAGGTACTTTTGGAGCTACATTACTATTTTAGCTTCCACGAAAAGCTTATGCTACTCCCCAAAATACAAATTTTCTCCTAAAAACTTGCTAATACCTCACTTTTTTAAATTAAGCAATTTCGGCCTCCCAAAAACTTTTCCAAACAAGGTATAAGCCAGAAAATCTTTTTAAGAACCTTTTTATACGAAGAGCCCTCAGGGCTTTGGTCTATGGTAAGAGAGAAGCGTGTGGTATTTAAATGTCTAGCATTTAAGTGCAGAAGGTTATAGGGTGGGCTCACCATCCCCCAAGTTTTGAACCATGCACCATAGGCCCCAGGCGATTTCTCAGTTATCAAAATTAAAAAAGTTTGGATGAACAAAGAGGGTAATAAATTGGATGCTAATGAGAAAATGAAAGAAAATCGGATACTTGAATTAGTAAATCAACTGATGTTAAGGGAAATGGATCCATGACATGAGGGAAGTCGACATTCTAAATAAACCTAACATGTCACAAGGGAGGATTGGAGTGTTACACTAAATGAAGAAAATTGACGACAGATGCAAAAGCAGAAGTAGCGTAATTTGTCACGAGAACACCCTTCAAAGACTACATCAATCAGATAGGCAAACCACAACATGCTTCAACTACTTATAAAACTGCTTCTAAGACGTAAATGTAGCCAGAATAACCGCAGTAGTTTCTAGTTGCAACTTCAATCTCTACATTGAGGAAAAACAATGAAGAAGATATTGTCACAAGCTAGTGGCCAAAATAGCTAAAGTTCCTAACTATCTTCCAGTAATTAGAGGAAAAAGAATGTCTTAAAAACGGCAGTAATTCCAGTAGCAACAGTAACTAATATCAAATATTTTCCTAAAGGAAATGTACGTAGAAATGCGCCTGGTCCATAAGAGATGACATATTTTTTCTGCTTTACAGGATATTCTCAACTCCACTTCCTTGAGGATTCTTTTATCTTCACTATCCAAGAGAAAACCTCTCTGTGATTGAGTATATCCTTCACTATCTGTTGCAAGTCAAGGTCTCCTACTTTGTGCCCTTCAAATGCAGATTCATATCCTTCACAGACAAATCCTTCACGGAGCCACTTTTTATCCTAAACATGGAATTCTCTTGGCTCGACCAGACTAGCTATTTCCCTTTCAAACTCTCAGTTTCTCCATGAAATGCCACAGGCCATGTGATTAAGAAAATCACATTCAGCTGAAGGAATCAACAGATCAAGGATAACTTTATTCTCACTACCATTTTAGATGATCCTAAATTGGTGTGCTGGTGAACATTACACAAAGGTGCCATAGGCCTCAATCCAATTTCCTTCGAAACAAATGGGACATTCCCTTCAAGCTATGTTCAATACCAGCAAATAAGACCATCTTAACAAGAGTATCCAGCTCTCTATGTATGCATTATCTCTTAAATTTCACAATGAATATCCTAGTAAATCCTTGACTAATTAAAAATTAGAGTAAACAGACACAATACTAAGATAGTAAGGGAAAAGAGGGGCATAATACTAGAGGCCAATCTAGTACTTTAGTTACGATTCCTCCGAACCCAGTAACTTTGGCTTAATCCTTGTATATGTGTTAGAAAAATTCACCAAAGAAGTACAAACAAAGGATTTCAAACTGGATTGGTTGTGTTATGATTCAACCCAAACCCATAATGATCAAATCATGGATTGCAAGAAATAATCTTGAACACTCATTTTTTTGGGGCGAAACAATGGTGTCAGGGCCAGCTTGCGCACACTTCAACTAATTTCAGGGGATACCTGCCAGCGGCAGCAATAGGTAACACTATCTACCAAGATTAGGACAAATATCTCTGCTGAGATTTGGACCTGACACATAGTAATCCTCACCCACTTCATCAACCACTAGTCCACACCCATGCTCCTGAGCACTCATTTTTACATGACCAAACAAGTAATGAGTAGACAATACTTTTCCACAATACCCAAACTTAGCACAGAATCAGTTCATCAGGATTTAGGAAAACATTATAAGGAGGGAAACAAACCCTCACCAAAATATATAAAAAATTCTTTTAGCATTAAAAGAAAAAAGAAGTAACTGACCATCCCATTCAAAATTGTTCCAATAGCTGGTGTCACCCCAAGACCATGCCCCAATTCCAAGCTTAGTTACCTTCAAATCAGACCCACCAAGCTTCACTTTATCTTCTGATGACTTCACTCCAACACTAGTACTCTCAGCTGCTATAGCTCTCATTTTCTGACCTCTCATTTCCTTGAAACAACCCAAACACGCACTGCTAATATGCAAAGACATTTTTTTTTCAAGAATTCAGAAACACACTATTTTTATCATTCTTTCTGCACTATTTATTTGTAACAAGTTTGATGACACACGTATGTCCGGTAAATGTCACTTCACGTAAAATTATAATCAAATTAATTTAGTTAATTTTTAAAATTTTAAAATCGAATCAAACAGAATAAAAGAAATAATCATTGATTCGATTATTGTCCATTTGGTTTAGTTCATTTTTCTTTCTTTCCTTTTCTTTTTTTGAGTTTTTTCGATTTGAAAGTAATAATTTATTAAGGACATACGCATCTCAATAGATACAAAAACTTAGTGCATGAAAAATCCACATAAAGCTATTATAAAGTGATTTATTTAAGTAATACTCCCTTCATCCTAATTTAATTGAATTTATGAGGTAATGCACACATATTAAGAAAATGATTCAAAGACAGAATTTGCACCATAGTTTTCATCATTGTCCTTTGTAAAATCATAAATACGTAGTAATATAGAACTTTAATAAAAAAGGCAAATATAAAAAAATATTAAATATTCATCTTGAACTTTGAACAATTCAATTATTTTGAACATTAAAAAAAAGTCTCAAAATTAGATTAATTTGGAACGGAGGGAATAGTAAAGTTATTATACATGAACGAAATTATTTAGTTAAGCAATATTAATGTTATTATATACTAAAGATCAAATCCTTATAGAAAAAAAAAAATACTCAAACTCAACAATAAAATAACTATCAGAGGAGAGTTACAAGAAAATTATATAACAAAATACTAACAAGAAAATTTTCAAATATAAATTATAAAGTTTAAGATTTTGAGTTAATTAAAATTTAAGAAAATATTTATGTATTATTTGTGAATAATACAAAAATGATGGAAAATTTATATATATAATTTTTCTATTCGGTTTAGTTATTTTTGTAATTTTTTGTAATAAAATCAAAACCAAACAAAATAGTATCGATTTTCAAAATTTAAAAAAATCAAACTTGATATCGATTTTTTTAAATCTATTTAGTTCGGGTTGTGATTCCATTTGATATTTTAACCATAATCAAGAGCGACCTTAAATTGGCCTATTTTAATTTAGCATCGACTATAAGAATTAGTTTTTTTAAAAAATGAATTATATAATTTCAAATTAGAGATATATCAAAAATATTAAAATGTCATGTACAAAAAATTACTTAAAAATAAAGGAAAAGATCATTTAAAAAAAATATATTGAAAAAATAAACCAAATGAAGAAAGTATTATTCTTTTTTCAAAATGAAAAACACTCTAATTATAATTTTAACACAAAAAAATCAGGCAACTTGAAAATACTATTAAATTTCCGATAATGATAGTTAGGCCACTGGGCGTCGCACGTGAAAAGCTTGGGCTTTGTTTGTACACGTCTCGTTTTTTCCTTATATTGGCTAATTGCCAAATCTTCCCACCACAACACCTTGCAAATCCCTTACACCATCTCCTATCAAATTTTATTGGGAAAATTATATAAATATACAATTTATTTTATTATAATTTTTAAAATTTTCTACCATTTGAAAAAATTACAAAATTTGTATTTTTTTTACATTCTCTCTCCTCCCATTTGATACTTTAGCATTAACTTTACCCGCTCAATTTTTACTAGTCTATTATTATGGCTATTTTCAATTTTAGAATCCAATTAGTTGTCAATTATTCATAATTAATTTCAAATTAAAGTTAATCCATAATTAATTTTAACACAATTATTTCTTTTCTTTTCAAATTTTCGCTCCTTTTCAAAATTATTTTCACACAATTATTTCTTTCCTTTTCAAAATTTCCTTTTCATTCTTTGTTCCATTTAAGATTTGCAAAAAAAAATGATATTTCCAGTTTCTTTGTTGTCTCCACAAAAAAAATAATTAATCAATTATGAATGTCTCAATCTTGATCTGTCATACTGAAAACTTTATGCTTAAAAAAGAATGATACTTGATACTTGATTTATAATGTTTTATTATGATTTTATATTTGGTTTATAATGCTTTATTATGTGTTGATATTTGGTTTATAAGAACTTTATATGATTCAAAATCAACAAGGTATCATTTGTTTATTTTTTTCTTCTGATACTCGAATAAGATTTTAGATTATTACTCTTTTTATATTTGATATTTGAATTTATGTACTTAATTTAAGGTTTTGATACTTGAATTCGTCTATTTGATTTTTGGACAATATTTTAGATTATTTGTGTTGTAGATACTTGTTACTTGACGTAATGTACGTGAAAAGTATATTTGATACTTGAATTATGATTTTTCAGATTTGGAATCCCTCAACTGCATTTTCACAAATACCTGGTGTGCTTTCATGTATCAATATGTAAACAACATGAAATCTGTGTATCAATTCACAAAATTCATATAGAAAGACACATGCAACAACAAATAGTATAAATTTGATACGTGAAAAAATTGTAAAAGAAGCCCCCACAAACAAGTAAAGAAAATGGTATCCTACATTATTTCAACAATTAAGAAATTGTAAAAACTATGTTGAAGAATCAAACTTTCGGCAACAAAAGTCAAGTGGTAATGAGCTTTTCCTTTTCCCCTTTTTTGCATGTCATTTTGGGACTTTGGATTTTGAAGTTGAAGCTATATTCTTGATGACCTCCATCTCTTCTTGGGAATCCTCTTCAATGGACTCATCTTGATGGTGTTGGCATTGTCGCTTATTGTTTGAGAATCCATTGGAAATTTTCTCTGATCAAATGGACAAAATCAGTTTGGGAAAACTTTGGAACAAAGAATGAAAAGGAAATTTTGAAAAGGAAGAAATAATTGTGTGACAATAATTTTGAAAAGGAGCGAAAATTTGAAAAGGAAAGAAATAATTGTGTTAAAATTAAGGAATCACCTTTTAATTGTTAGATTCTTTTTTCTTATTTAACATGACAAATTTAAATTCATATTAAGGTATCAATCGTTAATTCCAAGTATCAGTCGACACAGAAAAAATTGAGATTTTTGGTAATTTTTGAAAGAGTGGGAAAAACAAGTGTCACGCCCCGGGAGGGTACCCTAGGCGTGGCCGGCACTCAGAGACTATTGCTAGCCCCCAACCGAACCACTTAGCCTCATCACATCGTTCATCTTAAACATAGCGGAAGGAAATTAGTAAAAACACTTTTAAAGTAGTGGGCCAATGGCCAAACCTCAAGCTGATCATCAAAACCAAATAAAGAAATATTTCTTAATTATCAAAACATTCACCTTGACTACATCATTATGTCTACGAAGCCTCTAACATTATCTAAACTGTCTAAGGAGGGGACCATGACATGTCATGGCTACCCAACTCAATGAAATAATAGGATAGCACCAAATAAAGGTTTCCTCCGAAAACAGGGAGGCTCACCACAGTCAGAACTTTCAAACGCTTGGCTTCAACGGGGCGGCTGCTGAAGTCCTCTAGCTCCTATATCTGCATCATAAAACGATGCAGCGCCAAATGGCGTCAGTACGTGGAATGTACTGGCATGTAAAATAGCTGAATCACATCATTAGAATCATCCGAACATAACGTACATCATCATGAGACTTTAACATTTATATCAGGGAAATAATAACATTGACCTGTACATTAACATCGACCCTTACATCAACATTTGGCCTTTACATTAACATTGACCTTTACATTAACGTTGACCTTTGCATTAACATTGACATTAGAGTACTATTGGGGAAACCTTTTCTGAGGGACCTAGCTGGGAGTTTCTTTAACCGACAACCATCACTTATGAGCCAGTGATGATACAACGAAGCGATGCCGTTGCCACACCCATCCATTACCCTGCCCAGGGTAAGGGACATAACATTAGTGGATCCACAAAACATAACATTAGTCCTCATTTGGGATAAGATAGGAGCCATCCGCATTGCGGTTCAATCCTCTCTTCCTACGCGGGCCACGTAGTTAATGGACTCAAGTGGGGCTCACTTTTATCCATTTCGGTGCTCAATACTCCTCCCAGGACTCGACATGCTCATAAAACATCAACATCATTAGTCCCATAGGGACACGTTACATCATCATTAGTCCCCATAGGGGCATAATACATTATCAGTGGCATCAACATCCACTTGTCCCATAGGGACACATTACATCGCCATTAACATTAACATCGTCATCATCTCACCTTATTAACATTAACATCAACATCCTCTCATTCATAACCTTAGCATCATCATCATCATAGACTCTAGGAACACTAGATTAGGAGCTTTAACTCTCAACCTAGAGACAATTACACATTCTCATGCTCATCATTCATCACTCATTATCTTATCATTACTCCAGGCTCTACACACACACACCCATGTTCATTATGCATGCTTTTTTTCTAGAATACAATAGATATAAGGTTTTCAACTAAATGCTTTTCATGAAAATAGTTTAAAAACACATGAGGGTTTTTATGATGATCATCATCAATGCATGAACTATATATGTATATGCATACAACAATGCCAATTACTCTCTACATCGTATTAACTAATTCATACTTCAATTTGTTATCTTATCATCATCACACTAGGACATCCATACCTACATCATAGGGGCACATGGGAGGACATTCCCATGCTTTCAGAGTAGCCTTACATACCTGGAAAGAGTAGTCACACGAAGCACTTCAATCCCTTCTTGATCACCTCAACCTTCTTCAAGCCCTAACCTTAGAAATCCTTAGGAGAACACTTCAATGGGGGGTTTCTTTTTCGTGTAGACCGACCTATATTAATCATAGGGGCACGTTTGGGATAGGTGGGAATGGACCATAATGCCCTTAGAAATTTTAAGAAATTAAATCCCGAGAAATAACACAGTCCGCGACGTGGACAGTATGTTTTCGAAAATTCAACTCCGTCGAAATTTTTCAGAAAAACATAAGTGTGTCTCCGCGACAGGTCCGCGTCGTGGTTCCATCACGGAGGCTCACTGTTTTTCGTTTTGGAACGAAAAATTATTTTTCGACTCAGTTGCTCTAAAAATCGACCGAGACCTTTCCCCCACTCAATTTTCAATGCTGATCATGAATCCGCTCTCGGATTTTAGATTCGAGCATCGGAACACACGTTTCTCGCAAACCTCTCCTTTAGGGGTATTTTGATAATTTCGCGGGCGTTACATTATCTCCCCCTTGGAATCATTCGTCCTCGAATAATGAGTAGGAAAGTATTTTAGCATGAATAGGCTTCCGACTCACCTCGACATTACTTCGATAACTTACTACCTTCACCTTTCATTAGCCTTTAAACTCATTTATTCAGACATCAACAATTTCTCATGGAGTATACATTAATTTACATTAAGTAAGAACGTTACCTTCGATGCTTTCATCAACCTCGGGCACGAACAGGTGCGGGTACTTTGCTTTCATCTCTTCCTCAGCTTCTTATGTGGCTTCCTCAACGAATTGATTTCTCCACAGAACCTTGACAGAAGCTATCTCCCTGTTCCTTAGTCTGCGAACCTGTCGATCAAGGATTTGGACTGGGGTTTCCTCATAGGACAGGCTGTCCTTGATTCCTCTGCTCTCTACAGGCACCACCAAGGCAGGATCCCCCAAACATTTCTTCAACATTGAGACGTGGAACACCGGATGAATTTCATCTAACTCAGAAGGTAACTCTAGCTCATAAGCAACCTTTCCAATCCTTCGCAAAATTTGGTAGGGACCAATATAGCAAGGACTCAACTTCCCCTTCTTCCAAACCTCCTGACACCTTTCATAGGTGATATCTTCAGATAAACCCAGTCATTCACCTCAAACTCTAAATCCCTTCTCCTTACATCTGTGTACGACTTCTGGCGGCTCTGGGCAGTCTTTAATCTCTCTCGTATAGTCGTCACCTTTTTCATGGACTGGTGGACAAGGTCCGGCCCAATCAGCTCGGCCTCTCCAACCTCGAACCACCCAATGGGCGATCTACATCTTCTCCCATACAAGGCCTCATAAGGGGCCATCTGAATACTCGCATGATAACTGTTGTTGTATGCGAATTCAATCAGGGGTAAATGGTCGTCCCAGTTTCCTTTGAAATCAAGAACGCATGCTCTCAACATGTCTTCTAACGTCTGAATAATGCGCTCTGCTCTGACCATCCGTGTGTGGATGGAATGCTGTGCTCAGGTTCACTTTAGTACCCAGCCCTTTCTGGAAAGACTTCCAGAAGTGAGAGGTAAATTGGGTTCCTCTGTCTGAAATGATGGACAAGGGAACTCCGTGCAACCTCACAATCTCCTGAATATACATTTTGGCATAATCCTCGGCAGTGTTAGTCGTTTTGACTGCTAAGAAATGCGCTGATTTCGTCATTCTGTCTACAATCACCCATATGGAATCATGTTGTTTCCGGGATTTCAGTAAGCCCGTGACGAAGTCCATATTCACCATCTCCCACTTCCATTCAAGAATTTCAAAATTCTGGGCCAGACCACTTGGCCTTTGGTGCTCAACCTTGACTTGCTGGCAGTTGGGGCATCTGGAAACGAATTCTGCATTATCCCTCTTCATTCTACTCCACCAATAGACCTCTCTCAAGTCATGATACATCTTGGTGAAACCCGGATGGATGGAGTATTTAGCATTGTGGGCCTCAGCTAAAATCCTTTCTTGGACACCATCAACATCAGGGATACATAGTCTGTTCTGGTACCTCAGTACCCCATCTCCCCCTTTGGAGAAGACCATCACTTTTTGCTTCTGAACATCCTCTTTTAGTTGGAGTATAATGGGATCTCGATCCTGCTTCTCTTTAACTTCAGTCACCAGGGATGATGAAGACCCATTTTGAACACTAACTCCTCCTTCGTCATTCTCTTCAAGTTGGACCCCCAATCGGGCCAACCTGTGCATATCTTTCATCAGTTCTCTCTTTTCTTCCTCAACATGGGCCGTGCTACCCATAGACAACCTACTAAGAGCATCAGCAACAACGTTAGCTTTACCTGGGTGGTACATGACGCTCATGTCATAGTCCTTGAGCAACTCTAACCATCTCCTCTGTCGCAGATTGAGCTCCCTTTGGCTGAATACATACTGCAAGCTCTTGTGGTCTGTAAACACATCCACATGCACTCCATACAAGTAGTGGCGCCAGATTTTAAGTGCAAACACAACGGCTGCTAACTCAAGATCATGGGTTGATAGTTCCTTTCATGAACCTTAAGCTGTCTGGAAGCATAGGCTATCACCTTTCCTCTTTGCATTAACACGCATCCCAACCCAACTCTAGATGCGTCACAGTATATCACGAAGTCGTCCTCCCGTCAGGCAAGGTCAGGATAGGTGCAGTGGTCAACCTGGTCTTTAACTCCTGGAAGCTTTTCTCACATTCGTCAGACCACTGGAACTTAGCCCTTTTCTGGGTCAGTTTGGTCAATGGTGCAGATAGGGAAGAAAACCCCTCCACAAACCTTCGGTAGTAGCCTGCCAACCCCAAGAAGCTTCTTATGTCATTCGGAGAGGTTGGCCTTGGCCAGCTTGCCACCGCCTCAATCTTCTGGCTATCAACTCGAATACCATCACCCAAAACCACATGGCCTAGGAAAGCCACTGACTTAAGCCAAAACTCACATTTGGAGAACTTTGCATACAACTCATGGTCCTTAAGAGTTTGAAGGACAACTCTGAGATGCTTAGCATGCTCTTCCTCATCCCTCGAGTATACCAAAATATCATCACTGAAGACGATTACAAACATATCCAAGTAGGGTCTGAACACCCTATTCACCAAGTCCATAAAGGCTGCTGGTGCATTTGTCAACCCAAAGGACATCACTAAAAATTCAAAGTGACCATATCTTGTCCTGAAAGCTGTCTTTGGGATATCACACTCCCTCACCTTTAACTGGTGGTAACCCGATCTGAGGTCTATCTTTGAAAAACATGAGGCACCCTGAAGTTGGTCGAACAAGTCGTCAATCCTAGGAAGAGGATATTTGTTCTTGACTGTGACCTTGTTCAGTTGCCTATAATCTATGCACATTCGGAGCGACCCATCCTTCTTTCGCACAAACAGAACGGGAGCACCCCCATGGTGAAACACTGGGTCTAATAAACCCTTTCTCCAACAGATCCTTCAACTGTCTCTTCAACTCTTTCAACTCAGCGGGGGTCATCCTATATGGTGGAATTGAAATAGGCTGCGTATCGGGGAGTACATCAATACCGAAGTCGATCTCCCTATCAGGAGGGACTCCTGGTAAATCCTCAGGGAACTCATTAACAACTGAGACCGACTCAAGAGTAGGGGTCTCGACATTATCAGCTTTAACTCTTACTAGGTGATAGATACACCCCTTAGAGATCAACCTCCTTGCCCTCAGGTAGGATATAAATGTACCTTTGGGTGCAACATAACCTCCTTTCCATTCTAAAACTGGTTCATTCGGGAACTGAAACTTAACCACTCGGGTTCTACAATCTATGGATGCATGGCAAGCGTGAAGCCAATCCATCCCAAGGATCACATCAAAATCCACCATCTCTAATTCTACCAAATCAGCCAATGTATCCCTTTGATAAATGGATACCACACAGTTTCTATAGACCCTCTTAGCCACAATAGACTCTCCAGTAGGATTCGAAACAGAGTAAGGCTCATATAGACGTTCTGGGATGACCTCAAACTTATTAGCCACATAGGGCGTCACAAAGGATAAAGTGGCACCCGATCCAGTAATGCATAACAGTTATAAGAGAAGATTCGAAGCAAACTCGTAACAACATCTGGGGCAGCGTCTTAATCCTGCCGATTTCCCATAGCATACAGGCGGTTCGCTCCACCTCCGGCATTTGCAGCAGTAGCCCTCTGATGACTGCCCGCAGGGGGCGCTGTAGATGATTGGGCTCGATTTCCTCTGTCATTACCCCTCTGGCTCCTCATAGGACACTCGCCCTGGAAATGGCCAGGCTGTCCACAAGAATAGCATAGATTGGTGCCTTCCCGGCATGCACCAATATGCTGTTTGCTACATCTGCCACAAGTTACTCTTCCCCTTGGACCCTGGGCAACACTAGCCTGCGACTGAGATCCCTGTGCTCTGAAGTCCTGGTGATCCTGGGTCTTCTGATCATGCCTGTGCTGCTGAACAGGTGCATTCGCCATCGGTGTTGCATGGCGAGGAGGCTTCCTCTGAAAGAAGTTCCTATTACCCTTGTCCTGCTTCTGCTGGTTTTGCTCATGGCCCGCAGCTCCGCAGCTTTGGCTTTCTTGCTTTGCTGCTCCTCCCTGTCCCTCTTCTTGTCCTCTTCAGTATGTTGAGCGTAGACCATCAGCCTGGAAATATCCATGTCTGGGATCAGTAGTGCTGCCTTGCACTCTCTTTTCACATGTCTGCCCAACCCAGACACAAATTTCCTCATTCTGGCCCTCATATCAAGGACCATCTCAGGAGCATATCTTGATAGTTGGGTGAACTTTAGGCTGTACTCCTTAGCAGTCATACCCTCCTGTTTTAAGTTCACAAACTCTTCCACCTTGGCTTCCCTTAACTCCTGGGGAAAGAAATGATCGAGAAAAGCACTCTCGAACTCTTCCCACTCAGCTAGTTCAGCACTCTCACCCCTGCCATCCTCCCATTGGTTGTACCAAATGTTGGCAACATCCTTAAGCTGATATGAGACCAGCTCAACTCCTTCAACCTCACTTGCATGCATTGCCCTTAGGATCTTGCGCATCTCATCAATAAAGTTCTGCGGATCCTCCTCAACCTTAGAACCTGTATAGACTGGCGGGTTCATCCTCAAGAAATCCCTGAGCCTGGACGCAGCAGTTAGCTCTTGGGAACTGGAGCTTAGGGCCTGGGGACCGCGACTGCTACTTTGCGAGGCCACCAACTGGGTGAGCATGGCAATGGCTCCCCTGAAGTCTGCCTCTGAAGTGGGGGCTGACTGAGCTGGAGGTGCTGGTGGAGCCTCAGTAGCTCTAACAGGTCGTCCCCGTCTCCTTGCCTCACGTTCTGGCAAGGGATTCTCAGTACTTGGGACGTGACCATCTCTTTGGGCAGCAGTGCGTTTTGGAGGCATTATCTGCAAACGCGTAACGCACGAATTAAAGGGGTTTCTTAAAGTCAAGCTCTAACGGACGACTCAGAACATCAAAGAAGTGGAACCATTTCCTAATGCCCTGTAGCATCCTGTTTATGAAATGTGGTGTGCAACACACGCATAAACGAGACTCTACTAGACACGACTTCGTAGACTCCCTAGGACTCTTGAACTCTGCACTCTGATACCAAGTTTGTCACGCCCCGGGAGGGTACCCTAGGCGTGGCCGGCACACAGAGACTATTGCTAGCCCCCAAGCGAACCACTTAGCCTCATCACATCGTTCATCTTAAACATAGCGGAAGGAAATTAGTAAACAACACTTTTAAAGTAGTGGGCCAATGGCCAAACCTCAAGCTGATCATCAAAACCAAACAAAGAAATATTTCTCAGTTATCAAAACATTCACCTTGACTACATCATTATGTCTACGAAGCCTCTATCATTATCTAAACTGTCTAAGGAGGGGACCATGACATGCCATGACTACCCGACTCAATGAAATAATAGGATAGCAGCAAATAAAGGTTTCCTCCGAAAACAAGGAGGCTCACCACAGTTAGAACTTTCAAACGCTTGGCTTCAACGGGGCGGCTGCTGAAGTCCTCTAGCTCCTGTATCTGCATCATAAAACGATGCAGCGCCAAATAGCGTCAGTACGTGGAATGTACTGGCATGTAAAATAGCTGAATCACATCATTAGAATCATCCGAACATAACGTACATCATCATGAGACCTTAACATTTATATCAGGGAATCAATAACATTGACCTTTACATTAACATCGACCCTTACATCAACATTTGGCCTTTACATTAACATTGACCTTTACATTAACGTTGACCTTTGCATTAACATTGACATTAGAGTACTATTGGGGAAAACTTTTCTGAGGGACCTAGCTGGGAGTTTCTTTAACCGACAACCATCACTTATGAGCCAGTGATGATACAACGAAGTGATGCCGTTGCCACATCCATCCATTACCCTGCCCAGGGTAAGGGACATAACATTAGTGGATCCACAAAACATAACATTAGTCCTCATTTGGGACAAGATAGGAGCCATCCGCATTGCGGTTCAATCCTCTCTTCCTATGCGGGCCACGTAGTTAATGGACTTAAGTGGGACTCACTTTTATCCATTTCGGTGCTCAATACTCCTCCTAGGACTCGACAAGCTCATAAAACATCAACATCATTAGTCCCATAGGGACACGTTACATCATCATTAGTCCCCATAGGGGCATAATACATTATCAGTGGCATCAACATCCACTTGT
The DNA here is from genome assembly GCA_029948455.1 of Solanum rostratum. NCBI lineage: Eukaryota > Viridiplantae > Streptophyta > Magnoliopsida > Solanales > Solanaceae > Solanum > Solanum rostratum. Next base: position 51,674,186 of record CM057047.1, on the reverse strand, counting down.
CCCATAGGGACACATTACATCGCCATTAACATTAACATCGTCATCATCTCACCTTATTAACATTAACATCAACATCCTCTCATTCATAACCTTAGCATCATCATCATCATAGACTCTAGGAACACTAGATTAGGAGCTTTAACTCTCAACCTAGAGACAATTACACATTCTCATGCTCATCATTCATCATTCATTATCTTATCATTACTCCAGGCTCTACACACACACCCCCATGTTCATCATGCATGCTTTTTTTCTAGAATACAATAGATATAAGGTTTTCAACTAAATGCTTTTCATGAAAATTTAAAAAGTTTAAAAACACATGAGGGTTTTTACGATGATCATCATCAATGCATGAAATATATATGTATATGCATACAACAATGCCAATTACTCTCTACATCGTATTAACTAATTCATACTTCAATTTGTTATCCTATCATCATCACATTAGGACATCCATACCTACATCATAGGGGCACATGGGAGGATATTCCCATGCTTTCAGAGTAGCCTTACATACCTGGAAATAGTAGTTACACGAAGCACTACAATCCCTTCTTGATCACCTCAACCTTCTTCAAGCCCTAGCTTTAGAAATCCTTAGGAGAACACTTCAATGGGGGGTTTTGAACCCTTTTTCGTGTAACCGACCTATATTAATCATAGGAGCACATTTGGGATAGGTGGGAATGGACCATAATGCCCTTAGAAATTTTAAGAAATTAAATCCCGACCTGAAATAACACAGTCCGCGACGCGGATTGGTCGCGGACAGTGTGTTTTCGGAAATTCAACTCCGTCGAAATTTTTCAGAAAAACATAAGTGTGTCTCCGCGACAGGTCCGCGTCGCGGTTCCATCGCGGAGGCTCACTGTTTTTCGTTTTGGAACGAAAAATTATTTTTCGACTCGGTTGCTTTAAAAATCGACCGAGACCTTTCCCCCACTCAATTTTCAATGCTGATCATGAATCCGCTCTCGGATTTTAGATTCAAGCATCGGAAGACACGTTTCTCGCACACCTCTCCTTTAGGGGTATTTTGGTAATTTCGCGGGCGTTACAACAGAAATTATGAATATAGAGTATGGTATTTATGAAACTTATACAATTTTATTTTGGTCTAGAAGTAGTATTTTAAAGCTTTAATTTAATAATAAATTTTATTCTCTTTAAGTATTAATATTATTTTAATTAAACATTCTATAAATTGCATGTTTTAATTTAAAACTTTGATATATTTAGTTATTTTTAATTTTATATTTTTATAATATTAATTTTAGATTTAAAACTAAGCTTTTGATATATATTAATCATTTAAAAAAAATTAAATTTATGTTAACTCTACTATAAATTATAATTGGATGTAACTACAATTACCTTAACAAAAATTTAAAATGCAAACATATAATTAAATTATTAGAGAATAAGACAATGTGCTTTAAAATTAAAAAAAATAATAAACATTCAACAAAGTAGTAATTGACATATATCAAAATTAAAATATAAAATAATAGTAATTTTAAAAAGTACTACAAAGCATAATAATGAAGAAAACTTACAACAATTCAAGATGCATTTGAAGGTCTAACTCCGAGTATAAAAATAATAATATGAAAGTTATCGATTTCAATAATTTTTAGTTTGACATATAAAAAAAAAACTAAGGACAAAGAAGTTCATTTTGAACTATGTAATGTATTAATGGAGCATTCATAGAGCAAAGTAATGATTTTGAAAGTTGAATATTTATGTAAAATTTAAAATAAAATTTTTAATTATGTAATACTTATTTAATTGTATTTCATCAATGATTTCACTTTTATTTGTATTAACTATTGTTACGTATAATGTATAATATTAATTTATATTATTTAAAAAATTATGGTATAAAGTAATTTTATATTAAATGACTATAAAAGAAAAGAATATGAAATATATATGATAAATGTTTTAAAAAAGAATTTATTTTATGAAATAAAATATCACAAACCTGAACGGGCCTTGAGTGACACCCACAATAATCCGTCGGTGGGAGAACCAATACTCTAACCCAACTAAATTGAACTAGCACAAATTAGATATTTATAGCTAGGGGAGCAAGTTTAAGTAAAGAAAAACGAGTTGAGTTCCCATTAACTCAAACAGAAGGCTTAACAATGTAAAACACTATCCAGAAACTAAAAGTCATTATACCAAAATATCTACCAATTGTCTAGAATAAGGGGATGCAACCCCAAAGAATCATAAATAGCAACTAATGTTTAAATTCTAACAAACGAACCAAAAAGTAAAGATGAATCCATGGAAGCCTAAACAACTTGACTCACCCTTGAATCTGGTAGATCACTAGTCTCCTAGCCGGAGGTCTTTCAGTAGCCACCTACAGATGTCCTGTACTCAACAAAGAAAGAGCAAGTGTAGTATCAGTACACATAACAACAATGTACTGGTAGGATCATGCGACTATTGCAATAAGAGGAATATATAAAAAGCAAGATCAAGTGCAATATTAGTACACATCACAGCGATGTATTGGTAGGATCACGCGACTATTCTAATAAGTAAATATATAACAAACAATTATGACATAGTTAACCATACATATAGATAGAGCAACAAGTTCACAATGCATGCTAAATATATCAGTTTCATGATTATCAGGCTCAATGCAAAATCAACAATAGTTCTCTCATGGGATCCACACCCTTATAAATTATGTGTCGGAATGTGACACTCGATCCAATAATATGTTAGAACATGACACCTAATTCAATAATGTATCAAAATGTGACACCCAATTTAATAATATATCAAAATGTGATAGTCGATCTATTAATGTGTCAGAATATGACGCCTGATCTGATAATGTGTCGAAATGTGACACCTGATCTGCAATCATAATCACAAAAAAATCACAACTACACTGAATAAATTCACCACTTGCCAAGTTCAAGTAACAAATTTATTGCATACAATTTGATCATGAGAATCATTTACTGGGCTCATATCATTATTTCCTGTTCTTATACATGTAGAGAATAATACGAAGTAGTTAATGTATACATCACATAGATGAAAATATTAAACTATCGCCTAACTTGTAACAAGCCTTGAAACTCTTTAAAACCAGAGCTTTCCAGTCGCGTCCTGAGCGTATACCCTAGGTGTGGCTAATACTCAGAAACCATTGTTGACCGTCAATGAGTCACTTCATCTGATCACTCATCCATTCAACGAAAGACTCAACACAATCAAAGAGAGATTCTCGAGTAGGCATTTAAAAACATCATCATCAATTAGTAAATAATATATTGAAAATACTTAAAGTATAATGTAACTCAATGTCATAAACTTAATAATGAAATTATGATTTAAAAAAATAGACTCTAAAATAATCCGTCTACTCAACTCTACTATGTCTATGAAGCCTTTATCTAACTCATAAGAAGGTGAAGACAATTCTCTAACTACCTCAAATAACTACTAACAAATGAAAGAAAGATTTCAAAGAAAAGAGCTCCTCTGGATGCAAGGAAGTCTCACCAATTGGTGATAGACAGAAGTCTTACTGAAGCGTTTACAATCATGAGTACCTAAATTTGCATCATAAAATGATGCAACATTGAATGATGTCAATACACCGAATTAATGTAAAATGATTGAATAGAAACATGCTAAAGAATACTCAATGATAAGAACAAAGCTCAACTCAACTCAATATGATATGCAAGTTTTAAGAATACAACAATGCTCAACAATCATAAGTGAATATATGCAAATCAATAAATGGTGTATTTACATCATTGGAGAGTTTATCTAATCGGCATCCATCATTTATGAGCTAGTGATAGTACAACGAGCTCACTATCATGGGAACAATCATCCAATACTTGCCATTGCAAAGGAGGATCAATTCCAATAGATCCAATCATCAAAGTCCTCTATTGGAATAAGAGAGACTAGGTTTATATTTTACGTTAGCTACATAGTTTATGCGACTTGAGTTGCCTTTACTCTTATCTAAATTGGTGTTTAATATTGCTCCCAAAATATATATGTGCATACGCTCAATCAAGTAAATACTCAAATCATCTTATATAGCCTCATTGGACTTTAGCTCAACTTAATTTCATCTCAAATCATCATGCTCTTTTATTTAAAAATGTATTTTCAAGACTACTCATATATCATCAAAACTCATTTCTAAAAAATATTATTTATGCTCAATTTTCATACTCATTTAGATTTGATAAATAATGCATAAATCAATATTATATACATTTGAGACTCCTCATGTGCTCTCAACTCATTCTCAAATGTAATTATTCATGAAAATACTAACTCATCAAGCTTAGTAAAGATCATGCTTAAACTCGAAAAATATCAATATTTATGACTCTAATATAATATATGCATTTAGGAAACTCATGTTCTAAAAAAAATACTTTTCAAATAATATCTTAAAATACTTGACTTTACTTATTCTCTGAAATTCATGCATAATGATGCTAGAGTATAGTTTCTTGAAATTCTTCAAAAATAATACACATAGGATAAAATACAATATTACTTTCTTAAAATACTTCTTCCAATTGTTGAACTTATTTCATTCATGAAAATAATGCTTATAGAATATTATGACAAGATTCTTGAATAACTTTGGTTAGAAAGGTCCATGTGATATAAGAAGCATTTATCATGAATTAAAGACCAACAATAATTTGACATAGTATAATTTCGATAATGAAATTAAGAATCAACAATAAGAATAAAGAGAATTCAAAAATCATGAATGTTGGGGTAAATATTTCAGCTTTAATCTTACTAATTTAAATCATAGATAGGGCATGAGGAAGAACTTAATTCCTCACTACGATAGTCTTATCACACTTTAAATACTTAGGAATTGATCTTGACATATATATACAATTAAGAGTCATTGGATTATCTAATTTTTATAAAATCTTATATCAAAACTTAATTGGTAAGAAAGCTTTTAACTTAACTTTGTGCTATGAGGTTCTTGTGACCTTAATCCATCTCCAAATATATTCTCACACTAAATAATTGAATTTAGCACCTATTTCTCAATTAAGAATCATCTGTTACAATTTATACGCATAAGAAGGATGGTTCTGCCATGCCTCGAGAGGGCACCCTAGGTGTGGCTGGCTTAGAAACCATTGTTGGTTCTCAAGTGAACCACTTGATCTCATCACTCTTTCATTTAAGGTTTAATAGAATCTACAAATACCGATGTAGGCTTAAGAATGTCACAATCAATAAATAAGTAACTCAAGACATAACTTGTAATGACCTGATTGGTCATTTTTGAGCTTATTTGTAAATATTACTATTTTACCCTTTCGTAAGTTGCTTTGGAACTATTTAGAACTTTCAGTATTGTTAGAACTGAAATCCAGAGTTTTAAAAGTGGAAAATATGAGTTTAAGTATTTTTGGAAGCTTAAGTTGTTGAAAAATGAGTTTTTGTACCATTTCGAGTTTTGGGTGTCAGATCAAAAATTCGTTGATTCTATTAGCTCTGGAATGTCAAAACTGGTCTAGGAGAAGTTACAGAATTGAATTCAGAGTTAAAATGAGGTTTTTAGACCAAAAATTGCATTTTTAGTTGTTTCCAAAGCCAAAGTTTGACTTTGGTCAACATTCAGAGTTCGGAAGCTCGGATCAAAATTTTAACATTTTCAATAGTTTCGAATGGTGAAACTAACTAGAAATGATCTCGTCATAAGTTTTGGAGTTGCCGAGGACAGCTTTAGCATTTTGAGTTTTAAACTAGTTTATATGACTTGCATTGGTAAATATATCATGAAGACCTTATAATCAAATTCTGATTATTCTATTTAGTCTGGATTGCCATTTTTGGTATGGATACATGTTTGGTTTGTGTAATTCTGAGCTTGGATGAATTCCAAGGGGCCATATCTAGATTTCATGATAGATGATGTTTCTGTTTTCTAGTGCAAGTGTCTCTCTTCTCCACGTTCGCGCCTGAGCCTACACATTTGCGGAGGTCATCCTCACCTGTTTCTCTGCATTCTCGAACCAACCTTTGCATTTGCAGAGGTGTACTGTGTGCGTGCCCTCTACACTCTGTTTTCGTGGAGCTCTATTTCACCTTACTCTTCGCGGTCGCTGGACTTCCTCCGCGTTCGCGGTGTATTATCATGCCTAGAAGTATTAAACTCGAGGAAACATTATTTTTTATCCATTTTTACGAACTTCAAGATTTTGGAGGCGATTTTGGACGAGCTTTTTTAGAGATTTCTTTTGGGTAAGTATTTCTGCCATCATTTTGATTAATTTTCATAACTTTTATCTTAATTTTGTCTTGAGTTTCATGATTTTGAATGTCAAAAATTAGGGATTTTTAGTGTACAATTTTGAAACTTTAAATGGTGATTTCTCATTCATTTTGAACTCGATTTTAGTGGAATTTTCACCCACGAACTCCATTTTTGGTGTAGAACATGATTTTAAAGTTTATTTCTAGATTCGAGAACTTTAAATTTTAGCCCTACTTTTGATCATTTTTTTCTTAAGCCTAATTCGTGCCAATATGGGTATCAAAATTCATCACTTGATGCGTAGTATCCATTTTCTATAGTGATTGATAAATTCGGGGATCGTTTGGATGTTTGAGCTAATTGAAAGCTTCTCCGAGTACAATTACGACATCGAGGTAGGTTTGGCTAACCTTTTGGGACTGGATTTGAGTTGTTGGATATGTTCATGTGATAATTGTAAGATATAGATTGATTCGTGAGAATTCGGATTGATATGATAGAATTGTGATGGGAATGTGATACTGATTATGTCAAAATTTAAGTAATTTGTGCTTTGGTAGATAAATTGAGATGAAATTTTGAGAATTGAGATATGTTGGATATTAATGTGATAATATGAGGCTTGCGATGTCATTTGGGAGAGTTATGTGATAGATTGATGATAATTGTGATACCGTTGAGATATATAAGTATATTATCGGACTTGAAGAGTCCGATTTTCATTGATATTCTAATCTTTGACAAGAGGGTGATGCTTTGAGACTTGTTGATGGCCTTGTGGTACTAGTTGATGCACTTGACATAGCCTTTTTATGTCATGGCTATTGCATTCATCCTTTATCATTTAAGGTGGCAAGCTTACTTTCATAAACTCCTAAACGAAAAAGGGGACAGAGATATTGAGTTGGCCGATTTGGCATACTCTGATAGTTATCGAGATTTTGATTATTGAAGGCGTTTCAAAGTTGAGGAAGTTAGACGTGCTATAAGCAAGAAGAGCAGAGGGAGAGCAATCGGACCCGATGAGATTTCGGTGGATTTGTATAAAAGCATGTTCAAGGACAATATTGATTAGTTGACTAGGTTGTTTAATGCTATTATGAAGTCATCTAAGATGCCTGATAAATGGAGGAGGAGTACAATGTTTCCATTGTACAAGAACAAAGGTGATATTCAAAACTATAACAATTACAAGGGTATTAAGTTGTTAAGCCACACTATGAGGGTCTGAGAAAGTGTGGTGGAGTTGAGGGTGAAAAAATGAGTATCGATTTCAGAGAATCAGTTCGGATTTGCTGAGGCAATCGACTACTGAAGCAATCCATCTTATTCAAAGATTAGTGGAGAAATATAGGGAGAGAAAGAGGGACCTTCATATGGTGTTTATTGATCTTGAGAAGGCCTATGAGGGATATGCTATGGAGATATCTAGAGGTGAAAGGTTTCCAATAGTGTGTATTAGAGTGATAACGTACATGTATGATAGAGCCAAAACTCGAGTAAGAACAGTGGGAGGAGACTCAGAGTATTTTCCTGTTGAGATGGGACTTCATCAAGGATCTGTGTTGAGACCTTTTCTTTCCTTAGTAATGGATGTGCTGATACGTTCTATACAGGAGGAGGTGCCATGGTGTATGCTAATTGCAGATGACATGTACTGATTGATGGGACTCGGGCTAAAGGTGATGATAGATTGGAGGTTTGGAGGTATACTTTGGCATCCAAAGGGTTCAAACTGAGCGGGATCAAAACAAAATACCTAGAGTACAAATTCAGTGTTGTTAGAGATGAAGCAGACATTGAAGTGACGTTTTCCAGTCAACCTATTCCAAAGAGAGAAAACTTTATCTTGGGTCCGTCATCCATAATAGTGGCGATATTGACGATGATATCACACATTGCATTAGGGCAGCATAGACAAAATGGAGACTTGCCTCTGGAGTTTTGTGTGATAAAAAGATACCACCTAAACTTAAAGCCAAGTTGTACAAAATGATGGTTAGACCGTGTTTGCTTTATGGGGTGGGGTACTGGCCAATTAAATACTCACATGTTTAGAAGATGCAGGTCGCAGAGATGAGGATATTGAGGTGGATGTATGGACTTACCACGAGTGATAAGATTAGGAATGAAACCATCCTGGAGAAGTTAAAGGTGGCCCATGTGGCTAACAAATGAAGGAAGCAGGACTACGTTGGTTTAGGCATGTGCCCCTGTTAGGAGATGCGAGAGGTTAGATTAAGGGGTTACACAGAGGGGTAGAGATAGACCAAAGAAGTATTAGGGGGAGGTTATCAGACAAGATATGGTGAAACTTCATCTCATTGAGGACATGACCTTAGATAAAAAAGAGTGGAGGTCGCGTATTAGGGTAGAAGGGTAATAGGCTAGCAGGGGTAGGTTGATGTGTGGCCTTTTGATTTAGTAGGTTAGTATAGACTTTATATCCAGTGTTGTCATTATCTGTCTTATATTTGTTACTTTTATCATATTTACATACTATCCTTTGATTTTCATTATTAACCCATTTTCCTTTTCTTTTCCCTTTTTTCTAGATCTATATCTTCAACTTATGGGTCTTTATTTTTTAGACAAGGATTTATTAAAAACAGTCTCTTTATCTCTATGAGGTAGTAGTAAGGTCTGCATACATTCTACCTTCCCCAGGCCCTACTTGTGGGATTTCACTGGGTATATTGTTGTTGTTGTATTTACTTGTGTTGGGGCCTTGACATCTATACATCTCCTGTTGCATCTGTACTACCTGAGATATTGTGATACTTGAGCCATTCCTATATAGGGCCTGCGAAGCCTTGAGATAGTTTTGGGATTCATGTGCATATCTTGGGACGAGTGGGATCTGATATTATTGGCATACTTGACTATTAATTTCACTCCAAAAATTTGAGGCAAGATAACAATTTGTGGTACTAAGGCACTAGTTATTATTCTCCATGACTCTGGGATGATTCTATATCGGTATTCTTATCATGAAATTATTACATACCTCGGTTTGTGACATGGCATGCATTCATCTCTCATAGCTTTTGTGTTAATCCTTGACTATGTTGAGGTGTCAAGGCTGAGATCTTGAGACATTGTGGACCTTTATGCATGCTGTGGGATTTTAGAGCCAATGTGATTTAATATACTCGGTCATTGTGAAATTGTTGAAATTGAGACCTGTTGATAACTTATGGTACCAGTTGAAAGCATGTGGCACACTCTCCCTCCTTTCTAACCATATAAAGGTTATTTATTGATTATTCTATTATATTGTTGCTATACATATTGGCTTGTGGCATGGATATACATTTACATCATATATGTACGTACCACTTCTTGCCTACGTTGAGGTAGCAAGGTTGAGATGTAGTGCCACCTTCTATGAGACCCTTTGCCTACGCTTAGGTAGCGAGGGAGGGATTACACCATTTATGTACTCCTTGACCATGCTGAGGTGGAAAGGTTGAGATATTGTGACACCCTTGGCCACGCTAAGGTGGCAAGGTTGAGATATTATGACACACACCTTGACCACGCTGAGGTGGCAAGGTTGAGCACCTTACATTCATATGTGACATGTGCATTGCATCATTGATTATTATCGCTATCTTACCTTATGTTGTTGTATATTTTTGTTGTGCACTAACCTTTTTTATGTAGGTGTTACAGTTCTTTGTTATTACATACTTGTTTAATTTCTCTCACCAGTCGGTTGAACCTACTAGGTATATTCTGATGTCCTCAACCCTACTTTGTTTCCTTCCTGCAGATTGAGCACAAGGACCCTCATAGGATAGTTGATTCACTCTAGTAGAGCTTTTCTACATCTATCTAGATTTTAGTGGTGAGGCTCAAACTTTGAATCATGGTGGATTTTTTGAGATCCCCCCTTATCATTTCTATTTCATACATTGTATAAGATATTATCAGAAATTGTTGTATCTTTCATTCGAGATAGCTATATTTACTCATTCGTTCTACTTTAGATGCTCTTGTACTCATGACTCCTGGTTTTAGGATTTTGGATTAAATATTGTGGTTGTTTCTACTTATGTTATTCTTCTTCAGTCGTGATCTGATTTTGGGTCGTGAAAAGTTTGGTACTAGAGTTCTAGGTTCATTGGGCTCATGACTCAAGAGCAGGGTATCTAGTAAAGTCTCACAGATCGGTATGTTAATGTCCATACCCCATTTTCGGGAGGCTGCGGGGCACTTGATAGGAAAAATCTCAGTTTTGATTCTATTTGTGCATTTCTTCACATCAAACGATTTGAAAGTGTCTAATCTACTCCTTCTGCGGATATGCCAGTTGCCAGATCTCGACTGTTAGTGAGATGATGTGACTGGGGTGGTCGAGGTAGGGCTCTTGATAGGGCCAGGGGAAGGGGACTTGCTAGAGGGGCAGCTCCATCCAAAGGACACACTAGATCGGCTTCTCGAAAGCCTGATTCTGAGCTAGAGGGACCTATAGATCCTATTCCATCACCCTCAGTTCCAGGTGCTACACTCTTGGTTCAGTAGTTACTTTTGAGGGTATTGGCTAGATTGGAGGGAGCACCTCCCACCCTCGCTACTATTGATACACCATTTTTTGCAGCACCAGTTGGCCCTTCCATAGCTCCAGTTGAACCTGCTATGATTCATGTGGGTCCTTCCTCAGTCCCAGCGGATCCTGTTTGTTACTTCTATGGGCCCGCCTTAGATATCTTGATCGAGTTCCAGTTCACATCTTCAGGGATTGACTATTGCATCGTCTACTGCACTACCTAGATTTTTGGTGCCACCATCTACTGCTAGTCTTGCTATGTCTGCTATCGAGCAGAAGAGTTGTGGTTTGTACGATTGGCTCCCACAAGATTTGACGGTACCCTTGGTGATAGATCTTATGAATTTTTATCTGAGTGTCAGGATCGGCTATGGAATTTGGCCATCCTTGAGTCACATGGAGTTGCTTATACCTCTTACTAGTTCACAAGTCTAGCTAAGGAGTGGTGGAGGTCAGTTTTGGCTCGTAGACCGGTTGGATCTCCAACTATGACCAGGGAGCAGTTTACAGAGATATTTCTAGAGAATTCGTGCCATACAACCTCCAAGACAGTCGACGAGATGAGTTTGATAGACTTCATCAGGGTTCATTTCGTACTATGAGGCTAAATTTCATGCATTGTCTAAATATGCCTTGTCCAACATCGCTACAAAGTTCGAGAGGATTCAACGATTTGCCAAGGGATTAGCCGGGTACCTTCAGAAGGCCACATCTTCCTTGGTTCTTATTGGGAGCACATTTCAGAGTGTGGTGGATTGTGCTCACATGATAGAGTGCATCAGACATAATAGGCAGGGAATAGAAAGAGATTTCGTCAGCATGGTCAATTTAGAGGTCCCCCACCATGTGATAGAGAGTTGCAGAGGCAGGGTCATCAGGGTCGGGCAGTCCATACAACCATCCTCGCATATGATAATGATGAAAGGTCTAGGTCTACTCAGATAGGCTGTGATAGCTCTTTTAGTGCAGCTAGATGTGATGGCTTTTCAGGACAGTCATCTCAGTGGCGGGAGCATCGAGCTTGTTATGTTTGTGATGAGGTTGGGCATGTGGCAAAGCCTTGCTCTCATCGTGCATTTCCCGCTCTGGCTTCAAGATGTCAGCCAGCCCCAGAACTAGCAGCTAGAGACACCTCTCAAGGTATGAGAGGTGGTACTAAAGGAGGTTGAGGTATAGTGGGAGGTGGAGCCCATGGAGGCCCACATGCGGATATTACAGGTATGGTTACAGTTTACCACCATTCCCTATCAGTTTTATTTGATCCAGGATCTATTTATTCTTATGTTTTATTTTATTTTGCTTTGAAGTCTTGTTATTATGCGTGTAATGATCCTCTGGGTCATTTCTGTAATTCTGTGGCTACTTTGTTGATTTGAGCATATGTATAATGACCTCGGGCCATTGGTGATTTGTTGGGACTGTAGGGATGGATATTGGTTGGATTATTTGGGAGTTATATAGATTTTTGAGTTAATCGAAAGTTATACCAGTAAAATGAGTTTTCAAGTCCTAGTAAACGGCCTCAGAATGGGATTCTGATGGTTCAATTAGCTCTGAAATGATCGAATTAGGCTGGGAGCATGTCCGGTATAATTATACCATTGCTTGCAACTTTAGTCGTTGGAATTGGGGAATAGTTAATTCAGTCAATGTCCTCAGGAACCGTGCCCTAGATGAGAATTTTGATAGCGCAGTTAGCTCCATAAAGTTGATTTTGGTCTAAGACAACCCTTCATTTGATACCGAGGACGTCGGATGTGATTTGGACCCCCAGGGGCTTTCCGTTAAAAGTTGTATATAAAAAAGTGAGACCCTCACTTTACTGTAAGAAGCTTCGTTGGAAATTCCAACTGCACCATTGGATCCGGAACGTCAAAATTCATAGGGTTACATAGTTTATTTGAGAAAATCAAAGTCCGGACGAGCTCGAAATGTCGAAAAAGGGTTGTTATGATTGTTGAAGGGAAAAGCGCGAGGTAGTAGGTTTTAGTGCTGATACGTGGCTTAGTGAGGATCTACCATGTGTTAGCGACATATCAGCACATCGCAGCCTATATATATATGTTATTTCCAGGAAAATGTTATATATAATCCTGCCTACTTCTCACCGTGATTCTGAGCTCATTTTTCATCTGATTTGAGTGATTCAAAAGTCTAACGTGACTCGGATTTTCGTAAGGAACGTTGTAGTGAAGTTAGATTTGGGATTTGACTCATATTTTAAGGTAAATTCACTGATTTAGCTGATTACTTTCTCAAAATTGGTGAAAACTTTACATGTCGCATTTTTTGGGCCTTTTCTCGGTCTTCTGGGGTCTACTTTGGGCCGAATTTTTGGCTGTAGACTCAAGGTAACATGGGGACCATTTTTTGAGAATTTTTTTAGGATTTTGGGTATGGGCCTTATTTTTCCCATTTTAGGTCCAATTGACGTATTTTCGCCCATTCTTCAAGTTTTAACAGCCAATTCAATTGTATTGACCTTGTAGATTTTATTTTAACAGTTGAGTAACATTAGAAAGCGATTTGAGGGGGAAATATATTTTTTTGTATTGGCTTAGAGCAAGAGATGTCAGATGCCAGGTAGGTTAGGCTTTCTATAAACCTTAGACTGAGATGAAATGTTTGCATATTTGAGTTGGTATGTGTAGAAATGTTGTGGGATTCATGTTTTATAGAGCTGGTTATGAATTTGCATGTGTTATATATGGTGATATGGGACTACGGTTGTTGTATTGAGGGTTGTGTTAGTTGTAGCTGCTATACTAGCTAAATTCATATATTGTGTCGCTACAAGAAGGGCCTGAAGGGGGTTGAGAACATGTGATAGTTATGTACAGTAAGCTTGACTCTTGCTTATATGTGTGTGTCGTCTGAGGTTACCGAAATATACTAGCTATTGAGGCTGACCTGTGATGACATGCTACTTGTGCACTTAATTTAGCATCTATATCTAGTTGGTATGTATATCCATGATGTAGCTGCGGTTATCTATATCTTTTCTGAGCACTTGTGGTAGAATTTCCTTTTTAAAAATATGATTCTGCACCGCCCTATAACTTATATGATCCAGTATATTGTTGTTATCTGTTATGGACTTGTGCTAGTAGTTGGTGATGGGAGTGTGACCTTGTTAGCGAGGGGTGGGTTTTATCCTATGGGCTTCTCGAGATTTTCTGTGATAAGACACTAGCTGGGTAGGTTAGTTTTGGGATATTGGCACCCTATTTAGAGAATGACACGTTATCAGTGGGCCGACACGTGGTTGCCTTAGGTGATATCCTTTATAGAAGTTGGGTTGCAACATAATTCTGGGTAGATAAGATCCTTCTGTTTATCTAGCCTCTTGGGCCTTAGCTTAGGTTATATTGACACTGCCCTATGACTTTCTTTACATAGAGAAACAACCTGAGAAGGGCTGAATACGAACTAGTGCTCGAAGACAGGCATGTGTCCTGACTTGACTTGTACTTGTATGAGGGTGTAGAGCCAGTTGCTACTAAAATATGTTTACCAGGAGACTATCTATTGATTATATGTCGTACTGCGGCCTGATTCTGGTATAAAGATGGCTTTGCTGGGTTGGGTTGTCTGGATACTTATGATGTACCGTGATTGTCTATGTTCACTCCAGGTACTTATGATTGACAAGGTTATGGTATACTTGGCATTTGTTGTGCATGGCTCTGTAGTGATTTGTGATACACAAACGCTTCAATGTACTATTGATGGTTTTTGGGCACTGATTCTCTCCATCTAATCTGGGTATTTATTGTATCTGAGAAGGTAGTAGTTATTGTTGCATTAGTTAGATTGAGATTGTGGGATATCTAGATGGAGAGGCCATTGCGTACGTTCACTTTGGGCATGACATGACTTTGGAGTTCCGAATTCAGATATACTTTTTGAGTGAGTGACTGTTTGACATCTCATCTCAAACAGTGCTCCCCCTCATTGTTGAGCTCTGCTGGCCATGAGCATAGAGTGCGAGTCTTGGGTGATGCTCCCTACTGACTTAGGGATCCGATAACCATGACTGTGATGCCTGGTGGTGGATGCAAATTCTGAGGACTGAGTGCTAGCTGAGACTTGGGGGTCCCCATCGGTTACATTTTGAGTTTGACACACTTCTATTTGTTTAGAGAGAAATATGACACACCGTTCGTTTTGGGTCTGAGACCTAGTTGATTATGGGTCGTGGACCCCATTGGTTATATTTTGGGTTGAGGACCCTGCTGATTCTATTTGGGGGTGAGGCCTCATGATTGACATCTGGAGATAAGATATATTTGTTTTGCAAGGGGGATTCTTTCTTCAAGGAGGGATACATTCCATCGTTATGCATGTATATTTTGGATTGGCTACCATGTGTTGGCATAGGGTTGAGGACCCAGTTGACATGTGATTGTTGGGACGAGTCCCGATGATTGATTACCCATAGATTCACACACCTATTACACCCTAATTGTGCGTGGGTGTACCTCCTAGGCTTATGGTATCTTCGGCAACTTCAGGCTTACACTCTAGGGCCTTACACTCACGTACAATCGACCTGTGATCATGTGATATTAGGAGTTGGATTCTATTGTGATTTGGTTGATCAGTATTGTGCTCGGGTATACCTTCTAGGCTTATGGTGGTCCTAGTTGGTGTACATGCGTAGTACTAGGGCCTTGCACCCATGTACAACACTATGCCTCAGTCGGGGGTAGTTGTGGTATAAGCCTACACAAATTTCGTTAGTTGGTTTCGATGTTCATCACTTGGTTTGGTTCAGATTATCATTGTTCATCACTTAGGCTGGTTCAGTTATCATTGTTTATCTCCTTTGGTGGCTCAGTTGTTATTAGAGGGTTTCCAGACATGCCTATGCCTTGATTTGAGTTCGTTTTGCTACACTGCTGCAGTTATCTTTATATTTGGGCTTTATATATGTTTACCATTTCATTCGATCGCCCGATAATGCCTACTGGGTACCCTTTTTTGTTACTCACCCCCTGCATCTTCGCATGGTGCAGGTCTAGATACGGGCTATGATTGCTGAGTTGGGGATTTGGGTGTGTACAAGAGACTTCTTTTGGGTGAGCACTGGCAGCTCTGGCTTTATCTCATTCTCCTTTCTTGTGATGGTCGTTTTTTGCTTTCTGATATTGGCCTTGTACAGTAGAGTTATGTATGTGTAGGTGCACTCCTGGTTTTGTATACTTTACGATCATTGATATATGTATATGGCGTGTCCTTGTGTCTATTGTAGCTCTATACAGTTGACTTCCAGATTTTGGGCAGGTTTCAATTAAATATATTGTCATATTAGTTATGGTTTGGACTAGAAAGCTAGGACAGGTGCCTTAGGCTTGGGTAATTGGCTTGCCTGTATGTGGGATCTAGCAAGCATCATCATGACCGAAATTGGGTCATGACAAGGTGGTATCAGAGCTTAAGGTTCACCGGTCTCAACTGTACAGAGCTACTGTCTAGTATAGTCCTGTGGATGGATGCGAAGATGTCCGTGGCTTATCTTCAAGAGGCTATGGGATGTTTAGAATCTTTCTTGTGTTATTGATTCTAGTTGTGTGTCTTGTCAATGGTTCTTTGATTTTAGATAATGTAGCTCCGTTCTCCCTTCCCATGGATATCGCGTAAAGGTCAGGCTCTGAGTAGGGAAAGTGTTGCACCGTCAGTCCCTAATAAGGAGCAGCCTAAGTGCCCATGGAGCAGAGGCTAGATGCCCTTGAGTTGTAACAGTCGGATTGAAAGCCTGCAAGCATTAAGGTTATGAAAGCCTTGAAAATAGGCTTCATGGTCAGTTAATTGGTTGGTGATGACTATACGTTATGCTGCAGGAGATATGTTGAGGACGGAACTTTGTGAAGCATATACCTGTACTTCAGCTGTTGGTTTAAATGTTGTGTGAGTTGTGGGTGCTCTTGATAAGGATATTATAGGCGAAAGAGGTGTGACTGAAGTAATGCTAAGCATTGGTGCTCTTGGTATACCCATGTTTGGTTATTTAATTGCTGGTTTGAAATGTTCGGTTCCTGATGTTGATGAGTATGCTACGCCTGATGGGATTCCCGGTGATTGTCACTTATGTTACGATTATACCTTTTTGGTGGCTCAATGGAAGCCAAACCCTGTGATTTATACATATGACCTTTTCGATACTTGACTATAAGAGTGGGTAGTCTAAGACTTGTATATATCGCATTTCAAAGGGAGACTATCAGTTATACCCTTAGCTACACTTTGTGCATATACGGTTATGATTCTATTATGATGATCCTATTGACTTGCGATTCCCTGAATTCTTGAGTGACTGGATTGTGAGATAAATGCTATGTATGGAGGCTTAGTTGAATTGTCTATTGTTGCATATCAACTGAGCTGCCAGCCCCTCAGCCCTGGGGATTTGTTATGATTGTACGCTGTTTGGGATAGTGCTATCCAGAAACCTGGCTATGCTTGTCAGTGGGAATGTTGATCATTTTGTTGGGTTGCTTGGTATTTGGGTTTATGGTTTTATAGTGTTAGCTGTATTGCTATGTTTCTCGCTTTCTTGAATATGAATTCCGATCTTCTTTTATCTTGGTTCAGGTATCGAGATGGTGGAAGGTCCCGTTTATTAGTACGGGGTTTGGTATAATGATTAATCAGAATAATGATGCGCAGGTCGAATAATATTGTCATATGTCCTCGATTTTGATATTGCCCTGGGGCAAATTGACTTGTTCCTATTATGCGGTTATCGATGTGGCACTCCAGTTGGCTGGTTTGAGCCTACAGAGCCGGGTCCGTACGACATAAACATGTTACAGGGCGCCTTAGTAGGGATCCAGGGTGTTTGAGATAGACTGAAGACAACTCTAAGTCAGCACCTGGGGTTGTGCCGACTATGAACACCAATTTGTACAGCTTGAGATTGAAAACAGAGTGGTTCTAAGGTATGTTAGGATTGGTGCATCTGAGTTAGCCCTACCTCTAGCTTGTTCTACTATACATCCTGTTTTCATCGTGCCGATGTTGAGCCGTTGAATTCTTGATGAATTAGTCGTATGCTCGTATGATTTCTTGAGTTACTTAACCGTCAAATGCTGTTGAGGGAGGTTTGGTAGAAAATTCTAGGGGTCATATCTAAATCTAGTGTGGCCATTATGAGTGGCTGATTGTGGTTGTTGGGCTGACTAGTGTGTTGTGTAGCATGAATTTGGTGATTTGTAAGCACCGATGGATACTACCACGGTTCTTGCCAAGGGTTGATTGTTAAACGCTACAGAATGGGGACTGAATGGTAATAACTATTGAGGACCATGTTTGAGAAGTGAGATACGGATGTCTTGGTATGAAGGAAAGTACAGAGAGCCTTTTGAGTGGGTGTCCTATTGGGTATTAGTTGCATTGGTGAGTGTTTAGTGGTGATGCTGGGTGGATTGGACAGCAAGAGAAGGGGTTTTTGGCCCTGCGTGTGAATGAGAGCGTATTAGCCATGGTTTGCAGTTATTTGGTTGGCTTGTGGGCCATTTATGGTTGCAATTCTGGAGAGCAAAAGAAGTACTAGAACTGTTGTGGGATACAGAGCTTGCTTATGACCAATATACTTGTGGTGCAGATTAGAACTTGCTACTATCTATGTTCAAACTCTCGCCGAACGAAAATCTTATTAGTTGAGGATATTGTAATGACCCTCTAGGCTATTTCTGTAATTCTGCGACTGGTTTGTTGATTTAAGCATATGTATAATGACCTCGGGCCATTGGTGAATTGTTGGGACTGTGGGGATTATTATTGGTTGGTTATTTGGGAGTTATGTGGATTTTTGAGTTAACCGAGATGTTGTACACGTAAATGTGTTTTCAGGTAAAGTCTTAGTAAATGACCTCGAAATTGAATTTTGGCGATTCAATTAGCTCCGAAACAATCGAATTAGGCTAGGAGCATGTCAAGTACAATTATGTTGTGGGTTTCAAATTTAGCCGCTAGAATCGGTTCACAGTTGACTCAGTCAACATCCTCGGGAACCATGCCCCAAATGAGAATTTTGATAGCGTGGTTAGCTCCGGAACATCGATTTTGGTGTAGGACAACCCTTCATTTGATATCGGGAGCGTTTGGATGTGATTTGACCCCTCGAGGGCTTTCCATTAAAAATTATGTATAAAGAAATGAGACCCTCACTTTATCGTAAAAAGCTCTGTTAGAAATTTCGACTGCACCATTGGATCTGAAACGTCAAAATCCATAGAATTACATAGTTTATTTCCGAAAATTGAAGTCCAGACGAGCCCAAAACATCGAAAAAAGGGTTGGATGATTACTGAAGGGGAAAGGGCGAGGTGGCGGGTTTTAGCGCTGACACGTGGTGCATTCAAAATCTGCCATGTGTCAACAATGTGTGTGTGTATATATATATGTTGTTTCCAGGAAAATGTTATATATAATCCTTCCTACTTCGCACCGCAAATCTGAGCTCATTGTTATTCGATTTGAATGATTTAAAAGCCTACCTCATTTAGATTTTTGTAAAGACTGTCGTGGAGAGGTTGGATTCAGGATTTGATGCGTATTTCGAGGTAAATTCACTGATTTTAGTTCATTACTTTCTCAAAATTGGTGAAAAGTTTATGTGTTGATTTCATAATTGATTCTTGATGGAATTAAGTGAAATTTGAGCCTAAATTGTTCTACGTTCTGGGAGGAACACAGTGGTATGATGGGTGTTCATTGATTTTGTCCGATTTATGAGAATTTTAACTGAGAAAAAATTTTGAAAAGGATATTTCTCGGTAAAGTTTTTAACTTCATTTTGGCCTTTTCTCGGTCTTCTGGGGTCCATTTTGGGCCGAATTTTCTACTGTAGACTCAGGGTGACGTGGGACCATTTTGTGGAAATTTATTTGCGATTTTGGGTGTGGGCCTTATTTTCTCCATTTCAGGCTTGATTGACATATTTTTGCCCGCTCTTCAAGTTCTTACAGGAAGTTCGACCATATTGACCTTGTAGATTTTATTTAAATAGCTGAACAACATCGAAAAGTGATTCGAAGGGAAAAAAGCTTTGTTGGATTGATTCAGAGCAAGAGACGTCGGATGCTAGGTAGGCTAGGCTTTCTCTAAACCTTAGACTGAGCTGAAATATTTGCATATTTAAGTTGGAACGTGTAGAAACATATTGTGAACGGGTTGAGTTGTGGGATTTATGTTTTATATAGCTGGTTGCGAATCCACATGTGTTATATATGGTGATATTGGACTACAGTTGTTGCATTAAGGGTTGTGTTAGCTGTAGCTGCTATACTAGCTGAATTCTTATACTGTGTGGCTATGAGAAGGGCCTGAAAGGGACTGGATGGGTTAAGAACATAGGACAAATAAGGACACTGAGCTTGACTCTTACTTGTATGTGTATGGTCTAAGGCTACCGAAATATACTAGCTATTGAGGCTGACCTATGCATGCTACCCTCTGCACTTAATCTAGCATTTATATATGACTATATGTATATGCATGATGTAGCTGCGGTTATCTATCGTTTATGAGTACTTGTGGTGGAATTTCTTATTTAAAAACACAATTTTGCTCCGCTCTGTGACTTATATGATCCTGTATACCATTATTATCCATTATAGATTTCTGTTTCTAATTGGTAACGGGAGTGTGACCCTGTTAGTGAGGGGTGAGTTTTATCCTACGAGCTTTCTGGGATTTTCTGTGATAAGACACTGGATGGGTGGGTTAGTTCTGGGTATTGGCATCATATATAGAGAAGGGCACGTTATCAGTAGGCCGACACGTGGTTGCCTTAGGTAATATCCTTTATAACAGCTGGGTTGCGACATAATTCTGGGTAGGTGACATCCTTCCGTTTATATGGCCCCTTGGGCCTTAGCTTAGGTTATACCGCTTCCCTATGAGTTGCTTTACACAGATAAAGGGCTTGGGAAGGGCCGAATATGGGCTAGTGCATGGGGGACAGGCTCGTGTCTTGACTTGACTTGTACTTTAGTAGGGTCTTGAGCCTGTTGCTACTGAGAAATGTTGACCAAGAGGTTGTTTATTGATTATATGTCGTACTACGGCCTAATTATGATATAGAGATGGCTTTGTTGTGTTGGGTTGTTTGGGATACTTGTTACGCACTATGATTGTCTATGTTCACTTTGGGTACTTATGATTGACAAGGTTATGGTATACTTGGCCTTTGTTGGGCATGACTCTACGATGATTTGTGATACACATATGCTTCGATGTATTGCTGATGGATGTTGGCCACTGGTTCTCTCCATCTGATTTTGGGTATCTGCTATATCTGAGAGAGGTAGTAGTTACTATTATATGAGTTAGATTGAGATTGTGGGATACCTAGGTTGAGAGGTCGTCACTTATGTTCACTCTGAACACAACATGACTTTGGAGTTCGAATTTGAATATACTGGTTAAGTGAGAACTGTTTGACATCTTGTCCCACATGGCGCTCCCTGTCATTGTTTGAGCTCTAGTGCCCATGTTCGTAGAGCTCGAGTCTTGGATGACGCTCATTGCTGACTTCAAGACCCGATGACCATGACTGTGATACCTGGTGGTGGATGCAGACTTAGAGGACTGAACGCCAGCTAATATTTAGGGGGCCCCATCGGTTAAGTTATGAGTTTGAGACACTTCAATTTGTTTAGAGAGAAATATGACACACTGATCTTTCGGGTCTGAGACTTGGTTGATTATAGGTTGTGTACCACATTGATTACATTTTGGGTCAAAGACCCAGCTGATTCCATTTGGGGGCGAAACCCAGTGATTGACATCCTGAGATGAGACACATTTGTTATGCAAAGGGGATTCTTTCTCCCGTGGGGGATACGTCCCACCATTATGCATATGTATTTTGAATCGAGTGCCATATGCTGGCATAAGGTTAAGGACTCGGTTGACATATGATTGTTGGAGCGAGGCCTTGTGATTTATTACCCGTGGATCCACACATCTATTCACACTCTAATTGTGTGTGGGTGTACCTACTAGGCTTATGGGGTCTTAAGGGGTGTTTAGGCTTAGACACTAAGGCCATACACCCACGTACAATCGACCTGTGATCATGTGATGTTGGGAGTTGGGTTCTAGTGTGATTCGATTGATCAGTATTATGCGCAGGTGTACCTTTTGGGCTTATGGGGGCCTAATTAGCTTACAGGCATAAGTACTAGGGCCTTGCACCCGCGTACAACACTCTGCCTCAGTTGGGGGCAGTTGTGGTATGAGCCTACACAGTTTTTGTCAGTTGGTATCAATGTTCATCATTTGGGTTGGTTCAGGTTATCATTATTCATCACTTGGGCTGGTTCAGTTATCATTGTTTATCTCCTTGGTTGGCTCAGTTGTGGTTTGAAGGTTTCAAGACATGTCTATGTCTTGACTTGAGTTTGTTTTGCTACACTGTTGCAGTTCTCTTTTTATATATGTTTAGTATTTCACTCGATCGGTCGATGATGCCTACAAGGTGCCTTTTTCTGGTACTCACACCCTACATTTCTGCATTTTCCCATGGTGCAAGTCCAGGTATGGGCCGTGACTGCTGAGTTGGGGATTTGGGAACGCACAAGAGACTTCTTTTGGATGAGCACCGGTAGCTCTGGCTTCATCGCAATCTCCTTCCTTGTGATAATCGTCTTTTGCTTTTTGAAATTACCCTTGGTACAGTAGAGTTATGTATTTATAGGTGCACTTCTAGTTTTGTATATTTTATGATTATTGATATATGTATATGATATGTCCTTGTGTCTATTGTAGCTTTATACAGCTAACTTCCAGGTTCTGGGTCAATTGTGGTTATGTATATTGTCATATTGGTTATGGTTTGGGCTAGAAAGCTAGGACAAGTACCCTGGGGTTGGTAATTAGCTTGTATGTGGGTGGGATCTAATAAGCGCCATCATTATCGGGATTGGGTTGTGACAATGTGTGAGCCTCTTGGCAAGCCTATTTGTGCTTCCACCCTAGTAGGTGAATCATTAGTGGTGAATCGGGGACATTGGGGCTATGTTGTAATTTTTATGAGGGGATATACTATTGTTGATTGGTTATTACTGGGCAGGGTTAATTTTTCAATAGGATATTAGATATAGATTGGTGAATCGTGCTATTCTTGCATTGTCCAAGGAGGGAGTGCCATTATAGTGTATTGGGATGCTTTTGGTATTGGTTTTGGTGATTTATTGATGCAACGGGGGAAGGTGATAGCATATGTCTCTAGATAGCTAAAGATGCATGAAAGGAACTATCCTACACATGTTTAGAGTTTGCTATGATTGTGTTCATATTGAAGTTTTGTGCATTGTAAGGTTTTTATTGATCACCAGGGTCTCAAATAAATCTTTTCTCAGCTTAATCTAAACATGAGATAATGTAGGTGGTTGGAGTTGCTTAAAGATTATGATATCTCTATTCTATGTCACCCCGTGAAGGCGAATGTAGTGGCAGATGCTTTGAACCGGAAGGCTACTAGCATGGGGAGTTTGGCATTCTTGACGGTAGGAGAGACCCTAGCCTTGGAGGTTCATTCGCTTGCTATACAAGTGGTTCGGTTGGATATTTATACTCCTTAGAGTATTTTGACCTTTGTTGAGGCTAGATCTTCCTTGCTTGATCATATTTCTGCTCATCAGTTTAAGGATCCCAAATTATGCTTGATTCGTGATAAAGTGTTGAGGGGTGAACCCAAGGTGGCTATTATTGATTCTAAGGGCATATTGAGGATTAATGGCAGAGTCTATATGCCCAAGGCAGGAGATTGGGTGAGATTGATATTAGAGGGAGCTTATTGTGCTAGATATTCCATCGACCTGGTGTGGCAAAGATGTACCATGATCCAAGACAACATTACTGGTGCTTCGGGATGAGAAGGGCAAGCTTGATTCTCGGTTTTATTGGCCTATTTGAGATTTTGGGGAGAATTGACGAGGTGGCATATGAGTTGGCATTGCCACCAAGATTATCAGCGACTCATCATGTATGTCATATTGTCGTGCTCCACGGGTACATTCCAGATGAGTTCCGTGTGATCTCTTATAATCCAATTGAATTGGGTTCAAATTTGCCTTTTTAGGGGGGAGGGAGGGCGATAGCTATATTGGATGGGCAGGTCCAGAGGTTGAGGTCCAAGGATACACCTTCAGAAAAGGTTCTGTGATGACACCGTTTTATTGATGAAGCTATTTGAGGGTTGGAGTTGGACCTGCGAACCTGATATCCCAGCTTTCTTGAGGCTTCAGATACTTTCATTTCCTTATGTTCGAGGACGAACATTATTTTTAGTGGTGAATGATGTAATGACCTGATAGATTATTTTTTAGCTTATCTGTAAAAGTTACTATTTTGCCTTTTCGTAAGTTTCTTTGGACCTATTTAGAACTGTCAGTATTGTTGGAACTGAAACCCTGAGTTTTAAAAGTGGGAAATATGAGTTTCGGCATTTTCGAAAGCTTAAGTTATTGAAAAGATAAGTTTTTGTACCATTCTGAGTTCTTGGTATCAGATTGAAAGTTCGTCAATTCTATTAGATCTGTAACATCGAAATTGGTCTAGAAGAAGGTACAGATTGAATTTGGAGTTAAAATGAGGTTTTTAGAGCCAAAGTTGCATTATTAGTTGTTTTCGGAGTCAAAGTTTATCTTTGGTCAACACTCGGTGTTCAGAAGCTTGAATTGAAATTCTGACTTTTCCAATAGTTCCGGATGATAAAACTAACGCTAGAAATGGTCTCGTTATAATTTTTAGAGCTATTGAGGGCAGTTTTGGTATATTGAGTTTTAAACTAATTTATATGACTTGCATTGGTAAATGTGTTGTAGAGACCTCGAAATCAAATTCTTATCATTTCATTGAGTTCGGATCACCATTTTTGGAATGGATACATGTTTGGTTTGTGTAATTTTGAGTTTCGATGAATTCTAAGGGGTCGTATCGAAATTTCATGATGGTTGATGTTGTTGTTTTCTGGTACAAGTACCTCTCTTCGCCATGTTCGCGGAGGTCATCCTCACCTGCTTCTCCAAAATTAGATCACGACTGAAGAAAAATTACGTTAGCGAAAACAACCACAACATTTAATCCAAAATCCCGAAACCTGGAGTCATGAGTACAAAAACATCTAAAGTAGTACGAATGAGTAAATACAATTGTCTTGAATGAAAGATACAACGATGTCTGATAATATCTGAAACAATGTATGATATAGAAATCAATAAAGGGGAATCTTAAAAGATCCATGGTAACTCTAAGTGTAAGCCTCACTCCTAAAATCTAGACAGATGTAGAAAAGCTCTAGTAGAGCGAATCAACTATCCTGTACGGGTCCCTATACTCGATCTGTAGGGAGGAAACAAAGTAAGGGTGAGTACAACGAAATATACCCAGTAGCTTCAACCGACTAGGTAAGAGAAATCAAACAAGTATATAATAATGAAGAACTATAACACCTGCATAAAAAGGATTAGTGCATAACAAAAATATACAATAGAATAAGGTAAGATAACGATAATAATCAATGACACAATGCACATGTCACATATGAATATAAAGTGTCTTAACCTTGCCATCTCAACATGGTCAAGGGGTGTTAGTATATCTCAACCTTGCCACCTCAGCGTGGTCAAGGGTGTCACAATATCTCAACCTTGCCACCTCAGCGTGGTCAAGGGGTGCATAAATGGTACAATCCCTCCCTTGCTACCTCAGCATAGGTAAGGGGTTTCATAGAAGGTGCCACAACATCTCTACCTCAGCATAGGTAAGGGGTTTCATAGAAGGTGCCACAACATCTCAACCTTGCTACCTCAGCATAGGCAAAGACTGGTACACATGTATATGATGTAAATGCATATCCATGTAACAAAATATGTATAACAGCAATATAATAGCACAATCAATAAATAACCCTTTTAGGATCAGACAGGAGGAAGGGTGTGGCACATGCTTTCAACTGATACCACAAATTATCAACAAGTCTCAATTTTTAGAATTTCACAATGACCGAATATACTAAATCACACCAGCTCCCAAGTCCCACAATATGCATAAAGGTCCACAATGTCTCAAGATCTCATCCTTGCCACCCTAGTATGGACAAGGATTAACACCAATGTTATGAGAGATGAATACATGCCAACGTCACAAATTAAGATATGTAATAAGTTCATGACAAGAATGTCGATACATAATCATCCTATAATCATGGAAAATAATAACTAGTCAGTTAGTACCACAAACTGTTATCTTGCCTCAAGTCATCACAATGAAATTAATAGTCAAGTGTACCAACAATACCGTATCTCACTCGTCCCAAGATATGCACATGAATACCAAAAGTATCTTAAGGCGTCGCAGGCCCCATATATGAATGGCTCAAGTATCACAATATCTCAGGTAGTATAGATGTAACAAGAGATGTATGCATGTCAAGGCCCCAACTCAAGTATATACAACAACAATGAAAAATGATAAAGGATGAAATGCAATAGCAATGCCATAAAAAGGCTATGTCAAGTGCATCAACCAGTATTATAAGGCCATCAACAAGTCTCAAATCATCACCCTCTCATCAAAGATCAGAATATCAATAAAAACTAGACTCTTCAAGTCCCATAATATACTCATATATCTCAATGGTATCACAACGATCATCAATTTATGACATAACTCTCCCAAATGGTATCACAAGCCTCATATTATGACATTAATATCCAACATACCTCAATTCTCAAGATTTCATCTCAATTTATCAACAAAAGCACAAATTACTCAAATTTTGGTACAACCGGTATCACATTCCCATTACAATTCTATCATATCAATCAGAATTCTTATGAATCAATTTATATCTTACAATTATCATATGAACATATCCAATAACTCAGTCAGTCTCAAAAAGGTTAGCTGAACCTACCTCGATGCAGAAATCGCACTCAGGCAAGCTTTCAATTAGCTCAAACCTCCAAAAGATCCCAAAATCGATCAATCACTATAAAAAATAGACACTATGCATTAATAGATGAATTTTGATACCTATTGGCACGAATTAGGATTAGGGGCAAACTAGTCAAAATTAGGGCTAAATTCAAGGTTCCCAATTCTAGAAATTGACTTTAAAATCAAATTCTATATGAAAAATGGAGTCCATAGGTGAAAATCCCACTAAAATTTAAAGAACATATCTGATGTAACAAAGAATAGGCTTCATATAATCTATTTGGAATACTAAACAATACAAGAAATCATGCTTAGTACGTTGTATTAAGGGTTAATGTTGCTAAATTTTAGATTTAATCTTTGTTGTATCTAACTAAGCATATTTAAATTTTTAACTGTAAGATCGCACACTCTATGGATTTTCCTAATCAAAGGAACAAGTTTGTAGACATGTTTCGGTAGAGGAGAAATAAACTAGAGCACATTGTTTTTACATGGAAACACCCGGCTCACGAAAGGTGAAAAACCAGGACATGTACCTCAACAATATGAGCCTCCATAAAAGGTTACGAAATCCTAGTAACCTAAGACTCAACAAAACATCAAGAACTTCCTAACTACACACAAACCTCCCTAGGCTTATGTTCCCCACATCTTCGAGTTGCCCCCAACTTGAATACTAGACTTCCTCTCAATTTATAGACTACTGATATATGAACAACATTTTGAACACCAAACAGAAAATAATTTCCTAAACGATGACTCAATAAAGAACCAAACCAACTAACTGTTTCTTGACTCTATACTTCACTTACTTCTTTTTCTCTCTTTTCATCTGGTTGTATTCTGAGACTTCTGAACTCCTTTTTATTGTTGTCTTCCAGAGTTCTACTTGCAATTGGACTCTTTAGATATCACTTTACAGAAGACTCCTTTTTCAGGTTGAACTCTTCTTGCTTTATTAGAGTTCTACACCTTTTTGAACTCCTTCTTCACATCAACTCTTCATTCACCTGTGATTGCTGAACCATCTTCCTACTTTTGTGTTTTCGACCTTATCTCCAGAAGTTGTATCCTTTCCACTTCTTGTGGTATCGTGTCTTCTTCTCTCTGAGACAATGCACTGAAGAACCTGATAAGTCAACATGTTTCATTGTCCTTTGTCCATCATCAAAACTCTATTTAACCTAACATATTCCCCCTTTTTGATGATGACAAACTTTTTGAGTATCAGATCTATCCATCTTTCTGCAGCTATTAAGAAGGAACCTCGAGAATGAAACAGGCTAAACAAGGGTTATAAACATTGCATAACTTAGATACATGACTTCCCCCTTTTGACATCATCAAAAATTAGGGCGTGTAGCAAACGTGCCTAGAAATAAATAAACATAATACAAGACCACAAAGCTACCACCAAGAACACAAAATAGAACAATAACATTCATATGCATTAAAGATAGCAAGATTACATTGAAATTAGCATACAAAGGTATTCAAAAAATGAAAAATAAGCAGACAATGAAAGTTAAGCATCTTAACCAAGTGACTGATAACATGAGCAGGAAAAAAATCAAGGAAATAGGTTAGGTAGAGTGGCCAATGGACGGAATCAACAAGGAGTGTTTGTGAACAATCTCAGCATGGGTAGCAAGTTCCTTGTGCAGTGTATCCTCTAGGTCAGAGATCCTGGAAAGGAAGGCACTTCTCTCTTAGGCAAACTCCTGATGTGCAACAGCTAATTCTTCAGTCTTGTCATCCAAAGCAAGTTGAAGTCTATGAAGAGGGGTGCCAATACGCCGCATAGAAATAGGTTGAGCAGAGTGATTCGCCTGACCAAGCACATCTTTGTGGTTTGCATGGTCCATACTTGAACAGGAACAGAATAAGCCTCAAAGATCTGAGATAACCAAAAACCATAAGGGAGGGCATGCCCATTTATATACTAACTAAGGACACGCTACATGTGCTTGAGGATCAGGGTTAGGCAGATTGATAGGAACATCTGTATCTAACAAT
Source organism: Solanum rostratum (assembly GCA_029948455.1). Lineage (NCBI taxonomy): Eukaryota > Viridiplantae > Streptophyta > Magnoliopsida > Solanales > Solanaceae > Solanum > Solanum rostratum. The sequence goes on along the minus strand of CM057047.1, from coordinate 51,645,348 downwards.
TCCATCAGAGTCAGATCAAAGAAACTAGCCTCAGACCTTCTTTCTTTCCTGGAGATAAGGACTTTATGTACCACATCAAAATATAACTTATGAAGAGATGACATTTCTTTGCGCACTACACGCCTATGTTGAGTCAAGTTAGGATGACTTGAGAATTTTCGGGTAATTTCAAGAACAGAAGGCAAGTTATCAAGGGGAGGTTGTTCATGGCGGACATAATGATCCCAACTCTCATTAGGAATCCCCAAGATTCTCCCAATATCTGGAGCACTAAGATTAATAGATTTTCCTCGCACAGTAGTGATAAAAATAGAGTCAAGCATTCCCCTCCCATAAAACTCATACATCTCAGGCTTAGCAAATTTCATTTGAGTGTCACCTAAGAGAAAAAAGTCAGACCAGCCCTGAAATGTTAATTTAGATAGAAGAATATCCATGTTTGACCCCCCAAAACCTGTAATGACTTGGCCCCAGATGAGGGAGCGTTTTTGGAAATGAATAAGAGATAGGAAGTGTGGGCGACGATCACTCTCAGTGTCGGAATCATCTAAGGAACCAGGTTGAGGGACATGTTTCTCCCTACTTGAAGATGCCTTTGACTTAGGAGGATTCTGGATGGGAGCAGAGGTTTTCTTGGGCGAGGGAGCTGGACGAGTTTGAGGAGGCTTGGGAATCATGTGCTTACACACATTCCTCTGAACTTGGCTCATTAGCAAATCCCCTTGTGAAGATGAAGAACCAGGAGCACTCTTGTGTTTCTTGCTTTGCTGTAGAGCCAGCTAAAGAGCAACTTCATCTTGGCGCTTGCGATTCCTGATTTGAGGGACCCTTGAAGAACCAGATACGGGTACCCATTCAGGAGAGGGAAAATCATCAGAGAGTTCAAAGGGTTCTCTAGTGATCTTCCTCAGATGGCGACGCATTAGTTTAGGTGTTGATGCTTTAGAGGGTGGAACAATAGTTGGTGGATCATCAACAGAAATGGATTGAAGTGGAGCAATGTTCAATCCTTCGGAAGAAGATGCGCAAGTTGATGGGTTCAAAGAAAATTGAGAAAAATGGCTTTGGAATGACCACCATTCTGCAAAATTAGATAGATTGAATTGCAATGGAGTCTGTAGGTTCACTGTTACATGAACCACAATCGCAAGAGAGTCAGGGTTTTCTAGTTCTTGAGAGAGTTTGCTTTGGGAATTTTGGGATGACACCATTAATGAATGAGGGTTTTCTTGATGGAAGCAGAGATATGGTTCACTTATAAAGAAAAATGTGGAAACACATGAGATGGATGTTGAAGGGTTTTATGGCTAAAAGGGCTGAATTTGAGTGGAAGAACAAAAGGTGATTGATTTGACTTCCACAGTCATCTGTTAGTGAGAAGGGACACTTGGGGTGGGTAAAGGTGATGATGACTTTGGAAAGAGAAATAAATAGGTCAGGGTACCTAATACATTTATCAATCACTCATTTAGATGCAAAACAATTATTACCTAATTTATTTTCAACTCTCCAGTAGCCTCTGCACCAGAACCAGTAATCTGCACACTATAATACACATTAATGAACCTCACCAGATGTTATGGTCAATCATTGAGGGGAGTTTATGCAATCTTAATCATCCCCAGGTCTAACATAATGTTTCAAAGTGTTCTTTACTTAGTGCTTTAGTAAAAATGTCAGCAATTTGATCTTCAGTAGGACAAAACATTATTGAAACAAGACCATTTTCTACATTGTCACGAAGAAAATGATGTCTTATGTCAATATGTTTAGTTCTTTTATGCGGAACAAGATTCTTTGCAATATTAATGGCACTAGTGTTATCACACAAAATAGGGACACAACCTACATCCATAGCAAAATCCAGCAGTTGTTGCTTAATCCAAAGCATTTGAGCACAACATGACCTAGTTGCTATATATTCAGCCTCAGCTGTTGACAAAGCTACAGAGTTTTGTTTCTTAGTGGACCAGGAAATCAAACATGTTCCAATAAAGTGAGCCATACCTGAAGTACTTTTTCTATCCACTAAATAACCAACATAGTTAACATCAGTATACCCTACAAGATTGAAATTACTACCTTTAGAATACCAGAGTCCCAAATCTGAGGTTCCTTTGAGATACCCGAGGATTCTTTTGATTGCTTTAAGGTGTGAATCCTTAGGATCTAATTGAAATCTAGCACAGATTTCCACACAAAAAACAATGTCAGGTCTACTGGCAGTGAGATACAAGAGAGATCCAATCATTCCTCTATAGAGATCTGTTCCAATGATAATCATTTCTCATCCAGATCTAATTTAGTGGCAGTGGCAATGGGAGTATCAATATCTTTGGCATCCTCCATTTGAATCTTTTGAGAAGCTCCTTTACATACTTTTGTTGATGAATTAGAGTTCCAGAAGGAGTATGCTTGATTTGTAACCCTAAGAACAAATTAAGTTCTCCCATCATACTCATTTCAAATTCTCCATTCATCAACTTTGCAAACTCTTGAGTCATGAGAACATTTGTTGAACCAAATATGATATCATCCACGTATACCTGCACAATCAACAAGTCCTTTCCTTTTGTTTTTTAAAAAGAGAATATTGTCAATTTTACCTCTTATGTGTCCATGATCTAAGAGAAATTTTCACAATCTTTCATACCAGGCTCAAGGAGCTTGTTTTAATCCGTACAGTGCCTTGTCCAACTTGTACATATAATCTGGAAATTCAGAGTTCTCAAATCCAGGTAGCTGTCTCACATATACCTCTTCCTTCAAGTAACCATTTAAGAAGACACTCTTAACATCCATTTTTTACAAAGTGAACTCCTTATAGGCTGTAAATGCTATGAGTATCCTGATAGCTTCAAGTCGGGCTACTGGAGCAAAAGTCTTATCATAGTCTATTCCTTCTTCTTGATTGTACCCTTGGACCACCACTCTTGCGTTGTTTCTTGTAACTATTCCATACTCATCAAACTTATTTCTGAATACCCACTTCGTGCCAATGACAGTTCTTCCTTCTGGTTTGGGTATAAGATGCGACACTCTGCATCTCTCAAACTAATTTAGCTCTTCCTGCATATCTAGTATCTAGTCCTCATCCTATAGTGCTTCTCCTACCTTTTATGGTTCCATCATGGATAGAAAGACTTGGAATGCACACAAATTCTTCATCCTAGATCTGGTAATGATTCCATAAGTCAGATCAATGAGAACATTTTATAAGGGGTGTGAGTCCTGATACTTGTAGCTTTTGAGCACAATCCCTTGAGATTGTTCATCTTGCACAGAGTCAGATTTAGCAGATCCTGTGTCAACAGGTTGAGTTCCAATTTCTATAGTTTTCCCTGACTGTGTCCCCTCTGATTGTCCAGTAGATGGACCAGGTAGCCTAGTTTGTTCCTCTGATTTATGCTCCAGCTCATAGCTATCCTGCATATCATTCTAAAAAACACCACTATTTTCATTAAAAACAACATAAATGCTTTCTCCAACATAGTTGGTTCTTTTATTCAGTACTTTGTAAGCTTTCTATGTGAAGAATATCCTAAGAAAATTCCCTCATCACTTCTGGCATCAAATATTTCCAAATTATCATTACCATTATTATGAACATAGCATTTACATCCAAATGTTCTGAGATGGGAGATATTTGAATTTTTTTTTCCTTTAAGTAACTCATAGGGAGTTTTATTTCATATAGGCCTTAACATGCATCAGTTGAGAATGTAAGCAGCAGTATTTATGGCTTTAGCCCACAGATTCTTTGCCAAGTTATTAACAATCATCATTGTTCTAGCCATATCTTCTAAAGTCCTATTTTTCTGTTCTACTACTCCATTTTGTTGAGGAGTTCTTAGAGCAGAGAAGTTATGATACATACCATTTTTTGAACAGAATTCTAAAAATTTTGCATTTTCAAATTCAGTTCTATGGTCAGATCTTATGGAAATTAAGAAGGTCTCCAACTTCTTTTCTATTTTCTTGACGAAAATGGAGAAAACATCGTAAGGCTCATCTTTAGAAGCTAAAAAGAGTGTCCATGTGAATCTTGAATAATCATCAACAATAACAAATATGTACCTTTTACCTCCTCTACTTTTTACTCTCATGGGTTCACACAGGTCGATGTGAACCAGTTCTAAGCACTTGGTAGTACTTACCTGGTTCTTTGGCTTAAAGGATGATCTTACTTGCTTTCCCCTTACACATGCACTGCATACTTTGTTGTCTTTGAACTTAGTTTTAGGTAACCCTACAATCATGTCCTTCGACGCCAGAGTATTTAATTGCTTTAAACTTGCATGTCCAAGTCTTTTGTGCCAAAGTAATGGATCATTAGCAATAGCACTCAGGCATTTCAAATGTTTTCCTGGCATTCCCATGATGTTAACCTTGTACACATTTTTATGCCTTTTTGCCGTTAAAACTATCTCCTTTATGTCCAACTTTTTGACCCTGCAACCTGCAGAAGTGAAGGTTACTTTATTACCTTTATCGCACGATTGAGAGATGCTCAACAAAATGTGCTTCAATCCATTCACATAATATACTTCTTCTAAGGCCCTTGATTCATTTCGTCCAATCTTTCCAACTCTAACAAAGTGCCCTTTTTTCCATTTCCGAAGTAAACCTTTCCTCCTTTAAAAGGTGCAAGTGAAAGGAATTTGTATCTATCTCTAGTCATATGCCTTGAGCAAGCACTATCCATGTAACAATGCTTGCTTCTTTTTACTACAGCCTGCAAGACAATTTAAGGGTTAGTTTTAGGAACCCAAACTAGCTTGGGTCTTTTCTTGTTGTAAAACAGATGAATGAGATCCCTTCTTCCCCAAGTAGGCAACATGTTCCTTGACCTATTTCTTTTATTATTTTTATGCCTTCTTTTGTACACGTGACTGGTATTTCTACTCCTAACATTTTTCACAATTGGACACTCAGTAGTTGGATGTCTAAATTTTCCACATAAGTAACATAAGTCATTAGTAATAACATTCTCCTGAAAGAACTCTATTCCAGCTTTCTCATTGTGACTGTTGCTTCCTAGATGGTTCACTATTTTTGATGACCGAGTCTATTTGTTTGCCCTTTCTTGATCCAATTTTAAGGTGGAAATTTCCAAAGTCAATTTTCTAAGCTTTTCTTTCTCAAAAAAGAACTTAATTTTACATTCCTTCAATTTTGTTTCAACCTTTTGATGTTCTTCACTTATCTTGCTTTTACCCTTTTTAGCAATAGTTAGTTTTAGAATCTCAGATTTTAAGTTTAACACAAGTGTATCAAGTTGTTCAACCTATTTCTTCAACTTGTGATTCTCTTCATTAGCTTCATTTAGACAGTTTTTAACCTTAAGACTTTCAAAATTTTTATGTGAAAAGCCCTTAATTAGTTGATCATTTTCATTAGATATCTCTTGAAAATCATCTATCAACCCATTCATTAGCAAGATTAACTTTCTTTTTGAAAAGAGATGCAACTTTTCTTTTAGTCCAGGAATACTTACCTCAGATTTATCATCATCCTCTAGATCTGAATCCTCAGCTGCCATGAAAGCAGTTTCATCTATATTTTCAATGTCTGAATCCTCCATTCCTGATCCCCAAGCAACCATCATAGCATAGTCTTCATTCTCCTTTTGTTTAGCAGCTTTTTCTTTCATCTCTTTCTCAGCTCTTTCCTTTTTCCACTCAATTTCCCATAGTGGACACTGTTTGATGTGATGATCAATTTTTTCACACTTATAACACCTAGATTGATTCTTGTCATTAAACCATTTCCTGCTTCTTGTGGCATCAGACCACTTCCTATTACCTGTTTCTTTTCTGTCTTTCCCTTTCCTTCTTTTGAAGAAATTTTTTAAATTCTTTGCTAGAAAGTCTACTGATCCTCATCTAGATTTGATTCCTCATCATCAGAAGTTACCTTTAAAGGTAGTGATTTTTCATCCACAGCTGCTTCTTTCTTTTGATCTTCCATGTTCATCTCATAAGTCCTGAGATTTCCAATCAGCTCATTCAATGTCATGGTTTCAATGCCTTTAGCTTCCCTGATGGTAGGGACTTTCACATCCCACTTGGCTTTGGGTAAGATTCTCAGAACCTTGTCCACTTATTCCTCAGTAGTGAGAACCTTCTCCAAAGATGCAAGTTCATTGATAAGAAGTGTAAGTCTTGCCATCATATCTTGCAGAGACTCATTTTCCTTCGTCTTGAAGGTTTCATACTCAGTGAACAACATAGCTACCCTGAATTTCCTGACCTGAGTAGTTCCTTCATGTGCAATAGTCAGGGCACCCCAGATTTGCTTAGCTGTAGTGCAGTTCGAGATCCTATTATATTCATCTGGTCCCAGACCACAGACCAAATTTTTTTTGACTTTAGCATTTTTCCTTAATGCTACGAGATCATCAACACTGAACTCACTTCTCTCTTTTGGCACTTGTTGACCTTCCACAGTTTTCATAGGAATGATGGGTCCCACAATGATCCTATCCGAGAGTTCGTAATCTTCTCCTTGCACAAAATCTTCCATCCTAGCTTTCCACTAACCAAAATGCGTTCCATTGAAGAGTGGTGGCCTCACAGATGATTATCCTTCTCCATGTCCAAGAGGTGGTGCAGTGTTCATCTTGATCAATTCGTAGGTACTAGACTTTAATAAGAAAACCCACTCTGATACCAATTGTAAGATTTGCACACTCTATTTATTTGCCTAATCGAAGGAACAGGTTCACAGACGTGTTTCAGTATAGCAGAAATAAACGAGAACATAATGTTTTCACGTGGAAACACTCGGCTCACAGAAAGTGAAAAATCAGGTGATGTACCTCTACAAGATTTTCTCCCAATTTCACTAAATCAATATGAGCCTCTGCAAAAGGTTACAAAATCCTAGTAACCTAAGACTTAACAAAACTTCAAGAACTTCCTAACTACACATAAACCTCCCTAGGCTTATGTTTCCCATGTCTTTGAGTTGCCCCCAACTTGAAGACTAGACTTCCTCTCATTTTATAGACTACTGAGATATGAACAACATTTAGAACCAACATTTAGAATCAACATCAAACAGAAAATAATTTCCTAAATGATGACTCAATAAAGAACCAAACCAACTAATGGTTTCTTGACTCTAGACTTCACTGACTTTTTTTTCTCTCTGTTCGTTTGGTTGTTTTCTGAGACTTTTGAACTCTTTTTTATTGTTGTCTTCCAGAGTTCTACTTGCAGTTGGACTCTTTAGATATCACTTAGCAGAAGACTCCTTTTTCAGCTTGAACTCTTCTTGCTTTATTAGAGTTCTACACCTTTTTGAACTCCTTCTTCACATCAAATCTTCATTCACCTGTGGTTGCTGAACCATTTTCCTACTTTTGTGTTTTCAACCTTATCTCCAGAAGTTTTATCCTTTTCGCTTCTTGTGGTATCATGTCTTCTTCTCTCTGAGACAGTGCACTAAAGAACCTGATAACTCAACATGTTTCATTGTTCTTTGTCCATCATCAAAACTCTGTTTAACCCAATATTAACACTTGAAATATGAACTTTTAATTTATTTTTTCTCGTGAATATTAGCAAATTTATCTGATTTCTTAATCAATTCATCGCTTAATTACATAATTATTGTATTAAAACTTATATTTGACTACAAATTTCTATTGCTTAGTAAGTCATGTTATTTTGTTCCATTTAAAACATTTGACACATAAATTATTGTCTTTTTAATTTGTTCCTTCCCATAATATACCCAAAAAGGACCATTAGTTATTAAATGCATCAAATTAAATATTCTATTTCAGATAAATGTATAAATCAAGCATGCATGACGATGTGACACTACATGAGTACATTTCTTAATATTTTGTAGTGTCAAAGGTGTATAGATTTAGGTCTTTTAACACATTTAGTTGTTAGATAAAAAATAATTACAAAACTAATCAAACATATAGAAAATACGTATTAAATATGCATAAATATATGATTCAATTCTCGACAAAGTTTTTTTTGTTTTAAATAAATATATAGATAAGATCGAATAGGAACTTGTGTGAATCATTAACTAAAGTAGGATTCATATGTTGTCACCGAAAACTCGAACAAGGTCCGAACTCAATTCTCCAAGGTTTGAATGAAAAAATTTTCTTTTTCTTCGTGCTCTTTTTACTCTTTTTTTCTGTGTACGCTCTCCTTTTTATTTTTGAAAATCTCCTTATCTTAATCCTCGCTTAAACTTTAAAAACTGATTTTTAATTATAATCTTTTATTATATATAAAGAATGGGTGAGGAAATTGTGTTTTAGTGGGAGTGTGGTGTGTGGGAGTTGAGAAAAATAAGGAGAGTTTGAAAGTTTTTTTTTAAAAAAAAATTAATGTGCATGAGTGTGCAGATGGGGATGGGGAGTGATTTTAGGTTTTTTGGGCGTGAGTTTGTGTGGCATACGTGTCAGTGTTAGTGTGAGAGACGTGTAGTGTGTATGTGTATAGTAACGCGAGGAAGTTTAAGAGTAGGATTATTAGGTTAGTTTCTTCCATTTTTTTAAATTTTTTAGTTTAGGTTTTTATTGTAGTAAAATTTTTTAGTTTAGTTTAGTTAGTTTTTTTTTAAACCAAGAAATATAGTATTTCAAAAATTATGTTAAGCCATAAACTTGTCAATAAAGCAACCATGCTAAAACCATGGGACTCGAGGGGTGCCTAACACCTTTCCCCCCTGTCAACAAAATTTCTTACTCGATCTTTGTTTTTGTAGACCAAAAAATAAAGAGTCATTTCCTTTTGATTAGGGATAGAAAAGGTGACTGTGAACACCAAAACTCAATTGCAAGTGGCGACTCTAAATAAATAAAATAATCCCTTCTCAAAACGTTACTTTAATTGGAAAACTCTTTTTTTTCGAAGATCATCTGTTTCTTGTTAGCGGAAATGTGAAAAATAAGAACAAGAAGGAAGAACAACGATATTTAATGTGGTTCGGATCAAAATGATGCTATGCCCACCAGAGAACAACTGTCTTTATATTAACAAAGAAAGGAGAGATATGTCAAATCATCTAAAAGAATTGAGCAATTCTCTACTCTTCTAATGTATTTTGCTACAAGCGAGAAATGAAATGCCTTAGGAGATAAGAAGACAAGTGAGAGGTGATGTTTTACAAATGAAGCAAGATCTTTTATTTATAGGAGTGAATTCTCTTCCTGTTGATGTCATCCATGACATCACTATCTACCAAAATTGTCAAGGTAGGTGTAACTACAAATTATCTACCAAGACCTTTAATACCAAAGAAGAAAAGTCTTCCCTACTAAATTTTCACACATTCATTGTAAATCTTGTCAACTTCAACAAATCTCCACCTTGACAAGATTTTCCAGTTTGATTTGACCCTGCAAAGACCAAACCAATTCTTTCAATCTCCACCTTGATTTGCATTTTGAGCATATGTATGAATAACTTCAGCCGAAGCTTTGAAGCTTATTGGGCAATCCCATTGTAAGAAACAAGAAGAATCAAACCTTTGTTGAACATACTAGCTCCACCTAGCAGTTGTTCTCCCAGAGTTGCGTTAGTTAATGCATACTCCCGCCAAGTCCTTACAATGTATAAACTTGGCAAGCAACGTTATCGTCTATGATGACCTTCTCGATCTTGATAGCTCCCTCTTCAATGACATCTCGAATGAAATGGAATCTAACATCAATGTATTTGGTGTTCTCATCAAAATCTTTGATTTTTAATCAAATGAATAACACTTTGACTGTCACATCTTAGAGTTGATTCTAGCTGAACCAAACTCAATTTGGCCACCAAACATTTCAACCAGATTGCTTCTTTTACTGCCTTTGTTGCTGCTATATATTCTGCCTCTGTTGTAGACAAAGCGACAATTGACTGTAAGGTCAATTTCCAACTAACAGCACTGCCAAAAGAGTAAAGATATATCCAGTTATGGACCTCCTTCTATTGAGATCTCTTGTATAATCAGAATCTACATAACCAAGAATTGAAATACTTTCACTTTTTCGAAAGGTTAGGCCAATATTAGAAGCTCATTTGAGATATCGTAATATCTACTTGATAACTTCCCAATGTTTTTTTCATGAATTGGCCATGCACATACTTACCACACTTACAGATTGAGCAATATCTGGGTGTGTGCAAACCAAAGCATACATGATGCTACCAACTATGCTAGCATAAAGGATCTTTGACATATGCTCCACCTCATCCTCAAACCAAGGCATTTGTAACTTCGAAAGCTTAAAATGAGAAGCTAGCGGTGTACTTACGGGCTTCCTCATATGTATATTGAACCTCTCAAGAACCTTTTTAATGTACCTTTTCAGAGAAAGATGTACAACACCGTCTTTTCTTGAAATCTCCATTCCAAGAATTTTCTTTGCAGCCCCCAAATCCTTCATGTCAAATTCCTTGCTCAACAACTTCTTCAGAATGTTTATCTCTATGGTGTTATTAGCAGCAATAAGCATATTATCAACATACAACAATAAATAGATCATAGATTTACCAAATATCTTCTTGTGATACACACAACTATCAAATGCACTTCTTAAGAATCTGTGTAGTCATTAATGCATCAAATCTCTTGTACCACTATCTAGGGGATTGTTTCAAACCATACAAAGACTTCTTCAGTTGGTATACATGGTTTTCCTTTCCCTTAGTTACACGAAACCTTCAGGTTGGTCCATATAGATTGTTTCTTCTAGATCACTATGTAAGAAAGCAATTTTGACATCAAGTTGTTGAAGCTCCAAGTCAAATTGTGCAACCAATGCTAGTAGCACGCAGATTGAGCTATGTTTCATAACTAGAGAGAATCTCATTATAGTCAATTCCCTCGTTCTGACTAAAAACCCTTTGCAAATAATCTAGCCTTGAACTTAGCATCTTCCACTTTTGAAATGCCCTCTTTTTTTCTGTAGACCCATTTGCATCCAACTATCCTCTTCCCCTTTGGCCTTTCAACTAAAACCCATGTCTCATTTTTGTAAAGAGACTTCATATCTTCCACCATGGCTAATCTCCATTGTGCAGCATCCTTGCAAGAAGTTGCTTCATATACAAGGAAGGCTCGAGATCCTTGATCTCTTTTTCTGCAGCTACAAACGCATATGCAATCTGATATGCTTGCTCTATAAGACGTTTCGATTTGCGTATTTTCCTTTTGTCCCTTCCCTTTGCAATTTTGTATGGTTCACTGGTAGCAAGTTTTTCAAGATCTGCATCTTTTAACTCATCGACTTGTGTCTCTAGATCCTTTTTCGTGGTAAGCTCCACCTGCTCGTTGTTTTCTTTTTATGATAACTCCACAAAAACTTTATGAGGATCAAGTATAGACGATTCATCAAAGGTAACATCTATACTAACTATAAATTTGAGTAAAGACAAGTACCAAAGCTTGTACCCTTTTACTCCATCTACATACCCTATGAATATGGCTTTCTTAGCCCTTGGTTCCAGCTTTCCTTTGTTAACATGATAATAACTTGACACCCAAATATTTGTAAGTATGAATAGTCAGAGGGTTCAGCTAACCATATCTTATTTGTAGTCTTAATACAACGAGCCTTATCAAGAAGAGTTTTATTCATTCTCTCGGCAACTCCATTTTACTGTGGTGTATGCCTGACCGTCTTATGTCTTGCGATCCCACGAACTTTGCAGAAATTATTAAACTCTTCACTACAAAACTCCAAGACATTATATGTGCTAAGATACTTTATTTTTCTCTCCTTTGATCTCCAATCAAAATCTTCCATTCTTTAAATGCTTCAAAAGCATCACTTTTTGCTTTCAAGAAACGCACCTAGATCTTTTGTGAAAAATCATCAATAAATGTGAGAAGATACTTCTTTCCTCCATTTGGTGTAAGCTTAGAGGGTCCCCCATAAATCTGAATGGATATAGTCTAGCACCTCTCCTATCTTGTGATTGCCATGCTGAAGCTGACCTTCTTCTGCTCCCCTAGAATGCAGTGCTCACAAAATTCAAGTGTGTTGATCTTCTCGCCATTCAAGAGGTTACGTTTTCTCAACATCTCAAGTCCTCATACGCTCATATGATCTAGTCTCATGTGCCATAATCTTGCATTATCATCACTAGATAATTGCACTACAGATGTATTAACTGGGCCAACGATGGTGCTTCCTGCCAGTGTGTAAAGTTCATCCTCCAGCTTGGCCTTTAGCATGACTAAAGAGCCTTTAGTTACTTTCATAGTTCCTCTTTTAGTCATGTACTTGTAGTCATTTTTATCCAAAGTACCCAGGGAAATTAAATTCTACCTCAGACAAGAACATGATGGACTTTTGTAATAGTCCTTATGATTCCACGGCAACAAATCTGAACTGGACCAGTGCCAACTATTTAACAAGTTGCATTATTGGCCATTACGACGGTTCCTCCACTTGTCTCATAATTGGTGAACCAATCCCTTCGAAATATCATATGCAAAGTGCAACCAGAGTCTAATACCCATTTATTGTCATAGACTCCACTATTGTATGATGCTGCTAGTACATAATCATCGTCAGAATCATGTACCCGCTCAACAATAGATGCACTCGCCTTTTCTTTGGACTTTGACATAAGACAATCTCGTTCAAAGTGCCCCTTCTTGTGATAGCCCCAACACTCTACAATCTTCTTGTTCACATGAGACTTTGGTCTGTGCTTTGATTTGCTCTTTCCCCGTTGGTTAGTACGACCTCTCACAAAGAGCCTACTAATCTCATCATCTTTATCTCCTTCAAGATGTCTCCACACATCACAAGAGTTAAGTGCCTGTTGCACTTGCTCAAGAGTGATAGGCTCTTTGCTATACATCATTGAATTCTCAATATCATGAAATTTTGAAGTCAAAATATCAAGGCACATGCAAGTGTCTCCTCATTCTTTTTAATCCCGGCAGTCTGTAAGTCTATCACAAGTTTATTGAACGCATCTAGATGGTCTTGTAACAAAGTACCTGGCTCCATCTTAAATGTGTGAATACGCCATTGTAACAACATCCTTGTTGTCACCGATCAGTCTTGGTAAAGGCCTTTTAGTTTTTCCCATAACTGTTTGGCCATCTCCTTGGTACTTGTCCTTACTTCACAAAGCACGTCAGGTGCAAGGGAAAGTTGGATTACACTCAATGCATCCATTTTTGTTTTCTCCTTATTGGCATCCGATGTACCATCGGGATATTTTCTGTCAATAGCATGGATTGAACCTTCCCTCCGTAATAATGCCATTCTCTGCATCTTCAAGATATTGAAGTTATTTCGTCCACTAAATCTATCAATTTCAAACTTCATGAAACTCATCGTTACTTGTTCTTCCTCTTCCACAACAAACCATTTGGAAATATCAAAAACCAAAGTAATTCTATTCTGATGTGGAAGTTTAGACTATTCTAGAACCACAGAGCATACTCAGACAAAACCTTGGTTGTGATACCAATTATTAGCGAAAACGTGAAAAATAAGAACAAGAAGGAAGGAAGAACAACGATATTTAACGTGGTTAGGATTAGAATGACCCTACGTCCACCAGAGAACAATTGCCTTTATATTAATAAAGAAAGGAGAGAGATCCCATATACATCTAAAAGAATTGAGCATTTCTCGACTCTTCTAATGTATTTTGCTACAAGAGAGAAATGAAATGTCTTAGGAGATAAGAAGACAAGTGAGAGGTGATGTTTTACAAATGAACCGCGAGTTAGCTATTTGTAGGAGTGAATTCTTCCTCTTGATGCCATCCAAGACATCACTATGTACCAAAATTGTCAAGGTAGGTGTAACTACAGATTACCTACCAAGACTTTTAATACCAAAGAAGAAAAGTCTTTCCTACCAAATTTTCATACATTCACTATAAATCTTGTAAACTTTAACATTTCTTTTAAAAAAGCGAGATGGGTGGGAAAAATAGGGGTTTGACAAAAATCAATTTCCAAAATCAATCAAATATGATTCAAGGCGGTTATTGGGAGGGGTAAAATGATAATTTTGTCAAAAGTACTAAAAATGAACTTCGATATCATCACAATCAAGTGACAGTGATACATTTTTATCCCCATAATCATACAACTAAAAGTAACCAAATAATCTCAATATGCCAGCAAACCATTTAGCCAAAATACAAGCACATACAAATGATCCTTCAAATTGCCAAAGTCACAGACATAATTATATTAGCTTAAACACTCCAGACAAACTCATGCTTTAAACAGTGATCCTTACATATGAAAGTGTTAGGATCAAGCATTTACCATTATGCTAAAAGTTATAGCTGATAGTAAAGGCGCAACTTTATTTCTTAACCAAGTCCACCAAGCAAGCGCCATGTTCGATCATGACTCCGACCCGGGCTACCCCAGCCCCCTCATGGGCCTTGTCATAGGCAGGATGTTGGCCTTACCCAACAATCCTCCTCCCAACACCTGCCTTATGCAGCATGTTGCTCGTGGGAATCGAACTCATGACCTTAGCTCTGATACCACTTGCTAGGATCAAGCACTTACCATTATGCCAAAAGCTATAGCTGATAGCAAAGGCGCAACTTTATTTCTTAACCAAGTCCACCAAGCAAGCGCCATATTCGATCATGACTCCTACCCGGGCTACCCCAGCCCCCTCCTGGCCTTGCCATAGGCAGGATGTTGGCCTTACCCAACAGAAAGATTCGAGTAGTATTTACCAATTATGTAAGGTCTAAATAAATGAATAAATATACTAAGAAATAGAAGCAATACTCCCATGAGTGACAAAGTTATATACGTGAAAATTTCAAGTATTTTGCTTTATACTAATCAATGTACTACCGTGGCCCACAAGGGAGGACTGCGAAAAGTATTATCTGGGAGAAGTTAGGAATTTACTGAAAAAATAAGAGTTTTTCAACTACGAATGGAACTTATCAGATTACTAACAGTGAATTCAAGAAGACTTTTAAATCCAACAGGGGAAAAAAAAGAAACATTATGGTTGCTTGACATGAAATTAGTTACAAACCAAACCAAAATAGGCTAATCTCCTGTGAAACTTAAGACAAATTGACAAACCGTAATGCAACTGAAATTTCCTTCATAGACTCGTAATATATAGAAATATATACATACATTATTAGAAAATTATAAAAATGATAAATTATCTAACAATAACTTGAAAGCATTTTTGAATTTTTCAAAGATAATTATTTAAAATTATTTAAAAATTAAAGAAAGTCAATAACTAATTTATATGGCAGAGGACTTAAATTAGGTGTTAACAATTGTTCCTTTCTTTATATAGGATCAACGATGAAAGAGACCCTGGACACTTCTTTTTTTAAGGAATGTGGTATGGACTTGGGAGATTATGGTCGTATCCTGGTGTCAGGTTTCCTATATATCTCAAGTCACATCAAAATTCAAAGCACGTGTAGTTCAAGATGCTTGATTTAATACACGACTATGAAAGAATTCAAAATCTATCTCGAAGTCGAATTACGGAGAGACCAAAAAGCTTAGAAACAGAGTGAGGGGAGGTTGGAGTACGGTCGAGTTGTTAACACTGAGCCCACCTACATATCCCTAATATGAAAATTAGATTGCTTGTAATTTGACTCAATTGGTTTTTTTGAAAAAAAAAACTTCTTATGCTAAGATAACCTTCGGTTGGAAGGAGTGACAAGTAAATTGAGTATGCAAAAGAGGCTTGCAACCTCTTAGTCATGAATGTGGTGCACTTTACATCCATATGAAAGAACTTACATTAATATAATTTTCAAAGCTCTTGGTTCGTTGTCACTCGGATTTGAAAAGTTGCTTCTGGTGAGAGTTGAAAATTTCATCAGAGGCTAAAATAAAACTGTTAAAATCTAAGAAATAACCACATGCCTTTTGACAAAGGTGTAATTTTATTGTCGTGGATATCGCTCCTCATCTTCCGTCTAAAGAGTTTGATACTCCTTTTCAGACTATGTCCAATTTGTTGCTAAGAAAAGTTACACGTTCTGCTGCATCTTTTTTATGTCGTTCACACCTGTTGTTTTTTTAGAATTCATCCTCTCGGATTCTCTCGACAAAACTATGATAAAAATTGTTTAAACCATAAATTAAATAGAGAATTGATATCTTTTACCATATTCGACACATATTCTTCTCTTTGCATATTCTAACAACAAACTCCTTTGATTTTAATGTGATCGATAATGAATCGACGATGCAACATGATGATGGCCTTCTTGACAATGCAATGTAACAATGATGATGATGATTCTCCATTTGTAGGATGATGACATTTTGTTGATAAGATGATACTGCTTTATTGATAGGATGATGATACTCTATCGGTAGGATAATGTTTCATTAATAGGATGATGATATTATCTCCTTTGATAATATGTCCTTTTGGAAAATGAAGATGATGTCCCTAAACACGATATCCCTCTAGGAAAATTATTAAAATGATGTCCCTATAGACATGAAGAGAAAGATGATATCCTTCTTGGAAATAAGAGAAGATGTTCCTCTTGACAATGAAATGATAATGTCCTACTCGACGATGAGATGAAGATGTCCCTCTTGGCAGTAAATGATGATGTCCCTTTTGAAAATATGATGAATATGATGACCCTCTTATCGATGAACGGTGGTGGCCCTCTTGGAAATATGATGAATATGATGCCCCTCTTGGCGATAAGGTAAATGATGTCCCTCTTGGAAATGATATAGAATGATTGCCCTCTCGTCATGATATGAATATGATGGCCCTCTTGATAATTTGACCATGTGATGGATCTCGATGATTTGAGTATGTAACGACCCTCTTGAAGATGAGATGAAAATGTCCCTCTCAGTAATAAGAAGTTCTTCTGTCATGCCCCGAGATGGTACCCTAAACGTGGATGGCACTCATAGACTATTGCTAGTCCCCAGGTGAACCATTTGTCCTCATCACATTCGTTCAATCATAGTTTAACAAACAACAGAAGACTAAAGATGAAAAATGATGGATAATCTCAATACATAGAGGCCATAGGCCAATAATCAAACTCCAATTCTCTTACATAAAAATAGTTTTTAAAAGAAATCAATCAAGAGATTAAAGATCTCAACATCAACTCATCACTATCTTGTCTATGAAACCTCTAACTCTACTATCTAGATAGTGTGAATGACAGGTTCATGGATACCACAACTCAAATAAAAAGAAACTCTAAACTCTAATAGCTAGATGATAGTAATATGGAAATCCTTCGGAAACAAAGAGGTTTCAACGGTGAGCTGAATGCAAATAAATCCTCAATGAAGCACCTATTGATGATCTTTAGTACCTGTCTGCATCATAAAACGATGCAGTCCAAATGGACATCTGTATGTAGAGTGTACGAGTATGTGAAACGGGTGAATGAACAGATATAGGTAGAACAATAATCACCGCAGAAATATTCAAATCAAGAAGGTAAGGAACTCAATCAGGATGTCATAAGTCTAAAGAAAGAATAAAGACTAGACAATGACCAATCATAGACAATCCAATCATTCCAATCAATCCCATTATTCTAATCAAAGTACCATCAGTGTAGAACTTTTATGAGAGTTCTTCTTATCCAACAACAATCACTTATGAGCCAGTGATCGTACAACAATCCTGTTGATGTTGACACAACCATTTAGTACTTGCCAGGTAAAGAACAAATCGATCCACACTGAATCGAAAAAAGAGTCTTCTATTGTTTCAGGGACCTATCAAGAGGAAACATCCGACTTAACGGTTCAATCCTCACCTATGTTTGGCGACATAGTTAATAAGTTCGAGTTGGACTTACTCTCACTCAATTCGGTGTTTGATACTCCTACTAAGACTTAAATGCTCATAAATAATCAATCCAATCAATGAGTCTTATAAGGACTCATATCAATCCATCAATTTTATCACAATCGAGCCTTTCGACCTATCAACCATCCAATCAATTCTTAATCATATCTTTCAAGAAGGCTTAGACAATTGTTAAGAGGACTATCAATTAGAGCAATCTTTAGAGTTCAATTAGGAAGACTCTTAGGACCATCAAGTTCTATCAACTAATCATCCTTATCACATCATAATCACAATCAACATTCTCAAACCACGGCTCTGGACTCAATCTATAGGTTCATTCATGCAATCTTTTATAAAATAACATATAGGGTTTATGCAATAACTCATGAAAAGTATTTAATTAGTAAAATCAAGTTTATGATGATCATCAACATATGAAAATACATAGAATTTTATATAATTTACAAGAAAATATTCATGGAAAACATGCATAAAGGTCAACACTTTTACAATCTCTCTATTACCATCAATGCAAGCACATGAAAGAACATTCCCATATTTTATTTTAGCCTTAGATACCTGGTATAAAGTTTGACAATCAATTCCGAAGGGTTTTTGCTCAAATCTCTTGAATCCCTTGCTCTCTCCTCCTCTTTTTAGCCCTAGTTTCTCAGTTAGTACGTAGAAGGGACTTGGGAATAGGTTCTGAAACCCCTTTTTAGGAAAAAAATGGCATATATTGGTCGTGTATTAAGTCTAGAAGGGGTTAAAAAAGTCTACAATGCCCCTCGAGAGATTTAAATTTTGAACTTCGGTGGACCAGGTCTGCGACGCAGAACTGTCACGTACATGTTTATTTTTTTTCCAAAAAATTTTTGATTGATTTTCTAATCTAGTATAAAACTATTAGAATCCTAATGAAGTGAAAATCCGCGATTAGTTCGCGACACGGACATGTCATGCACTTTTCTAGAATTGTATTTTTGCCCCAAAAAATTATCTTTCGATCTGATTGCTCTAAAAATCAACTAAGGTTGTTTCTCCATACAATGTTTCATGCTAATCACATTTTCAAGACTCATATTTACCAAAATAATTTGGAAAGACGCTTTATGTGAGCGTCTCTCATCTAGGAGTATTTTGGTAATTTTATCAAGTGTAACAATTTCTTGATGATGAGATGAAGATGTCCCTCTTCACAATGATATGGATCCAATGGCTCTCTTGGCGATAATACAAATATGATGAACTTCTTGGCAATGATATGAATATGATGGCCCTCTTAGCGATGAGATGAAAATGATGGTCTTTAGTGAAGATATGATTGTGATGGCCCTCTTGGCAATGAGATGGAAATGACCCTATTGGCAATGAATGATAATGTCCCTCTTGGCGATGAATGAATGTGATGGACCTCTTCACAATGATATGAAGTTGATATTCCTCTTAGCAATGAATGATGAAAATGTGATGGCTCTGTTAAAGATAAACAAATGTGATGGCCCTCTTGGTGATGATACGAATATCATGACCCTATTAGCAATGATATAGAGATGATGGCCCTCTTGACATGATATGAATGGCCTTCTTGGTGATTTGAACACGTGGTGGCTCTCTCGTTAATTTGAACATGTAATGATCCTCTCGGCAATGAGATGCAAATGTCCCTTTTGGCAATGAGATGTTCTTCTTGGTGATGAGATAAAGATGTCCCTCTTCACAATTATATGGAGTTGATGTCTCTTTTGGTGATGATAAGAATATGATGGCCCTCTTGGCAATGATATAAATTTAATGGCCCTCTTGGAAATGAGACGAAAATGATAGTTCTCTCGGTGATGATACCAATGTGATAGCTCTTTTGGCAATGAATGATGGTGTCCTTCTTGGCGATGAACGAATGTGATAGCCTTCCTGGTGACTATATAAATGTGATGTCCCTCTTATCTATAAATGATGAAAATGTGATCGCCCTCTTGGCGATAAACAAATGTGATGGCCCACCTGACGACGATACGAATATGATAGCCCTCTTGGTAATGATATAAAGATGATGGCCCTCTTGGCGTGATATGAATATGATGGACCTCTTGGCGATTTGAGCATGTGATATCCCTCTCGGCGATTTGAATATCTTATAGCCCTCTTGACAATGAGATGAAAATATCCCTCTTGGCAATGAGATGTTCTTCTTGGTGATGAGAAGAACATGTCCCTCTTCACAATGATATGGAGTCAATGGCCCTTTTGTTATGATAAGAAAAATGAAGGCCCTCTTGGCAATGATACAAATATAATGTTCCTCTTGGTGATTTGAATACGATGGTCTTCTTGGCAATAAACAAATGTAATGGCCCTCTTTGCGACGATACAAATATGATAGCCCTCTTGGCAATGAGATGAGAATGGTCCTCTTTGAATATTTGCATATTTAGTATAGCTCCTGTTTTGCTAGGGATTCGAGTAAGGTAATAACTCATATCTCGACTTGCTTCCTTTATATCCAAACTTTAAAGACTTTTTCCTGTGCTCAAACAAAATTTGTTAGTTTTAAGTGAATTGATTTATGTTGATTTTTTGATTCTTTGCATCTCGTCTTGTTATCTCTGATTAATTGTCCCTTGACTTGTCATCTTCGGTTGATTTCTATCATCTTCCACTTCTTTATAGGCACAAGACACAATTATATTTTATGTAAAATATTTTGATACATATGAAAAACTATTTTGAAGAAAATAGAGCTTGGAAGACAATTTTGAGAAAAAGCATTGTCAAGTATCATGTCATATAAAGCTTAAATGAACTTCCTTGGTTTGAAGCATTAGCATATATGACAACTTGTTTGGAAGGTTTGCAAGCTCCTTTAAGCTTAGAAGCCTGACATAGCTCTCTGAAATTTGTTATGACTTAAAAAGTTTGCAGTTGACTCTGAATTTCAACGGTGCAAGAAATATTGAAGTTCACTTTGAATATCTAGTGATGTTGGGGATCACTTGAATCAAGCTTCAAACTTGTGATCATGTTGGGGATATTTAAAATTGTCTTTAAACATTTGATAGCACTTGATGAAATTTCGTAGATCATCCTGAAAAATTTCCATTCTGATTAGATCGATTAGTGAATCTAAAATTTGTCAAAAAGACACTTATAGAAATTTTCAAATCTTCTCAAAATTTCTGTCGCATTTGCGACTTCCAATGTATCTTGAACCTTGACCTACTAGAGGTGAACCTTCTTCTTGAGAATTTTTGAAATCTAATAAAAAATTCTGCCCCAATTTTTATTATGGGGGTATGATCAAACCGTTGTGCCGCCTACATATCCCGTTGAAGCAAAAATCCAGTCAAATGTAGTTCCTCTGTCAAGAGATAAAGGAAGTAGAAAATTTTATTAAGGAAATGATCGAGGTTGACATAGGTCGCCTACGTATCTCATTCTTGAAAATTCACGTCAAACGTAGTTCATATACAAGAAAAATGTTAAAATAGATAAAGGGATGACAGAAAATGATAATAGATGGCCTACGCATCTCATTCTTGAGAATTTAGGTCAAACGTAGTTCATTACTGTAGTGCCTGAAAAAATTATCAAAATACCCCTAGTGGAGAGATGTGTGCAAAACCCATCTTTCGATACTCGGATTGAAAATTTGAGAACGAATTCATGATCGACACGAAAAATTGAGTGGGAAAAGGGTCTCGGTCGATTTTTAGAGCGACCGAGTCAAAAAATAATTTTTCGTTCTAAAACGAAAAACAGTGTGAGTCCACGACAGAGCCGCGTCCTGGACCTATCGCAGAGACACGCTTATGTATTTTCGTGATTTTTTGACGGAGTTGAATTTTGCGAAAATGTGTTGTCCGCGATAGGTCCACGTTGCGGACTGTGTTACTTTAAGTCTGGAAATTTTTCTTTAAAATTTCGAGGGGCATTCTAGTCTAGTCCTAATACGTTCTAAACTTCCTATACGACAAATATATGTCATTTTCTCAGAGAAAGAGTTCCAAAAACCCATCCAAAACCCTTTTCCTAGCAAAAATCACTAAGTTAAGGCATGAGGAGAGTTGAGATTGAGGAATTCAAGAGGAGATTGTTCAAAGAATTATTGTTAGCAATCATCCCAGGTATGTAAGGCTAACTTAAAGCATGGGATTGTTCTCCCATATGCCCCTTTGAGTAAATTGAGTCATTGATTGAAGATAATGAATTTAATGTGAACATTTTTTAAGTATTATACTGAGCTTTACTTAATTCATATATTTTACATAAATTGATGATCATCATAAACTCTATTTATTGCATAATTTATTTTCATGAGTGTCTTTCACAAAACCCTATGATTATCTTATTAAAGAATGCAATAATGAACTTAGAGGGATGAGTCCTGAGCCTTGACGATGATGATGTTTGTGATTGTGTTTCAAATCGATGAGAATCTTGATGATGATGTTGATGAGAATGATGTTCATGAGTCTTAAAGCATGAAACTAAATTCTAAAAAGAGTGTTTCGAGTCCATGATGTTGATGTTGATGTTGATGTTGATGTTGATGTTGATGTTGATGAGATGAGTTGATGCTGATGTTGAGGTACTATGTCCCTATGGGACTAATGATGATGTATTATGTCCCTATGAGACTGATGATGATGATGTTCTTATGAGCATGTCGAGTTTTGGAAGGAATATTGAGCACCGAAATGGGTGAGAGTGAGTCCCACTTGAACCCATTAACTACGTGGCCCGCGTAGGAAGATAGGATTGAACCGCAATGCGGATGGCTCCTTTCTTGTCCCAATAGAGGACTGAGGTTTTTTCTTGTGGATCCACTAAGGTTGATGTCCTTTACCCTGGGCAGGGTACTGGATGGATGTGGCAATGGCATCACTTCGTTGTATCACTGGCTCATAGGTGATGGTTTTCGGTTAGAGAAACTCCTAGTGAGGTCTTACTTTGATAGTACTCTGATATTGATATTGATGCGATGGTATGAGTCGAGTTTCCTTGAGTTAAGTTGAGTTGAGTCGAGTTTCCTTGAGTTGAGTTAAGTCGAGGTTCCTTGAGGAGAGTCAGATGTATTGATGATGTGAAGACGAGATGTTGATGAGTCAATTGTCTACTCTAATTTTGCCTTAGATAGACATTTGATATTATGATGAAGTATGATGTTGAGTTGATGTTATCCCTATACTGTTGTACTTGTACTATTACATTCATCCATTTCACATACCGTACGTTCCACGTACTGACGCCACTTGGCTGCATCGTTTCATGATGCAGATACAGGAGTTAGAGGACTTCAGCAGACGCGTCGTTGAGGTTAGAGATTCCGAGTTCAGGTGAGCCTCCTTGCTATCCAGAGGAGACCCTTTTATTGTTGTTTTCTTCATTTATTGAGTTGGGTAGCCATGGCCTGTCATGGTACCATCTTAGACAATTGAGTCAAGTTAGAGGCTTCATAGACATGAGTTGAGGTTTGGTGTTGATGTTTTTCCCTTATGAGTTGAGTTAACATTTGCACTTGCTTATCCTGATGTTGAGACTGATATTGTCCATTGGCCCTTCTTATTGAGGTAGCTCACTGCATTACTTCTACTATTCCACTATACTGATATTGAGTGACTATCCTGAGAATGAGTGGTCCACTTGGGGACTAGCAATAGTCTCTGGGTGCCAGCCACACCTAGGGTACCCTCCCGGGGCGTGACAATTACAAAGAGAGATAATCTAAAAACAAACATAGAAATAATTACAAATTAATGATGCAATTACAAAAAAGGAGATAAAGAAAATTTTTGAAATCTTCAAAAACATAGTATCTCCCAGTCATTTGCATTGATCGACAATTTGTAAGAGGTGATGTTTGTGACCAATCATGACATATCATCATAAGACTAGACCGATGAATCAATTTACCATTCGAGCAAGTTGATGAGCTCTCTTTTCTAAGTTTCTACCAAATGGATACTAAATGTGATTTCTTTGATGCTTTCATCATTTCTCAAATTTACAGTTTCAGTCTTCTGTAGATTCAGCTTGTCCTAATTCTTGAACCATTTTAGTTTTTGACAAGATGCTCGGATATCATGGTCTCTTCAGCATACTCGTCAAACACTTTATTACGATTCATCTTATTTTTTTCATTTAATTTGTGACATGACATGATTTTGACAAGTTTTAAATTATTTTACTAAAATCATAAAATAACACAGTAAGATAGCAAAATTAAAGTAAAGAGAATTTTTGTAAGAATGGAGGTTTTATTTGAAAGAAGGAAAAAAACTTTGGTATAGCCATAGAGTAATTTGCCTTTTTTGAAAATATTACGAGGGGATTAAAGCATAACGAGGTAAAATGACACAATGGTGGCACTTGGGCCTCCTTCAGATTACCACAGATTTAGGAATAACATAAGAATTGTTTTTATCTATCAAGATGAGCGAGGAATCATGACCAGAGTAGATGTCCAATTAGGCACTTGCTTCTTCAGCTCGGCGTCTCATATTCCTAGTCTTGATCAACACAACATCACTTTCTTTAATAGATTTCAAATTCCTTCTCCTAGACCATTGTCATTGTCATATTTTTACACTGATAAAGACTGGTGCAACTAAGGCAATGATTTTGGCAAAGCGTGATCGACCTCAACCTTTTTTGGTTTCTTCTCAAGCATCAATGTAGAATCTTGCTAGCGTATCATAATAAAAAATTCAAATTTTTCTTTTTTGTCTAACGAGGCTATGACTTTCTCACAACTATTAGAGTTTAATGCAATTATAGTTTTATCCACACATCCATCTTCTCTGACTTCAATTATATTAATAGTCGCCCCCTCATGATTTGTCTAGGGATTACTATCGGCACGGGGAGTGACAGTCCTTTGATCAATCAAGCCTTGAATTTTATACTTCAAGTTGATACAATTCTCGGTGGTATTTCCAAGGCCTCCTAAATGGTAAGCACAATTAAGATTAGACCTGTGAAATCTAGAGTTGATATTAATGTTCTTTAGATGAATAATATATCAGACTAACTACTTTCAATCTCTGAAAAAGTTATCTTCAACTTTCAACTAAAGGAGTAAAGACTCGAGGAGTTTGCTTTGCAAGATATAAATGAAGAGTATTTTAATTACTTCTTGAAGATAGAGGTACTTGATAGTAGTTTGGAGGATTTTAGATGGTAGATACTGGGAATTGAAAATATGGATATTGTGGAGCTTGATAGCTTAGGATATTTTGATAATTTAGCAATGGAGCTTGATAATTTGATCATGGAGCTTGAAATTTTAAAGGAATACTTTGATAGTGGGCTTGGTAATTCGAATGAACGGAGAATATTGGGTAAGAAATTTGTGGAGCTTGGGGGTAGGTATTGGATAGCAAATGCTTTCGACGATCGAATCCAGCATGCCTCTTTGATTTTGATTTTGATTTTGGTTCAAATGAAATGGAGGAAACATTTTCCCTCTTCCTCCTCAATAGCGCTGAAAATATAGTTTTGGTAGCCATTCGGACAATTTTTCCAATCTTAAGACCGTACTTAATAGCCTCACCAACTTTAGCTATCTCACCAAACTTTGCTCCTACAATGGGCAACATCTTATCAAAGTACTCCAGCTCTTGAATGCTCACAAATACTTCGATAATCTCTTTATCATTCATGGGACATCTGACCTTTGTGTTTTCTATTTTCCAACAGTAAATGTATTCCCAATAACTTTCGGTAGACTTTATTTGATTCTCTCCAAAAAATATCAATCAGGATTGTTTTTGTTTTGTAAGAAAATCTTTCGATGAAGTCTTTAACCAAGGTATTCCAACTCGACTGTTATTTTATTTCTCAAGAAGTAAATCAATCTAAAGCTTATCCACTTAGGCTTCGATTAAACAACCAAATTAAAAAAGCCTCATTTTTCTCAACTCCTATGAGTTGGTCAGAATAAGCTCTCAAATGAACTAAGGGATTGTTGTTTCCACTAAAAGTATCAAATTTCGGTTCTTTGAACCCTTCTGGAAGGTCCAAATTCGAATGAGTGCACAAACCCTCATAATTTAATCTTACAATGTCCGAGGTATGGTAAAACTCCTTTATTGCTTCTGTAATTTCTTTTCTCATGTTTTGCTTAATCATTTTCTCTTTTGCCTTTCACTCTTTATTCTTCACCTCATAGTGGTTGGATTCGAAATATGTTATGAGGGGAAGGTATGATTCTAATAGTGTTTGGGATATGAAAATTAGCTTTTAAAGATAAGGTTTAAGTGGTAGGTAGATTTTGAGCATTTGGATCAGGGTTCTGATATATAGACAAAGATACTTGCAGATTGTTAGCACTTAGGCTTTATGGAGGAAGTGGTGCCTGGTGTGATGAGCTAGGATGATGAGGGTTTTAAGTGGTTCAGTCGATAGTTGATGACGTTCAGGCCTACATCAATAATGGACGTACGGGTTGATCGTTGTCAGCATATTTACCTAACTTTGGAGTGGGGGTCAAATCCCACAGGGAAAAATGTGTCAGTGATTGAGTCGAACAATGGCCAATAGATACTAATCTCAATTTGACGAGCGAGTACCAAGCAAGTTCTAACTACTTGGAGGGAGAACTAAGCTAAAACTACTCCTAAGGGAAAATGGGGTAAGGACTGATCAAGCAAAGATAGGGAATATAGGAATCAATCAAAGCTCAATTGATCCATCACACTTAGCGTCAAATTAAATCTATGGGCAGGCTATGTTACTTGTAACCATACTTCAATTATGACAATGTGGTGTTTCGCAAGAGCTTATTAGGTCCTCTTATGCGAGCCACTCAAAGACACGCCTCGCTAGAGCTCCTCATGAGCAAAACTCCCAAAACCTTAGTCGTTGTGCCCATTTTAAGGATCTCAACACATAAATCCATGACTGTCATGCAAATCCACCACTTCAACTACTCAAATTAATGCAATAATTGAAGATCTAAGCTAGATTCAAGTTCGCGACCTCAAATAATAAGTTAAACATGAAGGTAAGCATGAACTCATACATCAATTGAATCCAATCAAATCAATTTAAGGAGAAATCCACTTTATTTGCAAGTAAATAATCAACTAAGTATGAAAGAAAAAGATTCAATCAAGACCCATAAGCAATTTAACATCCAAGCTCAATTAAATCTACAATTTATGCATTTAAGAATAAGAAAAGAAAGAGTGAGGGAAAGATTTTACAATGGATGCCCACACCCTTCGATCCACTCAAGTTATTGTAGAAAACTTGCTCTAAATCCTTATCCAAAACTTAAAATCTAATCTAAGGTATGTTTCCTCTCTCTAAAAGTGTATGAACACTATCAAGGAATCCTCTTTTCTATAACCAAAAGTATATAGAATAGGGGTTGGGGTGTGTGTATATTTAATTTGGGACTGAAATGGTGAGATTCCGCATCTGCATTGATGTTGGTCGCCGAAGTACTCCTCATTCGTAGAAGTCAACTGACTCATACACTTTCGCATTCACGCCTAAGCATTCTACAATCACGAATATTTATCTCCTACGATCATGTGATGCCAGGTACTTTGTTCTCCACTTCAGCTCATTTTTTCTCCAACTCAGCTCCATATTCAACTTTTCCCAACGAAGCTCTATCTACAACATATGTACCTGAAATATACACTATTCAAAGCATAATAAGCCGTAAGTTATGAAATTAACAACATAAAATCATGAGAAAAGAGTAAGAAATGTTTATACGTTATACACTCATCAATGGTAGGAGTCTTCTGGATAGGAATAGCGATGGAATTATTTGGGGCATGTTCGGAGGAGGAAAATAATTTGGGGCATGTTCGGAGGAGAAAAATAAAGTGGAGGCCTTTCGTCATTTGGAATACGAGATTAGTGGTGATGGCTAGATTCATTAAATCTTGGGTGTTTTGTATTTCAGCCTTCATTTCAATAATTTGTTGCATCAATTGTGCAATCAATTCATTCTATTCAGCAATGATATGGTCAATCACAGTAACTTTGGTTAAACCAATGTACTCACTATTGTTAGTCATTTTTTCTTTGAATTTTGACAAATTTTGGTTAGGGAAGGAATCTCTGAAATATTTAGACCTTGTGAAATATGAAAGTTCAATCACTTTCTCAACACAAATCAATTCAAATTACCTGTTGAATGAAAAATAACTCAAAGGATAAATATGTTAGTCCTTGTTCACAATAAATAATGCAAAATATTGCACAGAAAAGTAAACACATAATAGTTATTTTGTTTGCAGGCATACTAACCCACGAATACAAAAAAATGAATAAATAGACAGAATTTTACCTATTTAATTTGAGATTTGTGAATCAAGGAAGTGTTTAGCCAAGGTTTTCATCACTCATATGAAATTAATTATTCTTTTGTAAGGATGAGAGAGAGAAAATAAGCTTCTAAAAAATAAGCGCAAGCCTTGAAAGGCTACCTATGTATCTCCCAAAAGAGAAATCAGATCATACGTAGTTTAACTAGTTTAAATCTTTTCCAAATTAAAATGGTAAATCCATCTCTTGTAGATGAGTAGAATTTTAGAATTTTGAGAGTAGAATTTGATTTTTTATAGAAACTCAAGACTCGAAAAGTGCTTGGATGAACTTTTGATAGTGACTTTATTTTTGTGTCTAAGGGGTTCTTAGAAAACTTTTTGAATGGATTGGACTAGCACGTCTTCAAATAAAGCAACGTATTTGCACATGTTGGTCTATAAGCATTTCAATATTATGAATTGTTAAGAAAAATTAGAATCACTTCCTCGGTAGTTGACTTTTCTTGGCAGTTAGTGGAAGTGAATTCATTGTGGCATGCATTATTTTGCATTTTGTCGTTTGGTGTAATACTCCAATTGGAGTTACTCCTTGTGACTATTGAGTAGCTGCACGTTGGGGTTGGGGGGGGGGGGGGGGGGGGGGCATTTGTTGCCCTTAAATTATTTCATCCTTTATTCCTCCATTACACCTTATAACCTATGTAACCTCTAAGTCATTTATCTTCTCTATTAATCTACTCTATTTACTTTTTATTCATTTCATGGAAGACTTCCACAACTATAAATAGTGGTGGTCTTCATTTGTTTTGTGACACAACACAAGAGAAAATATAGAGTGCATAAAGTTTGGCAAAAAAAAAAGAGTTCTTATTAGTTGAGGGGAGGTATTCTTTTTGTGGAGCTTGAGACTCAACTCTTGTCCAGAGTTTGTTGAGTTACACTTTTGTGAATGTTTATCCTGAAGGGGACAAGTCAAAGAGAATACTGCTGGACCGGTGAAAATTTTGCTGCAGTGGACTTGAATCTCCTTAGAGAGAGCGAGATATCTGCACCCCAGCCTGAAGATTTTGTTCTTTGTTTTTACTCTTTCAATTGTTATTTGTAATCTTTTGCAATTTTCACCAACAATTTGTAGGAGATTCAAATGGCTACAATTGAAAAATCCACGATGTCAATATGGGAGATCTTAACAAGCCATTTCAATTCAACAATAATCATTTTAAGAGTTGGAAGGGTAAAGTACTTTTCTATTTAAGTCTTCTCAATGTCCCTTATGTGTTAACTGAGAAGAATCCTAATAAAGTTGACATCCTCTCCATGGATAATGATGAACTCATTTCTCATCAAGAAAAAGTGGAAAAATATAATGATGATTCCTATAAGTGTCGGTATTATATTCTTAATTATCTATATGATAATTTTTATGATTATTATGATAGAACTTACTCTAGTGCAAAGAAAATTTGGAAAGCATTGCAGAGTAAGTATGATATCAAAGAAGTTGGAGCGAAAAAATATACCACTAGCCAATTTTTTCGGTTTAAATGGTGGACAACAAATCAATGGTGGATCAAGCTTAAGACTTCATAATGATTGTTGGAGAGCTTAAATCCAAGGAGGTCAAAATTGGGGATATCCTTATTGTTTGTGGCATAGTTGATAAACTTCCACCTTCTCGGAAGGAATTTCAAAATACTATGCATCACAAATAAAAGGAAACTTCTCTTTAGATGTTGATAATGAAAATCTGCATAGAGGAAGAGGCAAGGGGCAAAGATGCACTTTTGCAATTAGAAGAGAGCAATAACACATCGAAGGTAAATTTAGTTACTTCAAATAATGTTAATCCTAAATCTAACAAAAATGCCTCTATGAAGCCTAAGAAGAAAATTTTTAAGAAAAAGAATGGTAGACATCCCAAAAAAAATGGTGAGAATAATAAAGCACAAAATCAAAAAGTTCAAGATAAGGGACCGTGCTTTTTCTGTGGCAAGAGTGGGCATATTGCTCGATTTTGCAAATATCAGAAATGTGGTCCTACACCTCAAGCAAACGTTACTGATGAGCCTTTTGTGGCGGTGATTACATAAATATTTATGGTTGAGAATGTTGATAGATGGTGCACTGATTCTAGTGCAAATCATCATGTCTGTTATGACAAAGACTGGTTTAAAAATATAATCCTTTTGAGGAGCCCAAAACTATCATACTTGGTGGTTCTCACACTACTCAAGTGCTTGGAACGGGAGATGTCGAATTGTGCTTTATCTCTGGAAGAGTATTAACTTTTAAAGATGTACTTTATACTCCTTTTATGAGAAAAAATTTGATGTCTTGTTTTCTTCTTAATAAGGCAGGATTCAAATAGATTATCGAATCTTATCAATATGTAATTGTGAAACAGAGTATTTTTGTGGGAAAAGGGTATGCTTATGATGGAAAATTTATACTGGATATCGAAATGAATAAAGTTTCTACTTCTGTTTATATGCTTTCTTGTACTAATTTTTGGCATGCTCATTCGTGTCATATAAATGATCGATATGTTGGAATCATATGTAGTTTAGGATTAATCTCGACGGTTAAAAAGAATTTTGAAAAGTGTGAGGCTTGTAGCAAAGCTAATATCACTAAAAGGCCTCATTTCCAAGTTGAAAGAAAAACTGAGTTATTAGAATTAGTTCATACTAATATTTGTGAACTTGGAAGAATTTTAACTCGTGGAGGAAATAGATATTTTATCACTTTCATTGATGATTTTTCTAAGTTTACATATGTTTACTTAATGAAAAAAAAAGTGATGCTTTTGAATACTTTAGAGTTTATCTCCATGAGGTTGAGAATCAGTTTGGAAGAAAAATAAAAAGAATTAGTAGTAATAAAGGCTATGAATATGAGTTAAATGAGTTTAATTCTTTTGTTAGATCATTGAAAATAATTCATGGAACTACTCCTCCTTATTCCCCTGCATCTAATGGTGTAGCGGAAAGGAAAAATAGAACTTTGGTTGAATTGACTAATGTCATGCTTATTGAGTCAAGTGCACCTTTAAATTTTTGGAGTGAAGCTATTTTGACTGCTTGGTATGTGTTAAATCGTGTGTCTCATAAAAAATTCTAAATTAACACCTTTTGATTGTGGAAAGGTCACAAGCCAAACTTGGGATATTTAAGAGTTTGGGGATGTCTAGCCTTTGTGAAGGCTAATGGATCCCAAGATTACAAAGTTGGGTAAGAAAGTTACTACTTATGCTTTTCTTGGTTATGCTTCAAATAGTACAATCTATAGATTTTTTAATCTTGAGGATAATGTGGTAATAGAATTAAGTGGTGCTATTTTTCATGAAAATAAGTTTCCTTTTGATTCTAAAAATAGTGGGGGTCAAAGGAATTAACAGAATATTTTGTCACTACCTAGTTCTTCTACTACTACTTTGAAAAATAAAAGATTTGATGATTTTGAGTTAAAAAAAAAGTAAAAGAGCTAGAATAGAAAAAGATTTTAGTCCTGATTTTTATGTTTTTAATGTTGGTGATGACCATCTCACTTTAAAAGAAGTTTTATCTACACATGATGCAATTTTCTAGAAAGAGGTTGTATATGATGAAATGGAATCACTAATTTCTAATAAAACTTTGAAGTTAGTTGATTTACCACTAGGTTGTAAAACAATTGGTTGCAGATGAGTCTTACGAGAAAAGTTAAAATTGGATAGGTGTATTGATAAATATAAAGCTAGACTAGTTGTAAAAGGAATTAAGCAACTTGAAGGCCTAGAGTTTTTTGACACTTTTTCTCCAATAACTAGAATTACATCCATTAGATTTTTAATTACTATGGCTGCAATTTTTGATTTGCAAATTCACTAAATGGATGTAAAAAATGCTTTTTTTAAATGGAGACCTAAATGAAGAAATTTATATGGAACAACCCGAGGGTTTTGTTAAAGCAGGCCAAGAAAGCAAAGTATGTAAACTTACTAAATCCATATATGGCTTGAAACAGGCACCAAAAGAATGGCATGAAAAGTTCGATTCCTGCATGATGGAAAATGGTTTTAAAACAAATGAGTGTGATAAGTGCATATATCATAAGTCTTGGAATAATTCACATGTTATTTTTTGCCTATATGTTGATGATTTGTTGATATTTGGTTCAAACATGAATGTTATTGATGATGCAAAAAACATTCTTAGAAGCCATTTTGATATGAAAGTTCTTGGTGAGCAAATCTATTCTAGAAATAAAAATTACAGAACATGTGATGGAATTTTCCTTGACTAGTCACATTATGCTGAGAAAATTTTGAAAAAAATATAACTTTCTTAATTGCAAGCATATTTTAACTCATTTGATCCAAGTATTCACTTGTTTCCTGTACAAAGTGAAAATGATGTACTAAATCAAAAGGATTATGCTAGCTTAATTGGAAGTTTGAGACATGTAACTGATTGCACTAGGCCTGATATTGCATATGCAATAGGAGTACTTAGCTGGTTTACAAGCAAGCCAAGTAAAGAACATTGTCATGCTATAACGAGAGTTATGAGATATTTAATTAGAACAAAAACTTGTGGTTTGTTTTATAAAAAATATCCTGTTGTACTCGAAGGCTTTTATGATGCAGATTGGAACACTTTATCAAGTGATTCCTGTTCTACCACTGGTTATATTTTTACTTTGGGTAGTGGTGCTATCTGTTGGAAAAAAGCAAACTATCATTGCTAACTCTATCATGGAGGTTGAACTAATTGTTTTAGCTTCAGCTAGTGAGGAAGCATATTGGTTAAGAGATTTGCTGTCTCAAATTCCTTATTTTGAAAAACTAATTCCTCCTATTTTAATTCATTGTGATAGTACTGCTGCAATTGGTAGAGTTAAAAACCGTTATTACAATGGTAAATCCAAACCTATAAGGAGGAAAGACAGTAATATAAGATCATATTTGACAAGTGGTACCATTAATGTTGATTATATCAAATCTTGTGATAATGTTGCAAATCCTCTTACTAAGGCCTTAATAAGAGAAAATGTCTGGAGCACATTGAGGGGGATGGAATTAAAGCCTATACATTCCTGAGTCATATATGAGGAAACCCAACTTGGGGACTAGAGATCCTATAACCAGGTTCAATGGGAAAAACGAAACATATGATGACTTGTTATGAAAAATGCACTATTTTTTGTATTATCTCCCTATGATGTAAGTGCATTATTTCCTGTAGTGAATGTGGAGGTTGAGTTTAAAAACCCTTAATGAAAATTTGTAGCCTGTATAGGTGGGATGTTAAAATTACAGGAGCACTCTCGTTAGATTTTACCTATATGAGTGTGGAAGTAGGCCACTTCCTATAAGAATTGGGCTCATTCTCAAAGACATTCATGAAGATGGCATAGCACAAGGCCAAAATACGCTGGCTAGTAAAGCTCATGTGAACACCTTGATTATTATGTGTGAGCAGTAATATTTTATTTCCCTTAAGCAGTCATAGTTCAAGTCTGACACCACTACGACTCTGGAGTAAAAGTTACTGTTTCACTAAGTAGAGGTTCAATGCTAAGCACACCTTATGTATAGTAGTCTTCCTTCAGCTGATAAACTCTCATGTATAATATTAAAATAAGCGGGGAATTGTTGGTTTATAAGCATTTCAATATTATGAATTGTTAAGAAAAATTAGAATAACTTTCTTGGCGGTGACTTTTCTTGGCTATTAGTGGAAGTGAATTCACTTGGTGTATTTATTGTGGTATGCATAATTTTGCATTTTGTCGTTTGCCGTACCAATTGGAGTTACTCCTTGTTACCATTGAGTAGTTGCACGTTGGGGGCGTTTGTTGCCCTCAAATTATTTCATCCTTTATTCCTCCATTACACCTTGTAACTTATGTACCCTCTAGGCCATTTATCTTCTCCATTAATCTACTCTATTTACTTCTTATTCATTGCTTGGAAGACTTCCAAAACTATAAATAGTGGCGGTCTTCATTTGTTTTGTGACACAACACAAGAGAAAATATAGAGTGCATAAAGTTTGTCAAAAAAAAAAGAAGTTTTTATTAGTTGAAGGGAGGTATTCTTTTTGTGGAGCTTGAGACTCAACTCTTGTCCAGAGTTTGTTGAGTTACACTTTTGCGAAAGCCTGTTATATCCTGGAGGGGACAAGTCAGAGAGAATACTGCTAGACCGGTGAAAAATTTTGCTACAGTCGGCTTGAATCTCCTTATAGAACAAGATATCTGCACCCCAGTCTGAAGATTTTGTTCATCGTTTTTACTTTGTCAATTGTTATTTCTAATATTTTGTCATTTTTCACCAACAACACACAAACAGTTATAAAATATACCACTTAGACAGTTATTGTGCGTCCGAAATAGATCTATGACCCTTTTGTGCCAAGGGTAGATCTAACAATTTGAAAGACTTATGCAATTTGAAATATTCCATTGCTCTAAAATATTTTATACATACTTTATGAATAAACTAAATGAGAATACATAATATGAAAAAAGAGAATACAAAAATCAGTCTCACGCAAGAGTACAACTCTAAACTAAGCCTTCGTGAAAGAGCTCTTCTTTTTGGACTTCTTTACGTCCCGAACGTCTCTGGAGGAAGTAGTACCTCATGAAGATCCTTCTTTAACTAAACTAATCTATTAAAATAAACTCCCTACCCCGAGGGACAATAGTTCGGCAAACAATATATACATCCTGCAAATATAAACACATAAACATGATTGTCCATTTAAGCCAGAGGTCATTTTGGTTTCAAGGTGGTCTTTCTAATGGGCCCAACACACCTTGGGTGTTGGTTCATCTTAGGTAAATGCTCCTAAAAATGATTTTATTTCGCTCAACTCTAAGTAGACTAAGAGTGGGTTTTATTTTGAAAGTGTACTGATGACCCAAGCGGACAATTTGGATTGGAAAAGTTAAGGATCATTAACTGCTCAAGGTCAACTCATTTTGTCAGGGTACCTTAATAGACAATTAGGATTGAACTGCAATCCGCATAACCGTTATTTGAGTAAAAAGTAAAAAAAAGATATTGGGTGGCAAAAAATGTTATGTATGCAGTGACAGGTTAATATCCAAATATAAATATATAAAACATTAATAAGAAAATAAAAATTACGAATATTACATTCCCCCCAGGCCCCAATAGCTAGTCAATATAAGTTAAATTTAATGGTTAGAACCTAATTAAGTCCCCAGTGAAATTGTAATATGGGAAAATGACGATTTTAAAAATCGATTTAAAAGTTATTTAAGAAAAAAAATCATTTTTTGAAAAGGATTCACCACTTAATTTTTTAAAGAAATTAAGAAAACTTAATTTCTTAAGACTCTAACTGAAAAGTCCTAAGAAATTAGAGAAAACTTATTTGACTAATTTTGTGAAAAAATACTAACTTAAAGCTAATAATAAAATATTTAAAAATATTCGAATAAGAAGTCTACTTAAGTGATTTAAATAATTTACAAAGAGTGTAAATCTAGTCAAAATTGTCTAACTTTGAAAGAATTCATTTAGAAATAAAAGATAAGTTAACCTACAAAATTCTAACTCAAACACATGAAATAAAAAGTAATTTTTACCGAAATTGACCAGGTAAAAAAAAATTAAAATTTATTTAGGAAAGAACTTAAAACAGTCTAGGAAAAATTAGAACTTGACCAAAACACAATTAAATGAAGGAAAGTATTTGAGACCTTTGGAAAAATGACTATTTAAATAGATAATGACAACAATTTGATAGGAAACAAACAAACTCACATAAAGAAATTAGCCTTTCTTTAAAAGATTTATTTAAGTTAATGTACAATGAAGAGTTAGAGCGTTGGATTAAGGAAAGATTTATTTAAGTTAACGACTCAAACTGGATAAGGTTATTGGGTTGGGATCATTTGGTTTTGGGTTCATCTGATGAAAGAGGAATTGCGGTGATGGGATAAAAGGGTATTGAGTCCGGAATAAATACATAGGGGAAAATTTGGTCTCAAAATATGGCCAAAATTGAAATTTATGAAATGGCCAATAGATTGCAAACTTAGCCATTTTGAGTTTAAAATATAGTTAATTGGTCAATTCGGCTAAGAATTAAATAAGGTGAATTAATTAATGAGCTTCTTAATTTTAATATAATAAAATAATGAACTTGATTATAAACTAATTTGCTCGAAATAATCTATAACAAAACTTAACTAATTAACAAAATATTTAGTTAAAATGACAAAATCTTTTTGACATAATTCTTGAACAATTATAAAAGATAGTAATTAAATATATAACTTGAATATATAGAATATATACATACATTATTAGAAAATTATAAAAATGATAAAATCATCTAACAATAACTTGAAAGTATTTTTGAATTTTTTTAAAAATAATTATTTTAAATTGGTTGAAATTTGAAGAAGCTCAACAATTAATTTATATGGTGAAGAACTAAAATTAGGCGTCAACGCATATGTTTGATCATAACACAAAATTTATAAGAGAACTTAACTACAATTTCGATGTGGTGACAATATATACATAGTATATTATGTTCAATTTGAAGCCAGTTCAACATGTATAGAAGTTTGGTCATACGAATTCAATTTTTTTTCTCCTTTTAACATCAAAGCTTGTGTTCAACATTAAAAAATATAGAAGTCTTTCCTCTATTAAAAATTAATTATTAATTAAAACTTTACAAAAATAGATAGAGTTTTACATGTGAGGCACATATATAGAGATTAATTATATTAGAAACATAAGATTTGGAGAAGTGAGTAATCCTTCATCTTTAACCAAGGTGTTAAGTTTGAGCTAGTGTATAGAGTCATCTTTGTTAGGGAACAGTTTATCCCCCAAAATATGGGATTCTCTGACGTGAATCCGAATTAGTCGGATTCTTATGTGGGTACTAGATAACGGATGAAGAACAAAAAACAAACAAACGAAAATATAAGATATATTTATATAATTTTTTGTCCTTCATTTAAAGACTTTCAATAGATAAAAATATCATTTACTAATTTTCTTAAATTATTTATATTAATTTTTTGTTAATCTATAAAGAAAAATTAAAAAAAAATTATATAAGACTAAATTAATCATTGTCAACAATAAATTATTGTAATGTATGGTATATTACATCAACAATCTTTTCAGGAGTTAAATAGCTCGTCCAACCTATTGACCTAAATTATCCAGGAAAGATGCAAATGCTTCATACCAAACATTGTTGTAAACCTTCGAGAAAGAGTAGTCTCCAAATTGATTCAAATTTTAGTTCTTATTCATTAACTAATCTATCAACCTACTCGTGAAGATTAAGTAGGAGATGACAAGTCTTAAAACTAAAAGACGAGAACTTTGATCATCCAAGGTCAAAGTTTCTATTAATTAAGGATTAATTTAACTAGGAGGTGAAATGTAATTTTTAAAATTTTGAGGTATATATTAATAGTTTAAAAACTTTAAAAAATCTTCCCTCTCTCTTAAAATTTCCCCCTTCACAATATGTTCAACTTTTCTATCTCTCCTTTTGTTCCTTTTCAGACTTCTTTCTCCCTCGTCATCTTCTGTCTTTCTTTCTGTCTTCCTCCATTTTTTCTTCTTTCTCTCTTTTTTTCTTTCTTTCTCTTTTTTTTTTCATTTTCTCTTCTTCTTCTTCCTTATCAGTTACTACTATCATCACCGTCAAGGTTCATCCTTTTTTTATCACGCTCTTTTTCTTTTCTTTTTTTTTGTTCTTATTTTTACAAACTAGTTTACTTTGATTTTTAAATTTTTGAAGATTTTCTTTTTGAAATAAATAAAACTTTTGTAGGAAATCAAGCAACTGCTCAAGTTGCTGCAACAATTGCGATAATTACTACAACAAGTGAAGTGAACTGGAGAGGGTGATTATGGCAGCCAAGGAAATGTTGATAATAACAACGAAGATGGAAGTAGTGATTGTTATGACACCAACAATGAAAAAGGAGTGACAACAGTGTGGTGAAGGAGGAAATAGTGGTGATGGAAAAAAATGCATGGTTTTAGTAGAGGAGTAAGTGGTAATGGTGGAACTGGTGACAACGATTGTAGCTGCGGCAAAAGGGGAGGGGTGGCGCCGGTAGAAGTGTTGGGAGAGGGGAAGGGGATGAGGAAGATAAGACTTTGTGTAAATTATAAAACTTAAGAATTTTTAAAATTAGTGTTGTAAAATTTTGGAACTTTTTTATCACCCTTAATTAAAAATTTTGACCTACTCCTTCATCAAACTTTGCAAATATGGCTCATAAGTTTAACTAGGGTACCTTATTTTAAGAATTGGCTAAGTTAAAGTGTAATGTTCAATGATATCAATAGAATCGATGACGTAATATAAAAATAAATCAACTTTTGTGATATTCATCTTTTGCGTCCAATGATTCTCAATAAAATCGACGATGTAGCTCACATTACTTTCCCTTGCATATATATCTCTCACTCATTGCTTATACTTTAATATAGGAAAGAAGATGCATGTATGTCTCAGTGAATAGGATGATCATAGTGGGTTCAATGAGAGGTCGATAGAATGAAAAAGTATTAAAAAAATATTATTTAACATGACGTGATATCTTCAGCTTACTGATGACATGGAGAATATTGAGATTGTGGATTAAGATGTTGATAATAGTTAGTTGAGTGTTGTCTCTCTTTCCTACGGGATAATCTTGGTGGTAGTGCAGTGTACAATACCTATTTCTTCCTATATACCAGTAATAGTAGCATTATTCTCGGAATTTCTTGTCTTGTATTTCGATTATCATATTGTGTTAGTATTATTACTATTCCTTACTTTTGGCACGCTAAGTAATGATTTTTCATTGTTTTTATGTCCCTTCTATTTTTGTATTTTTTTTAAAAAAAAATTACTTTGATATGTATTACTTGAGCAGATGGCCTTTAGAAAACAACTTTTATACCAAGATAAGGATAATATTTGCATACACTCTACCATGTCTAAACCTCATCTATAATATTTCACTTAAGATGTTGTCGTCGTTGTCGTTGTTATTATTATTATTAGTATTATTATTACTACTTTCTTTAATATTTTTTTGATTATGTACATCTTTTACGGAATAATCATCGCCTAATTATAGTACAAAATGTCTTCTCAAATTTCAAAAATTAAATGATTTTCATTTATTTAGTACATAAACTTCTAAAAGAATTATGAAAGAGATATCCATATTAATACATCAATGTTAAAAAGAAGAAGTAATTAACAAAGCTTTTCTTACACATAAATAAATCATTAATTTTCAATCACTTTTTATTTATTCATCAAGAAAGAGTATGTAAATACGAATAATAGTAAAAAAAATTAACAAATATAAGACGGATAATGACAATATCTAATAAAACTGACTACTCTTACTAACCTACTATATCATAAGGCCAAACATCATTCTACCTGTCACGCCCCAAGAGGGTATCCGAGATGTGGCCGGCATCCAGAGACTATTGCTAGTCCCTAAGTGAACCACTTAGCCTCATCACATCCATTCAATCCAACAACTCTACTGATTAGCGGAAGTAAATGAAAGTAAATGGGCCACATCTCATCTAATGTTTCAATCTATAATAGATCAATAATAAAGGCTAGTAGGAAGGACTAGCTCACAATCTCAACATCAACATCCGACTACCATCTATGAAGCATCTATCACCAATCAAGTGGTGTCAATGACAGTCCTATGGCTACCAAAATCAAAAACATAAGACTAGTCTAACTCAAAAGCATAATGAAATAAATAATAGTGGATCCTCCGGAGTAGGGAAGGCTCACCAATAAGCTGAACGTCCTGGATCCTCAACGATGCGCCTGATGACGATCCCTAATCCCTATGTCTGCATCATAAAATGATACAGCGCCGAGTGGCGTCAGCACGTGAAATGTACGGTATGTAAAATAGCTGAATGAAATAGAAACAGGTAGAAAATATGGAACAACTATCGACTCAAAAATAGTAAACAATCAACATGTCAAATGTCTATCTAAAGCAAGAATAAAGAGTAGACAAGTGACCCATCAACCAATCAACCTTATCAATCAAATCAGACTCGTCTCAAAGGAACTCATCTCAACACATCTTATCTCATCTCGACTCAGAATACTCAAGATAGGAACTTTCTAAGAGTTTCTCTTATCCGACAATAATCACTTATGAGCCAGTGATTCTACAACATCCCGCTGGTGTTGCCACGACCGTTCTATCGAATCGAATCCACTAAGGGAAACTGCAATCGACTAGTCCTTTATTGTTTCAGGGACTCTCTCAAGAGGGAACCACAATGTAATGTGATGGTTCTAATTCTCAATTACGTCTGTCTATGTAGTTTGACGAGTGTGAGTTGGAATAACTCTTACTCTTTCGGTGATCGATACTCCTCCCATGACTCAATGCTCATAAGACACTAAATCCAATCAAATCATGGGGACTTTAGCCCTCTCATCAATCAATCTCAATCAATAGCTCAAGGCTTGTAACAATCGTTAGGAAACAATCAAATAGACAAATCAGTGGAGTTCATTTATGGAGACCCATGGGACTATCAAGTTCAATCAACTCATCATCATTCTCTCACCAAAATCATAATCACTATCAACAATCTCACGTCAATGCTTTAGACTCAACCCCTAGACTTATTCATGCATGCTTTCAAAAGTTAACATGTAGGGTTATGCAACTTCTCATGAAAATATCCAATTTATGAAAATAAGTTTATGATGATCATCAACATATGGAAATACATGAAATTAGACATAATTTATAAGAAGATATTCAAGAATCAATTTAAGAACATGTATGGGGACTCATGAACACTCAACTCCTCTTTTATGACCATCTATGGGGCACATGAGAGGAAAATATCATGCTTCTAGTTTAGCCATACATAACTAGGATGAAACTCTCAACAATCACATCAAGGATTTCCTCTTGATTTCCTCAATCTCAAGCTCTTCTCCTCTTTCCTCAAGCCCTAGTCTTTTTAGATTGTTAGAAGAGGACTTAGAATGGGATTTCAGACCCTTTTTACGTCAAAATAACCAAATTAGGTCAAAATCAACCAATCAACCTTATCAATCAAATCAGACTCGTCTCAAAGGAACTCATCTCAACACATCTTATCTCATCTCGACTCAGAATACTCAAGATAGGAACTTTCTAAGAGTTTTTCTTATCCGACAACAATCACTTATGAGCCAGTGATTCTACAACATCCCGCTGGTGTTGCCACGACAGTTCTATACTTGCCAGGTAGGGAACGAATCGAATCAACTAAGTGAAACTGCAATCGACTAGTCCTCTATTTTTTCAGGGACTCTCTCAAGAGGGAACCACAATGTAATGTGATGGTTCTAATCCTCACCTATGTTTGGCGACGTAGTTTGACGAGTGCGAGTTGAACTAACTCTTACTCGTTCGGGGCTTGATACTCCTCACATGACTCAGTGCTCATAAGACAATCAATCCAATCAAACCAATCAAATCATGAGGACTTTAACCCTCTCATCAATCAATCTCAATTAATAGCTCAAGGCTTAGAACAATCGAATAGAAAAATCGGTGGTTTTCATTTATGGAGACCCACGGGACTATCAAGTTCGATCAACTCATCATTATTCTCTCACCACAATCACAATCACAATCAACAATCGCACGTCAAGGCTCTAGACTCAATCCCTAGACTCATTCCTGCATGCTTTCAAAAGTTAACATGTAGGGTTATGCAATTTCTCATGAAAATATCCAATTCAAGAAAATAAGTTTATGATGATCATCAACATATAGAAGTACATGAAATTAGACATAATTTATAAGAAGATATTCAAGAATCAATTTAAGAACATGTATGGGGACTCATGAACACTCAACTCCTCTATGACCATCTGTTGGGTACATGAGAGGACAATCTCATGCTTCTAGTATAGCCCTACATACCTGGGATGAAGCTCTCAATAATCACTTCAAGGATTTCCTCTTGAGTTCCTCAAGCTCAAGCTCTTCTCTACTTTCCTCAAGCCCTAGTCTTTTTAGATTGTTATAAGAGGACTTAGAATGGGGTTTTAAACCTTTTTTACATCAAAACAACCAAATTAGATCGTGTATTGATCTTAGGAGGGATTGGGAATTGACCGGAATGCCCCTCACGAAAGTTAGAAAATTTTCAGCTTTAGAATAACCCAGTCCACAACGCGAACTGGTCGCGTACAATGTAATTTTCTCCAAAAAGTTTCTAAATGAGTTTTCCTAATCCCGTCGTAAATTTTTAAAAAAATTATTAGTGTGGGTACGCTACATAGGCGCGACGTGCCTCCGTCGCGCACCGACACTGTTTTGGTTTTTGGATCAAAAAATTATCTTTTGATCCAGTTGCTCTAAAAATCGACCAAGACTATTTTTTTCCCACTCAATTTTTTGTATTGATCACAAATCTGGTCTCAAATTTGCCATACGAGCATTGGAAGATGCGTGAAGCACATACCCCTTCTCTAGGGGTATTTTGATAATTTTACTGGGCGTTACACTACCCTTATACGCGATCTCTACTCCTTTTTGTCTAAGTTCATGTCCTCGGTAAAATGAAGTTTTGCCATATCTTGTCTGATCACCTCCCTCCAATACTTTTCTCGGTCTACCTCTACCCTTCCGAGTAACCCCTATCTCCAGCCTTTTGCACCTTCTAACAAGAGCATCAGTACTTTTTCTCTGCACTTGTCCAAACCAACACAGTCTCGCTTTCCTCATCTTGTTAGACGCAGGGGCCACCTTTAATTTCTCTCAAATGGTCTCATTCCTAACCTTATTGCTCCCGGTATATCGACACGTCCATTCATTATCCTTATCTCTGCTACCTGCATCTTTTGTACATGTGAGTTTTTTATTGGCTAGCACTCTATCACATACAACAAAGATGACTCTAAC
The DNA here is from genome assembly GCA_029948455.1 of Solanum rostratum. Taxonomy (NCBI): domain Eukaryota; kingdom Viridiplantae; phylum Streptophyta; class Magnoliopsida; order Solanales; family Solanaceae; genus Solanum; species Solanum rostratum. Next base: position 51,602,286 of record CM057047.1, on the reverse strand, counting down.
CACTGTTCTTTAAAATTTACCTTTAAGTTTAGGTGATATCTTCTTATTACACAAAACTCCATAGGCTAGCCTCCATTTTCGTCCATGCTGCCTCAGTACAATGTGTGACATTATCGTTGATATGAAGTATTTGCAATACAAACTAAAAAAAAAAATTATTGCTAAAAATGAGCACGGCGTAATTTTTTGTATAAAGAATGTATAGGAGTTTCGTCTTTAGATTAAGAAGATCTTATGTTTGGTATATTCCTTTTCTTAATTATTATATTCTTAACTTATATTTTTTAATAGAAGTATTAGTATTCAATTTTGTAACTATTTCAAAAATGAAAAGTTCAATATTATTAAGATTATTAAGATTTTCTTCTAGAAAATTGAGAACAATAAATTAATTCATGATCTGACATATATAAAATGAAACTATTTTTTAATTGAGGGCAAACGAAAATGATCAAATATATTTAGGAATGAAATCAAGTAGACTTTTATGGAAGTTCAAATTGACTTGACAATTTTAGTGCCAAGTAAAACGTAAAGAGAATCAAATCTTTCTTAACTAAGTCAAAGAGTGAATTGATATTATCATATTAAATAGTTGAATTGTCGACTATTTGAGTATTTTAGTAATGTCACTCATAATCAACAACTTTCCACGTCGGAAGTTTTTGAGAAATTTTTGTTTAATTTGCATCAGGCTGTCCAACTTTTCAAATGGTTCGACGAATTCAACTGATCACAAATTCACTCTTCGAGTCACAAATAATAATGGAATAAAACTTTTCAAAAAGGGTGCAATATCTACCTTGCGGGCTATTTTAAATTCAAATTAATTTTATATAAGTTTTTTCTCAATTATAAAACTTGAAATATTTGAGATCTTTCTCTTATAATTTTATCAAACTAAAAGAAGAAGTGTAAATTTGTCCAAAGAAAAAGAAAAAGAGATAAAGTTGGGAACTCCCCAGAAACTTCAAAATCCCATGAGTGTTGTGAAGTAAGATCCACGGCAACAGCAAAAACCAACACACCGAGCGTCACATATCATGCCACGTGTACATTAGTCCACATGTCACAACTTTATTGGTTGATCGCTGTACTTTCCATCTGTAGCCCCAACAGTATATATACCCTACACTTTCTTTGGTTGCTGAAATTTTTCTTCCCAATTTTTGAACTTCGCCGGAGATCTTTTCCCGATTAATTCCGATTACCGCTGCCGGCGATGAATATGTTGTTCCGGATAGGGATATTCCTATCCTTGTTTTTGCTCAATCCGATTCCATCCCAATCTGCAGTTTCCAGCATAGATCTGGGATCAGAATGGTTCAAAGTTGCCGTGGTTAACCTAAAACCCGGACAACCTCCAATCTCTATAGCGATTAACGAAATGTCCAAGCGGAAAACTCCATCACTCGTCGCATTTCACTCCGGTAGTCGCCTCATCGGCGAAGAAGCTTCTGGAATCGTCGCTCGTTATCCAAACAAGGTCTATTCTCATCTCCGTGATCTAATATCAAAACCCTTCTCACACGTTGTTAAAACCCTAGAACCTCTTTACCTGAATTATGACATTTCTCCCGAGGAATCGCGGAATGTGGCTGTTTTTAAAACTGAAAATGGTAATTTCACGGCGGAGGAGTTGGTGGCGATGTTGTTCAAGTATGCCCTTGGGTTGGCGGAAACGCATACTCGGGGAACACCGGTGAAGGATGCTGTGGTGACTGTGCCCCCTTATATGGGAGTAGCGGAGAGGAAAGGGCTGCTTGTTGCTGCGGAATTGGCTGGTATCAATGTCTTGGCGCTTCTGAATGAACATTCTGGTGCAGCGTTGCAGTATGGGATTGATAAAGATTTTTCTAATGGTTCAAGGCATGTCATTTTCTATGATATGGGTGCGGGTAGTACATATGCTGCCTTGGTGTATTTCTCTGCTTATAATACTAAGGAGTTTGGGAAGACTGTGTCAGCTAACCAATTTCAGGTCAAGGATGTTAGATGGGATGCAGAGCTGGGAGGAGAACATATGGAACTAAGATTGGTAGAGTACTTTGCAGATGAGTTTAATAAACAGGTAGGAAATGGGGTTGACATAAGGAACTCTCCAAAGGCAATGGCAAAGTTGAAGAAGCAAGTCAAACGAACAAAGGAAATTCTTAGTGCAAATACAGCAGCTCCAATTTCAGTTGAATCTATTTATGATGATAGGGATTTTAGGTAAGTTTGTTTTCCCTTGATTTTTATCCATATGAATTCACTTACTTTCTTGTTTCCTTTAGTTCATCTATTGTTTAGTAGTTTTTGTTCTGAAATTTATCTTTTAGCTCTCCAATGTGTTGTTAATAAGTGAATGGTGTCACCTTATCTTGAGAAAGGTGATCAATAATCCTGTCTACGATATGTAAGGCTTGGGGATACTTTATGCTGATTCTTGGTGAGACTTAGTACTATATACCCATGCACAAGCTATGCTATTTCATGTTTTACTCGTGATGAACCCTATAAGAGATTTGAGTCCAGGTGTTTGAGATGTGAGGAGGCTTGGGGATACTTTATGCTGATTCTTGGTGAGACTTAGTACTATATACCCATGCACAAGCTATACTATTTCATGTTTTACTCGTGATGAACCCTATAAGAGATTTGAGTCCATGTGTTTGAGATGTGATGAAGCCACTTCACAAAGGAATAGTCTCTTGCTGTACCTGCTTCTTTTAAATTTAAACATTACTGTTGCAATATCTTTTTTTTTCCAGCCTTTCACTAATTTGGTACATTCGAGAAGTCTATGTACCCTGAGATGAATTATTAATAGGAACATAAGGGCCAGGTCCTACTTGTGGCACCTTGATCAATGTAGCTTGCCAGGCTTTTTCCTTCAACCGGTTTTCTTTTTTTCATATCTAGTATCTTCCGCTTTTGGGGCCTGACATTTTTGAGACGAGGGTCTTCCGAAAACAACCTGTCTATCTCTATGAGATAGTGGTAAGGTCTGCGTACATTTTACCTTCCTCAGAGCCCACTTGTGGGATTTCACTGGGTATGTTGTTGTTGTTGTTGCTATGTAACTTATGTGATTAAATTAAAACTTAATCACATGTGCAGAGAATCTAGAGGTGGCCCCGGTGGCTGATAAGATGAGGAAAGCGAGATTGCGATGGTTTGGACATGTACAGAGAAAAGATACCAATGCTTCTGTAAGGAGGTGCGAGAGGTTGGACTTAGGAGTCACTAAGAGAAGTAGATGTAGAGCGAAGAAGTATTGGGGAGAGGTGATTAGACAGGATATGGCGAAGCTTGATCTCACCAAGGACATGACCTTAGATAGAAAGGAGTGGAGGTTGCGAATTAGAGTAGTAGGTTAATAGGCTAGCAAGGTTAGGTTGATGTCTAGCCTTGGGGTGTTGTAGGGTAGTAGGTGTTGTCGAGTCTGTATAGCATGGGTATACATAATATGTGTTAAATTTATTGTATTACATAATATCGTGTGTTTTTCATTTAGTAGTCGCTCTTCCTATTCCTATCCGTATACCTTTCTTTTCCTTTCCTTTTTGTCATATCTAGTTTATTCTGCTTATGGATTGTTGAGACGAGGGTTCCTAGGATACAACCTCTCTATTTCTATGAGGTATTGGTAAGGTCTGCGTACATTCTACCCTCCCCAGACCCCACTTGTGGGATTTCACTGGGTACGTTGTTGTTGTTGTTGTTGTTGTTGCTATGTAACTTATGTGATAAAATTAAAACTTATTCTCTAGGGAAATACATTAAAATTGGAATGCTTTGTAAATTGTTTGTTTCTCTTTTGTGTTTTCCCATGTTTGCATGTCTTTCTTCATGATTTTTAGTTAATATGACAACGGGTTATGATCATCTATAGTTGGCATGATCAGTATTCTGAAAGGCAATCGCCTTATCACAGATAGCGAGAGGCGAGGCGACCCTTCATCGCCTTTTAGCTTTATGGAGAGACAATCTTTAAAAAGCAACGATATGTCGACAATGACGACAAAGGCAAGAGGCAAGAAAGGCGTCACCTTTTGTATTTTTTTTAAATAACCAATTTATGGTTTTAAAAGTTAAAAGTTAATTTTAGGGTTTTCCTTCCAAATTTGCACAATTGCACTCTTACACTAAGACTTTGACTCCAACCAAATGACCCCCGTCACCCGACTAGACTTCTCTAGCGACCGGCCAAACTTTTCCTGGGACTCCAAGTCCAACCAATACGTACTTCTTTTTTTCTTCTTGAGATTTCTTCTTCTTGTGCTTTTTTCTTTTATTTAAAAAAAAGTTATTTCTACCTCTATTATTTTTCTCACTGTTTTGACTTTTGTTTTGTTCTTTTAATTTCTCATTCAAGTTCTAGGCTTGTAGTATCTACTATCTATTTTTTGTTTTTGAATTGAAATATTTGCTAATATGTTATTGAGATTGAGATTTTGGTTATTTATATATGCAATTAAATATTACAATTTTTTTGTATTAATTGTGACGCTGTACTTCAAAAAAGCGAGAGGCGAGTGTCGCAAGGCAGACCCTTGTCGCCTTTCCCTGTCCAAAACACTAGGCATGATCAAATGTTCAATTCCATCTTAGATAAAGAAGTTCTGCTCCCCCATTACTAGCGTTGCTATCTAATACATATAGGAGTACCCTTCCTCTTATGTGTGACTTATGTACATCCTGGCATTGATATTCAACTAGTATCATTCACTTGTTTTTCATTTATTCACTCATCGGGGAATATATTTTGTCGCAGGAGCTCAATAACTCGTGAGAAGTTTGAAGAGTTATGTGATGATTTGTGGGAAAAAGCTCTTATACCTTTAAAGGAAGTTCTTGCTCATTCTGGTTTAAAAATAGAAGATATTTATGCTGTGGAGTTGATTGGAGGTGCCACTAGGGTACCAAAATTGCAGGTCTGAGTCACTGCTCTTTTCTTATATACATACTTGCAGTTGTCATATGCTTTTATACCAAAGGAAAGTTCTTGGTTGCTTGTGACTTATATATAATAGGATAAACTAAATATTTTGTTGCTGGCTGGTGGAGTTTCGTACCAGCGAATCTGTAGCATTATCTTTATCTGCAGCCGAGTCAATGTGGATTTAGGCTTTATTGCTTGTAGCATGCTCGATTGAGTTGTGAGAACAATGATTGTTTTCTTGAAAACAAAATTTACATTCTTCGATTGCAGGCTAAGCTGCAGGAATTTCTTGGAAGGAAAGAACTGGACAGACACTTGGACTCCGATGAAGCAATTGCACTTGGTGCCTCATTGCATGCTGCTAATATAAGTGATGGAATCAAATTGAACCGTAAATTGGGGATGATTGATGGTTCTCCATATGGATATGTGATTGAAGTAGATGGTCCAGATCTTCCTAAAGATGAAAGCACTAAACAATTGACCATACCGCGTATGAAGAAACTACCCAGCAAGGTATATCAGAAATTTGTTTTGACTCTATGTTGTTGGGAAACAATAGGTTATTAAAGAACATACTTAATACATGATATTTTTATTCCTCACTGTGTGATCCAACTGCAGATGTTCAGATCCATTGTTCACAACAAGGACTTTGACGTTTCACTAGCCTATGAAAGCGATGACTTCTTACCACCTGGGACTCCTTCGCTTACATTTGCTCAGTATGCAGTGTCAGGTCTTACTGATGCCAGTGAGAAGTAAGAATCATCAATATCTGGATCAAATGGTGTTTGATGATCTATGATTCTGAGCTTTGTGCATTTCTTTTGTTTAGGTATGCATCACGGAATCTTTCTGCCCCTGTCAAGGCTAATTTGCATTTTTCACTTAGTAGAAGTGGAATATTTTCATTAGATCGAGCAGATGCTGTTATTGAAATAACTGAATGGGTCGAAGTTCCACGAAAGAATCTGACAGTGGACAACTCGACTTCTGCTTCTGCAAACACGTCAACCGAAAGTGGCCCCAATAGTACAGAGGAAAGCGATGAAAAGTTGAGTACAGACGCTGCTAATAGTAACACCTCTGATCCTGGTGCAAGTGATTCTACCACCATTACTCCTGGTACAGAGATGAAGTTGAAGAAACGGACTTTCCGAGTTCCACTTAAGGTCTTCTAAACTTATCCATTCGCGGGGTGGGGGGGTGGGGGTGGGGGGGGGGGGGGGTGGAGGATCTATTTTGCATCCCCTTCTTTATTGATTTCCATTAGGTGCCAGGGAAATGTTATTTCAGAAATATTGTAGTGTTATGGTGTTTTTAACCAGTCTTATCCTTGAAACTTCTTTATTCATGTAGATTGATGAGAAGACTGCTGGGCCAGGAGCATCTCTTTCAAAAGAATCTTTTAGTGAAGCTAAAAGCAAATTGGAAGCGCTGGACAAAAAAGATGAAGAAAGAAGAAGAACGGCAGAATTGAAGAACAGCTTGGAAGGATACATATATGATACGAGAGACAAGGTTCGAGGACTTATATCTCTAACTCTTGTCCATGCTTGTGAATTTGTGGACACCTGATCTTTTCGGCTATGGATACTTGAATGTCTTATGTATATTCTTATTTTCCTATTTCTCGTTCCAATTGCATACACGTCTTTGATTTGTTAATATGTGACGATTTGTGGGAAAAGCTCTTGTACCTTTAAAGGAAGTTCTTGTTCCTTCTGGTTTGAAAATAGAACAACGGCTTTGCATAGACCTATCTTAGAGCAACGGCTTTGTATCTGTAAAATTAGGTCTTGGGCCTAACTCACACCCCAAAAGCTAGCTCAAAGGAAGGAGGATTGCCCAAGCCTTATAAAGAGTCCACCCATCTCATTATCCACCAATGTGGGACTTTTGTCATTCCTCAACATCCCACCTCACGCCTAGTAGCATCTAGTGCGTGGGCAATTCGGGGGCCCAACATTGGGTGAGATGGGTCCTGCTCTGATACCATGTAAAATTAGGTCTTGGGCCTAACTCACACCCCAAAAGCTAGCTCAAAGGAAGGAGGATTGCCCAAGCCTTATAAAGAGTCCACCCATCTCATTATCCACCAATGTGGGACTTTTGTCATTCCTCAATTCCTCAACAGTATCTATACAAATCTTTCTTGCAACAGTTTTTAAGCACATAGCCATTACTTCAAGATTATCCTGAAACATCCTTTTGTTAAACTGATGCTTTAGAGCCCTCAAATGAAACATATACATAGATGCAGAACTTACTCTGTTGCTTTGATGATATTGTTTCCTAGATGTTGTAACCTTGTGGATCGCTGTTAGCTTCTTGGTCTTTTTTTCCTTCTTGTAATGCACTTTATCATTTTGCTTCCAGTGGCATCCCTGTTTTGCCCCAGCATTTTTATTCGCTAATTGATCACATGGAACTGATTAATAAATCACTTTATCTATTTTTAATGTTGAATGTGCTCATGTACCAGCTTGAATCTGGAGATTTTGTGAAAATATCGACCAGTCAAGAGCACCAGTCCTTTATTGAGAAACTTGATGAGGTTTGCCTATTTCCTTTTTTCCATGTTTTTCCATATATGTGTATCATAAATATACTAAATGGAGTTTTTTCAGGTCCAAGAATGGTTGTACACAGATGGTGAAGATGCATCTGCCACCCAGTTTCAAGAACATTTAGATAAGTTGAAAGCTATTGGGGACCCCATATTTTTCAGGTCTGCCTTTAGTATCAACTGCACTCAAAGACCAACGTGTAGTTACTTTTTGTTCAATGTTAAATAGTTATATTGAATGTGATTTTTTTGTGCAGACATAAAGAACTTACTGCACGCCCTGCTGCATCTGATCATGCTCGCAAATACCTTAATGAAGTGCAACAGGTAGGAAGTTTAGTTTCTTGTCCCAGTAACACTCTTCTGCTCTGTTTGGTTAAATTCTTCGCATCATGAAGTGCAGAATGCAAGTTTGAACACCCCCCCCCCCATATCAATTTATTTGTCTTGCTTAGATCTGTTTCAAAAAAAAATGCCTTTCTTTATTTAGTCACTCTTTACACCCAATATCATACATGGCATATTTAAGACCACTAAATTCAAAGGGCATTTTGGTTCATTGCACATATATTTAGTTTAAGACCACAAGATTCAAAAGTCTTATTTATTTTCTTGAACTCTGTTGAGTCAAAGTGTCAAACTAAGACAAGCAAATTGAAATGGAGGGAGTATCTGTGTTTGTTTTCTAAAGGAAAATGGTGAAATTAGTAGGTTCGAGAAAAATTACTAGGTTGCATCAGCACATCAAACTCTAAGTTCGCAATGAAGTTTTTCAAGGGTGTGTGGAAAAATAAGCTGTATGCTTTGAGGCACTGTTTGAGGTGATTCAAGCCATGGGTATCTTCTAGATTTGTAGTGCAGAAGGCGTATTGATGAAATTGATATTAACCTGCTCACCCTGTATTTCAGTGATTTAAATTTGGTATCCTTTATTGCCTTTGACCCTTGCAATTTACCTTTTATTCTTTCTTGGATGCCTTCAGATTGTGCATGGATGGGAAACCAACAAATCGTGGCTTCCTAAGGGAAAAATAGATGAGGTACTCTTTTCAGCTGTTGTGCATATATCTATTTTGATACAATAGAAGCTAAGACATCTATTCCTAATGTTCATTCCGGGAAGTTTAAAAGGGATCATGTTTACAGGTTCTCAATGAAGCTGAGAAAGTGAAGAATTGGTTAAATCAGAAGGAGGCTGAACAGAAAGAGTAAGTTCTTTTCCTTCTCATTTCTCTAGCCTTTTTACTATTTTCATATGGTCATTATGTGTTCACTCTCTGTGTTGTTGCCTCTCCCGTTTTGCTTTTCGTACTTTCTCTGCTTGTTTCTGCTACCGCTTTTAATTAGTTCAGTGAATATAGCAAATAGTTTTCCTGTTGGAACATCTTGTTCATTAAATTATTGAGCCATTGAACTCCCGAAAGTGATACTGACCAATATACTGTCTGTAAAGAATAAATCTAGTGGATTTGTGTGTGTGTGTGTGTGTGTGATGAAGCATATACACTTTAATTTGAACATTTGCATTTGTATATACATGTGTTTGTGTATTCTTATTTCGTTCTGTATTTCATTCAACCGAACTAGGAGGGGGAGAGGTGGAATTTCGTAGTCTTTTCATTTTACATTTGCCCTATTCAATTGAGACTGTAAGACGAAGATTTACGGGGAGACTAGAAAAGAGTAGAAAATGGGTGTTCTAGGACCGTTGCCTCCCTGGGGCTTTTATACAATGACAAGGACGCATCACACGATGTGTAGGTTAGCTGCAGTTTGAACTCTATGATGGGGATGTGGCTAGAGCAGTGGCCCAGGCTACCTGGAGTTTTTGAATCTCTATTTCCAACTGAAGTTGGGCAAGAAGCCCACAGGAGATTTCTTCGATATCAGAAAAGTAAAACGAACAAAAATTAAAAATCAAATGATGAAAAGTAACAGCTTAAACATTGATTCTCTTTATTTGCTGAATTTTCATGTGCTTCCAGTCAGTTCTTGAGTTTGACAGCAAAAGTTTGAACAAAATAATGTGGTTTCTAAAATGGCGAAGCCTAAGTTGCATGCAATAGTACCTAGAATTTCTGGTGGTGAAATATAATATAACATATCTTTTGCTGGCTAGTTCTCCGTGAAAAACTATGATCCATATAGTATAGACTACAGAAAGTTAAACAAAATAATTTGGTTTCTAAATTGGCTTAACCTAAGGTACACACGTCATAGTACCTAGAATTCTGGAGAAAAGAATACATAAAATATTATCAGGCCATTGGTCTGGCTTGCAAGTTTGAGAAAGTCAAGTCTATTCCATAATATTGTTCTGATAGAGTTTTATCCTATTTTTGAAACTGAAAATATCCTGACCACCTTTTTATCCCCCCTTCTCATACGCTGTGTGTTAACGCCTATTCTTTTCTTACAGCATTCCTGGATCCGACAAGCCTGCATTTACTTCTGATGAAGTATATGTAAAGGTTTTTGGTCTTCAAGACAAGGTGCATGATCTAAATCTTCGTTAATTTGGTTTAGTGATAGAGTTGAACAAGAAATTGATAATCAACTCATTCCAGTATGAAGTTTTATCTGTCAGTGCTTGATCCTCCCTTTCTCTTTTTTCTTCGGTCAGGTTAACAAGGTAAATAGATTACCAAAGCCAAAGCCTAAGGTTGAGAAGCCTTTGAAAAATGAAACTGAAAGCAGCAAGGAGAAAGCAGATGACACCAATTCCTCTTCCGAGGAGGGTACCTCCCAGAAAGAAGAAACAGCTACAGAGGCAGAGAAGCCATCCGCGGATGAAAAGTCATCGGATCATGATGAGTTATGATTATTATCCTACAACAGCACAACAAAGGCTAGATATATTCAAATTACAAAGAGGAAGAGACAGAAACTTAATTGTAGATTATATACTGAGTGAACCCATCTTTTCCATAGGATGCATTTTCTTGCCATGCTTTGGAAGTCCTTGCTCTCCGGGTTCAAATAGTACATGCTAAGAGATCTTACAATCTGATCAGCGGTATCTGTAGCACAATATTAATGTAGAACATCGGGAACATATTCATGCGCCATTTTGGCTGCAGAATAGAATTTTGTTAGCTCCTCCTTCGAATACCTTTCACCACCCTCCTGCCCTTGAAATTACACCCTTTATTTTTGAAACTGGAAAGTCTTGAAGTGTCTGTGCTTCTATTGCTGTGCTCACTGTTCATTTGGGACAATGGATGCAGATAGCTGCTTATAAATGTATGTACCTTTAAGTTATTCCTAAGGATGCCACCAATGTCTGGGTGTGCTAGGCTTGCATTACTATCGCGATGCGTACAAGTTTATAATGGGTTAGCCATTTATAAAAGCGAGTCGCAGGATTCCTGCAACGGAAGGAGCGTATTTGATTTAGGCACAACCTATCTATACATCTAACTATACTAAATGTATAGCTAGATTTCTAATATCTAAGAATCTGAGTAGAGGTTGCAAATGGATGGATTGGATCATTTGGATGGATTGAATCAAAATAAATTGGATCATAATCCATCTATATAAAATATGGGTAAATACGGATTTGGTCAAATATAGTTTGAGTAAAATATTTCCAACCCACTTTAATCTCTTAAAGCCAAAAGAAATTAAATCAAAGCTTAATTGTTAATGTTCAATCTCTATCGCTCTTAAGCCTACTCTCAAATAATTATTTTTGTACAAATTATTTTTTCAATTTTTTTATTTTTTTCAAATTTTTTTTCTACTTCAACATCCTTTATCACCCACCCACTCACTTCCACCCCAACCCAAACCCTCATCTAAATTTTTTCTTCTTTAATACCAAAACTTACATTTAAATTCAAAAAAATTATTTTTTTCAATTAAAAAAAATTCACTCCACTTCCCCACTTCAATCCTACTCCCCCACCCCACCCCACCCCACATTTTCACCCTACCCCCATAGGGGTATACAAAAATTGAACCGACATGTTATTGGTTTATTATTGTTTTTAATTGTTTTTACAAAAAAAAAAATATCGGGTTACCAGTTCGATTTCGATTTTTCGTATTGGGTTACTGGGTAAACCGATAACTCATTAAAAGTATAATAATTTACTACTTTATCATTTCATAAATATTAAATATTAATAATTTAATATCACTTAATACTAAATTGTTACTCGTAAGTCACGTATTTGCTTGGTTTCCAATGTATAACTCTTCTGTTGGAAACTAAATTAGAATATGAGGTCAACTATTGCATATCATTAATTTTAGATGCTCAATTGCTTTGTTTGTTTTACTGTATCTCATCTATTGCATCAAATAGTTAGAGAAGTTATATATTTATTTTATGAGTATTTTCTTATTGGGTAAACCAAAAATCGAACCATTAAAGACCAAAAACGTATAAATTGAAAATCGATAAATTGAACCCATAATACATAAAATCGAGCCGAACCGATCGATGCACACCCCTAACCCCGTTCCCTTACCCCCACTCTTGCCCCCAAGTTTTTTTAAGGAAAAAAAAAAATTACGCATACAATTTTTTTTTTAGTGCAATTAAGAATTTTTTATTATGAATGGGGGATCTATGGGTACCAATATTTTAACCATTTTGATCATATTTGTATGAGCTCTTAAAATAGATCAATTTGTATTTACCCATTTTAAAAATATGAGTGATCCATTAAAATAAATATGAATTAAATGGATTCTTTTTACCTTATATGAGTTAAAATTGCCACTCCTAAATCTGAGTATACAGGCAACACTGAGCGATACTGTAATACGGGCTTGCCTTTCGTTGCTCCTTTAGGACTGAGAACTCACTGTTGGATATGCTGGGCTTGCGAGCTTTGCACTAGAATTTAGGGAAAATAGTACTTGGTAGTCCAAAAAAAAGGAAAAAACTATTTACAAGCGGCGAGAGAGAAATTATTTGATATCATTTGAATTTAAAGTTTAATAAATAAGATTGCAATGATGATTTTTCTCTTAATTGTTTCTTATTTATTTTTTTCAAAAAAATCCCAATCCTATATAATATCAATAGGGTGTCAATATAGCTGGAATCATATAAAATTTATTAAAATATAAATTTTATAAAATGATTCAAATTATGTTAAAATCAAAATATATTAGTCCAAACAAATATTGTGGATCAATATAATTGATTTTTTTAATTAAGTCCAATAAAGTATGAATTTAATTAAAAGGCCAAATTCAATTATTTGGGCTACAAAAGATAGTTCATTTTAGTAGGCCCAATATCATCTCATCCAAGAGGCCTATCTTGGCGCCATGTGTCAAATGACGTGGTATGCCAAGTCAAACAAAGAAGCCAATAAGATCAAGTCATATGTCAAAATGACAGGCCCATTTCATTAAAGCTCAATATGTCATGTCACTTAAATCTAATTGGCCGGGAGAAAGCTTGATTCCATCATGACTCCTCTATTCTACAACTATACATAGGGGTCCTCATGATTCAAAAGCACATGAAGAATTCTAACAAAAAGCTAGAGAGAGCTCGTGAATCAAACGCCACAAATTTCTCTACAAATTCAAGAATTCAAACATTCAAGTTAAAAAAACAAGCTTAAAAACTCTTGAACTCAAGAACAAGCTCAAGATCAAGATTAAGAACAAGAAAAAAAGTCAAGATTCAAGATCAAGATCAAGAACACATCCAAATTTCAAGATCAAGATCAAGAATAAATTCAAAGTCCAATAACAAGTTTTCAAATTCAAGATCAAGCTCAAGAGCCCTTGAATTTACACTTGAAAAGGCGAATCAGAGGATTCATAGAGATTGTAACACTCAAATATTGAAATAAAATACAACGATTGTTGCGATATATTCGTTCTTGATTATTATTTTCTCAACGCGAATTTTATCGTTTACAAATTCTAGCACGCCCAGTAGGACAATATCGACCTCTCATCTCAACTTTTCGAGAATCTAAGAACACTGAAATGGCTTCCAATAAGATCTCCCAATCAACGTCCTCCAAGGCTGCTGATTCCAAGTTCTCTGCTGAAGTAGAGGGAATCTTGGGTGTCACTTTTGGAAGCATTGGAACTGTTACAAGAAGCAAAGCTACTTTGTTGGGACAATAAACACTGTGAGTGTCGTCCGCACCAACTCTTGGTTTTGGATCTTCAACCCCAAAGGGAGCAAGGTCCCCTGCAAACACTTCAGAAGGAGGAAGCAATATTACTGAGAAGATCAAGCATACTTTGGCTCTGCTTAAGGTCTCCGGTTCCAGGAACTCCACTGCAAAGAAAGACCAGGTATCGTCCAATGAATCTTCTCCATACGCATCACGTAATGTGATCCCTCTGAAGATCAACTTCCACAATAACCCATGCTACTCTTCGATGACTCCAACAGTCATGCAAGCGATGACAACTAACGCTTCGTCCATGGCGGAGCAGCTTGCAAATCTAGTAAAGATGGTTGAAGGATTGACCAAACATATGCAATACCAAGAGACTCACATCGATAAGTTGATGGACGGGGTAAACAGTTTACTAGATGGGGAATCTAGCCATGCACCTAGAAAGGGTATTGAGATTTAAGAGAATGAAAATCCTATGAAGCAAGCACCGACTATCAAGGAGCTGCCAGTTTCTACCGAAGGAATAATCCTAATTGATCAATTAAAGGAGTTCATTGAAGGGACCATTAAAGACAAGTATGAAGTCTCCACAAGGTCTTCATATACGTATGCTAAGCCTTACATTGCAAGGATTGATAGCCTAAAAATGCCTGCCGGTTATCAACCCCCTACGTTTTAGCAATTCGAAGGCAAAGAAAATTCAAAGCAACACGTTGCACACTTTGTGGAGACATGTAATAATGCGGGAACCTATGGAGACTATCTTGTCAAACAATTCGTCCTCTCTTTGAAAGAAAATGCCTTTGACTGGTACATAGACCTTGAGCCTTATTCCATTGATAGTTGGGAGCAATTGGAGCATGAGTTCCTTAATCGCTTCTATAACACAAGGCGCATAGTGAGTATGGTGGAACTCACAAATACTCACCAAAAAAAGGATGAACCTGTCATCGACTTCATAAATCGATGGAGGAATGCGAGCCTTAATTGTAAGGATAGACTTAGTGAAGCTTCTGCTATAGAAATGTGTATCCAAAGAATGCACTGGGGGCTTCTGTACATCCTACAAGGGATCAAACCTAAGTCTTTTGAAGATCTAGCAACTCGTGCTCATGATATGGAGTTGAGCATGTCTTCTGCTGGAAAAGATGAAATGCTTGTTCATGATCCTCGCAAAGGAAAGGACAAACAGGAACCTAAGAAATGGAGAAAATTTGTGCCCAGGAATGACAACAAAGAATCCATGAATATCAATATGTCGCCTGTGAAGTTTACTACGAAGAAGAGTAGGAAGCAAAGTGTAAAGACGACTTTTCAAAGGTATTCAAACCGAAAACTAACCTTGAGAGAGATGCAAGAAAAGGAATACCCTTTTTTGGATTCTGACGTTCCTGAAATTTTTGAGGAATTGGTTGAGCTAAAGCTCATTGAGTTGCCAGAGATGAAACGACCCGATGAATCTAAGAAGACTGATGACCCAAATTATTGCAAGTATCATAGACTCGTAAGTCACCCTCTTGAAAAGTGTTTTGTCTTCAAAGACAAGGTTATGCAATTGGTTAATGAAAAGAAGATTGTCCTTGATGATGGAAAGGCAAGCTCTAATCAAATCTCTATCATGTTCGGCTCTCTTGACCCAGTCCAAATATATACACCTGGAGAAAAAGGCCCATTAGAGAAAGAAAAATCCCGAATCGATACGGATGATGTGAAGGTTGGATTCTCGTGACTAGGCAGAGACACAACAAGACAAGTCCACAGAAAGAATCACTTGAACAATCAATCAGACAAAAGGTAGTAAAGAGAGCGAAAAAGCAGAAGTTGGTCAGACGTCTAAGGGGGCCAAAGGTGGAAATGCATCACCACCGAAAACCGCGACATCTTGTGACCTTGGGGAATTCTTACCAAGTTGATTCTGTGTGGAGACCACCCAAGATAATGTTGAGGCATCATATTTCAGTGCTGACTAGGGAGAAACAACGAATGGAATTTCATCGAAGGTGTCCCCTGCTAACAAAGATGAGGTGGGGGTGAAATTCCATCAAAGGCATCTTCACTATCTTCTGAAAATTTTGTGGAACCCTCTTTTCAAGAAGTACATGCATGTGACACAAAGATCACATTTACAGACGATGATCTTCTATTTGGTGAAACTCTACACAATCGTCCTTTGTATATGGTGGGCCACGTGCTAGAGAAGAGGTTAAGTAGAATTTTGATAGACGAAGGGTCTGGGGTCAACATTCTACCCATCCACACATTGAAAGATCTTGGCATCACAACTGAAGAGCTTAGCGAAAGCCGTTTGTTGATACAAGGATTCAATCAAGGGGGGCAGAGGTCTATAGGCTCGATTAAGCTAGATATTCATATGGATGATTTGCGATCAAGTGCATGGATGCATGTGATTGATGCAAAGACTTCATATAATATATTACTGGGAAGGCCTTGTGTGCACGAGAACAAAATTGTCTCATCTTCTTACTATCAATGTCTGAAGTAACTTGAAGATGGAATTGAAAGAAAAATAGTTGCTGACAACAATCCTTTCACTAAAGTGGAGTCACATTTTGCCGATGCAAAGTTCTATTTGAAGAGTTATGTTGTGAAAGGGGAAAAGCTTGAGGGTGTCAAACCGACCAAGTCTGATAGGCTTAAAGGCAAAGCAACCAATGCAACCACTGAAAGGGCCAAAGTTGATACTAGGGAGCCTAGTACTTGTCCAAATAAGGGAAAGACCATGCCCTCAAAAAGAAAGGCATCCCCTACACTCTATTATGTCCTGAAGGTGAAGAAAGAGGAGGGTCAATCATCTGGTCTACACGGGAATGTACTAGGATGGTTGACTCTACCTATCAAATGAATCAATGCAATAAACTTGTCTTCAAAGCTGTTGGAAAATTTTGTGGCTTAAAATCCGCCACAAGATACATCACTCCCCACAAAATGTACAGAAGGCTTTAATACAAATGCTTACAAGTTACTCGTAAAGGCCGGGTACAACCCTGATGAACCGTCTAGGCTAGGGAAACTCCCATCGGAGGGCACAACTAGGCAAGCACGTGAAGGTTTAGGCTATAGACGACCACCACCGGTGCGCATCTCCATAAGAAGGCCAAGCAATAACTATATCACTATAGAAGATGGGTGTGCTTCTTCTAATAAACAGCCTTCTGTCTTTGATCGACTTGGAAAACCTAGTGCAAGAACTTCTATGTTCGACAGGTTAGGTCCACTGAAGGAGAAGAATAATAAGCGTCAAAGAAGTCACCTAAGGATAACAACACTTCCTTCACCTATGATCCAAAAGGATTTCAAAAGCATAATTCCTTTCAGGATGAAGCGATGAGTGGAACTCGTAGTTTCATGTAAAGAGGTACTAAAGGCAAATGCTCACACTACGGTGTACACCAAAGAGCGCAAGGAAGATGAAGAAAGCATAGGCTCCTCATGTCATGTTACAACTCAGAGTGAGAATGATGCTTTATATTAATTGAGAATTGATGAAGAGCTTGGAGGTATTGTTTGGTGCCATCATATATCTATTAATGATAATGACCCACAGGAAGAGGAGGACGCTGGAGATGCTCCGCCAGAATATGAAGAGGGAGTGAAGACCACGATCGATCCCTTAAAAGAAGTTAACCTTGACATTGATGAAGACCCAAGACCAACTTACTTGAGTGCTTTGTTGGGAGCTGATGAAGAAATGGCTTATATGAATATACTCAACGGGTACAAGGATGTCTTCGCTTGGAGCTATAAAGAAATGCCTAATTTGAACCTCAAGATTGCGGTCCATTAATTGGCAGTCAGGCACGACGCTCGTCCTGTCAAGCAAGCTCAAAGATGCTTCAGGCCGGACTTGGTTCCATTTATTGAGAAAGAAGTTAACAAACTCATTGATACAGACTTTATTCGCGAAGTTAAATACCTCATGTAGATTTCAAGCATTGTTCCCGTGAGGATAAAGAATGGCCAAATTTGAGTTTGCGTTGACTTTAGAGATCTAAAAAATGCATGCCCTAAAGATGAATTCGTGCTACCCATTCCAAAGTTGATGATTGATGCTACAACTGGCTATGAGGCAATGTCATTCATGGATGGCTCTTCTGGCTATAACCAAAGTCGCATGTCACCAAAGGATGAAGAACTCACAGCGTTTCGTACGCCTAAAGGCATTTATTGCTACAAGGCGATGCCCTTTTGGTTTGAAGAATGTTGGTACCACATATCAAAGGACTATGCAAAATATATTTGATGATTTACTCCACAAAAATGTAGAGTGTTATGTTGATGACTTGGTGGTGAAGTCAAATAGAAGGAGCGACCATTTGAAAGACTTGAGAATGGTTGAGTTGCTTCGAAGATATCAACTGAGGATGAATCCACTAAAGTGTGCCTTTGGGGTGGCTTTTGGAAAGTTTCTTGTCTTTATCGTGCGACATCGAGGAATTGAGATTGATCAAGCCAAAGTCGATGCAATTTTGAAGATGCCTGAGCCTCGAAACATTCATGAGTTGAAAAGTCTCTAGGGAAAATTAGCCTATTTGAGGAGGTTCATCTTGAATCTAGCTGGAAGATGCCAACCATTAAGTCATCTCATGAAGAAAGGTATCCCTTTCAAGTGGACTCAAATGTGTAACAAAGCCTTTGAAAGTATCAAAGCATATCTTGGGAAACCTCCGGTTTTAGCAAGTCCTATACCGGGAAAGCCACTGATACTTTATATTGCGGCGCAAGAAAGGTCCGTTGGAGCCTTACTGGCCCAAGAGAATAATGAAGGCAAAGAAAATGCCCTTTATTACTTGAGCAGAATGATGACACCAAATGAGTTGAATTATTCACCAATCGAGAAGTTGTGTTTGGCGCTGGTCTTCTCGATTCAAAAGATGAAGCTATATTTTCAAGCTCATACTATCCATCTTATTTCTAGAGCAAATCTCATCAAATTTGTTATATTGAAACCAGTCCTCAGTGACCGACTAGCAAGGTGGTACCTTCAGTTCCAACATTGGAGATTGTGTACATCCCTCAAAAGGCTGTGAAGGGATAAACATTAGCAGACTTTTTGGTGGACCATCTTATACCAGATGATTGGAATTAACTGATGAGCTTCCTGATGAAGATGCAATGGTCATTGAGATCCAACCCCCTTGGAAAATGTACTTTGATGGGGTTGCGCATTGTGGTGGAGCTGATGCGGGCATAGTGTTTGTCACTTCACAAGGAGAGGTCTTACAATTATCCTTCAGAGTGAAACAACGTTGCTCCAACAATTTTGCAGAATATCAAGCACTAATACTCGGACTCGAATGGCCATTGACATGAAACAATTGCAGTTGCAAGTTTTTGATGATTCTCAATTGGTGATTAAGCAACTCTTAGGAACCTATGAGGTCAGGAAGCCTGAGCTACGCTCATATCACTATTATGCCCAAAAGTTGATAGGACGGCTTGGAGATGTGACCCTCCAACATGTGCTAAGGAAGGAAAATAAAATAGTTGATGCCTTGGATGCTCTAGCCTCAACCCTGACTCTTCCGGATCAGACACAAGCTACTATCTGCCAAAAATGCGTAGTACCACCGTTGGATGAAGAAAAACATATGGAGAATAAGCTTGAGCATGTTTTCATAGTTTTTGAAACCAATAAAGAGGACTGGCGACAGACTATCATCGAATACTTATGTTATGGGATACTTCCAGAAGATACTAAAGAAGAACTGACATTCGTCGTCGAGCACCTCATTTTCTCTACTACAAGGACACATTGTATAGGAGGTCATTTAAGGGAATGCTCTTGCGGTGTTTGGGGGAGGAGGAAGCGACTCAAGCTTTGCAAGAGGCACATTCAGGAGTGTGTGGATCACATCAGTCTAGACCAAAGCTCCACTTTCACATAAAAGAATGGGGTATTATTAGCCAACCATGGTAAAAGATTGCTATTATGCTTGAAGGTGCAAAGTTTGTCAATTCCATGCAAACTTCATACATCAACCACTTGAAATTTTACACCCAACTATTGCATCTTTCCCATTTGATGCTTGGGGACTAGATATTGTTGGACCACTGCCAAAATGGAGAATGTTGCAAACTTTATTCGAGTAAACATTGTCTATCGATTTGGCATTCCAGGATACATAATAATGGATAATGGAAAGCCATTTGATAACAAGTTGATGAATAAAATATGCGATCTCTTTGGCTTCAAGCAGCGAAATTTTTTTTTGTATCATGTTGCTGCCAATGGTCTGGCCGAAGCATTCAATAATACTCTATGCAATCTTCTAAAGAACGTGGTCTCTAAGTCCAAACGAGACTGGCATGAAAGAATGGAAGAAGCCTTGTGGGCATATAGGACGACATATCACACACCAACTCAAGCAACCCCATATTCTCTTGCTTTTAGAGTTGAAGCGGTCCTGCCACTTGAGCGTCAAATATCGTCCTTGAGACTGGCTATCCAAGAAGGGCTTACTGAGGAGAAAAATGCTCGATTACGTCTTGTTGAGTTAGAAGCACTTGATGAAAAGAGGTTAGAAGCCCAACAAAATCTTGAATGTTATCAAGCTCGTTTGTCTCGTGCTTTCAATAAAAAGGTTCGCTCGAGGTGTTTTCAAGTTGGAGACTAACTTCTCGCAGTAAGAAGGCCCATTATCACTTCACATAAACCTCAAAGTGGGATGGACCATATGTAGTGCCAAAAGTATACTCAAATGGTGCTTACAAGCTTGTCGATGCAGATGGCATAAAGATCGGTCCTATAAATGCAAAATTCCTTAAGAGATACTATCCTTGAGAAAAGTTATGCTCCGTGAAATTTGGGCATAACAATGCATGATACTCTAGGCCCGCAAGAGTATAAACTGTGTACGACACCCTAAAAATAAAAATTAAAAAAAAAAACACTTTCCCAGAACTACGTTGTAACTTGATCCTCTTCATTGAGGTACGTAGGCGCTTAGAATCACATTCCAAGTTCAGTTGCATGACTGTTAAATAAACTATATGTCCCTATCTGATTCCTTATGGGGGAAAAGCCCTATGGAATATGATCCTTTTCAATAGCATGCTTGAAGTCTTCAAATTTGATCAAGTTTGTAGGTTGAAGTTTTCAAATTCCTCAAGTTTTCAAGTCGAAGTCCCCGAGTCTACGAGTTGGTTCTCAAATTAACCAAGTATACAAGTTGAAGTCTTTGACTCTCTAAGTATGCAAATCAAAGTCTTCAAGTGTGCAAGTTGAAGTATTCAAATTCTTCAAGTTTGCAAGTTGAATCCTTTGAGTCTCTAAGTATGCAAATCAAAGTTTTCAAATCCTTCAAGTATGCAAGTTTAAGTCTTCAAAAATTCTTCAAGTTTGCAAGTTGAAGTATTTGATTCTCCAAGTATGCAAATCAAAGTCTTTAAATTCTTCAAGTGTGCAAGGTTTTCAAGTCGAAGTCCCCGAGTCTACGAGTTGGTTTTCAAATTAACTAAGTATACAAGTTGAAGTCTTTAACTCTCTAAGTATGCAAATCAAAGTCTTCAAGTGTGAAAGTTGAAGTATTCAAATTCTTCAAGTTTGCAAGTTGAATCCTTTGATTCTCCAAATATGCAAATCAAAGTTTTCAAATCCTTCAAGTATGTAAGTTGAAGTCTTCAAATATTCTTCAAGTTTTCAAGTTAAAGTATTTGATTCTCCAAGTATGCAAATCAAAGTCTTCAAATTCTTCAAGTGTGCAAGGTAGGGTCTTCAAATTCTTCGAGTTTATAAGTTGAAGTTTTTGATTCTCTTAGTATGCAAATCAAAGTCTTCAAATTCTTTAAGTATACAAGTTGAAGTGTTTTTGAATTCTTCGAGTTTGTATGTTGAAGTGCTCAAATCCTTCAAGCATACGTGTTGAAGCGTTTATAATTTTCAAGTCTGTAAGTTAAAGTCTGCAAATTCTTCAAGTGCGCAATTTGGGGTTTCAAATCTATCAAGTATGCATATTAAAGACTTTAAATTCTTGAAATATGCAATTTGAAGTATTCAAATTCTCTTCTTCTTAAAGTTGAACTTTAAAATCCACCATGTTTATAAGTCAAATTCTTTACAGTTGTTGAGTCTGAAGGTTAAAGTCTTTAAGCCTTGACCTTTAAATTTACCTTCTTAAGGCGAAAATGAGTAACTATCTCTTTGAATCGTGAGGATTCTCTCAGATTTCCTTTCTTGGGGCAAAGATGAATATTCATCCTTTCATGCCACAAGAATATCTCTAAATTATCATGCCTTAAGGTGGACAAAATCTGTCCCTTTGCACCTTAAGCTGGCTTTTCACGGATTTATTCTTAAAAGGATATCTAAATTTCTATACCTTAAGGTGGACAAAATTTGTCCCTTTGCACCTTAAGATGACCTCTTCACAACTTATGATTAGGCATTGGGAACTTTGTAAAGCCTCGCGTTGTTGGTCCCTTATGTTTAAATATTTAGAACAACATAAAGCCTCGCGTTGTTGGTCCCTATGTTTAAACATTTAGATCAACGTAAAACCTTGCGTCGTTGGTCCTCTATGTTTAAACATTTAGAACAACGTAAAGCCTTGCTGTTATCGCAAAAAATGGCTTTGGTTTCGAAAATTCGATTTATTACTCAATTGATTTAAGTAAACCGAATCTTTGAAATTTTGAGAGTCGCCACTTAATTTTTAAGGAAAAATCGAGAAAATCAATTAAATTAAATTATTTTAAAAAGACCTAACAGAGAAAAATCTTTTTAAAATCCAAAGAAAAGGTTCGGGTTCATATTTCCACTTCGAGAAGGTTTTACGCACTCGAAATGGCCGTTAACACGCGGTTATCTGGCGATTAGGAATTTTGACTAACTTTAAAAATATTAATTTATATTATTAACTAGAAAAAAAAGTTTAAGTGAAATATTCAAAAATATAACATTTAAAATCTTAATCACATTTTATTCAATTAATATTAATTAAGTAAACTGCTTCTTAAAAAAATGATCAAGAAGGCCATAGCATTATTATCTACCTAAATTTACTTAATTAGGGGAGTTGATGAATTAGGCTAGGTGACCATAATTTCTTTTTAAAAAATCCACTAAGATATCTAAGTGTTAAAAAAAAATAAAAAATTCATAAATTGTTTTAAAGAAAATGTTTGGAGTATTTTAAAGATAATCTATGAAATCTAATTTTTTTTAAAAAAAGGTTTTTGACACCAAAATTCAAAGACATGAAAATAACATAGATGGCTAACTTTTAGGGAACTTTAATTAGATTTGAAACATATAAAATAACATTAAATTAGAGTTAAGGTTAAAAACAAACGATAATATCACAAAATAAATGGATATAAGGCAATCAAGGAAAACAAAAGAAAATTGGGCCTTGGCAGGCCCAAATTGCACCTGTCCTAATTCTAGTGGGATTGGGCCGCCAGGCCCATTTTTCTTATTGCTGCCATTGGGCCGTAAGTCCAATACCAAGATCAGGGCTTTTGGCCCTTTTCCTTGGTTATGTACTGTGGTATACACTGATTGTATATCAGTGTATATATCACTTGTACTGGTGTATATACACCAAGTTTTAGCCTCCAAAACCTGTGAAATCAGCGTACTCTCGCATACATATAGTGTCCCGACGAGGAACGACCCTAAGATATGCAGGAAAGGTCCGAAACGGACTCCAACGAGTTGTCACATGCAATAAAACAAATAAATTATGTAAATAATAATCCTAGGCGCTTAACAAGAGAATATTAATGCATAGATGCATGTATATGCCATTACATAGTATTCGAACAGGGGAAGGAGTATACATGCCGATATATATCCTAATATACACAACTATGAGCTACGAGATGTGGTTGCATGAAAGCATGTTTCAAAACCATAGCAGACATTAATTAGACCAACATTTCATGCAATGAAGAACTGGACCTCATTTAAATCCTAATAAAAGGGGTGAAATATTTAAAAACAAATATCACTGTGAACAATCTATTGGACTAACTAACTAAAAGAAACATACCAGACATACCAAGTTACTAACCCAACTAAACTTCACTGTAAACAACAACTTATCCCAACAATCTAAAATAGTTTGCAAAGTTTCACTGTAAACAAAAGCCAAATAGAATCAGACCATTTTTGCGCTTTTAAGATGCCGAAAGAATATCCAAATAATCTAAAAAAGTTAATGTAAACATTTACGAAGTTCACTTTTACCAACAAGTTTTATCAAAATGGATACACTCTTACAATGAGCTTCCATGATGAGTAAATGAAAACATGTCACACCATATATGGAATCAAGAAACATAACAAGAAACTCAAACGAACACAAAAAGGGGTTGAAAATATTGACAGTTAATGTCAAAACGGAAACAAAGAGGGCAACACGAGGCTAAAACGTCTCAAAACGCACAAGCTTTGTAAATACATTTGAATAAGTAGCAAGAAAACGAGTTTAAAAAAAACTAAACAGATTCATCTATAATAACATCAATATGCTGACGGTCGGCACCAAACCCGAACAGTAAATACATTCCCACATAGGTAATGAAACTACAAACGAAGAACGTAATTAGGATGTTACCTTTATCGGAGCAGCGAACAGGGACGAGACAAGCCGAAACGAATCACCACGAACTCTGCTGTCCTGACCTCTCCCTTAACAATCAACTGTATTTTCCAACGGCTCAGTATATTTTTTTTCTTTAAAATCCGGAAAAATGTCCCCAAAACAGTGGACAAGATTGGGTATAAATACCCAAAAATTGGGGCAACAAAACGGGCAAAAATTGGGGCAAATTCGACATTCAACCCCCAATTTTGGATTCAAAACGAAATCCCTCTACAAGTCTCACATAGCCATCGATTTTGAATCGATGGCTTAGATGTGAGACACGTCGAGGGTTTCTGACGTGCACGGGAAAGGGGAGTATGTTTGACCGATATTTTTGCTAAAAAAACGGCAATCCATGGCTGAAAACCTTTCTGATTTTTGGACTGTGTTTTGATTACTTTTCGATTTGGTTTTTGGCTTTTTCTTAGCTGCTACGGGAGAGAGGTGAGGGGAGGTACGAGAGGGAGTAATTAATTTTGGCGTGTTGCCAAAAATGGCTGCTGTTGGCGGCCAGATTTTCTGGTTTTTAGGGCTGGTTCGCGCAAGAAGGGAGAAAGGGGATCGGGGAGAGAGAAGAGAGGGAAAAGAGGAGAGGGGCGCGTGGGGTGTGTGGGTGAAGGGAATTAATTAAAGGGATTGTGGGCCGGGTCGGGAGACTAGGTAAGGGAGGGGAATTAATTTTGGGCTTGGCTGTTATTAAAAGAAAAATAGAGGAATGGGTTCAGAAAAGAAATTGGATTGGGTAATTGGGCCTGCGAAAAAAGAATTAAAAATCAGCTATTTTAAATTAACAATATGACTAATTCGAAGTCAATTGATTAACCCGACCACGAGATGAATTAATGTAAATTAATCAAGGAGCTTTTAAATATTAATGACTTAAAATAATTATATTAACTACGGGGTAATTAATCCTAAAATGATTAAAGTAAAGTATATAAGGATAAAGTCTATTTGAGAAACTTTAAAAAATTATCGAAAATATAATACTTAACTATTGATATTTAAATAAATATATAATATACAATGTAACTAAAATTAGAAGATTTACACCTAAAAATCACTTAAAAATATTTTTTGCATTTTTGAAAGCCAATTATTTCGAATTGTTAAAGTTAAAAGCTCGATGATTAATTTATACCGTGGAGGGTCAAAATTGGGTGTCAACAGCTGCTCCTTTCTTTGGTTATGATCGATGAAAGAGATCGTGGGCAAAGAAATTTGACAAATCCGATTTTGACCGACCACTATTTCATCTCTTTTAATGAAGGGTACGGACTTTAGGAAATTGTGGCCGGACCCTGGCTTTGGGTTTCCTGCATATCTCAGGTTACATGAGAATTCAAGCCACTTGTAGTTCAAAACACTTGATTTTATGCATGATTTTGAAAAAATTCAAAAGCCATTTCAACATCGAATTATGGAGAAATTAAAATGCTTGGGAATGAGATTTTAAGAGTAAATGTTAGAATACAGCCGAGTTTTCAAGATCGAGCCCGCCTACATATCCTTGGACTTAGGAATCAGGCTGTTTGTAGTTCGACTCCATCGGTTGAAAAGGGAATCTCTTATTCTGAAAAAAACCTTTGGTTTAGGAGGAGTGACAAATGAATCGAATTAAAAAAAAAGGTTTGCAACCTCTTAACCATAAATGTGGCGCACTTCACACTCATAATTAAGAACTTACACAGGTATAATTTCAAAACTCTTGGCATATTGTCACTCGGATTGGAAACGTTGCTTCCGGTGAGAGTTGAGATCACCCAGATGCGAAACTAAAAATTAACGAACTCACAAAAAAAAACCCACATGCCTTTTAACAGGGGTGTGGTTGGATTGTGGTGGTAGTCGCTTCTCAGCTCGCGTCTGAAGAGTTTGACGCCCCTCTTCAGACTATGTCCCAGTTCGCTGCTAAGAAAAAGTTTCACGTTGTGCTGCATCCTATTTGATGATGTCCACACCTGTGGTTTGCTTGAGAATTCATCCTTCCGGATGCTCTCTATAAAGTCTGAGATAAAACTTGTTAGTGGTAAATGAAACATAAATATGAATGCAATTTGTGCAAACCTGGTTTAATGCGTCGCTCCGAAGGAAATGACAACTAATAATAGATTAACGTGTCATGTCGGAGGATGTGACACTTCAATAATGTTCCAATAATAATATAACTCGTCACGTTGAAGGAGGTGACTATCCAATAATAAATCAACATGTCACGCTGAAGGAGGTGACGATTGATACTAAATATGTCACATTGAAGGCAGTGACACTCTAATAATCATAAACTAATATGTCACGTTGAAGGAGGTGACGATCCAATAATAAATCAACACGTCACGCTGAAGGAGGTGACAATCCGATAATAAATATGTCACATTGAAGGCAGTGACGCTCCAATAATCATAATAAATTAATATGTCACACTGAAGGAGGTGACTATCCAATAATAAATCAACATGTCACGCTGAAGGAGGTGACAATCCGATAATAAATATGTCACATTGAAGGCAGTGACGCTCCAATAATAATAATTAATATGTCACGCTGAAGGAGGTGACAATCCAATAATAATCCAGCTTGATTCAACATAAGATCCCTGAAATAGACAAACGAACTACGCAAACCACTTATGGGGTGGTTAACCCAACAAAATCATATGTCAAGGCTCTCGAATAGACAAGTAAAATTCATAAACCACTTATGGGGTGGGCAACCCAAAAAAATCTAGAATATTAACCCTCACATGGTCAACAAACACGTATGCTTATATAGATATGTGACGATCATCCTAATGGGCGAAGCAGAAACCATATTTGACATGTACATTTGTCATGGTTACGACTACCTCATTTAAGAGGTAGAACGATCGAGGTGAGATGGCTGAATCCTTTTACACAAAGACTAAAGCCTTTCACATCTTCTTCTGAAAAACTCGATAAACTTCGAGTTTATTGCGCGATATCTTCAGTCATTGTTGAAGACTTGAATTGATTAATAACCTCAATTGTCGCGAAAACATGAAATCTTCATCGCCTATTGATTCGATAGACTTGTTATTTGTCCTTGCAACACTTCTGCAATAGCATCATCTCCAGATTCGATACTGATTTCAGCATTGCCGCAACTTCACTAGCATAGCCACCTGCAGAATTGATGCATGTAGCCCTTGCTCGTGCTCTGTATCTGGCGATGCTAACTTGATTCTTTTGAACTTCAAGAGAATCTGTCAAACTTGTGTCTAATTACTGCAAAATATAGTGAAAGCAATTAGAAATCATCTTGACATAATATAATAAATTGAAGATAAGACGAGAAGTTATTTGATTGATTATGTTGAGGTCGTGGTATGTGTAAATAACGTCTTATGCTTGAAGATTTGACATCGTCATTTTTGTGATTTCATTGTCCCTGCATCCAAAGAAAAATTCTTAGTTTGAGAGACTGATTTGTGTTGGCCTTGTCCTCGTGCTCCTTCATGCAATTGACCTGTGCACTCCTCCGCTCTTTGAAACGTAGTTTTAGTAGAATTTTTGAGGACCCTCCTCAAAAATTCTACCCCAGTTTTGTGACACAGAAGAAGTCTTACCCTTTTTGCAATTTCCAAGGAATTTTTTGTTTGGATAGATGCCCCAGTTGCAACTGCTAACTCCGACTCTTCGGAGGAAATCTTCTTCTTCAAAATTCTGCCCTAGTTTCCATTGTAAAGAGGAATAAAAGTCTTACGGGCATATGACCGAGCCGGTGTGGCGCCTACGTATCCCGTTGATACAGAAATCAGGTCAAACGTAGTTCCAAAATAATAGGAGATTGAGATTTTTTAGATAACGTGACCAAAGCCAACAAAGGCCGCCTACGTATTCCACTAGGGAAATCAGGTCAAACGTAGTTCATATTACAAAGAAAACATTCCAAAAGAAGTAAAACCATAATGTGCCATTACAAAGGATAAAAAGTAATAAAATGCGATTACAAGAAAAGGAAATACTGAACTTCAAATGCAGGACCGGATGATGCCAAAACACAATCCCTGGAGAATGTCCTCTCTTCTTCGTAACTGGTTTCCATTAACTATCCCTTGTGCTCGGGAAGTGGATTGTTTTTCACATCTAGAGCCTGTGCAAGTTCAACTGCCTTGTTATCAATCAGGTCTTGAATCTTGTGCTTAAGGGTGATACACTTCTCTGTGTCATATCCAGCAACCCCTGAGTGATAGGCACAATGCTTATTTGGGTCATACCAATGAGCTGAAGTGTTCACAACTTTAGCTTCTACTGGGTGGAGTAACCCTGCTGTTTTCAACCTCTCGAAAAGAACAGCCAATGGTTCTGCCAATGGAGTGAAGACTCGAGGGGGTTTTCTCTCAAAATTAGGATGAGGTGCATTATTTTGCACCGGTCGTGGAGCACGATATGTTGCTTGCATGTTGTAGATGGGGTACTGTGCAGTGGGATAGCCTGGAGGTGGCACACGATTATATGAGGTAGATCCCCGAGTCATTATCGCCATAACTTCTTTTTCTTTCTTCTTTCCAATTCCAAATGAACTATTCTGGATAGCTCGATTACTTGTAATTCTCCCTGTCTTGAGACCATCCTCAATCATTTCTCCAGCTTTGATGACTTCGGCAAATGTTTTTCCACCCATTGTCACCATTCGTTCATAGTATTCTGCATCCTGAGCTTGAATAAGTAGGTTATCATCTCTGCTTCTTCCATTGGTGGATGTACTCTAGATGCCTCTTCTCTCCAACGTATGGCATATTCTCGGAAGCATTCCGTTGATTTTTGCCTTAGCTTTGTTATGGAGATTCTATCGGGAGCGATCTCAACATGAAACTTATAATGATCCACAAAAATGTTAGCCAAATCATCCCAAGTGCGCCATTTAGTCAAATCTTGCTTAGAGTACCATTCCAAAGCTCTTCCAGTCAGACTTTGATTAAACAATTTGATTCTTATCCCTTCGTTACTCCCAACACCAATCAACTTTTCACAATAGACTTTTAAGTGAAAGATTGGATTTCCTGATCTGTCAAACTTCTCAAACTTTGGAATCTTATAACCGGGTGGCAGCTCAACATTAGGGAATGTGCACAACTCTTCATATTTCACACTCTGATTACCATCGAGTCCATGAAGGTCTCTCATAGCATCCTCCAGGACCTTCATCTTCCTATTCATTGCTTCTATATCAACGAGCTTTGCATCATTTTCAACTTCGACATAGTGATCAACATCTTGATGGTAAAACCCCGGAACCTTGACAACAGGTGGAGTAGTAGCATGAGTATAGACTGGTGGAGTGTAATGTGTCGTAGTTGGAGCCTTCGAAGAAGCAAAGGTGTACACAGACGGAGCATTCTGAGTCGGACGAGTAAACGGAGTACTTTGAATTTGCGGAGAGGCGACAAAAGGATTTCCTTGATCAAACTCATTCGAGGTTGGGAGCGAAGGCATCACATGATCCTTTTGGCGGGCATCCATAGGTAAGTTTTGGAAAGCAGCTTGGTACCACGTCACCATAAGACTTAGTTCAGCAACTCGTTGCTCTAGACGAGCAATGACCTCCAAGTGTGGTTCCGTTCCCGTACGGGTATCTGCCGCGACAGATGAAGCAGGGAATTTCGATGATGTGGCGGTATTGATCGAACTGGAGTCCATTTTTGAACGAGTTTTCTTAGTAGTCCAGGTAAGGAATAATGAGTTGGTGGTGACTTTCTCGGCCTTAGACCGTGTGAAATACGAATGTTCTGCCAGTGGATATTCAAAAAGCTTTCTTTGGCAAGTTTGACAACCAACACAAATCGATCTCTCTTCTGTTTAAAAGAAAAACTCAAAAGGTGAAAGAGTTTGTCCATTAATAATAATCAATCAAACAACAATAACATTTGTTTTGCCTAAACGGATTAGTCCAAAATTCAAAAAAAAAGATATAATAAAGAATGACCAAATGGACAAAATTTGATCATTTAATGGACTGAAATGAAAATTTGGATCATTTAACGGACTGAAATGAAAATTCAATTATTTAATGGACTGAAATGAAAATTTGATTATTTGACGGACTAAAATAAAAATTTGATAATTTAACGGACTAAAATGTATAGATTTTATGTCCGGAGTAAAATATTTATAAACTAACTTTTCTGAAAAATTTAACTAAACGTAAAGACGTTTTAAAAATTTTGATTTGAAACTCGGGGAGTGCTTGGTAATTTCGGCTATTACATGCGAAATATTTTTTCAAGGATAACAAGGTCACCGTGAATTTGAGTGATGACCTAATTAAAAGTGAATTTAGACGTTTCGATAATGGACTCAAAAATACTTTTTTAAAAGGACTCAAAAATTGAGTTTGTACGCCTAACGTATTCTAAAATTTTAGGATTGAATATTGGACTAATCATGTTCAAGGCAAAACATATGCATTTAACACAAGTTAGATAACACAAATAAAACAAATTATACATCATTTCCAGCATATAATACGAAGTACAACGCGTCCCAACAATATATGTGATCCTTTATGCCAAGGGTAGACCTAATGATTTGAAGGATATATTACACCATTTGAAACGTTCCACTGCCCAAAAATAATTACAACCTTTATAAAATAAATTAAATGGGGATACATAATAGGGAAAGGGGGATACAAATCAACAGTCCCACGCAGGGGCACAACACTAATCTAAACCTTCAAAATGAATATTTCTTCTCGAACTTCCAAACGTCTCCGAACGTCTTTCTTTGTCTTTAATAACTTGTCTATAAAAAATGAAAAATACCCAACCTAAAGAGACAATGGCCCGTCAAAATGTCGTATACAA
This sequence comes from Solanum rostratum, assembly GCA_029948455.1. Taxonomy (NCBI): domain Eukaryota; kingdom Viridiplantae; phylum Streptophyta; class Magnoliopsida; order Solanales; family Solanaceae; genus Solanum; species Solanum rostratum. The sequence continues at coordinate 51,571,241 of CM057047.1, read as the reverse complement.
CCTTCAAATTTTAAACACGTAAATATGATCGTCCAATTGGGTCAGGGGCCACTATGGACTCAAGGCGGTCTTTCTAATGGGCCCGATATGCCTTACGTATCGGGTCGTCTTAGGTCAATGCTCCTATAGGGTTTTGGTATCGCTCTACGCTAGGTGGACTAGGAGTGGTTTAATTTTGACTGTGGAAAGGTAACCCGGGCGGATAACCTGGGCTGGGGAAGTTAACGACTGTCGACCCCGCAAGATCGATTCATTTTGTTAGGGTACCCCAATGGAAAATTTTGGACTAAACGGTTGCGACCCGCATAACCGCCGTTTTTAGTGAAAAACAAAAAAAATGCCAAGTGGCGGAAGTGTTATGCATGCAATGACCGTTTAATTATAATCAAAATTAAACAATTAAAACAGATAAGCAAATAACGAAATAAACGATTATTAAAGTTAGTCAAAAAAATTTAATCTAATGGTTAGAACCTAATTAAAAGTCCCCAGCGGAGTCACCATTTCTGTTATCGCGAAAAGTGGCTTTGGTTTCGAAAATTCGATTTATTACTCAATTGATTTAAGTAAACCGAATCTTCGAAATTTTGAGAGTCGCCACTTAATTTTTAAGGAAAAATCGAGAAAACCAATTAAATTAAATTATTTTAAAAAGACCTAACAGAGAAAAATCTTTTTAAAATCCAAAGAAAGGGTTCGGGTTCATATTTCCATTTCGAGAAGGTTTTACGCACTCGAAATGGTCGTTAACACGCGGTTATCCGGCGATTAGGAATTTTGACTAACTTTAAAAATATTAATTTATATTATTAATTAGAAAAAAAAAAGTTTAAGTGAAATATTCAAAAATATAACATTTAAAATCTTAATCACATTTTATTCAATTAATATTAATTAAGTAAACTGTTTCTTTAAAAAATGATCAAGAAGGTCATAGCATTATTATCTACCTAAATTTACTTAATTAGGGGAGTTGATGAATTAGGCTAGGTGACTATAATTTCTTTTTAAAAAATCCACTAAGATATCTAAGTGTTAAAAAAAATAAAAAATTCATAAATTGTTTTAAAGAAAATGTTTGGAGTATTTTAAAGATAATCTATGAAATCTAATTTTTTTTAAAAAAAGGTTTTTGACACCAAAATTCAAAGACATGAAAATAACATAGATGGCTAACTTTTAGGGAACTTTAATTAGATTTGAAACATATAAAATAACATTAAATTAGAGTTAAGGTTAAAAACAAACGATAATATCACAAAATAAATGGATATAAGGCAATCAAGGAAAACAAAAGAAAATTAGGCCTTGGCAGGCCCAAATTGCACCTGTCCTAATTCTAGTGGGATTGTGCCGCCAGGCCCATTTTTCTTATTGCTGCCATTGGGCCGTAAGTCCAATACCAAAATCAGGGTTTTTGGCCCTTTTCCTTGGTTATGTACTGTGGTATACACAGATTGTATATCAGTGTATATATCACTTGTACTGGTGTATATACACCAAGTTTTAACCTCTGAAACCTGTGAAATCAGCGTACTCTCGCATACGTATAGTGTCCCGACGAGGAACGACCCTAAGATATGCAGGAAAGGTCCGAAACGGACTCCAACGAGTTGTCACATGCAATAAAACAAATAAATTATGTAAATAATAATCCTAGGCGCTTAACAAGAGAATATTAATGCATAGATGCATGTATATGTCATTACATAGTATTCGAACAGGGGAAGGAGTATACATGCCGATATATATCCTAATATACACAACTATGAGCTACGAGATGTGGTTGCATGAAAGCATGTTTCAAAACCATAGCAGACATTAATTAGACCAATATTTCATGCAATGAAGAACTGGACCTCATTTAAATCCTAATAAAAGGGGTGAAAATATTTGAAAACAAATATCACTGTGAACAATCTATTGGACTAACTAACTAAAAGAAACATACTAGACATACCAATTTACTAACCCAACTAAACTTCACTGTAAACAACAACTTATCCCAACAATCTAAAAGAGTTTGCAAAGTTTCACTGTAAACAAAAGCCAAATAGAATCAGGCCATTTGTTCGCTTTTAAGATGCCGAAAGAATACCCAAATAATCTAAAAAAGTTAATGTAAACATTTACGAAGTTCACTTTTACCAACAAGTTTTATCAAAATGGATACACTCTTACAATGAGCTTCCATGATGAGCAAATGAAAACGTGTCACACCATATATGGAATCAAGAAACATAACAAGAAACTCAAACGAACACAAAAAGAGGTTGAAAACATTGACAGTTAATGTCAAAACGAAACAGAGAGGGCAACACGAGGCTAAAACGCCTCAAAACGCACAAGTTTTGTAAATACATTTGAATAAGTAACAAGAAAACGAGTTTAAAAAAAACTAAACAGATTCATCTATAATAACATCAATATGCTGACGGTCGGCACCAAAATTCTAAATTCTTAATTCACCCGAACAGTAAATACATTCCCACATAGGTAATGAAACTACAAACGAAGAACGTAATTAGGATGTTACCTTTATCGGAGCAGCGAACAGGGACGAGACAAGCCGAAACGAATCATCACGAACTCTACTGTCCCGACCTCTCCCTTAACAATCAACTGTATTTTCCAACGGCTCAGTATATTTTTTTTCTTTAAAATCCGAAAAAAAGGTCCCCAAAACAGTGGACAAGATTGGGTATAAATACCCAAAAATTAGGGCAACAAAACGGGCGAAAATTGGGGCAAATTCGACATTCAACCCCCAATTTTGGATTCAAAACGAAATTCCTCTACAAGTCTCACATCTTAGCCATCGATTTTGAATCGATGGCTTAGATGTGAGACACGTCGAGGGTTTCTGACGTGCACGGAAAAGGGGAGTACGTTTGACCGATTTTTTTGCTCAAAAACGGCAATCCATGGCTGAAAACCTTTCTGATTTTGGACTGTGTTTTGATTACTTTACGATTTGTTTTTTGGCTTTTTCTCGGCTGCTACGGGAGAGAGGTGAGGGGAGGTACGAGAGGGAGTAATTAATTTTGGCGTGTTGCCAAAAATGGCTGCTGTTGGCGGCCTGATTTTCTGGTTTTTGGGGCTGGTTCGCGCAGGAAGGGAGAAAGGCGATCGGGGAGAGAGAAGAGAGGGAAAAGAGGAGAGGGGCGCGTGGGGTGTGTGGGTGAGGGGAATTAATTAAAGGGATTGTGGGCCGGGTCGGGTGATTGGGTAAGGGAGGGGAATTAATTTTGGGCTGGGCTGTTATTAAAAGGAAAATAGAGGAATGGGTTCAGAAAAGAAATTGGATTGGGTAATTGGGCCTGCGAAAAAAGAATTAAAAATCAGCTATTTTAAATTAACAATATGACCAATTCGAAATCAATTGATTAACCCGACCACGAGATGAATTAATGTAAATTAATCAAGGAGCTTTTAAATTTTAATGACTTAAAATAATTATATTAACTACGGGGTAATTAATCCTAAAATGATTAAAGTAAAGTATTTAAGGATAAAGTCTATTTGAGAAACTTTAAAAATTTATCGAAAATATAATACTTAACCATTGATATTTAAATAAATATATAATATGCAACGTAACTAAAATTAGAAGATTTACACCTAAGAATCACTTAAAAATATTTTTTGCATTTTTGAAAGCCAATTATTTCGAATTGTTAAAGTTAAAAGCTCGATGATTAATTTATACCGTGGAGGGTCAAAATTGGGTGTCAACACTCGCGTCATTGGTCCCCTATGTTTAAACATTTAGAACAACGTAAAGCCTCGCGTCATTGGTCCCCTATGTTTAAACATTTAGAAAAGTGTAAAGCCTCGCGTCATTAGTCTAATATGTTTAAACATTTAGAACAGCGTATAGCCTCGCGTTGTTGGTCCCCTATGTTTAAACATTTAGAACAGTGTAAAGCCTCGCGTCATTAGTCTAATATGTTTAAACATTTAGAACAGCGTATAGCCTCGCGTTGTTGGTCCCCTATGTTTAAATATTTAAAACAACGTAAAGTCTCGTGTTGTTGGTCCCCTATGTTTTAAACATTGGAACAGCGTAAAGTCTCGCATTGTTGGTCCACTATGTTTAAACATTTAGAACAGTGTAAAGCCTTGTGTTGGTGGCCTCAAGGCGTGAGGGTGGATTTATCCCTCCACACCCTAAGACCAAATTCTTGTGATACAATGGAACTTAAATCTACAACCCTGCAAAAGAAAAAAAAAAGGACAAGGAAGAACAAAAAAATTTAAAAAAAATGTACCTCGCACTTTAAAGCTCCACGTCTAATTCCAAAGATTTTTTGAAGCGAGGAACTCCAAATCCTTGAATGTTGATTCTAAAAGAATAAAGAGTGGGATCTATTTATAGATGTTCAAGCAATCCATGTCCTACCTATCTACAGTTCTTATTATACTTTAAAAAGGAATTCTAATACAAAACAAAATTCACTTCTTATTCTCCCTATTTTTAATTGGACAAGAATAAAAAAAAGGAAAAAGGAGTTCTAGTAGAAGTTAGATAAAGAAGAGAAAAAAGAGTCCATTCACGTGCTCCTATGTGAATAAAGAAAAAAAGAATTCCCAACATTACATGACTCTTTTCACATGTCCCTATGTCAATTGGAAAAAACAATTCCTAACATTACATGATTCTTTCAAGAATTATTTAAAATAACTTCATGTTTAAAAAAAAAATATACAAAATGTTTTGATCACTTAGTGGTGTCAGTATAATTTAATCATCCATTAATACTTCAAGTCTAGTCTTCAAAAGATAAAATATCTCGACAAGACTTGAAGTAGGGGATATTTGTAATCATATAAAATTTATTAAAATATAAATTTTATAAAATGATTCAAATTATGTTAAAATCAAAATATATTAGTCCAAACAAATATTGTGGATTAATATAATTAATTTTTTTAATTAAGTCCAATAAAGTATGGATTTAATTAAAAGGCCAAATTCAATTATTTGGGCTACAAAAAATAACCCATTTTAGTAGGCTCAATATCCTCTCATCCAGGAGACCCATCTTAGTGTCACGTGTCAAATAATGTGGCACGCCAAGTCAAACAAAGAAGCCAATAGGATTAGGCCATGTGTCAAAATGACAGGCCCATTTCGTTAAAACCCAATATGCCATGTCACTTAAATCTGATTGGCCGGGAGAAAACCTGATTCCATCATGACTCTTCAATTCTACAACTATATATAAGGGTCCCCATGATTCAAAAGCACATGAAGAATTTTAACAAAAAGCTAGAGAGAGCTCGTGGATCATACGCTACAAATTTCTCTACAAATTCAAGAATTCAAACATTCAAGTTCAAGAACAAGCTTAAAAGCTCTTGAACTCAAGAACAAGCTCAAGATCAAGATTAAAAACAAGAACAAAGTCAAGATTCAAGATCAAGATCAAGAACATATCCAAATTTCAAGATCAAGATCAAGAATAAATTCAAAGTCCAAAAACAAGTTTTCAAATTCAAGATCAAGTTCAAGAACCTTTGAATTTACACTTGAAAAGACGAATCAGATGATTCATAGAGATTGTAACACTCAAATATCGAAATAAAATACAACGATTGTTGCGATATTTTCGTTCTTGATTATTATTTTCTCAACGCGAATTTTATCGTCTACAATAGTAACAGAGTATCACATAGGATTAAGCTCGGTCCTATTTATAGTATCATATACCAACAAAGTTTTAATTGTTTTTAATTTATTTACTAAAAAAAGAGCACAATCCTATGTGATACCAATAGAGTATCAATATACTAATGGAATATCACAGAGGATTAAGTTTCGTTCTATATGATATTATAGTATACCAATGAAGTATCACAGAGTAGTGATGCTAACATCATGTGCGAAATAAGAAAAGAGAAAATGAGGCAAATGAGTAAATAATGTGGATTGAATTTCCTTTTAGTAAATAATTTTACCATTAGATTTATTTTGTGTAATTTTTCCTAGAATTTAACTACTCTCGCTTAAGTTATAAAAACTTCATGGGGTTGCCTTATTTTCATCCCTCCATTTCAGGCAAAAGCATATACTTCTTTTTTGCTTCTTCTTCATCATTCATACATATACGACTAAAATTTCGAGAAAAAAAATATATAAAAATCCTACTAAACTTGGCAGTGAAATTTACTTTAACACCTAAACTACATGGACATTCATTTATCCCCTCCCGCCTATCTTATTTGGAGTGATATAAATATCACCCCTACAGCTGACGTGACATAATTTTTTTTAAGTGTGTATTTGTTTAATATAAATATATATATATATATTATACAATTAAAAATTTTAAAAAAGAAAGAAATACCTACCCCCACCCCCTTCATCTTCTCCAAATACCCCGTCCCCTTTCCCCTGCAAACCCACATCCCGTTTCCCCTCCAAAATACCCCCACCTGCAAATACCACATTCCCTTCTCCTCTTTCCAACTGCGTACAACACCCTTTCTCCCTCTCAAATCTCCAAATCCCACCCACCTTTTTTGTATCTCATCTGCTTCTTCTTCTTCTTCTTTTTTTTGTCTAAACAAATTTAAGAGAATAAAATTATCCATAAAAATTGAGTAAAATCATCAAACTTTATTAAAATTGAGGTTTTCTTTATTTTATGATTTCATAAATTAATTAGTGCCACTTTTTCTTATGAAAGTAAAAGAGTTTTGAGGTAAATATTAGAAAGGGGATTAAAAAAGAAGTGAAAATTGAGTGAGTGTGTGCTTAAGTGGATCCAAATCCAATATAAATTGGTGCACATTTTCTCTTTCCAACTTCAAATTAGCATTCTTCTTGAGTGTGTGAATCCTCCATAGTTGTAGTGCTTCCACGGGAGAAGAGTGAGGGGAAGAATTTGTTTTTTTTATAAAATTTAAATAATTCTTGACATGATGCAGGTGTGGCAATGGTGTGGTGCTGATGTGTAAATTACATGGCGTGTGTGTAATGCACTTGCCACTTATGAGACTAAAATTTTATTTTTAGGGTGATATTCATCTACTTTATTTAAGATTAATGGAATAAATAAATGCCCGTAAAGTTTAAAGTATTAAAGTAAGTTTTGCTGCTAATTTTAGGAGGGAATTTATGTATTATCTATTAAAATTTTAGTCAATTTTAACATGTGTTTCAGTTATATATGACTGAACACAGATGTACATGAAAAAATTTAAAAGAGTGTTAAATAAATTTGTTAGATTTGTTGTTATTTTGATAAAGCGATGATTAAGACTTGTTCTTATTGATACATGAAACTTATATTTCAAATTTGAACTATTTGGAGTAGATTGAAAGTTGGAATTTAAAAAATAATATTATTTCATTTTGGCAAAAATTTTTTGATGAACATATTTGAGATTTTAGTCTATTTTTAGAGGAATTTTCATAAACAATAATATAGTGAAACATAATAGGCTAAAATAGCTAATGTTTCTAAAATTACATTTTCTAACTTTAGTCATGCCAAATCATATGTATAAATCCGTATTTTTGGAATGTATAAAAAAAAAAGCTTAAAGCCTTGGTCTTTAAATTACTGACTTTTCGGCTGTTAATTATGGAAAGAGTTCCATAAATGAAGGAAGTCAATAATAATCTGAATTTATTTCCTAATGTGACTCATTTGTCCAAATAAAAAAAAGTTTCATCATAGTTTCTTGCGGACTGATTCAAAACGGAAAAACAGGATTATTTTCTAGGTTTTTATGAAAATTTTGTGGTGAGTTTGGTTTATTTCTTGTTTTTTGTGTGACATGCGTTTTCCGATGAAAAAAAGTGTATATTGTGCGAATTGATATTGATATTCTATACAATGGAGTCTGGCGCGCTGCAATTGTGTATATTGTCGACATCTATGTTATGGATTTTAATTTGTGTAAAGATTTTATATTTTATTTTGTGTCTATATTTGTAGAAAAAACATTTTGCATTATACACATGATAATATTGATTTTGGTAATTGTATATTATGTCCAGATCTCAAATTGCAATGGGAAAAAGGTGCTGGAAAAGATTTGTTAATGTATCTTTGTGTTGGTATAACCTGTTCACATGTCATGCAATGTGTCTATTTTTTATTTTTTCGAAAAATATGCATGTTATACCAAAGGAGATATGTGTGATGTTCATCATCGTCCTACGTTCTGCATTATATGTATTTTAGTTGAATATGTTAATTAATGCAGTGGTGTATGATATGGCCATTTGTGTGTGTGTATATAAATGTTGTATAAGAATAGTTTGTGAGGATTAAAGTAGTATATATCGTATATTTTACTTAAAATAATTGTAGGCATAATTGTATAATATGATGCGTACATATGTATGTATAATTATTCAATTTTTGTATAAAAATTTGTTGTAAGCAACGATGGCATCACTCGCGATCATGGTTATGCATTTCGGACGATGGGATGATGATAATAACTACGTTGATTATATTTTGGAGGGGGTTGTTTTTAAAGATAACTCAACATTATTGTATTAAAAATAAAATTATACATAAATATAATATTATTGTATATATACTAAGCATAACTACACATTTTGACTTTGTGTGTGTGTAACTGTAGGTGTATAACTGACTTTATACATTATTTGTAAGTGATGGGTAAATGTGTTGTTTATACAATTATGGTATATATACCCATCATATACAATTATATATAGTTGTATGTGTACAAAAGTGTGACAGATTAAAACACTCAGAAAATTATACAAAACCACTATTTGTGATTTTGGGTAATGTGTATATTACCCAAAATAAATACAGCTACACTATGACTAGCTGTATAATAAATAAAATTATACATAAACATGAAATTATAATACAGAACTGGTATGAGATACATTCTCGAAAAAATAAAAATATACCTCGTCTCCTTCAATTTCGTTTTCAACTGGTTTGTCGGAATCAGACCCATCTTTCTTTTTTTAATTGCCGCTGCTAGATGCAATTTCGTCTGCTTTCCTCTTTTTTTCTGGAGCTCGTACGCTGTGAAATTGAGTCATTCCGATTCTTGAATCTCACTTCTTCACTAGCTCTAGCTTTTGCAAGGGGCCCTGCAATGGCCTCAACTTGCTGAGTTATACCCAACAAAAAGGACGGCAAATCATCCATAGTATTATCATGCAAGTTTATACTTCTAGTTACCCTCTTAGTTGATAATTCTTCAACCATTGCATGTGTGCATCTACTTACAAAAATGACTATAGAAAAGGAGTAAAAGTGATGTATAAAGAAGACAGAATAAAAAATTTTAAACAAAAATTAAAAGCTGCCAAAAAACAAAATCTGAAATTGATTATACAATTTTGGGAGGGAGAATGAAAAAAAAATGAAACCATACCTGTTAATAAGAAGAGCAAATGGAGGAGAGAATTAAGAGTTTGTTTTGGAAAAAAGAATCAAAATTTTTGTATAGGAGAGAGAATGTAAAAAAGAAAGAAAAAGAGTCTTATACATAAAGGTGTTTGGGTTCCACAAGATCTTATAGCCAACTTTATTAAACGCTAGTCCTTTTATATAATATTAAAAACTGTAGCTAATATTTGTTGTTATTTATAAGTGAATGTTTGCTCAATTATATAAATTTTCCATTTTTATATGTAGCTCAGTTATATATGCTTGACTTAAGAGACTTGAAAAAGTTAAATGGTCTTAAATAGGTTTGTTTGATATATTATGTTTTTGATGAATCGATGGCCGAATTTTGTACTTTAGGACATATGAAACTTATATTTTAATTTTGAATTTAGTTAAAATAGATTTGAGTGTTGAATCATGTGTTGAATTATTGAAATTTGAAGAACAATATTTTTTTTTTGCTCATATGCATATTTGATATTTCTACTCAGTTTTACAGGTTTTCAGTCATGTATGACCGAGGCACAAACATAAATAAAAACATTAGTTTTGACAAAAAAGTGATTCAAATATACATGACTAAATTTTTAATCTTTTATGCACCTTAATAAAAAAATATTTGAGTTTTTATCTTGGTAAGCCATATAAAATTTAAGAAAAAAAAGGGAAAGTTCAATGTGCTAAATCTATCGCTATGTGAGGCGTTCGAAGAAGGGTCCGACTACAAAGGTCTATTGTAAGCACATTTTACTTTGCATTTCTGCTAGAGAGTATTTCCAAGGCTTGAACCCGTAAAAATTCTTGTTACATAATTTTATCAGTTACTCCAAGACATCTTGTAAGTCATATAAAGTATACGATGAAAAATCTAATATTTGGCCTTTACAAGGCCTTACTTTCAAATGCATGTCAGACTTTTTGAGTGAAGTAGATAAAGTTGGCAACAAAAAATTTATGAAGCGAACACTAATTAAATAGCGACCCAAAAAATGAATATTTATGCATTTTCTCTTCAAAGTCCACTACCTGGCAATCAATGTTATAATGGGGTGGCGCAACACTGACGTTGACTATAGCGAATACAAGGAAAAGTAGAGATAGATCAAAAATTTTTTTAAGAGAAATGATTAAAAAGAACACAATGCTCATGTAGTTTAATGTGAACATGATCACATATACAAAAATACAGAGGTAGAGGATTAGGGTAGAAGGTTAGTAGGAAGTCGAGCATGTTTTTCTTTTGCAGTTTTATTATAGTATTACTCTCCTAATAGTATTTTATTTCAGTAATTGTATTATTTATTGTTATTGTTTTCTTCTTCATCATTTTTACTTTAGATACTTGTTTGGTGTGTTTTACTTGATTCGAGGGTCTTTCAGAACCAACTTCTCTATCTTTTCTAAGTAGAGATAAAATTGCATACACCAATTTCTTCAGAAATTATTTGTGAGTTTACCTAGTTTTTTTATCGTTGTTGTTGTTGCAGTGTCTTGAGGAGTCTGGTTAGAAACTTGTATACAAGTGTATATATAAATAGTTCCTCCATTTCAATTTGTTCGTCTGGCTTTGACTTAATATAGGGTTTTAGAAAATAAATACTAATGCTTTTGAATTTAGTGGTATTAAATTAAAGATATATAGAATGTACCCAAAAATATCTTTTAATCTACAAGTCTTAAACATATTACGTAGGAATTGAAATAAAAAAATTACCAAATAAGAAAAAAAAATTTAAAATAAATTAAAAGAAAAGGAAAATAAGCAAGTCAAAACAAATATAGGTATTAGATTAACAAACTTGTATGTCAATGTATATTATTGGACTTTTGAGTGATATAGTTATGAACTTGTGAGGAGATGAAGGAAATAAGAAATGACCATAGAATTTAACTTTCTCACTCTGAAGGTAGAAAGATAAAAGGTTTTCGATTTGAGCATTCCTATTTTAAGATATATTTTTTATTTTTAAAAATAAGTTAAAATTTAATCAGTCTTGACAAATTTCACTTTCAAACTTCTAAACTTCTAGTCTAAAGTTTGAAACTTCATTCCCATGATGGTCTGGAGTTGATCCGGAGACCATTAAACATTAAAAAGTTTGTAATATTTCAATTATTTGTGCACTTCCTCTCCCTATGTTTTTTCATAAATAAATGCCACATTCCGTGGGAGGAGATACATGTAATTTCACAAGTGAAGTCTGACATAAGTTGATGCCACAATTTGTTGAGAATCTCTAGTCATAACTCATGAATGCAAGCTCTTTCACTATGTAGTAGGTGGGATAAGTAGAAGTTAGAGAAAGTGAAGAAACACAAATTCATTAGTCTTAGAATTTAATTAAGATGCCATAGAATCAACTGCGAATATTTCCATTTACCAGAAAATTTCTTGTCAGTGTATGTTCTCATGTATACACTTTGTTATCCAATATCCCAATATACTTGAGAATTAAATTGCCTATTGATGAGCATGAATATGTAAATCCAGACTGAAATTATTTGTAGGTATACATCTAGCAAACTGTAAAGCTATAACAAAATGAGATTTGATATCTGATATTGACAAGGAGTTGTGAGAACTGGCAGAAAAACCAGTCCTGTTTCCTCGATGCGTTAAGGTTCTCTGCAGAACCTAGTTAGCAAAACCGACTAGACTTAGTTGTAACCATTTCTGTGTACCTTTTGCCATCTCCATGCTATTGCTAAACTCTCCTCAAGTGAATATCTTGCAATCCAGTTCAGTTCACGTCTAATTTTAGAAGGATCGCTGTAGACTTCAGCGTAGTCTCCTGGACGTCTACTAAGGTAATCAATCTTTATGTCAACTCCTGTTGCCTTTTTACAAGCTTCAACAAATTGTTTCACTGAACTACCTGCAATGACAAGGAGTACTTGACCATCAAAATCATTTCTCACGCACCAATACAACAAGAAATTTGTTTAGTAGAAAGTAACCACCTTTTCCAGTCCCAACATTGTAGATGCCAACTTTGCTAGGTTTTGCATGCTCGAGAGCTTTAACATGAGCATCAATTAGGTCAGTCACATCGATATAGTCTCTTACACAAGTGCCATCAGGTGTGCTGTAATCTACCCCTCTTATCTGCAATCACCATATAAGAATAAATATTTTAATTTTTCCGTTTAGACATGAACAAGCTGCCTGTTTTGGAAAATGCAGACAATGAGATAACCTTCAATCCTGGAATTATGCCCCTGGCTGCATCAAAACAAGCACCAGATATCCGACCTTGCTCACGTAATTCTGGGTGTGGAGCTTCTCCTAACCGTCCTTCAGGATCCGAGCCAATCACATTGAAGTATCTGAATAGTGTATTGTTAGAACATCAGATACTTGCATCGAGAAATTTACATGTACAAAGAGATGAAATAGACCTAGGATCACCGGTACATGAAACTCTGAAGCTGCAAATACTATTACTCATCTCATGAATTATTTAGCATTATTATGAAAGGTGAGCTCGGGCATTGCTCGAGTTGGTGAACCGAAACCATTCCTAAGTGATAATGCATTTATTTCAATCATCGAAAGGCACTTCATTGCTAAGGATCAGTTGATGGTCCCTTTTCAAGATAATGAAAAAGTAAAGCACGAACCTTAAGATCATGACACCCATATCTGATGTCTTTGAGAAGTCCAGTATAATATCTTCAGCCATTTTCTTTGCTTTTCCATATGGATTAATTGGGAGCTGTTTGTATTCACAGTTAAATAGTAGAATCAGATCGGTAGATATAAAAAGAACAAACTGATGTTCCACTATGACGTAGAAAATTCTTTTTTTCTAATTGATACAGACTACTGATGAAGCATCTAACTACTGAAGTTTGTAATAAAGTAAAAATTAGTGTTACTGACTTGCGGAGTCACTTCTGTAATAGGCATTTTCTCGGGCTCTCCATATGTTGCACAGGTACTTGAATAGATTAGTGTCTTTACACCATGTGCTGCCATTGCCTTAACTAGAAGCAGAGTATTTGATGTGATGTTATGATAGTACCTGCAAAGTACTCGACGAGAATTACAAGAAAAGTTCATTTATGACTTGTGAACCTGGTTGTCTACTAGGATCAACATTTTTCTAAAAGAAATGCTAATGTCATTCTCAAGTAGCTAGAAGATGCATTGAACTGAATGACGTTCAGCAGAGTTTGAGGTTCATAATTCGAAAAGTACCTAAGCGGTTCTTGAGTACTTTCACCAACATATGCAACAGCTGCAAAATGCATCACAACATCAAATGCATTTTGTGAAAAAATCTTGTCAACCTGACTTGTTGGTTAAGGATCAAAAGTCCTGGCGATAATTAAAGCAATATGCAAACGCTACATAGAGACTAAAAGTGGGGATAAGTCGGGAAGCTAAAACACGAAAGAAAAGAAATTATCCAAGGATACAGCAGCAGCATCTCCCAGATCAGCATAAATAACAACGACATCGTTTCGTTGTATCATCACCGGCTCATAGGTTATGGTTGTCGGTTAGAGAAACTCCCAGTTAGGTTCCTTTTATAGGATTTTGATGTTGATGTTGATGTGATGTTCTGAGTCGATGTCGATGTTTCCTGAGTTGAGTCGATGTTGATGTTTCCTGAGTTGAGTCGATGTTGATGTTTCCTGAGTTGAGACGATGTTGATTTTCCCTGAGTAGAGTTGACGTTGAGGTTCCTTGGGTGAGTTGAGTCGAGTCGAGTTCCTTGAGATGAGTTTAATGTGATGATGATGTTGTGATGAGAGATTGATGGGTCATTTGTCAATTCTAATCTCTCACCTTAGAGAGACTCTTGACATTCTGATGGAGTATGATGTTTGAGTTGATGTTTTCCTATGCTGTTGTACTTACATTGTTATTCAGCTATTTTACATGCCAGTACATTCCACGTACTGGCGCCATTTGGCGCTGCATCATTTTATGATGCAGATACAGGAGTTAGAGGACTTCAGCAGACGCACCGTTGAGGTCAGAGATCGCGAGTCCTATCATTGGTGAGCCTCCTTGCTATCCGGAGGAAACCCTTTATTTGATGCTTCCCTTATTTCATTGAGTCCGGTAGCCATGGCATGTCATGGCACCATTCTTAGACAGTCGAGTCAGGTTAGAGGCTTCGTAGACATTATGTCGAGGTTGATGTTTGATGTTGTTCTTATGAACTGAGTAGTACTTTTACTTACTTAGTTGATGTTGAGACTGATGTTGGCCATTTGGCCCCTTTATTTGAGGTATCCTCTTTATGTCTTTTCTGCTGTAATGTTGTTAAGTGAGGTGATGAGGTTAAGTGGTTCGCTCGGGGACTAGCAATAGTCACTGAGTGCCAGCCATGCCAAGGGTACTCTCTCGGGGCGTGACACAAATCTTGTAGGCGATCTTCTAAATTTAGGTTATCGCATAATTCAAGAAGATTGCATTGGAGAGACAAATTTGAAAGTAAATATCATTTGGTCGGGGGATACTGGGAATGGACAAAAGATATCCTAAGTAAAAATGGGCAAAGTTTGAGCAATGCTAACATTTGAGATGTTGTATTTGCTTATCTCTTTACTTATGATTGTAATTCAATATTATACAAGCTTTTTTGTAAGGCTTAGAGTCCCCAAACAAATACACTACTTACGTCTGTCAGAGAAGCATCTATATCCCTTTAGAATTTGCATACTCTTTGTGGCCTACCAATTAGTGGATTTCCTTATGAAAAAGTGATACCGAATGTCATAGAGCTTACAGGCCATAACGATAAGAATGACAGGTTTTTTCCCCAATCTTATGAGTAATTATTTGTTGCCTTTCATCATCTAAGAGAGAAAAAATGCGGTAACATAGGGATCCCTTTTAGGCATGGATACAAATTTGGGGAAAAAAGGACGTCAAGTATGAGCTAGCTCCTGGCCCCAAGAAAAGAGAAGAAGGCTCGACCTTTATCATCTACACATAACCCAACAAGTAAAATATAATGGAGGTGAACGCATGGTTAAGTTCTCAAGAGATGATAATTTCTATGCTTGGAGCAAAATACAAAAAATATAAAACTTAGATGAAGTTTGGATGGGCTTAAAAGCTAGTCAAATCTACTTATAAGCTTTTGAAAGTGTTTGGCAAATTTTAAAATAGCTTAAAATAAATTTTAAAATGGATTTATAAAAGTATTGTACCCCTATACTCTGAGGTTCTAAAGCATGTTGGAAGTGTTGGAATAACAGGGATGGGTAGATTAATTTTCTGCCTTGGGTTTAGAATCATGTTTAGATCCTTTTCGGGTATATTTGAATAATTGCTAGTATGTGGCCTCTGTGTGACTTAGTAATACTATTATCAGTACTGGTTCCTTGTTATTTCTTCTGTGAAGCATGTTGGCCCTAGTGTGGGTGATGAAATCTTGCTTTCGATGCCCCGGCGTCACTCCAATGGGCTTAGATCCTTATAGAATAGTGTGGTAGACTAGATTCTGTAGTTTTGGGCCTTGGTTAGGTAATAACTGTGCTCTTGTGAATATCATCATCCATAATTTCCCATTTTTCACGATTGCGAAGGTACGTTTGTAATCCTAGACCTTGTTATCGGCTTGCTTTGGTTTTGATTGATGCTTCAGCGAAGACAATAAATTATTTCTTTATAGTGGAAGGACCCCAGACTTTATGTGTGTACTTGTATTCTTGATTCATTATGGAAGGGAAGTCTTGGTGATTATTAAGACCCTGTGGAGAAAAAGATTGATCCGGCACCTCGTTTGGCTATTCATGTAGAGTATGGGGGTTCAAGGCCTCGTCTTTATAGAATTATGACTACATATAGCATTGGAGTTTGAGGCCTCGACTCTATAGTATTATGACTACTTTGAGCATCAGGTTTCAAGGCCTTGTCTCTACAGAATTATGATTATTTAGAGCATTAGGGTTCGAGGCTTTGCCTCTACAAAATTATGACTACTTAGAGCATCGGGGTTCAAGGCCTCACCTCTACAAAATTATGACTACTTAGAGCATCAGGGTTCAAGGCTTTGCCTCTATATACTTATGATACTTAGAACGTCGGGGTTCGAGGCACTGCCTCTATCAATTTGGCCATTGTGGAGAGTATCAGGGATCAAGGCCCTGCCTCCATTGCATTAAGAAATTGGATGAGTATCTAGGGTTCCAAGCCCGACCTCGATCCCTTGGGCATTCACTTCTGTAGAACCCTAGCTCCGAACCTCTTTAGTATAGTTATTTTACGTACTCGATAGGCTTGTGGGGGGATCACTCGGGTTCACTGTGAATTGTGCACCTGTGTCCCGATCGAGTGTGTTAGTGTAGATCTCTTAGCTAGTTTTAGCCTATTCTTATTGTTGTTCTTTCCTTGTTATAGATATATTTTATCGGACTCCTGTTTAGATTTAATTCTTCTTCTTCATATTGTTTTTACCTTTCTTGCTCAGTCGATCTATGATGCCTACTGAATACCTGGTATTCATACTACACTTTATATCTCCTTTCCTAATGCAGGTCTGAGCACTAGTCATCGCGGCTGATAGATCGAACTTGTAGCAGCCATATCGGAAACCAGGGTGAGCATTTGGTTTTTTCGAATCATTTTTATCTCCTTCAGCTTGATGGCCTATCTATTTAATATTTAGAGACTAGCCGGTGTTGTCTACATGTTTTTGGTCCACTTTTTGGACTTATCCTCTTTATTTTGTTCGTAGCAACTCTGAATTAGCAACTTCTAGATTTCGGGAGAGACTCAGTATTTTTGTCTGTATATATATTTAGTCAGTTGATCCTTATTTCTGCATTTACTTTTGTTCCTTAGTTTCTATTTTGTTTTCTTCTCCTTTTATACCAATTACTTACAGTTCTGGGTTACAGTTTGACTTACCTATTGGGGTGGTATGATAGGTGCCATCATGACCTGAGAAATCGGGTCGTAACATTAACTTATATAGTCAATTTATAGTGAAATTGATAAAATAAATTAATTATAATTTAATTTAATTCATAAATAAAAAATATAGAGTAATAATTAACATTTTATAATGTGTAATAGCTTAAGGGTATTTCAGACATTTTGATTAAAAAAAAGTGCTTATCAGCAGTTATGTACCAAACACATTAATAACTTTTTTCAACATAGGCACTTTTATCCAAATATATAACTGCTTATTTTTAGAACAAATTTTAGCACTTTAAAAAGTGCTTTTAAAGTACTTCTTAAAAGTTAATTTTTTTAGCTAATACAAATGGGCTCTTATTTCACAGCCTTCTTGTTATGTTAGTTTTGTGCCTTTGCATTTCCATCTAGTAGAGAAGAGAATTTTATTTGGCCTGAAACTTTTAAGATGGCAAGCTTGATGGCGAATGGTCCAATTGTATCACGCCTAGGGTCTAGCTCGAGTCTTGAAAAGTAACTAAGCTTGAGGTTAATTTTTTTAATAGCTAAGATATTAAGGATCCATATGAATTTTTGAAGTCGAATTCAAGCAAGTAAAACTCATGAAAATAAACTTGATATAAAAGGGTTGATTAGGAACATCAAGTGTTGAAAGTATGTTATGAAATAAAGGTTTTTTTGGGGGGGGGGGGGGGAGTTGAATTTCTGATTCCATGCAAGTCACTATAGTGGCATGATGTCACCATTCCCATGTGAAGACAAAAAATGTATAATTTATCTTTGAGGAAAAGAAGATATAATTATAGAGACAACTAATGAAATCCACAAAAATACAATTTAGTAAGTTTATAATCCAATAATAGTACTTGTATCTCAATTTGGATTTGCCAACTTCTTTGTCTAGGCAATATTCTCTATCCACATGGGCCTCTCTCAATTTTTGAAAAATAGAACTGAAAAAAATCTGAATTTTTACCTATAAATAGCCATTCATTCCATCCATTTCAAACACCAAGCAAACTACATTTTCTCAATACTAATTAGCCACATTCAATTTGTGAGAGTGCTAATTATTAAGTTTGAAAAAATGGCTAAGTTTGGTGCATACTCAATTGCCCTTGTTCTCACATTGAACATTCTTTTTTTCACTATGGTTAGTTCCACTAATGTCCCATGCCCACCACCCCTACACCCCAAACCCCACCCTACCCCCACCCCCTCTACCCCATCCACCCCATCATCAAAGGGAAAATGTCCAAAGGACACACTAAAGCTAAATGCTTGTGCCAATTTGTTGGGTGACTTATTGCACCTTGTTGTTGGAAGTAGTCCAGCCAAGACTAAATGTTGCTCTTTAATTCAAGGACTTGCTGACCTTGATGCTGCTGTTTGCCTTTGCACTGCACTTAAAGCCAATGTGTTGGGAATTAATCTAAATGTTCCACTTTCCCTCAGCTTGTTGCTCAACAACTGTGGAAAATATGCACCAAAGAACTTCCAATGTGCTTAAGCCAAATATAATTTCTTTCCGTGTATTTGGTGTTTCTTTATTTGTATCCTCGTACTATTAGTTGCTTATTTTCAAAGGAAGTATATTTTTTATTCTAGTTGGTTATTAGAAGGGAGGCTAGTTGTCCCTTTTGTTGTTATTGTTGTAATCCAATGTTTTTCATGAAATAAATGTCAACTTTTGAAGTTTATATGTAACATGCATGTTTGATATAAGGACATACATGGAGTACACTACTGATGGGCTAAATTTGATTAGGTGAGTAGACACATCAATAGCAGCAGTTGCTCTGTTTCCTTCTTGTTTGTTGCAAGAAATCTATCGATCAATTTTGATTTTTTTTTCTCTCGACTTTTTTTCGATTGAGATGTATAGATTCTGCTGACAACAGTTGAATGCAGTCTGTGAGCCCGTAAGCCAAAAGTTTGACTTTCACCTAACCTTAGAAGAGAGAAGAGAAAAAAGCTAAACTCTAATTAAATCTCCCTGTAATAGTTTGTAATATCTTCTTCTTACGTTAAAGAATCGTGTCTATGACAAACAAAACGATTTAGATTAATTGGAGTGACATTTAAATTAATCTCCTTATAAAAATATACACATTCAATTGTCTTATAGTGATTGGATTTTTGTGATCCTTTGTCTTACTACGACCACAGCAATTCGTCAAGGAGGTATCACCACCATGAATCACGATGATGGTGAAATTTAAGAAACTTTCAAAATGATTTTTAAAAAAATTATTTTTAGTAATTATTTCAATTGTGATGATGGCGGAATTCAAGAGGCTTCCAAAATGATAATTAAAGATCGTCAAAGTAGAAGCAGCATTCACGATGCTCAAACTATTTTACTTTGGATTTTGCTGAGTTAATAAACTATAGAGCAAAAGGACTTTAAACTTTCCAGGTATTCACACATCACACGATCGTCCCTCTGTCGCTCATAACAATATATCAAACTGCTTACTTTACAGCCCCTCAGACTGCGGTCCCACTGTTTACGCCTTTGACAGTATGGCATATAGAGCCATGCTTGTGTTCTAGCGGAAGAAATTTTCATACAGCTACGCCTAATTCCATTCATGCATCATGAAACTATTTGGGGTCCTCTCATCTATCGGTGTTTTCTTCGCACGTAATATATTTTAGTTGTTCATGTTTCATACACTAAATAGAATAAAAACGTGCAGGCGTATATTTTTTTACTATAATAATGCCTATAGCATGTTAGGATTGTATAATCGTTTAGCAAGAAGTTGATGTCAGGTGACCCCGAACATACAGGCGGATCACAGGCCATTAAATGCCTGTGCACCGCTTTCTATGTCTTTAACAAACTACTAGAGTTAGACCTGCAGCTCCTCTATTTGCGTCCCCTCCCCCCGATGCTTTTCTCATGATGCATGCTGCATTGCATACACAGTAATTACACCGCACATACGCGCTAAAGGTTTACATTTAATGTTGTACGCCTTTTACGAACATTACAGATATCCCGTAGCTCGGGAAAAACAATCAAATGTCTGCGGAGAAACGAAACCACCGTGAAACACAAATGGAAAGAAACCTTCGCCGCCGCACCGCGTACGGAGAAATGCCGCCAGAGCAAAAGTGCGTACTTCTCCAGCAACGCAGGGCAGCTTACGCTGCGAGGAAGCACCACGCCTGTACAAGCTCCCAACGGAGCATGCCCACTGACGCTCTCGCTTCAGAGAGGGCTCCTCCCCCACTCCAAAGGCAGAGTGCCTTACCCAGTACTGACAGGCCTACAGCTTCTCGACCTGGTTTGTCCATTCTGCCTTATCTAAAGCCTTCCTTCGTTAGGACATGCGCCTAAGAAATGTACGATATCTTCGCTCTAGGACGTAGAGCAGGACGGCTGGGCTGCTGCGACAGCAGCAACTTACCAAGCTCCCCTCTTACATTGAAAGTGGTGCCGCCTTGCATTTTTTGCGGTGCAATAAGAATGCAATATGAGCCGCCCTCTTTCTGCTGCAATAACGGATCTGTAAAATTGGTGTCCCCGCAGCTACCAGCGGCGTTGAGATCCCTCTTTCGTGGCGACTCTGAAAAATGCAGGCACTTTCGTACGTACGTGCGGACGTACAATAATATGTTCGCATTTACTTCCCTTGGAGTTACTTACGACAGAACATTAGCAAGTAGGACAAGGGGTGTGTACACGTTTAAGGTCCATGGACAAATGTACCATTTCTTACCCAGCCTGAATCATCCAGATAATAATTACGCTAAGAATATGCAGCTTTATTTCTACGATGACGACAACAACAGAATGAAACAATTGGCCTTCGCCGAAAATCTTGATAGGTCTCTCATTCTGGAGTTGCTACAGATTCTAAAAATTAATCCGTACTCTTCATTCCTAAGAACTCTAACACAACTTCCAGATTTATCGAGCTTCTACATCGCCCTGAAATGTGACTCAATGCTAGACCAGCGTACTCACAACTTGCCCATGGTATCCGAAGTCGCAGGTATATGGACTGACACCGAACCTGGCTCGGCAGTTTCCACACCACGCATTCGCGTTTATACCCACACCAACACAACCCAGCTGGTTCATTATTACTACGGCTGCTACGACCCGCTGCAGTATCCCTTATTATTCCCCCAGGGGGAAAATGGGTGGCACTGCGGTATTCAAAGAACGACAAGCAGAACCAGTTCGGCTCAGACTCGTGGTTACTGCAACAGCGAGCAGCTTCCCGCTGTTACAACGATGCCCTCCATTGAGGGACTACTTCACATAGAGGAGGAAGTTTTACAGCGTCACCGACAAAGAAAGAACACAGTGACTTGTCGTGAATATTACTGTTACAAGCTCCAAATTCGGCCTACTGAAGAGAACGGAATTTTACATTCCGGCAGATTATTCCAGCAGTACTCCGTAGACCAATACATTAAGCTTGAAAGCCAACGACTGGACTTCTTTTATATAATCAAGATCTATTCCGAACCGAGGTAATGTCAGGACTTATGGACCTTCAGCGAATTGGAGAAAGAGATGTTTCCAGTATTGGCCGGAAAACATTCCTCCCTCCGAGCTTCACTGGAGGTCCGAGAGATATGCGGCGCCGCTACATGGACGCCATTGCATTAGTGCAACACTTTGGAAAACCGGACATTTTCTTGACAATGACCTGTAATCCTTCATGGCCTGAAATAAAAGAGCTGTTACTTCCTACTGACGAGGTACAAAATAGACCCGATTTGCTAAGTCGGGTGTTCAAAGCAAAAGTCGAAGAACTAAAATCAGATATTACCAAAAAAAATATCTTTGGCAAAGTGGCGGCCTACATGTACAGTATAGAATTCCAAAAACGAGGTTTACCCCATGTCCATTTCTTGATAATACTCTCCGATGAGTTTAAGTTACTGACGTCAGAGTCCTACGATAGAATTGTATGCGCTGAAATACCACACCCTGAGCATAATGCCTACTTACATTCTTTAGTTACGAAACATATGATGCATGGCCCATGTGGTATCCTAAATCCCAATAACTCCTGCATGCAAAAAAGGGGCCACTGTAAATTCAAGTACCCAAAGAAATACACGGCTGAAACTTTGAAGGGAGTAAATTCATACCCTGTGTACAGACGGCGAGACACCGGCTATTCAATAAAGGTTAGGAACCACTACCTTGACAACGCGTGGGTTGTTCCATATAACCCATATCTACTGTGCAAGTTCAACTGCCACATAAATGTTGAAATCTGCGCAGATATTAAAGTTGTTAAATACATCTACAAGTATATCTGTAAAGGACATGACAAAATAAGCTTCAACATCCAGGTCGATGATACCTCTACAGAAATAGATGAAATCAGGGAGTATCTCTCGGCCAGATGGGTGTCGCCACCAGAGGCTACCTGGCGTCTTTACGCTTTCCCAATTAATGAAATGAACCCCGCTGTCTACCACCTGCAACTCCACCTTCCAAATCAGCAATTTGTTTTGTTTAAGACGACATCAACTTTGACTTCGATATTAAATAACCCCAGCAATAGAAGAACAATGCTAACAGAGTTTTTCGCCATGAACAACACAAACGTAGCAGCCGGACACTTGAACTTACTATACAAAGACTTCCCCCACCATTTCGTTTGGTCTACGACCGGGAAAATGTGGACACAACGAAAACAAAGCTACGCAATCGGCCGTATTGTAAGCTGCCACCCCACAGAGGGAGAAAGATATTACCTCCGATTGTTACTTGCGAACGTTCGCGCCCCTAAGTCATACACGGATCTACTTACTGTGCATGGCAGAACATGCAGCACCTTCAGAGAATCCGCAGAACGACGAGGCTTACTAGCTTCCGACAATAACCTAATTGAATGCCTGGATGAAGCAAGTCAGTATCAGATGCCATGCAGTTTGCGGCGATTATTCGCTACACTACTGGTATACTGCAGCCCCGCTAGCCCTAAAGATTTATGGGCTAGATTTGAAACCGCTATGTCCGAAGATTTCGCGCGTGTTGCAGGTACATCGGAAACTGATATACAATCACTTGTTCTTACTCAGCTTCATACTATACTGCATTCAATAGGCCGCAATATCAACGACTTTAAACTTGTACCGCAACCCATTACGCCCGCTGCATCTTCCCGGCGAATTATCCAAGAAGCTAGGGACGTCTACCTTGAAAGGAATATACATGTAACCGCAGAGGAAATACTCCTACATACCCAACTGAATACCGAACAGCGGGAAGCGTACGACACAATCCTTAACAGAACACTTTCGGGCCGGCCCGGAGCTTTATTCATTGACGGACCAGGAGGCACTGGGAAATCATTTCTATATCACGCCCTGTTGGCATCCATCAGATCCAAAAACCTTATCACTCTGGCAACAGCAACTTCAGGAGTTGCAGCGTCCGTCCTTCCTGGGGGACGTACCGCGCATTCCCGTTTTAAACTGCCTATCACAAGGAATGAAAAGGGCGTGGTCCTTCCATGCGTTTGTGTTGGGCGTACCACTATGCAGGCGCTAAGTGCCTGGGCACATGGGGGTTTCGCTGTTTTTGCGTTGTTGGTGTTCAGCCATGTTGTGCTGCCGTGCATCTGCAAACATTGGAGAAATGATTGAGGGTTGTCCCTTTTTTTTTTTTGGAGGGAATACGGGGGAAATAAGAAGCAACTATAATGCACAGCACAAATCAGGGAAGTGCAGTGGTTAATTAATTTTCAGAGCCTCAGAAACTTACGCAGAGAGGGAGGTTGTCAAGACTTGGGAGTAGTAAACCCATGGTAATTTCCACCGAGAAAGTGAAGGTAGATGTGTGCAAAAGTGGCAACCAGTAGGACATGTTGTTTCCTTTGTAAAGAGCCTGCGTATGAAGAATGTAGGCATGGTTAGTTTTTTAGATTGTGGCTGGTGTTTTGATGTGGATTGTAGTGTGTGAAATTACCTTCTGTCTATGAGCGCGCGGATATAGGGCAGAAGAGACCTGCGCGGCCTGCATGTACGGAATGAGCTGTTACTATCGTGCATCAATGTGTGGCTGAATGTGGGGAGTGTTAAAGGGGGGAAGGTAGCAGCCATGTGCCAGCTGATTTAGGGGAAATTGAATTGTGATGAATTACTTGCCTTTATATAGTCCAAAAGCCTAGGCCAAAAGAGAACGCTGCAGCCTGCGTTTAGCAATTTCTGTGTTAATTTTGTGCGGGGGGGGGGGGGGGGGGGGGGGGGGGGGAGGGGGGTAATTGATGTAGGGACTGTTAAGTAGGCAGAAACTATGGGGGTATTCATGGAAGTAGCTAAGAAGAAATGCTCGTGCGTACCTTTACTTGTGCTTCGCTGGAGTAGGTGGGTCCAGCGTTTCGTCGAGCGTAGGCGTTTTTGTTTTTTCGCCTGCTGAGGTAGTGTTTGCAGCTGGGGCGATGCGGACCTTTTTCTGCCTTTTCTGGTCACCTTGAATGCTGGGGCCTGAAGATGGGGACTTTGAGTGCACAGGTTTGCTGTTGCTGCAAATCTTCAGAATGAGGACCTTTGGAGATGCTGCGCTGGAAACCCTGGGGAGGCCTTTTTTCACCTGTATTTTGTGGAAGTTGTCCTGTATGTGCAGCGGTTCATCTTGGCCTGACGCTGCGGTAGCCTGGAGGGAGGTTTTTTTATTTTGCTATCAGCAGTATAACACATAAGCAAAGCTAGCATCCTAAGCTCCGTAACCAGTAGAGAGGCATCGAAGAGAATTGTATATACAGACCAATTAGAAGCTAAAGTCAAAGTTCCTAACTTCATTAAACCGAAGCTCGAATTTTGAAGCAGTAACTCAGCAAAAGAACTTCTATTAACAAGCCTTCATGAGTTACTAAAGCAAATGAGACTGGAATATGGTTAGAGAAATTGAAGGAAAACAATCCATTGCGCAGTCCAAACACGAGGGGAAATAAACTTAAGAACAAGATGATAACTGAATACCATCATATACAACGCATGAAAATGAAATACGGAGAGAACATCTAAAGATATGGAAATCAACCAATGCTGGATATATATGTAAAATGTTCCTTCCATTTACATTTATTTATGTTACTTTCCTGGTTAGTGAAGACAGTATGCAAATCATCAAAATGCTGACTATCAGTAACAAAACTTAAAAAACACAAGAAGAAAGATGATATTCCAATACCATTGTCTAAATAACTCCTATCAGATAGATTGTTGAAGCAGCTTCTTAATCAATCCAATACAGAAGGAATAACCAATCAATTTCCTTCAAAAACTAAAACGCACTACATTTCAAATTTGAACTTCACCCTTAAAACAATGTGAATATATCAGACACACCAAATGAAACTAAGGAAGACAGTATGCAAATCAGCCTACCTCAGTTGATGCTCTAGCGTAGATCTCCTCTGCGCTGAGGCCAAGAAGCTTCTCCGCTTGGTCATCCATAATTACGCCAGTTATTGATCCAGAGGCGTCCTCAAGATGTACATTGAAGCGACACCTGCACGCGTGTGCGCATCTGGAATTAGAGACATGTGGGCAGAAACATGGATAGGAAAGTGTATATGTGTGTGTATGTATGTGTGTCTCTTTACAGTGGAGAGGGGATGTGCCACATTGTAGGGGTGTGCGTGCAGCGTATGCGCGCAGGGATGATGAAAATACCTGGAAGTGAGAATGTTTTCTTCGCCACAATTTGCACAGTGGAACTTGCGTTTTCGGAGATTTCTGACTTCCTGGTGGCAGTTGGGGCAGGCTAACACGTAGCAGGAGCTGAATTAGAGCAAAGAGTTAATTTACGTAAGGGGTGGATGGGTGGGTTTTTGTTGGGTGCAGCGTAGATTGCGCCCTTCGGTAGGTGGGCATAAGGAGTATTGCTAAGTTCATGGCCTGTGTTGCCCAGTCGCCCGCGGAGTTTTCCTTGAATCTGGGGGCCTGCGTATTGTACTGTGGGCGTTAGTGTGGGAAGTTGTCAGTATTCGGTATTGTAGAGATGAGTGAACAACCTAATAGGCATGTTTTAGTTCTGTAGTATGCAGAGACGAAGTACGTGGCACCTCATTTTCCTTTCTTCAGTCGTAACACAAGGCAGGGCTTTTGAAGCATCTTCTTAAGGTATTGAGTGCATAACCTGAAGCAGGAAAGAGCGTGCTATCAGTTTAGTTATGCGAAACAGTGTAATGTTTGAATTACAATCGCGTAAAATATAACATGCATCTGTAAGAAGCGCACAGCAGAGCAGTCTGTGGACGTGTAGATCTCCTTAAATCACTGAATCTGGCGGATGTGGAAGTTAGGTTGGCATATTGGGCGAGGTAATGGATTCACCAAAATTAATTAAGGGAAGATTAGGTTAGGGAGGATACGGCACCGGACATTTGACATTTCAGAAATAAAGACAACACAAGTACCTAACATGAAGAGTAAGCAGCAGCAAACTTATCTTCTGGGCTCTTGGGGTGCAAGTGTGCGTACCTGTTTATCTTGTAGCTTTGTCTTTCGTCTGTGCCGGATGTAGTTGCTGGCACGGGGGATGCGCGTGGGCTAGAGAGCGCAAAGCTGATGTTGCACTATAACATCTGGTGATGCCTGGCCAGCTTGAGTCCAACGGGCAGATTGTATGCGGAAATTTGACATTACCGAGTTGAAGACGCCCTTTGCACAAGAGACCGGTGTGGCGTTTTTCCCTCCAACGTTGGTAGTAGTACTTGCCGTCGATGTGGACCCAATCTGTCAAATTAATAAACATCTTAATCCTATTTCCGAGGGTGCAAGCACATACAACAGTTACTCCTTCATGTAGCAGCTGAAGCTGATAGAATTTTAATGAAGCGAAGTCTATCTTTGTGTTTATTTTGGTTTTGTTCTTGCAGTAGGAAGTCATAGTTTTCCAATTACATGTGAACGTGCTTGGGATGTTCGCAGTTTATAAAAAGGGGGAACCAAAAAATCCAAGATTAATATCACCGGAGGAAAGCAAAATAATACTTTGCATAAATGGAGTAATATTTTAAAGGAAGATCAGAGGAATGTTACCTTGAGTGCACAATTCAATAAAGTGTGGCCCTTTCTGAGTAGATTGCGTAAACGTTCTCGCGTTTTTTCCAAGGATCCCCACTGGCTTTCCAAGAAATCTTCCAAATCCAGCGGCAAGAGTCCGTATGTATCATGGGGTATGCACACAAAACAAATTAATGAGTAGTAGAAAACGAATGAGAGGGAGTTGTGAGCTATTAAGGAATAAAGGGACACACAGTGCCATACCCTTTTTTCAATTCATCAAATTCAGTTCCGTCAAGAATGCCAGCGTTAAATGATCGAACATGAAAGGGATGTTTGACTGCGTGAGTTGATTGGCCTTGGGGTAGCAAAGTACGTTGTTAGAGGGCTCGGCGCGTACATGCCGTCCCTCTATGACCTGTCCATGGAAAAACCCAGCCGAGTCCATGGGCCGTCGTAGGCCGTTAGTAAATTCCAATGTGGTGCACATGTTGTTCTTATGGAAACCCCCAGAAGTTTCATCTATATTAGGATGCCTCTGCTGTCATTTCAAAGTTTGTGTAAGCCGGCAAACAATGGTTTGGTAGCCCAATTAATCACTTATTACTACGCACTTGATTGCGCTATCATTTTCATGCCCGGAGAATGGGAAATCCCAAGAAAGTGAACAACCATGGAAGGTTTGTGCATTTTGGTGCGTACTCTGTCTTGTAGTTAAACAAAAGCAAGGTTGAGAGGGTCAGTAATTTCAGCCGATACTTTCGATGATGAACTTTCTTCCGTGCGCTTGTACACTGAGTGTGGGAGGGGAAGTGTGGAATTCACTATTGTACATAGCGATGGAGGAAAGTTCATCATCGAAAGTATCGGCTGGGATTGCTGAAACTATCAACTGTGCTTTCGGTTAAAGACAAGACAGCCTACTAACGAAACTACACAAACCCCTGCACTTGCTTGATCATGGAGGTTGCACAATAAGCTAAGTGGAATTATTTCAGCGTATCCTTTTATCTCCGACAATTGAAAAGGAAGCACGAAGGGAAGGTGCACTTTGGAAATCTGCACTGGAAATGTAGTGTGTAGAAGAAGCTTCTAGAGGTTTCCACAAGAACAATATATCAGCCACCTGGGAATTTCTTATCCTTAAAGGATGTTAGGGGGGCGGGTTGTTTATTGGACGTGGTTTGTAGAACCCGCCTTTGTGCAGACGTAATCCCTTGTTTAGGTCAGCCTTTCTTACTGGAGTGATCACCTGAGGAAAGTAATAGAACATGTTGGGTTCACCGGAAGTGCAAGTTAAAGAGGAGTGGACTTTAACCGGAACAACACGGAGGTTGCGACTCTCTAATCTGTGGGCACGCCATAGTACCTGAGAGGTCATGCAAACACTCGGGATGCAAGGAAACGCAGAAACTTTCAGGGAGGAAATACTTTGTAGGAGTAACTTGAGGAAGGAGGCTCTGATAGGACTCTTCTTTAAACTGTCTTCAGTTTGCATTTTCAGCATGGGTAATCTTCATTGCCTGCAAGAGTATGCATATTCTTAGGCGGCCGAAGATGAAGTTCCAATGAACGTGAAGATGCATTCGCGAAGAAGATTAGAGGCACGGCATAAACAGATAAGAAGGAGGAACAAATGACAAGAGCATGAGACCGTAGGATTAGAGTACAGAATCAGAAGGACGAAACTAAAGGGGAAAGATCATTGAATAGAGTAATGTACGCTGACCCTGACTTATTGGATGTTATGTTCATTAATGGTGGCCATGAGCCAGAGCGAAGTACCATGGTAAGAGTCATAGAGCAATGATTGCGGGAGGAAGACGCAACGAATGCAGAAAGTAGATGGAAACAAAAGCAACCCATGTGCGGAGTATGTCTTGCAATTCTGGACAATACATGGGAGAACCATCGGCACCAATGAACGCCGGGCCGAAGAAGGAAGACAGAAAGAAGCAATCAACATATATAGCATCAACAATCCCGCGATCGAAAGCAAATTGGGGGTGCTGTAAATTGTTACAGAACATTTTTGCTCCGTTTAAGCTCATGTCAAGAAACACAGAACAATGGTAAGAGGAAAAGCAGAGTTGTACTGGGGGAAATAGTTACAATAACATCAGCTGTGTCCTATTGACTGCGCACGATGAAAAGATAAGGCAGACAACCCTTTACTTTCTTTTTCATTATGAAGGAAGAAAGGAAAAAAACGAACACAAATATTAAGTACCAATTATCTGTGGAGAAGACAGCACCAGTCCGACTGACTTCCCCTCGGACATTAGCACTTCAGATCCTTTTCCCTGGGTAAGAATAGTATGTAGTATTCACATATCATGTCCGCTGTCAAGTTAACCAGTAAGATGAGTGCATGGATCAGGAGCATGGTAAGTCACGGAAAAGGACAGTGTAAAGCACGAAGCTCCTAACACAAAGGCATATATGGAACCACACTTCTACATTATGTGTCTTACGGGACAGTGTACAAGTTTGTTTAAAGTTGCAGAATCTGCCATCTTTAGAAAGTAACAAATAAGAGAAGGAATCCCAAGAGAGAGAATGAAATAAATAAGCGAGGTTAATTGATAACAAGATGCTTAAGAAAAAGCGTGTGCTCTCTCTCAGAAGCAGTAAATGGCAGCTACCATACATTCATAAGAACATTCTTCACAGAGAGGTGGGAAAAACAACACTGTTGTCTTGCTTTCACCAAGTAATGAAGCAATTTCTAGCAGAGATCATTCTAATTTAATTTGGACTTTCATCCTAATCAATATACCAGATACACAACTTCCTGTCTCTGTTTAAACAATCAAACGTTCCAAACCTTTCAAGTATTTAGTCAAAAGCTTATCTAAATCCATGGACTATAAGCAAATGACAGAGTGTCAGCCAGAAATGCAATCACATTGTACAGAAGGAGAAACGTTGGTGTTGATGTTAAGAAGAAGATGGAAGACTACCACAAGAAGGCACTCCAATATTCCACCTGCATCTTCAACTAAGACTATGAGGAAATATCCTACGAAAGTATAAGGGTGATAAGTAAAGCTATATCAATGTTGCTGCCAAGATTTGAACATCAAATGAGTTAAAGTCTTAGCTTTGCAAAGAAGTTGCAGAAGAATTGATATTATGGAAGATAAGATGAAGTCGTAGGGCAAAAAGAGGCAGATTTTAAATGCTTTATATCTGATATCAGGAAAGCTAAGAATCAGTCCTAAACCCAAAAAGACCCTTCTATGAATAAGCCACATCGCGGAGAAGACATTGCAAGACCTTGAATTATAGCTTTGTACTAATTTATTACAGGAGATGGATGCAGTAGCTAAATTTGGCAAGACTCAAGTTGTTCTACTTAGGAGAGAGCTATAAGATGATGTACGAACAAGTAGCTACCTTACATACTTTGACACCATTTAAGTCATTAAATTCAAAAGGTAACCTAAACATTCAGAGAAATTCAGCAATCTACATATTGTTATATGATTTAGTTAGGTATTTGGATCTGATCTAAAATGCATGCATAGGGGTGAAAGACATGTATTACCCAATAGAAAATAAACAGTTTCCTGAGAAACTATAACTGCAGAATACTCCGCTTTGATTGGTGAAGGCTCTATTTTGATTTTTTTGATAAAAGAAGCAAAGGAAGTAACAAAAACAACAGATAATATCAGGACACTAATGCAACAATAATAGGATAGTCCAAGTACAAGAACCAAGTGATAGCACAAAGATCAAAGATTACATACGGAAGTAAGGCTTAAAGATATCAGCCACAGGCTGCTAGACACAGGCATGCCGAATTCACAAACACCAAATTGAGGAAAGTGGAAATGGACAACATACGTTTAAAAAAATAGGAAATCCAGAAGAATATTTCAGAGATGCACCATGTGGAAGTGAAGAACTAAGAAAGCAAACACTCAGCTCCCACAATCGAAGAAAAGTAAAGGAGTCAAAGCAGGAAAATAGAACAACGTTTTGCTAGTTCTTCAATTTCTGCCGTGTATTTCAAATTCTTGCAAGTTGAATTATCTGATCTTGGATTTCCCTCGTGCTTCCTTTTAAAAATATCTTTTAGTGGTGTTCCTGTCCTTGGTTATGGAGTTACGAATTCCCATTTGTCCTGCGTTTACGCATCTCTTTTTATCTTTACAACTCATTTCATTTTTCCAGTTCATTAGTTCTCTGTTTGGCAAAGATATTACTGCAAGTCATTTATAATTCAAACACCTTGCCAATTAGTATCAACTTACTGATCTTTATTCGTTCACTGTTGCAGTTGTCTTCTTTTTTTAAAAAAAAATCTTCACCATATTAAGATTAGGGTTTATGCTACTTAAAAGTAGATGTATGTCGCACTGTTGCTCATTCCCACTAACCACCACTTACAATCATACTAGCATATTCATATTTTCCCCGGTATTTACTGCGAAGTGTTTGCTGCATGGCACTACCAGCCCTTAGTCTGCTATATTCCAGTGTAGATCTGTGGTAGAAATTGATTCAGTAGTTGGTGAAAGGAAGACAGCAGTGTTGTTTTTCCGATTCTGTGTAAAGAATGTTCTTACGAATGTATGGTAGCTGCCATTTAGTGTTTGTGATAGAGAACATGTGTTTTTTCTTAGACATCTAGTTATCAATTTCCTGGGAGAAAAATGCTTTCCAAAATGCCAAGTGTTCTTACAAATAAGCCACTGTATTTTCCTTTAACTACTTGGAGACATTCCATGTAATTCTTTCCATGCCTTTCAACAAGAACATTCCGTAGTCTCTCGCTTACATATGCACTAACTTCTGCGCAGATGTACAGGGGAACGCTGCTTTCGTTCGTGCACCAGGTAGCGGTTGCTGCGCCATCCTTTAAACTTTCCAGGTATTCACACATCACACGATCGTCCCTCTGTCGCTCATAACAATATATCAAACTGCTTACTTTACAGCCCCTCAGACTGCGGTCCCACTGTTTACGCCTTTGACAGTATGGCATATAGAGCCATGCTTGTGTTCTAGCGGAAGAAATTTTCATACAGCTACGCCTAATTCCATTCATGCATCATGAAACTATTTGGGGTCCTCTCATCTATCGGTGTTTTCTTCGCACGTAATATATTTTAGTTGTTCATGTTTCATACACTAAATAGAATAAAAACATGCAGGCGTATATTTTTTTACTATAATAATGCCTATAGCATGTTAGGATTGTATAATCGTTTAGCAAGAAGTTGATGTCAGGTGACGCCGAACATACAGGCGGATCACAGGCCATTAAATGCCTGTGCACCGCTTTCTATGTCTTTAACGAACTACTAGAGTTAGACCTGCAGCTCCTCTATTTGCGTCCCCTCCCCCCGATGCTTTTCTCATGATGCATGCTGCATTGCATACACAGTAATTACACCGCACATACGCGCTAAAGGTTTACATTTAATGTCGTACGCCTTTTACGAACATTACAGATATCCCGTAGCTCGGGAAAAACAATCAAATGTCTGCGGAGAAACGAAACCACCGTGAAACACAAATGGAAAGAAACCTTCGTCGCCGCACCGCATACGGAGAAATGCCGCCAGAGCAAAAGTGCGTACTTCTCCAGCAACGCAGGGCAGCTTACGCTGCGAGGAAGCACCACGCCTGTACAAGCTCCCAACGGAGCATGCCCACTGACGCTCTCGCTTCAGAGAGGGCTCCTCCCCCACTCCAAAGGCAGAGTGCCTTACCCAGTACTGACAGGCCTACAGCTTCTCGACCTGGTTTGTCCATTCTGCCTTATCTAAAGCCTTCCTTCGTTAGGACATGCGCCTAAGAAATGTACGATATCTTCGCTCTAGGACGTAGAGCAGGACGGCTGGGCTGCTGCGACAGCAGCAACTTACCAAGCTCCCCTCTTACATTGAAAGTGGTGCCGCCTTGCATTTTTTGCGGTGCAATAAGAATGCAATATGAGCCGCCCTCTTTCTGCTGCAATAACGGATCTGTAAAATTGGTGTCCCCGCAGCTACCAGCGGCGTTGAGATCCCTCTTTCGTGGCGACTCTGAAAAATGCAGGCACTTTCGTACGTACGTGCGGACATACAATAATATGTTCGCATTTACTTCCCTTGGAGTTACTTACGACAGAACATTAGCGAGTAGGACAAGGGGTGTGTACACGTTTAAGGTCCAGGGACAAATGTACCATTTCTTACCCAGCCTGAATCATCCAGATAATAATTACGCTAAGAATATGCAGCTTTATTTCTACGATGACGACAATAACAGAATGAAACAATTGGCCTTCGCCGAAAATCTTGATAGGTCTCTCATTCTGGAGTTGCTACAGATTCTAAAAATTAATCCGTACTCTTCATTCCTAAGAACTCTAACACAACTTCCAGATTTATCGAGCTTCTACATCGCCCTGAAATGTGACTCAATGCTAGACCAGCGTACTCACAACTTGCCCATGGTATCCGAAGTCGCAGGTATATGGACTGACACCGAACCTGGCTCGGCAGTTTCCACACCACGCATTCGCATTTATACCCACACCAACACAACCCAGCTGGTTCATTATTACTACGGCTGCTACGACCCGCTGCAGTATCCCTTATTATTCCCCCAGGGGGGAAAATGGGTGGCACTGCGGTATTCAAAGAACGACAAGTAGAACCAGTTCGGCTCAGACTCGTGGTTACTGCAACAGCGAGCAGCTTCCCGCTGTTACAACGATGCCCTCCATTGAGGGACTACTTCACATAGAGGAGGAAGTTTTACAGCGTCACCGACAAAGAAAGAACACAGTGACTTGCCGTGAATATTACTGTTACAAGCTCCAAATTCGGCCTACTGAAGAGAACGGAAGTTTATATTCCGGCAGATTATTCCAGCAGTACTCCGTAGACCAATACATTAAGCTTGAAAGCCAACGACTGGACTTCCTTTTATATAATCAAGATCTATTCCGAACCGAGGTAATGTCAGGACTTATGGACCTTCAGCGAATTGGAGAAAGAGATGTTTCCAGTATTGGCCGGAAAACATTCCTCCCTCCGAGCTTCACTGGAGGTCCGAGAGATATGCGGCGCCGCTACATGGACGCCATTGCATTAGTGCAACACTTTGGAAAACCGGACATTTTCTTGACAATGACCTGTAATCCTTCATGGCCTGAAATAAAAGAGCTGTTACTTCCTACTGACGAGGTACAAAATAGACCCGATTTGCTAAGTCGGGTGTTCAAAGCAAAAGTCGAAGAACTAAAATCAGATATTACCAAAAAAAATATCTTTGGCAAAGTGGCGGCCTACATGTACAGTATAGAATTCCAAAAACGAGGTTTACCCCATGTCCATTTCTTGATAATACTCTCCGATGAGTTTAAGTTACTGACGTCAGAGTCCTACGATAGAATTGTATGCGCTGAAATACCACACCCTGAGCATAATGCCTACTTACATTCTTTAGTTACGAAACATATGATGCATGGCCCATGTGGTATCCTAAATCCCAATAACTCCTGCATGCAAAAAAGGGGCCACTGTAAATTCAAGTACCCAAAGAAATACACGGCTGAAACTTCGAAGGGAGTAAATTCATACCCTGTGTACAGACGGCGAGACACCGGCTATTCAATAAAGGTTAGGAACCACTACCTTGACAACGCGTGGGTTGTTCCATATAACCCATATCTACTGTGCAAGTTCAACTGCCACATAAATGTTGAAATCTGCGCAGATATTAAAGTTGTTAAATACATCTACAAGTATATCTGTAAAGGACATGACAAAATAAGCTTCAACATCCAGGTCGATGATACCTCTACAGAAATAGATGAAATCAGGGAGTATCGCTCGGCCAGATGGGTGTCGCCACCAGAGGCTACCTGGCGTCTTTACGCTTTCCCAATTAATGAAATGAACCCCCCTGTCTACCACCTGCAACTCCACCTTCCAAATCAGCAATTTGTTTCGTTTAAGACGACGTCAACTTTGACTTTGATATTAAATAACCCCAGCAATAGAAGAACAATGCTAACAGAGTTTTTCGCCATGAACAACACAAACGTAGCAGCCAGACACTTGAACTTACTATACAAAGACTTCCCCCACCATTTCGTTTGGTCTACGACCGGGAAAATGTGGACACAACGAAAACAAAGCTACGCAATCGGCCGTATTGTAAGCTGCCACCCCACAGAGGGAGAAAGATATTACCTCCGATTGTTACTTGCGAACGTTCGCGCCCCTAAGTCATACACAGATCTACTTACTGTGCATGGCAGAACATGCAGCACCTTCAGAGAATCCGCAGAACGACGAGGCTTACTAGCTTCCGACAATAACCTAATTGAATGCCTGGATGAAGCAAGTCAGTATCAGATGCCATGCAGTTTGCGGCGATTATTCGCTACACTACTGGTATACTGCAGCCCCGCTAGCCCTAAAGATTTATGGGCTAGATTTGAAACCGCTATGTCCGAAGATTTCGCGCGTGTTGCAGGTACATCGGAAACTGATATACAATCCCTTGTTCTTACTCAGCTGTATACTATACTGCATTCAATAGGCCGCAATATCAACGACTTCAAACTTGTACCGCAACCCATTACGCCCGCTGCATCTTCCCGGCGAATTATCCAAGAAGCTAGGGACGTCTACCTTGAAAGGAATATACATGTAACCGCAGAGGAAATACTCCTACATACCCAACTGAATACCGAACAGCGGGAAGCGTACGACACAATCCTTAACAGAACACTTTCGGGCCAGCCCGGAGCTTTTTTCATTGACGGACCAGGAGGCACTGGGAAATCATTTCTATATCGCGCCCTGTTGGCATCCATCAGATCCAAAAACCTTATCGCTCTGGCAACAGCAACTTCAGGAGTTGCAGCTTCCGTCCTCCCTGGGGGACGTACCGCGCATTCCCGTTTTAAACTGCCTATCGAGGTGACCGAAAGCTACAGCTGCAACATCAGCAAACAAAGCTCTCTCGCCTCCCTCATTCGTGATGCACAGCTAATAGTATGGGATGAAGTGACCATGGCAAAGAAAAATCTTATTGAGACTCTTAATTTGCTCTTACGTGACCTCATGAACACAGACACACTGTTCGGTGGAAAGGTAGTAGTCTTCGGCGGTGACTTCCGCCAAACATTGTCTGTTGTCAAACATGGAACAAAATCTGACTTCATTAATGAATCTTTACTAAACTCACACATTTGGACCACTCTTGAGAAATTCAGTCTAACTCAAAATATGCGCGCGCGGGTGGACCCTATGTTCTGTGAGTACTTACTGCGAATTGGGGATGGCAAAGAAACGGCCAACGAACACAACAAAATTGAGATTTCCGAATCCCTACTTATTCCTTACACAACTGAGAAAGACGCTCTAAATACCCTATTCCAACATATTTACCCAAATTTAGAAATGCTTGCAAATGAAGGATGCGCCGTTGCATCACGTGTTATCCTAACTACCAAAAATGATTTCGTCAATGAAATTAATGAAATTCTCATCGAGCATTTCTCGACCAACACTACAACATTCATAGCTACAGACGAAACTGTTGAGCCGAAAGATCAATCCCAATTTGAAGATTTCTTATACACGCTAAACCCTGCAGGTTTACCACCTTATAGGTTAGTTCTTGCGAAAAATTGCCCCATCATCTTACTCCGCAACCTTAACCCATCTGAAGGCTTGTGCAACGGTACACGCTTACTTTGTACCGACGTAAGAAACTATGTAATCAGCGCTACCATTGCTACGGGAGATTTCAAAGGCAAACACGTTTTCAATTCTCGGATACCGTTATTGTCACCACAGGACGACAAATTACCCATTCCGTTTAAACGAACACAATTCCCCATCCGTTTGTGCTTCGCTATGACAATTAACAAAGCCCAGGGTCAGACACTAGACTACGTGGGAATTTACCTCCGTGAACCTATATTCTCGCACGGCCAACTTTACATGGCCTTATCTCGAGCCAAAAATTCAAATAGTATAAAAATATTGATTCGCCCGCCTACTGCCGATAGCTCTGATGACCATTCTACTCAAAATGTGGTGTACAGTGAAATTATCGAGAAGGCCTTCCCCCCATCGCTTGAATACCTCCCCTACAGCATGTGTGGTACAGCGTATCATTCCATAGCTACTTCCCCAGACTGTGACTATGTACACGCTACTATACCTGTCGCACCGCCTATTTCTAACTCAGCCTTCACCCCCCCTCTTGCAGGATATAGAATATGGACACACACCTAAGCATCCACGCTATTACACCGGACATTCCTGACTGGGCATGTAGAGTAAGAGTTGTTGATCTTGGGAAGCCAGGTGAAGGGAAAGAGCGGAAGATCAAATACATGAACATGATCTTCCAGGACGAACAGGTACTGTGTTGCTTATTAATTTCTCCTACTTGATGCTTCTTCCAGCTCTTACTATGACTGCTAATACTTCGAGCTGTGCTGCGTTGGCTTACCTCTTACTGTAGCCTTGTGCACACCAATCCACATGACTACTTTTGCTTTCTGTTTCTGTATGGCTTAACCACTTTTCCAAACATCTTTTGCAGGCAAATGAAGTTAAGGCAACTATCTACGGCGATGACATTCTGATTTACAAAGAACGATTCAGGCTATTCCACAGCTATCTCATCGCTGGTGCCCGCGTCCAGCAACCGACACTGCGCTATGAAAAGCCTGTACATGCGTATGAGTGGATCATTGACAGAAAGACTATAGTGGAATCCCTTGATAATGACACTTCAGACGCCACTATATTTGATCCCTGTACGCCCACACAGCCTACTGACAATGCCTTCCCACTGCCAGCAATCGTTAACATGACATCCTTCCACAAGATCGTCGAGGAGGCCTCGCGGAGTACACGGGAGCAGCTCCGGACCGCAGAATACAGTAAGTGCTTCTACCCTGCAGTAGGTGGGGATAGACCTTTAGGCACAACCTGACATTTCCTTCTCCTTCATACTGGTAGATGTGCTTGCGATTGTGGTGAATTGCTTCCCCCCCGATACGTCACAAGCATGCAGCGCAGC
This sequence comes from Solanum rostratum, assembly GCA_029948455.1. NCBI lineage: Eukaryota > Viridiplantae > Streptophyta > Magnoliopsida > Solanales > Solanaceae > Solanum > Solanum rostratum. Next base: position 51,532,901 of record CM057047.1, on the reverse strand, counting down.
CTCCAGGAGGTCATTCTCATCGACACAAGGTAAGCAAGTGAATTACGCTTCCTACAAAAAGGTAGAACAGCTGCTCACATACAACATCACAAGTCCTTTTTTACATAATTTCTTACTGAATAATATTACACATACAAGAATTTTTCCATATTGCCCATTACCTCTTTGTAATTGCAGGGATTGCGAAGAAGAGTTAATCCTCTATAATTGTATTACTCCTGAGTATTTGTATATATAAGTGCTTTATTACCAACTTTTCCCCTTTTTTTTTTTAATGTGTCTGTGCATTTCTCAGAAATGGTTCTGGACTTAGTAATTTTTGGACTGGTGACTACTACCTAACCTTGCCTGCACACTTCCTGCTGTCTTACAAGGCCCACTCTTATCTCTGGTTGCTTTTATTTGTATGTTTTCGTTCCTTGCTTTTGAGGTGTGTGTAGGTGATCAATCTCCGATGTTGTTTCTTTCGTCTTCCTCTTGTATGCTTCCATTGTGTTACAATGCATCGTCATCTTCAATATTTATTTGATCGCCCTTGCTGTCTTTCCCATTTAACCCCTGCGTTTAATTCTTGGTAGTTCTATGGCCTATGTGTATAGATGTTTGTGGATCAGAATTTGGTAATCTCTACTATGTCCCCTTATCTCTTCTTCATAGTCTAAGTAGCACCACCTTCTAGTTTCGCTGGTTCTGCGAAGGAAAAGAATGATTTTCAGCTATATTTCCTTTATAACCTATTTATGACATTGTCAAATAAAAAAGAAAGGCGATGATATAATATCACCAAAAACACCAGGAAGCACAATATTATTTCCACATTACGCAGGTTATGTTGCTTTTGTAAAATGCTTGACCGAAAGGATTATGAAATTATGTGAAGTTGTAATTGTCATGTGTCTCTTCTCCAGATTTTATAGACTTGTAAAGCGTCCGATTACTGAAATGGATATGTATGTTATGAGGATACAGGAATATTGTCCCCTACCAAGCTCCAATGTATTAGAGGAGCACTTTCTGGTTATTCATATTCTGAATGTCTAAAAAGGTGTTCTCTGGTATAAACATGTTTGCCAGACATCAAAGCATTTTACATCTATGGAATTTGCTAGCTTTAATCATTAATGACGTATATTAGCTCACACACAATATCACAGGAGCCACAAGAGCCAAAGCTTTACAGATATATGTATATATAGATAGGCTTATGTTCCATTCCATTATTTCCATTACATTATCTTCCACAGCTGCATCAGCTGCTGCATCTGACCGATCTACCTTTGCAGCAAGCACGCTCTCACATTTACCCTATGGGAGGAGAGCATGATCACTGACGAGGGCACGAAGCTCCTAGCGCAGTTCCCCAAACACCCAATCATTTTTGCACGGCGCGTCGGAGTTTCAAAGTACAACGGTGAGTACAGACAGTTAAAGTGCACTGGATAGGCACGCCAAAGCTCCTCCTCTGTTTACTCCACCTGTACCCGCCTATTGTGACAGCAACCTTTCCCCTGCTGCAGGCACATCACTGACCACGAAGTTCTGCACCACAATCCAAATTGATCCGCCCTACTCACAATGTTCAGAGCTACAGTCATGGTAACCACTGTTCGCGGTAGATGTCGTGTTCCTTTGTTTCGCATTTTCATACCTGCTTACCCCCAACCACCTACTTCTCAAGCAGGATCACAGCAAACACAGAAATGTTAAACTCCTACGCAATGCGGAGCACCTCGCAGTCTGGCTCACTCATCTCTGCTCCGATCGAAGAGCAAATTATACCCATCGCGGACATCCAAGCACAACAGGATGCAAGTCCCTTTTCCTCACTGTCTAACCATGGACTACTTACAATTCGCAACATAGGGAGCTAACTTATTGCGCTGTTCTTACGCAGGGACACGCCTTCACCATTGCAGCAACGGTTACCCCGCCCACAAAATTCAGCTCCTGCTACGTGTTAGCCTGCCCCAACTGCCACCAGGAAGTCAGAAATCTCCGGAAACGCAAGTTCCACTGTGCAAATTGTGGCGAAGAAAACATTCTCACTTCCAGGTATTTTCATCATCCCTGCGTGCATACGCTGCACGCACACCCCTACAATGTGGCACATCCCCTCTCCACTGTAAAGAGACACACATACATACGCACACATATACACTTTCCTATCCATGTTTCTGCCCACATGTCTCTAATTCCAGATGCGCACACGCGTGCAGGTGTCGCTTCAACGTACATCTTGAGGACGCCTCTGGATCAATAACTGGCGTAATTATGGATGACCAAGCGGAGCAGCTTCTTGGCCTCAGCGCAGAGGAGATCTACGCTAGAGCATCAACTGAGGTAGGCTGATTTGCATACTGTCTTCCTTAGTTTCATTTGGTGTGTCTGATATATTCACATTGTTTTAAGGGTGAAGTTCAAATATGAAATGTAGTGCGTTTTAGTTTTTGAAGGAAATTGATTGGTTATTCCTTCTGTATTGGATTGATTAAGAAGATGTTTCAACAATCTATCTGATAGGAGTTATTTAGACAATGGTATTGGAATATCATCTTTCTCCTTGTGTTTTTTAAGTTTTGTTACTGATAGTCAGCATTTTGATGATTTGCATACTGTCTTCACTAACCAGGAAAGTAACATAAATAAATGTAATGGGAAGGAACATTTTACATATATATCCAGCATTGGTTGATTTCCATATCTTTAGATGTTCTCTCCGTATTTCATTTTCATGCGTTGTATATGATGGTATTCAGTTATCATCTTGTTCTTAAGTTTATTTCCCCTCGTGTTTGGACTGCGCAATGGATTGTTTTCCTTCAATTTCTCTGACCATATTCCAGTCTCATTTGCTTTAGTAACTCATGAAGGCTTGTTAATAGAAGTTCTTTTGCTGAGTTACTGCTTCAAAATTCGAGCTTCAGTTTAATGAAGTTAGGAACTTTGACTTTAGCTTCTAATTGGTCTCTATATACAATTCTCTTCGATGCCTCTCCACTGGTTACGGAGCTTAGGATGCTAGCTTTGCTTATGTGTTATACTACTGATAGCAAAATAAAAAAACCTCCCTCCAGGCTACGGCAGCGTCAGGCCAAGATGAACCGCTGCACATACAGGACAACTTCCACAAAATACAGGTGAAAAAAGGCCTCCCCAGGGTTTCCAGCGCAGCATCTCCAAAGGTCCTCATTCTGAAGATTTGCAGCAACAGCAAACCTGTGCACTCAAAGTCCCCATCTTCAGGACCCAGCATTCAAGGTGACCAGAAAAGGCAGAAAAAGGTCCGCATCGCCCCAGCTGCAAACACTACCTCAGCAGGCGAAAAAACAAAAACGCCTATGCTCGACGAAACGCTGGACCCACCTACTCCAGCGAAGCACAAGTAAAGGTACGCACGAGCATTTCTTCTTAGCTACTTCCATGAATACCCCCATAGTTTCTGCCTACTTAACAGTCCCTACATCAATTACCCCCCCCCCCCCCGCCGCACAAAATTAACACAGAAATTGCTAAACGCAGGCTGCAGCGTTCTCTTTTGGCCTAGCTTTTGGACTATATAAAGGCAAGTAATTCATCACAATTCAATTTCCCCTAAATCAGCTGGCACATGGCTGCTACCTTCCCCCCTTTAACACTCCCCACATTCAGCCACACATTGATGCACGATAGTAACAGCTCATTCCGTACATGCAGGCCGCGCAGGTCTCTTTTGCCCTATATCCGCGCGCTCATAGACAGAAGGTAATTTCACACACTACAATCCACAGCAAAACACCAACCACAATCTAAAAAACTAACCATGCCTACATTCTTCATACGCAGGCTCTTTACAAAGGAAACAACATGTCCTACTGGTTGCCACTTTTGCACACATCTACCTTCACTTTCTGGGTGGAAATTACCATGGGTTTACTACTCCCAAGTCCTGACAACCTCCCTCTCTGCGTAAGTTTCTGAGGCTCTGAAAATTAATTAACCACTGCACTTCCCTGATTTGTGCTGTGCATTATAGTTGCTTCTTATTTCCCCGTATTCCCTCCAAAAAAAAAGGGACAACCCTCAATCATTTCTCCAATGTTTGCAGATGCACGGCAGCAGAACATGGCTGAACACCAACAACGCAAAAACAGCGAAACCCCCATGTGCCCAGGCACTTAGCGCCTGCATAGTGGTACGCGCAACACAAACGCATGGAAGGACCATGCCCTTTTCATTCATCGTAATATACTAGCCATGTACTTATATAGAAGGTTGGAACAAACTATGCTCCTGAGGAGCCTACTTTCTGGACGCGTACACATTATTATCTCAATTAGTTTGGCACTTCAATTTACACCGCCTGCCAGCGTTTTGAATCCCCCCTAATATCCCCGCCTCCGCCCGTGCATCGCACGGGCACGCGCCCCTAGTATATATATATATATATATTACATATTGATACCTCTTGACTTCTACACGATTTTATTCCTTTAAATTTTGACACTCCTTAGTCGAAATTCTGACCTTGCCACTGTTTAGAAGCACTTTGAAAGGTAAAATGTTAATTAACAATAACAACATACCAGTAGAATCCCACAAGTGGGGTTGGAGGAGGGTAAAATGTATGCAGACCTTACCACTACCTCATAGAGGTAGAAGGGCCTGTTTCCTGAAAACCCTCGTCACAAAAATCCTACACTCGTCAAATATTAATTGTTGCTCATAAAAAGCGATTTCAAATATCCGGTTTTGGTGGTTGCAATTGCCAAATATGCCCTTATATACTATGCACGTAGGTCCAAATTAAATTAGTATTGAATTTTGGTGTTACCCTTATTCGTCTTTTCCTTTTAAATTAGTATTGAATGTTGAAGTGAAAAAACAAAAGGCAATCATTAATAATAAAACTTGGGAGTTTTTATTTTTATTTTTATTCCCGCAGACCTTACCACTACCTCATAGAAGTAGAGAGGTTGTTTCCTGGGAACCCTCGTCTCAACAACCCATAAGCAGAATACTAAATATGACGAAACGAAAAGAAAAAGAAATGTATAAGAAGAACAACTACTAATGAAAATCACATGATAATATGTAATACGAATTTAGGTTAAATTTTAAAATTATATTTGGGTTGCTTTGCTGTTGAAGAAACAAGATAACGTGCTATTATTGAATATTTTTGCATTATCTTCATTTTTAAATCTCTTTTTGGAGCTCATACATTATTAATAACACATGGTTTCATCAATATTTACAATTTTTAATTTTCAATCATTAAACAAAGAATATACTTAATTATCTTCAATTTTCACTAAATCAAAATTCCTCGTTCAACAATTTTCTTGGAAGTTGTCCACACGCACAGCGGCGGAGCCACGTACATTTGAGGGGGGTGTCAGTTCGAAAAACTATATTTTTTAACAATGTAAAAATAGTTTATTATGTATAGATATTACATACTTGACTTCTACACGATTTTACTTCTTTAAATTTTAACGCCCCTTAATCGAAATTCTGACTCCGTTACTGTATACGCATGATGTGAATCTCTACTGTCCCAATGATCGCTTTAGCTTAAAAGAAGAGTATTTTAAAGTATAAATAAGACAATTAATAATAAAGATAAAATATGGCAATAATATTAACATTTTCTTAATATACAAAAACAACAACGTACCCAGTTGAATCTCACAAGTGGAGTCTGGAGAGGGTAAAAATGTACGCAGATCTTCCCACCACCTCGTATAGAAGTAGAGAGGCTGTGTTTCCTGTGAACCCTCGACTCAACTAACATTTTCTTAATATGTTAATAATAAATGAAAACAAAAATTTATTTTAAATAAGTATGTTGATTACCGCCTTATTGCTCCTCAATTAGCAAACATTTTGTCTGCATGGCTAGGGCATCTTTTTCTCTCCATGCATGTATTTGCTCATGCTACCAACTATTATAACATACACTTTAATTTTATATATTAATAAATATTAAAATATTAATTACTTCCTCAAATAAAATATTATTATTGATAATAATATATTCAATGTAATATTATACAAGTGGAGTCTACTTAGAATATAATATACATAGATCAAAATATACTTCTCTTTGCGAGGTACAGAAGTTGTTTCTCGTAAATCCTCAATTCAGAACAAAACTAACACGATAAGTAGAACAAATGAAATAACAAATACTTAATAGCAAAATTTGATACTATGTGCAACGGATAGTAACTAATGCTAATTACTACTTGTATATCGTATAAAATATAATATACAAGTGGTAAGGTCTCAAGAAACAGTCTCTCTACTTCTATGAGATAGTGGTAATCTCTGCGTACATTCCACCCTCCTCAGACCCCACTTGTGGAATTTCACGTACTGGATATGCTGTTGTTGTATATTGTATAAAATAATATAAATAAATTATCATATCTTACAAACTAAACACTAATCCACAAACAACAATATCTTAACAACTAGTTAGTCAACTAATATACATTATCAACTAATCAATCAATGTATTAATTACTCTTTTTTTTTAATTAATTTCCCATTTCCCATTTCCCATGAAGTTTCCTTAAGGGGACAAATTATGGTACCTTAGCTGTTGCCAATTAAAGGACAACAAATCCGTACAAAAAAAAGGATCCTTCTTTCCTTTTTCCTAATAGATCTAAGATCTCAATTAATAATAATCCATTTTTATGTATTTAATTATAAATACATTGCAAAAATTTAGATGTAATAACAAAGTGTATTCAATAATATTTTCAAAAATCACTTAATTTTCTCCAAGAAAACTTCAATGGCATTCCCAAATTTTGATGCTCTAAGAGACTTGCATGATTCAGCCAACGATATGCTCCACTCCCCGGTGATCAAACGAGAAATCGCGCATCAAGGACAGGAAAAATGGACACACGAGGTTTCAGAAACATCGTTGAGGATGTTAGACGTCTGTGGTAATACCAAAGATGTTCTTTTGCTTGTCAAGGATCATGTTCATGACCTCAAGTCCACGTTCAGAAGAATCAGCGTTGGGGAAAACGCGACAATGGAAAACAAGTTCGCGCCTTTTAGTTGTTACAGAAAGAAGTTGAAGAAAGAGATGTTGAAGCGCTTGCATTCCTTGAAAGGAATGAAAAGTAACACCAAGTGTATCGAGTCATCGTCCTCAATGGACAATAAAAATAATCTTATGGTGGTTGTTAATGTATTAAGAGAAGTTAGAGTGGCAACAATGTCAATATTGGAATCTTTGATGGCACTTATGTCAATGCCAAGCCCTAATGCGACTCGAAAGACGAGTAAGGGGTATTTTGGTCCAAAGCTATTACGGAGAGTAAACAGTTTAAGTTTGTGGGAGAAATGTGATACGATGACTTTTCAATGTGCTAATAAAAAATTAGAAGCCGTGGAATTAGCCATTGAAGATCTCGAAGGAGAACTTGAATGTATTATTCGAAGATTAATTAGAACAAGAGTTTCACTTTTAAATTTACTTACTTATTAGCAAATTAAACAAGAAATTATATCATAGGAGCTAATTAATTAATTAATGGTCTAATATTTCTTTAGTTAATTAATGTAAAACACTGTTGCTAGATTTGTGGATTTAATAATTTTTTTTAGTTTAATGTTATCTCAGATGAATAATTTCTATATTGTGCTAATTTAATCACTCTTTCATTAATTGTTACTGGATTAAAATTAAGGGTAATCCTTTTTTAATTTATTATGTGCAGCCAATTAATTTCTTTCTATATGTTTCTTAAAAAAGATTAGCAATAAATTGTGGTTAGATAAATATTTATATAAATTAATCATTTTAAATATGTCACCTAATTTAATTATACGAATTAGTTTTAACAAGCTTTAAAATCTTAGGCATATTTCGATTAAGGATGATGTTCATAACTAAACGATATGATATATTTTAAATGATTAATTAACTTATTTATGTAATAAATTAAATATCTGAAATCAATGACAAATAATCCATATTTGAACTGATCTAATAAAATTATTTTATTATGTGTTCAGCTGTTCAATCGAATAAATCATAATTCGAATGTCTAAATAAAACTTAATGTAAATTTGAGACAAATTGATATATTAAGCAAAAAAAGTTTTTTAACAATTGTACTCATTCTTCATTTTCACCAGCAAACAAAGCGAAAAACTAACTAATAAGACTTGCGATGAAGTGGTAAGTACTTTTTCAGAAGTCTCATGTTTGCGTTTTTCTTATTATAGAGTCATTTTTATTAAAAATTATTTTACCCCTATTTGCGAAAGTAAATTTTCAATATAAATTTAATCGGACTTTAATACGAATATCAAACGTATTAGGATAAAAATGAGAGCAAATCTAGTATTCTTTGTTGGAAGATTTTCTAGGACTCCACTAGCATGATGTGAATATTAGTCATCAACAATTAATAACAAACTTTATTAATAAAATTTGTTTGCTAATTAACCTAATTTTGAAACAATGACATCTTAACAACTAATTAATCAATCAATATATTTATATATTTACTTTTTCTTTTGTATTTCCCATTTGGTGAATGGTATTGACCGGTATCTATTTGCTAATCTATTAATTTTATTTTCGTATATACTTAATAATCAAATCGAACCAAAATAAATATCAACCAAATCATTAAATATATTTTATACTTAATTTGGTTTGATTTTTATAATTTTCAAATTGATTCAATTTTGATTTTAATCAATAATCAATTTAAATCGTCTATTAAACACGTGTAATTTTTCATAACAAACCCTATAATCAGCTAAATTTCATTAATGCCATAAAATTGATCATATTTTTCATTTTTCTCTCGTTTTAGAATAATAATGGTCCCATTATCCACGTTATAATTGTATTGAAATTGGTATATGGTCCTAAATGTTTTAGAGAGATCACTATTTGGTTTCCCAATGATTTAATTGTATCAATCATACCCCAATAATTTAACATTCCATTTGAGTTATCTATATATTACTTGTGAGCTATCTATTTTATGGGCTTCGAAAAAAGAATAAGGTGATTTTCTCACTTTTTCGTGGACTAAGCCCACGGATTTTGGAGAGTGTTATGGTTTCGTGCTTATTTTTCTCGAAAAACTCTACGGAACCATCTGTAACAAGTCCGCCAAGAGCCCCAGTAGGTCAGGTGGCACGGACGATGCTTGGGAGCATTTTATTGGCTCTGGAACAGGAATCATGCGGTTTAGTAGTTTTTCATCGGTGGTAGCCCACGGATTCTGAAGCTGCCCCAGCTCCTGGCCAATTTTTCCAAAAAATTAAACGAACTTATCTATAACAAGCACGCCAAGAGACCCAGTAGGCCCAGTAGCGTCGAACGATGCTTGGGAGCATTTTATGGGCTCCAGAATAAAAATCAGGTGATTTCAAGAGTTTTTCATGGATGTTACCCTACGGATTCTAGGGCTCAGGGCCCAATTTTCTCAAAAAATTATACGAACTTGTCCTTAACGACCCTGCCAAGAGTCCTAGTAGGCCCGATGGTGTCGGATGATGCTTGAGAACATTTTATGGGCTCTGAAACAGGAATCAGACGATTTTGGCAGTTTCTCGTGAGTATATTAGCCCATCAATTCTGGGGCTTCGGGCCCTATTTTCTCGAAAAATTATATTAACTCATCCATAATGAGCTCACAAGAGTCCCAATAGGTCCAGAGGCCCGGTGGCGGCGAACGACGCCTGGTTGCATTTTTATGGGTTCCAAAACAAGAATCAGACGATTTTGACAGTTTTTCCTGGGTGTTAGCCCATGGACTCTAGGCTTCCAAGACCATTTTTTCTTGGAAAACCTCATGGAATCGTTCGTGTCAAGTGCGCTAAAAGTTCCGATGGGACCGGTGCCATCGAACGACACCTTAGAGCATTTTATAGGTTTTGAAAAAGAAATCAGGCGATTTTCTCTATTTTGTGGGTGTTAGCCTATGAATTTTTTGGTGGTTTGACTTCCAGTCAATTTATCGTCTAAACATTTACAGAATCATCCGTAAAGACCTAGAAAGATTTCCAATAGCTCAACTTGATCCACAGGCTTTTTGGCATATAGAGCCACTCAACGAGAATTAGATTATTTTTTTTATTTTTCATGTGTGTTAGCCTATGAAATTTCAGTAGTATGATTTTTGATTAATTTTTTTTTGATGAAATCCTTACAGAACTATTCACAAGGAACTAAGAAAGAATTTTGATACGTTAAGGGAAGAATTCCAACAGACTCAACCTGATTTGCGCGTTATTTTTTGGTATGTACGGGCCACTCAATAGGAACAGACAAGTTTTTTCGTTTTTCATGTGTGTTAGCCATAAATGGTATTGCTCTTTTTGTTTTTTTGTACTACAAATTTTGTTACCATCCATTATTTCTTATACCTCGATTGTACTACTGTTTAGTTGCACTTCCATTTGTTATTATCTGTTATTGCTTGATGTTTTTTATACTTCCGTTACTTTTTTTTGGGAGTACGTTGGACTTTTTGAGTTAAGAGTTCACTAATATAAAGATAAGATGTCCATACACTCTACCCTTCTTAAACTTAACCTTATAAAACTACATTAAATGTGTTATTATAATTGTCAGCATTACTTATTCTTAAATTTTATGTTTTAAATTGTACTAATTCATAGAGTAAATTATGTAACTATGCAAACATATGATATGTATTTGTATTATATCATTATAGTTTGAAAAATTACAATTTATAGATGTAGTTAGAGCTTTATTACTATTTTCTCTCTCCTCTCTTCCGCTTTCTTTTGCGAGATATACAAATTCATATGTATATCAGTTGCATATATAAAGTTATTTGGCAGATATACATATTCAATTTAACAAATATACATATACAATCGCCTCTCTCCACTCTCTACCCTCTCTCGCTCCCCTCTCTCCTCTCTCTCTCTTAATCTCGCTCGCCAGATTTACAAATGTATATGTATATCAATTACACATATACAATTAGTTGACAGATATACACATACAATTCGACAAATATACATATACAATTCGTCTCTCTCAATCTCGCTCACCACTCTCTTATAATATGTAGCTATTGTACTTTTTGAAAAATCTTGTTCATATTATTACCTATTAAGACATTTTTAGAACTTTTATAAAAAAAAAAAGAAAAATTTAAATGTCTAAGTAAGCGTATTATATGGGCCCGGACTAACACAGAATCAGACTGAACCGACCGATGAGCTGGCAAATAAACATATAATCTGCAAGAAAAACATGGCATAATACTACAAAAATATCAATAAAGTAACCGTCAACTTTGGTGATCGATGAATATTCAAAGCTGTTACGTAATACTATATATTATAATGTTTCACATCCCAATATTGTTATCATAATTCCTATTTTCAGTGGAAAACAAGTATTTTTTTGCTCCAATTCCATAACAATGGCACAAAATAGCAACGATTTCGCCGTGGATTCAAGATCCGGCTACTGTCAGGCGAACTCAATTTTCTACAGTAAACGGAAACCAATTCCTTTTCCGGCGAATGAAGCCCTCGACGTGACGACTTTTATTTCTTCACGAACACAGAGTGGGAAAATCGCTTTCATTGATGCTACAACTGGTCGGAGTCTCACTTTTTCCGATGTCTGGAACGCCGTCGAATCCTTAGCCACCAGTCTCTCCGACAACATGGGTATTCGTAAAGGTCATGTAGTTCTTCTACTTTCTCCTAATTCCATCTTCTTCCCCATTATTTGCCTCGCCGTCATGTCACTCGGAGCTATAATCACCACAACGAATCCTCTCAACACAAAAAACGAAATCGCTAAACAGATCAAAGATTCAAACCCTGTTCTCGCTTTCACAATCCCTCAACTATTACCGAAACTCACCGGATCTAATCTCCCGGTGATTCTCATCGACGGAATGGGGGGTTTTAGTTCTAATCTGAATCTCAAAATCGTTGGGGATTTACAAAAATTGATTCAGAAAAAGCCCAGAGAAAGCAGATTGAAAGAACGAGTGACACAAAATGACACAGCTACTCTGCTTTACTCCTCCGGTACAACTGGAGCAAGCAAAGGAGTTATTTCGTCCCACAGAAACTTAATCGCCATGGTTCAAACCATAGTGGGTCGGTTCATGCCAGACGAAGGTGAACAAACCTTCATTTGTACAGTACCCATGTTCCATATTTACGGATTAGCAGCTTTTGCAACTGGGTTCTTAGCATCTGGATCTACAGTTATCGTTCTGTCAAAATTCGACATGGATGAAATGCTATCATCTATTCATAAATACAAAGCGACTTCTCTACCTTTAGTTCCGCCGATTCTCATCGCCCTGGTGAACAACGCAGATTCAATCAGGAAGAAGTACGATTTGAGCAGCTTGACGAGTGTTCTTTCCGGCGGTGCGCCGTTGAGTAAGGAAGTGATTGAGGGGTTCGTGGAGAAATATCCATCTGTGAAGATTTTGCAAGGGTATGGGTTGACGGAGTCGACGGGAATTGGGGCGTCGACGGATTCTTTAGAGGAGAGCCGGAAATATGGAACGGCGGGGATGTTGTCGCCGAGCATGGAGGCGAAAATTGTTGATCCGGAAAGTGGAGAGGCTTTTCCGGTGAATAAGACCGGTGAGCTTTGGCTAAGAGGGCCTACCATTATGAAAGGTATAACTTTTTAGCTCGCAAATCGGATCTACTTGTTTAATTTTATATAAATTTAAGTATTTAATTATACACACATTAAAATTATAACAATAACAATATACCTATTAAAATTTCACACATAGAGTCTGGAGTGAATAAAATATAAGTAAATCTTACCATTATCTCATAAAAATAGACATACTAGATATAAAATCGAATAACTATAATGGAAAGCAAATGATAATTTGTAAAGACAATAAAAGTAACAAAATGAATTACGAACAATAACAACAAAATATATATAGACGCCATTACCTCTACTAAACTACTTTATCACAAGGTCAGACACCATTCTATCTCTGCTAGCCGTCTAACCTTCCACGCATATATTAAAATTAAAAAAAAATATAAATATGAGATGAAATTAAGTTGAAGTACATGTTTATAAATTTAATCCTATATTTTTTTTATACTCCCTCTGAGGCATCTTTCGAATTTAGATATTCAAATAATTTATTTTCAATCATAAATTCTTTCTATATCTTTTAAATATTTTATGATTTATTATTTTTGTACGAAGTTTACAAATATATAAAATTTATATAAAAAAAAATAAATAAATCTGTTGTTTTGGGACATGTTTTAGAAAAATCTTCTTTGACTAGTGAGCTTTTGTTGTAGTCCATACATTTTGAATGTGTAATTATTATTAATAGAAAACTTTGCATTCTGTTTTGTCTGCCCCACTGTTTACTCATATAGTGCTTTGATGGTCCCATATACTAGATGAGGACTTGAGAAATATTAATATAGCCACTACTCATAAATGATAGGGATATTAGTCTTCAATTGGATCTACCTTTGGCAACCCATTAGATCTTGCTATTACACTTAAAGAAATGAGTGGTGAGTTATTTATTACTCATTATATGAATGAATTCTCTCTTATTATGATCAGCTACGTCAACAACATAATCAATATAGTAATATAATGGTCCATCACAGTTCTATGATCAGTTTTTCCACTACTCATGAATGATAGGGATATTAGTCTTCAATTGGATCTACCATTTTCCTTCATACTATGTTTGATTGCTGCAATAGCCCATGTATGCACGTAATTATCAGTTGGCGGACTTTTGGTTTATTTAGGAGTAGGAGAAAGAAAGGGGGAAAAGGGAGAACTGTTGCTCTTTTATGTAGCTTTAAAGTTATTCTACTTCTTGAATAGGCTATTGTTTAGCAGCAGCTCTGTAATTGGAAAGACATATACAGTCACAGCTCCCAATAGTATGATCTTCTTTCTGCAACTCTTTTTTTAAAAGTTTTTGTGCTTAAAAAAGATATTCGTTGATGAATCTAAGTGCTTAGTGAAGAAGTAAAAGTTTATTTCTAAATGTGTATCAGATTTCATGTGTTACCTAACCTCTAAAATGTGTTGATCTTCTCTAAATTCTGAAAGTCACAAGGGCCTTCTTTTAGCCATTTTCAGGAGCTAATTTGATTGATCTTTTACTTTTTTAATTTGTGTATTTTGAATTTCCATTTTTCTCAGATTCTCTGAGTTTAAGAAATAGAGATGATCACTTGTATTTTCCCTTGGTTGTTTTATCAGTCAGGAGTATATGATAATTTTCAGAAATCAAAGTAATCCAACTGAAACTTTCTTTATTAAGTAAAATAGTAATTAACAGCTGAATGTAGAAATAAAACTTCATTACTGTAACAAAAGAGTTCTGTTACTTGTTTACTTCAACTCCCCCCTTTTTTAATCAACATCTATGGACAACATTTAAGACTGCTTCTGAAGTTGTTTTAGCTAAAGAAAAATTAATAAGGAAAAGAGCACAAAGCAACATGAACCAAACTTGCATAGGAAGATTTCACAGGTCAGATTTCTTATGGATTTCCTCATGTGGGAAAGTAAATGAATATTGAATATCTGGAGTACCAATTGTTTTACTTATTGAATTACTAGATAATATTATACATACGTCTGTACTCATACTACCTCGGTTAAATTTCTGCTATTAGTTTTTCCTTCCGTGCACTTATTTTGCTTCCGTATAAATCATCTGCAACAAAATCAGGTGAAGGCAATTATCTACGGTGATGACATCTCCCTTTACCAACAAAGATTCACACTGTTCAACACTTATTTGATCACGAGTGCTCGAGTACAGCAACCAACTTTAAGATATGAGAAGCCCCTGCATACATATGAATGGATCATTGACAGGAAAACTATAGTCGACTCAATTGATAAAGATGAAACATATGAGACTACAGTTAATCCGTCTGATCCAAAAGATTTTGACGCGGATGCAATGCCACCACCTACAATCATCAACATGACATCATTCCAAGAAATCAACGAAGAAGCATCCCGATGCACCAAAGAACAACTCAGGAATACAGAATTCAGTATGACTCCTCTACCTTTTTTATATACACAAATACATTTCAGCACAGACCATAACTTCTCCGTCTCCTATCTTATTAGATGTGCTTGCAATTGTTGTGAATTGCTTCCCACCGAGATATGTAGCAAGCATGCAAAAAAGGCTACAAGAACTCATTGTCATTGACACCAGGTAGGTCATACAAACACTTGTCCTTTCCACTTCGGGACATTATTACTTCTACAACATATTACTCTCTTCATATTATTCTTCCCCTGCCTATATATATTTCTAACTTTTCAAAATTCCACACTTACAGTAAACAGGCTCTCACTTTCACATTATGGGAAGAGACTATTATTGAAGATGAGGGCACTACACTCCTCACACAGTTTCCGAAACATCCTATCATATTTGCCAGACGTGTTGGAGTCTCAAAATACAATGGTAAGTAAATACGACAACCTTATACTATGTAGAACTAAACACTACCCTATATGGTACGACAACCCTACACTATGTACAACTAAACACTACCCTATTTGGTTGTATTTACCCTAATTTGTACTCCGTTAAATAAAGCTTCTTACTAATGCAGGCACATCACTCACCACAAAATTCAACACAACAATACAAATAGATCCACCATACTCACAATGTGTACAGCTGCAATCATGGTAAACATTACTGTCAAACGTATTTGATTTCCTCCTCCTATGTCTTGCTACTTTCTTACATTCTATCATTTTGCTACCAAACAGGATAGCAACAAACACAGAGATGCTGAACTCCTTTGCAATAAGAAGCACGTCTCAATCTGGAGCTCTCATCTCCGCTCCAGTGAAAGAAAAAATAGTGCCCATTGCAAACATCCAAACACAACAAGATGTTAGTCCATATTTCTCCCACTCTAATCCTAAATTATTTAAAGTACAAATTGCAGCCACATCAACGATAATGATATTGTTGTGCAGGGACAAACTTTCACCATTGAAGCAAGGATAACTGCTCCAAAAAATTACAACTCTTGCTATGTGTTAGCCTGCCCAAACTGTAGACAAGAAGTAAGGAACCTGAAGAAAAGAAAATTCCACTGCACAAACTGCAACCAACAGAACATGCTCTCCCCCAGGTACCTCTATCTCCAATGTTACCATAAAACACAAATACGCCGACATTTCCCTTACTGGGAATCTATTGTGCACATACACACACATATAATGTTCTTAATATACATACCATACATAACCACAGGTGTCGATTTGAGGTAAATCTTGATGATGCATCCGGCTCAACAAGAGGAATAATTATGGATGAACAGGCAGAGCAATTGCTATCCCTCACTGCTGAAGAGATCTACACTCGAGCATCAACTGAGGTAAAAAACCTTACTAACAAACTCTCAATGGATGATCATGACGACGATTTGAGAATTCTGCTATCTGCTTTAAAGGGTACTTTTTTTTTTTTGTGGTCAACCCTCTGTTTTGTTAATGGAAATCTAATTTGTTTGGTAATTTTTGATTGTTTAGTAGCTGAATGATGTCTCTAGGAGTTTAAGTTGCCTTTGAAATGCCACTTTTCTCTTTATATCTTCACAAGTATTTAAGTTGTGAATTTGCTGCTGCTAAAGTTATCTACAGAACTATCCTTGCCAAAAATAAATAAGTTATTAGTAGTTTTTACTTGTTCGAGCTCCATGAAAAATTATATTTTATAATTTGGCCAATTTTATTTTATTGAATCTTGGAAATATTAAGTGTCAAAACAGTTTTAAGTCGAGGTAGTTATATTTATTGTTCTTTTTTTCTTTGGTTTTTTTTGTGTGTGTTATTACTTGTATGCACTACATGTATTTGCATAATCATGTTAAATCTTGAAATAGATGGTGGCGTGTATGTTGGAGAGGAGACACTATCTTCTGCATCAAACTTTCTGCATTATGAAAGTTTGTACAGATAAATGATTTAAGCCAAAAAACTCTGGAGTTTAGTGGACCAACTGTATAACACTAATACTCGGTAGAACTGACAAGGGTAGAAGTGTAAAGGTGAGGAAAGCACTACTGCTATGATTAACTCAGACCTTGGTAAGATATTGCTGTTCAGCTTTATTGAAACTGTAGACTATTTACTTCTCTCAATTTTATGGGAGAACACTGATGAAAGTTTAGGGGTATAAATAGGAGCAATGCTCATTGACGAAAAATTAAAAGATGTCCGTGTATTAGATCTAATGCAAGCATATTGGAACTGAGTGTATTCAGTGTTATGTTGGCTACCTATGACAAACCTTATTTTGGTTTACCCCATCAACTTTCAAGAAATGGCAGACACAAATGTTTGAGAAGACAGAAACTTTCATTTGATAGTTAGAATACACAAATTTCTAGAAAAAACAAAGACCCATAAAGCCAAGAAAGATATGAAACATGCCCCTCTAGAACAAGAAAAATATGACGACTAAATATTATGTAGCTTGACTCATTCATTGTGTTTCTTTGCTATATAAGGTTGAAGACCCTTCATCAGATTCCTTTTAGATTTCCCTGATTAATATCACTGAAGGCCACAATAATAGGACACACCATGTTATAATTTTCCAATGAAATGAGGAATTATTTTTCATGAAATAAGTGGATCCAGTAAAAGGCATAAAAGAGAAACAAAGTGCATGATGTTTGAAATGAAGAAATGTTGTTCACACCAGTGGTGGATGATAGCTGTAAGCAAAAGAAAATATGTTTATGTGCTCTTATTCTTTTGGGTGGGAGTGAAGTTAGCATATGATTTTAGATGGATCTTTCCATGCTATACTGTGTATATAGGACATATATAATGCAAACATTCTATATTGTGAGCGTTTTACACTGTACCAAGATGAGAATTGCTTAATTAAGCCCGATATAAACAATATAGTAGTACCTAAAATATTGAATCTAGAATCTATACTATATTAAAAGTGAAAATGATCACAAAATTGCTAACACAACCACCTTCATTTGATCAGCTCATATTTAGTAATATATTGGACATTTTGATATTCTGGTGTGTAATTGTCTGTTATCTTTATTGAGTTGTATGAAAAGCCTGATTACTAAATACTTGTATAGTAGTAATATTTATTCATCTTGGGTTCTAATTGTACAGCATAAAGGCTTGGAATTCATGAGTGTTAGCAGTCACTTTTTCAATGAATGTCCAACAGTGACTATGTGAACTTTAATTCAAAAGACACAACATATACTTACTTTCAGGTTCATTCTGACTCGGAGGAACATGATCAGCCACACATACAGGACGACCTTCTCAAAATAAAAGTGAAAAAATCCTTCTCTCGTAGTGCACGCCCAGGCTCAACAAAAGTTCTCATTCTAGCCATTATTCCTAATGCACCATCCAGCTCCAAGAGGCCAAAAAAGAATATCATCTCCTCCGATGAAGAAACAGCAGAAACAAAGGAAAAATCAGA
Source organism: Solanum rostratum (assembly GCA_029948455.1). Lineage (NCBI taxonomy): Eukaryota > Viridiplantae > Streptophyta > Magnoliopsida > Solanales > Solanaceae > Solanum > Solanum rostratum. Next base: position 51,514,386 of record CM057047.1, on the reverse strand, counting down.
CACCCTTAGGCTCAAAGGGAAAATGGAACCACCAACTCCAACCAAACAGTAATGAAGGTTATCAACAAAATTCTTTCCCCCTTCCTTCTTTAAATATTATATTATCCTTACATAGTCCAAGATCCTAATCAATCCTTTATTATTATTCCCACACAATGACAGGCACAGTAACTCTTTTTGGTGATGCGAAGGTAAATTACTAGAATTCTTTCCTCAGATTCTATGTCCAACACAAACAAAAATTACCACTAATATTTACAACTACTTTGTTCCAACATATATTGCTAACTTTTTCCCTCTACCTACGCAGGCTTGTAAAGGGAAAGACAAATCACATTACAGCTTGCTGCTTTTGGGTTCTAAACTATTTCGCAACAGTTTTTATCGCTCTAAAAAAAAGGTACCCAAATCTTTATCGTAGGAAATAAAGTTTCTTTTATCAATAGTGAATTCTTCGCTCAATTTCTCCATATTAACAACTATTTTCTATTAGTGACTTTCTTGGGTATTTATTTGTTTACATCTATTCTACATGAATATTAGTACGAAGGATTAATACAATATGCTCACAATAAGGATCTTATTCACTTACTTTTACATACAAGCAACCCATTTTCATGGTCTAATCTTTTCCAGATCCAAAAGATTAAAAGGAGAATAGGAGAAATCAAAAAAGATAAAAAGAGGATAATGAAATCCCACTAATAATGCCACTTCTATGGCCATCAAAAGCTCTTGGTGCAGTTTTTCGAGCAAGATCCAACACAGTCATCCATCTTTTCACCATCTAAAGACACAAGGAAAAAAGCAATTCAGAGAAGAAACAAAAACCAATAATAAATGGCTTTTTTAGAATTGGAAATTCATAAATTCAAAATTCTAGCTCCACCTCTGACGATACAGACAACAAGAATTCATGTAATCAGATCCAACATGCTAACACATAGATGTTATTGAAAAAAAAAGGAGCAATTGAAGTACTTACCAGGTTGATGTTTTTTGCTGAGAGTGGAGCAGGTAGAAAAGGCACAACCCAATTTACAGAACTTAAGGTTGCTACTATCTGTTTTGTGATGGACATTATTGGTACTGTTGCCTTCTTGAAGGTGCACTGTGCCTACGTATGTTGTTGAATATGAGCACTATTCTAAATTAACAATTATAAATATAGCAGCATATGATATTGCTGAACCATTTTCCTATTCACTTCTGACAGTTGAATGCAATAATCAAACAGGTGGAGATGCAGCGGTAGTGATTTTGTTGCTGATTTCCTTTTGAGAGGCGCAATATATGGAACACCTGGCTATATTTTCACTCCGCAAGTAATTATACTATCCTCTTGAATATATATATCGATCCTGCAGTGGATACAAACTTTACTTTAAACCAAGTTATTCCCTGATCACTAGACAAATGATTGCTTACACACTTAACTTAAAACTACTATTTTATCATACAATATTAAGTATTGGAACGCAGTTTGCCGTACTTGCAAAGCTAATTTCCAACTTCACACTTTTCTAAATAGAGTGTCACAACTGAACTTACAAATATTTACGATTTTGTTTGGTAACATAATTTTCTGTTATCTTTTCATTCTTTCATCTTGATCAACATTTTGTTTTCCCTACCACAGGTACATATCCAGCTACCACCATCAATCCTTTTATCAAATCATAACTGTAATAGTATAAGCTGTACAAAACAATCATATTCCAAACAAGCCTTTACAATGTATATATAACTACAAGTTACTACCATGTGTGCTTTACCAATTTCATTTTGAATTTCAATCGCATTTACCTCCATCGTAATATCCCCCCGCCCGTGCTTTGCACGGGCACACCCCATCTATCTTTGTCTGTTTATATGCTCATTAAAATAAACTTCATTGTTGAGAAATAAACATCGCTGGCAAATTTTGTTACTCTTACTTTCTAACTTAATGTAGTTCTTTTTCTCTTTCATTTCAAACATTTCTACGAACTGGAGACTCAGACCACCTCAAACAAACTGCACCATGCAAAATGGGCACAAGAATATTATACAAAAGTAGAACTCTAGCACATCTCCAAGTACTCATTGCTAGATGGATGTGAAGTCACTTCTTCTTTTTTGCTTGCAGAGTTGAGGGGAAAGCTGAAGGCCGCTTCTTGGTAAAAGCTTTTGTTTTGCTTTCTGATTCCTCTTCATCGCTTTCTTCATCAACTTTCCCATCTTTGGCAGAAATTGTTGATGCTTCAGAGATCTTCAATTTTCTTCTTTTCTCAGCATCCAATTTAGCTCGTAGTTTTCTTTCAACGGGGTCATTTGAAAGTACAGTTTGTGATTGACGTGGAACTGCAGCACCAAGTCCAAGCCTATACGGACCTAAGAAATTAACCCCAGGAATTTCGACAAAATCATAGCCATGTTGAAGAAGATTTTACCTAGGAGGTCGACTCTCTAGAACAATCTCATTTGGTTTGGCATCATCTGGAGAGACACCCATACTGTTAACCCATTGCTCAGCCTGCAAATGAATTAACATATTCAAAAAATAATAACAGTTTGGATCCACTAGTTATGCATAACAGTAACAATCAATCAAGGTACCTAGACAACTTCAAGAATGTAGCTCAAGCATCTATACCGGGGAAAGAAAAGATATCTTGGAAAAATACCAAAGTACAAAGATATGAATAGCACTCATAAGCAAAGAAAATTTACTACTACCGATTTAAAGAGGAAAAGATCTGACACGGTGGAGTACCAAGTTAGCTTGAGAGTATGGAAGCATCAATGGACAGTAAAAGAAATATGAGGGGAAATTATGCCAAGTTCCCATTTTTTTTGTTTTTTGGCTATATGAACCCCCCACCCTTTTTTTAAAATAGAAAACTAATATAAACACTATTATCTCATCACCTGATAGAAATCATTGTATCTCCTGCTTTAGATCAGGTAAAATTCAGGACCTTAGGGATGCTACAGAACAGAATTTACCATCTTTAGTGTCCACGTATCTTACACTTGAAAGAGTTACCCTCCAAAGTGTTAAAAACCGCATATATGACCCACTCATAGCTTGACTAAACACATCTCACTTCCATCTTAGATAGTATAAGAAAGGAACTCTCACCAATTTGAATGCCTTGTTCAATACAACCAATTGAGGGCGTGAATTTTTCTTTGATGGCTCTTCCAAACTCGTCGTCATTTTAAACCACCTAATCAGTAATCAATCATAACTACACCATATTAGAACAATTACTTTAAAACAAAATATTTCTACCCAAACAGGAAGAAGAGAAGGAAGCCATACCAGGTAAGATACAACAGGAATGCCCTATAAGCTACTCCACAATGATTTCTAGACCACAACCAAGAGAAGCTTTTCTCCTTCCTGTAAAATATGCTGACATTCTCAGTGGGATCAATAATATTCACAGCAAATTGGTCATCACCAAAACAAGTCATGTACATCAAATGCAGAAGGCTGGCCCCCCACCCCACACACAAAATCTTCTCTTTCTTTTCTATGGTTTATAAAAGCAAAAAAAAAAGGAAAAACAAGATCTTTTCTGAGACCAATTATTTTGTAGACCAGCAGAAAAGAGCCACAAAGAAGCAGGGTGATCCATTTGCCACAGCAAATGAATGCCTAAGTAGCAGCTGTACGGACACGAGGTTTGTCAGACATGGACATGCAGGCACAAATTTTGAAATGAAGGGGAGAAACAAGCAATAGATACCTAAGAGGCTAAGAATTTTCATATGAATTTTAAAGGCATCAACGTGTTTATGTTATATCCTTAATCATAACTATCAAGTTAGTCACATAGAAAAACATAGCACTCATGTACAATAAATAACTAATAAAACATTATAATGTAGGGGACAACCAGCAGCAAGACATAGAAGAAGACAAGGCTGATTTTGCAAATATCTTAGTCCCATGTTTACTATTGGATCCTCAGAATCACAGGTTTCTGCAATATATCACATAATAGAAATCATTCACATGGCATTAAAGTAGTATGCATGTCTACAATAAAATTAAATAGCAGCACAGCAGCCAGGAGCAAGCTAGTGAAAGAGGAAAGGTTAATCAAACAGAAAGTGCAGAAAGACTGAAGAAAAGAGAAACTGAAAAACAGAAGAACGGAGAACTGACGAAGCAAGCAGTGAACAGAAGCTGAGATCAAACGAGTGATGCAGCTTCTCTACTACTTCAAATTGGTCTTCAGATAGAGATTCTAGGGTCTCAAGGTTTTTTCATCAAAGTTTTCTGTTCATGCTTTAAGCCCCTAGTTTTCTTCTAAAAGTTTATCTTGGCCTAATAAGTGTCCATTTGTTGTCCACAACATAGAAAAAGATAAAGAGTACATGTTAAGATCGTGTCTGATGCATGAACCTTGTCTAATTACACAGCCCTAAATCTGATGTTCATGCTTCATAGGCGAACATAAGCACAATGTTTTTCTCACAAACCCAATTGCCCCAAGTCTGATATTACTAAAGCTGTCATACACAATCCAGAGTACCCGTTGCACAACTCGGTAGTAGTGCTTTCGAAAGTGGAGCAACCCACCGACCTTCCTCTCAGCCCTTGCATAGGCCTTTTGGTACTTCGTAGAATTAGAATATTACATCTTCTGCATGCTCTTGCATGAAATTTCATTAGGTATGCATTCATTACTCTGCACATACTTATTACTGTTCTGAATAAGTGCATAAGGAATGACACATGCATTTTGGGAAAGTTACAGATCTTGTTTGCCCCAGAAAAAGAGCCCCAGATGTCTACCAGGAAAAGAAATCAGACTAATCTCCAAATCAAGAAAAATCTTAAGCGTCGTACAACTTATGGAGAGATGCCGCCTGAACAAAAAGCGGCTTTCCTACAACAACGCCGTGCAAATTACGCTGCACAGCGGCATCATTCTTCCGATAGATCCATAACTAATTGCTCTATTCAACCTTCCACTTCTGTGGAGACTCCATCCACGCTTTGCAAACAGAATGATTTACTCATTACTGACGAAGCTTCTACCTCTACAAATGGTTCGTGTACGGCCACTTCCGCTACACTTTCCCTTGTGCGAAATGTAACTTCCGAATTTAAAATATTGCAGGTGCAGGGCGACAATTAGGAGAAACAAGCTCTTGGAATATAAGCCAATTACCTTGTTGTCCTGCTATTTTAAAACGGGTTCCAAACTGCAAATTCTGTGCGGCAATAAGATTCCAATATGAAAGTCCAAGTTTCTGCTGTAACAACGGCTCTATAAAATTAGCATCACATGAGCTGCCCTCAGAATTAAAAAGCCTTTATTACGGCAACTCTGACGACTCCATCCATTTCCGAACTTACATAAGAACATACAATAATATGTTCGCATTTACTTCGCTTGGAGTGAAATATGATAAAGAGTTAGCGAGTAGGTATCTACACATTCAAAGTCCAAGGGCAAATGTATCATTTCTTGCCTAGCTTAACTGCCTCAGATAACAAAGCAAAAAATATGCAACTTTACTTCTATGATAATGAGGCTGACAGAATCAACCAAATGGCCTTCTCAGAAAATCTTGACAAATCTCTTATTATGCGCTTGTTACATATTCTTAAAATTAATCCATACTCTTCATTTCTCAAATCTCTAACACAACTTCCAGACTTATCCAATTTCTACATCGCACTAAAATGCGATTCTACCCTCGACCAACGAACATACAACTTACCCAGTGTTTCAGAGGTCGCAGCTTTGTGGACTGATGAAGAACCTGGTTGTTCTACTTCTACGCCACATATTCGTGTGTACACTCACGACAATAATAGCCAGCTGGTTCATTATTACTATGGCTGTTACGATCCATTACAGTATCCTTTATTATTTCCATATGGTGAAAACGGCTGGCATTGTGGTATTCAAAAAATCTTAGATAAAACTAATCGTCTTATTGATACTTTTCAAATAAAAAATTTTAAAAATACTTTTTTATGTAAGGTATTTATGTAATAATAATATCATATATAAGTCATTTTTATCATAAAAAGTATATTAGCTCTAAATAATATATCAATTTCTTTTTCCTAATAATAATAAAGCTTTTTCTTTAACAAAATCGACAATTACACCTATTTCTCATACCCATTACAACAGCTTGGTCTCTCGAGCTTATTTCTCCGGCGAACTTCATCTCCGACCAACCATTGCTCCCATTCCCTTTCTACGGCGAACTTCCCGTTCCCTTTCTCTGGCGAACTGCAGCTTACTGTGCTTTTGGATTTGATAACCATTCTAATGCATTCTGAGTAAGAGTGTAAGATGTTCGTTCACTACTTTGATTTGTAAAATTATATGCTCCATATTCGTCTTCACATTGCAAAGTTAGGGGAAGAAGCATTAATTAGAAATTGAGTGTTGTATCTTTACTTTCAGTTGAGCAAAATCTTGATTTGGGTCAGCAATTGCAAGCCTAGGTTTAGGACCAAACCAGTAAAGAAAATTCTTGTCATTAAGCGTTCATCAATTATAGTTTGTGTGGCATGGCACGGGAAACTACTATAACATGATTATGGGTGAAAGAAGTAGAATTTGATTCAGCTTCTGGTATCATCACTCTTCTTATCTTTGTTGTGTTGCTTAACTTTGGACTGTAACCTGTTCCTTCCATCTATGGCTTGTTTCTTCAACTCATCTTGCAATTTAGGGTGGTGGGTTAAAGTTAGTTAGGTCGCATTGGGGGTTATCTATCCATTTGAGGGGTACATGTGGTAAGTTTCGTAGCGGCCAGGGTATAAATGATCACGAAGGATAAAACTAACTACTAAATGAAAGTTGAGGGGTATTTCAATGCCAAACAAGAATTTCGCCTTACCCAATACTTGAATTCGAGACTTTTGATCTCTACTTCTTTTTGCTTTCCTTTTTGGCTACTCGTATAGGAGTTCAGTATATTCCATTGCAGTTGCAGGTGCATTCAGGGAATCAACTGACAGTGCTCCCAACTTCGCAGTCAGAGCAGCATAGTAGTCAGTAGTATCTTTAATTGGAGGTTAGAACTTTGGGTCACTATTATTTTCATCTGATTCCGCGTCTTTTTCCTCCTTGCTCAAACCCCAGAATTGTAAACTCCACCATTTATTTGAAAAGGGTAAACCCCTCTTCCCAATATGTGAATTGTTTCATATCTTGACAACCTGAGTGAAAGCTTCAGGGATTTATAAAAGCAAATTCCAGAGATTTCTTTGTTGTTGTTAAGAAAGCTGTCAGAAAAATTGTGCTCCAGGGATAACTAAAGAATCACATTAGTATCAAAGTTCTTGTGAAGAATTCATGAGGGGGTGTTTTATTTTGTATACGGGGAGTTCTAGGATTCTAAAGGAGAAGATTATAGTTACCTTTTAATCTGAAGATTATACTGGGTATCTTGTTGTTGCACAATCTTTGTTTCGACTGCAATTGATGTTTCCACTTGTATCCTTTACAATGTCCTGATTCTTGGTTGTTAGAGATGGGAAAAAAAAGATCTTGACTTTTTAAAAAGTTTCTATGAGTAAATTAGGATATTGGCTGTAGCTCTTCTTCTTTGCTTGTGTTTTTTTCTTTAAATGATTAGTTACCTGTCCACCTTCTATGCGAGCTCTGTTAAGTATTGTCGGTCCCAAATTCATAAGAGAGGGCTGTAGCTATACACAACCAGTGTAAAAAGTAGTCCAACTATGATGAATCTTTTGAATAAAATTCTCATTAAAATGTGTCCACCTCAGTGTTTTGGACGGCGAAAGGCGACAAGGCTCTGCCTCGCCTCGCGGCGAGGCGAGCGGCGAGGCGCTCGCCTTTTTTAATTGAGGCGCCAATTTATACCAAAATCTGGAATTTTTAAGTGCATATATAAATATCCAAAATCTCAATAGCAATAACATATATTAGCAAATATTTCAATTACAAAAAGGCAAAAACTAATAATAGATAGCAAGATCTATTTCAATCCAAAAAGGCAAAAACGAATAATAGATTAATATCAACTATCAAGGCAAACAAAAGTCGAGATTGACAAACAATACTAGAAGTCTATTCTTCTTCAAGATTATCAAGATCTTCAAGATCAACATTAATTTCATTTTGGTTATATTGTTCATCATCTTCTTCCTCCTCGGATTCTTCATCTATTTATGGACAAATTAATATTATATAAATTAGTTTACATTTTACAACATATTATATTAATAAAGGATTATAAATCTTTTTTAAAAAAGATTAGGCAAACTCACTGCCAAGTGTAGTGAAGTCTGCTGTCTGTCTGTCTTTAAAAGACTGAAACAGAGTGCCAAGAAAACCATGCAAAAAAAAACAAAGCACTCCAAGAGATGGAACTACTGAAGAACAGAAGAAGAACTGAAGAAGGAAGCAAAAAAAATAAAGAAACTGCGGTACTGTCCCACCTCTCGCGCAGCGGAAGACTGAGAAGAAGTGAAGAAGATGAAGAAGAAAGAAGAAAGAAGAAAAAAGAAACGAAGAAGAAAGAAACATACCTGGAGATGTCGCGAAGTGGAAGTCGCCGAAGTAGGTGGAAGACGTCTGGGACTTGAAGAAGAGAAATAGTTCGCGGGCAAGTTTTTTTCCAAATAAACCCTAGCAGATCTTTTTTATTTTTAAAAGAAGCATATTTTTTAATTAAAAACAGAAAAGGCGACGCCATAGCGCCTCGCCTCGCCCCGTCGCCTCTCGCCTTTTTGGCGCCTTTCCTCGCCTTTGCAAGGAGCGCCTCGCCTTGGCATGAAAAGGCGACATAGCCTCGCCTCGCCTCGCCTCATCGCCTTTGGCGAGAGGCGCTCGCCTTTCAAAACACTGGTCCACCTGAGGCTCGAAAAGTGTAATGGGGTACAGAGGATTCAATTAGCCAACTATTTTGGGATCGAGGCATGATAATTAGCACTTAATATGTTATCTAAGGCTTCTGGAATATCACAAATTTAATGGATAGAATTACTTCTTAATATTTTATCCAGCATTGAGAATACAAGTGGATTTTTGCATTGGTGATCGAGATCGTTCTACTTTGTGAATTTTCATCTCAAATCTGATGGTCTTCACTTTTTACTTCTTAGTTTTGTTTCTAGATAGGTATTTTCTGTTTGATACACATTAAAAATTTGTCTTTTAAGCTTGTGATCTATCTTCAAATTATATCACTACACAAGTGTTCATGGGTGATCCAGATCGTTCTACTTTGTGAATTTTCCTCTCAAGCGTGATAATCTTCACTTTTTTCTTCTTATTTTCGTATCTAGATGTAGATTTTCTGTTTGATACACTTTAAAGATTTGATCTTTTATGCTTGTGATCTGTCTTCGGTTCGGATCACCTATTTGATAGTACTACAAAGGAGAATCAATGTGCTAGGTACTAAGGGAAGAGGGGTGGGAGACGGGTCCTGGGTGAGATAAAATCTTTTATCGACAACCACAAATGGAGACTTACTGAAAAAGGAAACTGTTTGGAAGAGAGTCATACTTCTGTGCAAAACGGAGTGTGTTCGGAGGCATGGTCAGTACATCTTGTGAGCTTAAAGTAGGTTTCAATGCAATGAAGAAGGAATGCTTTAGAATTGTGCCATATATTGAGTTTCAAAAATAAAATAGAGTGAAATGTAGGAGTAGGAATAGGATTTTAGCATCAGGTCATATGCTTTGTTTCTGCAGTGGACTAGGTTGCATTGATAATTATGCGCAAAATGGATGCTCTATGAAAATGCATTGTCATTACGGCATTCTCTTTTTGACCAGTTTTTTCTAATGTAGTGGAAACATCTTACAATCTGAAGTTTTACGCTATAGGAAAAAAATGTTCTTGGTGGATGCAAGACTTGGGACCCCCAAAATTTGCATGCAAAATGAGCCTACAGGTGTGGCAATTAACCGAGCCACCAGGTTTAAGAATAGGGTGGGATTCCTTGAATAGCAAATGAATGCCTAAGTAGCAGCTGTACGGACACGAGGTTTGTCAGACATGGACATGCAGGCACAAATTTTGAAATGAAGGGGAGAAACAAGCAATAGATACCTAAGAGGCTAAGAATTTTCATATGAATTTTAAAGGCATCAACGTGTTTATGTTATATCCTTAATCATAACTATCAAGTTAGTCACATAGAAAAACATAGCACTCAAAGTTACACGTTTCTTGGCTTTCCACGTGGTTTAGCGTACAACTTTCCCTCTTGCCATTGCTACTGTAAGTTTCTGCAGAAAAAAACCCAACCTAAGCGGCTGCCACTTCAATTCTTTTCTTCTACACGTGTTCCTTCTGCATGTTCGCCTTTGCTGTTGGTTTTAGGCGACTTTCTCCATGTTTTGCTTCTCCACTGCGATCTGAATCTCAAGACATAAGGTGGAAGAAACAGCTACAATACTTGGTTTGTTTAGCGTTAAAGGTAAAATTGAACTACGCCGTGAGTTTCATTGTGTAGAAATATCCCAATCTATCTCTGTTATCATTCAGATTATTGGTGTCTAGAAATACTGGATCTTGGTCTCATATAGTGCTGTGCTGGCCTCTTTTCCACCCAAACATCACATCTTTCTGATTTCACAAACTTGAACAAAGGGTAGATAGACAATTTTATAATGGATATTCTAAAGTGATAGTTCTGAATGGGTAATGTTGAATATTGGTTGAAAATTTCTTAAGGGTGCTTTCAAATAGTATTCCTTTAATTCCTTCCTCTCTTTTTTGGTTTTGCCTTATTTTGGTGCTCACGTCATGTTTTCGGTTAGAATTTGGAGTTGCATTTTGGCAATTGCTTCGTTTCTCTTCTTCTTTCCCAGCTCCCTAATTTACTTTGCTTTGACTGTTCCTGAGGAAAAATTGGGTTCAACGATTTCAGGCACTTCAAGTAAGTAGAAACTCTTCCTGCTTTTTTATTTATTCGAAATTCTACCAATTCTTCCAGCTTTGGTATTTTCTTGATGCTGAACGCTTGAAATCTTTAGAACTGAATTTCGCATGCAAGGTGTTTGATAATATTGAAATCTGATTCTGTGGGTGTACAAGTGTGTTGTGTCATGATTGTAGTTAGTCCTTTTTCCTTCTGTTATTCCTTTTATTTCCCGGGAAGAAGTGTTGGGATTGGGTTACCTAAAAATTTAGAGCGTGATAAAAATGATAATTTAACTACTCATTTAATCATACTCTTTATGTTCATAATGATTAAGGAGTTGAGCCTCTTTTTCTTCTTGCTAATTAACCATTTGTGTGCCGAGAACTTGATAACTCTCAAAGGCTTCAGGAGTTATGTATTCAGAAACAGGCATGATTTATTTGGGAGTAGGAGAAATAAAGGGGGAAAAGGGAGAACTCTTGCTCTTTTATGTAGCTTTAAAGTTATTCTACTTCTTGGATGGGCTATTGTTTAGCAGCAGCTCTGTAATTGGAAAATAGATATAGTTGATTTGTGAGTTTGCCCGACCCATTAGATCTTGCTATTACACTTAAAGAAATGAATGGTGAGTTGAGTGAATTAGTCAATTGCAGTAGCTTGGTGTGGCTAGACTTAAGCAGCAATAGGTTGACGGGGGAGATCCCACCGTGACTTGGTAGGCAACAAGGAGCATAAGCATACATTGACTACTTTTACTCTGTTTCCAATTTAGCACAATTATCTATCCTGCTTTAATTGGCGACATGGACCGGCAGTGTGAGCCAAGATAGCAAAATAAATCTAGGACAATTCAAAAGAAGTAGTCTCCAACTAATTACCTGCAAATTGTAAAGTTGATAGCGTCTTCTGGTATGAGCGCGCACAATACAGGCATCCATAGACCATTGGCCCTGTAAATCATATGAAGAAATGCAAACAGAGAGTTAAAACAAATGCAAAGAGAATGCAGATGAACCTACTTATTTTTCTTCTGATAACCATGGTTTCCCGTCAGTTGTGGGCACCTCAACTAATTCCACGAGCTATCCTCATCTAGGTGCATGTATATTAAGTAATTTCATAAGCAATAACCCTTTACTCTCATGCTAATCGCCTTTCAATTAATATGTGTTAGATTTATTTTTGGCTTTGATCGAAATTATAATGTCTTGAATATCTTTTTTCCATGTCAAACATCATACAAAAGTGTAACTTAAGAGTAATTAATTCACTTTTGTTTATTGACTTATGATCCATCTTTGCCTTTTTTCCCGTGTGGCAAGAAAATAAAATTTGAGGAAAATATCCAAAAGAGTAAACAGTTCCTTTAGATTTTGTAGATAAATATTCAAGATTAGTAGTTGAAGAAGTATAGTACATAAAGTGGCAGAAAAAGAGTGATTGGACTTGTTTTAGAGAGGTGATTGTCATTAAAGTTGATTAAAAGGACAAAAGCTGGCTGGCTTATTACTACTAATGTCACCTTTTTCAAGTGGAAGTGTATGAATTATACTGTAAAATTAAGTTGCAGATTTGTAGTGTTCTTTTTTCTTTTTAAATCTAAAACAATGTATAAAGCAGTACATGGTACCTACCCACCCATGTCAATCATTCAATTGTAACAATGATTATGTTAAAGCAATGTGGGGTTTCATGACCAGACCATTGCTCTTCTTCTATCTTCAACTCTCAATAACAAAATGGCTTAATTGTTCCAGAGCCAAAGGGTTTCGGAAAAGAAAAGAAGAGAAAATGTTGGTTACCTTTCTATAAGTAGTGCCATGAGGTTTAACAATCGATTAACACAAAGAGCCTTAAGAACCTCATTGTTATCACAGTGTTTAGGAAGATTGCTATAGCCCTTCTCCTTCTTTCTCTCCTCCTATTATTCTCCCTTTCCCTCCAAATTTAATAATTCCTACCAACAAAGAGACATCAATCATGGCAGAACCTCCAGGAGAACATTTAGACAGGATAACAGCTGATATAGTTGGCACAAGTTTTGGCTAAGAGAAACTTGACTGCTGGATGGTTAAAGAAAAAAAAGGAAGAACAAACGCATAACCATTGAGATTTAAAGAACAAATGATAATGGAAAAAAGATGATCCCTGTACAGAACATACTTATGAAAAGCTTTCTGGATCTCACGCTGACTTGCGCTTCTATCAACTCCAAGCACCTGAAAAGTTCCAAATCATTGGTAACCATGAAAGATGAAGTTAATTATTTCTGCATATGGACACTCGGGATATACAAGCTATTCTAGCATCATGAATTGTCATGTAATTAAATCTTTAGGCTTAACATTATCTAATATTTCAGGTTTATTTTCTTAAAACCAACAAACATGAGAGGATAAGAACTTCATCCTATATTCAATGTATTTCGTCAGGTGAGATTTGAAGAAGATAAAATATATTCATATTTTATGGAGATAAAGAAGTAATTTTTATATATCATATAGTTGTGATTTCTCTTTTTTATAATTATTAGCTTATAGAAAAACATATAGATTTATAATTTTTCCTCCCTTCTCATCTTTTTTGACTAGAGTCCGCGCTTTACTTGCGCTTAGGGATAAAAGCCTTTGCCTTTTACACTAATGTATAATACGAGATAAGTAACTTGAAATATAAAGAATTCCTATATTTTCTACGACCACATAGAATATACAAAGTGAAAGCTATATCAACAAGTTCAAATCTATTACATTGAATATTTCAGGACTAGCTTGTCATATATTGCTTACAAGAGTTATCTTTCCCTTCCAACTGCTTCATTTTGATTCTGCAATATAATAAGAAGAGTTGTGATTGTGATTAGAGTTGTTCTTGGGTGATATCCTGAATAGATCAAGCTAGGACGTATATTTGTATCTACTTTATAGTTCTACCTTATCAACTTCCTTGATTTTCTTAGGAAGAGTCCATGATTATTCTACGCTGCGATTTGTTAAAAACTCCCTCCGTTTATGTTTGTTTTCCTGGTTTTGACTTGAAATTAAGTCGGAAAAAACTTTTGAATTTCTTGGTTTAAATTACAGATAAATCCTAACATGTCCTATGGAAAGTTTGAACTAAAGTGTTGCCAAAAAAGGGCAGAGATATTCTCTTTGATATGGAGCGAAAAGAAAAATAAAGCAAACGATTTGAACTGGAAAGACTAATATATAAAGCTGTACAAAGATATAGGTTTACTTGCTTAGATAGCTCTTTGTTAATAAGTAGTTAAGACCTAGAGGAATCAAGTCTTTATAGTACTTATCCCCGTAATCTTGAGGTCAGTTAATCATAATTTAACAAATGTATCTGAGCTCATGTGCAAATTGCTGCAATAAAATAATATTTGGTAGTCTTGATCATCAGTGTAAAAGCTACAAAACAAAAGCTAAATAATTTAAAATATCGAAAAAGAAAGCCATATAATCTGACAGTCTTAGATATCAACTGAAAATATCACATGGTTGCTTATATAAAACTTATAGGCTGGTAGTGGTGAAAACATGTAGTCGTGAATATATAGGCAAGATTAAGTGATAGGGCAGAATAGTTGTTGAGATGCAGAACAAAGATCTCCACCTGATGAAAACAGAGAAACATAGTCTGATACTTCTCCATTTGTCCCAGGAGGATGTAAGACCAGGGATTCTGAAAATCAAAGACTAGCTATAGCATGAGTTTGAATATAATTGGAGCTGCATGCTCTCACTCCCTTCAATATATAGACTGCGAAGGAGTGAAGTTACGACCACCATAACATAGTAACAAGAGATATTCTGAAACTTGTTCCATTTCGACATTCGTTTATACCAAATTCAGTGTGAGTGTGCGTGTGTACTTCGATGGTAACTAACCAAATTTAGTTGACTTGCAGAAGACATAGGTAATCAACATCTATCAAAGATCAGATATTGACACAAATCAAACATAATTATACAAACTTCAAATTGATGGAGCATTTCAACATCCCATAGCCTTTCTCCTTGTCTCTACTTTTTCTCCTCCTCCTCCACAAAGCAAATGAATTGTTAATGACACCAAATTTTTAAGAGTTTCTTGGTCCGTGCAGAACCGCAGGAGTATTACAAGGCATATAAAGTAATCGTTAAATCCTAAAGATATTCATTATAAGTTCATAATTTCATTCAACATATTCCTTCATATGTACGGTAGATTAATATTGTTCCAAGTTGTGAAAAATACTAAAAGTAAGTCAACCTAAAGAGGCTCATAGTCCAAACCTATGGAATTCACCTGTAGGATATATATCTAATGAAAGAAGAATGTATGAATTACGCATGTAGCTCCTAATATGCCCTTCTGAATTATTCTTTGCACTTATGTTTGTTGCGACATACTACCTTGCATAGGCCTTTTGGTACTTCGTAGAATTAGAATATTACATCTTCTGCATGCTCTTGCATGAAATTTCATTAGGTATGCATTCATTACTCTGCACATACTTATTACTGTTCTGAATAAGTGCATAAGGAATGACACATGCATTTTGGGAAAGTTACAGATCTTGTTTGCCCCAGAAAAAGAGCCCCAGATGTCTACCAGGAAAAGAAATCAGACTGATCTCCAAATCAAGAAAAATCTTAAGCGTCGTACAACTTATGGAGAGATGCCGCCTGAACAAAAAGCGGCTTTCCTACAACAACGCCGTGCAAATTACGCTGCACAGCGGCATCATTCTTCCGATAGATCCATAACTAATTGCTCTATTCAACCTTCCACTTCTGTGGAGACTCCATCCACGCTTTGCAAACAGAATGATTTACTCATTACTGACGAAGCTTCTACCTCTACAAATGGTTCGTGTACGGCCACTTCCGCTACACTTTCCCTTGTGCGAAATGTAACTTCCGAATTTAAAATATTGCAGGTGCAGGGCGACAATTAGGAGAAACAAGCTCTTGGAATATAAGCCAATTACCTTGTTGTCCTGCTATTTTAAAACGGGTTCCAAACTGCAAATTCTGTGCGGCAATAAGATTCCAATATGAAAGTCCAAGTTTCTGCTGTAACAACGGCTCTATAAAATTAGCATCACATGAGCTGCCCTCAGAATTAAAAAGCCTTTATTACGGCAACTCTGACGACTCCATCCATTTCCGAACTTACATAAGAACATACAATAATATGTTCGCATTTACTTCGCTTGGAGTGAAATATGATAAAGAGTTAGCGAGTAGGTATCTACACATTCAAAGTCCAAGGGCAAATGTATCATTTCTTGCCTAGCTTAACTGCCTCAGATAACAAAGCAAAAAATATGCAACTTTACTTCTATGATAATGAGGCTGACAGAATCAACCAAATGGCCTTCTCAGAAAATCTTGACAAATCTCTTATTATGCGCTTGTTACATATTCTTAAAATTAATCCATACTCTTCATTTCTCAAATCTCTAACACAACTTCCAGACTTATCCAATTTCTACATCGCACTAAAATGCGATTCTACCCTCGACCAACGAACATACAACTTACCCAGTGTTTCAGAGGTCGCAGCTTTGTGGACTGATGAAGAACCTGGTTGTTCTACTTCTACGCCACATATTCGTGTGTACACTCACGACAATAATAGCCAGCTGGTTCATTATTACTATGGCTGTTACGATCCATTACAGTATCCTTTATTATTTCCATATGGTGAAAACGGCTGGCATTGTGGTATTCAAAAAATCTTAGATAAAACTAATCGTCTTATTGATACTTTTCAAATAAAAAATTTTAAAAATACTTTTTTATGTAAGGTATTTATGTAATAATAATATCATATATAAGTCATTTTTATCATAAAAAGTATATTAGCTCTAAATAATATATCAATTTCTTTTTCCTAATAATAATAAAGCTTTTTCTTTAACAAAATCGACAATTACACCTATTTCTCATACCCATTACAATAGCTTGGTCTCTCGAGCTTATTTCTCCGGCGAACTTCATCTCCGACCAACCATTGCTCCCATTCCCTTTCTACGGCGAACTTCCCGTTCCCTTTCTCTGGCGAACTGCAGCTTACTGTGCTTTTGGATTTGATAACCATTCTAATGCATTCTGAGTAAGAGTGTAAGATGTTCGTTCACTACTTTGATTTGTAAAATTATATGCTCCATATTCGTCTTCACATTGCAAAGTTAGGGGAAGAAGCATTAATTAGAAATTGAGTGTTGTATCTTTACTTTCAGTTGAGCAAAATCTTGATTTGGGTCAGCAATTGCAAGCCTAGGTTTAGGACCAAACCAGTAAAGAAAATTCTTGTCATTAAGCGTTCATCAATTATAGTTTGTGTGGCATGGCACGGGAAACTACTATAACATGATTATGGGTGAAAGAAGTAGAATTTGATTCAGCTTCTGGTATCATCACTCTTCTTATCTTTGTTGTGTTGCTTAACTTTGGACTGTAACCTGTTCCTTCCATCTATGGCTTGTTTCTTCAACTCATCTTGCAATTTAGGGTGGTGGGTTAAAGTTAGTTAGGTCGCATTGGGGGTTATCTATCCATTTGAGGGGTACATGTGGTAAGTTTCGTAGCGGCCAGGGTATAAATGATCACGAAGGATAAAACTAACTACTAAATGAAAGTTGAGGGGTATTTCAATGCCAAACAAGAATTTCGCCTTACCCAATACTTGAATTCGAGACTTTTGATCTCTACTTCTTTTTGCTTTCCTTTTTGGCTACTCGTATAGGAGTTCAGTATATTCCATTGCAGTTGCAGGTGCATTCAGGGAATCAACTGACAGTGCTCCCAACTTCGCAGTCAGAGCAGCATAGTAGTCAGTAGTATCTTTAATTGGAGGTTAGAACTTTGGGTCACTATTATTTTCATCTGATTCCGCGTCTTTTTCCTCCTTGCTCAAACCCCAAAATTGTAAACTCCACCATTTATTTAAAAAGGGTAAACCCCTCTTCCCAATATGTGAATTGTTTCATATCTTGACAACCTGAGTGAAAGCTTCAGGGATTTATAAAAGCAAATTCCAGGGATTTCTTTGTTGTTGTTAAGAAAGCTGTCAGAAAAATTGTGCTCCAGGGATAACTAAAGAATCACATTAGTATCAAAGTTCTTGTGAAGAATTCATGAGGGGGTGTTTTATTTTGTATACGGGGAGTTCTAGGATTCTAAAGGAGAAGATTATAGTTACCTTTTAATCTGAAGATTATACTGGTATCTTGTTGTTGCACAATCTTTGTTTCGGCTGCAATTGATGTTTTCACTTGTATCCTTTACAATGTCCTGATTCTTGGTTGTTAGAGATGGGAAAAAAAAGATCTTGACTTTTTAAAAAGTTTCTATGAGTAAATTAGGATATTGGCTGTAGCTCTTCTTCTTTGCTTGTGTTTTTTTCTTTAAATGATTAGTTACCTGTCCACCTTCTATGCGAGCTCTGTTAAGTATTGTCGGTCCCAAATTCATAAGAGAGGGTTGTAGCTATACACAACCAGTGTAAAAAGTAGTCCAACTATGATGAATCTTTTGAATAAAATTCTCATTAAAATGTGTCCACCTGAGGCTCGAAAAGTGTAATGGGGTACAGAGGATTCAATTAGCCAACTATTTTGGGATCGAGGCATGATAATTAGCACTTAATATGTTATCTAAGGCTTCTGGAATATCACAGATTTAATGGATAGAATTACTTCTTAATATTTTATCCAGCATTGAGAATACGAGTGGATTTTTGCATTGGTGATCGAGATCGTTCTACTTTGTGAATTTTCATCTCAAATCTGATGGTCTTCACTTTTTACTTCTTAGTTTTGTTTCTAGATTGGTATTTTCTGTTTGATACACATTAAAAATTTGTCTTTTAAGCTTGTGATCTGTCTTCAAATTATATCACTACACAAGTGTTCATGGGTGATCCAGATCGTTCTACTTTGTGAATTTTCCTCTCAAGCGTGATAATCTTCACTTTTTTCTTCTTATTTTCGTATCTAGATGTAGATTTTCTGTTTGATACACTTTAAAAGATTTGATCTTTTATGCTTGTGATCTGTCTTCGGTTCGGATCACCTATTTGATAGTACTGCAAAGGAGAATCAATGTGCTAGGTACTAAGGGAAGAGGGGTGGGAGACGGGTCCTGGGTGAGATAAAATCTTTTATCGACAACCACAAATGGAGACTTACTGAAAAAGGAAACTGTTTGGAAGAGAGTCATACTTCTGTGCAAAACGGAGTGTGTTCGGAGGCATGGTCAGTACATCTTGTGAGCTTAAAGTAGGTTTCAATGCAATGAAGAAGGAATGCTTTAGAATTGTGCCATATATTATTGTACGTCCGCACGTACGTACGAAAGTGCCTGCATTTTTCAGAGTCGCCACGAAAGAGGGATCTCAACGCCGCTGGTAGCTGCGGGGACACCAATTTTACAGATCCGTTATTGCAGCAGAAAGAGGGCGGCTCATATTGCATTCTTATTGCACCGCAAAAAATGCAAGGCGGCACCACTTTCAATGTAAGAGGGGAGCTTGGTAAGTTGCTGCTGTCGCAGCAGCCCAGCCGTCCTGCTCTACGTCCTAGAGCGAAGATATCGTACATTTCTTAGGCGCATGTCCTAACGAAGGAAGGCTTTAGATAAGGCAGAATGGACAAACCAGGTCGAGAAGCTGTAGGCCTGTGAGTACTGGGTAAGGCACTCTGCCTTTGGAGTGGGGGAGGAGCCCTCTCTGAAGCGAGAGCGTCAGTGGGCATGCTCCGTTGGGAGCTTGTACAGGCGTGGTGCTTCCTCGCAGCGTAAGCTGCCCTGCGTTGCTGGAGAAGTACGCACTTTTGCTCTGGCGGCATTTCTCCGTACGCGGTGCGGCGGCGAAGGTTTCTTTCCATTTGTGTTTCACGGTGGTTTCGTTTCTCCGCAGACATTTGATTGTTTTTCCCGAGCTACGGGATATCTGTAATGTTCGTAAAAGGCGTACGACATTAAATGTAAACCTTTAGCGCGTATGTGCGGTGTAATTACTGTGTATGCAATGCAGCATGCATCATGAGAAAAGCATCGGGGGGAGGGGACGCAAATAGAGGAGCTGCAGGTCTAACTCTAGTAGTTCATTAAAGACATAGAAAGCGGTGCACAGGCATTTAATGGCCTGTGATCCGCCTGTATGTTCGGCGTCACCTGACATCAACTTCTTGCTAAACGATTATACAATCCTAACATGCTATAGGCATTATTATAGTAAAAAAATATACGCCTGCATGTTTTTATTCTATTTAGTGTATGAAACATGAACAACTAAAATATATTACGTGCGAAGAAAACACCGATAGATGAGAGGACCCCAAATAGTTTCATGATGCATCAATGGAATTAGGCGTAGCTGTATGAAAATTTCTTCCGCTAGAACACAAGCATGGCTCTATATGCCATACTGTCAAAGGCGTAAACAGTGGGACCGCAGTCTGAGGGGCTGTAAAGTAAGCAGTTTGATATATTGTTATGAGCGACAGAGGGACGATCGTGTGATGTGTGAATACCTGGAAAGTTTAAAGGATGGCGCAGCAACCGCTACCTGGTGCACGAACGAAAGCAGCGTTCCCCTGTACACCTGCGCAGAAGTTAGTGCATATGTAAGCGAGAGACTACGGAATGTTCTTGTTGAAAGGCATGGAAAGAATTACATGGAATGTCTCCAAGTAGTTAAAGGAAAATACAGTGGCTTATTTGTAAGAACACTTGGCATTTTGGAAAGCATTTTTCTCCCAGGAAATTGATAACCAGATGTCTAAGAAAAAACACATGTTCTCTATCACAAACACTAAATGGCAGCTACCATACATTCGTAAGAACATTCTTTACACAGAATCGGAAAAACAACACTGATGTCTTCCTTTCACCAACTACTGAATCAATTTCTACCACAGATCTACACTGGAATATAGCAGACTAAGGGCTGGTAGTGCCATGCAGCAAACACTTCGCAGTAAATACCGGGGAAAATATGAATATGCTAGTATGATTGTAAGTGGTGGTTAGTAGGAATGAGCAACAGTGCGACATACATCTACTTTTAAGTAGCATAAACCCTAATCTTAATAGGTCGATCTTTTTATCGGAAAACTACATAAACATACATAGATCTAACAGAATTATTGAAAGTTTATGATTTTAGCACTGATTACGCATAGATCTAACCGAAAATTCATGTTTTCAGCTCAGGTGCAGCCATAGATCTCAAACAACTGAAATTTCATCACTTTCACAAAAAAATATGCATAGATCTAAACTAAACTCTAGTACTTACACTACAGAAAACCAAATCAAAGCAAATAAACCATCAATTACATCCAAAAGCTACCTGATAGTCGGATAATTCAAATCCAAAACGGTCAACGCCTAAAAAGCTGCACTGATTCTCGCAAAGCTGTATCAAAAATCTACGAGTCAAACCCTAAAAGGTGTATACACACACAAAGAATAAAGGAGAAAAAACTAAAAGTGAGAGAGGAATTGCCGTACCTGATATAGAGTACAGAGACGAAAACGGTAATTAGAAGCGCCGTGGAAAGTTCACAATACGCGTTCTATATAGAGAGAATTCGTTTGGTTTTATAGGGACGATAGCGTCATTTTACCAAATTGGCCGTTCGATTTTCAGTATTCCACGTGTGCAAAATCGAGTGGCGTATTTTTTATTTTATTTTATTTTTAAGTGAAATTTTTTCGGGAGAAAATTATTGAGTGTAAAGACCCACCTGGAATAAAAGAACATCACCGTAGACTTGGAATTATGCAATAGTCCACACTTATCTTTAAAAAATAGTGAAATATTTGTGTTGTTTATTTTTATTTTTCATATTTTATTTTTATGGTCGATTTATTTAAAAATTTAAGAGTTAAATTAAATTAATAAAAATTTAGATGTTTAAAAATTCTAGAAAAAATATTTATAGATTGTATTTTCTTAATATCAATCTGAAATTTTTTTAAAATATTTATTACTCCCTCCGTTCCAACTTTTTCAATGTTCAAAATATTTGAATTGTTAAAAGTTCAAGATTAATGTTGAAAACTTTTTCAAATATTTACTCTTTCATTTATTGAATTTTTATATTTTCTAGAAGATAAATTACACTACATATTTATGATCTTACAAAGGGCAATAAGTATGGTGTAATTTTATCTTTGAATGTTTTTCTTAATATGTATGCATTACCTCACAAATTTAATTAAAATGAAACAGAGAGAGTTACATCCATATAATTGGACTCTCGATTATGACAAATAAAAATGAATAGACAAATAACTCAAATTTGATAATCATTTTTCCTAGCCACCTTTCCTCGTCCCTCTCAATAGACAGATCTCAATTACAATCACTAAATTTTTTTACTCTTGAGAATGCCATTTGAAAATTATTGTTATTTTCAACACGTTCACGTTTAAAATACTCATACAAAAAAAAACATAATTTTTTTGTTCAAAATTACTTTAAATTTCTCTCGTATATTCATTTTTACCACTTTTCTCAATCATTAACTTATCTTGGTTGGTAGATCATCAACCTTTAATTACTATAGTTTCACATTAATTTTCAAATATTGTTGTATGTGATTTAGAAATTAAATATATATATATATATACTATATATATATATATATATATATATTGTTTTTATTTTGAAAAATTAATATGAAACACTCATATCACTATCAATAATAAAAATCCTATATATAATGGATCACTTCTATTTCGGGAGATTAATATGGAACACTCATATCGCTATCAATAATTTGATAAAAGTTAACAATGGAATGTGGTGATGAAGATTCAATCAATGTGAAAATTAATTTGTTGGTATAATTAATTATTGTTTGAATTTTATTTGAATTGATTCAAGATTAAAAAATAGTATTGATTATTATTTTTTGATAGAGATTTAGTCATTGGATCTTTTAAATATTTAAAAAAATAAAAGTATCGTCATTAAAATAGTAATCATGCTCTTCAAAGTTTAAGGATGAATTCGCATCATTTCACATAGTCATTTGATTATTTTCCTTGTAAAGAAGAAGTTTCAAATATGTGCGTCTAATTTTTGGATGTTAGTCAGATAAAATTTAGCCATTTTGATAATAATAAAATAGATATAATCGATTGTCAAGGTAAATTAGTATTATTTTGCAAAGTTCGAATACAATTCTAATCATTTTATCAATGATTTTGTAAAAAATAAAAATTTAGCCTCAAACAATGTTTTAATTAAACAACATTCATACTCACACCGTCACTCTATAGCAGCAAAATTTTGTTATTTTTTTGTAAAAATCGAGTGCAATTGCGCAAATGATAACATTCTAATACCTTTTAACGCATACTTATTTAAGAGTTAAATAGTTTCTCAGTAATATAAAAATAAATATACTAGTTAAACATTATAGATTTGTATTTAAAATTCTCACTTTCAGATGATTTTAGATTTGAAATATTTCAAATTCATGCTCGTTCAGTAGATTTTAGATATATACATAAAAATCAAAATTATTAGATTAAAATAAACTCGTAAAAATTATATTTTAAAAACTTCTTATATATATATATATATATATATATATATATATATATATATATATATATATATATATATATATACGCGCATCGATGAACACATATTCTTGATAAGAATATTCTCGATATTTATATAAATCTAATGAACACATATTCCACACACGATTTAATGCAAACACAATGATTTAAAATTTAATTTATTAGTTAATAATAATGAATTAATAAGATTTGATGCAAATATCGAAATAAAAACCTTTCAAAGTTATTCACTAGATTTTCTAGTGAAAATGATTTTTTATAATTATTTATGAAATAAACAGAAGAAAAGAGTCTTATCAACTTTTTGTGTTAAATAAAAATTATTCATAAAAACAATTTAAAAAATAAAAATAAGTTTTTAAAAGACTACAAAACCAAATCTCTTAAATATTTGGCCATGATTTTTTCTTTTTTGGATTTCAAACTCCACAAAACACATTTGATCACAAAATTTTGAAAAAATTCAATATTTTTCATTTTTCCACTCTAAATTACTTTTAAAAATTTCAAAAAAAAAAATCCAATGGTCAAATACAATTCAAATTTTTAAATATCACTTTAAAAATAAAAATTACTTTTTTTAATAAATAGTCACAATTTGAATGACGAAATTTAATATTTTTCGTTTTTTCCACTCTAAATTACTTTTTAAAAAATAAATAAAACAACTCCAATAGCCAAATACAATTCAAATTTTGAAATATTATTTCTTACTTTAAAAATAAAAATTACTTTTTTATTTTTAATACATCCTCACAATTTAATGACGAAAACACCCCTAGCTAACTTTGTGATATTAAAAGAGGGAAGCGTGTAGAAGATTGGAGACGTCAAGAATATTTTGGTAAATTTCTGCCGACAACCCATTCGTTTTTTTGTTTGTTTGTTCGTTGTGAATTGTGATGGTCATGTCATCCTTCCACTTTTAATTACTCCTCAGTAGTACTCCATTTCTCTAAAAACGCAATATTCAGTGGCTCGGTTGATTGGCTATTTAAATTTTTATTTTATTAATAAAAATTTAATTTTCACGTTGTAATTTCTCTCTTCATTTCTCCATCTCCTACCTTCAATTTAAAACAAAAAAAAAATCTTCACTTATTTTTGGTAATTTTCCCAACTTAAAAACGTCATATTTGGTACTGCTTTTAAGGTTTTGCACTTTTATTTCAAGGCAACAAGCAATGAATGAGGTTTTTGTACGTCATTCACAAAATATAATGAAGTGATAAATATTCTTTCATTTAATAGTCACGTGTTCAGACTATTCAGGTATTAAGTTACCTTTATTGAGGAGTATTTTTACCCTCTAATATGGACTTTCCTCTGCAAATTCAAAAAAGAAAAGCATGTCAAAACATATTCGTAAGGGCAGAAGACGTCTGGCATCCCACTCTTTAAAATCCTGTTGCACTTTGGTAACTCTCACATATTTAGTTAGACGTGAGTATGTTTAGTTGCCTAGTGGGGGCATGACGCATGTAGAGAATTGGAGACGTCAAGAATTTCTTTTCCTTTTCTTTCCCCGTGTGGACATCTTTTTATGATATGTTAAGTTAGAATCACGATTCATTTCTCTATCTGATATATCAAAGTAGGATTTATCCTAAATGTTCCCTCATATTAAAATTGTCTATACCAAATATTTAATTAGAATGTTTGAAAAATTCCACTCAGATGAAAAAGGCAGAAATAAATGGCCTAATTAGCCAGAACTAGTATCTTTACAGAAGCTTGCCTTATTTTGTTTGGCAAATTTGGAAAATCTTGTAAGCTGCTTTTAAGGTTTCCGTACGGGGAAAATTCAAAGCTTTCCGCTATCTTAGTGAAAATTTGTTTTCCGTGCGTTTTTCAAGTGAGCTATTTTGGTAACTCACTATCATATCGAAATTCTAATTATCTGTAGAGAAGTCCGTATTTTTCCAATCAACTTCATGAAAATTTTGAATAGATCCAGATATACCTTGGTTGACACAAGTATATAAGTCATGTTATACTGTTTAATGACAAGCCTTCCATTTTCAATTTTGATTTGTAGAAAACTCGTGTGCTTGGGAGTCCCTGATGATTAAATAAACCAAGATTTTACCATGACTACAATTTTAGAGAGACGCGAAAGCGAAAGCCTATGGGGTCGCTTCTGTAATTGGATAACTAGCACTGAAAACCATCTTTACATTGGATCAGTTTGAAATGAGTGAGAAAAAAAAATCATATTTATAACATAAATTTTGCATTAATTTGCAATAAAATGACCATCCTATCTGAATAAATATATTTTCGCTGGTCAAAAGGGCCTTTGACAAAATTTGCTATTCCAAAATAAATTTATTATTGTGACAACTATAGTGTGTGGCCCTTCAACCAAAGTAAATGATCATTCACTGTATAAGATTTATATTTATTGTAAATAAATTGTTTTATTTTATATATTTGAAATTATCCCTACATTTTTTCAATGGGCTAAATTAGCATGCCAACTAATCTTGAATAAGTTCAGTTGCCAAGTATGGTTCGGCCCAAAAGTGATAGTTGGGCCTCTAACCTTATATCGGGCCCAATTAGAGTGGGCAATCTGGTACCTACAAAATTGACACAGGACCAATATTCTACAAATATTACACTCAGCAGTCAGTTTTACTTTGCTGTTCAAGTTATATTAATTTTTCAAATTATCTTATTTTTGTAACTAATTTTGGCAAAACTTCAAACTCAAGTTTTCCCTTCTTAATCATTGTATGTAAAACCAAAGTTGTACAAAAATGGAATGAGTTATTGATATATACCATGGATACATGATGACAAAGTGACTCTCTGACACAAATGATTTTTCACTTTCTAACTTTTCTGTTTTCTAGATATATCATGGTATTAAAGTTATGGCACGAGATTCAACAATCGAAGCTACTGATAGTCCCGAGGGATGGCATCCTCCTATAATAGTTAGCAGTACTGAACAAGCGAGTCATTGATCCGAGGAAAGATGTCTACAATGAAATTTATGAAGAGCATGAAAGGGGGATTGTAGATTAGGGCAGTTCAAATTCGAACCAAAATTGATTATTTAAATAAAAAAAAGTTATTGATTTATCGATAATAGATTACCGGTTTAGTGGTTTTGGTAATGGTTTTATTTTTTTTATTATTATTGAATTATCGGTTTTTGATGGTTTTAGATTTTTTCTTAATGGATTAACCGATAACATGATAGTAAATAAAATAATTATATTTGTGTCCTTTGGTAAATAAAAATCCTTGACATTTTCATGCTTTTATTTTTTATTGTCTCAGACTCTCAGTTATTCTTTAATATGACAGTGTTTACCTTTGAGAAGAATGTAATCTGTCAACTAATATGTATAGTTCATTTGGTTTTGTCACCCTGTTCTAATTTTTTTCAATAATATTTTTTGTGTTAAATCGATAACTGAACTGATAATAATCAATAGCTGATAAATCAATAACTGATATTCCAATAAGCTTGACACGTGTAATTGCTTCACTTTCTTCTTCCCTACATTTTTCCCCTTTGCAGGTAACCAGGCCAGGCCACTTAAGCCTAACATCAGTATCTTCCTTGGTAAGTTTTGATTTTTCGATGTCTTCGAGCGACACTCGACCCTTTGACTTAGGATTAGTCAGTTCTATTTCTCGATGAATATTTGAAACGACTTTCGAACCATCACACGGATTCCGACCCAACTACCGTAAGAACAGAATGGAAGGATCCGAAGCGGTGGCTGCTACAAGAATAGAATATTCCAAAGCATTCGCTTCTGAAAGAATTTGAACTACATGGACATTCATTTATCCCCTCCCGCCTATCTTATTTGGAGTGATATAAATATCACCCCTACAGCTGACGTGACATAATTTTTTTTAAGTGTGTATTTGTTTAATATAAATGTATATATATTATACAATTAAAAATTTTAAAAAAGAAAGAAATACCTACCCCCACCCCCTTCATCTTCTCCAAATACCCCGTCCCCTTTCCCCTGCAAACCCACATCCCGTTTCCCCTCCAAAATACCCCCACCTGCAAATACCACATTCCCTTCTCCTCTTTCCAACTGCGTACAACACCCTTTCTCCCTCTCAAATCTCCAAATCCCACCCACCTTTTTTGTATCTCATCTGCTTATTCTTCTTCTTTTTTTTGTCTAAATAAATTTAAGAGAATAAAATTATCCATAAAAATTGAGTAAAATCATCAAACTTTATTAAAATTGAGGTTTTCTTTATTTTATGATTTCATAAATTAATTAGTGCCACTTTTTCTTATGAAAGTAAAAGAGTTTTGAGGTAAAATATTAGAAAGGGGATTAAAAAAGAAGTGAAAATTGAGTGAGTGTGTGCTTAAGTGGATCCAAATCCAATATAAATTGGTGCACATTTTCTCTTTCCAACTTCAGATTAGCATTCTTCTTGAGTGTGTGAATCCTCCATAGTTGTAGTGCTTCCACGGGAGAAGAGTGAGGGGAAGAATTTGTTTTTTTTATAAAATTTAAATAATTCTTGACATGATGCAGGTGTGGCAATGGTGTGGTGCTGATGTGTAAATTACATGGCGTGTGTGTAATGCACTTGCCACTTATGAGACTAAAATTTTATTTTTAGGGTGATATTTATCTACTTTATTTAAGATTAATGGAATAAATAAATGCCCGTAAAGTTTAAAGTATTAAAGTAAGTTTTGCTGCTAATTTTAGGAGGGAATTTATGTATTATCTATTAAAATTTTAGTCAATTTTAACATGTGTTTCAGTTATATATGACTGAACACAGATATACATGAAAAAATTTAAAAGAGTGTTAAATAAATTTGTTAGATTTGTTGTTATTTTGATAAAGCGATGATTAAGACTTGTTCTTATTGATACATGAAACTTATATTTCAAATTTGAACTATTTGGAGTAGATTGAAAGTTGGAATTTAAAAAATAATATTATTTCATTTTGGCAAAAATTTTTTGATGGACATATTTGAGATTTTAGTCTATTTTTAGAGGAATTTTCATAAACAATAATATAGTGAAACATAATAGGCTAAAATAGCTAATGTTTCTAAAATTACATTTTCTAACTTTAGTCATGCCAAATCATATGTATAAATCCGTATTTTTGGAATGTATAAAAAAAAAAGCTTAAAGCCTTGGTCTTTAAATTACTGACTTTTCGGCTGTTAATTATGGAAAGAGTTCCATAAATGAAGGAAGTCAATAACAATCCGAATTTATTTCCTAATGTGACTCATTTGTCCAAATAAAAAAAAGTTTCATCATAGTTTCTTGCGGACTGATTCAAAACGGAAAAACAGGATTATTTTCTAGGTTTTTATGAAAATTTTGTGGTGAGTTTGGTTTATTTCTTGTTTTTTGTGTGACATGCGTTTTCCGATGAAAAAAAGTGTATATTGTGCGAATTGATATTGATATTCTATACAATGGAGTCTGGCGCGCTGCAATTGTGTATATTGTCGACATCTATGTTTAATTTGTGTAAAGATTTTATATTTTATTTTGTGTCTATATTTGTAGAAAAAACATTTTGCATTATACACATGATAATATTGATTTTGGTAATTGTATATTATGTCCAGATCTCAAATTGCAATGGGAAAAAGGTGCTGGAAAAGATTTGTTAATGTATCTTTGTGTTGGTATAACCTGTTCACATGTCATGCAATGTGTCTATTTTTTATTTTTTCGAAAAATATGCATGTTATACCAAAGGAGATATGTGTGATGTTCATCATCGTCCTACGTTCTGCATTATATGTATTTTAGTTGAATATGTTAATTAATGCAGTGGTGTATGATATGGCCATTTGTGTGTGTGTATATAAATGTTGTATAAGAATAGTTTGTGAGGATTAAAGTAGTATATATCGTATATTTTACTTAAAATAATTGTAGGCATAATTGTATAATATGATGCGTACATATGTATGTATAATTATTCAATTTTTGTATAAAAATTTGTTGTAAGCAACGATGGCATCACTCGCGATCATGGTTATGCATTTCGGACGATGGGATGATGATAATAACTACGTTGATTATATTTTGGAGGGGGTTGTTTTTAAAGATAACTCAACATTATTGTATTAAAAATAAAATTATACATAAATATAATATTATTGTATATATACTAAGCATAACTACACATTTTGACTTTGTGTGTGTGTAACTGTAGGTGTATAACTGACTTTATACATTATTTGTAAGTGATGGGTAAATGTGTTATTTATACAATTATGGTATATATACCCATCATATACAATTATATATAGTTGTATGTGTACAAAAGTGTGACAGATTAAAACACTCAGAAAATTATACAAAATCACTATTTGTGATTTTGGGTAATGTGTATATTACCCAAAATAAATACAGCTATATTATGACTAGCTGTATAATAAATAAAATTATACATAAACATGAAATTATAATACAGAACTGGTATGAGATACATTCTCGAAAAAATAAAAATATACCTCGTCTCCTTCAATTTCGTTTTCAACTGGTTTGTCGGAATCAGACCCATCTTTCTTTTTTTAATTGCCGCTGCTAGATGCAATTTCGTCTGCTTTCCTCTTTTTTTCTGGAGCTCGTACGCTGTGAAATTGAGTCATTCCGATTCTTGAATCTCACTTCTTCACTAGCTCTAGCTTTTGCAAGGGGCCCTGCAATGGCCTCAACTTGCTGAGTTATACCCAACAAAAAGGACGGCAAATCATCCATAATATTATCATGCAAGTTTATACTTCTAGTTACCCTCTTAGTTGATAATTCTTCAACCATTGCATGTGTGCATCTACTTACAAAAATGACTATAGAAAAGGAGTAAAAGTGATGTATAAAGAAGACAGAATAAAAAATTTTAAACAAAAATTAAAAGCTGCCAAAAAACAAAATCTGAAATTGATCATACAATTTTGGGAGGGAGAATGAAAAAAAAATGAAACCATACCTGTTAATAAGAAGAGCAAATGGAGGAGAGAATTAAGAGTTTGTTTTGGAAAAAAGAATCAAAATTTTTGTATAGGAGAGAGAATGTAAAAAAGAAAGAAAAAGAGTCTTATACATAAAGGTGTTTGGGTTCCACAAGATCTTATAGCCAACTTTATTAAACGCTAGTCCTTTTATATAATATTAAAAACTGTAGCTAATATTTGTTGTTATTTATAAGTGAATGTTTGCTCAATTATATAAATTTTCCATTTTTATATGTAGCTCAGTTATATATGCTTGACTTAAGAGACTTGAAAAAGTTAAATGGTCTTAAATAGGTTTGTTTGATATATTATGTTTTTGATGAATCGATGGCCGAATTTTGTACTTTAGGACATATGAAACTTATATTTTAATTTTGAATTTAGTTAAAATAGATTTGAGTGTTGAATCATGTGTTGAATTATTGAAATTTGAAGAACAATATTTTTTTTTTGCTCATATGCATATTTGATATTTCTACTCAGTTTTACAGGTTTTCAGTCATGTATGACCGAGGCACAAACATAAATAAAAACATTAGTTTTGACAAAAAAGTGATTCAAATATACATGACTAAATTTTTAATCTTTTATGCACCTTAATAAAAAAATATTTGAGTTTTTATCTTGGTAAGCCATATAAAATTTAAGGAAAAAAAAAGGGAAAGTTCAGTGTGCTAAATCTATCGCTACGTGAGGCGTTCGAAGAAGGGTCCGACTACAAAGGTCTATTGTAAGCACATTTTACTTTGCATTTCTGCTAGAGACTATTTCCAAGACTTGAACCCGTAAAAATTCTTGTTACATAACTTTATCAGTTACTCCAAAACATCTTGTAAGTCATATAAAGTATACGATGAAAAATCTAATATTTGGCCTTTACAAGGCCTTACTTTCAAATGCATGTCAGACTTTTTGAGCGAAGTAGATAAAGTTGGCAACAAAAAATTTATGAAGCGAACACTAATTAAATAGCGACCCAAAAAACGAATATTTATGCATTTTCTCTTCAAAGTCCACTACATGGCAATCAATGTTATAATGGGGTGGCGCAACACTGACGTTGGCTATAGCGAATACAAGAAAAAGTAGAGATAGGTCGAATTATTTTTAAGAGAAATGATTAAAAAGAACACAATGCTCATGTAGTTTAATGTGAACATGATCACATATACAAAAATACAGAGGTAGAGGATTAGGATAGAAGGTTAGTAGGAAGTCGAACATGTTTTTCTTTTGCAGTTTTATTATAGTATTACTCTCCTACTATGTCATTCTCAATTTTAGTATTACATATTTTTTATTTTATTTCAGTAATTGTATTATTTATTGTTATTGTTTTCTTCTTCATCATTTTTACTTTAGATACTTGTTTGGTGTGCTTTACTTGATTCGAGGGTCTTTCAGAACCGACTTCTCTATCTTTTCTAAGTAGAGAAAAGATTGCATACACCAATTTCTTCAGAACTTACTTGTGAGTTTACCTAGTTTTTTTATTGTTGTTGTTGTTGCAGTGTCTTGAGGAGTCTGATTAGAAACTTGTATACAAGTGTATATATAAATAGTTCCTCCATCTCAATTTGTTCGTCTGACTTTGACTTAATATAGGGTTTTAGAAAATAAATACTGATGCTTTTGAATTTAGTGGTATTAAATTAAAGATATATAGAATGTACCCAAAAATATCTTTTAATCTACAAGTCTTAAATATATTACATAAGAATTGAAATAAAAAAAATTACCAAATAAGAAAATAAATTAAAATAAATTAAAAGAAAAGGAAAATAAGCAAGTCAAAACAAATATAGGTATTAGATCAACAAACTTGTATGTCAATGTAAATATAAAATATTGGACTTTGAGTGATACAGTTATGAACTTGTGAGGAGATGAAGGAAATAAGAAATGACGATAGAATTTAACTTTCGCACTCTAAAGTTAGAAAGATAAAAAGGTTTTCGATTTGACCATTCCTATTTTAAGATATATTTTTTATTTTTAAAAATAATTTAAAATTTAACCAGTCTTGAAAAATTTCATATTCGAGTCTAAAGTTTCAAACTTCAAAACTTCTAGTCTAAAGTTTGAAACTTCATTCCCATGACGGTCTGGAGTTGATCAGGAGACCATTAAACATTAAAAAGTTTGTAATATTTCAATTATTTGTGCACTTCCTCTCCCTATGTTTTTTCATAAATAAATGCGGCATTCTGTGGAAGGAGATACATGTAATTTTACAAGTGAAATCGACATAAGTTAATACCACAATTTGTTGAGAATCTCTAGTCATAACTCATGAATGCAAGCTCTTTCACTATATAGTAGGTGGGATAAGTAGAAGTTAGATAAAATGAAGAAACACAAATTCATTAGTCTTAGAATTTAATTAAGATGCCATAGAATCAACTGTGAATATTTCCATTTACCAGAAAATTTCTTGTCAGTGTATGTTCTCATGTATACACTTTGTTATCCAATATCCCAATATACTTGAGAATTAAATTGCCTATTGATGAGCATGAATATGTAAATCCAGACTGAAATTATTTGTAGGTATACATCTAGCAAACTGTAAAGCTATAACAAAATGAGATTTGATATCTGATATTGACAAGGAGTTGTGAGAACTGGCAGAAAAACCAGTCCTGTTTCCTCGATGCGTTAAGGTTCTCTGCAGAACCTAGTTAGCAAAACTAGTTGTAACCATTTCTGTGTACCTTTTGCCATCTCCATGCTATTGCTAAACTCTCCTCAAGTGAATATCTCGCAATCCAGTTCAGTTCACGTCTAATTTTAGAAGGATCGCTGTAGACTTCAGCGTAGTCTCCTGGACGTCTACTAAGGTAATCAATCTTTATGTCAACTCCTGTTGCCTTTTTACAAGCTTCAACAAATTGTTTCACTGAGCTACCTGCAATGACAAGGAGTACTTGACCATCAAAATCATTTCTCACGCACCAATACAACAAGAAATTTGTTGAGTAGTAGAAATAACCACCTTTTCCAGTCCCAACATTGTAGATGCCAACTTTGCTAGGTTTTGCATGCTCGAGAGCTTTAACATGAGCATCAATTAGGTCAGTCACATCGATATAGTCTCTTACACAAGTGCCATCAGGTGTGCTGTAATCTACCCCTCTTATCTGCAATCACCATATAAGAATAAAAAGATTTTAGTTTAACGTTCCGTTTAGACATGAACAAGCTGCCTGTTTTGGAAAATGCAGACAATGAGATAACCTTCAATCCTGGAATTATGCCCCTGGCTGCATCAAAACAAGCACCAGATATCCGACCTTGCTCACGTAATTCTGGGTGTGGTGCTTCTCCTAACCGTCCTTCAGGATCCGAGCCAATCACATTGAAGTATCTGAATAGTGTATTGTTAGAACATCAGATACTTGCATCGAGAAATTACATGTACAAAGAGATGAAATAGACCTAGGATCATCGGTACATGAAACTCTGAAGCTGCAAATACTATTACTCATCTCATGAATTATTTAGCATTATTATGAAAGGTGAGCTCGGGCATTGCTCGAGTTTGTGAACCGAAACCATTCCTAAGTGATAATGCATTTATTTCAATCATCGAAAGGCACTTCATTGCTAAGGATCAGTTGATGGTCCCTTTTCAAGATAATGAAAAAAGTAAAGCACGAACCTTAAAATCATGACACCCATATCTGATGTCTTTGAGAAGTCCAGTATAATATCTTCAGCCATTTTCTTTGCTTTTCCATATGGATTAATTGGGAGCTGTTTGTATTCACAGTTAAATAGTAGAATCAGTAACTACAACAACAATGATAAACTATTCCAGACATCGGTAGATATAAAAGGAACAAACTGATGTTCCACTATGACATAGAGAATTCTTTTTTTTCTAATTGACACAGACTACTGATGAAGCATCTAACTACTGAAGTTTGTAATAAAGTAAAAATTAGTGTTACTGACTTGCGGAGTCACTTCTGTAATAGGCATTTTCTCGGGTTCTCCATATGTTGCACAGGTACTTGAATAGATTAGTGTCTTTACACCATGTGCGGCCATTGCCTTAACTAGAAGCAGAGTATTTGATGTGATGTTATGATAGTACCTGCAAAGTACTCGACGAGAATTACAAGAAAAGTTCATTTATGACTTGTGAACATGGTTGTCTACTAGGATCAACATTTTTCTAAAAGAAATGCTAATGTTATCATTCTCAAGTAGCTAGAAGATGCATCGAACTGAATGACTAATCAGCAGAGTTTGAGGTTCATAATTCGAAAAGTACCTAAGCGGTTCTTGAGTACTTTCACCAACATATGCAACAGCTGCAAAATGCATCACAACATCAAATGCATTTTGTGAAAAAATCTTGTCAACCTGAGTTGTTGGTTAAGGATCAAAAGTCCTGGCGATAATTAAAGCAATATGCAAACCGCTACATAGAGACTAAAAGTGGGGATAAGTCGTGAAGCTAAAACACGAAAGAAAAGAAATTATCCAAGGATACAGCAGCAGCATCTCCCAGATCAGCATAAATAAACTGAAGTCGCCCTGGTTCAGGGAAAAGTTCCTGGAGAACTTTTACCGCGCCCATGTTTCCACGGGAAAGATTGTCCTATCAGAAAGAAAAAAAGCCCCATGATTATGACAGAATGTCCAAAATCTGATTCATGAACGTAGTCTGAAATGAAAAAAGGGGCATACCACTATAGTCACACGATAAGAATCCTTAAGGAGACGAAGGGAAGCATGAGAACCTATGTAGCCAGCACCTCCAGTCACTAGCACATGAGTTACACCTGGTTCATGTTGAGAGAACTGAAAAGAACAAATTTGAATTGCCTATTACCGACATATTCTTAAAACATATATTGCAAGTCTAGACCGTAAAATAGTTATCTATAGTGAAGTAAAAATAAGACATGATCTAACTATCAGTCAGACAATCACCTTGACGGAGGTACTAAAACTTGATGAATTTCTGAATATAAACAAACATATTGCAGCAATGCCAGCAAGCAAGAGGAGTCTCCTAGAAGTGCTGCTCCTTCTCTTCAACTCCACAAAATCCATATCTGAAAGTTAATGTGCAAATATCTTTAGTTATCGGTGTTTCAATTCATTTCTCTGATGTACATTTTAATTAAGTTTTTCAGCATTTCACAGCGTCACAATTCAAAGATACTCAGAAATTCTAGCTGATGGAAACGTAATACTAAAAGAATTTAGTTCAAACACCAAATAAATTGCTTTCATGAGAATCCATAAGCTATTGAAATGATAGCACTCCAGCGATAAGAACTTCCCATCCATAATCCTGCCTACTAAAATAAAGATCACCAATCTCATGAACATGATTTACACACAAAAAAGTATTCCCTTGCACAGGAAGGACATACCTCAAGGGGCACCAATCTCTCCTGGCAAAAATCTATCTGATAGAAACCGACGTATGGATAGAAAGATAGATGCAAGAAAGAAAAAGTCAACACGGGATGAGCTAAGGGGGGGCAAGGCGGTTCATCTGTACCCTCTTCTACCGAAAATTCCACCAGCCAAAATTATTTTATGTATATATATATATATATATATATATATATATATATAATAGACACTAAATCCCCTTAGCTTTTGGAACGTCTATTTCTATCACCACTTTCTGAAAATCCTGGCTCCGCCCCCAGAAAGTCAATATACTTTTATTGCCAAATCAGGTTCAAACTATGATATAAACGTATTCAATTCAATGAGTACTTCATAAAAGCACCTAACTCCAACCTAAAATTATATTATCTAAAAAGACAAAAGTTACAGCACAGAAGTAGTTTGCATTCTGGAAAAGATCATGATGCAGAATATGAACATATAC
This sequence comes from Solanum rostratum, assembly GCA_029948455.1. Taxonomy (NCBI): domain Eukaryota; kingdom Viridiplantae; phylum Streptophyta; class Magnoliopsida; order Solanales; family Solanaceae; genus Solanum; species Solanum rostratum. The sequence goes on along the minus strand of CM057047.1, from coordinate 51,478,052 downwards.
GTTGACAACATTTTTTAACCTTTTAGGAATCAAAACACAACTTTTTTAATTAATCAGAAATTGATTTGACAACACAAAATTTTCCATAACAAAGAAATAAAGCTTTTTTCAACAGATTAAATAAGTAAAAAAAATTGTAGCCATGTATAATCAATAACATGCAAAACTTATTCAAGATAATTAAAAAAATAAAAGAAGAAACGAAATAAAGGTAATTTACCTGAAAGCAAAGAGGAAACAGAAAAGAGTTTGTCCTTGAGCCAAAACTGATGGTGTGTTATGTTAATATAATTAATATTTAATGTTTATAAATAAATGCTAAGGAAAGGGAAGAAATTTAGTGCATATAAAGACGAAGAAGAAGTCAAATATTGATTTATAATATCTGAAAAATATTGCAGTGGAAGAAAAGTGGACCATGTTCTTCACACTAATTAAACTCTTCAATAATAATTATATTATAAATAATTAAATTATGTTACACTACACCTAATTAAATATTACCTTTCTTTTTACCATTAATTGATGATTCCCCTTTTTCTTCTGCTAGCTATGTGAAAAGTGTCCTGGTCTATAGGAGACTCTCTTCACCAAATATTTCATTTTCTTGTTTGTTGGATTTTTCTTTTTTTTTATATATTTTATTATTATCATCTCAAAGAATTCGTTTAATAGCAAGACTCTATGGTTATTCATCAAAATAATAATTGGCAAATATTTTATTTTTATATATTTGTCGTTTGGGAGCTTATTAAAATTATGCATGTATTTGGTAACGCAAATAGCATTGGTTATGAACAAATTTAAGTATTATTTTATATAATTATTACTTATATATAATTCTCATTGTTTTGATACAAAATCCTACATTCATTTATAGTTTGAATACATAAAATGATTGTTTTTCAATTTTTTTTTTTTTTATAAATCTTCTCTGTATTTTTGTAATTAAAATAACATTTGTAATGAATTATATATAAAACTATTTCATGGTTTAACATGAAACATTTCAAAGTCAATAGGGAAAGCTCAAGGGTTTTCTATTTTCCTCTCCTAGTGTGAATTTTTTTTTTTTTTGTGGTTTTCTTGTTCGTCTTTTTTAGTAAAAATATTTTTATGGTTGTTATTTCTATTAAACGTGGAAATTTTATTAATTACTTATTTCCTCATCTTATTTTTAGTTTTCATGATATAATTTTGCTTAATCTTTAAGAAAAAATTATTAAGGAATGTAGTTTAACTAATATATCCTTAAAAATTCTTTAATTTTTAGTTATTTACATTCTCTTAATTCTAAAATAATTAATGTTAAAGAAAAATTACAAAATAATTATTTCTCTCTTGATTTCATAAATTGATAAATATTTGTTAATAATTATATTTAGAATATATGATAATTAAAATAATGGTGGTAGTGCCTAGACTCTTATGAAGATTAAGAATAAGAAAGTTTGAGAAAATAAGAGTAGATGGTTCGTCGGCCTTTTATTTTATGATGATAGATATAAGAGTCCTTATCTAATACACATTCTAAAGGAAAAGTAATTTTTTGTTAGAAAGGATAAGTTATAACAATTGAATTCAAGATAAACTATAATATTTGAATTAAAATTGATGATGGACTTTAATAGCCCCCTAAAAAATCATGTTTTGGAGTACTGAAGGTTGAGGAACCGAGTTGCACCTACAACTTTAGTGAAGATATCCGCAATTTGATTTTGAGATGAAACACAACAAACCACTAAAGATTGAGGTTCAACCAACTCTTGGACAAAGTGATAATTAAGAGGCTGAAAGGATTTTGAGATAAAAAAATGTTCATTGAGATTAAGAAAGGAGTATGGAGGTGTAGTGATAAGTTATTGTTATATCCAAATTAATTGAGTAGTTATGAAAGGTAAAGCAGGATGGGCAGCTTCAGTGCTTGAACAGGCTATGGCCTATTATTTTGGAGAAAACCAATTGATCACGTTAGCTCCACAAAATCATGTTGGATGAAGATCAGAGCTCCAAATAGTATCCCAAAAGTCCACAAGACTAAAATCAGAGATAGGTGATGCCATCACTGATGGATTTGACAGCTAACCAATGAAGAATGTTGGATGAAATGGATTTGGCATCCACCAATTTTGTTAAGTCACAAATGTACTTGTCTTGAGATAAAATGATGTAGGAGAAACTTCAATGCCAAGAAAATAATTTAATTAACCAACATCTTTGAGAGAGAAGTGTTGATCAAGAGAGTAAATGAAATCACTATCACTGTAAATTATAAGAGCGGAAGCCAATGCTAAGGAGAAGAAGCTTTAGCTTATTGAACCAAGCATGTAATGCCTTGTTCAATTTCCATAAAAAAGGTGGCCCATGAGGATCACTGAATCCTTTTGGTTGCTCTATAAACACTTGTTCAGAGATATCATCATTTTTAATGTCAAATGGGCTACTTATTTGTCATGGCTAAATACAAGATAAGCCGAATGGTTGTGGGATTAATAATGGGACTAAAAGTATCAAAGTAATTAACACCCTCCTCTTGATGAAAACCTTTAGCTACAAGGTAAGCTTAGTGGCATTCAATTTATCCATCGACTTTTCTCTTAATCCTGTAGAACCATTTGCAACAAACCAACGGTGATTAAATCAATGTCCAAATCTTAAGAGCTAAAAATCCTGAAACATACTCTCCATTTTGGTTTAAGCATCGCAAAAAGAGGTGTCTCGAGTTAAGTGACCAAGAAAAGGATCATAAATTATTTGAGGAAGTCAAACGAGAATAAAAAGATTATTGCATCGCCATCCCTTATAGGCAAAGTTACAAGTGATTTCTGATTGTGATTGGATGGTAGAGGAATCTAAGGCAGTAGTGAGTAAAGTGGGTGACAATAATGATTTTAGAGGAGGATTAAAACCAAGAACAAAAGAGTCAAAGAGACAAAGCTTTGAGTATGTTCAAGGTATTTTCTTTCTAGAGGGAATAGTTATTTCTGCCGAGTTTGAGAGTGTTGGGTTCCTTCCTTAATTGAATAGATTCTAGAAATTCTAGAAAAGTGCAGAATTTTCTAGAATGAATCAGAGAACTCTAGAGAAATATACAACTCTCTAAAAGCTTCTGGAAGCATGTGAAAAAATGTGAAAGTCTCTGGAATATTCTGGAGACGTGTGGAACCTTATGAAAGAAATTAGAAGAGTGTAGAAAGGAGTGGAAGAGTAGAGAATCTCTAGAATGTGTGGAACATTCTAGAGACATCTTCTCCACCATTCACTAAGGAGGTGGAGTAGTATAAATAGAGTTTGGAGTCTCATTCCTAACCATCCACATCTAAGAGCAATCCAAGTGAAGTAACAATCCACTTGCTATCCTAGAAATCCAATTGAAGTAAGAATTCACTTGAGAGCAATCCACTCCCAAAGTGACGATATCTATTAGTTAGAGTGTAAAGCTTAAGAAGTCTTAATCCTTAAACTTATAAGCAACCTTAAAGTGAGGATATCTTTTGTAAATATATTCTTGTAATCCTACTACTCTTTTGTGTAGTGGGAGAATCTCCTTTTGGAGAATTATTAACTCTTATACTCCCACCACTATCTTAATTCCTAAATTGTCTATCTTAACTTCACAAGCAGAGAAGGATCGAACTTTCCCAACAGTGGTATCAGAGCTTGGTTCATTTGAATCTGTCATTAGCTTGTGCAGTTCAAGATGAAGGACAACGTCACTCATGATGGAGACATGTTCAAGCTGATAGCCAATAACTACTCATATTGGAAACCGATGATGGAGGACCATCTATATTGGAAGGATTTGCATGAGCCCATCATCTACAAAGAAAAGGTGGAAGGCAAGAGCGATACTCAATGGGACCTACTTAACCGGAAGACAATTTCAATGATCCATAAGTACATTCATAAAACTCTCTCAGAGCATGTTTCTACTTATTCAAATGCTTACAAACTATGGACGAAACTTGAATCCATGATTCAAAAGAAAACGCCTCGTAATAAGGCTAATTTAGTTCGGTGGTTGGTGAAATTGGAGTATAAGTATGGCAACAGTATGATTGAGAACTTGAATAATTTCAAGGGGCTCGGTAATCAATTAACAAAAGTTGATACAAAGATTGATAATGTGTTGCGAACCCTTCTACTCCTTAGCTCCTTGCCGGAAAGTTAGGATACACTTGTTACTCGTTACTCAGCTCTGGAAGGAAAGCTCACTATTTATACCACCAGTGATAGTCTTTTTGGTGAAGAAGCAAGGAGAATGGAACGAGGTGAGTTGACTTATTCTCATGGACGTAGCAAGAGCTGAGATACGTACCAATCTCGAGGGAGATCCAAGTCACGCTCCAAGATTACATGTTATTTCTGTGGAAAGATGGGCCACAAGAAAACTGAATGTCGGTCCCTAAAGAAAGATCAAAAGAAAGGTAGTGTTAGACCAGACCAGATCAACCCAGCGAAGAAGCAAGAAGAAAAAAGTATTACTACTCTAGCATCAAAAGAAGATCTGCTCTATCTCGTTAATGAAGGTAATATCCTAAACATCGCTTGTGATGAAAGCTCCTGGATTATCAATTCTGGTGCTTCCTTCTGTGTTACCCCATATAGAAGTTTCTTTTCATCCTATCGAGGCGATGACCTCGGTATGATGCAAATGGAAAATCAAGATAGGAGAAATATTATTGGGATAGGAAACATCATCCTAACTACAAGTACTGGATACAACCTTATCCTAAAAGATGTGAGGCATGTTCCAACTATACACCTCAATCTTGTCTCCGCTAGAAAACTAGACGATGTTGGTCTGATGTATTACTTTGGTGAAGGAAAGTGGAAGCTCACCAAAGGAGGTTTAATTATGGCTCGAGGAAAGAAGGAAGGATTATTGTATGTGATGCAAGCCAAACTATGCAAAGGAGAGATAAATGTCAATACTGATGATTTGGAGATATGGCACAAACGACTTGCGCACATCAGTGAAAAAGGTTTTCACATGCTCGCTTAGAATATCTCTCTCCCCCCCTCCCCCCAATGTGAAAGGTAAGCAACTTTATCCTTGTGCTCATTGTTTAGCTGGAAAACAACACAAAGCTACTTTTCAAAGATAATCTCCACCTAAAAGGAGAAAGAACATCCTTGACCTCGTACACACTGTGTGTGTTTGATGTCAGAGAAATTCAATGGCGGTACGGTGAATCACATTTTGTCACGCATTGATGATCATTCAAGAAAGGTATAGTTATACCTTCTAAAGACAAAGGATCAAGTTCTTGATGCATTCAAGGAATTCCACACTCTAGTAGAACGTGAGACCGGACAGAAGATCAAGTATGTACGGTATGATAATAGAGGAGAGTATAAAGGTCCCTTCGAAGCCTATTGTGGAGATATGGAATTAGGCTTGAAAAGACTCCACCTAAGACACCACAACTGAATGGGATTGTTGAGAGAATGAATCGAACAATTGAAGAAAGAGTTCGACGTATGCTCTCTCATGCTAAGTTACCCAAATCATTTCGGGGGGAAGTTGTGATGACTGTGGTTGATATTATCAATCTTTCACTATCAGTTCCTTTGGAAGGTGCCATCCGGAGGAAGTTTGGACAGGCAAAAAGACTTCATATAATCATCTCAAGGTGTTTGGATGCAGGGCATTTGTCCACATTCCAAAAGATGAGTGATATAAGCTTGATGCTAAAGCAAAGAAATGCATCTACCTACGTTCACCTAAGGATGAATTTGGATATAGGCTTTGGGATCCAAAAATCAAGAAAGTTGTTCGTAGCAGAGACGTCGTATTCTTTGAAGTCCAAACAATTGAAGACATCAAAAATTCAGAGAGGCCAAGATTGAGAAGTTGCAAGAACACTGAACGAACTCCAGTCCAAAGTGAAGAAAATAATAACACACCTAAAATCAATAATGCTGAAGATCACAGACCTTTGTTCAAGCAAAACAACAAGGAGACATATGGTGAACCAGCATATGAAGAGCCTCAATCTAGATCTCTGACAACACCAGAGCCAAGACGATCCTCAAGAGGGAGAAGACAATCTATTCGCTATAATACAGATGAATATATTATGCTCACCAATGAGGGGGAGCCTCAAAGCTACAACGAAGCAATTAATAATGAACATAAAGAAGAATGGATAAGATCCATGCAAGAAGAAATGCAATCCTTGCATGAGAATCACACTTATGAGCTAGTGGAGCTACCAAAAGGGAGAAGAGCCTTAAAGAATAAATTGGTGTATCGGATCAAGAACGAAGACAATAACTTAAAGCCTCGCTACAAAGCTCAATTGGTTGTCAAAGGATTCAGATAAGAAAAAGGTATTGACTTTGAAGAAATATTCCCCCCGTGGTAAAGATGCCATCTATCCAAGTTGTCCATGACCTAACAACAGTGCAAGACTTGGAGATCGAACAACTCGATGTCAAGACATCATTCTTTCTAGAGGAAGAGATCTACATGGAGAAGCCTGAAGGATTCAAAGTTCCAAGCAAAGAAAAAACTCAAATTTCCACTCCCATACAAAGCATACTGAAATAAGGTATCATTGTATCCGAGAAGTCCTCGAAGAAATAAAAATACATTTTGACAAAGTTCAAACAAATGAAAACTGGCTAGACATGATGACCAAGGTAATACCAATAAATAAGTTCGAAGGTTGTTGTCAAGGTGCAGGTTTACTTCTACACCCCAATTAAGTAAGGAGCGGGAGTTTTGTCGGGTTCCTTCCTTAATTGGAGAGATTATAGAAAAGTGCTGAATTTTCTAGAATGATTCGGAGAACTCTAGAGAAGTATTCTAGAAGCTTATGGAAGCATGTGAAAAACTATGGAAGTCTCTGGAATATTCTGGAGACGTGTGGAACCTTATGAAAGAGATTAGAAGAGTGTAGAAAGGAGTGGAAGAGTAGAGACTCTCTAGAATGTGTGGAGCATTCTAGAGACATCTCTCCACCATTCACTAAGGAGGTGGAGTAGTATAAATAGAGGTTGGAGTCTTCATCCCTAACCATCCACATCTAAGAGCAATCCAAGTGAAGTAACAATCCACTTGAGAGCTATCCTAGAAATCCAAGTGAAGTAAGAATCCACTTGAGAGCAATCCACTTCCAAAGTGAGGATATCTATTAGTAAGAGTGTAAAGCTTAAGAAATCATAATCCTTAAGCTTATAAGACACCTTAAAGTGAGGATATATTTTGTAAATATATTCTTGTAATCCTACTATTCTTTTGTATAGTGGAAGAATATCCTTTTGGAGAATTATTAACTCTTGTACTCTAACCACTATCTTAATTCCTAAAGTGGATCAAACTTTCCCAACAGAGAGAAAGGTTTGGTAGTTTAATAATGGAGGAAGAACTGGACTACTTTGCAAGGGACAACAGGTTGCTGAAATTTTGAGAACCGACCAAAGGTGAATCTACCATTTTGTTTAGTATTTATAACTTTTTTACATATTGACGATAAATATAAGAGTCCTTATCTAATATATTTCTTCTATTAATAAGTGCTCCTTTTGGTCGTCCACGGAATGGCATTGCTGTAAATACCGCGTCGGCCGTGCCTTCTTTGGAAGCAGACGCTGTAATGGCACCCGCGTAATTTTTGAGGATTCCTGGGGTATTTCGTCGTTGCCTATTGCGAGGTATAAATGTTCACTTCATGCTCGTGCTTACTCCCTTTTCGCTTCCAGCTCAGGTCGCCAGAGAGTTCAGCTGACTGGCTTCGAGTCTTCCCCGGAAAGTCTTCTCAGGTAACGCCTCCGTTTTCCATTTCTGAAGATGACAGTGTGCAATGGTTGACATTATTGGTTAGCTTTGGAATTTAGTTAGTCCGGCAGAAATTGCTTGGTTTCTTCACGTTTGGGGAGTTGAATTTACTCTTCCAGGGTCGTCTTCTTCCCCTTTCTTCCATTTGGGTCTTCAAATTGTAATTTACAAATTTTCCCCAAATTGCATGTGGGTTCTACGTCTACTTCGTCGGCCCAGTAGAGGTTTCCCTTTAGTGATTTTAGCGATTCTCCCTTTTCCCCAACTTGCATGTGGGTTCTACATTTATTTAATTCGTCCGCGGTTATAGCGTTTCTTATTTCTGATAAATTTTTTATTTCTCTGATAATTCTAGCTTTGCGGTGTGATTTTGGTAAACGAAGGCCCAGTAGAGGTTTCTCTTTAGTGGTTTTAGCGATTCTACCTTTGTTCCCAACTTGCATGTGGGTTTTACGTTTACTTCGCCCGTGGATTTTGAGAATAGCTTCGCGGTGTGATTTGGTAATCCCCAATTTATTACCTATTACAAGTTTAGTTTTGAAGCGTGTTTTCCCAGTTCTCGGATATTGTATTCTTACTGTGCTAAGTGGTAGTCTTGCCTACGCATGTCCCGAATTCGATGTTGCATGTTGCTTCTATTCATATCTACTTAATAAACGAGATATGCACTATTACTTTGCCATGATTATTTTACTGGAAGTGAAGGAGTATAACTTTCTCATACATAATTGCAGTCTATAAACTACACCACTCTAATTAGCTTTCATATGTAAACCTAGAAAGTTGATTAATTCTTAAACTGAAACTAGAATATAGATCTGATGATGTCTCAAAACATACTTTGGATGCAAAATGATTTGCTAAGTCAGATGAGAATGGTTTTGCGAAGTGATTGATTCATAAACTAGACTGGGTTATAAATAAATATGAGAATCAATGAAAGTGGGACAGAAGAGTGAAAACACACAAGTTTAAACAGGTTATTTCCCCTCAAGTCATTTACTTCAACTTATTATTAAAAGCTGTTACAGCTGATATGTATGAAGCACAAGCTTCGAGGTTGATAATATTTTGGCCGCAGTGACCAATTCTTGACAGCACTATATGCTTAGAAAGCATGGTTAACTTGGAAGCTTTTAAACTTCTATTTTATATGATCAACTCCATAGCTGATATAAAGCCGATCCAAAACTTGGTTAGAAGTCATCGGTTATCTTTCCGTTAAGCCAGAACACGCTCTTTTTTTCCTTCTATGGTTTATTCAGTGCATTTGAAATACAAGTGAGTACATTGATGCAATAATGGCAAAAAGAAAGTAAATATATGGATGGAACCAGTGTTGTAGCTAATGAATATTTGTGCATATGTTGATGCAATAAAGGTTAAAATCCATAGATAACCTTTGAGTTTATGTTAACTGAAAGTGGGAATGTTCGTTTAGTCTAGGTTTTTTCAATGTCGACTTTATTTCTGGATGCATTTATCCATGAATTGATTGAAAAGTTTCCCCGTTCAGGTTAAGCAAATGGTAATCGCAATTCTAAAGGAATCTGAAATGAGGCTATCTAATGAATTGGTAGGCAATTATTGACTCCGTACCCATGTCTGCATATCATGATCTTTATGTCTCATTGTTTCTCATAGACATTTGTTGATGCTGATGGTGATGGGGATGGTAAGATTGATAAGAAGGACTGGAAAGAGTTCGTTATTCGATGCCCATCATTGCTGAAGAACATGACTCTCCCCTATTTGAAGTATGTAAAACTGTTTTTATATCATTGCTTCTGTGCTTTTATTATTGTTGATTCAACCACTTGGTATTAGTTCTCAATTTGCATTATTTTCTCTTCTTGCTATCTTGTGTTTCTCAATTTGAATTATTCAACCACTTGGTATTATTATTGTTGATTCAACCACTTGGTATATCATGGCCAAAAGAAAATTCTTTCTACTCTGATGTTTTGCTTCGATTCTTTGGTAGCAAACCAAATAAGACAAAAGTTTTCTATGTTCTCTTCCCACAGTTTACTGTGCTTTCCATGAAAACAGTTTCATTTTTTAGCCAGAAGGAAGCCTCTAAAAATGTTGATTTCTTGTGTTCCAATTTACAGGTACATCACTACTGCACTCCTAAGTTTTCTTGGTTAGAATTTAGAACTATAGGGAAAAGTTGCAACTTCACTCCCTATTGATCATCGTAACAACTCCACGTCACAGTCGGCTTACATTAATTATTTCCACAGAGTGAAACTTGGAAATTTTGCTTAAACCAGCATAGTTCTGATGCTCAAAGTGATAATTTTCTTCAAGTAGGCAGCCTTAAGTGCAGATATTTGGATAAAATTTAATCGTTACACAAAAGAGTAGAGATAGAAAGGAAATCATACCACGGCTAAAGTTATTGTTAGCTTTCTAAAGATCGGAGAGGAGGAAATTCTTCTAGTGCGCTTGACAGCAGTGACGTAAATCAGGACTAGGTGCCAGTGGAATGCACTGTTCTGTACTCCTACTTTTCCATTTCGGTAGCATCTTAATAGAAGGCAGCGAAGGTATGGTTGGATGGAAAGTATGCAAATGTATGGCTGAGCTTATTTTTAGTCTTTTAATGAATCCTTTCCACTAGGACTGAAATTTTCCATCTGAATCTGTGGCCTTTTCTTGAAATGATTTGTGTATTGTGCTTGCTATGATATGACAGACACATTTTTTGGACCTAGAACTGTGGATACAGTTAAATGCCACGTAAATTCTTCGGATACTCAGGTAGAGGATTTAATATGTGAATGTGATTTCGTAAACTCATTAATTCTCCTAGAATTATAGAACTGTTAATGGCTGATCAGGCTGATATTGGTCGCTGCCATTTTGTTAGCAGGAAGGAATAGATGCCATTTTTGTAAATGCAATTCTTACTGGCATACAGCAGCGTAATTTAGAGGTAAGTCACTGTACTTGTTGGTTTTTAATTTTACTGGTGTAAAAATAATCTAATTGCGCCACTTGGACTTGCTGTACTTTTAGTTATACACTTATATTCATATTTGGAAGGCAAACATAAATTAATCTCACGGCTACAATTATCATTGGCCAAGGTTTCAATGTGTTTCCTTAACTTCTTCTTTATATGATTTGTTCTTCCACTGCAGAGGGCTTGGGCCAAACCTGTTCTAGACCGTGTGGGCTTAATAATAGAGATTTCCAATGCACATGCTCAGGCGAAAGAGGCTAAGTTACAGGTGACCGGCTGCTCTATCTTGCTATGGTGTTCAATGGATTCTTAGATGATTGGTTTTGTGCCTAAAGAAGGAGTACTTAGACCTTCACAGTCTCTCTGACTTTCCATTAACTTACAGGCTGAGTTGGCTGCACTTATGTACAAAAAAGGTCGGCTTGTTCGTGTGCGCGGACCTGGTGGACGTTATGGTTTTGGTGTAGCTGGAGAAGCTGAAGTACTTAGTGCTAGAGGGTAATTTTATTTCTTACTGGCTTGATCTCTACATAGGGATGCATTTGGAAGTTCAAAGAATTGATTTCTGGCAGAGTTGTCCACTTTTCAATTATATGTTTACTGTAACTAAGATGATTGCTGAAGTTTAAGAAATTCCAGTTTCTGCTGCTAGAGTTTCTGAAGTATGCCATTTTCACTTGTAGGAGAGGAAGTGGAGGGTGTGGTTTCAGTAGTGGTGCTTGAGAGACAGAATTGCAGCTTCAGCGGCGAAGGTTTGTTACTAACCTTGATTTACTATTATTTCGTTACAAAAATTGTGGACAGATAAAGCTGGAGAGGTTTCAGTCTATCAGCAAAACATGTAGAGACCCTCTGATGCTAGAGAACTCTAAATTGTTGGTTATAGGAATGGAACTGGTCAAAATTGAGCAAAGTAGACATTGAGGATTCATATATCCAGCTGCCAGCCAAACTAGCTTACTATGAAACTAATTTTTTGGCAAGCCAGCTAATAATTGATTGTGAACATTATGCACAAACATCTGTGTTTATGAGTCAACCTATGCAGGGGATCTTGTTTAAAACAGGGGCAGAGCTATATTATATTCCGGGGGTGAGAGCGGCCGAGATTGCGGTGCCCAAAACAGTTCACATAACTCCACTTGGTGTTCCGATATAATGGTACATAGAATCAAAACGGATAATTGAATGAAGAAGTAGTGGGGTGTCATTCAATAGGAGGACACCTACCAAAGTAAAATGTAAATTCTAGAGGACGTCTTTGAATCGACAATGTTATATGGGATTAAATGTTGAACCTCAAAAGTCCAACATATTCACAGAGTGAATGTTTTAGAAATGGCTACGCTACGATATATTATAGTCATGCAAGATTAGACAAGATTAGAAATGACCACATTCGACAGAAGATACAAGTACCATACATAGAGAATAAAGTGAGAGAAGGTCGCTTGAGACTTATAAATGAGACTTTTCAACTCATGTATCTCAGAGTTTAATTCCAACGTAGGAGGCTTGAGAGGTGTATAGGAAGTGTTGCAGATGGCAATGGACTATTTGGAAGCCAATTGACTAAACTAATGTCGCCTCAACTAATACATTCCACAATCAATGGGAATAAGTATCATTGTCCATAGTGACATGATACAGCCTTGATCATTCTTCTGATCACCTGTTTCTTTCACTTTCATTTTCCAATATTCTCTTCTTTAAATCGGCATATAATGTTCAGGTTATAGCTGGGGAAAACGAGCCAGAAGAGAAACTCATCGGCCGCTTCCGCAGAGAGGTTCTCAGAGCTGGAGTTATTCAAGAGAGTAAGCATCGAAGATTTTTTGAATCTACGCAGAAAAGAAGAAAAGGAAGTCTCGTGATGCTGCCAGACGAAACCGCAAAAGGTTTGCGTCGCTTTTATATTATGGCTGTGTTCTTTGGTAATGTGATATACATTTTGTCCTGTGGATGTTGCTTCTTGATTTTTCTGTAGTGAACTATAATCATTCGGTATACATATTTCATTCCATATTCTTAGCACGTGCTACTCTTGCCAATTGAGGATTCATCATTTGGGTGGGTGCCCACATTAGTTGAATACTTACGCATACATAGTGGTATTGCCAAAGCTGGAGCTAAAATGGTAATGGCGGTCTCTTGTGCAAAGGTGATCTTCAACTCAGAAATGTCAAATCTTTTAATATAATTTGGCCGTTGAACTCAAGCTGGCTAGGCATCATAAGAACTTATCGTGGAACTAAGTATTCATAGCAACTATCCATATACTATGATTCAATTTATGGTAATGTGATATACATAATTTGTCCTGTGGATGTTGCTTCTTGATTTTTCTGTAGTGAACTATAATCATTCGATATACATATTTCATTCCATATTCTCAACACGTGCTACTCTTGCCAATTGAGGATTCATCATTTTGGTGGGTGCCCACATTAGTTGAATACTTACGCATACATAGTGGTATTGCCAAAGATGGAGCTATAATGGTAATGGCGGTCTCTTGTGCAAAGGTGATCTTCAACTCAGAAATGTCAAATCTTTTAATATAATTTGGCCGTTGAACTCAAGCTGGCTAGGCATCATCAGAACTTATCGTGGAACTAAGTATTCATAGCAACTATCCAGATACTATGATTCAATTTATCAGTAATTTACTTTGATAATTTAAGCTGTCTTCTTTTAAAGTAATGGCTTCAGTCTTATTATTGAGAAACATACTGGAGAAATTAACGTTTCGTGCTAATATATGGAATCAGGTTCCTAAGATCACGGTAGTTATCGGCGGAAGCTTTGGAGCTGCCAATTATGCAATGTGTGGACGAGCATATAGTCCAAATTTCATGTTTTTCTAGCCAACTGCTCGAATATCTGTAATGGGAGACCCACAGGTATCTCTTCGGTGGCACATTGCTGCCAACAAACTTAATATCTATACGCAGGATGACATTGTTTTACTAGCTCCCCACAATATTTCCCCTAACAAATATTTGTATAGCATCTAAATATTTGCAGTTAAAGAAAGGTTCAGATGGAAATCACCATTGTCTCTTCAGGTTGCAACTGTCTTTTGCGCCCACCTACAGCTGAAGCACCTCCAGTTATCATCTTCCGTTCTTCGATCAATGTAAAACTGTGATTATATATAAGCTGTACAACAAATTCGTATTTCCACCAAACCTTAGGAATGTATTCACATACCATACTGTCTTCCCTAATTTATAAGATCCATTATTGGCAACTTTTACCTGCTAGAAGTCCAACTCCAACAATCAGTGCAGGCTTGACTCCTGGCTCAAGAAGTGCTTTCCAGGCTGACTTCTTTGTACCAGCTTCAGATTGTGCCTCAATTGGTGAATGAATTCACTTTGATCTGCATGAGCATCTCCTGGAAGAGAAATAATGGACCCTTATCGTGATCCAGTGCATTCTTCTTCATGTAAATAGATCCTCTTAAGTGGTCCTTCCTTCTTCTCATCTTTTCTGTATGCTAGCTGCCAATCACCGCCAATACCCATGCTGGCTTGCTCACCAACACCATTCCCCTACATAAAATTGCTGCCTTGCCTCATGCTTAATGATGTTGGAGGTCCCATGTTTGTTTCTCCTTTTGCACCTTGACGTGAGAGCAATGGGCTTCTCAGGTTGTCATCAGATTCTGCCAAAGAACAATCAGACATATGATTAAATGTACATCAACTCCAACAAGTACTATGCTGTACTATCATATTCTGAACACGCCCTTCTAATATTAAGCTAGCTGTTCTTCTATTTCCTGGTTTACTGCTCGCATGATTAACACTGTCTTCCCAAATTGGTTCCAGCCCGTGCAACGCACGGGCCCCACCATCTAGTATTCTAAAGAAAGAGTAATTTTTTGTTGCAAACAGTAAGCTACAACTCGAATTCAAGAACTGTTATGATTTGAATTCAAATTGATGATGACTCTAATAACTCTTCATTATTTCAAATTTTAAGAAAAGAACAAGCAAATTAGATACCTAATTAACCCCTAACTACCACTGTTTATAATCTTTTATGGAAATATCCTAGGCGAAATAGTAAGTGGATTTAAAAGGATATTAAGAAAAAAAAAAGCAACAAATAAAGACAATTTTTGTGGAGAGAGAACACCATGTTTAAAATAAGTTTAATCTTTTTTGATACTAGTTTAGCTTACTGTCGTATCAATTTAAAAATTATACATAAATAATACTTACTATTACAATAAATGCAAGATTTGTATAAACAAAATTAAATAAATACAATTAATTTGATGCAATAGTTTAATCTATTATGAATGAACAAAGATGAGAAAATCAATTTAATTATTTATAATATAGAGATATTTTAATAGTTTATGAATAGATAAAGTAATAATTTAGAGTTGAATAGTTAGAAGTTAAATTAATTGATTAAAATTTAATTTTAAAAAAGACTCCAAAATATAAAAGGAGTAGTTTAATATTTCAACGTAGTTTTAGTTACTTTTTTTCTTTTTAAATTTGCTATATTAGATACTTTTATTAACAAAATATTTGATAATGAAACTTCTAGTTAATTTCATTGTCTAGACAATTATTTATATAAAATAGTCTTAAATCAAGAGTGAATTATAAATATAAAGAAATTCTAATTCAAAAGTGAATCTTGAAACTAAATAAATAAAAAAGAAAGAAAAATAGTGAAAAGATGATTTTGTCTAAAACAGAGTATTTCAATGAAGACAAAAAGTTTAAACAACATTTTTTAAAGGCCTTCACGCTTTTAACAAGTATAGATTTGTGCTTTCAATCGATCAAATATAGATAAACTTTGATTTATCATTGTGATATTTTATTAAACACATACTCCTTTTATTTTATTTTAATTGCCATTTTAATTTATTTCATGCCTATTAAAAGTAAATAATAAATACAAAGTATAATTTATTAATTTACTCCTATATATTAATTATTTTTTGAGAATTGAATAAAGTGAGTGTAATTAAAATTAATTGTCAACTTTAATCTTGAATTTCTAAAGTGATTATTTAATTTAGCTAAAGCGGCAATTAAATGGGATTAAGGGAGTATAGTTTTTAATGTATTAAAATGTGCAATTTTCTAAAAATTATTGATAATTGCATTATTTAACTACCCATGTGTCATGTCAAATTTTGAGTATTAATCTATTCGAGAGCAATATAATTTTAAAAATAGTTTGAACAAAACACACTTATTTTTATAGAAGAGTTTAACAAGTACACATCTTAATTAACCAGTCTTGGTCTACGCGCTTTGCGCGTGATCAAAGCGTGTATCTCATTTGATAACAAATATTATAGAGAAAAATTAAATCTAATTATGAACTTATAAAAAGATAAATAATTCACTAATTTTGATAAATTATTTACTTATAAAGGTTCTATATATAAAGAGATTCTATCACTAATAAGAACTTGGTAAATTATAATTTTTCTTGTAGGGTGTTTTCTTAATTTTATCACTTCTTTTCATATATTTTAAAAGTCGATATTATAAATATAATTAAATAATAATTTAAAAAAATAATGAAAAAAAATGATTTTATCTAAAGAAAAGATTTTTAATGAAGGACAAAAAATTCATCACGATCAACTTGAAAGATATGAAAATACTTAGTAGTAACATAAAACATCATGAAATTATTGTTAACATGTATGATAGTGTTTAAGGAACTTGAAGAAAGGGTAAAAATATTTATGTAGGACTTCGTGGTGAAAGGAGATCCACAAGGATCAAATCAAAGTTCATCAATAAGAAAGAAATTAAAACAAATATTCTTAATCAGTTGATATGACTTATAACCTCTCTCTTGTTGGAGGGTTGGCATGCCTAATATTTTGTACCATCAAGTTGGTGCACAAAATTTGACATGTAAACCATTTTATTAAACTAAATTAAATATGACAGAAACTGATGAACTATCAATAAATCACTCACATAAACTCGCTGTTTGGCCACATTTTATTGTAAAATTTAGAGTTCTGTTTCAATATAAATATAAATTCCAGTAATTTAGAGTGAAAATATCTTTTTATTATTTTTCAAATTCTCAAAAATTTTAAATTCAATTTAAATTTTATAACCAAAAAAAAAAAAAAAATCCATGACCAAATAAAGGAGTTGCTAATCCACGAGGGGAAAAAAAATATTTATAACCTAATTTGTTATATCCATGAACTATAAATACCCCCAGTATATTAAATATTCTTTGCTTCTCAATTTATGTGATATCTTTTTTTTTTCTATTTAAAGAACATGATTTTTCATATTTAGTAATAATATGACCTTTAAATTTTTTTTTTATACTTAATGAAATGAGTTACAGCAATAGAGATTTTTATGAGTTATAAAATTTTATATTACAAGTTTTAAATATATTTTTTCTCTTAAAATTCTGTATAATTAAACATCTTCATGTAAATTAGGAGCAATAGAGTATGATAGAAATGGATGAACTGTGAACATATTATTTATAGAAATTTTGTTTTGATGGTGAACATTTGTGAATAAATTAAAAGAGATTTATAGGTAGCTAATTTGTTATGTCAATAAATAAAGTGCCAACTAAAATAAGAAGCAGAATAATTTTGTTCCACTTGGAGGCATTTTCTTAGAGATAAATTAAAGATTTTGATTGCTTGTGAACTCATGTTAGCTGGTTATTACTTGTATCATACATAAAATGAAAAATTGAGAACATGAACAAACGTGCAACCCAACCAATACGCATCATGCATCATAGTTTCTCTTAAAATTACTCCGCCTAGTTTGATCCATTGCCAAATCTAAAAAACATAGAATATTTTAAAATTATTTTTAAAAGGAGTATATATTTTGTGGATTTTTTATCAAATAAATGAGACCCAACATGAATAAAATGTTTAGTGTCACTAAATATTTGTTAAATAAAAAATATTTTATTTTTTTAAAACTGATTAAATTAAAAAAAAGTGTCATATAAATTGAGCCGAAGTAATATTTAATTAGTGTTGATCAAGTCAACCATTTCTAAGAATTTTAAAATGAAAAAGAAAAAAAAAACTATTGATGATAATTTTGTTTTGTTGTACTATGAGAAGTTTTGAGTCCACACAACTTTGAGATGATCAAAAGTTTAAAGGTAGCTAGCAATTAGAAAATTGACATCGTGTGTGGATTTCTATAAAGTACTTTAAAGAGTAAGCTAGCTATAATATCACAATACCAAGAAAAAGGTTTTAAAAAAGGAAAAATTGAGCTTATGCCTCTTTGAAATAAATTATTTATATTTATATACCTTCTTATATTTATATCTCTCTATTAAAATTTGGTTGACATCATGCTAATATTAGCATCCACCTTGAATTGATGTACCAATAGAATATCAATACACCGACATAGTATCACGGATGATTAAACTCAATCCTATATGATGCCAATATAGTATCAATATACCGACAGAGTATCACAAAGAATATATTTTCTACAAATTTAGAATTTAATAAAAAAGTTTGTGACTAATAATTTTCTCTTAATTGTTGTATTTCTTAAACAAAGAGCCCAAAACTACATGATACCGATAGGGTATCAATATACCGATGGAATATCACAGAGAATTAAGCTCCAATTCTATACGATACCAATATGATATCAATATACCGCCAAAGTATCACAACGAATATATTTTCTACTAATTTAGAGTTTAATAATTTTTTTAATTATTTCTTAAAAAAGGCATAATCTTATATGATATCAATAGGGTATCAATATACCGCCAAAAGTATCACAAAGGATTATTTTATAATATCATGCTGATATCATGCTAACGTCACGTGCGAAATAAAAGGAGGGAAGTGAGGTAAAAAGGTGAATAGTTTGGGTCATGGTCCATTAAGGACAAATAATATGAGTGGAATCCAATTTGAGTAAATAATTTTACATTAAACTATTTTGTGTAGTTTTCCCTTGAAAAAAACAATAACAATCCAGTGGAATCCCACAAGTGGGGTATGGAGAGGATAGATACCTCATAGAGGTAGAGAGACTATTTCTTGGGACACTCGTCACAAAAACCCATAAACAGAATACACTAGATATGAAAAACAGGAAAGGAAGAGAAACAAAAAGTGAATCCCTTTGTAGGCCTGTACATATATGGCGGATTTAAGAAGGACTTAAAGATTCAACAAAAACTTATAATATTTATACATTGTTAAAATTATTTTTTTATACACAATCCACGTGGGACAACAAACTCAAAAAAGGTAACCTAATTACACGGAGTTAAAAATAACATACTTTTCTAAGTTATTGAGTGAGGAAAAAGAAAAATACCCACTTATGTAAAGTGGTTTTTCTTGAATTGGAAAAGATCTCCATTCATATCCCCCAACTTCAAGGGTGGGATTTTTCTTTATTGGACCAAGTTATTTGTGGATTAATACTTCCTCTCTCCATTTTTGCTTCTATCTTATTGACTTGACATGGAAATTGAGAAGTAGTAAATAATAGGGATAATTTTATTAAAATATCCTTTGAATATAATAAATACAATATCTTGAAAAATATAATAGAAAAATGGTTATAATTAATCATAAGGAAAAATTAGAAACTAAGTGTAAAATTGACTCTTGATTTCATAAAGTATCAAAATAATACAATGGACAAATAAAGATGGACGGAGAGGGAGTATTATTTTCCATTGGATGCCTAAAAGGTGAGAGAGATGGGAAAGTATACCACTGACTTGTGATTCAATTCTATAGCATTTTTTGGAATTGTATGACTAGTAATAGTGAGTGATGATTAGACTTGTTATATGAGCCCATGGTTTGAATGAGCCAAATAATACAGACAAATTACTTGGAAAAGGAAAAGGGAAGCTTCATTTAAGAGAATAAAGAGCAATACTTAGAGTAGACACATTTGTGACAAAATCAAAGTTTTCCCAGTTGTATGTGACGAAAAGTTTCTGAAATTAAAAGTGGCTGTACCATTCTCTCAACTAAATAATCTGTTTAATACACCTTGATCCATAACATAAAATAACCTTCTACCATGCTCAATAAATAAATATGTCAAATATTATGTCCCTGAAAAGAGAGGAAATGGCACTGGCAAAACTTCAACACTTGGAAGGCACAAGAGAGGACTCGTTATTTTCACAAGAAACATAATCCTAAGCTACTGAACTACAACACAAGCAATGAACAGAAAGAGCGCACCACCACATACCCTTCTATACCAAATGTGATCATCAACACAATTTACAAATCAATACAATATTATAAACAATTGGACGGGAGATTATCGAGTACTTGTGGATCAATGCCAACATCTACTTATTATAGTTTTATCATTTTTAATAACAACTAGCAGATATATTTCTTCTAGGATTCTTTTTATTCAATATTTTAAAATAAATTTGTACGGTACTTATTAACTTTTTTATCTTTAGGATATTATTTATTCTCAGTCTTGTATGTAATACACTAGCTATATAAGAGCAAACACAACAATCATCAATAAAATACACGTTCATTTGCTACTAATTGTTCTCTTTCTCTTTATGATATTCAGAGCCTTATTGCTTTAAAGAACTTGATCCTTTTTTTCTTCCCCCCTCTCGGCCCACTCAACTCAAGCCTGAACGGCCTCCAATACAAGTGTCATCAATGCTGACAACATCTCCTGTTCAAACACTACTGTACAATTCAATCTAGTTACTCAACTCCCAATCAAACTTTCTCATAGCCATAACTTTTCGCTGTGGAAGGCTGAGGTGTCCATGCTTATGCATGCATGGACACAACCTCTTTGGACATCTTGATGGATCGATCCCAACTCCTTACTGAACTATCTCTGAAAACAACCTCACAGTATCCAATCCTGCTTATGTTTCCTGGTTTCAACAAGATCAGCTTATACAAAATGCTATCTAGGCAACTGTGCATGCGACCATTGGCAGTACAGTCGCTTCTGCTCCAAATTCGAAAGCTACTTGGGATGCCTTCCATACTGCTTATGCAAATAAATCTCAAACGTGTATATTTAGTCTTAAAGACTGCCTAGCTCGATTGCCTCTTCAAAGACTCTCGTCATATTACAGATTATCTCCATCAAGTTCAGTCTCTTTGTGATGAACTTGCCATAACTGGTTCTCCGTTTCCAATAAAGAATTGGTTGTCAAGATTCTCACTAGCCTCGGATATGAATTTTGAGAAATCTCAGCCGTTATCCGCGCTCGAGATTCTACAATTCCCTATGAGGAACTATATGACAAGCTCTTTGATCGTGAGATTTTTCTTCAGCATGCGGAAACAAAAGAGACACCTTCTATTCCAATCACTGCCAATATTTCTTAAAGGACTTCTTCCATTCCTACCCCTCAGGGATCCACCAATAATTTACTATTATTTACTATTATATTGTATTCTTTTAATATATATATAAAATATTTGAGTATATTGTATTATTTTTTTAATTATTTAATTATGAATTTAAACAATACGATATAATATAATTTAAGT
Source organism: Solanum rostratum (assembly GCA_029948455.1). Classification (NCBI taxonomy): domain Eukaryota; kingdom Viridiplantae; phylum Streptophyta; class Magnoliopsida; order Solanales; family Solanaceae; genus Solanum; species Solanum rostratum. The sequence goes on along the minus strand of CM057047.1, from coordinate 51,456,749 downwards.
AATAATCAGACAAATATTAAATCTGAACTAACAATACGATAGAAAATGACCATCCAAACAAGATATCATTCGTACATTGCAAAGTCTATTAAGAAATAATGATACTAGAGTATCATTATTAGGTCTTAAAAATTATTTAAAAGCAAATAATTGATGTTAAGAATAAAATATAAAAAAAAACGTTTTGGGGGTATATTAAAAATAACAAGTAAAAATAAGAATTTATTTTTACAATAGCGTACGAATAAAAATGAAATAGAGTAAACACATCTTAACTCTTAAGTAACTATTTTTTTTTAATCTGATTTATAATGTATATGAATTTTTGTGTAATAGATACATATATATATTTCTACTATATAGAAGAGTCAAGCCAAAGGACGACCAAGGATATTATTGTAATTGTACATTAAGATATTTTATTCACTTTTTTCATAAAAAATATTACTTAAAGCAATCATATAAGGGCAAAATTATAACTATGACATATTAGCCATCATAAGAATTTATAACATACTAGTTCAACGTACGTGCAAATGTTTTGCACGTGTATGACATTTCAATTTAAAAATTATATATAAATAATACTTGCTATTAAATAAATATAATATTTATGTAATATTAACAGTTTGATACAATAGTTTAATCTATTGTGAACTGACAAGGATGAGGAAAATCAATTAAATTACTTATAATATAGATATGTTAAAAGTTTATGAATACATAAAAGAATAACTTGGAGTTAAACAGTCAGAAGTTGAATAATTGATTGATTAAAATTTAATGTGAAAAAAAACTCCTAAATATATAAAAAATAGTTTAATGTCTACAACATAATAAAATTGTATTTTATTTCTTTAAAATTTGTTATATTACATACTTTTCTTAACAAAATATTTAATAGTCAAATTTTAATTAATCTCAAAGTCTTAAATATTAGAAAAATAATAATATTTTTCTTTTTTCCTTCATAGCTTGGACAATTATTTACATAAAAATTTATATAGAATAGTCCTAAATCAAGCTAGGGCTTGAGGGGAGTTAAGGTTGAGGAAATCAAGAGAAGTTGTGCAAGAACGATGTTAGCAAATCATAAAACATGGGAATATTCTCCCATGTGCCCTTCTGAGTAAATCGAATGGTATATTGAATATAATGAGGTTGATGTAAAGATTGTTGAGCATGTACACTGAGTTTTATTTTCTGCATATATTTTTACATGAATTGATGATCATCACAAACATAATTTATTTCATAATTCATTTTAATGAGTGTGTTTTTAAGACCCTATGACTATTTTATTAAAAGATATAAGAATGAACTGAGAGATGAGTCTAGAGCCGTAATGAGAATGATGTTGTGATGTTTTGATTGTGTTTCACATTTGATGAGAGTCTTGATGATGATGTTGATGAGAATGATGTTTTATGATGTCTTAAAATTTGAAAGTTTAATTTCAAAAAGAGTATCTTGAGTCTATGATGTTGATGTTGATAAGGTGAGGTGATGTTGATGTTGAGGTATTATACTATGTTCCTACGAGACTGATGTTGATGTTGAGGTATCATACTATGTCCCTACGGGACTGATGTTGATGTTGAGGTATTATGTTATGTCCCTATGGGACTGATGATGAGGTATTATGTCCCCATGGGACTGATGAGGTTGATGTTTTATGAGCATGTCGAGTTCTGGGAGGAGTATTGAGCACCGAAATGGGTAAGAGTGAGTCCCACTTGAACCCATTAACTATGTGGCCCGCATAGGAAGAGGGGATTGAACCGCACTGCGGATGGCTCCTTTCTTGTCCCAAATGAGGACTGAGGTTTTCTTGTAGATCCCCTGAGGTTGATGTCCTTTACCCCGAGCAGGGTATTGGATGGATGTGGCAACGACATCGCTTCGTTGTATCATCACTGGCTCATAGGTGATGGTTGTCGGTTAGAGAAACTCCCAGTTAGGTTCCATTTTGATAGAACTCCGATGTTGATGTTGATGTGATGTTTTGAGTGGAGTCACTTGAGTTGAGTTGATGTTGATGTTCCCTGAGCTAAGTTGATGTTGATGTTCCTTGAGTTGAGATGAGTCGAGTTCCTTGAGTTGAGCTGAGTTGAGTCGAGGTTCCTTGAGATGAGCTTGATGTGTTGATGATGTCGAGATGAGAGATTGATGAGTCAATTGTCTATTCTAAATCTCTTTCCTTATATAGACGCTTAACATTCTGATGGAGTATGATGCTGAGTTGATTTTTCCCTATGTTGTTGTACTTTATTGTTATTCAGCTATTTTACATGCCAGTGCATTCCACGTACTGGCGCTATTCGGCGCTGCATCATTTTATGATGCAGATACAGGAGTTAGAGGACTTTAGCAGATGCACCGTTGAGGTCAGAGGTTTCGAGTTCTAACATTGGTGAGCCTCCTTGCTATCCGGAGGAGACCCTTCTATTTGTTGTTTTCATTATTCATTGAGTTAGGTAACCATGGCCTATTATGGTACCATCTAAGACAGTTGAGTCAGGTTAGAGGCTTCATAGACATGAGTAAAGGTTTGATGTTGATGGATTCCCTTTATAAATTGAGTAGTACTTACTACTTACTTCTGATGTTGAGACTGAAGCTATAGGACATTAGGAATGGTTACACTTCTTTGATGTTCTGAGTTCGTGCGATAGAGTTTGACTCTATGGAAACCCCCCTTTCTAATTCGTGCATTACGCGTTTGCAGATAATGCCTCCAAAATGCACTGCTGCCCAAAGAGATGCCTCAGTCCCTAACACTGAGAATCCCTTACCAGAGACTCCTAACTAGCATGGGACAAGGAGACGGGATCGAACTGCCAGAGCTACTTAGGCTCCACCGGCACCTCTTGCTCAGTCAGCCTCCACTTCGGAAGCAGACTTCAGGGGAGCTATTACTATGCTCATTCAGTTGGTGGCTTCTCAGAGTAATAGTCGCGGTCCCTAGGCCCCTAACTCCAGCACCCAAGAGCCTGCAGCTGCATCCAGGCTCAGAGATTTCCTGAGGATGAACCTGCTAGTCTATACAGGGTGCAAGGTTGAGGAGGACCTGCGAAACTTTATTAATGAGATGCGCAAGATCCTAAGGGATATGCACGCGAGTGAGGTTGAGGGAGTCGAGCTGGTTTCGTATCAGCTTAAGGATGTTGCAAATGTCTGGTATAATCAGTGGGAAGATGGTAGAGGTAAGAATGCTGAGTTTGCTGAGTGGGAAGAGTTTGAGAGCGCTTTTCTCGATCACTTCTTCCCCAAGAGTTGAGAGAGGCAAAGGTCGAAGAGTTCGTCAATCTGAAACAAGAGAGATTAACTCTCAAAGAGTACATCCTGAAGTTCATCCAGCTGTCCAGATATGCTCCAGAGATGGTCCTCGATATGAGGGCAAGGATGAGGAAGTTCGTGTCTGGGTTGGGCAGGCACATAAAGAGGGAGTGTAAGGCCGCATTGCTGATTCCAGACATGGATATCTCTAGACTTAAGGTCTATGCCCATAGACTGAGGAGGACAAGAAGAGAGATAGGGAAAAGCAGAAGAGTAAGAAAGCCAAATCGACAGGGCATGAGCCGAATCAACAGAAGCAGAATAAGGGTGATAGAACTTTCTTTCAGAAGAAGTCTTCTCGCCATGCACATCCAATGGCGAGTGTACCTGTTCAGCAAAATAGGTATGATCAGATATTCTATGGTCACCAAAATTTCAAAGCACAGGGACCTCAGTCCTAAGCTAGTGTTGCTCAAGGTCCAAGAGGAAGGCCACCTTGTGGCAGATGTGGCAGGCTGCATCTTGGTGCGTGCTGTGAGGGCACCAATACTTGCTTTTTATGTTGACAACCTAGCCACTTCCAGGGTAAGTGCCCTACGAGGAGGTGGAATGATAGAGGCAATAGAGCTCAGTCTTCTATAGCGCCCCCTACAGGCAGTCATTAGAAGGTTACTACTGCGAATGCAGGAGGCGGGACGAACCGTCTGTATGTGATGGGTAATCGATAGGATTAAGAGGTTACTCCAGATGTTGTTACGTGTATGCTCCGAATCTTTTCTTATAATTGCTATGCCTTGCTTGACCCGGCTGTCACTTTATCTTTTGTGACGCCCTATATGGCCAATCAGTTTGAGGTTCTCCCAAAGTGTTTTCTTAAGCCTTATATAGTTTCGACTCCTACTGGTGAGTCTATCCTGGCTAAGAGGGACTATAGAGACTGTGTAGTGTCCATCTATCATAGGGATACTTTGGCCAATTTGGTAGAGTTGGAGATAGTTGATTTTGATGTGATTCTTGGTATGGATTGGCTCCATGCTTGCCATGCATCCATAGATTGTAGGACCCGAGTTGTTAAATTCCAATTTCTGAATGAACCGGTCCTAGAGTGGAAGGGAGGTTATGTTGCACCCAAGGGTAGATTTATTTCCAACCTGAGGGCAAGGAGGTTAATCTCTAAGGGATGTATTTATCACCTTATACGAGTTAAATCTGATGATGTTGAGTCCTCTACTCCTGAGTCTGTCCCGATTGTAAATGAGTTCCCTGAAGATTTACTTGGAGTCCCTCCTGATAGGGAGATCGACTTCGGTATTGATGTACTTCCCGATATGCAACCTATTTCAATTCCACCATATAGGATGGCCCCCGCTGAGTTGAAAGAGTTGGAGCAGCAGTTGAAGGATCTATTAGAGAAGGGTTTTATTAGACCCAGTGTTTCTCTTTGGGGTGCTCCAGTTCTGTTTGTACGAAAGAAGGATGGGTCTCTCAAAATGTGCATAGACTATAGGCAACTGAACAAGGTCACAGTCAAGAATAAATATCCTCTTCCCAGGATAGATGACTTATTTGACCAACTTCAGGGTGCTTCATGCTTTTCAAAGATAGACCTCAGATCGGGCTACCACCAGTTAAAGGTGAGAGAATGTGATGTTCTAAAGACAACCTTCAGGATAAGATATGGCCACTTTGAGTTCTTGGTTATGTCCTTTGGGTTGACGACGCCCCGATAGCTTTCATGGATTTGATGAATAGGGTGTTCAGGCCCTACCTTGACATGTTTGTGATTGTATTCATTGATGACATCTTAGTGTATTCGAGGAATGAGGAGGAGCATGCTAAACATCTTAGAGTTGTCCTTCAAACTCTTAAGGACCATGAATCGTATGCGTAGTCCTCTAAATGTGAGTTTTGGATAAAGTCAGTGGCTTTCCTAGGCCATGTTATTTCGGGTGATGGAATTCGAGTAGATAGCCAGAAGATTGAAGTGGTCGCAAGCTGGCCAAGACCAACCTCACCAACTGACATAAGGAGTTTCTTGGGTTTAGGCAGACTACTACCACAAATTTGTTGAGGGATTTTCTTCCCTATCCGCGCCATTGACCAAACTAACTCAGAAAAAGGTCCAGTTTCAGTGCTCTGAGGAATGTGAGAAGAGTTTCAAAGAGTTAAAGACTAGGTTGTCCACCGCACCTGTCTTGGGGGATGAAAGACTTTGTAATATAAGTCGGGTTGGGATCTGTATTAATGCAGAGAGGAAAGGTGATAGCCTATGCTTCCAGGCAGCTTAAAGTTCACGAGAGGAACTATCTGACCCATGATCTTGAGTTGGCGGCGGTAGTGTTCGCACTAAAAATCTGGCACCACTACTTGTATGAAGTGCATGTGGACGTGTTCACTGACCATAAGAGCTTGCAGTATGTCTTCAGTCAGAAAGAGCTTGACCTGCGACAGAGGAGATGGTTGGAGTTGCTCAAAGATTATGATATAAGCATCACCCAGGTAAAGCTAACGTTGTTGCTGATGCTCTTAGCACGTTGTCTATGGGTAGCACAACCCATGTTGAGGAGGAAAAGAGAGAGCTAGTGAAGGAAGTGCATAGGTTGGCTCGACTGGGAGTCCAACTTGAGGAGAATGATGAGGGAGGAATTAATGTTCAAAGTGGGTCTTCATCGTCCCTAGTGACTGAGGTAAAAGAGAAACAAGATCTAGATCCTATTATACTCCAGTTGAAGGAGGATGTTCAGAAACAAAAAATGATGGTCTTCTCCAAAGGGGGAGATGGGGTATTGAGGTACCAGAGTAGGTTATGTGTCCCTGATGTTGATGGTGTTTGAGAGAAGATTCTAGCTGGGGCCCATAACACTAGATACTCCATTCATCCGGGCTCCACCAAGATGTATCACGACTTGAGAGAGGTCTATTGGTGGAGTGGGATGAAGAGGGATATCGCGGAGTTTGTTTCAAGATTCCCAAATTGCCAACAAGTGAAGGTTGAGCATCAAAGGCCAAGTGGTTTGGCTCAAAACTTCGAAATTCCAGAATGGAAGTGGGAGATGGTTAATATGGATTTCATCACTGGCCTACCGAGATCCCGGAGACAGCATAATTCCATATGGATGATTGTAGACAGGATGACGAAGTCAGCGCATTTCCAGGCAGTCAAGATGACCAATACTGCAGAGGATTATGCCAAGATGTATATCAAGAGATTGTGAGGTTGCATGGATTCTAATGTCCATCATCTCGGACAAAGGAACCCAACTCACCTCCCGTTTCTGGAAGTCTTTCCAGAAAGGATTGGGTACCAAAGTGAACTTGAGCACGGCCTTTCATCCATAGACGGATTGTCAGACAGTGCGCACTATTCAGACAGTAGAGGATATGTTGAGAGCATGTGTTCTTGACTTCAAAGAAAATTGGGATGATCATTTACCATTAATTGAATTCGCATATAACAATAGGTACCATGCAAGCATTCAAATGACCCCTTATGAGGCCTTGTATGGGAGGAGATGTGATCACCCATTGGGTGGTTTGAAGTTGGAGAGGCCGAGTTGATTGTGCCGGACCTTGTCCACCAGTCCATGGAGAAGGTGAATATTATTCGAGAAAGATTGAAGACTGCCCAAAGCCGTCAGAAATCTTACACAGATGTGAGGAGAAGAGACCTGGAGTTTGAGGTGAGCGATTGGGTTTACTTGAAGGTATCACCCATGAAGGGTGTTATGAGGTGTGGGAGAAAGGGGAAATTAAGTCCTCACTATATTGGTCCTTATCAGATTGTGCGAAGAACTGGAAAGGTTGCTTATGAGCTAGAATTACCTTCCGAGTTAGATGGAATCCATCCGGTGTTCCATGTTTCGATGTTGTAGAAATGTTTGGGGGATCCTGCCTTGGTAATTCCTGGGGAGAGCACAGAAGTTAGAGACAATTTGTCCTATGAGGAAGTTCCAGTCCAAATCCTGGATCGAGACGTTCGCAGACTGAGAAACAAGGAGATTGCCTCCGTCAAAGTTCTGTGGAGAAACCAATTTGTTGAGGAATCTACATGGGAAGCTGAGGAAAAGATGAGACAGAATACCCGCACCTATTCGTGCCTGAGGTTGATGAAAGTGTTGGAGGTAACATTCTTACTTTTATGTAAATTAATGTTCCTAACATGAGTTGATGTGTATATTACCAATGTCTGAGTAGATGTTATTGAGGTCGATGAGAAGTTGAGGAAGTGAGTTGCTGAGTGAATATCGAGGTGAGTATTGAGTCTATTCGTGCCAAAATACTGTTCCTACTCATCATTCGAGGACGAATGATCCCAAGGGGGAGTTAATGTAACACCCGATAAATTACCAAAATACCCCTAGGGAAGAGGTGTGCGCAAAACACATCTTCCGATGTTCGGATTAAAAATTCAAGAGCAGATTCGTGATCATCACTGAAAATTGAGTGGGAGAAGGGTCTCGGTCGATTTTTAGGGCGACCTAGTCGAAAGATAATGTTCCAAAATGAAAAACAGCGTGACTTCACGATGGAACCGCGTCGCGGACCTGTCGCGGAGCCAGACTTGTGTTTTCCTGTGATTTTTCGACGGAGTTGAGTTTTCTAAAAATACACTATCCGCGATAGGTCCGCGTCGCAGAATGTGTTATTCCAGGTCGGGGGAAACGTTCTTTTAAATTTCGAAGGGCATTCTAGTCTATTCCTATATTTCCTAAACTTTCCCTACGACGAATAAAGTTCATTTTCTAAGAGAAGGGTTTCAAAAACCCCATTAGTGTTCTTCCTAGAAAAGTCACTAAGTCAGGGCTTGAGGGGAGTTGAGGTTGAGGAAGTCAAGAGAAGTTGTGCAAGAACTGTGTTAGCAAATCATCCTAGGTATGTAAGGCAAACCTAAAACATGGGAATGTTCTCCTATGTGCCCTTCTGAGTAAATCTAATGGTATATTGAATATAATGAGGTTGATGTAAAGATAAATGAGCATGTACACTGAGTTTTATTTTCTGCATATATTTTCACATGAATTGAGGATCATCACAAACTTAATTTATTTCATAATTCATTTTCATGAGTGTGTTTTTAAAACCCTATGACTATTTTATTAAAAGATATAAGAATGAACTAAGAGATGAGTCTAGAGCCGTAATGAGTCTGATATTGTGATGTTGTGATTGTGTTTCACATTTGATGAGAGTCTTGATGATGATGTTGATGGAACGGACTGGCACCCGTTGCCGACAAGGCTCGGGAGAACCAACATATAACTATACACCTGCTATGAACATTTAAGAGGTTTCCATACTCAATATGCTGTCAAAAGAAAGTAAATTGTACTAACAAACCAAAAGTACATGCATAAAACTAGGCCGTTGGAGCCACAATGTCCATAATACACTATTTGACCATACTTTAATTTACATAGTCTACAAAGTCTCTAAGTAAGGAACAATATCCATATGGGTCGGGACAGGCCCCGCCTCATGACCAACTATACAATAAAAAATACAAATTCTAAACACACAAGCCCCGAAGCAACCTGGAGCTTAGTAATAGCAGCTGAAAGTCCTGTACTCTTACTGGGGAGATCTAGTAGCTCCTGTACCTGCAGCATGAAATGCAGGTCCCCCATAAGGGACGTCAGTACGAGATAATATACTGAATATGTACGACAGGAAATACTGTATATGCAATAAGAACTAAATGAAATCACACACTGGTGTGTAAGGATGAAAAGACCACCTTTAGTCATACTGTGGAGTCATGTACTTTATGTCTTTTTCTTTATTACTGTATCTTTCTTTACTGTATAATCTGTGCACAATATATCATGTAAATGACCAGCTGATCAGTGGTAAATCTGTAATGGGATCGACCCTGGCTAGGTGATTCCTTCACCCCTCGGGCTACCACCCGTAAATGAGATCGACCCTGGCTAGGTGATTCTTCCACCCCTCGGGCTACCACCCATTTATAAGCAACTGTAAGTTATCTTTTATTAAAGATTTACTTTGAGATGGTTCTTTTGGTGGTCATAACCTTTAGAACTGTATATGAACAACCATACAAGGTAATACCACAATGGAAAGAGAGATACACAACTAATGAACCGTATCGAAGATTAAACAACACATAGACTTTGTTTGGTAAGAAGGAACTCATGTATATTTAGTATTCAGGTACATATGCAGGTTGACAATGACTATGTATGGGTATATATGAACATGGTAAAAAGTGGGGACACGGTTAGCAGCCATGTCGGAGTTTGTACGTGCCTTTATGTGCTAAGGAAGATTATAGATTTCATGCCAAGTAATAGGAAATCAAGTAGCCTTACATACCTCGCTGTACTATGTCGTTATTACCTCGGAGTAGTATCCTTTTCCTCCAAACACTTATCTACAATATATTAGGTGATAAAACTAGTGTTAGAAGCTAGTAAGCACATCTTAGTAATCCAATTTCACCCAAAAATAATATCCGGGCAGCAAGCTCGGAATTAGCACCCAAAGAGTATTCTTTCAACATTTCCACTCCTAATCGTATTTTCTAATACACATTCCCATATACATGTCATATCCAGCTATGTTTAGTCCCATAACAGCATTACAACAACTCATACAGTACATAATACAACAACTCTACACAACATGCAAGTAGACAACACAACATTGCGTCCTTCCGCTACACTTCGACGTCAACCATTCCAAATCCGTTTCAATCTCAACCAAATTGTCCTCAACATATTTACACACAATTACAGTCCTAAAACAGTCCCTAAGTAGATGGAAAACATGAGACAACAATTCCCAAAAACAGTCCACGAATTCTTACTAATGAGCGGAATTAAGACATCATTTAAGAACTTATTTTTGCGGAAGATAAAAGTGGTCCAGCAGCCTCCTCACATCATTCCAGACCCAAGACTTCTTAAAAACATACATATTACTTTATAACCCAGCCAACCAACAAGATAAAAGTCTCTTATTTAACAAGAAAAGTGAACCACAATATTGGAACACATGCTGTCCCAAAATTCCTGCACAATACAACCAACATACTCTTCATGTTTTTCATGGAAATATTATACCAAACCATGGGTATTTTATCTTACCTTAACCCTTAAGGATTAGGTTCTCTTCAAGAACCCTAGAAGTGTGTCTTGGCTGCTTTAGAAAGTGAGAAGAGAGCAAGAAGAAACTTAGAGAGAAATCTGAAATTTTGGCTTGAGAAAATGATTAAAAGTTGCTGCGTGTTGCTCCCTTTTATAGGCCACTTTTGGCCGACTTTCTTTTGGGTTTTCAACCTTATTTTATTAAGGTTATGGGACAGAAGCTTGGCCCTTTCATTTGGGCCTTATTGGGCTTCAAATGGGATGGGCTGCAAACATTTCTCCCCTAAGCCCTCTTAGTTTGGGCCCTAGTTTTGAATTGGATTGTAATTGTAATTTGGCCCTTTTCCTATCCATATTGGGCTGCAAATGTTGTCCTTTTATGATGCTAAAACATGGGCCCAAATGACATCCTTAACTCGGGGTTTATTCTTTATCGGACTTGAACAAATTCGGTGTTGGGCCTTGTCTCCGTTTACCGAGCTTATTTAAGCTAAGCATGTAGGCGACTCACCTACTAGCTTCCTAAGTCACACAAGCACCTCAATTATTTCACTTCATTTAAGGTCACACTCTCCTTAACTTGACTTAAAAATTATATACGCTCGGTCATCTTAAGCATTAGACGTACATATAGCCCTTTAATCTAAAATTCATGGACGCCATATCATGTTTCATCTGTGTTGGACTAGTACATGTATGTTTTATGATGTCTTAAAATTTGAAAGTTTAATTTCTAAAAGAGTATCTTGAGTCTGTGATGCTGATGTTGATGTTGATGAGGTGAGGTGATGTTAATGTTGAAGTATTATACTATATCCCTACGGAACTGATAATGATGTTGAGGTATCATACTATGTCCCCACGGGACTGATGTTGATGTTGAGGTGTTATGTTATGTCCCTATGAGACTGATGATGAGGTATTATGTCCCCATGGGACTGATGAGGTTGATGTTTTATGAGCATGTCGAGTTTTGGGAGGAGTATTGAGCATCGAAATGGGTAAGAGTGAGTCCCACTAACTACATGGCCCGCGTAGGAAGAGTGGATTGAACCGCAATGCAGATGGCCCTTTCTTGTCCCAATAAGGACTGAGGTTTTCTTGTGGATCCACTGAGGTTGATGTCCTTTACCCCGAGCAGGGTATTGGATGGATGTGGCAATGGCATCGCTTCATTGTATCATCACTGGCTCATAGGTGATGGTTGTCGGTTAGAGAAACTCCCAGTTAGGTTCCATTTTGATAGAACTCCAATGTTGATGTTAATGTGATGTTTTGAGTCGAGTCCCTTGAGTTGAGTTGATGTTGATGTTCCCTGAGTTGAGTTGATGTTGATGTTCCTTGAGTTGAGATGAGTTGAGTTGAGTTGAGTCGAGGTTCCTTGAGATGAGTCTGATGTGTTGATGATGTCGAGATGAGAGGTTGGTGAGTCAATTGTCTATTCTAAATCTATTGCATTAGATAGACTCTTGACATTCTGATAGAGTATGATGTTGAGTTGATGTTTTCCCTATGTTGTTGTACTTCATTGTTATTCAGCTATTTTACATGCCAGTGCATTCCACGTACTGACGCCATCCGGCGCTGCATCATTTTATGATGCAGATACAGGAGTTAGAAGACATCAGCAGACGCACCATTGATGTCAGAGGTTTCGAGTTTCGACATTGGTGAGCCTCCTTGTTATCCGGAGGAGACCCTTTTATATGCTGTTTTCGTTATTCATTGAGTTAGGTAACCGTGGCCTCTCATGGTACTATCTTAGACTGTTGAGTCAGGTTAGAGGCTTCATAGAGATGAGTAAAGGTTTGATGTAGATGGATTCCCTTTATGAATCGACACACGTGCTACATTGGCCGGGACAAAGGGTCGCGATCCCGCGAGGGTGAGCTAACCCCAAAAACCCGTCCTCAGTTCGGATTGCAGTTGATGGGACCCCCTTTTTTACGTCCCTATGTGAGTAGGTGGGTACACTGAACACCAACTCCATAAATGGACCCGAACAATTAGGCAATATTCAAGTACCTATACAGCTCTGGTTGCTGGTTGGGCCGGTTCGATGGCTACTTTGACTTTTTTTTTAACGGCTCAGGTGCTTTAGCAAGAACTTCTCTTTGAGCCGCCCTTTAGAAATAGGCTAAGAAAGTCATCGGTTCGAATCCGAGGCGTCCTTCCTTCTCAATGCCCGGGCATCCATCCAATGCATTCTTTTCGATCTTGTACCCTATGTAGGCTTGCAAAGCATAGGCTAGACAATCAACAATTCGCTTCATTTTCAATTAGGCCTTGCTCTAGCTTCTTTAGGGGTTATTACTTCTTTGGTAGCTCTATAGCTCATTAATCCATGCCAGTAGGTGGAGGTGATACACCTAGATCGAGGAATATAGTCCATTACATACTAGGGCCAGCAAAACAACGAATTCAACCGCAGATACCCTTTAGCTAGCACCGAACCTGACAGACACATCTTTTTCCTTTTGGGAGGGTACTCCGAGTAACGCGTAAGAACCTGCCCTTGGGAGGGGAACAACAGCTGGAAACGGCTCCTAATACCCCGTAGGCTGAGGAGCAAAAGGAGGAATCCGCCCGAGGAGGGGCTCGCGTCTGATTAGCTAGTTGGTGAGGCAATAGCTTACCCCAGGGGAATTCGAATCCCCGCCCTCTCCTTGAAAGAGAGGTGTCCTAACCACTAGACTTTAGGGGTATATAGAATAGACTTTTCCTCAGAATAAGGTTCCCATCTCTTCCACTCTATCTCCTTATTGGATTGGTAGGTAAAGAAGGTCGTCAAAATAAAAAGCAGACCAGTGGTTTCCAATTCCATTTTATCTAGAAATCTAGGTAGATTTTCGGGTCAAGGAGATTCGATTTGCTTGGTTGGGTTCTTTGCTTGCTTATTCCACTTCTTAATCATCCTTCATTTCACTTGTGGCACGCAGGAAGGGCTCGTGCAGCTGCAGCAGGATTTGAAAAAGGAATTGATCGTGACTTTGAACCTGTTCTTTTCATGACCCCTCTTAATTGATATGAGTCAGGAGTTTAGCACATTCGTTGTTGTTACTATGGGGTCCTGAAGCACAAGGAGATTTTACTCGTTGGTGTCAATTGGGGGGTCTGTGGACTTTTGTTGCTCTCCATGGAGCTTTTTCAATTCCATTACCTTCTTCCTCAGCATCCTCCTTTTCTGGGTCCTTGTCAGCTTAGATGATTTCTGTTATGCTAGACTCTCTCCTACAGCCTCCTTCTCAGGTCTCGGTTTCTGTGTGTGTAGGAGAAGGATGTTGTCGACGCTTATTGCTCGTGATGACCCTGCCGCCACGTAAGGAGACTAAGTCGAAAGGTTGATATGAGTGGCACATAGGAGAATACCCACCTTTTACTAAATACCTTCCCATATGGACCGTGTGACTAGTTTTTCAGTCCTTTGCTCTAACCAGCTGAGCTACCTGAACCACTTTCCTAAAGTCTGTTTTCTTCATCGAATAGCGCCCTACCTTACCAGGATGAAGCTTGGGTGAAACTAAGTGGAGGTCCGAACCGACTGATGTTGAAGAATCAGCGGATGAGTTGTGGTTAGGGGTGAAATGCCACTCGAACCCAGAGCTAGCTGGTTCTCCCCACCTCTGCCATATGATCAACGGGATCAGTCGGCTAAAGAGATGTCTTGAGCAATCGGAGAAGCACTTTGCTGGGCTAAAATTCTCTCTTTTCTTTTGTTCGCTTTCCGGTTGCCCTTCTTTTCTATTTGCTGCACCAACTACAAGAAAAGACCTCATGATAGTCAATATGGGGCCTCAGCACCCATCAATGCACGGTGTTCTTCGACTCATCGTTACTCTAGATGGTGAAGATGTTGTCTCGCGAAGCCGGTCACCTTAGATCACCTACAATCCTTTCTTACGAATGAAGAGCGGGGGAGATAAATAGGTTTGCTTAAATAGGTTATCTAATCATGCAACTGAGACTAATAGCCCGCGGGCGGAAGGAATAACCAACGCCTAGTCCATTTCCGGTCGATCGAATGCCGATTATACAGATCATTCGGCGAATGGGAAGGATGGATCAGAAAGAGAAGCATTCGCCCATATTCGAATAGAAGTTCTTTGTCTTCGTCCACTCCTCACGGTTGATCACTAACTTTTCAAAGTGAATTTGATATGGATATCTCCTTATTTAATTAAAAAAAAATAATCAATTTTCTCATCCGGTGCTCTTGCCGGTCTTGGTGGTAGGGCACAACCAGGCATCTCAAACATTGATAAGGGAAGAATCAGGCTTTCATTAGGATGATATTCCTTTCATCCGAATGGCAAGGCTTGCTAGTTTCCTGAAGTACACCCGCATCTGTCTATCTATGTCATAGTTGCTTGGAAGGATCGTGGTCAACATTTTTCCAGTGCTTCAGCGGGCTTTGGCCTTTTTTTGTTATAGGTATTGTTCCGGTTCGGAAGAGAAACTATCAGTCAATGACGTGTTCGTTGCCAAGGTAGATCTTTTTCTTTGCCTGCGAAACAAAAAAGAAAAAAAAAAAGATCCCCCGTTGGGAATGAAATTATGCTCCCTGTCCCCCTTTCACAGAAAATGGAGAGATTTTTAGATATATTTATTGAATCCGTCGGGACTGACGGGGCTCGAACCCGCAGCTTCCGCCTTGACAGGGCGGTGCTCTCCCCCAAAAAAGTCTACATGTGATGTTCCGAAAACAGAAACATGTGATTTAGTAAATTAGAACCCATTGTGGGGTGCAACCAGGGAACAACTTCGTTTAAGAAAATTCAAACGTGTAGTCGTTTTTACTGACAAGAACAACAACAACAACGCTGAGATAGGTGGTTCAAGTAGGTTTTTAAGGATAATGGCTTCCCAAACGGATAGAAGAGTTCCCCCCAAATCTGGTGCCTGCCTAGCCCACACCAAGGCGAGGCACGTCTTTTCCAAGGTCGAATATGACGAAAAGACTTTTTTTTTATTTCAAGGTGGCATCTCGAAAGTGCCGCTAGGGGCAGTACTATAATAGGCATTTGCGAGTGTTTGGATGCACGTGTTTTGTTCATATTCCTGCGCAGTTAAGAGAAAAATTGTCCCCAAGGCACCTGGCTTTCTGCCACACTGCTTCAACAACAGCTTCTTAGCGACCTACTGCCCTACCACCAAGACCGGTTTACTGTCTTTCTTCATTCAAGTCAGATAGTTGATCGAGAAAGCACCGCCCAAAGGTGCTCATAGAGCCGAGGATTGGTTTAGAGGCCCTGAGGTTATAGAAGATAGCTATAAATTTAGAGGCCCGCTATTGTGCTTGGTCCGTTCGCTACTCTCTTTTCAGCCATTATTGTATGCGTGTAACCTAAGTCTACCCTTCAATTGGACTTTATCCAGATCCTTTGACATCCGCTCATCTTACTTCCCGTTCTGGTAGGTTGGTGGTGCGTGATACCATGGAAAGTCCTTCTCTTTCAGTTGTGGTCTAATTGCGCTCAGCGCTCAGCGCTGTCTTAGATTGAACGTTGACTTATCTTATTGCCGTTCAATCTCTAAGGTAAAAGGGGAAAAGTAAGGCTTCAAGTAAGGGTTCCTAACTCATTTTAACTTCCGGTCGGGGTAACTAAAAAGAAATCCATGACCGAGTTACGCCTTTTTCTTTTCGTATGATTTTGCTTACTATACCTGCTGCTGTAGCATTATAAACTGTATTGTTACTCTTGTTGCCGTCGGGATAAATCTGACCCCTTCCCCTGTTCCCGCCTACGTATATAGGATATTTTAAGAAGTGAACATCCTTCTTAGTAGCAGGGTCCGGGGAAAGAATAGGGAAGGTGGCCGACCATGGAAGAAGATTGCTAGAATCATGTGAAGAAGTCTGTAAAATATCTTCTTCATGCACCCTTCTTTGCATCCGCTTTCAGCTCATTGGCCCTTTTCAATGTGCGTCTCCATTCCTATCACTAACTAAAAAAGTGTCATCAGAGATGAAATTCGGAATGTCTTTAACGCTGAATAAATAATCAACATTACTGCAACTATGAATGTTTTTCACTTTTAGATTTAGATCTTCGCTGGTATTTTCACTAGGACCAAGACTGCCCATTGATTTATTTAGCCCACACTTGCGTTCGAACTCCTTCTTAATGTCCGGGTATATATATGCTATGACGTGAAATCCAAGAGGGTCGAACGGCTATCGATCCTGGCCCGATGAGAAAAGGGTTGAACTCATACTTGCCTTAACCTAATTAATCATCCCTTCTTTCTCTCTCTCTCTTCCTGTTATCTATCTTTTTTTGTTGTGTTGCATTTTGTGATCTTCCGCTTCAGTCTGATTTTTTCGGATAGCCGGGACCCGATGTTGATTTTCGATTTAAATGTCGAATCTCTTTATGATAAACAGATCCATTTTGCAAGTTCGTTATTACGGGTAGTTCCTACAAAGGATCGGACTAATGACGTATACAATACTTGAATTCTCGATGGACCTATGCGATCTCGTTACAACGTTCTTTTTTTTACAGAGAGGTCCGACTCGTAATTCACTTCTGACCCCGTGTTCGATAGCCCGACCGTAGTGATGTTAATTGTGGTTACATTCATAAGTAGCTTGGTCCATCTCCCGTTCATAGTTTTGCTACAGATGATACACGAGGAATCTTTTTATGGCGGTTCTTCCTTCTAATGACGACCCCGTCGTAGTTCTCAATCATTTCGTGGCACCGGGCGTGGCTGAACCATCTACGATGGGGGGAGCTGATGCACAGGGAAGAAGCTTAGAATCTTATGAATCAAGCACGGCACACTTTCTATATCTCCTCCGTCTACAAGGTAAACAGATCACCGAGTTTCTTGGGAATCGAGGGGTCAAGAGCCTAATCAGGTCCCCTCACCATACCTTGTTGATAAGATTAAGTGTTTACCAGTGGTTGCGCTTAACCAAATCCAAAAGGGGAGAGGACACGAAATCTAGACTTCTTCACTACTCGTACAGGGAAATTCAGTCTCTCTTTTTTTTGGGGGCCCTGACCTGTAAATGGACCTTTATGGGCTTCTAAAATATCTTTTAGTCCATGAATCCGTTTTCTGAAAGATCCTGGCTTTCGTACTTTGGTGGGTCTCGGAGATCCTTTCGATGACCTATGTTGAAGGGATATCTATCTAATCCGATCGATTGCGTAAAGCCCGCGGTAGCAACGGAACCGGGGAAAGTATACAGAAAAGACAGTATCAAGAATACGCAAGAAAAGCACTTCGAATTGTTGATTAATCGTCAGAGATGGCTCCGATTATATAGCCAAAGGGAATAGGCCGCGCCTAAAATCATCCCAAGCGCTGCTAATGTGGCTACTAAGCTATTTCTTTGGAAAGCTCCTACTAAGATGAGAAATTCCCCAACCGCTATTCCATCTCCGTTATCCATTGAACCTGCTCTGAATAATCCTCCTTTTGCCGGATTATTGCCGATGTAATCATAAAAAGCTTTCCTTTATGACTTTCGCTCCGCTCTTCCCACGGATATTTCAAAACCCGGTAATTCCCATACCCGATCCGGAGATAAAAACAAATCAAATTTTCTGCTAGATCCCGTATTTCCCTGGGATTGTAGTTCAATTGGTCAGAGCACCGCCCTGTCAAGGCGGAAGCTGCGGGTTCGAGCCCCGTCAGTCCCGACGGATCCAATAAATATATCAAAAAATCTTGGTTGAACCTTTCTAATTGACACCCCAGTCATAATGCCACCCACGTCTTTTTTTCTTTTTAACAAGCCTTCTAAATCCTTAATAGAACTCAAAACTAGGTTTCTTCTGTATATAAACTATATCTTTCTCTTCCTCAGAGATTGAATTGAAAGTCATCGCCATTGAAGATGCTTGTCACATCAGAACCAGATTGGGTGGAAGTCCCCCAACTACCTAAAAACTTTTGGCATTGGCTCAGGATGCCCCGACTTAGGAAAGGGGAGGAGCAGTTATCTATGTAATTGGACGATCCTATTTGGTCAAATACCTAGCGACAAACTCCTATGAAGGTGAACCACAATGAAAAACATACTTGCCCCATTTGGGATCTAGAAATATTTTGTGATGAACGTACAGGAAAACCCTCTTTGAGAATAGCTTACGCTGAACTAAAGCTCGTCGGTCAAGAAGTTGCATTGCATATATTTTGATCAAGATTTGAAATACAAAATCTAGAAAACTAAATAAAAATCTAAGACTCAGATCTTTCTGTTGTTGTCTTGGATCCCCAATTAATCCTACGGATCTTTAGGATTGGTATATTCTTTTCTATCCTGTAGTTTGTAGTTTCTCTGAATCAAGCCAAGTATTACAACTCTTTTTACCCATCCTGTATATTGTCCCCCTTGTTCCATAATTTCGACTGCCTTGTATCAGGTGAAGAGAGGGGGGTGGTAGGCTTAGTAGGGCTCGAACCTACAATATCACCGTTATGAGCGGTACGTTTGAACCAATTAAACTATAAGCCCCGGAACAGGGGAGGATACACGTTACACTACGATTTTGCATCAGAAGAGAGATTTCAAGAAATGGCAGATCTATGAGCTTATTATCCTAGGTCGGAACAAGTTGATAGGACCCCCTTTTTTACGTCCCTATGTTCGCCCCCATGGCTTCCTTAGCATCAATCTCAAATGATTGGCTTTCGACTCCTATTTCCAGGATTGAGTAAGATTGACTTCGATTTCATTCGTTTCAGTATTTCAGTAGAGCCTGTAATCAGTATATTTTGTTTAGGATTGACTGATTTGAATAGAGATTGGTTGTGCCCGAAAGGTTATGGAATTGAAAAGACTTTTTTTTTATTTCAAGATTTCTTCATAATGATCAAATTATATCTGGTCTTGTTTCCACCTTTCCAGTCATTCTCGATACTATTTTCTCGATAACAGGGTCCAATATCCGATTTGAGGAGAGAGTGGTACCGTACTGGCTTGAAAGCGGCGCGCCTAGGGTACCCTCCCGGGGCGTGACACTTTCCTCAAGCCATAGTCCTGTTAGATTTTAAGAAAAGGACTTTAGAATGGGGGTTTAGACCCCTTTTACATCAAACGACCTAATTAGATTGTGTATTGAGTTTAGGAGGATTTGGAAATTGTGTGGAATACCTCTTACAAAATTTAGAAACTTTTCAGCTTCGGAAGAACTCAGTCCGCGACGTGGACTGGTCGCATACAACCTATTTTTCTCCGAAAAGTTTTTGAACGAGTTTTCTTAATCCCGTCGAAAACTTTTGAAAAAAAACAAGTGTAAATCCGCTACAAAGGCGCGACGCGCCTCCATCGTGCACCGACACTATTTTGATTTTTGGGTCAAAAAATTATCTTTTGATCTGGTCGCTCTAAAAATTAATCGAGATCATTATTCCATTCAATTTTTCATGCTAGTCACAAATTCGGTCTTGGAGTTGCCATACGAGCATCGGAAGATGTGTTGCGCGCATACCCCTCCTCTAGGGGTATTTTGGTAATTTTATTGGACATTGCAATTTTCTCTTAATTAATACGCACCAGTCGAGCTGCTTCATCGACACTATTTTGTTTTTCTTGACTGGTCAAGCAGGCAGCAGGTTGATGTTTCTGCTTGAGCAGCTTGAGGGTATGTCTATAATTTCTTGCAACAATTGAGTTGCTTCGGCTGCATGCTTGAGCAGCTTGATGGTATATATGTAATTTAGAGCTTTTCCTGCTGTCTGCTTCATCATCACTATTTTGTTTTTCTTGGCTGCTCAAGCAGGCAACCGGTCGATGTGCCTGTTTAAGCAGCTTGAGGGTATATCCATAATTTGTCATAATAGTTGAGCTCCTTCAGCTGCCCGCTTGAGGTGTCTGCTTGAGCTACTTGAGGGTATATCTGTAATTTATCAATGGTTATTCCATTTTAATTTATTTGCGTTTAAATTAGCAAATTATGTATATTTAATACTTAGTAATTTAAAATAACTTTAAAAAATATGTTACATAGGAGCATAAGAAAATCATAAATTGTACTTATTGAGAACTTAAAATTACTTAAAATTTTTTTAAAAGTTATAAATCACAGGAATTAACAACTTAAAATATCTAAAAAACATATAAATATTTTAAAAAAATTTGATTCTCAAAATATCAAAATTTTAGTAGTGTCATATAAATTGGGACAAGAGAAGTAAAATAAAATGTTCTATAGGTCTCAGTGATTAACAACTTAAAATTTTTTAAAATACAAAAAAAAATCTATTAATGCCACATAAATCAAGACTAAAAATAAATTATATCACGGGCTTTCATAACTAGTTTATTAATAAAGTCAATTGAGAAGGGAGTGTGAAGAAGGATCAAGAAGCTGACACATTTATTATTTACCTTTACTTAATAAAAATAATTAAGAATTTGCCATTGGTTGTCCTTGGTTTTGCTTTTCTATATAATACTAGATGCGAAAAGGCCCTTAACGGGCCAAATATTACGATCTTATTGTATTTGAGTAGAATTTTTATACACCTTTCATTCTTAAATAATTGTCAAGTTTTCAAGGTTGCTTCTTGAGAATCAATTTGATTATTGTTAAAATAAATTTAGATTAAATTAAGTTAATATTCTAATGTTAAAATCTAGTTTTTAAATCTAGTTTTTCAAAAGCTATACGGAAAGTAATGTAGATTACAATTTTACTCATATCATGATATCAATATGATGGAAAAAGTATATATTAAAATATTGATCAAAGTACACATTATTTGTATTTTCAAAAAAAAAAAAAAAAATTAAGACTATTTTAGATATATAGGAGTAATATATATTACATTCTCATGTTTTTCTAAAAAATAAAATTAAATATTTGAGTTATAAAATTATCAGCAAGATGATTTTTATAGTTAAAAAATATCTTAAAAATTGAATTGAAAAAACAAACTTGATTTTAAACAGCAAAGGCTAAAAATAGAATCAATAAAAAATAGAGTGAAAATTGAATAACAACTGGGTTCCACAATATATGAGTGAAGTTAATAATGAATAAGTAAATTTATAGTAGACAATAAGATTAAAATGATATAAAAAGAATGGGTGCACATGAATCACACATGTTTAGAGGTTATTGGTGAAGAAATAAAATAATGCCAAGTATATAGTGTAATTTATAATGCTCATTGTACAACTCATCATAGCCATGGTCGTCCTTCCATGGCTCTAGAATATGCGTTGTACTTTTTTTTTCTTAACCAAAATTTTATTCCACTAAGTTTTCATGGTAAGATTTTTAGTGAGGGGACAAGTTATGCATTTTAGAAATAACATAGATTTCTAAGAAGGAATGTTATAAATAACAATGTGACTTATTGAGCAAGCTCTATCCCAAAGTGTAGCTTATATTCTTTTCTTAGCTTATTGAGCAAGCTCTATTCTAAAGTTTAGCTTATATATTTTCCTTTGGCTATATATACAACCTTATTCCATTGTAACATTAACATGTGAATAT
Organism: Solanum rostratum; assembly: GCA_029948455.1. Taxonomy (NCBI): domain Eukaryota; kingdom Viridiplantae; phylum Streptophyta; class Magnoliopsida; order Solanales; family Solanaceae; genus Solanum; species Solanum rostratum. Next base: position 51,434,902 of record CM057047.1, on the reverse strand, counting down.
ACAATATATGCATATACTATATTTAAAAAAAAGAAGCTAAATTCTATTTGTCTCTCTCTCCCCTTTTTACTATTTTCCCTTTTCCTTACTTTTCTTACTTAGTTAATTTGTATTGGTTATTAATTTTATTTTGTAACACCAAACTTTTTGTTAATATTCAAGAAAGGAATGTAAATTTGCCAACAAAAAATAAAAACTGAATCCAGAAGAATTTAAAACCAATACTTTACACTACCCCTATTCTATTTCTGTAGTAGAAATATAGCTCTGAGAAAATTCTTTTTAGTAGAAATATATTATGGGTTTTAGATGCAGTATTGTCTCAGTGAAAGCCACGTGAAAGTAGAGGTTCAGACGTAATGATGAAAAGATGGGTCCACAAGTTCAATACAAGTACGCATCATTACCTTAGACAAATGTGAAATTAAATAAATTTAACGTGGCTTTTTGGTCAAACAAAAAAATGTATACCAACAACTCCATATGGTACAATAACTTAAAACCTAAAATGAAAGCCAACTATATCAGCTAATTTGAAATGACTAAAATACCCTTGGTCGGCCATCCCTTCACCTTTTTATATTATAGAAATATATCCCACCAAATATGTTTGATTATTTTTACACTCTTATTTGTATAATTAAATTTGAATTTAAAATATGATATCTCATTCGTTTTAATTTGTTTGTCCTTTTTTTTTATTTATCTCAAAAAGAATGTCTCTTTTTTTGTTTTTTGTAACTTTTAAAATTTAACTTTTTACCAGACATGTTACTAAAGTAGCAGAAGCAGGTAGCTCAAGCAGGTAGGTCAATGAAGAGTTGTCTGTTTCGGAAGGTTGTGATTGGTTTGGTGGTAAGGAACCACTACTTATATATAATGTCTTCTTAGAGGTAGTATTGTAAAATTATAGTCGAAGCAGCTAAAGAAATATAATCAGGTAGCTGAAGCAGATGCGTCAATTAGCAGCTACCATTGAAAAAAATAATTAAAAAGTCCACAAAATATTTTTGTAGCCCTTATATGATAAAGGAGCAGAAGCAGGCGGGTTGACAAAGAGCTGCCTGCTTTGGAAGGTTGTGATTGATTTGGTGGTAAGGAACCACCACTTATATATGTAGAAGATTATTTTATCGGGGCGATATGGTAAAATTATAATTAAAACAGTTGGAAAAAAGGTCTTATTATGTGTAATATTGTAAAATTATAGTTAAAGCAGCTTAAGAAATATAATCAAGCAGTTGAAGTAGACGCGTCAATAAGCAGCTGCCATAAAAATTTAATTAAAAAGTCCATAAAATATTTTTATGAGCTCTATTGTTGACATCCAATTTTTACCATCCACAGTATAAATTAATCATCGAGCTTTTAAGTTTAACAATTTGAATTAGTTAGCTTTCAAAATGCAAAAAATATTTTTTTCAAGTGACTTTTAGGTTTAAATCTTTTAATTTCAATTATGTTTATATTTTGCATATTTATATATGTTTATTTCAAATATCAATAGTTAAGTATTATATTTTCGGTAATTGTTCAGAAAAATTCTCGAATAGATTTTATCTTTAATCACTTTACTTAAATTATTTTTAAAATTAATTATTCCGTAATTAATTTACTTATTTTTAAGTTGTTAATATTTAAAAGCTCCTTAATTCATTTATATTAATTCATTTCGTGGTCGAATTAATCGATTGATTTCAAATTGGTCATATTTGTAATTTAAATGGCTAATTTTTAAATCTTTACTTTAAATTCTCTTTAACTCTTTTAAATTCTTTCTTTTAAATACCCAATTTCTAATTTTAAAACCCCAAATCCTTTCCAGGCCCAACCTAATACCCCTCTTTAGCCCAGTCGTCCCTATACCAGACCCCCTAGCCCAAATCCTAAATACCCTATTCTCCAGCCCAGTTCGAATTTCCCCGACCCGGCCCGGCAACCTCTCCATTAACCTCCTCTCCCCTTCACCCCCCCCCTTTCTTTTCTCTTCCCCCGCTTCTCCTTTCCCCTTCTTCCTCCCTGCACAATAGTACCAAAACGCCAGAAAAATAATAAGAAAAACAGGCGAGGACAGACGCCAAAACGCACAAAACAACAACGAAATCAGTACTACGTACTCCCCCACCCTTTCTCATTATCCTATTTTGGATTTGGAATTCAAATTTCAAATGGAATTTGCTCAAAATCCCAAAATTACCCACCCTTATTCCCCCTCCCCATTTTACCCTAATTTTGGGGCTATAAAATTCCTATTCTTGCACACTGTTTTGGGGGGCGGGTCTAGGGCCGCGACGGAAGGAGGAGCCGAAAAAGAACCCCCCAAAAACTCCCCATTTTTTTCACTGGTTCGGGGGGCTGAAAAAAAAAAAGAATTCGAAATTTTCCCATTTTCGCTCACTGTGGGAACAGTTCTTGGCATCCAGAAAATACACCATACTCTTTGTTTGAGAAAAAATTTCAATTTTCAGAAACCTTAAAAATCGTGAGCGTCAACAGTAGGAGGATGGTGCTCATTTTTCGCTTTTGAAACTAAAGTTGCTGGTGGTGATGCGAAGCGTCGTTGCTAAGCTCATCATCACCAGTTCCTGCTCCAAAAGAGGTAATTCCGTTTTCTCGGTTTCTGTTAGTTTCGGCATTAAACAATATGAATTAGAAGGAGTTTTGTTGAAATGGTTAGATTAAGGTTTAGATTTCAAAGTTTTGCATTTTGCTGTTTAATATCGAAACTTTAGCATGCGTCATTGTGTTCAATAATCTAAAGTGGTTCTATTTCAGTCGGTTTCAATGATAAGTATATGAACTGTGCAATTTCGTTTGAGTCACTATCTGCTCTGTTCTCGTGGATATAAATCGAAGATGTCGTCTTGGCTTTTCCTCATTGTTGCTGATACGCACCAGATGCTAACTAATCTCTATTCTCCTTTTTGTTCGGGTGTCATTCATGTCTATGTTGACACTCTTTCTTTCATTCTGAGTTCATGTGTCTTTATGAAAATCAAGTCTTTGTTCAATACTTAGTTTATGAAAAATTCGTTAGTTGTTTGTTCTTTTAGAATATATGGTTGTCGTAGATTGTGGGTGTGCTTGAAAACATTATTTCTTGAGATATTTTTTTAGTTCTAAGTCATTTTGGTCCAGAGAACATGTGGAACGTTGTCGCGTCTTTGCTCCTCTCTTATCACGATTTGTTAAATTTCAATGTTCATTCTACAGGTTTGCTTGATAACCATGTAACCGTGATTCTGTCAAACTCTTTGTCTTTAGATTTATGCATATCGTTTGGAAAATCATTTTTCTTTATATCATATTTTGAAGAACATACCCAAGTTGAACCTATTTTTTCATAATCTGATGGTTGTTTCGAGCGGAAACTAATTCGTTGGCTATAAAATGTGACTGGCATTTCATTTGCTATTTTCCTCCTATTTACTGCATATATACATTCTTGTGAAAATTGAAGGGAAGGTGTCAATTGAGTTTTAAAATTAAAAAAGGTGACAAGTTTGACTTTTGAAGGTCAAACTTGTCATTAATTAAAAATTAAGTGTGATTAACTTAATGAAGGGTTAAAGTGTATATTTTAAAAACTTTAGGAACTATTTTTTTAAAAAAATAATTTATAAGTTAAAAAAAACCATCCGCGACATTTCGGACCCTCTGCGGCTTGTCCCCGTCGCGCAGAAACACTTGTTCGCCTGTTCTGGGTCAAAAAATGCATCATCAATTTTTTTTCAAATCCATGATTTGTTTTTGTCATTTGTTTGGTTGAACTAACATATATTACCATTTTGAAGCGTAGTGCATTGTTCGGGGAATTTTTCGGGGCTCGTAGCTCAAAATTAAAAAAAAAATTTGCCCAAAACAGTGTCCGTCCGCGACAGTACCGTGTCGCGGAGGCATCGCGTACCAGCTACCTTGTGAGGGCCCAAGAAATTAATTATTTAAGTGTGGGTCCACGATGTCTCCGCGTCGCGCTTGCGTCGTGGACCCGTGTAATTCGGGCCTCGATTTTCGCGTTGCCCCACCACTATATAAACCCCCTTCATTTTTTTAGGGCCTTTTTTATAACTCTCACTTGATTTTCGCCCCTCTCCCTCTACACTCTCAATTTTTCCCTCTACTCTTCAAGTTTTCAATCCTCTACGCGACGCACACTCATCTCACCATCAAGTCAAGTAAGTATTTTCCCTGTACTCTTCAAACTTTCAATCATTTCACCATCCTTCTACTGCAAGTTTTCTTCTACATGTTGCATTTGGGTTAGACTACCATCATTTGTAGGAATTTGGTAAGTGTGAGTGGTTTGTTTGTTACTCATTATGCTTGCATTTTGGCTTATGGGTTATTTCAAGTTGGTGTTGTTTGATTTGTTATTGTACTTTTCGAGTATGGATGTTGTTGTTTTTGTAGTATTTTGAGAAATATGTTCGATTTGTTGGTTGATTTTTATTGGGTGTTTTATTCAACTATTTGAGGTTGTTGTTGTAGTCGGTTACATTGTTATTTCTTTATGTTTTTTCTGGAATTTGGGGTATAAGATGAATCACCACTGGCATGTACATGTGGTAAATTTGAAGTTCATTTAAATAGAGTGATGTTCTAGAGAGTTTTTTGGCCTTGTTGCATTCTCAATTGCCAAAAATTAATAAAAAGACTTCCTTTCTTCCTTATTGAATTCGGTTTGATTTTTTTGTAGGGCTATCTTTACTTAAATGGCAAGACCAAAACGAAAAAATCTTGGACCCGAGAATGCTCCTTCTAGACGTTCTAGGAGGCTGATTATATCGGAAGATGAGCTAGACGATAATCAGTCACAACAATAACTGGATCGTCTCATTGAAGTAGTTTGTATTGAGGCTGGTGCTGGTGCCAGTCTAGTAGATGCTGCAGACAGTCCAGCAGCGGCTGCACACAGCCCAACAACTGCTGGTCACAATTCCTCTGATATTGCACAGAGCCCAGCAGCTACTGCACAGAGCCAGCAGCTGCTGCATACAACTCCTCTGATGTTTCACAGAGCCCAGTAGCTGGTGCACACACTTCCTCTGATACTGCACATAGCCCAACAGCTACACAGCCCCTCTGATGCTGCAACAAGGGACATAGCTGGTGACGAGAGTACATCAGCTGTTGCAAAAACCCCCTCAGCTGCTTCAGACGTTGCCACAGTTGTGGCTTTCAGGTATGATGATTATGGATTTGACATGCCTGGGTTTCTAAATCGTCATGAGAGAGGGGATATAGGAATAAAATCTGAACTTGGAAAACCATTTTCGGATTTTAAAAGTATTTTAGTGAAGGAAGACTTGGAAGGCTACTTTAAGTCTACGGTATTTGGTAAGTTATACCTAGACATGGGTGAGGGAAACATCCCCCGATTGCAAATGAAGCTGATGTATCAGCTTATTCGTCGGTGGATTAGTAGCCAGAATGACTTTTAGGTTAATTTTTGTGGCATGCCTGTTTGTTTTGGCATGAGAGAGTTTGCCATTATGACTGGCTTGAACTGTCACGTTCCACCTCCTCCTCCCTCCCAATCTAAAAAGACTAAAAAAACATATAAAAGAATTCGTGATGCAATGAAGAAGACACATTGCAAATCAAAAGAGATGCTTGACTTGTTGCAGTCAAGTGAAGTGAAGAGGAGTGTGAAGAAGTCCCTCTGTTTAGTTTACTTTGTCCATGAGATTCTTATGGGTAGAGATGGAGGGACTAATGCGATGGATTCTTGGTTCAAGCTAGCGTCCGACCAAGATGCATTTTGTGCCTATCCTTGCGGTTGGGATAGCTATGAATTGACAATGCAATATTTGAAGAAGGCGGCGACATCGACTAGAAAGTCGTCCAATCTCTATGGTTTTCTGTGGGCTTTTATGGTAAGTTCTATTTGTTGTATTTTTGTTGTTGTTTTTTATATTTATTTATTATGTTAATTAATAATATTTCATGGCATTGATTTATTTAGGCTTGGGCTTTTGAAGCCATTCATTACATCTGGAAAACATTCAAAGCGTTCGACGAGGAAGTATCTTATCCGAGACTTCTTCGATGGTTGTCAGTGCCCAATAATGCTAAAGTGGAGGCACACGAACTCTTTGATCCACCCGAGGATGAGGTAAGTGTTACAGTTGCTGTAATTTTAAAACATTTCTTTTCTTCTCATATTTTAGTATTTTGTTGCTAATATAATTTTATTTAATTTGTAGGTTGTTTATCCGTGGCTAATCCCGACCGAAAGTGAGAAGGAGATGGACTTTTGGATGGGATTTATGCCACTCGAGCAAAAAGAAGAGGATCCAAGGATTGTGAGGTTGGTGGAAGATTTGGTCGGCGTAACGGCCATCAAAAGGGATTCTCTTGTTGATGTTGATGTTGATGTTGGTGTTGGTGTTGGTGTTGGTGTTGGGGTTGTTGTTGATGCTGATGTTGTTGTTGGGGTAGGGGCAGGTGATGCTACTGGGCCAGGTGCAAATGCTACTGGGGTAAGTGGTGTTGAAACCATTGCTGGAGTAGATGTTCCAGAAACTGCTGTCGGGGAAGAAGAAGGTGCTGGTTATAGAGGTGAATTTTCTCCTCTTGGTGGTGGAGGTGATTTTGGAACTCCATTCACCCTTGGTAGATCCGGGGACTTGGGTGCTGGGACTTCTAAGGCAGCAGCTTATAGTACTTGTGGTTGTGAAACTTGCAACGACAGGACGAATAAGATGATGAAAATGATAGTGTCACATAAGGAGAAGATGGATAAAATGATGGAAATGATGCTGTCATTTAAGGAAACGTTGAATACCATCCTATCCAAAAGAGGTGTCATCCCCTCATCAAGGGTGGTGTCACCTTATACTCCTATTCGAGAGCAAAGGAGGCGAAAGGAAGTTTCTAAAGCACTCATGAGTGCAAGGAAAAGGGCAAAAAGTGTTGTGATGAAGGAGCAGCAGGCAGCAACAGCTGCGATGGAGGAGCAGCAAGCAGCAGGTGCTGGGAAGGAACAAGAAGCAGCAGCATCTATGGAGGAGCAGTAGCTGATGTTATGATTTAATTTAATGGGTGTATTTAATGTTTAGATAATGAGTATTTTTTTATGTTTGTTATTTTCTAGACTTTTTGGTGATGTTGATCAAGGATAATTATTTTATAAACATATGTATTTTCTTATTTTTCTAACTTTTTTGGAATGTTGATGATGGATATTTTATGTTATTGAAATTTCTCCGTTTATAAAAATTTCTCCTTTTATAGAAATATTTGTTATGAAATAACTAAGCAACTTGACCTACTTGTTTGAATATTTATGGTAAATATTTTGTTTGAATTTGTTATAGCAAGTTGGCTAGTTGCTGGACTAGCTTCGCAATTGCTGTAAAATATATCAACAAGTTATTAATTTGTTGGATTATTCTCAGCAATTGCTGGGAATTATGCAGCAGTTGTTGTAAGAGTCGTAACAGTTGCTGGGACAAATCCCAGCAGTTGCTGTATAATGCATAGCAAATGCTGGACCCTACTATTGCAACGTAGTTAGTAGCTATAGCAATTGGTATCCAAGATTAATAGCAATGAAATTTATAAAAGAAATGATTTATGGCTAAAAACTAAAATTTAATGTACAAGCAATGTCTGAATTATACAACCAATGTCTGAACTACACAAGAAACAAAACAATAGGATGGTTGCTCCTACTCATCCGAGGTGGGCAAGATTGGCTCCCCTGCTGTGGCAATTGGGACCTCCTCCTCAATATCGTCCTCCTCACTGTCGGATCCCATCTATCCTTCCTCTGGGTCCGTGGGGATATCATCATCAACGGGCTCCACAAAGGTAGGTCCGATGCCCAGCACAACATTTGCCATGGAGTTGAGAGGGTAGCGGGTGGCAACTTCGTCCAGCTCTTGCTCCGTAGACGGGCGACCGCCAGTCCTGTGCCTCAGCATCTCGAGCCCGTACATGCGTGCCATAATGAGCTCATCCCAATGGTTGCGCTCAGCAGTGGTGAGGATTGGCCCCGTAGCCTCCTCAGGCCCCTTAATGTTGGTGACATTATAGGGTGGGGCCTCGATCTGGGGCCAATAATCTAGCTCTTCGGTGGGGACACCTGCATGAGTGCACAATTCAGTTATGAGGCCCCCGAAAGCGTACCTGCAACCACAGTGGACTCTAGCCTTTCTCATGGCGGACTTGAGAATGGCCCCAAAGTTGAGCTCCATGCCCGTCATGAGGGCATATACCAGGCAAGTTCTATCTCGCGTCACGGCAGTGAAGTGTTGCCCCGGAAAGAAGGAATGCATCACTATTTTGACCTAGACCCGAGCTTCCCGATTCATGTGGGCAAAGGGGAAGCTTTGGTGGTATCCTCGTCCAACATGCCTTATCCATCTTGTCGTGGAGTTTACTCCCACAAGTGTGTGCACCCATACTTGAAATAATACAATAACCAAATGCAAGTACAATGAGTAACAAACAAACCACTCACACTTATCAAATTCCTACAAATCATGCTAGTCTAACACAAATGCGACATGTAGAAGAAAATACTTACTTGACTTGATGGTGAGATGAGTGTGCGTCGCGTACAGGATTGAAAACTTGAAGAGTAGAGGCAAAAAATTGAGAGTGTAGAGGGAAAGGGGCGAAAATCGGGTGTTGAGATCTAAAAAAACCCTAAAAAAAAGGATGGGGGGTTTATATAGTAGTGAGGTCACGTGAAAATCGAGGCACGAATTACACAGGTTTGCGACCCAAGCGCGACGTGGGGAAATCGCGGAACCACACTTAACTAATTAATTTCCTAGGCCCTCACGAGGTAGCTGGTACGCGACGCCTCTACGACGCGGTACTGTCGTGGACGGACACTGTTTTGGGCAAAAAACTTTTTTAAATTTTGAGCTATGGGCCCCAAAAAATTCCCCGAACAATGCACTACGCTCCTAAATGGTAATATATGTTAGTTCAACCAAACAAATGACAAAAAAAATCATCGAGTTGGGAAAAAATCGATGATGCATTTTTGACCCAGAACAGGCGAACAAATGTTTCTGCGCGACGCCTTCGCGACGCGGACATGTCGCGGAGGGTCACTATTTTCGGGGCCAAATTTTTTTGGAATTTGAGCTACGAGCCCCAAAAAATTCACCAAACAATGCCAATAGCTGAAAAACATCAACACCACTAAATCCAAACAAAAAAAATTCAATATTGAACGACGGATTATCAAGAATCGGTGATTGCTGGGAATTGTGCAGCAGCTGTTGTAAAGGTCGTAGCAGTTGCTGGGAATTGTGCAGCAGTTGCTGTATTATTCTCAGCAATTGTTTGACCCAACTTTTGATTTTTCGTTAGTAGCTATAGGAAGATGACTATAAGTTGATGGTATCAGCCGTATGTAGTGATAAATTGAGTTTTGTTACTCCGATTTCAAATAAAACGCTAAATTCATGAGTGATCTTATACATTGACGTGACGATTGCACAAGTAATATACAATCTATTGAGCAATTGCATATGTACGTGATGGTGACTAAGTAAATTGACTATTAGTTGGTTGCATCAGTATGTTTTATAATATATTAGTAGTGATCTTATGCGTTGAGGTGGAATCAGAGTAGTGATCTTATACATTGAGATAGTACTTACACAAGTAATACGATGGCAGTTCTAAATCACACTTATTTCAGTGGCTTTTTTCATTAATTAATCCACGTGATCATCGTTACGGATGAATATAACGATTTTAGTCCAATTCAACACTAGAAATAACTCGATGGTAAACATTTTGTTTGAATTTGTTGTAGCAAATTGGCAAGTTGCTGGATTATTCTCAGCAGTTGCTGGAATTGTGCAGCAGCTGTTGTAAAGGTCGTAGCAGTTGCTGGGAATTGTGCAGCAGCTGCTGTAAAGGTCGTAGTAGTTACTGGGAATTGTGCAACAGTTGCTGCATTATTCTCAGCAATTGCTGGACCCAACTTTTGCTTTTTCGTTAGTAGCTATAGGAAGATGACTATAAGTTCATGATATCAGCCATATGTGTGATACATTGCGTTTTGTTACTCCAATTCCAAATAAAATGCTAAATTCATGAGTGATCATACACATTGACGTGGCGATTGCACGAGTAATATACAATCTATTGAGCAATTGCATATGTACGTGATGATGACTAAGTAAATTGACTATTAGTTGGTCGCGTAAATATGTTTTATAATATACAATCAATATGTTTTATAATATATTGCGTCAATATGGCGATGGTAAATATTTTGTTTGAATTTGTTGTAGCAAGTTGGCAAGTTGCTGAATTATTCTCAGCAGTTGCTGGGAAATGTACAGCAGCTCCTGTAGAGGTCGCAGCAGTTGCTGGACCCTACTTTTGATTTTTCACTACGGGCTCTGAAAAATTCACCGAACACCTACACATCCTTCAAAACATTAACACATGTTAGTTCAGCAAATACAACTCACAAAATAACTCCCGGATCGACCGAAAACGACGAAATATTTTCTCCACTGCAAATAGGGCGAACAAGTGCTGGTTCGCGACTCCTCCGCGACGCGGACATGTCGCGGAGGGTCACTATTTTCGGGGCCAAAATTTTTGGGAATTTGAGCTACGGGCCCCGAAAAATTCACTGAACACCTACACATCCTTCAAAACATTAACACATGTTAGTTCAGCAAATACAACTCACAAAATAACTCCTGGGTCGACCGAAAATGATGAAATATTTTCTCCACTGGAAATAGGGCAAACAAGTGTTGGTTTGCGACACGGACATGTCGCGGAGGGTCACTGTTTTTGGGGCCAAACTTTTTGGGAATTTGAGCTACGGACCCCGAAAAATTCACCGAACACCTACACATCCTTCAAAACATTAACACATGTTAGTTCAGCAAATACAACTCACAAAATAACTCCCGGATCGACTGAAAATGACGAAATATTTTCTCCACTGGAAATAGGGCGAACAAGTGCTGGTACGCGATGCCTCCGCGACGCAGACATGTCGCAGAGGGTCATTGTTTTCGGGGCCAAATTTTTTGGAAATTTTAGCTACGGGCCCCGAAAAATTCACCGAACAATGCTAATAGCTGAAAAACATCAACACCACTTAGTCCAAACAAAAATATTTCAATACTCAACGATGGATTAACGGGAATCGGTGATGCACATTTCAGCACTGGGATGAGCACAATGTGCGATGGGTCCGCGTCGCATATGCATCGCTGACAGCCCAAGTATTGCTGTAAAATGCATAGCAATTGCTAGACCCTACTATTGCAAGCTAGTGAGTAGCTATAGCAAGTTCACTATAAGTTGATGGTATCAATCATATGTAGTGATAAATTGAGTTTTGTTACTCCAATTTTAAATAAAACGCTAAATCCATGAGTGATCTTATACATTGACGTGGCGATTGCACAAGTAATATATAATCTATTGAGCAATAATAAATTGAGTAAAAATGTATTCAAATAACAATAACACTGATAATATTAAATAACAACAAATGTTAATTATTGCATAAAATTAACATGCAAAATGAAAGAAGTTCACAAACACCAAATAAAAGCGAGTGTTCTTATGAAATATTCCGCTCCGAGCATGTAGTTCTCTTGTGCCCAACCCTATTGCATATGGAACATCTGTTCTTTTTACTTGGCAATGATTGTCCGATACTTGGCCGCCGCTTCTTTGCCCTTCTTCCACCTTTCCCGACGCAACATGTGGAGGAAGTATTTTCCTTTCTAAAATCTCCCTAGGAACTTCCCAAAATTCTTCGGACGGCACGGGTTTAATTTCCTCCATGTATGCAAGAATGTATGTCTCTACCTTATAATATTGAGAAGAATACTCATAAATACACCTTCCATAATCTTCACCATATTGACACTGGAGCGCGGCCATCGCGTGCGGACAAGGTATTTTATCAAGATCAAACACTCTGCTAGTACAAGATTTGCAATGAAGATCAACCGTTACCACTGCACCATGACCAGAGACAACATATCTATAATTGACAATTAGATGAACCAATAACTTGTTTCCTATATTAATATTTTTTGCGATGACCTCCTCTATCGAAGGGACCAAGATGGTTGATGCATTGATGAACTCCATTCTTCTTTGGTGAAATTTTTCCCCAAACTTCTTGTTTATTTCATCAAATAGAGCAGGAATTGGAAATTCTCTTTCAACAACAAAAAGTGAATTAATCGACTCAGCTATGTTTGATGTCATAATATCAAACCTGTAAATGTTGCAGCAGATATTATAATATTTAATAACTACTATTTTTTAAAATAGAAAATTCTACAGCAGATATTAAAGATGTTGTAGCAGATGTAGCAGTTGCTGCGACAAAATCTTCATCAACAGCAGAAATGGAACAAATGCAGCAGTTAGTTACACATTACCTATTTTCCGGAAAAAATGTCCTGCTCCATCTGTGAAATCCAATTTCTTCAAGATGTATGGTAGCCTGTGGAAAAATATCTCTAATTTGATTGAAGTGGTCATTAAACTCACTTACATTGTATGCTTGTGCGGCCTTGTAAAAATGATAAATGATTCTTCCATTGTGAAAATTGGTTCGAATATTTTTACCAATGTGTCACATGCAACACCATAATAAGCAGAAGGGTAAACAATTGAAACCATTTTTTATGCTTGGATGCCGATCCGAAATTATGCACAATTCCAGAGTATCATCTACAAAACTGCTCATTTGCTCAAAAAAATACCGATAAGAGGCATCACATTTAGAGTCAACAATACAGAATGCAACAGGAAAAACATGTTTCTCAGCATCCTGTGCAACATCAGACAACAAAACGCCACCCTACTTGCCTTTTAAAAATGTTCCATCGACCGCTATGACTTTTCTCATATGCCTAAAACCAAAAATCCAAGCTCTTATGGCCGCAAAAAATACTTAAATTTACCATTTTCATCGAGCTCCAACGCTGTTTTGGTCCCTGGATTTACAATGCTAAGCATATAGCGATATGCGTCAAGCACCGCATATCTATGCTCGTGTGTTCCCCTTATCAAAGATTTTGCAATTTCACTTCCCTTCCAAAGTTTTTAATAACTAACGTTGCATCCCAATTCAACACGAAGTGAGGTTTTCATATCTCTAGTGGACGGCCCTTTACCCTCGGAGAATTTATCTTTGAAGTATGCACCAATTACTTTGGTCGTAGCATGCGGATTGTGGCTCGTCAGATGCTGAGAACTACAAGTGTGAAACTTTTCATACTTTCTAATGTAAAATCTGTCAGAACTTTTAAGCTTCACCACTCGCAGCCACCACTTGCACTCGGGATGTACACACTTGACGCAATACACAAGACGCGAGTTTATCACTTTTTTTAATATAAAGTCTTTCTTCAAACAAGCCATTTTCAATGTAATATCTAAATCTTCCTTATTCTTAAATGTCATACCATTATAAAAACCTGTTTCATCATCTTGAACATGATTCGACTATGTCGATTGTGTATTCGCTGGTGTGTTGCTCCCAACTTCTGGGGTCGGCGTCTGCTCACCTCCACTTGCTCTATCTGGAATGTCCGTAGCCATCACAGGACATTCATCATTCACAATTTCTAGATTTTGATGTGAATTTTGGTTCTCCACCACCCTTTCAACCATGTATACCCGTAGAATGGGTCTTCCTTCATCTTCCAAATAAATCTGTATACTCACTTGATTTTTTATTCTAAATGGAGCCACTCTCTGTTTTTCACCACAAGAATGCATGTAAGTGATGACGATATCGTCCCGCTCACAATTTAATTCACAGCTAGAAATAATTTGATTTACAAAATCCTCATACGAGATATCTCGATTCACAATCATTGCTATCATCTCGACCATTTCTTTGCCTTTCCAACGCCAAATAAAATGATTGTTGGACTCAACCCATTCACCACGATAATCAACTCCTAATATTATTTTGTCTCCCATGGATGATCTTGAAGGTACCTAAATAAGTAATAATTAAAAGCACAACATGAGAAAACTGTACAGAAATACAATAACTGTTGTATTCAATTCAGCAGCTACTTCATCATATGAAACATCACATGCATCAAATACACAGTAATTTAAAACTGCTGCAAAAGTGGTGAACCAGTTTGTTAGTTCAGCAGCTGCTGCATCGTCCCTGAAATGGCTCAGCAGTGAAGAAATGCCAATAATGGTGAAAACATCAACAAAAACACAAAACTCAAATAAATAGCACCACATACACTTTTATCAGTCATAATAATGATTAAAACTTACCTTTCAAGTAATTTCGAAGGCTACACAAACAAATGCCCCAAAAATTTTGATTTTTTTCCTCCCAAATTTGAAGCTCAAATGTTGTGTTGGGAAAATAGTGACAACAACAACACAACAACAACAACAACAACAACAAGAAGAAGAAGAAGAAGAAGAAGAAGAACAACAACAACAACAACAAGTAGAAGAAGCGATGAAAAAGGGAGCAAAAATGTAGCGGAAAAAGCTTGGGGATCGTTGGGAATTGTTTTTTTTGGGGGGGGGGGGGGGAATTAGGGTATTTTTTTATGGGTTAAAGTGTATAAAGAAAAACTTGGGGACCTTTTTGAAAATAGACAAACATCATTAACTCTTAATTATAATTTTGTCACCTACACCCAATAATTAAAACTTGTGTCACTTTTTTTTAATTTTGAAACTTTTTTGTCACCTATAATTAAAAGCCCCTACATTCTTCATGATTTCTCCTCCCATATATGGAGAGTTTAGATGAGATTTAATAAGTTTTGTGTTAGTTCAAGATTTTCTAGTAACTAGACCAAGTTGGTATATATTGATTCTTATGCACGACCCTTTTAATTACATAAGTTGCATAATTTAGTCGTGGGTGTGTTAGACCGTGGCGTTTTCAGATTCGAGAGCATTTCTTGGCTCACTGTTGGTTTAATTATTTCGCTGCGACAATATAAGCTTTTCTTTTGTGTTGACACCCTTCATAGTTACTAAATACTTTGCTGGACATTATCTTCTCAACACTTTGAGTGAGATTTTTTCCTTAGTCTTGGAGACTTTTCTCCATTTGTTTCCTTGCAATGCTAAATATATGTTTGAGCTAATGGTTGAAATCTAACATTTTTTCTATGTCATTATATGTTGAATTGTATGTTGTCATAATACTTTGTTGATTCCCTTTTCTCTCTTGTTATGCATGGAATCCTCCGCGAGTCCGTTATGGACTTACTTTCTTCCCTTTCATTTCCGTTGGATGACGATTCAACGCCTCTTCCTCGAGTCAACCTCGCCTTCAATCCAGGTAAAAGGAGAGCAACCATACAGATTCTGAAAACCAGTTACAGGTTTCCGAAGCGAGAAGATGATTGTGTACTTCAGTAAACAGTAAATATACACTGATATACAGTCTGGGTATACAATAGAAAATAGGGCTAAAGGCCCATCCATGGCAGCAGCAGGAACAAGGGGGCTAGGCAGGCCCAAAATGGTAGAAAATGGGACAGTTGGGCCTATCAAGCCCAATCATTACTCTTTCTAATATTTTGTGTCTATTATATTTATTTGTGATATTTGTTTGTTGTTGCTTAACTCTAACACTAACATTTATTTATGTATTTATAAATTACAGAATTACACAACATATTTTACTATATTTTCTAATAATCTCTACCATC
Organism: Solanum rostratum; assembly: GCA_029948455.1. Classification (NCBI taxonomy): domain Eukaryota; kingdom Viridiplantae; phylum Streptophyta; class Magnoliopsida; order Solanales; family Solanaceae; genus Solanum; species Solanum rostratum. The sequence continues at coordinate 51,419,219 of CM057047.1, read as the reverse complement.
CTAAAAAATTACAAAAATCCCGTATTTTCACTCTCTCTCTTCAACTTGTAGATACCTAGACTATTATTTCTCTCTTTCTTAATTTATCCTAAATTATATCCTAATTTTAAGTATTCTAATCAATATCTAAATGATCTTCTTATTTTTTCAGTTGTGTAATCAATCTTTTCATGATTAATTTCAAATTTCAAATTTTCTATCATTATTTTCAAACTAAACAAAAGGGAAGAAATCTTTTCATGATTATCTATTTTTCTACCAAATAAACATCAATTAATACGTGTTTTTTGGGCATTTTTGGTATTGATACACAACACTAGGATTATGTAATCGTTTTTTACCTAATCGTTACTTTGATTTATCAAATAAAATAACTATTCAGGTATCTAAATTACGTTACAATTAACAAGTATCTAATTCATTCAATAAAAATAGGTAGTTATTTTTGGAAGAATAAATTCACGCATCAAAAGTGTTAATGTTGAAGAAATTCAAAATCAAGTCAAAATATTTTGCAAAATCAATCTAAACAATGATTGGTATGTGTTTTCTGGGCGTTTTTTGGTATTGATACACAATACTAAGGTTATGCAGTCTTTTTTTTACCTAACTATTAATATATCAATGTTAATGAATTTATTTTTATACAATTATTCTGAGTTATCAAATAAAAAAGTAAAATTTTTATAAATTATTTAAGTATCTAAATAAAGTATAAATGTTAGAATTAACAAGTATCTAGTTCATTAAAAAAATAGGTAGTTATTTTTCGGAAGAATAGATTCACGTATCAAAAGTCTTACCGTTGACGATATTTAAAATTAAAACAAAACGTTTTGCAAAATCAAACTAAAACATTGATTGATACGTTTTTTTGGCATTTTTGGTATTGATACACAACACTAGGTTTATGCAGTTATTTTTTTACCTAATTGTTAACGTATCAATGTTAATGAATTTATTTTGATACAGGTACTCTAATTTATCAAATAAAAAATCATTCAAATATCTAAATAAAGTATAAATGTTAGAATTAACAAGTATCAAGTTCATTAAATAAATAGGTGGTTTTAAAGAATGAATTAAGATATTAAAAGTGTTAATGTTGAAGAAATTCATAAAAATATGTTAATTGATACAAAAATAAAGAAGAAAGTATTTATCCTTTGGCAAAGAAGAACAGGCGACAACAACTTCAACTTTTTTCCTCTTTTTTTGCATGTGATTTTCAGACTGTAGATTTGAAACTTGATCTTGTGTCCTTCATCACTATTGTCTAATCTGGTAAAATTTTCAGACTGTAGTTGAAGCTATATTCTTGATGACCTCCATCTCTTCTTGGGAATCCTCTTCAATTGACTCATCTTGATGGTGTTGGCACTGTCGCTTATTGTTTGTGAATCCATTGGAAATTTTCACTGATCAAATGGACAAAAATAGTTTGGGGAAAACTTTGGAATAAAGAATTAAAAGGAAATTTTGAAAAGGAAAGAAATAATTGTGTGAAAATAATTTTGAAAAGGAAAGAAATAATTGTGTTAAAATTAAGGAATCACCTTTTAATTGTCAGATTTTTTTCCTTATTTAACGTAACAGATTTAAATTCATATTAAGGTATTAATGACACTGAAAAAATTGGGATTTTTGGTATTTTTTTAAAGAGTCGGGAAAACTAGAAATTATGAATAAACAGTATGGTATTTATGAAACTTATACTTTAAATTTCTCCAAAGGTGAAACCATTTACGTGTATACTTATGTCTTTGAATATTTTGGTGTTAAAAACCCCCTTTTTAGGAAAATTGGACTTCACAAATTTTTTTTAAATACTTCAAATATTTTCCTTAAAATAACTCATGAACGTTTTTCCTCTTTTAACACTTAGATATTTTAGCGGATTTTTAAAATTCTAGTCACCTAGCCTAATTCACTAACTCCATTAATTAAGTAAATTTGGGTAGAGTTTAATGTTATTTTCCTCTTGATTATTTTTCTTTTTTAAGAAAAGTAGCTCACTTAGTTTCTCTAGTCATTTATTTAAATAGTCTTTTTTAAAGTTAGCCGATATTTAATAAATGTGAGTAGATTTTAAATATTTTTATCTCACTTAGACTTTTTCTAGTCATTAACTCAAATTAATTTTTTTTAAAAATTAGTCAAAATTACCTAATCGTCGGATAACCGCGTGTTAGCGGCCATTTCGAGTGCGTAAAACCTTCTCGAAGTGGAAATGTGAACCTGAACCCTTTCTTTGGATTTTAAAAAGATTTTTTCTGTTTAAGTCTTTTTAAAATAACTTAATCAGTTTTCTTGATTTTCCTTAAAAAATTAAGTGGCGACTCTAACATTTTGAAGATTCGGTTTTACTTAAATTAATTAAGTAATAAATCGAATTTTCGAAACCGAAGTTATTTTTCGATATAAAACCTATATGATAAAAGAATAGAAGCAGACAACCATAGGGGACTCTCTCTGCCATAAAAAGATTTTGTCAAAAAGTCCACGAAATATTTTATTGAAAGGAGTAGAAGCAGGCAGCTCAAGCGGGCATATTGGGGTAGAGAGCTGTCTGACATAAAAAGATTTAATTAAAAAGTACACAATATATTTTTATGGGCCCTATACGATAAAAGAGTACAAGCAGACAGCTCAAGCAGGCACGAGATGGAAGATTTTGATTGGTTTCATGGTCGTACCTGGGCATGTCGCTCTTATTCATATACTAGTTTAGTGCATGTGCTTTGCATGTGTGTATGATGTTAATTAATAAAAAGTGTATACAAAATTAATAAAGTATTAGTGTGTAACTTATATCATTGAGTATAAAACTATAAATAATTACGTAAATTTTACTACCTCTTACCATCAAGTTTATAAATATGTCATTTTTTTATTTCCATCGCATGATGCAAATCAACTTCATTCTATTTGACAATAACAGTAGATAAAATATTTGAATCTTCTGATTCTCTATATGTCCTTTTTTCCGCATCCAGTGTCCCCTATCTTAAGGAGCATGTAATGCCCGGTAAATTACCAAAATACTCCTAGAGAAGAGGTGTACGTAAAACACGTCTTTCGATGCTCAGATTGAAAATCCGAGAGCGGATTCGTGACCAGCACTGGAAATTGAGTGGGAGAAGGGTCTCAGTAGATTTTTAGAGCAACCGAGTCGAAAGATAAATTTTCGTTCCAAAACGAAAAACAGTATGAGTTTGCAATGGAACCGCGTTGCGGATCTGTCGCGGAGCCACACTTATGTCTTCCTGTGATTTTTCGACGGAGTTGAGTTTTCCAAAAATACATTGTCCGCGACAGGTTCGCGTCGCGGACTGTGTTATTCCAGGTCGGGGAAAAGTTCTTTTAAATTTCGAAGGACATTCTAGTCCATTCCTATAATTCCTAAACTTCCCCCTACAACGAATAAAGGTCGTTTTCTAAGATAAGGGTTTCAAAAACCCTATTCAAAGGCATTCTTCCTAGAAAGTCACTAAGTCAAGGCTTGAAGGGAGTTGAGGATGAGGAAATCAAGAGAAGTTGGTGCAAGAACGGTGTTAGCAAATCATCCCAGGTATGTAAGCGCAACCTAAAGCATGGGAATATTCTCCCATGTGTCCTTCTGAGTAAAGTGAATTGTGTCTTGAAACATAATAAGGTTAATGTGAAGAGTTTGAGTATGTATATTTAATTTTACTTTATGCATACATTTTTACATGAATTGATGACCATCACAAACTTATCATGTGTCACAATTCATTTTCATGAGTGTGTTTTTAAAACCCTATGATTATTTTATTAAAAGATGTAAGAATAAACCGAGAGATGAATCTAGAGCCGTAAAGAGTTTGATGTTATGATGTGTGATTGTGTTTCACATTTGATGTGAGTCTTGATGATGATGTTGATGAGAATGGTGTTTATGATGTTTTAAAATTGGAAGATAAATTTTTAAAAGAGTATCCTGAGTCCATGATGTTGATGTTGATGTTAATGAGGTGCGATGATATTGATGTTGAGGTACTATGTCCCTACGGGGCTGATGTTGATGTTAAGGTATTATATTATGTCCCTACGGGACTGATGTTGATGTTGAGGTATTATCTTATGTCCCCATGGGACTGATGATGAGGTATTATGTCCCTATGGGACTGATGAGGTTGATGTTTTATGAGCATGTGGATTTTATGGAGGAGTATTGAGCACCGAAATGGGTAAGAGTGAGTCCCACACAAACCCATTAATTTCGTGGCCCGCATAGGAAGAGGGGATTGAACCGCAATGTGGATGGCTCATTTCTTGTCCCAAATGAGGACTGAGGTTTTTATTGTGGATCCACTGAGGTTGATGTCCTTTACCTCGGTAGGGTATTGGATGGATGTGGCAACGACATCGCTTCGTTGTATCATCACTGGCTCATAGGTGATGGTTGTCGGTTAGAGAAACTCCCAGTTAGGTTCCATTTTGATAAACTCCGATGTTGATATTGATGTGATGTCTTGAGCCGAGTCCCTTGAGTTGAGTTGATGTTGATGTTCACTAAGTTGAGTTGAGTTGAGGTTCCTTGAGATGAGTCGCATGTGTTGATGATGTGGACTATGATGTTGAGTTGATGTTTCCCTATGTTGTTGTACTTATATTGTTTTTCAGCTATTTTACATACCAATACATTCCACGTACTGACGCCATTCGGCACTGCATCATTTCATGATGCAGATACAGGAGCTAGAGGACTTCAGCAGACGCATCGTTGAGGTCGGAGATTTCGAGTCCAGTCATTTGGTGAGCCTCCTTGCTATCCGAAGGGGGACCCCTTCTATTCGATGTTTTCCCCGTTATTTATTGAGATGGGTAGCCATGGTCTGTCATGGTACCATCTCAGACAGTTGAGCCGGGTTAGAGGCTTCATTGACATGAGTAGAGGTTTGACGTTGATGGATTTCCTTTAAGAATTCTATTTACTTCTTATGATGAGACTGATGTTGGCCATTTGGCCCCTTTATTTAAGGTAGTTCACTATTCCATTTCCGCTGTGTTGATGTTAAATGACTATCCTAAGAACGAGTGGTTTTACTTAGGGACTAGTAATAGTCTCTGGGTGTCGGCCACGCCTAGGGTACCCTCCCGGGGTGTGACAAACTTGAAACTTGGTATCAGAGCACAGAGTTCAAGGGTCCTAGGGAGTCTATGAAGCCGTGTCTAGTAGAGTCTTGTTTATGTGTGTGTTGTGCACCACACTTCATAAACAGGAAGCTATAGGACATTAGGAATGGTTACACTTCTTTAATGTTCTGAGTTCGTGCGATAGAGTTTGACTCTATGAAACCTCCCCCCCCTTCTAATTCGTGCGTTACGCATTTGCAGATAATGCCTCCAAAACGCACTGCTTGCCCAAAGAGATGCCTCAGTCCCTAACACTGAGAATCCCTTACCAGCATGGGACAAGCAGACGGGGTCAACCTGCCAGAGCTACTGAGGCTCCACCAGCACCTTCTGCCTAGTCAGCCTCCACTTCGGAAGTAGACTTCAGGGGAGCTATTACTATGCTCACTCAGTTAGTGGCCTTTCAGAGTAGCAGCCACGGTCCCCAGGCCCCTAACTCCAGCACCAAGAGCCTGCAGCTGCATCCAGGCTCAGAGATTTCCTGAGGATGAACCCGCCAGTCTATACGGGGTCCAAAGTTAAGTAGGATCCGCGAAACTTTATTGATGAGATGCGCAAGATCCTGAGGGCTATGCACGCGAGTGAAGTTGAGGGAGTTGAGCTGGTCTCATATCAGATTAAGGATGTTGCAAATGTCTGGTATAATCAGTGGGAAGATGGTAGAGGTGAGAATGTTGAGTCTGCTGAGTGGGAAGAGTTTGAGAGTGTTTTTCTCGATCACTTCTTTCCCCAAGAGTTGAGAGAGGCAAAGGTCGAAGAGTTCGTGAATCTGAAACAAGAAGGATTAACTGTCAAAGAGTACAGCCTGAAGTTCATCTAGCTGTCCAAATATGCTCCAGAGATAGTCCTAGATATGGGGGCGAGGATGAGGAAGTTCGTGTCTGGATTGCGCAGGCATGTAAAGAGGGAGTATAATGCCGCATTGCTGATTCCAGACATGGATATCTCTAGACTTATGGTCTATGCCCAACAGACTGACGAGTACAAGAAGAGAGATATGGAATAGCAGCAGAGTAAGAAAGCCAAATAGACAGGGCATGAGCCTAATCAACATAAGCAGAATAAGGGTGATAGAACTTTCTTTCATAAGAAGTCTTCTAGCCATGCACCTCTGATGGCGAGTGCACCTATTCAGCCAAACAGGTATGATCAGAAATCCTTTGGCCACCAAAATTCCAGAGCACAGGGACCTCAGTCCCAAGCTAGTGCTGCTCAAGGTCCAAGGGGAAGGCCACCTTGTGGCAGATATGGTAGGCTGCATCTTGGTGCGTGCCGTGAGGGCACCAATACTTGCTTTTTATGAGGACAACTTGACCATTTCTAGGGAGAGTGCCCTACGAGGAGGTGGAGTGATAAAGGTAATAGAGCTCAGTCTTCTACAGCACCCCCTACGGGCAGTCATCAGAAGGCTACTACTACAAATGCAGGAGGCGGGATGAACCGTCTATACGCGATGGGTAATCGACAGGATCAAGAGGTTGCTCCAGATGTTGTTACGGGTATGTTATGAATCTTTTCTTATAATTGTTATGCATTGATTGACCTGGGTGCCACTTTATATTTTGTGGCGCCCTATGTGGCCAATCAATTTGAGGTCCTTCCAGAGAGTTTACTTGAGCCTTATACGGTTTTAACTCCTACTGTATCCTAGCTAAGAGGGTCTATAGAGACTGTGTAGTGTCCATCTATCATAGGGATACTTTGGCCAATTTGGTAAAATTGGAGATGGTTGATTTTGATGTGATTCTTGGTATGGTGATTCTTGGTATGGATTGGCTCCATGCTAGCCATGCATCCATAGATTGTAGGACCCGAGTTGTTAAATTCCAATTTCTGAATGAACCGGTCCTAGAGTGGAAGGGAGGTTATGTCACACCCAAGGGTAGATTTATTTCCTACATGAGGGCGAGGAGGTTAATCTCTAAGGGGTGTATTTATCACCTTGTAAGAGTTAAATCTGATGATTTTGAGTCCCCTACTTCTGAGTCGGTCCTGATTGTAAATGAGTTCCCTGAGGTGTTCCTTGAGAATTTACCTGGAGTCCCTCCTGATAGGGAGATCGACTTCGGTATTGATGTACTTCCCGACACGCAGCCTATTCCAATTCCACCATATAGGATGGCCCTCGCTGAGTTGAAAGAGTTGAAGGAGCAGTTGAAGGATCTGTTAGAGAAGGGTTTTATTAGACCCAGTGTTTCTCCTTGGGGTGCTCCAGTTCTGTTTGTACGAAAGAAGGATGGGTCTCTCAGAATGTGCATAGACTATAGGCAACTAAACAAGGTCACGGTCAAGAATAAATATCCTCTTCCCAGGATAGATGACTTGTTTGGCCAACTTCAGGGTGCCTCATGCTTTTCAAAGATAGACCTCAGATCGAGTTACCACCAGTTAAAGGTGAGAGAATGTGATATTCCAAAGACAACCTTCAGGACAAGATATGGCCACTTTGAGTTCTTGGTCATGTCCTTTGGGTTGACGAACACACCGGCAGCTTTCATGGATTTGTTGAATAGGGTGTTCAGGCCCTACTTGACATGTTTGTGATCGTGTTCATCGATGATATCTTGGTATATTCAAAGAATGAGGAGGAGCATGCTAAACATATTAGAGTTGTCCTTTAAACTCTTAAGGACCATGAATTGTATGCGAAGTTCTCCAAATGTGAGTTTTGGCTTAAGTCAGTGGCTTTCCTAGGACATGTTGTTTCGAGTGATGGAATTCGAGTAGATAGCCAAAAGATTGAAGCGTTGCAAGCTGGCCAAGACCGACCTCTCCAATTGACATAAGAAGTTTCTTGGGGTTGGCAGGCTACTACCGTAAATTTGTGGAGGGATTTTCTTCCCTATCCGCGCCATTGACCAAACTGACTCAAAAAAAGGTCAAGTTTTAGTTGTCTGAGAAATGTGAGAAGAGTTTCCTAGAGTTAAAGACTAGGTTGACCACCGCACCTGTCTTGACCTTGCCTAACGGGACGGAAGATTTTGTAATGTACTATGATGCATCAAGAGTTGGGTTGGGATATGTATTAATGCAGAGAGGAAAGGTGATAGCCTATGCTTTCAGGAAGCTTAAAGTTCATGAGAGGAACTATTCGACCCATGATCTTGAGTTGGCGGCAGTTGTGTTCGCACTTAAAATCTGGCGCCACTACTTGTATAGAGTGCATGTGAACGTGTTCACTGATCATAAGAGCTTGCAGTATGTCTTTAGTCAAAGGGAGCTTAATCTGCGACAGAGGAGATGGTTGGAATTGCTCAAAGATTACGACATGAACATCATGTACTACCTAGGTAAAGCTAATGTTGTTGCTGATGCTCTTAGCAGGTTATCGACGGGCAGCACAACTCCATGTTGAGGAAGAAAAGAAAGAGCTAGTGAAGGAGGTGCATAGGTTGGCTCGACTGGGAATCCAACTTGAGGAGAATGACGAGGGAGGAATTAATGTTCAAAATGGGTCTTCATCATCCCTAGTGACTGAGGTAAAAGAGAAACAGGATCGAGATCCTATTATACTCCAATCGAAGGAGGATGTTCAGAAGCAAAAAGTGATGGTCTTCTTCAAAGGGGGAGATGGGGTATGGAGGTACCATAATAGGTTATGTGTCCCTGATGTTGATGGTGTTCGAGAGCGGATTCCGGCTGAGGCCCATAACACTAGATACTTCATTCATTCGGGCTCCACCAAGATGTATCATAACTTGAGAGAGGTCTATTGGTGGAGTGGAATGAAGGGGGATATCGCGGAGTTTTTTTCAAGATGCCCAAATTGCCAAAAGGCGAAGGTTGCGTATTAGAGGCCAAGTGGTTGGGCTCAAAACTTTGAGATTCCAGAGTGGAAGTGGGAGATGGTTAATATGGATTTCATCATTGGCCTACCAAGATCCCGGAGACAGCATGATTCCATATGGGTGATTGTATACAGGATGACGAGGTCAACGCATTTCCTGGCAGTCAAGACGACCAACACTGCAGAGGATTATGCCAAGTTGTATATCCAAGAGATTGTGAGGTTGCATGGAGTTCCCTTGTCCATCATATTGGACAGAGGAGCCCAATTTACTTCTCACTTCTGGAAGTCTTTCTAGAAAGGATTTGGTACCAAAGTGAACTTGAGCACAACCTTTCATCCACAGACGGATGGTCAGGCAGAGCACACTATCCAAATGGTAGAGGATATGTTGAGAGCATGCGTCCTTGACTTCAAAGGAATTTGGGATGGCATTTACCATTGATTGAATTCGCATATAACAATAGTTATCATGCAAGCATTCAAATGGCCCCTTATGAGGCCTTGTATGGGAGGAGATTTAGATCACCCATTGGGTGGTTTGATGTTGGAGAGGCTGAGTTGATTGGGCCTGACCTTTTCCACCAGTCCATGGAGAAGGTGAAGGTTATTCGAGAAAGATTGAAGACTGCCCAAAGCCGTCAGAAATCTTACACAGATGTGAGGAGAAGAGACCTAAAGTTTGATGTGAGCGATTGGGTCTACTTGAAGGTATCACCCATGAAGGGTGTCATGAGGTTTGGGAAAAAGGGGAAATTAAGTCCTCGTTATATTGGTCCTTATCAAATTTTGCGAAGAATTGGGAAGGTTGCTTATGAGCTAGAATTATCTTCTGAGTTAGATGGAATCCATCTGGTGTTCCATATTTCGATGTTGAAGAAATGTTTGGGGGATCCTACCTTAGTAATTCCTGTGGAGGGCACAGGAGTCAGAGACAGTTTTTCCTATGAGGAAATCCCGGTCAAAATCATTGATTGACAGGTTCGACTGAGGAACAAAGAGATAGCCTCCGTTAAAGTTCTGTGGAGGAACTAATTTGTTAAGGAAGCCACATGGGAAGCTGAGGAAAAGATGAGAACAAAATACCCGCACCTGTTCGTGCCCGAGGTTGATGAAAGTGTTGGAGGTAACATTCTTACTTTTATGTAAATTGATGTTTCTACCATGAGTTGATATGTATAATTACTAATGACTGAGTAGATGTTATTGAGGTCTATGAGGAGTTGAGGAGGTGAGTTGTTGAGTGAGTATCGAGGTGAGTCTTGAGTCTATTCGTGTCAAAGTATCGTTCCTACTCATCATTCAAGGACGAATGATCCTAAGGGGGAGATAATGTAACGCCCAGTAAATTACCAAAATACCCCTAGGAAAGAGGTGTGCATAAAACTCGTCTTTCGATGCACGAATTGAAAATCCGAGTGCGGATTCGTGATCAACACTGGAAATTGAGTGGGAGAAGGGTCTCAGTCGATTTTTAGAGCAACCGAGTCGAAAGATAAATTTTCGTTCCAAAATGAAAAATAGTGTGACTTCGCGATGGACCCGCGTCGCGGACCTGTCGTAGAGCAACACTTATGTTTTCCTGTAATTTTTTGACGGAGTTGAGTTTTTCGATAATACACTGTTCGCGACAGGTCCGCATCGCGGACTGTGTTATTCCAGGTCGAGGGAAATGTTCTTTCAAATTTCAAAGGGCATGCTAGTCCATTCCTATATTTCCTAAACTTTCCCCTACGACGAATAAAGGTCGTTTTACAAGAGGAAGGTTTCGAAAACCCCATTCAAAGGCATTCTTCCTAGAAAGTCACTAAGTCAGGGCTTGAGGGGAGTTAAGGTTGAGGAAATCAAGAGAAGTTTGGGCAAGAACGGTGTTAGCAAATCATCCCAGGTATGTAAGGATAACCTAAAGCATGGGAATGTTCTCCCATGTGTCCTTCTGGGTAAAGTGAATTGTGTCTTGAAACATAATGAGGTTAATGTGAAAAGTTTGAGTATGTATATTTAATTTTACTTTATGCATATATTTTTACATGAATAGATGATCATCACAAACTTATCATGCGTCATAATTTATTTTCATGAGTGTGTTTGTTTTTAAAACCCTATGATTATTTTATTAAAGGATATAAGAATGAACTGAGAGATGAGTCTACAGCCGTAATGAGTTTGATGTTATTATGTTGTGATTGTGTTTCACATTTGATGAGATTCTTGATGATGATGTTGATGAGAATGATGTTCATGATGTCTTAAAACTAGAAGATTAATTTCTAAAAGAGTATTTTGAGTCCATGATGTTGATGTTGATGTTAATGAGGTGAGGTGATGTTGATGTTGATGTTGAGGTATTATATTATGTCCCTACGGGACTGATGTTGATGTTGAGGTATTATATTATGTCCCTATGGGACTGATGTTGATGTTGATGTTGAGGTATTATGTCCCTATGGGACTGATAATGAGGTATTATGTCCCTATAGGACTAATGAGGTTGATGTTTTATGAGTATGTCGAGTTCTGGGAGGAGTATTGAGCACCGAAATGGGTAAGAGTGAGTCCCACTTGAACCCATTAACTACGTGGCTCGCGTAGGAAGAGGGGATTGAACCGCAATGCAGATGGCTCCTTTCTTATCCCAAATGAGGACTAGGGTTTTTCTTGTGGATCCACTAAGATTGATGTCCTTTACCCTCGGGCAGGGTACTGGATGGATGTGGCAATAACATCGCTTTGTTGTATCATCACTGGCTCATAGGTGATGGTTGTCGGTTAGAGAAACTCCCAGTTAGATTCCATTTTGATAGAACTCCGATGTTGATGTTGATGTGATGTTTTGAGTCGAGTCCTTTGAGTTGAGTTGATGTCGATGTTCCCTAAGCTGAGTTGATGCTGATGTTCCCTGATTTGAGTTGAGTTGAGTCGAGGTTCCTTGAGGGTGAGTCTAATGTATTGATGAGGTATTGATGGGATGTTGACGGGTCATTTGTCTACTATTTATCTCTTTCTTTAGATAGACATTTGACATTCTGATGGAGTATGATTTTGAGTTGATGTTTTTCCCTATGTTGTTGTACTTATATTGTTATTCAGCTATTTTACATACCAGTACATTCCACGTATTGACGCCATTCGGCGCTACATCGTTTCATGATGCAGATACAGGAGTTAGAGGACTTCAGCAGACGCACCATTGAGGTCAGAGATTACGAGTTCCGACATTGGTGAGCCTCCTTGCTATCCGGAGGAGACCCTTCTATTTGATGCTTTCTTTATTTATTGAGTTAGGTAACCATGGCCTATCATGGTACCATCTTAGACAGTTGAGTCAGGTTAGAGGCTTCATAGATATGAGTCAAGATTTGATGTTGAGGTTCTCTTTATGAACCGAGTAGTACTCTCACCTACTTAGTATGATGAGTATGATGTTGAGACTGATGTTGGCCATTTGGCCCTTTATTTGAGGTAGCTCACTGTTCCTTTTCCGCTGTATTGATGTTGAATCACTTTCCTGAGAACAAGTGGTTCGCTTAGGGACTAGTAATAGTCTCTGGGTGCCGGCCATGCCTAGGGTACCCTCCCGGGGCGTGACAAACTTGGTATCAGAGCACAGAGTTCAAGAGTCCTAGGGAGTCTATGAAGCCGTGTCTAGTAGAGTCTTGTTTATGTGTGTGTTGTGCACCACACTTCATAAACAGGAAGCTATAGGACATTAGGAATGGTTACACTTCTTTGATTTTCAGAGTTCGTGCGATAGAGCTTGACCCTATGAAACCCCCTTTCTAATTCGTGCGTTACACGTTCGCAGATAATGCCTCTAAAATGCACTGCTGCCCAAAGAAATGCCTCAGTCCCTAACACTGAGAATCTCTCACCAGAGGCTTCTAACCAGCATGGGACAAGGAGACGGAGTCGACCTGCCAAAGCTACTAAGGCTCCGCCGGCACCTCCTGCTCAGTCAGCCTCCGCTTCGGAAGCAGATTTCAGGGGAGCCATTACTATGCTCACCCAGTTAGTGGCTTCACAGAGTAATAATTGAGGTCCTTAGGCCCCTAACTCCAACACCTAAGAGCCTGCAACTGCATCCAAGCTCAGAGATTTCCTGAGGATGAACCCGCCAGTCTATACGGGGTCCAAGGTTGAGGAGGACCCGCGAAACTTTATTGATGAGATGCACAAGATCCTAAGGGCTATGCATGCGAGTGAGATTGAGGGAGTCAATCTGGTCTCGTATCAGCTTAAGGATGTTGCAAATGTCTGGTATAATCAGTGGGAAGATGGTAGAGGTGAGAATGCTGAGTCTGCTGAGTGGGAAGAGTTTGAGAGTGCTTTTCTCGATCACTTCTTTCCCCAAGAGTTGAGAGAGGCAAAGGTCGAAAAGTTCGTGAATCTGAAACAAGAAGGATTAACTGTCAAAGAGTACAGCCTGAAGTTCATCCAACTGTCCAGATATGCTCCAGAGATGATCCTCGATATGAGAGCAAGGATGAGGAAGTCCGTGTCTGGGTTGGGCAGACATGTAAAGAGGGTGTGTAAGGCCGCATTGTTGATTCCAGATATGGATATCTCTAGACTTATTGTCTATGCCCAGCAGACTGAGGAGGACAAGAAGAGAGATAGGGAAGAGCAGCAGAGTAAGAAAGACAAATCGGCAGGGCATAAGCCTAATCAGCAGAAGTAGATAAGGGTGATAGAACTTTCTTTCAGAAGAAGTCTTCTAGCCATGCACCTCTGATGGCGAGTGCACCTGTACAACCAAACAGGTACAATCAGAAATCCTTTGGTCACCGAAATTTCAGAGCATAGAGACCTCAGTCCCAAGCTAGTGTTGCTCAAGGTCCGAGAGGAAGGCCACCTTGTGGCAGATGTGATAGGTTGCATCTTGGTGCATGCCGTGAGGGCACCAATACTTGCTTTTCATGTGGACAACCTGGCCAATTCTAGGGTGAGTGCCCTATGAGGAGGTGGAGTGATAGAGGTAATAGAGCTCAGTCTTCTACAACGTCCCCTGCGGGCAGTCATCAAAAGGCCACTACTGCAAATGCAGGAGGCGGGACGAACCGTCTGTATGCGATGGGTAATCGACAGGATCAAGAGGTTGCTCCAGATGTTGTTATGGGTATACTCCGAATATTTTCTTATAATTGTTATGCATTGCTTGACCCGAGTGCCACTTTATCTTTTGTGATGCCCTATATGGCCAATCAGTTTGAGGTCCTTCCAGAGAGTTTACTTGAGCCTTATACGGTTTCGACTCCTACTGGTGAGTCTATCCTAGCTAAGAGGGTCTATAGAGACTGTGTAGTGTCCATCTATCATAGGGATACTTTGACCAATTCGTTAAAGTTGGAGATGGTTGATTTTGATGTGATTCTTGGTATGGATTGGCTCCATGCTTTCCATGCATCAATAGATTGTAGGACCCGAGTTGTTAAATTCCAATTTTCGAACGAATCATTCCTAGAGTGGAAGGGAGGTTATGTCGCATCCAAGGGTAGATTTATTTCCTACCTGAGGGCGAGAAGGTTAATCTCTAAGGGGTGTATTTATCACCTTGTACGAGTTAAATCTGATGATGTGGAGTCCCCTTCTCCTGAATCAGTCCCGATTGTGAATGAGTTCCCTAAGAATTTACCTGGAGTCCCTCTTGATAGGGAGATCGACTTCGGTATTGATGTACTCTGTGACACGCAGCCTATTACGATTCCACCATATAGGATGGCCCCCGCTGAGTTGATAGAGTTGAAGGAGCAGTTGAAGGATCTATTAGAGAAGGGTTTTATTAGACCTAGTGTTTCTCCTTGGGGTGCCCCCGTTTTGTTTGTACAAAAGAAGGATGGGTCTATCGGAATGTGTATAGACTATAGGCAACTGAACAAGGTCACGGTCAAGAATAAATATCCTCTTCCTAGGATAGATGACTTGTTTGACCAACTTCAAGGTGCCTTATGCTTTTCAAAGATAGACCTCAGATCCGGTTACCACCAGTTAAAGGTGAGAGAATGTGATGTTCCAAAGACAGCCTTCAGGACAAGATATGGCCACTTTGAGTTCTTGGTCATGTCCTTTGGGTTGACGAACGCACCAGCAGCTTTCATGGATTTGATGAATAGGGTGTTCAAGCCCTACCTTGACAGGTTTGTGATCGTGTTCATTGATGATATCTTGGTATATTCGAGGAATGAGGAGGAGCATGTTAAACATCTCAGAGTTGTCCTTCAAACTCTTAAGGACCATGAATTGTATGCAAGTTCTCCAAATGTGAGTTTTGGCTTAAGTCAGTGACTTTCCTAAGCCATGTTTTTTTGGGTGATGGAATTCGAGTAGATAGCCAGAAGATTGAAGCTATTGCAAGCTGGCCAAGACCGACCTCTCCAACTGACATAAGGAGTTTCTTGGGGTTGGCAGGATACTACCAAAAATTTGTTGAGAGATTTTCTTCCCTATCCGCGCCATTGACCAAACCGACTCAGAAAAAGTTCAAGTTTCAGTGATCTGAGGAATGTGAGAAGAGTTTCCAAGAGTTAAAGACTATGTTGACCACCGCACCTGTCTTGACCTTGCCCGACGGGACGGAAGGTTTTGTAATATACTGTGATGCATCAAGAGTTAGGTTGGGATGTGTATTATGCGGAGAGGAAAGGTGATCGCCTATGCTTCCAGGCAGCTTAAAGTTTATGAGAGGAACTATCCGACCCATGATCTTGAGTTGGCGGCAGTCGTGTTCGCACTTAAAATATGGCGCCACTACTTGTATAGAGTGCATGTGGACGTGTTCACGGATCACAAAAGCTTGCAATATGTCTTCAGTCAGAGAGAGCTCAACCTGCGACAGAGGAGGTGGTTGGAATTGCTCAAAGATTATGACATGAGCATCATGTACCACCCAGGTAAAGCTAATGTTGCTGATGCTCTTAGCAGGTTGTTTATGGGTAGCACAACCCATGTTGAGGAAGAAAAGAAAGATCTAGTGAAGGAGGTGCATAAGTTGGCTCGACTGGGAGTCCAACTTGAGGAGAATGATGAGGGAGGAATTAATGTTCAGAATGGGTCTTCATCGTCCCTAGTGACTGAGGTAAAAGAGAAACAGGATCAAGATCTTATTATACTCTAATTGAAGGAGGATATTCAGAAACAAAAATTGATGGTCTTCTCCAAAGGGGGAGATGGGGTGTTGAAGTACCAAAGTAGGTTATGTGTTCCTGATGTTGATGGTGTTCGAGAGAGGATTTTGGCTAAGGCCCATAACACTAGATACTCCATTCATTCGGGCTTCACCAAGATGTATCACGACTTGAGAGAGGTCTATTGGTGGAGTGGAATGAAGAGGGATATCGCGGAGTTTGTTTCAAGATGCCCAAATTGCCAACAAGTGAAGGTTGAGCATCAGAGGCCAAGTGGTTTGGCTCAAAACTTCAAGATTCCAGAGTGGAAGTGGGAGATGGTTAATATGGATTTCATCACTGGCCTACCGAGATCCCGGAGACAACATGATTCCATATGAGTGATTGTAGATAGGATGACGAAGTCAGCGAATTTCTTGGCAGTCAAGACGACCAACACTGCAGAGGATTATGCGAAGTTGTATATCCAAGAGATTGTGAGGTTGCATGGAATTCCCTTGTCCATCATCTCGGACAGAGGAGCCCAATTAACTTCTTACTTCTGGAAGTTTAACAAGAAAGGATTGGGTACCAAAGTGAACTTGAGCACAACCTTTCATCCACAGACGGATGGTCAGGCAGAGCGCACTATTCAAACGGTAGAGGATATATTGAGAGCATGTGTTCTTGACTTTAAAGGAAATTGGGATGATCATTTACCATTGATTGAATTCACATATAACAACAGTTATCAAGCAAGCATTCAAATTGCCCCTTATGAGACCTTGTATGGGTTGAGATGTAGATCACTCATTGGGTGGTTTGAGGTGGGAGAGGCTGAGTTGATTGGGCCTAATCTTGTCCACCAGTCCATGGATAAGGTGAAGATTATTCGAGAAAGATTAAAGACTGCCCAAAGCTGTCAGAAATCCTACACAGATGTGAGGAGAAGAGACCTAGAGTTTGAGGTGAACAATTGGGTTTACTTGAAGGTATCACCCATGAAAGGTGTCATGAGGTTTGGGAAAAAGGGGAAATTAATTCCTCGTTATATTGGTCCTTATCGAATTTTGCGAAGAATTGGGAAGGTTGCTTATGAGCGAGAATTACCTTCTGAGTTAGATGGAATCCATCCGGTATTCCATATTTCGATGTTGAAGAAATGTTTGGGGGATCCTGCCTTGGTAATTCCTGTGGAGAGCACAGGAGTCAGAGGTAGTTTGTCCTATGAGGAAATTCTAGTCCAAATCTTGGACCGACAAGTTTGCAGATTGAGAAACAAAGAGATAGCCTCCGTCAAAGTTCTGTGGAGGAACTAATTTGTTGAGGAAGCCACATGGGAAGCTGAGGAAAAGATGAGAACAAAATACCCGCTCCTGTTCGTGCCCGAGGTTGATGAAAGTGTTGGAGGTAACATTCTTACTTTTATGTAAATTAATGTTCCTACCATGAGTTGATGTATATATTACATTACTGATGTCTGAGTAGATGTGATTGAGGTCGATGAGGAGTTGAGGAGGTGAGTTGCTGAGTGAGTATCAAGGTAAGTCTTGGGTCTATTCGTGCCAAAGTACCGTTCCTACTTATCATTCGAGGACGCCAAAAGGGAGATAATGTAACGCCCAAAAAATTACCAAAATACTCCTAGGGAAGAGGTGTGCGTAAAACGCGTCTTCTGATGCTCGGATTGAAAATCCAAGAGCGGATTCGTGATCAACACTGAAAATTGAGTGGGAGAAAGGTCTCGGTCGATTTTTAGAGCAACCGAGTCGAAAGATAATTTTTCATTCCAAAACGAAAAGTAGTGTGACTTTGCGATGAAACCGCGTCGCGGACCTGTCGCAGAGCCACACTTATTTTTTCCTGTGATTTTTCGACGGAGTTGAGTTTTCCGAAAATACACTGTCCGCGACAGGTCCGTGTCACGGACTGTGTTATTCCAGGTCGGGGGAAAAGTTCTTTTAAATTTCGAAGGGCATTCTAGTCCATTCCTATATTTCCTAAACTTTTCCCTACGACGAATAAAGGTCATTTTCTAAGAGGAGGGTTTCAAAAACCCCATTCAAAGGCATTCTTCCTAGAAAGTCACTAAGTCAGGGCTTGAGGGGAGTTGAGGTTGAGGAAATCAAGAGAAGTTTGGGCAAGAATGGTGTTAGCAAATCATCCCAGGTATGTAAGGCTAACCTAAAGCATGAGAATGTTCTCCCATGTGTCCTTCTGAGTAAAGTGAGTTGTGTCTTGAAACATAATGAGGTTAATGTGAAGAGTTTGAGTATGTATATTTAATTTACTTTATGCATATATTTTTACATGAATTGATGATCATCACAAACTTATCATGTGTCATAATTTATTTTCATGAGTGTGTTTGTTTTTAAAACCCTATGATTATTTTATTAAAGGACATAAGAATGAACTGAGAGATGAGTGTAGAGCCGTAATGAGTTTGATGCTATGATGTTGTGATTGTGTTTCACATTTGATGAGAGTGTTGATGATGATGTTGATGAGCATGATGTTCATGATGTCTTAAAACTGGAAGATTAATTTCTAAAAGAGTATCTTGAGTCCATGATGTTGATGTTGATGTTAATGAGGTGAGGTGATGTTGATGTTGATGTTAAGGTATTATATTATGTCCCTATGGGACTGATGTTGATGTTGAGGTATTATATTATGTCCCTACGGGACTGATGTTGATGTTGAGGTATTACGTCCCTATGGGACTGATGATGAGGTATTATGTCCCTATGGGACTAATGAGGTTGATGCTTTATGAGCATGCCGAGTTCTGGGAGGAGTATTGAGCACCGAAATGGGTAAGAGTGAGTCCTACTTTAACCATTAACTACGTGGGCCGCGCAGGAAGAGGGGACTTAACCGCAATGCAGATGGCTCCTTTCTTGTCCCAAATGAGGACTGAGGTTTTTCTTGTGGATCCACTAAGGTTGATGTCATTTACCCTCGGGCAGGGTACTGGATGGATGTGGCAACGGCATCGCTTCGTTGTATCATCATTGGCTCATAGGTGATGGTTGTCAGTTAGAGAAACTCCCAATTAGGTTCCATTTTGATAGAACTCCGATATTGATGTCGATGTGATATTTTGAGTCGAGTCCTTTGAGTTGAGTTGATGTTGATGTTCCCTGAGCTGAGTTGATGTTGATGTTCCCTGAGTTGAGTTGAGTTGAATCGATGTTCCTTGAGGGTGAGTCTGATGTATTAATGGGATGTTGATGGGTCATTTGTCTACTATTTATCTCTTTCTTTAGATAGACATTTGACATTCTGATGGAGTATGATGTTGAGTTGATATTTTTCCCTATGTTGTTGTACTTATATTGTTATTCAGCTATTTTACATACCAGTACATTCCACGTACTGACGTCATTCGGCGCTGCATCATTTCATGATGCAGATACAGGAGTTAGAGGACTTCAGTAGACGCACCGTTGAGTTCAGAGACTACGAGTTCCAACATTGGTGAGCCTAGTATGATGAGTATGATGTTGAGACTAATGTTGGCCATTTGGCCTTTTATTTGAGGTAGCTCACTATTCCCTTTCCACTGTATTGATGTTGAATGACTGTCCTGAGAACAAGTGGTTCGCTTAGGGACTAGAATAGTCTCTGGGTGCCAGCCATGCCTAGGGTACCCTCCCGGGGCGTGACATTTAGCTTTTGGAAGTGTTTGACAAATTCTAAAATGATTTAAAATAAGTTAAAAATAGCTTTAAAAAAGTTAAAAGTTGGTCCCCCCTACTTTTTTTTTCTTTTTGGCTTAAAAGCTATTTATGTTTGAGCAACAAATTTATCTTTTTATCCCTAATGTTTGCTTATAATTTCTATATTATTTTGCTCCTACTTTTTTTCTATTTTTTATCTTTCATTTTTTTTTTTAAATTTTGCTCTTTTTTTTTCCCTTCTTGTTCTTTCTTTCTTCCATTTTTTTTCTTTTTCTTGCTCTTTCTTTCTTTTTTTCTTTTAGAATCTTTTCTCCTTATTTTATTTTAATAAATAATTTATGATAAAGAAGAAATATAGTCATTACTCATTATAAATATAATTAAAAAAATACTTAAATATATTATGTATTTTATCAATTATATATTTTAAAATTTTAAAATAACTTAGACATATAAATTAACTAATATAATTAATTTATATTGAAGATGAATCAAAATAAATTAATTCTAATTTAATTCAATTTAGAAACAAAAATTTAGAGTAATAATTAACATATTATAATGTGTAACAGCTTAAGAGTATTTCAGACATTTTGATAAAAAAAAAGTATTTAACAGCACTTAGGTACTAACACACATTAACAACTTTTTTTCCAGTTTAAACGTTTTATCCAAACACGTAACTGCTTGTTTTTAAATAAGTTTCAACACTTTATAAAATACTTTTGAAGTATTTTTCAAAAGCCACTTTTTTCAGCTAATCAAAACGGACTCTAAAAGTTAATTATAAACGTAGCACTAGATACAGGTTCTCATGCTAGCACGGACCCAATATTTGTTATTTTTGCCTTAATTTATGTGACATAAGTATAATTTACAAAGTCAATATAGAATTTTTAGAGTCAATTAAATTTTAAAATGATTTATAAATATGTTAAGTTGTTAATTATTATGATTTATTGTAACACCTCATAAATTTTCTATTTTTGACCCTAAAAACATTCTCGAAAAAAAAAATGTCACTATCAGTGACCACGAGTGGCAACCTGTGACCCGTAGAAGGTTTTACGATTCGTAGGTGGGACTCGTGGAAGCTTGTGATACTTGGCCAAAATTTGGAGTTTAGGTCGATTCACGAGCCAAGTCTATGAGCCGTAGAACCATCTACAATTCGTAATTGATCTTCGTAATTCCCAAGGACATAATAGTGTCCAAAAAATATAACCTCAATATATTATTTATGAATTGACAAGATAGATCCATAGAAGAGTCCACAACCCGTAAAAAATGATCGTGGACCCAGGCCTTAACAATTTAAATATAGGTGCAGCTTCCACGAGGGTATTGTACGACTTGTACAAGGATCTACAATTTGTAGAAACTTGATTGTAGACCCCTGCCCAAACTTTTCAGTTTCTACGAAAAGGCTTTCTACGGTTCGTGGAGTGAACCACAATCCGTAGCGGAAGTTTCATGGTTCACTCCAACAATATTAACAAAGGACAATTTCGTCCTTTTTCATTTTTTTCTAATCAAATCCTGGATGTTTTAGGATTATGTTAGGTCCCTTATAAATACCCAATAAGTCTTTTCTCCCATTAACACTTAGAATACTGGGAGAGAAAAATTGGAGAGGAGAAAAGCTAGGGTTCAAGCGTTTCACCAAAGTTCTTCAAGTTTCGAGTGAGATATCAATTCTTTCAGGTATGTAAGGCTTTCACCGTTGGATTGAGTTCGTCCACATGCCCAAAGTCTACGTTTTCTTTTTGATTAAATATTGAGTTGAGTCAAAACCTAGTTTTTGAATTCCAATTGAGTTAACTTTTCTTCTATTGAGTTCTACATAACTATGCATCAAAGTCAATATTATTTTATTATTAAAATTGGTGTTCTTGATTACTTTCCCATGAACCGTAGTTGACGTGGTTTTCCCATGCATTATTTGATGTTGAAATTCATGATTTTCATGTATTAAATAAAGTATTGTTGTAAATCAAGGTTATGCATGTTTTTGAGTAAAGATTTTGATTTTTTATGCATTGACGAAAAAAGTGATTTGAACTAATATTGATATGTCTTTTATTGAGTCTAAAAGATTGTATTTTGAGAAAAGAATTTTGATAAGATGTGAATGCCTTTTGAAGCATATTATAAATGAAAGAGCATGATGAAATAAGATCAAATTGAATTGATGAAAGATCCATTGAGACATGATGAGACGATATGAATGTTAATAGCTATGAGCATTTGTTTCAGGAGGAGTATTGACACTGATTTAGGTAAGAGTACAAATAACTCAATCCTATAAACTACATAACCAGTGTAGGATATGATCGAATCATTAAATTCGAATGTGTTTATGGATCAAACTGTTAAAGTCGGATGTTTCCTTATTTCAAAAGAAGACTACTTTTATTGGGTCCATTGAGGTTGATCATCCCTTACTCTGGCAAGGTATTGAACGGTTGCATCAACGATAGTGCAAAGTGTTGTATCTTCACTCATTCATACGGTGATGGTTGTCGATTAAAAAAAATCCTCTACAATGATAATTGACTGATTGAGATAGATTGCATATGATGGAGTCAATTGAAAAGTATTGTTTATATTATTTTACACTTGCATATCGTATTGAGTTGAGCCCTATTCTTATTAGTGAGCTTTTCTTGAGTTTGTTTTATCCACTTACATACTGTACATTTCATGTACTGACGTCATTCGAATTATATAACTATAAAGATAAATATTTTTAAATATGGTATATTTAAGTAAAATTTTCAAAGAATATTGATTTGTCGTCCCAACGTACAAAAAAGCAACATGTGGCGTTTAGAGTCCAGTTTAGCAGCTCTCGTAAAGTTCTCTAGCAAATAAAAGATTTTAAATTAAATAAAAACAAATAAAGGGTGAAATAATTTGACATAAGATCCAAAAGAATACTTAAATTTATTCTGAAATGGGATAAAATCAAATAAATATTTGTGTTTCATATATTTTACATAGGATTTTGTTATGTGCATCCCATACTCTCAATATACAGTATTTTTGCTGGTGAATAGGCTTAGAAAAAAAGCCAATGCTTCTTTCGCCGAACTCTAGTTGGAGCTTCTGAAAGTATAGCAAATGTGTCTTCTCAGTATAGTTGAATCAAATTTCTCAACAGCAAAAACAACAACTCACTTACCACCAATTTCGTATAACGAATTGTAGTGCACTTCACTCCAGAAACTCAGCCACAGTTCTGAAAATTGTCAATAATTGTCACACGAGTATTGATTCTGCCATGATCATTAGGTAACAGAAAAGATGTATGTACCCCTAGAAGGTTGTATGTCCTTGGGAAGGATATCAATGTAGCCATTGTCCCGGAAAGAGGTGACCAAACATATTTTTACTCCAAACTGCAAATAAAATCCAAGAAATTACATAGACTTAGAAGACAGTAACATCAGACACCCAACAAATGGCAAACAAAAAGAACTGCAGATAAAACGTATGGACAAGAGGCTTATTAACAACACACACACACACAAAAGCAGAAACAGCAGAGGTAGTAGATATCCTGCTTTTAAGTTGCTTTCATGCCTGATCCTATATTGAACTACAATTGTTAACAGTGTACTGATTTGTTTGAATTCTATCCCTTGACAAGTAGGAGAAAAGAGGCAGAAGATATTGTTTCATGCCTTAACAGAAAGAACTTTCATGAAAGCCAAATGGTAAAAGGCCAACAGCACAACCAGGGGGAAACCAGGAAGCTGAGCAGAATTGCTCTACACTCGTAACTTTTGATGCTACCATATTATATACCAACACCAACTCAAAGTTAACTTCCTAAAATCTCTATGTATATTATACGCAATTATCGGATGCTACGAACAAGGTTGCTTCATTGCTTTTCTTATAATTTAACAAGCTCAGATTTGCAAATTGCAATGCATCAATTTTTCTACGCAGGAAATAGATCAACTGTTGGCTTTTCTCTTGTATCCAACATTTCCAATCACAATGTCATAATATTGCGCAAGTACATCCTCATATTCTTCAATGCTACCTCAACATTGCCATTAATTCTTAGTTCAAAATGATATACTACATGCTCACAAGTCACAAGTATACAAATATATGTCGCTGATGCTTGTTGAGGCACAAAAGAGAAACTTTCAACTTACTCTATCAGCAGCTGCTTGTAGAGTGACATGATCTCCCCATTCTCCCAACCTGGTTAGAATGACAATATGTTTGTAAAGTATTGATATTTCTCACTATAAGCACTGAAAATTGACCAGACTGCTTACCTCTTCATCTTCTTCAAATAGCTTTTGTATTTCATGGGTACATAACCTTCATATAGCTTTCTAAAGTGCTTTAGCTGAAATGAATTGCCAACTAGATTAAGAAACATGTAGGACAAAATCTAGATTTAGAGACAGCGTCAAACTCAAGCAAGTAGAGGATTGTTTTAATGTTTACTAGATCCAGAAATTAGGTCAAGCAATTGAGCTGATGAGTCTCAGATAAAAATAGAGAAAATGTTTCTTTGTTACTCTATTAGTAAGCACAAGTCACCCAGGAGGAGCAAAATGAAAATTTAACCCGAAATGTCAGACTCTGAATCCATGATATTACAGCAATTGTTTTTAGCCTACTCTTTTCACAAAAGAAGAAAAAGGTCAACCTTTTTTCTTGGCCTAGGGCTGGCAGCAGGACAGGTAGCCTCCGGTTGGGAGAAGGGAGGGAGGGGGGGTTACCGAGAATGGGGAGCGGTACAGAAGGGGGCACGTCTACTGGATTGTCCTGGTCTGGTTTATATAAAGAATTTCATCTTGTAGACATTGTTTTCAAAATGTTTTTAAGGGGATGATTAAATTCACGAGAATGATTTTCAAAATCTTTTGGTCTAGCCTTTACTTGACATCTAAAAATAAAATGACATGCAATTTTATATTTTATACAACTATTATTATGCATTGCTATATCATCTCTTCCAATAAAATTATATATGTGTGCAACACCCCTAATATGAAAATCATCATCATAAATATGGCAAAGTATCAATTTTGGTATATCAACAACAAATGTATTATTAGAAGCATTATCTAGGGTGATACTAATTACTTTATTATAAATTTCATAAAATTCTAAAATATCTACAATAGTTTGAGCTATGTAACTTCGATTTTATGCAATTTAGAACCTTTGCAATCTAAAATTCTTTTTTGCATGTTCCAATTTTCATATCCAGTGGCCAGTAATGGTGAAATCATCATTATCATTAACAATTTAACACTACGATCCATATCCAAAGTGATAGTCATTTTACAATATTAGTTTGGTGTATGTGCCTTGCACGTGATTATCGCCTCAATTAATTAAAAAGATTAAAAAAAGTAAATTATTACGTGTATAACTTATATCATTGAGCACACAATTATAAATAATTATGTAAATATTACTATCTCATATCATTAAGTTTATAAATACGTTATTTTCCTATTCCTATCGCAGGATGCAAATCAACTTCATTCTATTTGATAATAAAAATAGACAAAATAATTGACACTTCCGATTCTATAGCATTAGTATTGGATTGTAAGATTTTATATTTGATGTGTTAGTTTGTTTCAATTCTAAATATTAAGTGAATTTTTAGTGGGAAAAAATTGACCTTTTTTCCAAAAACTTTTTGGCTATTTTTTTTGGATAGTTTATTTCTTTTTGTTTTAGAAAAAAAAATGAATTATTATTTTGAAAGTTTTTTTTCACTATTTTCTTTTTGGATCAATTCTTTTTTTTCTTTAATGTTTTTGCCTTTTTTCTTTTGGATGATTTTTTGAATCTTTTTTTTGGAGTTCTTTTTGGACCTTTTTGTAACCTTTTCTTTTTAATTATTATTTGAAAGGTTTTTTTTATTATTTTCTTTCCAGATCAAGTCTATTTTAGTTGGAAAAAGATTCTTTCTATAGGAAATTAACCATAATAAGAAAATCTTCTCCATTTAATTTTTATTAAGTTTACTATATTTAATATTTAATATTTTTACAATGATAATATAATAATAGAAAAAAATCGTGAAAAGACGATTTTATTTAAAGAGGAGTTTTTTAATGAAGCGCAATAAGTTCAAACAACATTTCTAAGGGCATTCACGCTTTTAATATTAGTATAGATAGATTATAGTAAAATAAATAACAAAGATAATAAAAATGTTGACTTTGATAATTAAAAACAACTTTTTAATTTTGTTTCTTAGAAAACCTTTAAACGATGGATTATACACTATTTGAATACAATGAATAAAATCAAAATTTTCTAGTAAAACTAAAAGACAAGCTAGTAACAACAATCATTTTAGCTAATACTTCAAGATCTCTTCTCTTTTATATGTGCAATGTGTACTAAGGCCAGAAACATTAGAAGAGTTTAACTATGATTAAACCTAAGGCTGGGCATTTGGTATTCGATTTAGAATTTTCAAATTCAAGTTTGATAATTCAATAATTGGTAGTTAGGTAGATATAAATATGAAATTTTATAATTCAATAATTGATAAATCAAACTTTGATTCAATACGGTATTCAGTAATACCGTATTAAAGTTCTAGCCGATTGTATTACAGAATTAATATTGTTGCTCTAATTATTTTTATTTTATTTTTTTATGTGAAGGCTCGATATAATAGAACATCTACAAGTAAGAAGACATCAAGAAGCCCAAATTGACACAACTTAAAGACATTTACATTTGGATTATTTATGTTTGGCTTAACTCATCGAGCGCCCCTTAAATTTGTCCACATATTTCACTTGGACACCTAAACTACGACCTCTACCTATTGAACACTTAAACTATTCATTATGAGTACCTATTAGACACTTTTCACTGACATGGCATGGAATATGCAACACAAACACATCCAGTGCGTGAGAAGTATATTTAGCTAGTATTTCTTCAATCTTTTTCTTCTTCTTTCTTCCTCAGCCATGACTAATTTCTGCACAACCGCCATTTCCACCATTACCACCACCATATATACTTCTCAATCACCTCTCTTTGCTCTCCTTTCTTCAGTCCCCTCATCCTCTCCCTCACCACTAAATTTCACCTAAAGCACCATTACCCTTTCCAAAAATGAGAAAAATATCACTATAATTGAATTTTCTTAAGCATAAAAAAAGGATAGAAAGGAAGAAAATATAGATAGCTTCAGCTATTCCTTTTTTATAAATGAATAATTTCTTCATTGAAATAGCTCAATTCCCTTCAATATCAAAGACGAGAAAAGGGATAAATATGAAGAAATTGAAGAAGGGTTTGATTTCAAACACATAGTTTCACAATCGTTTTCAGAACTAAAAAATCTCTTCACTGGAACAACTCAAATTCTACCATTAGTTATTGAATTTTCTTCAACTTTTATTTGTATCTGACATGGAAAAAGAGGGATAAAAATAAGAAGGATATGTGCTTTGCTATTTCAATTTTTTTTTAAAAAAATAAAAAAATACAACAACAACAACATACCAGTGGAATCCTACAAGTGGGTCTGGGGAGGGTCGAATGTACCCAGACCTTACCATTACCTCATAGAGGTAGAGAGGTTTCCTGGGAACTCTCGTCTCAAAAACCCATAAGCAGAATAAACTAGATATGGAAAAAGGGAAGGAAAAAAAATGGAACAGAAAGAGCGACTACTAAGGAAAAGCACATGAAAGTATGCAAATACGCTACAATTAACATATAAAAACAAAAAATGGCAACACAAGATATACAGGCAATATAAATATGCTAAATAAGTAAACAAAATATAGGACTAATCATGACAATATACGATGTAAAGACATCTCTACTCCTACAAACCTACTATCACAAAGTCATATATCGACCTACTCCTACTAACCTATTAGCCCTCTACTCTAATACGCAATCTCCACTCTTTTCTATCTAAGGTCATGTCCTCGGTGAGATGAAGTTTCGTCATATCTTGTCTGATCACCTCCCGCCCAATACTTCTTCGGTCTACCTCTACCCCTCCATGTATCCCCTAAATCCAACCTCTCGCACCTCCTACCAGGAGCATCGATACTCTTTCTCTGCACATGTCCAAACCAACACAGTCTCGCTTCCCTCATCTTGTCAGCCACAGGGACTACCTCTAGCTTCTCCCATATGATCTCATTCCTAATCCCGTCACTTCTGGTATGTCCATACATCCGTCTCAACATCCTCATCTCCACAACCTACATCTTCTGAACATGTGAATTTTTAATTGGCCAATACTCACCCCATATAGTAAAGATGGTCTAGCCACCATTCTGTAAAACTTATCTTTAAGCTTAGGTGGTATCTTTTTATCACACAATACTCCTGAGGCAAGCCTCCATTTTGTCTATGTTGCCCCAATACAGTGTATGACATCATCATCGATATCGCCACTACTCTGATGATGGAACCAAGATACTTAAAGTTATCTCTCTTGGGGATAGGTTGAGTGGCAAGCCTCATCTCAACGTCTGTTTTATCCCTCGCAACACTGAAATTGCACTCCAAGTATTTTGTTTTGGTTCTGCTCAATTTGAACCCTTTGGATTCCAAGGCGTGTCTCCAAACCTCCAATCTATCATTAACTTTAGTCCGAGTCTCATCAATCAGTATTATGTCAGCAGCAAATGACATAAACCAAGGAACCTCCTCTTGGATAGACCTCGTCAGCTCATCCATTACCAAGGCAAACAGAAAAGGGATCAACACAGATTCTTGATGAAGTCTCATCTCAACAAGGAAATACTCTGAGTCTCCTCCCACCATCCTTACCTGAGTTTTGGCTCCATCTACATGTCCTTTACCATCCTAATATATGCCATTGGGACACCTTTCACCTCTAGACACCTCCATAAGACATCCCTCGGGACTGTTATAGGCCTTCTCGAGATCAATGAACACCATATGAAGGTTATTCTTTCTTTCCCTATATTTCTCCGCTAATCTCCGAACAAGATGAATTGCTTCAGTTGTCGATCGTTTGACATGAATCCGAACTGATTCTATGAGATAGGCATTATTTTTCTCACCCTCATCTCCACCACTCTCTCCCAGACCTTCATAGTGTGACTTAACAACTTGATACCCCTGTAATTGTTACAGTTTTGAATATCATCCTTGTTCTTCTACAATGGAACCATTGTGCTCCTCAATTCATCAGGCATATTGACAGTCTTCATAATAGCATTGAACAGTCTAGTCAACCACTCTATGCCATCCTTGACTATGTTCTTCCAAAAATCTACCGGGATCTCATCGGGTTCGATCGCCCTCCCTCTCTTCATCTTACTAATAGCATGTCTAACCTCCTCAACTCTGAACCGCCTGCAATGCCTAAAATCTCGGTGACTTTCAGAGTGTGCCAACTCACCCAGATCAATATCTCTATCTCCTTTTTCGTTTAAGAGTTTATGAAAGTAAGATTGTCACCTTAGCTTACTAGAAGTCCCATCCACCAACACCTCATCCTCATCCTTGATGCATTTCATAGTTGGATTAAGAGGAAATGAGGGATAATGATGGCAGGTTAATGTGGGTGGACAACAACGTTAAATTGGTTTTACCTTTTTTATCACAATTTTTTAATTATTAATTGACTCAAAATGCCACATGTCCATTGTTAATTTGTCATTTGTCACGTCACGACGAGTGTATAACACTCATTTTATATTTTTTGCTGATTGTTAAAAAAAAGCTCAAATGGTTCTAATTCAAGTTAGTAGAGGTGTTCAGTAGGTACAGGTCATAGTTGAGGTATCCAGGTGAAATATGCAAACAACTTTAAGGGGTCGTCGATAGCTTAAACCTTTATGTTTAGTCTTTAAATTTCTCTTTGAACTTGTACTAATGAGTAATGGACATGTTGATCTATGACCTTCATAAAGTAAATAATTTGGTATTCGAGAAGTATCGAATACCAAATGGTACTATGTGTCATACCAATCCCAAATCCAAATACCATAATTCTAAAATTTTATTCCCAAATATCATACCGAGCACTGAATTACCATATACCAAATTACCAAAATTTTGATTCCATTCAATTATTTGATTTTTGGTATTTTATGCTCAACCCTAATTGAACCATGTTAGAGCCTGCTACTCCTACGGATGTATCAGGAAGGGGAGTGCCATTTTTTATAGCTTCAACTATAGCGTTAGCTTGCAAATTTTTTTTGCAAAACATCCCATCAAATGATTTCTTAAATGTCTTGTCGCACCCCCTTTTCCCATAATTTTATGATTCAAAATATGTTTACACTTTTTACAAATAGCTTGAGTTTTATCCTCATCTTGAGTCATAAGTTGTCACACAACAAATTTTTTAGGACATTCAGTCTTGGGCTTAAACCTAATAGGATATACAGCGGGAGTGGGGAGTTCATTAGCGAGACTAGTAGCCGTAAGTGCATCTGTTTCATCAATATCATATTCTAGTTCTTCATCAACATTACCAAACCTTTTTTCTAAAGATTCATGATCTAATTGAATATTATTATCAATATCAAAAGAAGTTCCATCGACATGCGTAAAATCTTCCATATTAATTCTTAATTGAGCCACTTGTCTAGCTTTAGATTTAGAAGAACAACCGACTTTATTTTTTTCGATTGGTACATAAGCGACTACCAAGAAATGATTTTTTTATACCTTTTTTGCAAACATTTTTCTCACTGAAATTCATATTGAAATATTAAAAATAAGAAAATAAAAAATAATACAAAAATTAAATGCAAAAGAATAAATAAGGAGATGAAAGTTGGAACGAATGTACCAAATATCTATGTAAAAGCAGACTTGTTAACCAAAAGCTAAAAATTGATAGATGAAACTTGAAGCTAAAAGATTGCTCCAAAATAATTCTCTAAAACTTTCAAGCTAATAAAATTAACAATTTAATTGAGAGTAGAATACTTGAGAGTTGAGAGAGCAGATGATGAAGAAGAGTTGTGAGTAAATAATGAAGGGATGGGGGGTTTATAGTTAAAAAATGGGACTAGAATGTATTTAAACTTTGGAGTATTAAAAAAGGTTTGGTGGGTAAAGGATGCTGCTTTTTTTTTTCGGGGGGGGGGGGGGGGGGGGGGGGGGGGGGCCACTAGCCCAACACAAATTCAAAAAATGCCCAAGAGTTGGACTGGACCGAACCAGTACCAATACAGTGTTATCAAAGATGCGCTTAATCCCTGAAACAAGGCTCAAAACATGTTGAGCACTTCGCCACTTAACATGCGATTCAATGTCATCAAAGTTCTAAGATATATTTTTCCTTGCCAATGAACCTCTTCTAAAGAGACGGCACTAAACAATTAATATTTCAATTTCGTTGTTCATATCTTTGTCATTCATGCTTATAAATTACTCCATCCCATTTTATGTGGCACCATTTTCTTTTTAGTCCATCCCAAGAAAAATGTTATCTTACTAGGATTTGAAACAATTTAACTTTAAATATCTATGAATGATCTTCGATCACAAGTTTCAAAATGTTTGCACAACTTGTGGATGTACTTGTGATCTGGTAGAATTGAGTTGTTCCAGTGAAAGAGATTCAAATAAAAGTATATTCCCAGTATATTTTAGATCAAAAGTATATTCCCTGTATATTTTAAAGAATGTTATCTTACTAGGATTAGAAACAATTTAACTTTTATTGAATGGGCCTTCTTGATCTAAAATGTTTGCACTTCAGTATATTCCCAGCATTTAAAGACGGTCATTGTCCATCTATTATTATATATATGTGCCAATTGGTTAATTAATTCAATGGTCTAGATGGTTAGTGCCACCTCCTAGTCACCAAATGACCAACATGACCACTATATTTGGACAGTTTTGGCAACTAACTGAGAAGCGGAGGAACTTTAAATCATTCAGTGTCAGGTTAGAAGGCTTGCTATTTCTTTTAATCATGACTTATATTTGCCACATGTTAGGGCTCACTAATTTAGTTTAGGAGTCATGACTTTGCCCCAGAAGAAGTGAACTGCTGCTACAGATTTTCCTTGGAGTTCTATTCTGCTTCATGAGTTTTCACTTTTATTCTAAGTCCCTAATCATTGACTTGTTTGCTGTTCACTGTAGCTTCTCAGTTTCCTGTCTACAGTGAGACAATTTTTCATGCCTATGCTCAGCTATAACTTCATTTTCCTTCTCTGAAACACAGATGAAAGTACCTTCTTTGGTATAAATTGATGAAGTCTACAGGATCGTTTTGATGTGCAACTTCATCCAAAGGCTGTTGTAGTAAAAACTTTAAGATGGATTGAGATATGGTAAGACGTACTTGTACCAAAACCATGTTCATTAAAATGAGCAAACCTCATTTTACCTGTGGGTGGCATCACTTGTGTGACAACTGTTGACATTTTCCATTTTGGCTACTGCTGCCATACATACAGTTCATAGAGGTCCTATGTATAGATCCTCACTTTAGTTATACTAAAACTAACAAAAAAGATTCTAAGCTACAATGTGGCAATCTTAGATGAACACAATCCTCAAACATAATCATTATGTAATTCTCAACTTTTAGTTTTCACACATCCTGTTTCCGAACGATGGAAAGCAAATATTTAAAACATGCAACTATACCTGTTTAACGACCTCCTTCCTTACATGCTTATGATACTCTGGATTATGATACAACTGATCTGAAAGGGCTCGAAACTACAATAAGCCAAGTAAACAGTCAAAAAGCAGGTTTAAATTGCCCGGGAATTAATAAGTAGCATGTGGTCTCAAGTGCAACAAAAGTTTGTCGACTAGTCAAAAGAGACCGACCTGACAATTCCCATCCCCTTCAATTTGCATTTCAGTGAGACCATATGTTGCCAACCTGAATCAAAGATTAACATAGGATCAGAGTTGTCAATAAAGCCATAGCAGAGCATCAACAACTTGGTCACCGTTTAAGTGCAAAGTGCAATTATTAAAGTGTCGCTTCAGCTATGATTCAAGGTACTAATGAAGGGGGGAAAATAATATATATGAATTTATAAACTATGTTGCTTGGATTCTTCAAAAATTTCTATTGATGCGTGTCAGATCCTCCTAAAATAGTGCATTTTTGGAGGATCTAATAGGGGTCTGGCAACAATTTTCGAGAGTCCAAGGAACTTAGCTTGTAGCACAAAAGATAATAATTTGGACAAATAATTGAAATAGTATAACTGCTTGAAATATATGAAGTAAAAAATCATGTCAAGAAGTTCATAAACTAATTTATTGTGATTTTGATAGAAGATGCAGCTTTAAGCTTTTGGCGACTAGTTTTCTTTAGCATATTTCTAACTTCTTTTTTTCTTTTGATGGGAAATCACAAAAGCAAAAATCATTTCAACTAGAGTCTCCGAAGTCATTTATCTGGTCCGTTCTACACAACATAGGCTCCATCCTAGCTTTGCTCTTATGGTTTTATATATTACTAACAGCTGCCTATTTTATTCATCTTTCCAAAAATGCCTTACAGATGAGTCAATGGAATTGTAATGTGAAACAACTCCCTTTTTTTCCCTGAAAGATAGTTGCAGCTATCTTTGTTACAATGAGCTTGCTCTTACAATAGAATAAAATAAGAAAGACTTTGATCACAAGGCAAACATTGTTAGAGCAGGATATTAAGTAATCCAGTAATTTATATCTATACAGAGGAAATAAAATAGGGTTAAGGATCAAAATTGATATATATTGGATTCACAAAAGTAAGTCATCCAAAGGAATCAAACTGAACAATGGTGTCATGATTGATGGATAACCTGCTAGAGAGCCTCTCATGGTCTAGCGTAGCATCATTTGGGTCAGGTATCTCCCCAATTACGCGTGGAGTGTGCTGCCAGGACAGTAAGATTGTAAGTAGAATGCAAAAAGATAGTATAACATAGGTTTCCATGGTATAAAGCTCATGAAGTAGTATACGAAACACAAGACTATGGACAGAAACACATATTAATTCAGATATACTATTGCTAAGAGTTTGCAGAAAACGAAAAACAACATAAACCTAGAAGCTTGTTCATGAAAATGTCAAAACGTGCCCTGGGTTTCTAAATGTTCTATGGATCATAGCAGACACTAAAGTTATCAAGGGTGAATTTCTAGCTAAAATATGGGGCATGTGAAAAGGATGTGTCCATCTGTAAAACTAGGTATTTTTGTGTATATCTTTTCTAAAATTGGTATGATATTATCTGCTGGCATCCATGCTATAAGAAGGCTAAACGGTGCCCTTGATGGATGTTGAGTTCTTTACCTAGAGGATTAGGGATCAATTTCCACTTAATACATCTCCACCTTTCATCCATGTTCTAAAAATCCTAGATTTGCGTTTGGAAGTTACAAACAGATCTCTACATAAACGTGTATATGGCAAGATAGTGAGTCCATGTCCATCCAATCAGAAAAACTCTATATGCCATTTAAAGAAAAGCTTCTAATACTAAAACTAAAAAGTAATCATACCGGTATTGAATCCAAATGAGAAAGTCTCCTCCCAAGCTTGCCACCATACTTTCGAGCATTTTCTTCTTCTTCAGCTAAAATTTTTGCAATGGCATGATCATCCTCAGTACCCTGCTGTGAATTGCTATTCAAACTAGATCCAGAACTTGAGCTTGCTCTTGAATTCCCGTAATATTCATTCATATTATATCAAACAATTTCTAAGCATACAAACACACCTAGTATTAAACATCATCCAATAAATAAACCCCATAAAAGTAGAATCTTTAAAAGTTTGTAGGGTTCGAATATATACTCAAAATTACTTTACTCAAAATACCCAAAAAGCAACAGAAAGATCCAAAGTCAAGAAGATTGATTTAGATTTGAAGAAAAGAAAGAAAGATACCTGTGAATGGAAGATAGCGGAAAAGGGAAAGAGTTGTTTGGGGAAAAGAAAAGAGTAGTTGTTGAAATATAAAAGTAAACGTCATTTTTTGTTGCAAATCAAAAAGTGATTGAATGTTTCGGTAAACAAACAACAACCTACGGGAAACGGAAGCGTGTCTGGGTTTAGCTATGGAACCTTCTTCTTTGTCAAACTCTGACTTTTAATATAAATTGTTCAAGGGGATATATATTAAAAAAAGTAAAAAGTTTTTTTTAAAAAAATAGTACATGTTTTATTTACATAAAGATTGCTCAAAATCAGCAAGAAACTATACAATAAAGTTTGTCAAAGTTATCAAAAAGGAATATACTATTATACAATGTATATTACTTATATATGAGTTATACGTTAAATATACATTATGATATACAACGAGGGTTGAATACCCAAAATTGTAACAAATAGCCAAAAGTCAGCCGAATGTCTATTTTTCGTAATTAAAAAAAAAGTGGACTATTTTTTGTATAAATAATTTTTCTCAGTAACTTGTGGGTGTAATTATCCCTTTGTTTAATTACGATTTATATCTAGATGCTAGTAAAAATTGGGACAGAGACGAAGGAGCTATCATTAGAGCGTCAAATGGACGGGTTGAGTTAAAATTTAAAAGGTCAAAATGGGTAGAAATAGAGATTGAGATGGATTATAAACCGCTCAAATTTACTTTGGGCTCAAACAGTTTGGGCTTAAATGAGCTAAAATTTGGGATGGGTCATGATCCGCCCAATTTGACACACCCGATCTCAATAATTTTAACATCTTATTATTTACTTTTTATAACCACAATTTGAATTTTAAATCAAGAAAATAAAAATAAAAAGTTACAAATAGATAGATAAATTATAGAAAATATAAAATATAAAGAAAACATACATTACATCAATGCATATAAAGAACTTTAGAACGGGTTAAAATTGAAGATTAAATTGGTTTTAATTAAAGATTCTTTCAAAATGGGTTGAGGCTTGAATGTGTTGAGATTGAGCCCAGTTCAATTTATCTTGAGACCTACCTAAAAAATTATGGACATGGTGGGTGGATTATCTATATTTGCGCTCATTTTGATACCCTTAGCTACCATTGATATAATTGTGAATATAATCAATTTATATCAATGGATACAATTACTTTATATCAAAGACTATTATATTCAATTGATTGATGCAAATTAATTGCATTAGATATATTAAATGGTCTCATTGTACAAGAATAAGGGTGATATTCAAAACTGTAACAATTATGGGGGTATCAAGTTGTTAAGTCACACTATGAAGGTTTGGATAGAGTGGTGGAGATGAGGGTGAGAAAAGTAGTGTCTATCTCAGATAATCAATTCGGATTCATGTCGGGACGGTCGACTACTGAAGCAATTCATCTTGTTCGGAGATTAGTGGAGAAATATAGGGAAAGAAAGAAGGACCTCTACATGGTGTTCATTGATCTCGAGAAGGCCTATGACAAAGTTCCAAGGAATGTCCTATGGAGGTGTCTAGAGGCGAAAGGTATCCCAATGGCATATATTGTGGTGATAAAGGACATGTACGATGGAGCCAAAACTCGAGTAAGAACGGTGAGAGGAGACTCAGAGTATTTTCCTGTCGAGATGGGACTTCATTAAGGATCTATGTTAAGCCCTTTTCTATTTGCCCTGGTGATGGATGAGCTGATGCAATCTATCCTGGAGGAGGTCCCTTGGTGTATGTTATTTGCAGATGACATAGTACTGATTAATGAGACTCAGACTAAAGTTAATGATAGATTGGAGGTTTGGAGACGCACTTTGAAAGCCAAAGGGTTCAAATTGAGTAGAACCAAAACAGAATACTTGGAGTGCAATTTTAGTGTTGCGAGGGATGAAGCAGACACTGATGTGAGGCTTGCCACTCGATTTATCCCCAAGAGATATAACTTTAAGTATCTTGGGTCCATCATCCAGAGTAATGGCGATATCGACGATGATGTCACACACCGTGTTGGGGCAACATGGACGAAATGGAGGTTTGCCTCAGGAGTATTGTGTGGTAAAAAGATATCACCTAAGCTTAAAGGCAAGCTTTACAGAATGGTGGTTAGATCATCTTTGCAATATGGATGAAGTGTTGGCCATTAAAAATGCACATGTTCAGAAGATGCAGGTTCCGGAGATGAGGATGTTGAGAAGGATGTGTAGACATACCAGGAGTGATAGGATCAGGAATGAGATCATCCGGGAGAAGCTAGAGATAGCTCTTGCGGCTGACAAGATGAAGGAAGCGAGACAACGTTAGTTTGGACATGTATAGATATGGAGTGTCGATGCTCCTGTTAGGAGGTGCGAGAGGTTGGATCTAGGGGATACACGGAAGGGTAGAGGTAGGCCGAAGAAGTATTGGGGGGAGGTGATCAGACAAGATATAACGAAACT
The DNA here is from genome assembly GCA_029948455.1 of Solanum rostratum. Lineage (NCBI taxonomy): Eukaryota > Viridiplantae > Streptophyta > Magnoliopsida > Solanales > Solanaceae > Solanum > Solanum rostratum. The sequence goes on along the minus strand of CM057047.1, from coordinate 51,382,150 downwards.
TCATCTCACCGAGGACATGGCCTTAGATAGAAAAAAGTGGAGGTTGCGTATTAAAGTAAACGGCTAATAGGTTAGTAGGGGTAGGTCGATATATGACTTGGTGATAATAGGATAGTAGGAGTAGTGATGTTTTTACATCATATGTTACCATTATATTTGTTTGTTTTTAGCGTATTTACATTGCCTTATATCTTGTGTTGTCATTTTCCATCTTGTTATGTTAAATTTATCGTATTTACATACTATCATGTGCTTTTCCTGTCCTTTCCTTTTTCTATATCTATTTTATTCTGCTTTTGGGTTTTTGAAATGAGGGTTCGTAGGAAACAACCTTTCTACCTCTATAAGGTAGTGGTGAGGTATGTTTCTACCCTCCCCAGACCCCACTTGTGAGATTCCACTGGGTACATTGTTGTTGTTTATTGTTATATTAAATGCATGTAATTTCTATCCAAATACAATTTGAATTTTGTAATTCATAATAAACTGTATTTGTATACATATACTCATTTATTGTATAACTAGCACATACATTGAATAAGTCAATTATTGATACAATAACATTACTTTTTACTTTACTTTACTTTACTACTTATATAAAAAGGAGAGTTGAGCTCCCTGGTTACTTTGAGCTAGGGGCATATCTGTCATTCTATTTATTCTTTGCATTGTCAGGCTTGCACTTTGAGCTTCAAAGGTTGCCTTGTTTTTTTATTGACCAAAATAGCCTTCTCCTGAGCAACTGCTTTAGGGATATTACAGGTGTTTGCTATTTTGGGTTGTTGCTGCCTTTTGTGCTTCAAGCTCAAATACTTGGACTCTTGGGTTTGATTTGTTTAATAGGGCTCAGCATGCTGCTTTATTTCAGTTCAAACTGTGGTTACTTCATGCTTTAACAGCAGTTAGCTTGGTAACTCTTAGCTCTTTTGGCTGCTCTGGTGGATAAAGATGGTTTAAAATAATGTTTTCCAATCCCTAGGAGATTAGGATGCAACTGAGATATTATATTTGGGGAAGCTCGTACTTCCCTTCAAAGAAACCGTCTCTCTCAGAAATTTGACTGTGCGCTATAACGAAGGAAACTGCTAAGGTCTTTGATCTTCATCGCAGTACTCTGCTTTCTATCAGCTCATCTGAGTACACTTTTTGACGCTAATTTTTAATTTGTTTCTTAAAATTCTTTCTCTGTGTCTTTGGCAATTTGTTGAATCCAATATTACCGAAAGTATTCTTCTGATTCTTGATTTCATGATTTCTTTAGGATGTTGTTTTTTCAGGGGCTTATATGATTTCTTGATTTTGTTAATTGTGATTCCTGTACCTCACCCAGAACAGCCGACTGTGGCTAGATGAAATCAAGGGATTTCTGATTTCGGAGTAAAAAATAGTTTCTTCTTTTGCATGAATTAAAGGGGTTTTCCCTTTCATTCAGCAATCACCACGCTACGCTGCACCCGGGTTTATACTCCTCCCCTAGATATGCATAGAGAGTTATTTCAATCTAAATGTAACTTTCTAACAAATAAAGAAAAATATAAAAGATATGTGAATGAGCAGTGTCTCCATCTATGCCTTTAAGGGTTCGAATTGTTCATTTTGATTGTTAATTTTTGCTTTTTGTGCTCGATATTGGCGTTGTAACTGTTTTAATTTCCGCCAAGCTCTTTTGTCTGAAAACCAAATAGCTACTTGGCATGGTTGCGTCTTGAGGTCTCTTGTCAACTTCAGTTTCTCATATGGCTCTTGGGCCCTCTTTTAAGTAACGAGTATGAATAACCAGTCATTTTATTACTAACATGCCGTCGAGGCCAGTTGATATTTTATCCACATAAAAAACTTTAGCAAGGCCAACTAACATTTCTCTTGCATTCAGTGGAAAATTAAATTTGCGTTAGATGTTGTTGCTCGAGCCGTGACCTCGAGGAAATTCGCAAATATGTGTCTTCACTAATCCTTCTTTTAGTTTCCCTTTTTTGGGATTGACATTCTACTATCTTCTCACACATGCTAAATATATTTCTTAGAGAATTTTTTTCTCATAACCTTTTCATTTGAACTTTTCAGACATCCATTCACATAATGTTGTCAGGAGAACTTGCAAGTTGAGATGCAAATAAAAAAAACTTGCAAGTTGAGTTCACTTTCGCCTTCTTTGAAGGCAAAATTACAAGTGGTTTAGATGATAGGTACAATAGTTACTTTTTAATTGCTACAGTTTTGGTTTTAGCCATTACACCTGATACCATCATGCTTACCTATGTGGCCAAGCTAGCGAGGCCAGTTGATATTTCATGCATGTAAGAAACCTTAGCAGTACCAACTAACACTTTTCTTTCATTCAGTGAAAGAACCAAATTTGCGTATAAACCAGCTAGATATTGTAGGAGACAAGACACAAGCCAACAATGCTTATGTGATGTTCTTCTCTTAATTGACGTGACATTTTGCATACCTGTTGTGAGCCATTTTTTCTATCCTTTCCAAGTATCTGTGATTCACTTTGATAATCAATTCTAGGTGGCTTGCACATGAAAAAATTATGGGTGCAATGAGAAGTCAAGCTTTAAGAACATAGTCTGTTACTAGGCCAAATGTTTTCTTGGTCTTACCGACGCCAGATTTTTGCGCTCGTGCAAGGTTCTTCTCTTAATTGATGTGACATTTTGCATAACTGTTGCAAGCCACTTTTTCTATACACTAGAGATACCTCTTCTCATATGATCGCTGGCCATTATATCAACAGATACATCCTTCCCAAGTACCTCTGCTCATACATTGCTCCAACTTCTAAGCAACGTCCTACGAAATCCCACGCCTCCGTAGGTGTCATCTCTCTTCCATGAATGTCATACTGACTAATATAGTCACACGCCCATTGATGAATAAAGCGTATTAGGTCATACCCACAGACCTAAAAAAAGGAGGAACCAAAATCACAAGTGGAGTAGTAAGTTACCTTAGTTTCAGGCTTAAAAACCTTATCAAGTAACACTACTTTTTTCGCATAGTCACTAGCATAAGCACATGTCCTTTGACAAATAAACTTTGTTAGGCCATGACCACAGTAACTGATTCTTCCAGTCACTTGTAAGAATAGTGCATCGCAGTAAAACATCATCTTTTTTAATTGTTCTCCGTTTACTTTTGTAATTTTTGTCCTTCGTTTCATCTTGTTTTGTATTGTTGAACATGTTAGATAGGAAATCAAGTTGATTATACACTATGTAAGCTACTTCAATAAAAGCTAAACTTGTCAAGAACCGAGTACATAGAGGGTACGTTGCGGGCTCTTCACTTGTAATGCCACACCTATGTTGGATTAACATTTTTAAAGAGCCCGAGCAACATAGCATAGAAGAAAATGACTATTGTAATACATGTTTAACCTTTGGTGCTAAAAAAGCAGGTTGCACCTGGAAAATCAAGCTCATTGTATGATATGTAAGCTACTTCAATAAAAGTTAAACTCATACTTGCTTCTCCATTTCTATTTGTTTTCCTTGTTAAACTTTGTTGTCATCTCAACATAAAATGTAAATAGAGTAACAGAAATACCTTGATCAAAATATGAGATTTAAATTACTAAGGAGCTGAGCTTGACTATCTAATAAAAAGGTAGGTTTTATAAAAAAAAAACTAATGAAAATCTTTATTTCCTAAAACTGCACCTTGAGTATTCCATAAAACAAGCATCAACCAAATATTTTTTTGGCCTTGTCAGAAGCCAGATTTTCGCACTCTCATGTTTACACTAACATGGTGCACACTGTTAAAGCAAGTTTGGCTCAAAACTTGGTTAGAATTTTTCAACTTATACCTAAACACCTGTGAATTGTAGACCACTTAGATAGTTTAGTTTGCTTCTGCTGAGAAGTACTACTTAAGCCTTGTGAAATGCTCAACATTTGGTTGACCACTTAGCCTTGTAAGGTCTTTAATACAAAGATTTACATCTGTCATACAAATCAATATATGCTGTCATGTCTAGCCAAATAACAAAAAATCATAATGAATGTGCCATTCACATAATCTTGACATGAAAATTTGCAAATTGTGTTCCTTCTCCGCTTATTTGAAGGCCAAATTAGAAGTGGTTTAGATGATAAGGTACATTAGCAACTTTTTAATTACTACATTTTTTGCCTTAGCCATTGCACCTGATACCATCATGCTTACCTATGTGGTTGAGCTACCGAAGCCAGTTGATATTTCATCCATGTAGAAAACTTTAGCAAGGCTAACTAACAGTTTTCCTGTATTCAGTGAAAAAACCAAATTTGCGTTAGATGTTTGTTGCAAGGGACATGACCTTGAAGAAATTTGTAAACCAGCTAGATGCTGCAAGAGACACGACACAATAATTAATGTTCCTAAAATTTACAAAATTGTATCACCAACTAGAAAGAAACCATTTTTGATTTACCTGCAGTTTCACCACAAACAAATGTTACTGCAAGGGGCAAAAGAAAGCTGCAATCCCTAGCTGTTGTAGAAAAATATGATGCCTCATCAGCGAAAAAAATATCATCAAGTAAGAAGTCTAAAATATAGGATCAACGCTAATATAACAACACTGAAGGTTAGTGAAAGTTAATAAAATACAAATCCCATTACATCCAAACTACTTTCTTTCATCTTTCTTCTACTATTACTATTAAAATATTTTACACTCTAAATTTCTTGCATGTTCTTCTTATGAATCAGGAGCCAAATTTGAACAAGTCGTTGATTCCGTAAATGTGTACAAATGTGTTTGGATGTGCTCCACCAACTGCAACATCAACTAATATTTTTGGATTTTGTATAAATATAAATGTAAATAGAAGTAAGCAATATGGTGTTTACTTACTTACCACTAGCTGCAACATGAATGCATTTTGTGTAAATATAAATTTAAATTAAAGGTTAAGAACTAGCTATTAATCTCTTTCCAAAAAATCTAAATTCAACAAAAAAAATATACAACAACTAAAATTTCATTAGTTACAATAAACTTAATATACACTATAAGATTGGACTCGTGCTCAGCACGGGCTGACCACCACTAGTCTATATCTGTATCTCTATACTATTTTAAAAGTGTGAAGGCCCTTAGAAATGTTGATTGAACTTTTTGCCCTTCATTAAAAGACTCCTCTTTAGACAAAATCGTCTTTTCACTATTTTTTTAAGAATTATTATTTTAATAATATTAAATGTAATAAAAATTCTTTCACAAGAATCCTTTTTCGACTAAGATAGACTTGCTCTAAAAGGAAATTAGTCAAAATGAAAAAAAAATTACAGGGGAAAAGCATCCAAATTAGTCAAAAAAAAATTTAAAAGGAGAAAAACTTCCAAAAAGTTTTCCTTTTTGTTTAAGGAACACAATTTTGTTACAATAATTTTTTACTTTTTTCTTTAAGGTAACACAACTTTAAAAAGGAACTCCTGTTTTTCCACATAATGATTTTTAAAAAAAAAATTAAAGGGGAAAAGGTATATATTGTTTGAAAATAAATAAAAGTTCTTCTAATTTCACCATGAATCCTAATTATATGATGAAAGGTTTTGTCCTAAAATAATAAAATATTATTTTCTTTCCTTTTCGATTTATGACTTCTCTATTTCTATAAAAACACTTCAATTTCAACTTTTGATTCGTTCACTCTCTTCGTCAATTTGTGCTAAGTGGTGCTGGATCTTATTTTATGGTTTTTTCCGAACTTCAATTTGATTATCAGGTTTACTTATATTAGACGCTCACTTCTTTGCTTCATATTCTTTTCCCTTTCTTTTTCACTTTTAGAATTTAAAGAAAATAATATTAATTGTTATGCCAGCTTAACTTGCTTCATCCGAATTATTTTATGGCCTTCGTTTAGTTAGTTTAGTCTAATACATTTTCGTTATTTAAAAATATCTATTATTTTGTTTCTAACATCTCCATCTATTCACAAGTTCCATCTGTTCATGTAAAGTAATATCTCAAGTCAGGTGTCATGCCCGGGAGGGTACCCTTGGCGTGGCCGGCACTCAGAGACTATTGCTAGTCCCCAAGCAAACCACTTAGCCTCATCACATCATTCAATCAAATAACTCTACTGAGTAGCGGAAAGTATAAGTAAGTAAATGGGCACATCTTAAAGTCTCAATAGAATATATAAAATAATGAAGGCTAGTAGAAAGAACTAGCTCACAATCTCAACATTAACACTCGACCATCGTCTATGAAGCCTCTATCACTAATCATGTGGTGCCAATGACAGATCCATGGCTACCCAAATCACAATAAAAGAAATAGTCCAATCTAACTCTAAAGCATGATGAAATAAAAGTAGTGGATCCTCCGGAGTAGGGGAGGCTCACCCAATCAACTTCGAATCTCAGATCTTCAACAGAGCGCCTGTTGATGATCTCTATTACCTGCCTCTGCATCATAAAACGATGCAGTCCAGAGTGGACATCAGTACTTGGAATGTACTAGTATGTAAAATAGCTGAATAAAACAGAAATCGATAGAAAAATATGAAAACAACATTAACTCAAAATAAACATCAAATCGTCAAATGTCCATCTATGAAAGAATAAAGAGTAGACAAGTGACACATCAATAACTCAAATGCATCAATAATCTTAAACTCATCTCAAAAGAGCTCACCTCCTCTCGTCTCATCTCATCTCATCTCAGAGGAGCTCACCTCCTATCATCTCATCTCATCTCAGAGGACCTCACCCCCTCTCATCTCATCTAGACTTAGAGTACTCAAGGTATAAAATTTATGGGAGTTTCTCTTATCCGACAATACTCACTTATGAGCCAGTGAATGTGCAACAATCTCATTGATATTACCACAACCATTCCAAACTTGCCAGGTAAGGAACGCTCCAAAACCATATCAGCTCACCCAATATGGAGTCAATACTGAACAAACCCGCTATTGTTTTCAGGGACCGTTACTCTCGAGGGAACCATATATATGTGATGGTTTTATGCCTCATCTACGTTTGGCGACGTAGTTCATGAGTTCGAGTGAGACTCACTCTTACCCATTTTGGTGCTTGATACTCCTCCCGACTCAATGCTCATAAAACCTCTGTCTCAACCAATCTCGTAGGGACTCGAACCCTGTCATTGGTCGATATCTCATAGGGACTCATACCCTATCAACGATCGGTATCTCATAAGGACTCAAACCCCATCATCTCATAGGGACTTTAGACCTTCCATCAAACATCTCATAGGGAATTTAACCCTATCATCAATCATCTCATAGGGACTTTAACCCTGTCATCAAACATCTCATAGGGACTTTAACCCTATCATCAAACATTTCATCAATGACTCAAGATTGTATAACAATCATTAGGAAACAAGTGAATAGACACATCGGTAGAGTTCATTTATAGGGACTCATAAAATAATCAAAATTTCATCAACTCATCATCACAATCAACAGTCTCAACTCAGGGCTCTAGACTCGATTCTCAAGTGCATTAAGCATGCTTTTCAAATTAGTCATCAAAATTCCATCAACTCTTCATCACAATCAACAATCTCAACTCAAGGCTGTAGACTCGATTCTCAAGTGCGTTATGCATGCTTTTCAAGTTAGTGATGAAGGGATATGCAAATTCACATGAAAATATCTAATTTAAGAAAATAAATAGTATGATGATCATCAACATAAAAACATGTAATTTCAAAACAATTTTTCAAGAAAAATCCTCAAGTATTCATGCATGTAAATTCTTCAATCATCAACTCATCTGTGATCTCTATGGGGCACATAAGAAAACAATCCCATGTTTTAGTTTAGCCTTACATACCTGGAAAGTTGATATTACAATCAAAATTTTATGAATTACTAGCCTTCTTGGAGAAAGTCCTCGATCTCGGTAGTTCTTTTAGAGTGGAAGAACTTGAAAAGACATTGCTTGGAGGGCTTTTATTTGATTCTTGAATTCTTGACTTAGAATCTTTAGAGTTCTTGATGAAGAATCCTAATTCTTGAAAAAGAAGAATCAAGGAATCCTTTCTTAGAATTCTTGAATTCGTTTTCTTGAAACCCTAGGTTATGATTTAAGACTCTATTAGAGATTCATGAATAGATGAAGAAATTTAGGTTGGGTAGATTGAAATTTATGAAGAATAGCTTACCTTGATGATGAATCTTGAAAACTATCCCTAACTTGATGATTTTCTTGATGATTCTTGAGTGTTTATATTTAGGAGTGAAGGAGAGGGTTTTAATTATGAAACTGACGTTTTATGCATTTTGGGACCTTAAATAGACCCCCAATGGTTTTAGGATAAAAGTACCCTCAAAATAAAATAAAAGGGCATCGTTTAGCTTATCCAGAAAGGGTTCGCGATGGCTCCGCGACGCGGAGCTGTCACGGATCTTCAGACAGCTCTGCAGGTCTTCCGTAAAATGGTCATAACTTTCTACTCCGAACTCTGATTAAGGCGAAATAAGATGCGTTGGAAAGCTAATTCAAATATCTTTAATTTGATATATTATGGATCACCTAACTCATTATACTTTAGGAGATAGTATCATTTGAAGTTGACTCATCTATCAACTCATACAAAAACTTAGTCAGTAGAATTTCTTTGGACTCAACTTGATGTAAAAGATCATTTATCATCTCCAATTTTACTCCCACTCTAAGAAATTAACTTTAACATCTATTCTCAATTAAGAATTATCAATTAAATTCGTATATTATATGAAGGATGACTCGATCTTAGCTTAAAAAAATCGGGGTGTTACATAAGGTAATACTTTTTCATCTTATAATCTTTTTATGTTATAAATTCATATATTCTTCTTCTTCTTATTATTATTATTATTATTATTTTTGAATAGTTTATTTTAGACAATCTTGCAATTAATTCTCAAAAGGACTTCATCAATGAAGTTGTGACAATTAATACCTTAAAAAGATACGATTCTTACTGGATAATAAAAGTGTTACTTATTGGCAATGGACCAATAAATAAAAGTGGCACCAATGTAGGCACTCAAAAGACTTTAACATTTGTTGAGGAGGAGGTAATAGTTTTTTTCTTTATTTTTTTTTTATATTTTAGCATTACATATATATATTTTAGTCGTTAACCACTAATTTTTTTAACATGACATAAAAGTTAATGTGACATTTTTTAACAATCATGTTGTAAAGTGGAATGAAAAATTGCAACAAGGAAAAGTTTATTACATCATAAATGGACGCATTAAATGTGCTAATCCGAATTTTCCATCGGTAAACAAAGAGATTGAGGTTGGATTCATTGATAACACTATAGTTAAGGACTTCATCAGTCAATTTTCTATTCTCTTTTTCAAACAATTTTGTTTCGTTTGAAGATACAACTTTACATATCGAGGGAAACACTTGGGTAAGTCTTTCAGATTTTTATCAATTATTTAATATAAAAATAATATGTTCCTCTTACTTACTTAGCAATTTTTCGTAATATTCTTTCTAGATATACTTGAAATATTTGAAAGTTCAAAGATCTTCATTGGAGAAAAAACGAAGTAAGTTAAATTTATTTTTAAAAAATTATTATGAAAACTACAAATAAACTTAGATTTTAAAAAATCTTCTATTATGAATTTTAAAATTAATACTTATGTATTTAATTATCAAATTCATATGTGACCAGAAAACAATAACTTTATAGGGTGAATTATTAGAATTAGATACCGAATCGCTGCAAAAGTTGAATATTGAAAGACCTATAACAATATTTTGTGATGTTAGAACCACACAATACCACGGTACTTTATTAATTGTTGTGTTTATAATAAACTTTATAACTTTTTAATGCACTAACTTCTTTTATTTTTATAAATATATTTTTGGAATAACTTTCACACTATCAGTAATATGTGGATAAATCTCATTATTGAGAATGCAATAGCTCTCCAAAAATGATAATATTGAATTGTATTTTACTAAATATTCAAAGTAATAAATAGTATTGAAATACACTTATTATGCTTTCTAATATGCAGGTCTAAGGTTAAAAGGGAGCACAACATAGATATTACTCTACTCTTAAGTTTACTAATAAAACAAGCTAAAGAAGTGAAAATTAAGGATATCTCCCATGGTTCATTTACTAATAAAGAGGTACAATTTTTTTTTAACTATTTCAATAATAATTTTTTCTTTTTATAAATGTATCAATCCTAATACATTTTTTTTATATATATATTTGTAAGTTACATGTTGCAAGTTTAATGCAACAATTAAAAATATTATAAATAAAGATGATCCACGTTATGCATCATGCACCAATGCTATAAAAAGTTGAATTTAAAGATAATATTGCTCGATGACTCCCTGTCGCACAAAAAAATTGACTATAAAGAAAGGTAATACACAAAATATTTTTAAATTATTTTCAGCAATTTCCTATATAAATATATGAGCTAACGGTTTACTTTTTGCTAATTTTGTAGATTTCTTCTAACACTAGAGGTTTTCCATGAAAAAGAACAGTGTCATATAACATTATTTGAAGGTGTAAGATATTTGCTTGGTTGCGATGTTAAAACATATAAATAATCAATATTCGAAAAGGTAATATGAGAATCTTATACTTAAATATTTATCATATTAAATAATATAATTTATCCTTATTAATCTATGGTGGATTAAAGAGGTTCTAAATAGATTAATTTTATCCATATTAGGTAATGTAATTTGTCTTCATTAATTTATGGTGGATTAAAGATGTTCTTAGTAGATTAATTTTTTCTAACTAATACAATATTTTTTCCCTGCAGAAAGAAGAAACCACATTTTATTGTATACTGATGCTAATTGAGCAAAAAGAATTCAAATTTTTTTATCAAACTTGATGCAAAAAATGGAGGTGATCAAGCTGGAAGACGCTTCATTGCAGACGAAGTACAAGAAGTTATTAAAAAGGCCAATGCAATTGTCATAGAAGATAAAGAAATAAATTCAACAACTACAATGAGAAAGACCAAACAAATTGAAGATAAAACCAATTTCCAGTACGATTATGTTTTTCAATGACGAAAAATAAAACACAAGGACAAACAATACCAAATGTTGGACTATACTTGCCACAACATATTTTCACATGGACAGTTGTATGTTACACTCTCAAGGGGAATATCAATGGAAACAACAAAAGTTCTGGTCATGACAGAGCAGCCAAAGCGAAAAGAAGGAATATACACCAAGAACATCGTCTACAAAGAGATATTAGGTCGAATAACATAAGATATTATTACTTGATACAATATGTTATTTACATTTACAAATATATCAAAACTAACTTGCCTCAAATATTCATGTTCGCAGGTTCAGAAGATTAATGTATATTTTTTCGTGTGTTGCTGACTTAATAGGGTCTTGACTATAGCATCTTATATGGCCAGTAGGAAACTCCGTTTCTTCCCTCTCCTCCTTCTTGTGGTATTATCTCCTTTTATCTAGCTCTTATAATGTATATTGATTAAGTGACAATATTTGTTTGATCAAGATCAACATAAGTTGCTTCTTGTGTAGGCTAACTTGGCTACAGGAATGAAAAGACTTACATAATTTATCTATCATGTGGACTATGTCATTAACTTGCTACACTCCTAAACTACTTTGAAGGGGGTGATTTTTTCGTTTGTTCTGACACGCCCCGGGAGGGTACCCTAGACGTGGCCGGCACTCAGAGACTATTACTAGTCCCCAAGCGAACCACTCGGTCTCAAGACAAATATTCAATGATCAGATTCAATGAAAAATATTAGAATAAGGAAAATAAGATAGTGGACATCTCAATTACTTCTAGATAAATGAATAATGACAATAGGACAATAAGAATCAATCTCGACATATATGACATAATACCAATTTTTAAGAAACTCAATTCAAAGAGGAAAGGACCTCAATATCAAAACATCATCTTCTAGTCTATGAAGCATCTACCTCTACAGTCTAAGATGGTACCGTGACAGGCTGTGGCTACCATACACCCAAAAGACTAGCTCAAAATAAATGAAAGATAATAAATGGTATCCTCCGAAAGTAGGGGAGGACTTACCAATCTCAGGAACTAAGGAACTCTAAACTTCAACGATACGTCTGTTGAAGTCCTCTATCTCCTGTATCTACATCATGAAAGGATGCAGCACTGAGTGGTGTCAGTACGTGGAATGTACAGTATATAAAATGGTCGAGTGAAACAATACAAGCAGAAATAACATGGAATAACATCAACTCGTAAGATACTCATTCTGAATGACAAATGTCCATCTAAGGTACGGGTAAGGAGTGGACAATAACTCATCAACATCAATCAAGACTTATACCATCAACTCAACATCAGAGTACTATCAATGAGGAACCTATCTAGGAGTTTCTCTAATCAACAATCATCATCTATGAGCCGGTGATGATACAATGAAGCGATATTGTTGTCACATCCATGTAGTACCTTGCCAAGGTAAAGGACATGGCATTAGTGGATCCACAAATAAAGAACATCAAGTCCTCTTTTGGGACTAAGGAAACATCCGATTTTACGGTTCAATCCTCCCTACGCTAGCTACGTAGTTAATGAGTGTGAGTGTGACTTACTCTTACTCATTTCGGTGCTCAATACTCATCCCAGGACTCAACATGCTCATAAGAGATCAAACATTACGATTTCTCTTCATTTAGTCTCATTTGTACATAGTCCATCAACTCTTAGATTAGGAACAACTCTTTTAGAATTAATTCATGCTCTTTAAGACTCCATGAACTTCAAGTTGACTCAATATCATCATTAACATTCTCAGAATCATGATCACAATCATAAACCACAAACACATTCATACCATCAAGGCTCTAGACCTATCCCCTAAGTTCATTCTTGCAATCTTTAGTAAAATAACATATAGAGTTTTGTGAATTAATTCTCGAAAATCATTTATGCAATAAATCAATTTTGTGATGATCATCAACCTAAGAAAATACATAAAATAGGTACAATTTTCAATAGAATACTCAAGAATTTTCACATATAGAATTCATTACATTCAACTATTAACTTAATTTTATCAAGGGGGAACATGGAAGAACAATTACATGCTTTAAGTTAGCCTTACATACCTGGGATGAAGAAAACACCAATCTCTACAAGGAATTGCCCCCAATTCTCAAGACATCTAGCTTTCCCCTCTTCTTCTCTCAAGAACTCTCACTTAAGGGAGCAAAATATGGGTTTCTGGAAGCCCTAATTTGAGAAAAACGACCTTAATTCTTGTTTATTAAACGCGACCCTAACGCACACCGACACTATTTTTGGGTTTTGCCTCGAAAAATTATCTTTTTGATATGGTGGCTCTAAAAATCAGTCTAGACCATTTTCTCACTCAATATTTCATGTTGATTGCACTTCCAATCTTGGGTTTGTCATCCGAGCATGGGAAGATGCGTTATGCGCACATCTCTCCTCTAGGGGTATTTCAACAATTTCACCGAGCGTTACATTATCTCCCCTTTGGGATCATTCATCCTCGAATGATGAGTAAAGGTGGTATTATGGCACGAATAGACTCAATAATCATCTCAACACTCACTAAACCACTCAAACTCTCAACTTTTCATCAACCTCGATAAACTCTACTCAGATTTCAAGAATAGACACATCATCTCAAGAATAGAAACATCAATTAGGTCAAGGATAGGAACATTACTTTCAACATCCTCATTATTACGCACGAATAGATGCAGGTATTTGACTCTCATATCTTCCTCAACTTCTCACATGGTTTCCTCAACAAATTGATTTCTCCATAAGACCTTAATAGAGGCTATCTCTTTGTTTCTCAGCTTACGAACCAGTCAATCTAGGATATGGGCTGGAATCTCTTCATAGGACAAGCTATCCTTTACTCCAATACTCTCAACAGGGATCACCAAGGTAGGATCTCCCAAGCACTTCTTCAACATCAAAACGTAGAATACCGAATAGATTTCGTCTAACTCGGGAGGCAATTCTAATTCATAAACAACCTTTTCAATCCTCTTCACAATTTGATAGGGACCAATATAGCAAGGACTCAACTTTCCCTTCTTTCCAAACCTCATGACACCCTTCATAGGTAATAGTTTCAAGTACACCTAATCATTTACCTCAAACTCTAAGTCCATTCTACTCACATCAGTGTAAGACTTCTGACGGCTTTGTGCAGTCCTCAAACTCTCTCTAATAAGCTTCACCTTCTCCATGGATTGGTGGACAAGTTCAAGTCCAATCAACTCAGCTTTTCCAACCTCAGACCATCCAATAGGTGATCTACATCTCCTCTCATACAAGGCCTCATAAGGGGCCATTTGAATGCTTGTATGATAACTATTGTTATATGCAAAGTCGATTAGTGGCAAATGGTCATCCCAATTTCCTTTGAAGTTGAGGAAACAAGATCTCAACATGTCTTCTAATGTCTAAATAGTACACTCTACCTAGCCGTGGATGACAAGCTGTACTCAGATTTACCTTGTATCCAATCCTTTCTGAAAAGATCTCCAAAATTGGGAGGTAAATTGAGCTCCTCTATCCGAGATGATAGACAAGGGAACTCCAAGCAACCTCACAATCTCACGAATGTACAACTTGTCATACTCTTCTGCAGTGTTAGTAGTCTTGACTGCTAAGAAGTGAGTTGATTTGGTCATCCTATCCATAATCACCCATATTGAATCATGTGGCTTTCAGGACCTCAGTAGACTAGTAATGAAGTCCATGTTGATCATCTCCCACTTCCATTCAGGAATTTCAAAGCTCTGAGCTAATTCACATGGTCTTTGATGCTCAACCTTGACCTATTGATAATTAGGACACCTAGTAACAAATTTAGCAATATCCTTTTTCATTCTATTCTAGCAATAGACTTCTCTCAAGTCGTGGTACATCTTAGTAGAGCAAGGATGAATGGAATATCTGGAGCTATGAGCTTCATCCATGATTCTCTCTCGAACACCATCAACATCGAGAACACACAACTTATTCTAGTATCTCAACACTCCATCTCTCCCTTTGGAGAAGACCATCACTTTTTGCTTGTGGACAACCTCTTTCAATTGGAGTAAAATAGGATCTTGGTCTTGATTTTCTTTCACCTCTGACACCAAAGATGAACCAGACTCATTTTGAACATTAACCTCTCCTTCGTTATTCTCTTCAAGTTGTACTCCCAATCAGGCCAATCTATGCATTTCCTTAGCCAACTCTCTCTTTTCTTTCTTCATATGGGTAGTGCTACCCATAGATAACCTGCTAAGAGCATCAACAACAATGTTAGCCTTACCTGGGTGGTAGAGAATGCTCATGTCATAATCCTTGAGCAACTCCAGCCATCTCCTCTGCCGTAGGTGGAGCTCTTTTGTAACACCCCAACTTTTTTTTTTACTAAGGTTGAGTCATCCTTCATATGATAGAATCAATTCCTGAGTATTTAAAGTATATTAGATGTGATTTAGAGTTTTAAATGATCTTTTACATCAAGTCAAGTCTAAAGAATTTCTAGCGACTAAGTTTTCATATGAGTTGATGGAAGGGTCAACTTCAAATGACCATATCTCCTAAAGTATAATGAGTTAGGTGACCCATAATAGATCAAATTAAAGATCTTTGAGTTATCTTTTCAACACATCTTATTCTAAAAGAACGCGAATTCAAGAATCTCAAGAAAGGATTCCTTGATTCTTCTTTCCATGAATTAGGGTTCTTCATCAAAAAACTCTAAAGATTCTGAGTCAAGAAGTCAAGAATCAAAAAGAAGCTCTTCAAACGATGTCTTTCCAAGTTCTTTCATTCTAAAAGAACAACGAGATTGAGGATGTTCTCTAAGAAAGCGAGAATTCATTAAATTTTGATTGTAATATCAAATTTTCAGGTATGTAAGGCTAAACTAAAAACATGAGATTGTTCTCTCATGTGCCCCATAGAGGTCAAAGATGAGTTGATGGTTGAAGAGTATATGTGCATGAATACTTGAGAGTTTTTCATTGAAAAATTGATTTAAAATTTCATGTTTTCTATGTTGATGATCATCATACCACTTGTTTTCTTAAAGTTAACACTTTTTCATGAGATTTTGCATAACCTTACACGATTATTTGAAAAGCATGCATAATGAACTTAGGGGATTAGTCTAGAGCCTTGATAATGATGATGTTGTGACTGTGTTTCACATTTGATGAGAGTCTTGATGGTGATGTTAATGAGATGGAATGACAATGATGTTAATGTTAATGCAAAGGAGATGCTAATGGCAATGTAATGTGTCCCTATGGGACAAATGAATGTTGATGCCAATAATAATGTATTATGCCCCTATGGGGACTAATGATGATGAAATGCGTCCCTATGGGACTAATGAATGTTAATGTTTTATGAGCATGTCGAGTTCTGGGAGGAGTATCGAGCACCGAAATGGATAGAAAGGTGAGTCCCACCTGAATCCAAGTTTGTCACGCCCTGGGAGGGTACCCTAGGCGTGGCCGGCACTCAAAGACTATTGCTAGTCCCCAAGCGAACCACTTAGCTTCATCACATCATTCAATCAAATAGTTTTACTGAACAGCGGAAAATATAAGTATGTAATGGACACATCTCATCTAAAGTCTCAAAAGAGTATATATAATAATAAGGGCTAGTGGAAAGAACTAGCTCACAATCTCATCATCAACACTCGACCATCGTCTATGAAGCCTCTATCGCTATCATGTGGTGCCAATGACAAATCCATGGCTACCCAAAATAAAAGAAATAGTCTAACCTAACTCTAAAGCATGATGAAATGCGTCCCTATGGGACTAATGAATGTTAATGTTTTATGAGCATGTCGAGTTCTGGGAGGAGTATCGAGCACCGAAATGGATAGAAAGGTGAGTCCCACTTGAATCCATTAACTACGTGGCCCGCATAGGAAGAGAGGATTGAACCGCAACGCGGATGGCACCTTTCTTGTTCCAATGAGGACTAATATTTTCTAATGAATGTCCTTTGCCCCGGGCAGGGTATTGGATGGATGTAGCAACGGCATCGCTTCGTTGTATCATCACTGGCTCATAAGTGATGGTTGTCGGTTAAAGAAACTCCCAGTTAGGTTCCATTTTGATAGAACTCTGATGTTGATGATTGATGTGATGTTTTGAGTCGAGCTCTCTGGGTTGAGTTTCCTTGAGGTGAGTATGATGTATTGATGATGCATTGATGAGATATTGATGGGTCAATGGTCTACTCTTTATTCTTTCCTTAGGTAGACATTTAGCATTTTGATGGAGTATGATGTTGAGTTGATGTTATTCCTATATTATTCTACTTGTTTCTGTTTCACTCAGCTATTTTACATACCAGTACATTCCAAGTACTGATGTCCCCTTCTGGGACTGAATCGTTTTATGATGCAGAGGCAGGTACTAGAGATCGTCAACAGGCGCTTCGTTGAGGATTCGGGATTGCAGCTGATTGGTGAGCCTCCCCTACTCCGGAGGATTCACTCTTTTATTTCATCATGCTTTAGAGTTAGGTTAGACTATTTCTTTTATTTTGGGTAGCCATGGATTTGTCATTGGCACCACATGATAGCGATAGAGGCTTCATAGACGATGGTCGAGTGTTGATGATGAGATTGTGAGCTAGTTCTTTCCACTAGCCCTTATTATTATATATACTCTTTTGAGACTTTAGATGAGATGTGTCCATTACATACTTATATTTTCCGCTGTTCAGTAGAACTATTTGATTGAATGATGTGATGAAGCTAAGTGGTTCGCTTGGGGACTAGCAATAGTCTTTGAGTGCCGGCCACGCCTAGGGTACCCTCCCGGGGCGTGACATCTTTCTTGACGGAAGACATACCGCAAGCGCTTGTGGTCCGTGAACACATCTACATGCACTCTATACAAGTAGTGGCGCCAGATCTTAAGTGCGAACACCACTGTTGCCAACTCGAGGTGATGGGTCAGATAGTTCCTCTCATGAACCTTAAGTTGCCTCGAAGCATAGGCTATCACCTTCCCTCTCAATATCAACACACAACCCAATCCAACTTTAGATGCATCACAATACATCACAAAGTCTTCTGTTCCATTAGGCAAGGTTAAAACTGGTGTTGTAGTCAATCTAGTCTTTGACTCTTAGAAGCTTTTCTCACATTCCTCAGACCACTGAAACTTGACCTTTTTCTAAGTCAATTTGGTCAATAGTGCGGATAGGGAAGGCAATCCGTCAAAAAACTGCGGTAGTAGCCTACCAACCCCAAGAAACTTTGTATGTCAGTTGGAAAGCTCGGTCGAGGCCAGTTTTTTATTACTTAAATCTTTTGGGCATCTACTCAAATACCATCACCAGAAACCACATGGCCTAGGAAAGCTACTGATTTGATCCATTCACTCTTCAGAACTTAGCATACAACTTATGGTCTTTGAGAGTCTGCAAAACTATTCTAAGATGATTAGCATGCTCCTCTTTATCCTTGTAATATACCAGGATATCGTCGATGAACACAATCACAAACATATCCAGATATGGTCTGAACACCCTATTCATCAAGTCCATGAAGGCCGCAGGTGCATTAGTTAACCCAAAGGACACGACCAAGAACTCAAAATGGTCATATGTAGTTCTGAAGGCTGTCTTTGGAACATCACATTCCCTTACCTTCAACTGATGGTAGCCAGATCGGAAGTCTATTTTTGAGAAGCAAGAGACACCCTGAAGTTGGTCAAATAGATCATCTATCTTGGGGAGAGGGTATTTATTCTTTATCGACCTTTTTAGTTGCCTATAATTAATGCACATTCTGAGAGACCCATCTTTCTTACCCATGAATAGGACAGGAGCACCCCAAGGAGAAACACTTAGCCTTATAAAGCCTTTCTCTAACAAGTTTCTCAATTGCTCTTTCAACTCTTTCAACTCAGCGGAGGCCATCCTATAAGGTGGAATTAAAATAGGCTGGGTATCAGGAAGAACATCAATCCCAATGTCAATCTTTCTAGGTAGATCCTCAGGGAACACTTCAGGAAACTCACTCACAATCAGGAGTGACTCAAGAGTAGGAGGCTCAATATCATCAGACTTAACTCGCATGAGATGGTAGATACAACCTTTAGATATTAGCTTTCTAGCTCTCAGGTAGAAAATAAACTTACCCTTAGGTGCAACAAAAATCCCCTCCCATTCTAAAATCGATTCATTTGGAAATTGAAACTTAACAATTCAGGTCCTACAATCGATTGTGGAATAACAGGCATGAAGCCAATCCATACCAAGGATTACATCAAAGTTAACCATCTCCAACTCTACCAAGTCAACCAAGGTATCAATATGATGGATGGATACTACACAATCACTATAGACCCTCTCAGCTAAGATAGACTCACTAGTAGGAGCGGAAACAATATAGGGTTCAAGCAAACCTCAGGCAGAATCTCAAATCTATTGGCCACATAAGAGTTACAAAAGATAGAGTGGCACTCGGGTCAAGCAATGCATAACAATGATAAGTAAAGACTCGAAGCATACCCGTAGTCCTATCAATTACCCATTGCATACAGACGGTTTGTCGCACCTCCTGCACCTGTAGTAGTACCCCTCCAATGACTGCCGGCTGAGGGTGCTACGAAGGACTATGCTTTATTACTCCCATCACCCTATCTTCTTATAGGACACTCATTTTTGAAGTGACCGATCTGTCCACATATGTAACAATCATTTGTGCCCTCATGGCACTCACCTAGGTGAAGTTTGCACACTTTCCACAGGGTGGCTTTCCCTTCGAACCTTGGGTCACGCTAGCTTGGGACTGAGAACCCTGAGCCTTGAAATTCAGGTGACTATATATTTCTATTATACGTATTTTGTTGGACGGACACACTTGCTGCAGAGGGTGAATAACTAGAAGATCTCTTTTGAAAGTAAGATTTATCACCCTTATTCTGCTTATGTTGGCTAGGCTCATGCCCTACTGATTTGGCTTTCTTGCTCAGTTGCTCTTCTCTGTCCTTCTTCTTATCCTCCTCGGTTTGCTAGGCATAAACCATAATTCTGGAGATGTCCATACCTGGGATCAGCAATGCTGTCTTGCACTCTTTCTTTACATGCCTGCCCAATCCAGACACGAATTTTCTCATTCTTGCCCTCATATCCTAGACCATCTCTAGGACATACCTGGACAATTGAATGAACTTGAGACTATACTCTTTAACAGTCAACCCTTCTTGCTTTAGGTTCACGAACTCATCAACCTTTTCCTCCCTCAACTCTTGGGGAAAGAAGTGATCGAGGAAAACACTCTCAAACTCATCCCACTCAGCAGACTCAACATTCTCACTTCAACTATCTTCCCATTGGTTATATCAGATGTTCGCAACATCCTTAAGCTGATAGAAGGCAAGTTCAACTCCCTCAAACCTCATTTTCATGCATAGCCTAAGGACCTTACACATCTCATCAATAAAGTTCTATGGGTCCTTCTCAACCTTTGACCCCGTATAGATTGGCGGGTTCATCCTCAAGAAATCTCTGAGCCTGGTTGCCGCCATGGGCTCTTGGGAGCTAAAGCTAGGGGCCTGGGGACCTTGGTTATTACTCTGGGAGGCCATTAGTTGGGTGAGCATAGCAATGGCTCTTCTGAAGTCTACCTTTGAGGTGGAGCTGACTGAGCAGGAGGTGCCTGTGGAATCTCAGGAGCTCTGGTAGGTCGACCCCGCCTCCTCGTCCCTGTCTGAATAGGGACCTCTGGTAGGGGATTCTCAGTGTTTAGGGCTAAGGCATCTCTTTAGGAAATAGTACGTTTAGGAGGCATGATCTGTAAATGCGTAAAACACAAATTAGAAAAAAGTTTTATAGAGTTAAACTCTATCGCACGAACTCAAAACACAGAAAAAGTGTAACCATTCCTAATGTCCTATAGCCTCCTGTTTATGAAGTGTGGTGCACATCACACACATAAATTAGACTCTACCAGTCATGGCTTCATAGACTCCCTAGGACACTTGAACTCTATGTGCTGATACCAAGTTTGTCACGGGCATGGAGGGTACCATAGACGTGCCCGACACTTAGAGACTATTGCTAATCCCTAAGCGAACCGCTCGGTCTCAAGATAGTCATTCGATCATCAGATACAACAAAAAATATTAGAATAAGATAGTGGACATCTTAGTTACTTCTACATCAATGAACAAGGGTCGTAGGCCAATAAGAATCAATCTCGACATCTATGACATAATAACAATTATTAAGAAACTCAATTCAAAGAGGAAAGGACCTCAATATCAAAACATCATCTTTTAGTCTATGAAGCCTCTACCTATATAGTCTAGGATGGTATTGTGACAGGTCATGGCTACCACAAACTCAAAAGACTAGCTTAAAACAAATGAAGATAATAAATGGTATCCTTCTAAAGCAGGGGAGAACTCACCAATCTCTGGAACTAGGGAAATCTGAATCTCAATGGTGTGTCTACTGAAGTCCTCTATCTCCTGTATCTGTATCATGAACGATGCAGCGCCAAGTGACGTCAGTTCGTGAAATGTACGATATGTAAAATGGCTGAGTGAAACAATACAAATAGAAATAACATGGAGTAACATTAACTCGTAAAATACTCACTCTGAGTGACAAATGTCCATCTAAGGTAAAGGGTAAGGAGTGGATAATAACTCATCAACATCAATCAAGACTCATACCATCAACTCAACATCAGAAACTATAAATGAGGAACCAATCTGGGAGTTTCTCTAACCAACAACCATCACCTATGAGCCGGTGATGATACAACGAAGTGATGTCGTTGCCGCATCCATCTAGTACCTTGCCAAGGTAAAGGACATGACATTAGTGGATCCACAAATAAAGAACATCAAGTCCTCTTTTGGGACTAAGGAAACATCCGATTTTACGGTTCAATCCTCTCCTACGATAGCCACGTAGTTAATGAGTGTGAGTATGACTTACTTTTACTCATTTCGGTGCTGAATACTCCTCTCATGACTCAACATGCTCATAAGACATCAAACATCACGATTTCTCTTCATTTAGTCTCACTTGTACATAGTACATCAACTTGTCTCATCAACCATCAACTCTTAGACTCAGAACAACTCTTTCAGAATTAATTCATGCTCTTTAAGACTCCATGAAATTCAATTTTACTCAATATCGTCATCAACATTCTTAGAATCATGATCACAATCATAAACCACAAACACATTCATACCATCAAGGTTCTAGACCCATCCCCCAGTTCATTCTTGCAATCTTTAGTAAAATAACATATAGAGTTTTGTGAATTAATTCATGAAAACCATTTATGCAATAAATCAAGTTTGTAATGATCATCAACCTAAGAAAATACATAAAATAGGTATAATTTTCAATAGAATACTCAAGAACTTCACATGTATAATTCATTACATTCAACTATCAACTTAATTCAATCAAGGGTGCACATGAAAGAACAATTTCATATTTTAAGTTAGCCTTACATACCTGGGATGAAAAAAACACCAATCTCTTTTGGGAATTGCCCCCAATCCTCAAGACATCTAGCTTTCCCCTCTTTTTCTCTCAAGAACTCTCACTTTAGGGAGCAGAATATGGGTTTTTGGAAGCCCTAATCTGAGAAAAACGACCTTAATACTTGTTTATTGAACTTAGGAGGGGTTGTGAAAGGTCTAAAATATCCGTCATGAAATAAAAGAAAAAATCCCACTTAAAATACTCAGTCCGCGACGCGGACTCGGCACGGAGTAGTACAATTTTTCCCAAAAATTCTCCGAACGAGTTTTTCAAATCTCCATCAAAAAAATAAAAAAGAATATAAGTGCAGGTCCGCATCCAGGGCGCGACACGGCCCTAATGCGCACCAACACCCTTTTTTGGTTTTGCCTCGAAAAATTATCTTTTGATCCGGCCGCTCTAAAAATCGTCCGAGACCATTTTTCCCACTCAATTTTTCATGTTGATCGCAATATCGGTCTCGAATTTGTCATCCGAGCATGGGAAGATATGTTATGCGCACATCTCTCCTCTAGGGGTATTTCGATAATTTCACTGGGCGTTACATGTTATTCCTTGTACCTACTTAATATTGATTTTATTTAATCCATTTCCTTTTGTTATCAATAACTAAATTAACTAACTAACAACTACTCTATCCTGCAAATGAGGGAGCACAACAAAATGCACAACATATCAAATATATTTAATTATATTAAATATATTATATTTATTTATAATATTTTTAAATTATTTATCTATATCTATATATTATTAAAAGGAAGAAAGTCTAGCCTAGAATTATGCCAAGCGGCAACATAGGATCAACACATGTATTAATTTTAGGACAAATTAGTTAATTTAGGTAGTAATTAGTCATTATTTTCCTTTAATTTTTAGTTTTTTTTTCTAAAAGAAATAATTCTGATGTTTATTTTACATTTAGTAATTAACTTTTGTTTTATAGTTTATGAAATTTCAAATCCTGAATGGTTAGTTTATATTTTTCAGTTTTGTATTTGTATTAATGAAATAGCGTTATCTAATTAACTTTTTTAAAGAATTACGGTATCAATTTTGTTTTAAAAAATTACTTCCCACGTTTTTTTTCTTCTCAAAAGAGAAATATATAAAATAATGCTGCTAAAATTTAGGAACTACAAATTTATGTTTACATAAACTTAAAACAACTTAACTTTTTTTGTAACTATATTTCCATGACTATATAAAAAAATATTTAAAATAACTTGCCACAACTACTCATTCTTTGCAGTAATATATATATGTGTGTGTTTGTAACGGTTTACATTTATTTTGTCCAAAAATTTAACAAGAACGTACAATACTTTCTTTTTTCGCAATGCACAGTCAGGACTCCTTTTTAGTTAGAAGTTATCAAACTTTTAAAAATAAATATTTAAACAAGTAGATACGTTAATTAACTGAAACTTCAAATTATGTGAAAAAATAAATATGCAAATTGGTCAGTTATAAAAAAAATAAACATGAAATTGAAAATATAAAAATTGGGCAGTTGAAAAAGTTAAATATGAAAATTGGAGAGAGAAAAAAATGCCGGATAAAAAAAAAACTAAAATCAACTGCAAAAGCCCACGTTTATAACTTCTCATTTCACTCTTTCATTATCACATACAAGTAATTCTTGATCTAGATTTCTTATCTTCCTCCATTTTTTTCTTCTATTGGTGAACTTGTAGGATAATGATGGTACGTTTTTCTTGCTCTCAAATCTCACAACATTGTTATTTCATTTCCTAATTTCGATTTAGAAATATTATCATCATTTCTTTTATTATTTTTAGCCTAAATAAATTTTACTTTCCCATTTTTTCATTTAATATGTTATGCTAAAGAAATTTTAAACAAATATACAACTTTGGGCACAAAATTACACGCCCTACCGAATTCTTTGAAAATACCAAAAAAAGTACACTCATTCATTTTTTTTTCCATTTCCCAACACTATTATATCACATCACACACCACAATAATCACACTCAAAATACCAAAAATCCTAAATTTGTAAATAAAGTTGGTATTTTACATGGTATTTTTCAAAAGTTCGGTAGGGCATGTAATTTTGTCCCCAAAGTTGTATATTTGTGAAAAATCCCCTATGCTAAATTCAATTTGGTATATTTGTTGTTCTTTTATTTTGAAAATTCTCTAAACTGATAAAACCAGGGCTCATCAGAGTAAGTTTTAATTATCATTTCTTTAAGTTCACATATACATTGCATGATCATTGATTTGAATTTAAGTGTCAAAAATTTTATTTACAACTCAAATTTATAAAATGCTTATTCATTAGTAAAAATATAGATTGTTGTGTGTAACACAAGTTATATTGAATCACAAAAATAAGTAAAATATGATTATGAAAAATAATATTTTAGCGTCACTTTGTTTTCATATATTTTTTTGGCCAAATACATAAAGAGACACCTAAACTTGTCCTCATTTTTCACTTAGACACCTAAACTAAGACAAGTTCCTAATAGACACCTCAACTGCTCAGATTTGATCCCATTAAACACTTTTATCCTACTTGGCACTCTCCGGTACTATTTTTTTAATTTTTCAGCCAAAAATAAATAGTTGCGGTCCAAAAAAAATTTTTTTTTTCATAAAAGTAGATTCTCAAAATTCTCAGTTAACCATGTGCAAAAAATTTTTATTTAAAATTGTAATAATGTTTTTCCGCATATGGTTAACGGAAAATTTTGAAAACCTACTTTTATGGAATTTTTTTTTTTTTTGAATAACTGAGAATTTTGAGAACCTACTTTTATGAAAAATTTTTTTTTTTGGACCGCAACTATTTATTTTTAGCTGAAAAATTAAAAAAAAGTACCGGAGAGTGCCAAGTAGGATAAAAGTGTTTAATGGGATCAAATCTGAGCAGTTGAGGTGTCTATTAGGAACTTGTCTTAGTTTAGATGTCTAAGTGAAAAATGAGGACAAGTTTAGATGTCGCTTTATGAGTTAAGCCTATTTTTTTAAATTTTGCAATGAGAAGCATTGTTGATATATCATAATTCTTCATGAAGACGCGATTATATTATAATCATATTTTTAAAAATTAATTACCAAATAACTATTAATTGAAAGTCAAATCATCATAACTATTCATATAAACTTGTGCTACCTATCAAACTAAATATAATAGCATTTAATAATAAATAGCGAATTAGGATAATTAAAATGTATATAATAACAAAAATTTCATGCTATTATGTCAACACAAATATCTCTAACAATATTAAGTTTTTATCAATTAAACATACACAATTTATTATGTTCACTATTTTAATGTTGAAGGACAAAAAACTTATTCTATCTCAATTTTTTATAGTAGAAATAATATGCCTAACAATTGAAATTTATTTCATAATTTTGATGTCACTTCAATTTTACTCACATATTTTATGCCAGATTACTCCTTTTAACAATACCACGTTTGAGATATAGTGAGCTATTCAAATAAAAATATTTGTAAGTAAGAATATTTGATAAAACTCTTCAAACTTTTAACCTATTTATATATTTTTCTTTTGAATTTACGAAGTTTTAGAGTGGGAATATGACCATGTTTTACTTGCACGGTTGTGGATATATTATATTTTTTTCAAATAAATTAATTTGAGTTTTAAGTGTAACGCCCTGTAAAATTTTCAAAATACCCCTAGATGAGAGACGTGCTGTAATGCCCAGTAAAAAATTACCAAAATACCCCTAGAGGAGAGAGTTGTGCTTAGAACGTCTTCTGATACTCGGATGGAAAATCTGAGGCCGGATTCGTGATCAACACAAAATATTGAGTGGGAGAAAGGTCTCGGTCGACTTTTAGAGCGACCGAGTCAAAAGATAATTTTTTGTTCCAAAACGAGAAATAGTGAGAGTTCACGACAGAGCCGCGTTGTAGACACTTAGAGAAGGGTGACTTATGTTTTTCCTAAACTTTTCGACGGGGTTGAGCAAACTCGTTCAGGAAGATTTTTACCAAAAATGAGTTGTACGCGACCAGTCCGCGTCATGGACTGAGTTATTTTGCGGCTGGGAAGTTTCTAAAAATTTTGAGGGACATTCTAGTCCATTTCTAACATCTTCTAAAACCCATACACGACCAATATAGGTCGTTTTCACGAAGAAAGAGTCTAAAATCCCATTCTAAATCATCTTATTAACAACCTTTATACGCTAGGGCTTGAGGAGAGTAGAGGAGAGTCGAGGTTGAGGAATTAAGAGGAAGTCCCAAGGGAATTATGTTGATAGCAATCATCCCAGGTATGTAAGGCTAATCTAAAATATGAGATTGTTCTTCCATGTGCCCCCTTTGAGTCAATTGAGTCTATGATTGAAGATGATGAGTTATGTGTGAAAATCATTGAGTATTTTACTGAGATTCTCCATAATGCATGTATTTTTCTTAAATTGATGATCATCATAAACTTGATTTACTGCATAAGTGTTTTCGTAAATGATTGTTACAAAATTCTGTCTATTTTACTCAAGAATAAAACAATGAACTTAGGGGGATGAGTCTAGAGCCTTGACTATGATGATGTCTGTGATGTTGTGATTGTGGTCCAAATTGTTGAGAGTCTTGATGATGATGTTAATGAGAGTGATGTTCATGAGTCCGAAAACTTGAAACTAAATTCCAAAAGAATGTTTCGAGTCCACGATGTTGATGTTGATGTTGATGTACTATGTCCCTATGGGACTGAGGATGATGATGTTGATGTACTATGTCCCTATGGGACCGATGATGATGATGTTGATATACTATGTCCCTATGGAGCTGATGAGGATGAGGTTTATGAGCATGCCGAGTTCTGGGAGGAGTATTGAGCACCGAAATGGGTGAGAGTGAGTCCTACTCGAACTCATTAACTATGTGGCCCGTGTAGGAGAGAGGATTGAACCGCAACGTGGATGGCTCCTTGTCCCAAAAGAGGACTGATGTTTTTTTTCTTGTGAATCCACTGAGGTTGATGTCCTTTACCCTGGGCAGGGTACTGGATGGATGTGGCAATGACATTGCTTCGTTGTATCATCACCGGCTCATAGGTGATGGTTGTCGGTTAGAGAAACTCCCAGCTAGGTTCCTTTTGATGGAACTCTGATATTGATGTGATGGTATGAGTCTTGACGGATGTCGATGTTTCACTATTTACTCTTTGTCCTTGTCCTAAACGGGCATGAGTCCCTTGAGTTGAGTCGAGTTTTCTTAAGATGAGTCTGATGTATTAATGATGTTGAGATGAGACGTTGATGAGTCATTAGTCTACTCTAATTTATTGCTTTAGATAGACATTTGACATTCTGAAGGAGTATGATGTTGAGTTGATGTTATCCTTATACTACTGTACTTGTACTATTACATTCAGCCATCTTACATACCGTACATTCCACGTACTGATGCCACTCGGCGTTGCATCATTTCATGATGCAGATACAGGAGTTAGAGGACTTCAGCAGACGCATCGTTAAGGTCAGAGATTCCGAGTTCAGTCATTGGTGAGCCTCCTTGCTATTCGGAGGAGTCCTTTTTCTTTATCTGTTATTCCGATTGTTGAGTTGGGTAGACATGGCCTATTATAGTACCCTCTTGAACTGTCTATTTGAGTTAGAGGCTTCATAGACATGAGTTGAGATTTGATGTGAGGTCTTTCCCTCTTAGAGTTGAGCTAGTAATACTACTTACTTATCATCGATGTTGAGACAGAGTTTATTGGCCATTGGCCCTTCTTATTGACGTATCTCACTATCTTATTATACTATTTCCGCTACAATTGATGTTGGATGACTGTCCTGAGATTGAGTGATTCGCTTGGGGACTAACAATAGTCTCTTGGTGCCAGCTCCCAGGGTACCCTCTTGGGGCATGACAAACTTGGTATCAGAGTACAGAGTTCAAGAGTCCTAGGGAGTCGATGAAGCCGTGTCTAGTAGAGTCTTGTTTATGTGTGTTTTGCACCACACTTTATAAACAGGAGG
Source organism: Solanum rostratum (assembly GCA_029948455.1). Taxonomy (NCBI): domain Eukaryota; kingdom Viridiplantae; phylum Streptophyta; class Magnoliopsida; order Solanales; family Solanaceae; genus Solanum; species Solanum rostratum. Next base: position 51,353,598 of record CM057047.1, on the reverse strand, counting down.
CTATAGGACATTAGGAATGGTTACACTTCTTTGATGTTCTGAGTTCGTGCGGTACAATTTGACTCTATGAAACCCCCCTTCTAATTTGTGCGTTGCGCGTTTGCAGATCATGCCGCCTAAACGCACTGCTGCCTAGAGGGATGCCTCAGCCTCGCATGTTGAGAATCCTCTACCAGGGGTCTCTACTCAACCTGAGACAAGGAGACGGGGCCGACCTGCCAGGGCTACTGAGATCCCACAGGCACCACCTACCCAATCAGCATCAACTTCAGAAGCAGACTTCAAGGGAGCCATTGCCATGCTCACTCAGTTAGTGGCCTCCCAGAGTAATAGCCAAGGTACCCAATCCCCTAACTCCAATCCCAAGAGCCTATAGCTGCAACTAGGCTCAGAGATTTCCTAAGGATAAACTTGCCTGTGTATACGGGGTCTAAGGTTGAGGAGGACCTACAAAATTTTATTGATGAGATGTGCAAAATTTTGTGGGCTATGCACGCTAATGAGGTTGAGGGAGTTGAGCTGGTCTCTTATCAGCTTAAGGATGTTGCTATTGTCTGGTATAACTAGTGGGAAGATGGTAGAGGTGAGAATGCCAAACCTGCTATGTGGGAAGAGTTTAAGAGTGCTTTCCTCGACCACTTCTTTCCCCAAGAGTTGAGGGGCCAAAGGTTGAGGAGTTCATGAATCTAAAACAAGAGGCACTACTAGAAATATGGCCTATGGCAACGGTTGTTTTACTGTTGCCATAGATAGAAATACCGTTGCCAAAACCCTATTGCGACGGTTTTCATAACCCTCCCAACAGGTCGCGTTGCGCTAGCTCTATAGCAACGAAAAATTGCAACAGTTCTATAAACCGTTGCAATAGAAGCTTCTATTGCAACGGTTTGGACCTTTAACGTACAACGACGGTTTTTACCCCTATTGGGACGGTTTCCAAACCGTTCCTATAAACTTTTTTGCAACACTTATTTTAGTGACGGTTATATCTTATTGGGACGGTTTGCATCTATTGCAACGGTTTGGACCTTTAACATATAGCGACGGTTCTTACCCCCTATTGGGACGGTTCTCTTCTTTTTCCTATAAAGTTTTTGCAACAGTTAGTTTACCTTAGCAACAGTTCATAAAATAAGCTATTGCAACGATATTTTGTAAACCGTCCCTATATTGTTTTATGCAACATGTAATTGCAACAGAAACTCTTGTCTATTGCAACAGTTTCTTGGACCTTTGGGACAGTTTTCTTCTCAATATTGTGTCATTTATAGGCAAAAATATTCCATAAATATAAAACATACTTTAGATATATTTATAAATTTCAATCACTAGAAGAAACTATTTATAATCAAATAAAATGCAAGATTCAAGGTTTTCCATGATATTTTTTTACAACCAAGAATACACAAGTTTTTCAAGTTCAAAAACAAAAGAAACTTCCAAAATACATGAAGTTGCGAAGATATATATCAACTCGATCCTCCTAAGTAGCACCTTCATTGTTTTCATCTCTTTGTTCACCTACACTACCTGCAAATGATAATAATTAAAACGAATTAGAATATTTTATTTTTATAAAAAAGTAATATAAATGAAAGTCTCAAAAATATCATTGACTTATAGAAATTTGAAAAACAAAACATCCTCTCCTACACCTTTTAAAACTTTTCTATACATCTTCATTAAATTCTTATATTTACATGGTAAAAATCCAGCTAAAAGAACATACAAAATATCCAACAAGACCAAATATCAGCTTGGTTCTAAAAAAGTACCCAGTGGGGTCTAAAAAATGATCATTTTCATACCATTGGAAGAATAAAACTCAAATATGAAACTATCAATGCAAGTACCACTAAAAGAAGCAACTATAAACAAAATCAAATGGACAATCCTTTAAAGAAAATTCTGGGGTCTAAACATGAATTTAAAGCTGTGTCATCTGTTGAAGTTCACTTTTTTTTTTTGGTTGGAAGTAAAATGATACAGAGAGTGTGCATATGCAGATATGCATTCTTTGTGTGCCTTGTTGGATCATGCATTCTTAGAAGACTTCTGCATTGTGAAATAAAAGTCATTGGACATATGCATGGCTCGCAATTAAACCATATATTACACTCGAATTCACCAATATTCCGAGTTATAAAAGGAAGAGTCAAGAACTTTTGATGCAAAGTTCCTCCCCAGCATAGTAATGAGTAGTAAATTGAACTCTATAAGGAAAGAACAGGTGAATTTCTTCTCACTACAAAGAAAAAAAGCTGAGCATATGAAATGGATATAATCCAATTCAAAATCTGAGGAAGCCTAGTGGAAGAATAAAGATCCTAAAACTAAGAAAGTAGTTGAATCAGTCCTTGCTGGTATTGATTGGTGTTACTTTATCACACAAATGATGAGGACAAGCAACACAAAGTCAAGTGAAAACCAAAATTAAGTTACTCTATTTTAACCTATAAGCTATGGCTTGAAAACTACTTCCATCAATCTCTTCATCATTAGTATTTTCATCTTGTAAGAAATCAATTGTGGTCATCCTCTATACTTGCACTAGTAATACATGATTGATGTCCTCTGTAATCAACTTTCAAGTTGTATCTTATATCTACAGATCCTCTTGATTTTGTCTTTATAACTACTCACCAGTCAGCCTTATTTCCTTTCTTTTCAAGATGATGTGCATAATAAACTTGTGTTGTTGTTTGGGGAAGATGAAAGAGTCAAATTTAGATTATCTTTCTCATTTTTGAATCTCAACAATACCAAATTTACTATCAACTTTCATTCCATATTTAGAGGGATCAAACTAGTCACAATAAAATAAACTAACTTCATACATGATATCATTGGCTACTCTTATTAGATAATATCCTTAAGAACATCATAATATTCATGTGCTGAACCATCTTGTCCGGTGCCAATGACACACACTCCACTATTATATACACTTTTTTTCTTCACCCAAGAATAAGTGTGAAATTTGTATCCATTGACAAAATAAACAGGTCAAGACTTTGCTCGTCATAATGGTCCATTGGCTAAAATTTATAGAGATTGGTTCTGCGATATCTCTTGCGATATCTCAGATGAATGGATGTTTCAGTGGCTAATGAAAAAGCGAACAACAAGCTCATATATGAAACTACGAAGTACACCAACAACATTATCTAAAAATCGATTCTTTTCATACCATTCACACAAAAAATGGAACAACAAGCTCATATATAAAACTATGAAGTACACCACTAACAGAAGCAAAAATAAACAAAACCAAATAGACAATTCCCTTATAGAAAAATTCTAAGGTCTAACAAAAAGTGTCAGAAAATTGATTCTTTTCATACCATCCACAGAAAACAAGAACAAGCATCTCAAAATTAAACCATGAAGTGGCCCTGACAGAAGTCGAAATCAAACAACCAAATCCATCAGAAGACTTTGAACCAGAATATGAATAAAAAAATATTTAAAGCCCAGCTAAAATCAAACATGATATCGTACATTCACTGTCAAAAGCATTATCCTCAAGCATTTGAACAGTGAAAAGAATCAGATGAAAAAGAGGAGTAGAAGAAAAAGTCCTCAAGATCAATACCAACAGCTATAAGAAAAAGTCCAACAGATTTGCTGCTGGATCTTTCAGAAGAAGAAGGAGAAGAAGAGTGAAAAGAATCAGATGAAGAAGAATCAGAAGAATCATCGAAAGAAGTGACACTAACCTTGATTACTGTTGCTTGTAGATGGCCGACAGATTTGCTGATTACTAGTATGTGCTGCAGAGGTATTTTCTCCAGGTGAAGGAACACACAGTGCTGCCAGTATGTCTGCATTGACTAATCCTGCACGTTGAAGTTGCGCAATTATATTAGCAGTAACGTCTTGTTGAATTGTTCTCCTTTGTTCCTCCATTTGTTCCTCCATTTTTTGTATCTTTTCTTGCATTTGCTTCACTGCATCAGTGGTGGTATTCCAAATTTGTTCAGAATTGGTTGCTTTTCTTTTTAAAGAACTCTTTGTAACCCCGCGTCCATATAATCTTACACGTCCTGGATGTTCAGGACCCATGACAGAATTAAATGCCTCAACAGAATCACTACCATCTGCACTTTGTTCTTTTTCAATTTCCTCCATTTGAGCCTAACAAAGACAATTCAATAGTAAGATTTATATATCTAATTATGAACAGATAACTTATTTAAAATAAGAATACAGTTACATCATATTCGTACGATTTTACTAATTGTGTCTTCATTCGAGTCTTTATACGAACGCTCGGGGTGTCTTTCTCTTGTAACAACAAAGAGCTCCTTCATGGATACATGACTTTCTTTTTTTTTCTCCTTATCACACCAAAAAAACTGTTATAAAAAATCAATTTAAAATAACAAGTTAAGATTTGATAAAGATCAAATAGAAAACATACCAAATCATTGCGGACTAAAGCAAAACTTATTTTGCCACGTGTGTGTGGATTCTTTGACTTTTTTCGATTCCTAGTATTGGTTTCTGCCATTTTCTGCAAATAAATAAATTAATAAAATAGAGGTGGCAGCAACATCATCAATATAACAATAGAGAAGATAGAAAAATAAGCTTCAATAGCCATATCGCAATACAGAACAAAAATTAAGATTCCAAAATCAACATTACCTTGAATTTATCCGAGTCCCAATATTTGAAGAGTTCCTTCAATTGACATTCTGGAACATAAGGAGGCTTCTTTTCCATTAGATCTTCATGACTAGAACTTGACTTGTAACATAATTTCTTCAACTCATATTTATGCCTTCTCCAAGCAGATCCAATTACTTCTAAAGCCCATTCTCTCGCAGAATCAGGTATATCATATTTCTCCTATATTTTGATTTCATTAGGCTAGTAAAATATGTAAAATAATTTTAATAAGTAATCAACATTAGTAACTGCAAACCTGAGTATATGCCCATAAATCATCTTTTGTGTCCATATACCTCCAATTTAATATGTCTAGAGGGCAAAGAGTTGCATTTCTCGCCAATGTGCCAAGAAAGCTGCTCAACTCTAGAACAACATCTCTAGTTGGACCAACAGGTTGATTGTTGTCATTCAGTAGGATTAGCTTACGCTCAATTCTCGCATGTACCTCTGGCATTTGTGTGGTACCTCTTGTATTTTTCTGATTGGGAGGGTCCGAAGCTATAGACAAAATAAATTATTATAAGTCATAATTGAATTCAATAAGCTTAAAGCTATATGTACCTTGTTCTTTGGATTGTGCATTTGTTTGAAGAGTTCTTGTAGAATCCATTTCCATCTGCTCCCCCACAATTTGTTGCTCATGATCTACTATTGGTTGTGGCTGCTCCTCCACAGTTGGCTGCTCCTGCACAGTTGGTTGCTCCTCTACACATTTTTCATTTGCTTTAGGATGTGGTGCTCCTCCTTGATTTTCAGTTGGAAGTTCTTTCTCAATTAACCTTAGTAGGTTCCTTTTTTCCGATCGCACAGCTTGTAAAGTTTCTTGTGTTGTTGAAAATGACCGTCTTTGTTGTACCAAGGAAGATAATGTTCCAGGTTTAGCATATGACCTTTTTTTTGTTATTTTGGTTCTTCTTGAATGCCCTTGTTGACTCATGACTATCAAAATCTATAAAACATTAAGAGTGGATAAGTTAGAAATACCATCGCTGAAAAAATAAGTTATCAAATCAGAACATACAGCTGAAACCAAAAGGGTAGTATCATCAGCAGTCCACACATTTTCAATTGAACTTTTAAAAAAAAAAAACAAACAGATAAGTTACTGTAGTAATATGCCAATTAAGTAGAGCAATTTTGAACAGGTTTCTAGGTTTTGGCATTAGAATCAGTTGGTTCGAACAAAGCATTACGTTAAATTTTAGAATAGTCGGTTAGAAATTTTGAGCCTAGGCTAGTTTCTGAATCATGTGAGATTTAGAGCAATCTAGTAATGGAGTAGGAGTTGGATTGTAAGTTTAACTATTTGAGTCAATAGTCAAGACGATAGGGAGTCTGTACGTCTTAATTACAAAACTGAATTCGGACTAGTAGAACTCCTGAAATTGATCTTGGCGCAAAGGATAAATTATTGAATGTCATGGTTTGAGAGTTTGTTATAAAAAAGGGAGTTGAGATATGAGTTATGATATTTCTATCTTCGTGCAACCTGCTATTGGGGTACCATTTTGGCAGGATAAATGGTCACCGTAGCAGGAAAAATGCGAGTTTAAAGTAAAAAAAGTCCCGAATTCATTATGGAGAATGGAGATGCTCTGGTCCTTGGAATAAGCACAGGAAGAAAATGAGAGTAGAAGCCATGGAGTTACCTTTAATCTTTGCTGAAGAATGGAGATGCTCTAGTCCTTGGAATAAGCACAAAATGTAACAGCTGCTGGCTTGCCTGAAAAATAATATACTAGTTAGATTAAACACTGTCGACATATTTAGAGAACTCTTTGGTGCAGCCATTAAACAAAGTTCAATAGTTTCAAAAACATATTTTGTGGTAACATTATGAAGCTTGGTATTAGTACCAGATTGTAACAGCAAAACAGACCTAACATTACAATAATAAGACTCACTTTCAATCAATAGAACTTAATGAAACAAGCATGCGCTTAAACTGTTTAGGCAACAAAACAAGGAAGCTCATCTCTAATCCATTATTCCAGCAAGTTGGGGTCGGCTATATCACGAAGAACTCTCATCAACACATCATAACCAAGTCATTCACACAATGGAGAAGATTGAGCTAAATGAAGCAGTTTTTCCTGTGGTATACTGGACAAAATAGTTTAATGAAGATTAAGGGATAATCTTAGATGAAACTTAGAAGACTTTGACAAAACAAACACAATCCTGATGTATTAACAAGCATGATGTTATTATATCAAATGTAGCTAATAATCAAAAGATCACATCAAATGAAGCTAAACCGAAAGGAAAAGACAAATATCAAATGTAGCTAATAATCAAAAGATCACATCAAATGAAGCTAAACCGAAAGGAAAAGACAAACCAGTGGTGAAACAAGAACAGTAGCAGAAGTATGGAAATAGTTTAAATAGAACAATGACTAGTGTTTGGCAGAACAATATATGGTGCTCCCTGTTTAATTGGTTCTCACAACTACAAAACATACCAGCTATAAAAGCATACATATGATGTTGCTGAGACTTCATATGTCATTACCTAAAAAAAACAGCTTTATACAAATGTGGTCGAGGAAGACAGATCTTTCAGAAAACATGAGTAAGTCATAAAATAAGTTTTCTTCACTCAGATCCTCCATGCCTATTTGGTAGGTCGATTGGATGCAAGGTCTAACAATAAGCAAAAACACAAAGTGGTTCTGCTGAAGAGTTATTAAGAGGACCTTCTCTGACATTTCATGCTGCATACACTAGCTGATGCATCTAGTTATAATGTTGAATATTGATCTAAATTTGAAGGGAAGATATAGACTAAACCTGCTCTTAATATATCAGTCAATTATGATTTAATACTGATTGCCTGACCCTATTAAAGCTGAAGGAATCTCTGATTCGAAATAAGCCATTAGTCCACAACTTTTTGTCTACTCAGCACCACCCTTCCTGCCTCCCAAAAAGAGGAATGAGTGATCATGCTTGAATAATACAGACATCACAGATATCATAGACCTTACAGATATCATCTAAAAAACGGACGGAAAGTTTAAGAAAATGGAAAATCAGAGTTCCAATGCTTGAAATATGCGACCAACATTTCCAAAACATAGAAGTTGTATCCATGCTTAAATCAATCAACCCACTACATCTAAAACCAAACATGTTTGAGTTAGCTGTATGAATCCCATGTATCCATTCCACTCTATTCAAGCAACTTTCTCTTTACTACTAAAAGATAGAACTAAGTATTCCATAAAACTAAGGAGGCATTTATTTTAGAGTTTGCAAACACAATTTTTGAGATTTTGATGGCATCTCAACTCCAAAACACTGTCTCAAAAGTAGATGCTTACTAAACACAAAGGGTAGGATCATTGTAAAATGAACTATGATTTAAAACTAGAGAAAAACTAACCAAAAATTCAATAAACAAAGAGATAAGAGTGAAAAAGGCACCTGATTTTTGGTACGTCGCTCCACAATGAATTGAAAGTTCTTCGAAAGAATAGCAGAAAGATGGTGATGAATGCTGAAAAAATATTCAGAAGAAATACGTGGTAAGCATCTCACCAGTACAACGTTAATCTTAAAATGAATATGAGAAAGAAACATAAGGAAATATTTCTCAGAGAAGGAAATTTATTACTCACTAACAATAAAATATATAGTATAAATGTGAACAAGTTTAAACGTTCCTTCATCAATCATCAGCCTCCATCCAATCCCAATCGGTATCATCAAAATCATCCTCCTCTGCTGAAATTTCCATGGTTATATCTTATGAAAATTCTGCAGAGGAGGGAATATCAACGATATCAACTGGTAGATCTTCTCTCGACCATCTGACATCAACATCAAACAACCTATGTGATGAAGTAATGTCATCACTCGGTTCCCTCCAAAATGTTTGATCAATATTAGGACAGTTCTCTTCCTCCAAATCATATAAATCCACAGGGACTTTTTTAATTGCACAATAAACATCTTTCTCAATTGGGTCTTCCACATAAAAAACTTGATGCACTTGAGATGCTAGTACAAAAGGATCATCTGTGCTGCATAATTTGTTGAAGTATGTCCGAGTCAATCCATATTCATCAACTTCATTATGAAACCAATCACATCTAAATAGCACAACACTAAAACAACCATAATAATCAATCTCAATGATATCCTGAATAACACCATAATAGGTAACCATTCCATCAACAGGATTTTGGTCTCTTGCACTAGCAAAACTATCGGTTGTTGCTGACAAAGTTACACCACTATTTTGAGTCTTGTATGGGGCATCTCGTGTCACTGTATGAAATCGATATCCATTGATAAAATATCCTGTATGTCTTTTAGCCACTTTATTAGGACCTCTAGCTAACCATCTCAAATGACTAGACACTTCAACATGTTTAACTTTATCTTGCAACCAACCGGCAAATTCTCGACTATGAATCTGTGCTTTTGCCCATGCATTTCCTCTGGCACTATTATCAATTAAACTCTTATGTTCCCTATAAGCAAGCATATCAAATTTAAGTATTATGTATTTTAAATGAAATTTAAAATATATCATTATAAAAATAAATAAAGTTAAAAATATAAATAATTATTTTATCTTACTTCATAAATGCCTCTACTTGTTCATCTCCCGTATTGAACAAAGTGTAGCGATGAGCTTCAGTCCACTGATGAATATCCATCTCAAAAGGCTTTCCTTTTCGTTTCTTCTCGCTTCCAATTGGATGACCTGTCCTAGGAAACATATGTGAGAAATCATCTCCCTGTGTTTGAGTGTCCTCCTCCTCATCAATCTGGTACCTACTGAATCTTGTCTTCACACCAATAGGTAGGTACCTTGAACAAAAAATCAAACAATCATCAGCCTCGGAGCCCTCTGCTATGCATCCTTCTGAATTTGATCGATTACGAACCAATCCCTTGAACTGGCACATTTTTCTCTCGGAAGAGTACATCCAACGTAAATGAGTTGGACCCCCAAGCTTAATTTCATTTACCAAATGAATTGTCAAATGTATCATTATATCAAAAAAACTTGGAGGAAAAATCTTTTCAAGAACACATAGTATTTCTACAATTTCATCCTGCAATTTATCAAGGTCGCTTCTTCTTATAACCTTACTACATATGGCTCTAAAAAAGTTTCCCAACCTAATCAAGGTCAATGATACTTCCTTGGGTAACACTTTTCTAACTGCAACCTGGAGCAAGTACTCCATTATCACATGAGCATCATGGCTCTTATATCCTGATACTTTCATCTCTTCCACATGTACACGACTGGATATATTTGAGGCAAATCCTTTTGGCAGTTTAGCATTTTTTAAAACGATGCAAAATAATCTTTTTTCCTCAGGTTTCATCGAGAAACAAGCTTTAGCCAAATGAGCTTTTCCATTATTATCTTCTTTTGGGTGAAGCTCTTTGCGTATCCCCATCTCATGCAAGTCATATCGAGAATTTACATGATCTTTGGACTTCCCAAGTATGTCCAACAAAGTTCCAAGCAAACTATCACATACATTCTTCTCTATGTGCATCAAATCAAGATTATGCCTCAATTTGTTATGTTGCCAATAAGGCAATTCAAAAAATATGGATCTTTTCTTCCATGGACCATCATTCTTTCGAGGTCTTTTTTTTTTACCCTTTCCAAATACATTATTAAATTCACGCAACTCTTCAAGAATTTCTATGCCAGATAATGAAGTGGGTGCACTTTTATGATCCTCTTTACCATCAAATGATTTCTTATCTCTTCGAAAAGGATGGTTTGGAGGCAAAAATGCTCGATGACCCATATAACACATCTTACGACTATGTTTGAGATATTGAGAGCAAGTACCATAGTTACAAGTAGGGCATGCCCATCTCCCCTTGGTGCTCCATCCAGAAAGCATTGCTAATGCTGGAAAATCACTAATTGTCCACAATAAAGCTGCACGTAATGAAAAAGTTTGGTTAGTCACAACATCATATGTTTCCACTCCCACTTCCCACAATTCAATCAACTCCGCAATTAGTGGTTGAAGGTACACATCTATATCCTTTCCTGGAGACGAAGGGCCCGGAATGATCATTGACAACATTATATATTCTGACTTCATGCAAATCCATGGAGATATATTATAGTTGATTAACATAACTGGCCATGTGCTATGAGAGATGCTCATACTTCGAAATGGGTTAAAACCATCACTTGAAAGACCCAATCTTACATTGCAAGGATCATTAGAGAAGTCTGGATATAAAGAATCAAAATGCTTCCAAGCTTCTCCATCAGCAGGATGTCTTATATACTCATCATTTGGTCGTTCAGTAGCATGCCATCTCATAGCTACAGATGTCTCGGAACACATAAATATCCTCTGAAGCTTAGGCTTTAAAGGAAAGTACCTTAAAACCTTAGCTGGAATTTTAGTATTCTTATTGGTTAAATCATTACGAACATCTTTCCATCTAGATGTCCCACACTGAGAGCAATTCTCTAGCTTGGCATTATCTTTCCAGAATAACATGCAATCGTTAGGACAAGCATGAATTTTTTCATAATTAAGACCCAAATCAGTTATCACCTTTTTAGCCTTATTAAAAGACTCGGGTATCTGAGCAAATGGAAATGCCTCTTTTAACAAGTCTAACAAGTCTGAAAAGGCTACATTACTCAACCCATGGATGCATTTAAACAAGAACAGCCGAATGGTGAAACTCAGCTTTGAAAAATTCTTACACTCCAGATACAACTCTGTTTTCCCTTCCTCTACTAATTTAAAAAATCTCTTTGCATCTTCTGATGGTCCCTCTCTCACTCCTTCATGCCTCTGGTCACCTTCTATATTTTTAAAAACATCATGAAGTAGTCTATCTATGTCATCATGCATGTCAGATCTTTCATCATCAGTATTTTGATGTGACTTATTATTTGATAGTCCTTCTCCATGAAATATCCAATTGGTGTATCCACCACGAGCAAATCCAAAAGCAATCAAGTGATTCTCCACCACACTTCGATAATGCCAATAACGATTAAAGCATTTTTTGCAAGGACATAATATTTCATTTCCTTGGGAAGCTTTTTCAAATGCTTTATCAAGAAATGTATTCACCCCACGTTCATATGCATCAGTGGATCTTGGAAGATTCATCCAACTTTTATCACTAATATCCATTGGATATCCTATGTGACATAAATGAAATATTAAAATTAGAATTCAAGTAGTGCATTTCACAAGATTAGAACAATTCGATTCCAACTATGACTTACAACTATAATGTCAAACTCCAAAGTAGAACCTTAAAAGTAGAAAAAATGTGCATATGTGAACTAATGACGTTCAAAACTATATTTTTTGGCTAAGAAACTGACTGCAGATTATGAGAGGAAGCTTGTAGCATTTCATTTTAATGACATAACTTGAGAAAAAAAAAGTATGAGTATTTAAAAAGGGTAAATCATAGTCATATATAAAAACAGGAACACGATACAGTTAATATCCATTTTCACATACGTAAAATAAGAGTTTACCTATGCTAAAAGTAAGACACTAACTTCCAACAACAATTTTCACAATAGTTGACTGCACAAGACCTGCAACAGTAAAAAGCATCAATATACGTTAGTAAGTCATTTGTGAGATAAATTTAGTAGGCCACAATTAGTACTCCAATTATAGAATTAATAATGTGCAGTTATGCATTTGTACGTACAGGTCAACATGCTAAGAACTCAAACACGAAGGAGTGTTGAAGGTGGTAGTGACAAAATGAAAAAGAAATGGTGGGGAAGGAGGAACAGCATGTTAACAAAGTAGTAAATTGCTTTTCTGAGAAAGAAAAACTAGAAAATACTAAGCAAATCATCAATCCATAGAACCTGGTGCAAGATTGAACACTCTTGCCCAACTATGCAACTTCAGTTCCGTATTTACACTTTTAGAAGTGAAACAGATGGAGAACTTGAGCAGTAGTTGCATTTGTTACAATCTGAAAGATTTTTTGAGTTTCCAAAAAATCTTGGGGGGGCATTTCACAGTAAATGTACATCAACAAAGACAAGCCTACAAATAGTACATGGAATAGAGATGGTTGAAATGAGGTAACGGAGATAGGAATATATTGCTAGGGGGAAGTGCCTAGAAAACTTGTAAGATGGGAAGCATACAACAAATGAAGTAACCAACATGACAAATATATACAAAGCCCAAAAGAGGCAGCATTCCGAAAAAATAAGGAAGCCTTTGCAGTAAACTACGCCTAGTTCTGTACAGATTCTATTCTAGATCTACACTGCCGTGTAAACAAACTAAAGGGATTTTCTTCTCTCTTTTTTTTTTTTTAATTTGGAGACAACTTATCCAGCATCTCCAGGAAGTAGTTCCCAACTTAAGATGCAGTTCTCTACAGCAAAAATTGGTATATGTCGCACATCGCAAGTGGACAATGGAGTTGTACAAGACTAGAATATTCCAAACACAAACAAAAACAAAGACATCAAGACATTAAATCGTAAATCTCAACAAAAAATCTCACCTTGAATTCCACAGAGGTCCTTAAAGTCTCCAAAGTCAAATTATATAAAGATCTTGGACAGTTTAAGTTCAACAAAAACAGTGGATATATCTGAGATGTACTTCGCTTCGCAATGCCAGAAGCACTGTCAAAACTCCTCGCTGTGTTATTAAGTAATTTCTGTATTGGTCCTTTGGAATCAATCTTGAATTGTTATCTGCATTTTGAAGGTCAAGAAAAACAAAAATACTGTAAAAACAAGCATCCCATATAGCAAATGCTAACCAAAGATTAGTTTTCCGTTTTCTTTGTTCAGGAAAATATACTGAATTAAGTGCATGCAAGCAAACTCTGCACTTCGGAGTAATTGTTCCAACACAAACAAAAACAAAGACATCAAGAATAAAGAAAAAGATCCTAAATCACTTTTGCTGCTAATTCCCCCCTTCTTTCTCTTGTTACTCAGGACCCAATTCACTGATGAAGGGTACAACTACCCAAATCACACTCAAACGCCAGTCAAAACAGAGATTCAACTATCAAAGGCCAGTCAAATCTTTAAGTATATCTTGTTTCCAGTAACAAGCAGAGGTAAAACAGAGAGGTACAAACAGAGATTCAACCGATTTTGGCCACAGACTTTAAAATTCAAATTAATTAAATCAGATACAAGAAATTGCAAAAAATAACATCTATTTCATAGAAACCCACTTGTGTATTTCAAAAACCCTTTCATAGATTCATAATTTCAAAAGCTCTTTTAAAAACCCTTCACAGAAAGACAAAGAAAACTGAAATAGAATGCAGTACATTGAAAATCATACCTTTTGTAGAGATAAAACCACAAAGAAAGACAACAAATGAACCTTTAAACTTGCTGGAGACGAAAATGAGCTCCACCTGGTGACGACGAAGAGGAGCTCTGACTAGAGATGAAGCCTTGTGAAGAAAAATCCTATTGCATGTCTCTTATCTTTTACAAAAATGAAGATGAAGATGGTGTTTGGATGAGAAACCCTAGCCTTGCTATTTTGTTTTGGAAGCTTTCCTGGTTTTTCAGACAAGATAGAGAATATGGGTTTTGAGAGAATGGAGAAGAAGTGGGAATAATTAATGATATACGCGGGAATTAAAAAATGATTTGGTGGGAAATATTTTTGGGAAATGGGATAATAATATTTTTTTAATAGTAACCGTTGCAAACCGTTGCAATAGAGTTTTATTTCGCAACGGGTTAAATAATTGTTGCAACAAATACCTCTATGGCTACGGTTTTTGAACTATTGCAACGGTTTATTTTAATAAGTGTTGTGATAGGCCTAATGTTCTATGGCAACGGTTAAAACTGTTGCTAAAAACAATTTATAGCAACAGTTATTTAACCGTTGCATAATTGTTGTTGCCATAGGCCATATTTCTAGTAGTGAGGGGTTGACTGTCAAAGAGTATAGCCTCAAATTCATTCAGCTGTCCCGATATGCCCAGGAGATGGTACTTGATATGAGGGCGAGAATGAGGAAGTTCGTGTCTGGATTGGGCAGACAGGTAAAGAGGGAGTGTAAGGCAGCATTGTTAATTCCGGGCATGGACATTTCTAGACTTATGGTCTATGCCCAACAAACTGAGGAGGATAAGAAGAAGGACAGGGAAGAGCAACAAAGTAAGAGGGCCAAATCGGCAGGCATGAGCCTAGCCAACAGAAGCAGAATAGGGGTGATAGAACCTATTTTCAGAAGAGATCTTCTAACTATGCACCCTTGATGGCAAGTGCGTCTGTTCAACAAAATAGGTATGAGCAAAAATCTTATGGTCTCCAGAATTTCAGAGCTCAGGGTCCTCAGTCCCAAGCTGGTGTGACCCAAGGTCCGAGAGAAAAGCCACCTTGTGGTAGATGCGACAAACTTCACCTTGGGGTGTGCCATAAGGCTCAAATGCTTGTTATTCATACGGACAACATGGCTATTTTAAGGGTGAGTGTCCGACGAGGAGATGGGGTGATGGGAGTAACAAAGCTCAGTCTTTAACAGCGCCCCTTGCGGGCAGTCATCAGAAGGCTACTACTGCGAGTGCAAGAGGCGGGACGAACCGTCTGTATACGACGGGTCATCGACAAGACTAATAGGTTGCACCAGATGTTGTTATAGGTATGCTCCAAGTCTTTTCTTATAATTGTTATGCATTGCTTGACCCGGGTGCTACGTTATCTTTTGTGATGCCCTATGTGGCCAATAAGTTTGAGATTTTCCCGTGTGTTTGATTGAGCCTTATACTATTTCTACTCCTACTGGTGAGTCTATTCTAGCTGAGAGGTTCTATAGAGATTGTGTAGTATCCATCTATCATAGGGATACTTTAGCGGATTTGATAGAGTTGGAGATGGTTGACTTTGATGTAATCCTTGGTATTGATTGGCTCCATGCCTGCTATACCTCCATAGATTGCAGGACCCGAGTTGTCAATTCCAATTTCCAAGTGAACCAGTCTTAGAGTGGAAGGGAAGTTCTGTTGCACCCAAGAGTAAGTTTATTTCCTACCTAAGGGCTAGAAAGCTAATTTCTAAAGGGTTTATTTATCACCTCGTGCGAGTTAAATCTGATGATATTAAGCCCCCTACTCTTGAGTCAGTTTCGATTGTGAATGAGTTTCTTGAGGTGTTCTTTGAGGATTTACCTAGAGTCCCTCTTGATAGGGAGATCGACTTTAGTATTGATATTCTTCCCGAGATGTAACCTATTTCAATTCCCCTAATAGGATGGCACCCGCTGAATTGAAGGAACTGAAAGAGCAGTTGAAGGATTTGTTAGAGAAAGGCTTTGTTAGGTTAAGTGTTTCTCCTTGGGGTGCTCCCATTCTGTTTGTACGGAAGAAGGATGGGTCTCTCAGAATGTGATAGACTATAGACAATTGAACAAGGTCACGATCAAGAATAAATATCCCCTTCCCAGGATAGATGATCTGCTTGACCAACTTCAGGGTGCCTCATGTTTTTCAATGATAGACCTCAGATCAGGTTACCACCAGCTAAAAGTGAGAGAATGTGACGTTCCAAAGACAACTTTCAAGACTAGATATGGCCACTTTGAGTTCTTGGTCATGTCCTTTGGGTTGACGAACGCCCCTGCGGCTTTCATGGACTTGATGAATAGGTTGTTCAGACCCTACCTCAACATGTTTGTAATCGTGTTCATTGATGATATTTTGGTGTATTCAAAGGATGAGGAGGAGCATGCCAAACACCTTAGAATTGTCCTTCAGACTCTTAAGGACCATGAATTGTATGCGAATTTTTCAAAGTGTGAGTTTTGGCTCAAGTCAGTGGCTTTCTTAGGCTATGTTGTTTCGGGTAATGGTATTCGAGTAGATTCCCAGAAGATCGAAGTGGTTAAGAATTGGCCAAGACTGACCTCTCGAACTGACATAAGGAATTTCTTAGGGTTGGCAGGCTACTACCATAGATTTGTTAACAGATTCTCTTCCCTATCCACACCCTTGACCAAGCTAACTCAGAAAAAGGTCAAGTTTTAGTTTTTTGAGGAGTGTGAGAAGAGCTTCCAAGAGTTGAAGACTAAATTGACCACCGTACCTGTTTTGACGCTGCCCGACGGGATGGAGGATTTTGTGATATATTGCGATGCATCGAGAGTTGGGTTGGGTTGTGTTTTGATGCAGAGAGGGAAGGTTATAGCTTATGCTTCCAAGCAGCTTAAAGTTCATGAGAGGAACTACCTGATCCATGATCTTGAGTTGGCAGCGGTAGTGTTTGCTCTTAAAATCTGGCGCCACTACTTATATAGAGTGCATGTAGGCGTGTTCACTAACCACAAGAGCCTACAATATGTCTTCAGTTAGGAAGAGCTCAACCTACGACAGAGGAGATGGTTGGAGTTGCTCAAGGATTATGATATGAG
This sequence comes from Solanum rostratum, assembly GCA_029948455.1. Lineage (NCBI taxonomy): Eukaryota > Viridiplantae > Streptophyta > Magnoliopsida > Solanales > Solanaceae > Solanum > Solanum rostratum. The sequence continues at coordinate 51,336,518 of CM057047.1, read as the reverse complement.
CTTCCTATGCCACCCAGGTAAGGCTAACGTTGTTGCTGATGCTCAGAGCAGGTTGTCAATAGGTAGCACAACCCATGTTGAGGAAGAGAAGAGAGATCTAATGAAAGAAGTGCATAGGTTTGGCTCAACTGAGAGTCCAATTCGAGGAGAATGACGAGGGAGGGATCAATGTTCAGAGTAGGGCGGCATCATCCCTAGTAGCAGAAGTAAAAGAGAAGCAAGATCGAGATCCTATCATACTCCAATTGAAAGAGGTTGTCCACACACAAAAAGTGATGATCTTCTACAAAGGGGGAGATAGGGTGTTGAGATACTAGAGTTGGCTATGTGTTCCTAATATTAATGGTGTCTGAGAGAGGATCATGGCTGAATCCCACAACACTAGATACTCCATTCATCTGAGCTCCACCAAGATGTACCATGACTTGAGAGAAGTCTATTGGTGTAGGGGAATAAAGAGGGACATTGCTGAATTTGTTTCAAAGTGCCCGAATTGCTAGCAAGTGAAGGTTGAGCATCAAAGGCCAAGTGGCTTGGCTCAAAACTTTGAGATCCCAGAGTGGAAGTGAGAGATGGTTAACATGGACTTCATTATTGGCTTACCGAGATCCCGGAGACAGCATGACTCCGTATGGGTGATTGTGGACAGGATGACTAAATCAACACACTTTTTGGCAGTTAAGACAACCAATACTGTAGAGGAATATGCCAAGATGTACATCCGAGAGATTGTGAGGTTGCATGTGGTTCCCTTGTCCATCATTTCGGACAGAGGAGCCCAGTTTACTTCCCACTTCTAGAGGTCTTTCTAGAAGGGATTGGGTACCAAGGTAAATCTGAGCACAACCTTTCATCCACAGATGGATGGTCATGCAGAGCGTGCTATTCAAATAGTAGAGGATATGTTGAGAGCTTGTGTCCTTGACTTCAAAGGGAATTTGGATGACCATCTATCCTGATTGAATTTGCATATAACAATAGTTATCATGCGAGCATTCAAATGGCCCCCTATGAGGCCTTGTATGGGAGAAGGTATAGATCACCCATTGGGTGGTTTGAAGTGGGAGAAGCTGAGTTGATTGGACAGCCTTGTCCACCAGGACATAGAGAAGGTGAAGATTATCAGAGAGAGGTTAAAGACTGCACAAAGCCGTCAGAAATCTTACATCGACGTAAGGAGAAGAGATCTGGAGTTCGAGGTGAGTGATTGGGTGTACTTGAAGGTATCACCTATGAAGGGCGTCATGAGGTTTGGGAAGAAGGGAAAATTGAGTGCTCGCTATATTAGCTCTTATAAGATTGTGAGGAGAATTGGGAAGGTTGCCTATGAGATAGAGTTGCCTTCTGAGTTAGACGGAATCCGCCCGGTGTTCCACGTTTCTATGTTGAAGAAGTGCTTGGGAGATCCTGCCTTGTAGACTGAAGAACAAAAAGATAGCCTCCGTTGAAGTTTTGTGGAGGAACCAATTTGTTGAGGAAGCTATGTGGGAAGCCGAGGAAGAGATGAGAACTAAATACCCGCACCTATTCGTGCCCGATGACGAGAGTATCGGAGGTAATATTCCTATTCTTACCTTAACTTGATATTTCTATTTTGAGTTGATGTGTATATTATGAATGTTCTGAGTAGATGTATTGAGATCGATGAAGAGTTGAGTTGTTGAGTGAGTATCGAAATGAGTCTTGAGTCTATTCGTGACCTTATACCCCTCCTACTCATCATTCCAGGACGAATGATCCCTGGGGGGAGATGATGTAATGCCCGATATAATTATCAAAATACCCCTAGAGAGGAGAGGTACGCTTAGAACATCTTCTGATACTCAGATGGAAAATTCGAGGCCAAATTCGTGATCAGCACGAAAATTGAGTGGGAGAGAGGTCTCAATCGATGTTTTGAGCGATCGAGTCAAAAGATAATTTTTCGTTCCAAAACGAGAAACGGTGAGAATTCGCGTCAGAGCCGCATCGTGGACCCATTGCTAAGGGTGACTTATGTGTTTCCTAAACTTTTTGACGGGGTTGAGAAAACTTGTTCAGGAAGATTTTTACCAAAAATGAGTTGTACGCGACCAGTCCGCATTGCGATTTGGGTTATTTCGCGGCTGGGAAATTTCTAAAAATTTCGAGGGACATTCTAGTCCATTCCTAACATCTTCTAAAACCCATACACGACCAATATAGATCGTTTTCACAAAGAAAGAGTCTAAAACCCCATTCTAAATCATCTTCCTTACAACACTTATACGCTAGGGCTTGAGGAGAGTAGAGGAGAGTCGAGAAGAGCCAAGGTTGAGGAATCAAGAGGAAGTCCCAAGGGAATTGTGTTGATAGCAATCATCCCAGGTATGTAAAGCTAACCTAAAACATGGGATTGTTCTTCCATGTGCCCCCTTTGAGTCAATTGAGTCTATGATTGAAGATGATGAGTTATGTGTGAAAATCATTCAGTATTTTACTGAGATTCTTCATAATGAATGTATTTTTCTTAAATTGATGATCATCATCATAAACTTGATTTACTGCATAAGTGTTTTCATGAATGATTGTTACAAAATTTTATATCTATTTTACTCAAGAATAAAAGAATGAACTTAGGGGATTGAGTCTAAAGCCTTGACAACGATAATGTTTGTGATGTTGTGATTGTGGTCCAAATTGTTGAGAGTCTTGATGATGATGTTGATGAGAGTGATGTTCATGAGTTTTAAAACTTGAAACTAAATTCTAAAAGAATGTTTCAAGTCCACGATGTTGATTTTGATGTTAATGTACTATGTCCGTATGGGACCGAGGAAGATGATGTTGATGTACTATGTCCCTATGGGACCGATGATGATGATGTTGATGGCTATGTTCCTATGGGACTGACGAGGATGAGGTTTATGAGTATGTCGAGTTCTGGGAGGAGTATTGAGCACCGAAATGGGTGAGAGTGAGTCCCACTCAAACTCATTAACTACGTGGCCCGCGTAGGAGAGAGGATTGAACTGCAATGCAGATGGCTCCTTGTTCCAAAAGAGGACTAATGTTTTTTCTTGTGGATCTACGAGGTTGATGTCCTTTACCCTGGACAGGGTACTTGATGGATGTCGCAACGGTATCGCTTCATTGTATCATCACCGGCTCATAGGTGATGGTTGTCGGTTAGAGAAACTCCTAGCTAGGTTCCTTTTGATAGAACGCTGATGTTGATGTGATGGTATGAGCCTTGACAGATGTTGATGTTTCAGTGTCTACTCTTTGTCCTTGTCCTAAACGGGCATGAGTCCCTTGAGTTGAGTCGAGTTTCCTTGAGATGAGTCTGATGTATTGATGATGTTGAGATGAGACGTTAATGAGTCATTGGTCTACTCTAATTTATTGCTTAGATAGACATTTGACATTCTGATGGAGTATGATGTTACCCCTATACTGTTGTACTTGTACTGTTACATTCAGCCATCTTACATACCGTACATCCCACGTACTGATGCCACTCGGCGTTGCATCATTTCATGATGCAGATACAGGAGTTAGAGGACTTCAGCAGACGTATCGTTGAGGTCAGAGATTCCGAGTTCAGTCATTGGTGAGCCTCTTTGCTATTCGGAGGAGTCCTTTTTCTTTATCTATTATTCTGATTGTTGAGCTAGGTAGTCATGACCTATCATGGTACCCTCTAGACTGTCTAGTTGAGTTAGAGGCTTCATAGACATGAGTTGAGATTTGATGTGAGGTCTTTCCCTCTTAGAGTTGAGCTAGTAATATTACTTACTTATCATCGATGTTGAGACACAGTTTATTGGCCATTAGCCCTTCTTATTGACGTAGCTCACTATCTTATTATAATGTTTCCGCTATAATTGATGTTGGATGATTGTCCTGAGATTGAGTGGTTTGCTTGGGGACTAGCAATAGTCTCTAGGTGCCAGCCACGCCAGGGTACTCTCCCGGGGTGTGACACGTGCGCACAATGCGTCTTCCCAAACTCCGATGGCAAATTCGAGGCTGGAAGTAATCAACATGAAAGATTGCGTGGGAAAATAGTCTCGGTTGATTTTTATAGCAATCGGATCAAAAGATAATTTTTCGATGCGAAAACGATTTCCAGTGAGAGTGGTGACAGGTGTGCGACACACACCTGCCGCGAACTTACACTTAAACTTGGTCCCAATATTTTCCACTGGACTAGATAACTCGTTCGGAGAATTTTCAGCGAAAAATCCCGAATTTTTACATAGTTCACATCGCAGAATTGTATACCCCAGGCGAACATTTTTTTAGCTTTTTCGGGAGGGGAATTCTAGACCTTTACCAATCCTCCTAAACTTAACTCACGATCAAATAGGTCATTTCTAGTCAAACAAGGGTTTCTAATACCATTCTAAAACCTCTTATGCACACCTTGAGTTAGGGTTCTTGAGAGAAAAAGAGAAGAAATCTAAGGTTCCAGAGGTCGGGGTCAAATCCTTGTGAAGATTGGTGTCTTCCTTCATTCCAGTTATGTAAGGCTACTCATAACGTTGGATTGAGTTCATCCACGTGCCCCACATGTTGATTCTTTGAAATTGAGTTTGAACGAAGTTTTACCCATCGATGATTGAATTAAGTTTCTGAGTTTTCTATTGTCTTAATGAGTTTCCTGTATACCATAATATCTTGATGATGTTTTTGAAGTTGAGTATTTGATTGGTTGTATGTTCATGTCTTCATTCACATGAATCCTAATTGAGTACTATGTTTGATTTTACACATTATTTCGCAACTGAGATCGATGGTCACACTGAGCATGTTAAGTATAAATGATTGAGCATATTTTACTGGGTCTACATACCATGAGTTTTTTTAGCATAAATACTAATTTAGAAAGAGTATTGATGAGATGATGCATGTTTTAATGAGTTTTGATGAAATTGAGCATGGAGTTTAAATGACGGTTTGAGCAAATATTTGATGTTGATGTAAATTATTTTTAAAATATATTTACTGATGGAAGATGATGATGATGTTTGAGATGAGTTTTAAAGAGGATGTTTTGGGAGTAGTATTAAGCACCGAGTTGGGTAGAGTACAAATGACTCAAACCCCATAACTACGTTGCCCGCGTAGGATAGTTGTGCAACACGTTCTGACAACTCCTGTCCCAAAAAGATAGATGGGATGATGGATCATGATTCCATGATGTTGACATTGACGTCCTTACCTTGGCAAGTAATGGACGAGTGAGCTACGATGTCCTCTTTGTTGTGCACCATCAAAGAGGGTGGTGGGATGTTTGTCGGTTAGAGAAACTCCCTAATTTTGCATAACGGATTTGACTGATTTGCATATTATTGAGCTTATTTTCAAAGCATGACTACATTCTTAAACTTGCATGTTTACTGAGTCGAAATGAGTTGATTATGAGTCGAGTTATTTGAGTCAAGTATCTTTGACTATGTCCATTCCTGAGTTGATTCTGGGTCGAGTTATTTGAGTCGACTATCTTTGACTATGTCCTTTTCTTTCCAGCCATTTTATATACCAGTATATTCCATGTACTGACGTCCATTTGGGATGCATCGTTTTATGATGCAGAGACAGGTATTAAAGGTCATCAACAGGCGCTTCATTGAGGATCTTTTCACATTCAGTTGATTGGTGAGTCCTCCCCTGCGTTTAATGGGATTAGGGAATACCAAAGTCACGTCCAAGATGGACTGGGCGGAGGGAAACCTAACGATTGTGTTCTCCTCAAATAAAACATTATCGAGATAGGTAAAAGATATGTCAAAATTGCAGAATACTGGACATTCGGAGGATACCCCACTTATCTTTCTTGCTTTGAGTTTTGTACTTTTATTTTGATTTTGAGGTAGTCATGAACCTGTCATTGGCACCATCTAGATGTGTAGATATAGAGGCTTCTTAGACAATGATAGATTAGGGTAATTGTTTTACTTTTGAAGACTTGTACTTTTCAAAACTATTTTAACTATATTAAATTGAGTTGGATTATCATTTCTTTAAAACTCTTATTACATTGAGTTATTGATGGATGAGCCCCATAGTATGTTACTTGTGCTTAAACTGAGTCTTCTGCTATTGATGAATGGGTGGTTGAGCCAAGTGGTTCGCTCGGAGACTAGCAATAGTTTTTGAGTGTCGATCATGTCAAGGGTACCCTCCTGGGGCATGATATTAAGTAAGTGCAGGTTGTATACATTATTTTGAAAAATATATTTAGATGACAGTCTAACCTCATATTTAATCATGATTTAACTTTATAAAAAAGAAAAGAAAAGAAATTAGAGTGTCAATAAATAACTGCTCAAAACTCCCACTATCCAAACTAATCCCACTTTGTGCGCATATTAATAAATCGCCAAATAAACTTCTCTCAATTTTGTGTGGATATATATCTTTCAGTGCATCAACAAAAGTTCTAGCGGCAAACTTCAATTCCTATTCCTCTCTTTTTTCTTTTCATTTTTTGTTTTGTTGCTTAAAAGTTACAATATCAAGGACTTGCTCTATTTTGAAAACATTAAGTATTAAAGATGATGAGTTGATTTTTAAAAAATAAAATAAAAATTAAAAGTAAGATAAATAGTTGATATAATTGGGTTTGAGCAATTTTTATGTTGAATACATATAGTTCATGGATGAGAAAAACTTCCAAAATATATCAAATAAGTGTAATAAGCATATAATATTTTAAATTTTTTCATCCTATTTGTAAAATGAATTGCTTCTACAATACACATGTAATACCCGGTAAATTATCAAAATGCCCCTAGGGAGGAGGTGTGCGTAAAATGCGTCTTCCGATGCTCAGATTGAAAATCCGAGAGCGGATTTGTGATCAGCACTGAAAATTGAATGGGAAGAGGGTCTCGGTCGATTTTTAGAGCGATCGAGTCGAAAGATAATTTTTCGTTCCAAAACGAAAAACAGTGTGCCTGCGCGATGGAACCACATCGCGGAGCCACACTTATGTTTTTCTGTGATTTTTTGACGGAGTTGAATTTTTCAAAAATACACTGTCCGCAACAGGTCCGCGTCGCAGACTGTGTTATTTCAGGTCGGTGAAAAATTCTTTTAAATTACGGAGGGCATTTTAGTCCATCCCTATTTATCCTAAACGTTCCCCACGATCAATAAAGGTCGGTTTCTAAGAAAAGGGTTTCAAAAAATCTCATTCTAAAGCGTTCTTCCAAAAAAGTCACTAAAGTTAGGGCTTGAAGGAAGTTGAGGTTGAGGAGATCAAGAGAAGGTTGTGCAAATTCGTGTTAGCAAAACTTTCCAGGTATGTAAGGCTAACCTAAAGCATGGGAATGCTCTCCCATGTGCCCTTCTGAGTATAGGGTATTGTGTCTTGACATTATGAGGTTAATGTGAAGAGTTTGATGCATGTAAAATTTACGATAGTTTATGTATAAATGATTTTCTTACATGAATTGATGATCATCACTATTTTATTTTATGTTATAATTCATTTTCATGAGTGCATTTTAAAATCCTATAATTATTGTGTTTTGAAAAAAACAATCATAATGAAATTAGGGGATATGTCTAGAGCCTTGACAATGATGATGTTACGATGATGATATGATGGTGTTGATGAGAATGATGTTTTATGATGTCTTGGTCTTAGCATTGAGATTTAATTGCTAAATGAGTATCTTGAGTTCTGATGTTGATGTTGTGAGGTGAGGTACTATGTCCCTACGGGACAGATGTTGATGTTGAGGTTTTCTACTATGTCCCTCTGGGACCGATGTTGATGTTGAGGTATTATATCATGTCCTTATATGACTGATGATGAGGTATTATGTCCCTATGGGACTGATGAGGTTGATGTTTTATGAGCATGTGGAGTTCTGGGAGGAGTATTGAGCACCGAAATGGGTAAAGAGTGAATCCTACTCGAACCCATTAACTACGTGGACCGCGTAGGGAGAGAGGATTGAACCGCAATGCGGATGGCTCCTGTCTTGTCCCAAATGAGGACTGAGGTTTTTTTCTTGTAGATCCACTGAGGTTATGTCCTTTACCCCGGGCAGGGTATTGGATGGATGTGGCAACGACATCGCTTCGTTGTATCATCACCGGCTCATAGGTGATGGTTATCGGTTAGAGAAACTCCCAGTTAGGTTCCTTTTGATAGAACTCTGATGTTGATATTGATGTGATGTTTGAGTCGAGTCCTTGAGCTGATGTGATGTTCCCTTGAGTCGATGTGATGTTCCTTTGATGTGAGTCGATGTTGAGGTTCCTTGAGATGAGCTTGATGTGATGTCGATGATTGATGAGAGGTTGATGAGTCAATTGTCTAATCTAATCTCTTGCCTTAGATAGACTTTTGACATCCTGATGGAGTATGATGTTGAGTTGATGTTTCTTTATGCTGTGTACTTACTGTGTCATTCAGCTATTTTACATGCCAGTACATCCACGTACTGACGCCATTTGGCGCTGCATCATTTCATGATGCAGATACAGGAGTTAGAGGACTTCAGCAGGCGCACCGTTGAGGTCAGAGATTTCGAGTTCAGACTTTGGTAAGCCTCCTTGCTATCCGGAGGAGACCCTTCTATTTTATGCTTCCTTTATTGCATTGAGTCCGGTAGCCATGGCATGTCATGGCACCATTCTTAGACAATTGTGTCAGGTTAGAGGCTTAGTAGACATGATGTCGAGGTTGATGTGGATGTTTCCCTTATGAACTGAGTAGTACTTTACTTACTTAGTTGATGTTGAGACTGATGTTGGCCAGTTGGCCCTTATCTGAGGTATTCTATTTAGGATGTTTCTGCTGTGTTGATGTTGAATGATGTGATGAGGCTAAGTGGTTCGCTCGGGGACTAGCAATAGTCTCTGAGTGCCGGCCACGTCTAGGGTACCCTCCCGGGGCGTGACAATACACTCAAGTTGGGGTCTCCAATTTAGGCGTTCTTAATTTCGTATATTGCAAATACTACAAGATATAACTGTCTATAAGTTACTTTGGCTATAGATGAGTGCTTACATTTTTATATTTGTTTGAGTGTTATTAAGAAGTAGATAAAGGATATATAATATTTTTAGAAATTTTTGTTAACCAAATTTAAATTATAATTTGTTTACCAAAAATAATTTGTATTTTTCATATCAATATCGCAGACATATGACTGATAGTATTTATTTTAGTAAAGCTTTTTGCATTTTGAGATAATTCAAGTAAGTTTCATCTCCATGTCAAATAAATTCATAATACAAATTTTCATGCAAAAATATGATGATGAGTACTGAATTAAACTGAATGCAAACCTTATCCAACAATAAGGTTTGGAAGTGATTAAGACGAAAAAAACATAAGTTCTTAACTTTAAAAAAAAAAGTGATAAATAAATCTCACTATACACTTTTATCCCCGTAAGATTTAATTCTCGATCAAATATTTAATTATTAATATTCTTAAGCTTTTTTTTTTGTTATGAACAAGTTTTATATTAGATAACTTCATCATTAAATGAAGAATGTATCTATGGGTTCATATTTTATTAGTTGGATATTTTTTCCAATCAATTTTTTCTTTTGCTAAAGATTTATTTACAATATATATAAAGTCTTTTGGTTTTGAGAAAGTTTCTTATGTGTTGTGGGTTCAAATTTCCTTGATGAATATTTGTTTCATCAATTTTTTTTTATAACTGACTATATTTTTTTCCCTAAAATTCTCTAATACCAAGTCACTTGAAAATTAAAAAAAAATAAAAAATAGGATAAAATTAAAAAATTTCAAATTAATTATTTAAAATGGATAAAAATAAAATATTCCAATTGAAAAATAAAAAAGTATAAAAAAGAAAAAATTAATTAAGGAACAGTTGAAGATTAAATCAATCAAATAACATCAAGATTAAAAGAAAAATCAACCAACCTAAATGTCATGCCTGGGAGGGTACCCTCGGCGTGCAGGCTATTGCTAGTCCCTGAGCGAACCACTTGGCCTCATCGTCACCTCATGCTCAACAGCGGAAGAAACATCCTCAAGGAAAAGACTTTAATGCAATTAAAGTAATCAAGTCTTTTTATAAAATGTTAATTTCCAACAAAGAACAGTTGAAAAAAAACAATACATAACATCCTCTACTCAGTGTCTATGAAGCCTCTAACTCAAACATTTAGATGGTACCATGACAGGTCACGGTTACCCAACTCAAGGAAAATAAAGTACTACTCAAGCTAGATGATAATAATATGAAAATCCTCCGAAAACAAGAGGGTCTCACCGATCAGCTGAATGCGAATAGATCCTCAACGAAGCGCCTGTCGATGACCTCTAATACCTGCCTCTGCATCATAAAACGATGCAGTCCCAGAAGGGGACATCAATACTTGGAATGTACTGGTATGTAAAATAGCTGAGTGAAACAGAAACAAGTAGAATAATATAGGAATAACATCAACTCAACATCATAATCCATCAGAATGTCAAATGTCTATCTAAAGAAAGAATAAAGAGTAGACAAATGACCCATCAACATCTCATCAATGCATCATCAATGCATCATACTCACCTCAAGGAAACTCAACTCAACTTAATTCAACTCGACTCAACTCAACTCAACTCGACTCAACTTGACTCAACTCAACTCAACTCAACTCAACTCAATCTCAACTCAACTCAACTCAACTAGACTCAACTCAACTCAACTCGACTCAACTCAACTCAACTCAAGGACTCATGCCTGTTTAGGACAAGGATAAAGAGTAGACGATAAAACATCAACATCCATCAAGACTCATACCATCACATCAACATCAGAGTTTTATCAAAATGGAACCTAACTGGGAGTTTCTCTAACCGACAACCATCACCTATGAGCCAGTGATGATACAACGAAGCGATGTCGTTGCCACATCCATCCAATACCCTGCCCGGGGTAAAGGACATCAACCTCAGTGGATCCACAAGAAAAACCTCAGTCCTCATTTCGGACAAGAACGGAGCCATCCACATTGCGGTTCAATCCCCTCTTCCTACGCGGGCCACATAGTTAATGGGTTCAAGTGGGACTCACTCTTACCCATTTCGGTGCTCAATACTCCTCCCAAAACTCGACATGCTCATAAAACCTCAACCTCATCAGTCCCATAGGGACATAATACCTCATCATCAGTCCCATAGGGACATAACATAATACCTCAACATACATAATACCTCAACATCAACATCAGTCCCGTAGGGACATAATATAATACCTCAACATCAACATCAGTCCCATAGGGACATAGTACTTCAACATCAATATCACCTCACCTCATCAACATCAACATCAACATCAACATCAACATCATGGACTCAAGATACTCTTTTAGAAATTAAACTTCCAATTTTTAAGACGTCATAAAATATCATTCTCATTAACATCATCATCAAGACTCTCATCAAATGTGAAACACAATCACAATATCACAACATCATCATCGTTAAGACTCTAGACTCATCCCCTAAGTTCATTATGCATGCTTTTCAAATAATCATGTAAGGTTATGCAAAATCTCATGAAAAATGTTAACTTCAAGAAAACAAATAGTATGATGATCATCAACATAGAAAACATGTAATGTCAAATCAATTTTTCAATGAAAAATTCTCAAAAATTCATGCATGTAGACTCTTCAATCATCAACTCATCTATGACCTCTATGGGGCACATGAGAGAACAAAGTCATGCTTTTAATTTAGCCTTACATACCTGGAAATTTGATATTACAATCAAAATTTGATGAATACTTATTTCCTTGGAGAACTCGACCTCAATAGTTCTTTTAGAGTGAAAGAACTTGTAAAGATATTATTTGAATGCTTCTCTTTGATTCTTGAATTTTTGACTTAGAATCTTTAGAGTTCTTGATGAAGAACCCTAATTCATGAAAAGAATAATCAAGAATCCTTTCTTGGGATTCTTGAATTTGCTTTCTTGAAACCCTAGGTTATAATTTAAGATTCTATTAGGAATTTCATGAATAGATAGAAAAATTAGCTTAAAGATTATGAATAATAACTCACCTTGATGATGAATCTTGAAAGTTAATCCTAACTTGATGACTTTCTTGATGATTCTTGAGTGTTTTATGTTTAGGAGCGAAGGAGAGGGTTTTGACTCATGAAACTGACGTTTTATGCATTTTGGGACCTTAAATAGACCCCCAAAGGCTTTAGGATAAAAGTACCCTCAAAATAAAATAAAGAAACATCGGTTAGCTTATCCAGAAAGGGCTCGCGATAGGTCCGTATCACGGAGCCGTCACGGACCTTCAGACAGCTCTGCAGGTCTCCAGTAAAATGGTCATAACTCTCTACTCCGAACTTTGTTTAACGCGAAATAAGATGCGCTGGAAAGCTAATTCAAAGATCTTTAATTTGATATATTATGGGTCACCTAACTTATTATATGTTAGGAGATATGGTCATTTGAAATTGACCCTTCTATCAACTCATATGAAAACTTAGTCGCTAGAAATTCTTTGGACTTGACTTGATATAAAAGATCCTTTATAACTCTAAATCACATCTAATATACTTCAAATACTTAGGAATTGATCCTATCATATGAAGGATGATTCAATCTTAGTTAAAAAAAAGTCGGGGGTGTTACACTAAACCACTCCTACAATCACTCACCCACTTGCCTAACTTCTTCATTCATTCAAAATTCAAACGTATTATTCAGCAAATTTAACAACTTCATTCAATTTTTTCATTAATTATCTCATTAAGAAAAATGTTCTTCTCAATAATAAACAAAAATTACCAAAGGCTATAGTAATCCCTACAGCTCATAATTGGTGAGTTTTTGCATATTCTTCTCTTTTTTTAGAAAAGAGAATATTGATGATATAAATATTTTTAATTATTTATTTAGAATCCATTAATTTTAAAAACTGTTTAAAGCCCACCTTCCAAGCAATTTATCCAATCAATATCCACGTTCTAACAATAATAAATGACTAATTATGATTATACTTTAAATTAGAACAACATTCTTTAGATATAGTTAAACTTAAAAGAACCATATTAATTATATTTGAAATTTTACTAAACAATATATTAAAGTTTACTGACATTGTTTTGACCTAATGCCTATTGCCACTAATTATTATGGAATTTCAGTTTTTATTTACACATCTTATAATACATAATTTTCTTTTCATTACTACTTAGACCGAAAGGAGAGTTGAACTCCTGAATCAACTAGAGTTGGGTAATTTTGTTTTTCCATATATTTGTTGCATGAGTTAATTGTACACTCATATTTTTAAATGGTACTTTATCTTAAATTTCCAACAGCTATAAGGGTAGTTTGGGTATTCAGGTTTAATTTTTGCTGTACAGATTTGTACTTTCAGCATAAAAAACAAAATAAGTTGATTTAATTATAAAAATAGCCCATTTAACTGGATATATTTCAAAGTTATCCTTAATTTGGCTCGTCCAATAAAACACTACCAAATGACAAAAACAGACAAAAATAATAAATTCCTTTTTCAACTTTCAACAATCACCCAATAAATAAGGAGAGTGCTAATTTTTCCAAGTTCTCAGAAAAATATTAACTGAAAAATAAATAAATTAAATTATTCTTATCTACTATTTAATCTCAATTTAATATTCTTTTTCCTTCATTACATTAATTACTCTTCATATTATTAAAATAAAACAGTAATTTATTCCATATTAATCTTATCTATATATACCATATTAAAAGTGTGAAGACTCTTTAAAATGTTGTTTGAACTTTTTGCCCTTTATTATCAATACTCTTCTTTAAATAAAATTGTCATTTCACTATTTTTCTTAATTTATTATTTACTTAATTTCAAGATTCATTTTTTAATTAAAATTTCTTTATATTTAGTATTCATTTTTTATTTAGGACTGTTCTATATAAATATTAATACAAATTTTAACTATCAAATGTTTTATTAATAAAAGTATGTAACATAACAAATTTAAAAAGAATAAAAATCAATAAAATTATATTGAAAATATTAAACTACTCCCTTTATATTTAGGAATCTTTTATTACTTTAAATTTTAATCAACTAATTATTTAACTTCTAACTATTCAACTCTAAATTATTTCACCCATTTGAGTAAAACAGCGCGTTCAAGGGTTTCTCTAATTTTGTGTAAATATAAATGTAGATAAAGGTTGACAACTTGCTATTAATTGCTTTCCAAAAAAACTAAATTCAACGAAAAAAATATACAACAACAACAAAACATACCCCATTTGGCAGGGTAGAATGTACGCAGACCTTACACCCTCGTCTCAACAACCCATAAGCAGAATAAACTAGATATGACAAAAAGGAAAGGAAAAAAAGGAATAGGAAGATCGACTACTAATGAAGCACATGATATTACGTAAATACGATAAATTTAACACATATAATACAAATAAAAACAATACATGATATACAGACTCGACCAAACCTACTACCGTACAATACCCCACGGCTAGACATCCACCTAACCCTGCTAACCTATTAACTATCTATTCTAATTCGTGACCTCCATCTTTCCTATCTAAGGTCATGTCTTCGGTGAGATCAAGTTTTGCCATATCCTGTCTAATCACCTCTCCCCAATACTTCTTCAATCTACTTCTACTTCTCCTAGTGACTCCTAAATCCAACCTCTCGCACCTCCTTACAGGAGCATTGGTACCTTTTCTCTGCACATGTTCAAACCGTTGCAGTCTCGCTTCCCTCATCTTATCAGCCACCGGGGCAACCTCTAGCTTCTCTCGAATGGTCTCATTCCTAATCCTATCTTTCCTTGTATACACACTAAGGTTGGCGACGGTACCGAAATCGGCACCACCGGACCGGTAATTACCGAAATCGGTAATAGTGGGGGTGAAAATTTTCGAAACCGGTACCGGTGGTTCTGGGAAATTTTCCCCTTACCTTACCGGTCCGGTGCTTACCGGTACGGAATCGGACCGGTAAAATCTCAATTTATTTTTTTAACTTTTTTTTTTGGTAAATTTTATTGAATTATTAAAGTTTGAAGTTTAATTTTTAATTTTTAAATTAAGTTTAATATTTAGAGGTTAAAATTGAAGTTTAAAATGTTAAAGGTTAAATAAAAATTTAAAAATAGTATTAGTATTCATTATATAAATTTTTTAAAGTTTAAAATGAAGTTTAATTAAGTAGTATAAATATAAAAGTTTTTAATTAACTAACTAGTTTTATAAGTAGTTATACTTATATAAAATTTAAAATGTGTAAAATTAATTTTTTTTTTACTTTTTACTTTAAAAGTTTAAATTTCAAATTTTTTAAATTAAAAATTTAAATTTTAAAGTTTAAATTTTGAACGTTTCTTTTTATATTTTAAATTTAATAAAGATTTGAGAAATAAGGGGGCAAATATGTTAAAAAAAACTAAAAACTTAAATTAAAAGTAAAATCAAGATAATAACTTTAAAAAAAAAAGAAATAAGGTGAATAACCTATAATTTTATTATGTTATTTTAAAATTAAATTGTACAATATACATATATTAGAAATCAACCTGATTTACGCAGCCACCTTCTAGGAAGAGTTCTGTTTCAACTAGGTCTTATTTATTGTAAATTTGTAATACACTAATATCTAAAAACACTTTGAAATTCTTGCCTAAGTGTTTCTAACATTTCTAGTATTACATTTTCTGGAATCGGCTCTTCAGCTTGTTCCTCCAGAAAATTTTTGTTGTCTTCACTTGATTTCGATAAAATATTATCTATATCGGCTTGAAATTGAGAAGGCAAAGTTGGACTCCTTAAATTTCTCCGCTCCGCATTTATCCAATCTCGGAATAAAACTGAAACTTCCAAGCTATGTGCTGCTAGTGAATGTCTATGGTCTCTGTTGCGCCTCATTTTTTCTCGCGAAGAAATGGGAACTTGGACCACGTCGTGGCAACGACTCATTTGGGATTTAAAATTTGAAGAGTCGCCACCTAATAATTTGAGGTGCATTAGGATACCTATTCTAAGTTTAAAAATCTAATCTAAGGGTCAAAGTTAACCAGAGAACGGGTAAGGGTTCAAGTTATCTCAAAGGGAAGGTGTTAAGCACCCTTCGAGGTCCGCAAATGCGGGTCCCGACCGTATCTCGCATTTATGTGGGGGTTGCAAATAAAGGTCTCTATTTATTATCTAATCAATTCTAAGTAATCGAAAATAACAACTTAAACAGAAAAAGCACAAGTAATTAATTAACTACCCCAAACAATTGGAAATTCAATAAAAGAGAAAAATTTAAGCTAAGCGATTTATTTTACTCGAATTAGTTACTCGGTTTTATTTCCGGATTTAGCTTCACTTGGCTTATTTAAGCCTAAGGACAAAACCAAAGTTCCTATTTACCCCTACCCCTCCTAGATTGATTTTATTAGTTAACTTAAAAGCGAACTAAGAGAAAAATAAAAAATCTAACGCTTCCTAGAGGTGTCTATCGTCCCATCTTAAGGTCCAAGAGGCATTGGACTTCTAGTCATGGTTGTTCTAGACTCAAAGAGAATATAAGGCTTTCTATTTAGACGCGCATTAATACAAAAACAAACAGACAAGCAGTTAACATGTAAAGTCTCATATATGCCTCTAACTAGCTAGAGTACTTGAAAACAAATGGTGTAGAGTGTTATGCTAAGTGTAAGTCACATATCATCATTGGATGGAATATTTCAAAAATTAAGTAGAGATTTTGACTCTAAAAAATATTGATATTTTAAAACATGAATTCCTAGGACTATTTATTTAAGACAATTATGTTATATTAACTTGAGTCCTATAGGCATGGTTTTTATATACGAAAACATTATATCCTAAAAAACATGCTTGTTATTGCGAAAATATTAAATTCTAAAGGCATGATTTCTAACATATTGACTACCCTAAACATAATTTCTATTTTTTTTTGAAAAATATTAAGTCCTAAAATGCATGATTTCTAACTCGACGTGGAAAAAGAAAAAAAAGAATGATAAGCATATTTTCCTTTTATAGTCACGATTTCTATTCAAAAATAACCTCAAATGTCCTAAACATGATTTCTAATCCTATAATATATTAAACCCCAAAACATGATTTCTATTGCCAATAAACATTAAAACCTATAGGCATGACTTCTAACCACATAATATATAGAGAAGAAAAGTCATTAATAACCTAAGAGCATGATCTCTAGTATTGTGGAAAAGAAAAGTTATTCATTTCGAACCTATAGACATGATATCTAAAGCACCTACTTTGAACATGTTTGAAACAAGGAAGAGGAGAAAACTTATAAAACACATAAGCATGATATCTTAGAAAAGTATTTATTTACATATTAAAATAGAGAACATTTACTAAAACATGCTTAGATTAATTATTTTTTTCATGTTAATAACACGTAACGCAATTAGTGTACGCTTGATTTATTTTGAATATCGAAACCTAAATTTGCCTAAAATTGTTATCCGATTATTCTGAACAAAACAACACAAAAAAAACAGTCAACACATAATTTTCCCTCCCCCCTTTTAGTTAGATCCCCCATTTTCACTATTTTTTTACAAGATTTTTGCGAAAAAATAAATACAACATAATGAATAAAAACAAAAATAGAAAAACATCAAAGCTCTTCTTATCCAAGTCCATCCCATTCCAATGCAACTCTTCATGTCTTTGAACTTGAAGTTCAAATTCCTGCAAAACAAAACACAAAGTAGTAATATATGTCCAACAATAATAACATAAAATACTAACCAGTCGAGGCGATAAACAAAAAGTTCGAATTAGCAAACCAATAGCCGGGAGTCTTGAGAATAATATATAACGACCTTTCTTTCTTCTTCTTCTTCTTTTTTTTTTAGAGAGAGATGAGAAGAAAGTCTCAATTTTTTTTTGTATGGAATAAAGTATTCTATTATGTATGTGAATCGTGTGAAGCCTACGAAGTATGTGAGCTATTTTGTGTAAGTGTGAGAAAAATTGTATGGAGTGTCTCCAAAACATGAAAAAAGGAATGAAAGAAGCTCCTTATTATATAGTTATTCAATGGTCAAGTAATTAAAGGTAAGAGCATAAGTCAAGGATACTACTTCCTTAATTGACATAATCAATCAATTAAGAATAAATTAAAAATCTCTTTCCTTAATTGAAGAGAGCAAATCATCACATCAATCAAAAATTATATTTACCATATATACACATTAAGGATAAAGAAACCAAATCAAATTATAGTTACAAAATTCAAGTTTACCATAACAGGGATTGTAAGAATCCAAAAATAAAAATAAAAATCACAATGTGAATTTAATTTTTTTTCCAATTAATATACATGTATTAATTTCAATAATAATGATAATGATGATGATGATGACGATGATGATGATAATAATAATAATAATAATAATAATAATAATAATAATAATAATAATAATAATAATAATAATAATAATAATAATAATGATTCACAGAAATATTAACTATGCCAATTATCCTAATTTCTACAACCAGTAAGATGTGAACGAATTCGTATAATCACAATCACACACCAGACGCTAGAATTAATTTGGGAAAAAAATGAGCCAAAATTAATCGACAAGGACAGTCGTATTTTCTAATAATTCAGCAGAGTCACAGAAAATCATTAAGAAATTAACATGCAAAGTAGATATGTAGTAATTTGAGTGATTAATCTGCGCACAATATACATAATTTCAAATTAAAAAGAAAAAAGTGAAATCAAACTGAATTTGAGACGCATCGAAACCCGCAGTATTTTTTAATCAATTTAACCTTTGACTAGAATAATTTGTCAGCATTACTTGCCGCTGACCCTTGCTCGATTCTTGGGGAGCTCCGACGGGTTTAGAGTCATTTCACCGGTGAGTTTTCAAACAAAGGAGAAAGAGGGTCGTTTTGGGTTGTTTTCGATCAGTTTTCAGGTGGGTTTTCGGGCTGGTTGTAGTGACGTTTCGCTGCTGGTTTGGTGTCCCTTTTGGTGGTGTTTTGCTTCTGGTTTGGTGCCTCTTTTGGTGGCATTTTGGTGCTCGTTTGGGAGGTAAAGGGGCTGCTGATGCATGGGGTTGTTTGGTGGTTGTTCCCTGTGGGATCTCCCCGGGAAAGAGGGAAACGGGAAGAGAGGGGGAGAGGGGAGAAGAGGGAGTGGGAGAAAAATGGTGGAGAGGAGAGGGAGCAACGGGAAGAGGGAGGAAAGGGAGAAGAAGAGGGGTCGTCGGTGGGTGGCGTTTTCCGGCGTGGGGGAGGAAATGGAGAAGATGAGGCGGAGGAAGAGGGAGAAGGGCTGCCATGGCTGCTGGAGAGGGAGAAAAGGGGAGAGAGAGGGAATTTTTAAGGATTTTTGGGGAAGAAAAAGATTATCTTTTGGGTTTTTGGGGTCTTGGAGTAAACAAAAAAATTAAAATAGGGGATTAATCTAAGTCATTAGATCAAATGTGAAGATCGGTCAAGATCAAATCACATCAATCAAAAATTAGATATTTAAAATAAAGCCACCAATTGATTTTTAATTTGGGCTACAAATTGACAAGAATCGGTTAGAATTGAAATAAATTGCAAGGATTTGATTAGAATTAACACGAATTTGATAAATGATGCTACGAATTGAATGAATTAGGATGATTAAAAAATAATCTATTCAATATTTAAAAATAATAATTTTGACGTAATGAAAATATGTAATGTAATAGTTGTACAAAAACATAAAAATATTATTTTTTAATAAACTAGACATGGTAAAATATGATGATAATAATAATAGTAGTGAATATATTAAAAATGTAAAAAATAAAAAAATTAGTTATAAGGATTAGGAATGTTATATTGAATACAACAATAAATATAATAATAATTCGTAACACACAAACAAATTTTCAAATTTTGTTTATAAACGTGGTTATGTTGATAAAATTACAAATAAAACTTATTTATTTTAAAAGTTAAAAAAGTGTTGGTATAATTAGATGACGATCCAAAAATGGGTTATAGGTCGGTCAAAATTGGGTGTCAACAGCTGCCTCTTCTTTGCTCGGGAATGAAGGATGAATTGTTGAGCAAAGAAAGGTGACGGAGTAGCTGATTTTGTCCGATCGATGGAATATTATCGGAGGGACCAAAGGTATGAGGGGTTGTGAAAATATTACGGCCGAGACTTCGGTTTAAAGTCGCCTACATATCTCTGATCATATTAGAATCAGGCCATGTGTAGTTCTAGATTTAGGAATGAATGAAATTCCTAAAGATAGAAATAATGTTATCGAACTTAAATAGCTTGAATTGGGAGGATTAGGTATAAGGCGGTATAAGTGGCAAATGAAACTGCGAGAACAACTTATGATAAAGCAATTTCATAGGAATAAGGAATTATGTATACGAGTTGAGACTCATTTCAACCATCCTTTGCTTTTAAGCATTTCATACCTGCAATTTCTAATATAACTAAATGAAAATGGTTACCTTTCTAATTTACAGACATAATTAAAAATATAAGTGAGATAAGAGATCATATCTATTTAGGAGGAATATGCTTAGTCCATATGGTGTTTAAAGATGGTGCTTGATCCTGTGTGGCTTCTTGAAAGGTAGAGTTTACCCAATCAACTTTTAAAGAACAGTGCTTAGGTTTTCGAAAGGTAGAGCTTGACCAATCAACTTCCCAATGAACGTGCTTAGCTTTAGGCAGCTTTTCGAAAGGTAGAGCTTAACCAATCGACTTTTGAAGGACAGTGCTTAGCTTCGGGTAGCTTTCTTGAATGGTAGAGTTTAACCAATCAACTTCCAAAGGACAGTGCTTAGCTTTGGGTAGCTTTTCGAAGGTAGAGCTTGACCAATCGACTTCCGAAGGACAGTGCTTAGCTTCGGGTAGCTTCTTGAATGGCAGAGCTTAACAAGTCAACTTCCGAAGGACAGTGCTTAGCTTTGGGTAGCTTCTTGAATGGCAGAGCTTAACAAGTCAACTTCCGAAGGGCAGTGCTTAGCCTCGGGCAACTTCTTGAGTGGTAGAGCTTAACCAGTCAACTTCCGAAGGGCAATGCTTAGCCTCGGGCAAGTTCTTGAATGGTAGAGCTTAACCAATCAACTTCCGAAGGGCAGTGCTTAGCCTCGAATAGATCTGTTCCTGTAATTCCTGCACTCAAAGAAAATTGTAAGTTTCAAAAAAATGGGAGATTGATTTGTGCATCCACTCATCGTTTGCTTTCCTTTTTCACCACAGCTTTGTTGTTCCTAAGCTTGAACTCAATTTGGATGTCTTTATGTGCAACCTTTAATGAAATTTTTGAGGTCCTCTAAAAAATTTCTGCCCAAGTTCGTTGTTATGTCAAGCTCAAGTATGTGGAGATGCTTACCAATAGAATTTTTAAGAATTTTTTCAAAAATTCTGCCAGTTATTCTCCAAAAGAGAGATAGAAAATTTTATTATGATGTGATCGAGCCCCCTAGGAGCGCCTGCGTATCCCTCTTAAAAGGGAATTAGGTTAATCGTAGTTCTGATTACATCAAAAAGGAGTCATAAGAGAAACATAATCTTGCCCCAAGTATGTATCACCACTACCAATTGAGAAAACCTAAAGTAATCATTCAAGTGCTTGAAAATTTGAGGAGGAGAAACAACTCAACTTCCTCTTTATTGATGTCGATCAGGTATTGAGTCATGCTCAGAAATCAATTACGATCGTGATAAGAATCTTTCACATGTATCGCTTTGGTGTCGATCAAACTTTGAATTTGATCTTTCAAATTTCGACATTCTTCTGTGGTATGTCCCTTTATCCCTGAATGATAGGCACAAATCTTGGTGAGATCGAGCCACTTAGAATGTGTCTTCATCACTATTTCAGGAGCAGGAGAGATATAGCTAGCAACCCTCAGTCTTTCATACAATTGATCTATTGGTTCAGCCAAAGGAGTATACTGATTGGGTAGACATTTCTCCATATGGGCTTGCGATCTAGCAGATTGAAAGGATCATTGATGCCTTGACGGTTTTCCATGAATCTTTCGTTCATTACCTGCAGGTGGAGGGACTTGATATATGGGTGCAGGTTGCTGGAGTAGGGGTGGAGACACTTGACAAATCGCAACATTCACTTCTTTCTTACCTTTGTTCTCATTAGTCCCAACGAGCTGCGAAGTCTTGCTACTAGCTAGCAATGCCTCTAAATTTAGTACAGTCCCATTTTTTATACCGTCTTCGATCTTCTCACCCGACTTGATAATATAAGAAAATTTATGATCTTTGATGAGCATCATTCTCTCATAATACTGAGGCTTTTGGGCGCGAATAAAGAATTTTTTCATTTGAGATTCCTCCATTGGAGTCGGACCCTAGCAACTTCAGACCTCCATCTTATTGCAAATTCTCGAAATGTTTCTGTAGGCTCTCTCTTTAAATTTTGAATGTAAAACCAATCAGGAGCATTCTCAATATTAAATTCAAACCTCTTCATGAAATCAAAGGCCATATCAATCCATTTTGACCATTTCTTCGAATTTTGTGCAATATACCATGATAAGGCCTTTCCAGTGAGACTTCTCACAAATAATTTCATTCGAAGTCGTTTATTTTTTCCAACTCCAATTAACTTATCACAATATATTCTCAAATGTGCCTTTGGATCTCCAGTCCCATTGAACATCTCAAATTTAGGAGGTTTATATCCTTCAAGCAAGTCAATATTGGGATTGTCATGACCCAAAATGGGATCATGACTAAAAGATCACTTAGTTCAATCTCAACAATAAATGTACCCTAGAAGGAGAAAAATCCAATAAATAAATAATATCCCAAAACCTGGTGTCACGAGCAGAAAGAGCATTTAATACTTAACTAGTAAAAATAAGTGCATCTCAGTCTTCGAATAGAAATAAAGACTAAACAACTAAGATAGAATCCAATGGAAGCTCGAAGCCCTGAGTCTCACCACTAGATCTGGTATGAACCAAGTGCACGATCAATTCAACTACCATGTGGATAATCCGGACGAGAATCTATGGGGGAGAAAGGAGTAAGGGTGAGTACATATAATATGTACCCAGTAGGTTTAACCGACTGGGAATTAGAAATTGAATAAGCTATGGAATAATCTAGGAACGCTTCTAACTGCAACAGGAAAACCAGTCTGGCATCAGTGCCGCCAATTTATATAGAACGACGCGAGTAAAGTAAACATATAATCTCATAGAAGTCAATCCCGAAACAACCACAAGTAATATAATGAAATGGTATACAATGTCGTGCAATGCAATGTAATGCAAGGTGGTATCAAGACCGTTGCACAGCCCGTCGTATACACCCCCCTCGAGCTAAGGCTCCCAGACTAAGGGGACCCCTGGGGACCTCGCAGGCCATATACCTCAATCACAATATATCAACTACCTTGCCACCCAAGTGCCCGTGGTCAAGGACTCATGATAAAAATCACCATTCACAACTTCCTAGAATGCCATGACATATAGTATGAGGATGCATGCAACCAAGACACAATTATGGAAGCGATATTCTTCTCAATAAGCACAATAAATATCAAAGTTCTCAAAGTTTAACAATTATAATATTCACCCTCTTTTATACATATTTGAATACAATTCTCCTTTAAAATATTTCTCTAAAATTAGCAACCCGACACATGATACGATCCCATCTCATAGATTATCACATAAGGATATTCAATAACTCAGTTTCAGTCCCAAAGAAGGATAGCCAAACCTACCTTGATGTCGAAACCGCACTTGAACACTTTTACCGAATGGACCAAATCTTGAATTCAACTCCCACAATAAAAAATCTCTATCAAGAACAAAACATACACGTCACAAGGAGTCCAATGACACCCATATTACTATATCTCTAACCCAGACCCAAAACTCGTTCAATTCTATAGTCAATTCCCAAAATTTCAAGCTTAGGGTTAAGTCTTAAATCCTCCAAATAATATAATTCTAATGGTTACTCATATAATACAAGCCCCCAATATTAGTACAAAATATATACACATCCAAAACCCACAACGTAGTTAATACAATTGCATAACCGAAGAACCCAAAAGCACTGAGCAGTGCACAGATGGAAGCACGCATAACAACTTAATATGCAATTTGTTTGGGCCCATTTACTATTGCCAGGTAGATTAGTTACTACTAATCACTGCTGCTACAGTGTGTAAAGGAATTAACAATTATAGAATTTCTTCTACAAACAAATCAACATACAGGCTACATAATTTAATAAAAAAATTCTTATCTTTTATAGGCCCACACATTATTATACCAATTGTTCACTATTTGCAGCAACCAAGACATATTGTTTCATGCAACCCAATGACTACTTGACCTTCTAACATCCTATTACATATATATATATATATATATATATATATATATATATATATATATATATATATATATATATATACTACTAGTAATTGTAATATAAAGTTTAATGATTTTATCAATAAAAAATCTCACCTGAAGCCAACAATTGCTTTTTCTTTTCTCTCGAGGTTGCCGCTTTTGAAACCGCACAGATGGTAATCTCATTTAAAACCTACTCTCCCTCTTTTCTTTCTTTTGTCAATTTAATCAAGTAATCCACTACTTATTTTTACATAATAGTCTAAGTAGTATAGGATGTTTAAACAACTTAACTCTTTAGTCCACAAGTTAATTTAAATGTCTAAACTTATCCATAAACTAAATAGCCATAGCTATCAAATAGTCCAAAATACACATTTAAAATTTTACGAGGTAAATCTTTTAGGAAATCAAGAAGACTAATTCTCAAAATAACCTAACGGGTCATTACATCGTATGCACAAGTTTTCAAAACTTAACTCTTCTATCTCCTTCAACATGTTGCACTCGACTGCTCAACTCCTCCAATCGCTTTGCCATTGTTTGTATCAACATGTCCTTTTGATGGGGTTCGACAGAAGTACAATTTTGTTTTTTTAAAATAGTAGTGATAGACGTTGGTGCTATATTTTGAGCATGAGGAGTAGCTCGGGAATGTGAGGCATTTGGTGGGGCTAAGTAGATGAAGTTAGGTGTATTAGGCTTGTGTTGTGAGGAATGCGTGTAACATGGATATCGCTTATTTTGGGGAAGCGTGGAATTTGAAGTACTTTCAGGGTATAAGGTTGGATGGGGTAAAAAGAGAGGATTCATAAAGGTTGTTTGAGGCATGGTTGTAGCATTTATTCTAATAAGCGATGTATTCAAATTGCGAGCATTAGAGAGTTGTTCCTGCATCTCTCTAATCTTTTGTTCTGTCCTTGATATCACCTTATTTTGTGCAGGTGGATACTCTTCTCTCGAAATATTCAAACCATCTTTTTGAGTTGTCATACCAATCGTGTCAATAGCACTATTATTATTATCCATACAGTAGAGCGAGATAAAAGCAGAAAACTTCTTTCAATTAAGAGTGATAGGCACGAATCAACCTTAAGGAGGGGAAAACATATAAAAAAAAGAAGAAAAAATAAGATCAAGTTAGTAACATGATAATATATACCACAAAGATAAACATATTGATTTTTGAAAAATAAACGCCCTAAATGCAATGAACCTCGTTGAGCCAGAGGTAGGCCTAAGACGATATATAAGTGATTCATGATAACTAATTCAAGCCTTCGATTTGTTAATTGGAGTTTAGTGTTAGAAAGTACAATTTAAAAAAATAGCTATTTTATTAATAACAACTATTACAATCTTTAAATGATATATATAAAATCTAAGACTAATAGGGTAACAAATGGGAATAAATCTTAAACTTCAATATATAAAATCTAAGGAATAATGGAAATAAATCCTAAACTTCAAACCCACTTCTGGCATAAATTTAGCATCATAACTTTGCAAAACAGAAAGATAAACTTTTCTAAACTCCTTTTTAACAATATTTTAGGCTTGAATTGATTATTGTGATCACATAGACACATAGTATGCAATATTCTGTCTTGGAGGGTGATTGGATCCTCTAGACTTAACAAGGTGGCTACTACTATGTAGATTGAACCCCTTGGGGTCAAACTACCTAGGGCTTATGCATGCATGATCTTAACTTTGGGGTGGGTAGCTCTATCCTAAGTTTCTAAAGAGTGGGTTTAGACACAGAATGGGTATTGCTATGCGAGAAGCACGTGGTCCAACGGTAGTAAGACTATCCGCCATTCACTACGCATGTGCTTACTCTCTAATATTTGGGTTTGAAGAGAAAGCGGGAGAAGTGCAAAGGCACGACATCACCTTAAAAGAAAAAGAAGAGAGGATCCCAAGTGGGGAATTTATAAATGGAATGCCAGTTAATTTTAAAACAGTAATATTTAGCAGTTATAGCAGTGTTATACAGGTAGTTTAAAGCGATAAATAAATAACGGGGGAAGGGAAAAGAGTTAGAGGGAAAGGGGAAGGGAGTTAGAGGGATAAGGAAGGGGATTTAGAAGGGGATAAAGGAGGGGAGTTAAAAGGGGTAGGGGAGAGGGAGTTAGAGGGATAAGGGAGGGGGAGTTAGCAACGGTAAGGGAAAGGGAGTTAGAGGGATAAGAGAGAGACAGTTAGAAGGGGTAAGGGAAAAAGAAAAAAGGAAACAGATTAGTAGGGATTAATAAGGAAAATAAAGAAAATAAAGGAAACTACTAAAGGATTAACAACAATAGACCCACATAAGACAAGATACGTAATGGTAAGAACCTAAAGTCCCCAGCAGAGTCGCCATTCTGTCGTGCCCCATTTTTTCTCGCGAAGAAACGGAAATCTGGACGGTGTCGTGACAACGACTCTTTTGGAATTTAAAAGTTGAAGAGTCGCCACCTAATGATTTGAGGTGCATTAGGACACCTATTCTAAGTTTAAAAATCTAATCTAAGGGTCAAAGTTAACCAGAGAACGGATAAGGGTTCAAGTTACCTCAAAGGGAAGGTGTTAAGCACCCTTCGAGATCCGCAAATGCGGGTCCTGACCGTATCTCGCATTTATGTGGGGATTGCAAATAAAGGTCTCTATTTATTATCTAATCAATTCTAAGTAATCGAAAATAACAACTTAAACAGAAAAAACACAAGTAATTAATTAACTACCCCAATCAATTGGAAATTCAATAAAAGAGAGAAACTTAAGCTAAGCGATTTATTTTACTCGGATCAATTACTCGGCTTTATTTCTGGATTTAGCTTCACTTGGCTTATTTAAGCCTAAGGACAAAACCAAAGTTTGTCCTATTAAGCGCGAGTTTAATCATCCTTTCCGAGGGTCCTATTTACCCCTACCCCTCCTAGATTGATTTTATTAGTTAACTTAAAAGCGAACTAAGAGAAAAATAAAAAATCTAACGCTTCCTAGAAGCATCTATCGTCCTATCTTAAGGTCCAAGAGGCATTGGACTTCTACTCATGGTTGTTCTAGACTCAAAGAGAATATAAGGCTTCCAATTTAGACGCGCATTAATACAAAAACAAACAGACGAGCAGTTAGCATGTAAAGTCTCATATATGCCTCTAACTAGCTAGAGTACTTGAAAACAAATGGTGTAGAGTGTTATGCTAGTGTAAGTCACATATCGTCATTGGATGGAATATTTCAAAAATTAAGTAGAGATTTTGACTCTAAAAAAACATTGATATTTTAAAACATGAATTTTAAGGATCATTTATTTAAGACAATTATGTTATATTAAATTGAGTCCTATAGGCATGGTTTTTACTATACGAAAATATTACATCCTAAAGAACATGCTTGTTATTGCGAAAATATTAAATTCTAAAGGCATGATTTCTAACATATTGACTACCCTAAAACATAATTTTTATTTTTTCTGAAAAATATTAAGTCCTAAAATGCATGATTTCTAACTCGACGTGGAAAAAGAAAAAAAGAATTATAAGCATATTTTCCTTTTATAGTCATGATTTCTATTCAAAAATAACCTCAAATGTCCTAAACATGATTTCTAATCCTATAATATATTAAACCCAAAAACATGATTTCTATTGCCAATAAACATTAAAGCCTATAGGCATGACTTCTAACCACATAATATATAGAGAAGAAAGGTCATTAATAACCTAAGAGCATGATCTCTAGTATTGTGGAAAAAGAAAAGTTATTCATTTCGAACTTATAGACATGATATCTAAGGCACCTACTTTGAACATGTTTGAAACAAGGAAAAGGAGAAAACTTGTAAAACACATAAGCATGATATCTTAGAAAAGTATTTCTTTACATATTAAAATACAGAACATTTACTAAAACATGCTTGGATTAATTATTTTTTTCATGTTAACAACACCTAAAGCAATTAGCGCACGCTTGATTTATTTTGAATATCGAAACCTAATATTTGCCTAAAATTGTTATCCGATTATTCTGAACAAAACAACACAAAAAAAACAGTCAACACATAATTTTCCCTCCCCCCTTTTAGTTAGATCCCCCATTTTCACTATATTTTTACAAGATTTTTTCAAAAATATAAATACAACATAATGAATAAAATCAAAAACAAAAAAAACATCAAAGCTCTTATAATCCAAGCCCATCCCATTCCAAGGCTACTCTTCATGTCTTTTAACTTGAAGTTCAAATACCTGCTAAACAAAACACGAAGAAGTAATATATGTCCAACAATAATAACATAAAATACTAACCAGTCGAGGCGATAAACAAAAAGTTCGAATTAGCAAACCAACAGCCGGGAGTCTTGAGAATAATATATAACGACCTTTCTTTCTTCTTCTTTTTTTTTAAGAGAGAGGAGAAGAAAGTCTCAATTTTTTTTTTTTTGTATGGAATAAAGTATTCTATTATGTATGTGAATTGTGTGAAGCCTATGAAGTATGTGAGCTATTTTGTGTAAGTGTGAGAAAAATCGTATGGAGTGTCTCCAAAACATGAAAAAAGGAATGAAAGGAGCTCCTTATTATATAGTTATTCAATGGTCAAGTAATTAAAGGTAAGAGCATAAGTCAAGGATACTACTTCCTTAATTGACATAATCAATCAATTAAGAATAAATTAAAAATCTCTTTCCTTAATTGAAGAGAGCAAATCATCACATCAATCAGAAAATATATTTACCATATATACACATTAAGGATAAAGAAACCAAATCAAATTATAGTTACAAAATTCAAGTTTACCATAACAGGGATTGTAAGAATCCAAAAATAAAAATAAAAATCACAATGTTAATTTATTTTTTTCAATTAATATACATGTATTAATCATTCAATAATAATGATAATAATAATAATAATAATAATAATAATAATAATAATAATAATAATAATAATAATAATAATAATAATAATAATAATAATAATAATAATAATAATAATAATTCACAGAAATATTAACTATGCCAATTATCCTAATTTTTACAACTAGTAAGATTTGAACGAATTTGTATAATCACAATCACAAACCACACGCTAGAATTAATTTGGGAAAAGAAAAACGAGCCAAAATTAATTGACAAGGACAGTCGTATTTTCTAATAATTCAGCAGAGTAACAGAAAATCATCAAGAAATTAACATGCAAAGCAGATATGTAGTAATTTGAGTGATTAATCTGCGCAAAATATACATAATTTCAACTTAAAAAGAAAAATATGAAATCAAACCAAATTTGAGACGCATCGGAACCCGAAGTATTTTTGAATTAATTTAACCTTTGACCGGAATAATTTGTCGGCATTACTTGCCGCTGACCCATGCTCGATTCTCGGGGAGCTCCGACGAGTTTAGAGTCATTTCACCGGTGAGTTTTCAAACAAAGGAGAAAGAGGATCGTTTGGGGCTGTTTTCAGTCAGTTTTCAGGTGGGTTTTCGGGCTGGTTGTGGTGACGTTTCGCTGCTGGTTTGGTGTCCCTTTTGGTGGCATTTTGCTGCTGGTTTGGTGCCCGTTTTGGTGGCGTTTTGGTGCTGGTTTGGGAGGGGTAAAGGGGCTGCTGATGCATGGGGTTGTTTGATGGTTGTTCCCGGCGGGATCTCGCCGGGAAAGAGGGAAACGGGAAGAGAGGGGGAGAGGGGAGAAGAGGGAGTGGGAGAAAAATGGTGGAGAGGAGAGGAGGCGACGGGAAGAGGGAGGAAAGGGAGAAGAAGAGGGGTCGTCGGTGGGTGGCGTTTTCTGGCGTGGGGGAGGAAATGGAGAAGATGAGGCGGAGGAAGAGGGAGAGGGGCTGCCATGGCTGCTGGAGAGGGAGAAAAGGGGAGGAGAGAGGGAATTTTTAAGGATTTTTGGGGAAGAAAAAGATTATCTTTTGGATTTTTGGGGTCCTGGAGTAAAAAAAAAATTAAAATAGGGGATTAATCTAAGTCATTGGATCAAATGTGATGAACGGTTAAGATCAAATCACATCAATCAAAAATTAGATATTTAAAATAAAGCCACTAATTGATTTAATTTGGGCTACAAATTGACAATAATTGGTGAGAATTGAAATAAACTGCAAGGATTTGATTAAAATTAACACGAATTTGGTAACGAGGCTACGAATTGAATGAATTAGGATGATTAAAAAATAATCTATTCAATATTTAAAAATAATAATTTTGACGTAATGAAAATATGTAATGTAATAGTTGTACAAAAACATAAAAATATTATTTTTTAATAAACTAGACATGGTAAAATATGATGATAATAATAATAGTAGTGAATATATTAAAAATATAAAAAATAAAAAATTAGTTATAAGGATTAGGAATGTTATATTGAATACAACAATAAATATAATAATAATTCGTAACACACAAACAAATTTTGAAATTTTGTTTAAAAACGTGGTAATGTTGATAAAATTACAAATAAACTTATTTATGTTAAAAGTTAAAAAGGTGTTGGTATAATTAGATGACGATCCATAAATGGGTTATAGGTCGGTCAAAATTGGGTGTCAACAGTCTCCAAATTGGAATCTTGCGACACTAAAAAGGCCCTCCGAAGCCACCGATGATGCTTGAATAGCGAGGATATCACGAGCCAACCGCTGAAGTCTTGGAAAAGCTTTACCCCGATTCTTCCACCATGCCAAAAGCTGTAGCTTCCCCTCTGTATCCTTAATACTTTCTGTAGCCTGGTTAAGATATTCATCAAGATCATTATTTTCGTTAGTAGTAAGTCCAAGATGAAATTCTAACATGTCATCAATATCATCCTCGTATCTAGGCCTAGATGGTTGTGGTTCTTGATATTGTACATTTTCTACTAAATTATATTCTTCTAAATCATATAGTTTCCTAGCTTCTGTTCTAATCCTACTTTTAACTACATCCAAATTATGTGATTGATTATCTTCATCGTATTGAATTTCTAAGTTTGCATATATACTATCTACCATTCGAGATACTCCAACTTCTTTGAAAGTCGGGTAAAATAAACAAGCAGTTACATAAATATGAGGAATTGAGAAAAAGTATTTTCTAAATTTTTCAATCATTTTTTGAACAGGTCCTCTAAATTTTGGATTATTTTTTAACAAAACAAATTTAGTACAAAATAGCACAAATATTAGGCAAAATGAAACAAATACTAGGATAATAAAGACCAGAGATTTGTTTAGTAGCTAAATAAAAAACTCTTAAAAATTCAATTAAATCCCTAATATCATTCCGATCATTTTCATCTAGTCGGTAAGTCATATCTACATTATGGCATCCCA
Source organism: Solanum rostratum (assembly GCA_029948455.1). NCBI lineage: Eukaryota > Viridiplantae > Streptophyta > Magnoliopsida > Solanales > Solanaceae > Solanum > Solanum rostratum. The sequence continues at coordinate 51,304,836 of CM057047.1, read as the reverse complement.
AACCATGGTAACGGGTCTCCTATATTCATAAGCTACTTTTAGCATTTCTTACAACGAATTCCACCTAGTAGCTACTGTTATGAGAATTTTTCTAACAGGCAACTTACATTCAATACACCGACTTTCAAATTCTTTACGCCTAGCCTTTACTTGACACTTGAAAATAAAATGACATGCAATTTCTACTTTATTAGAATCATTTTCAAATAATGACACACCATCTCTAACAATTAAATTGTAAATATGAGCAACACATCTTATATGAAAACCATCTTCGTAAATAGGACTAAGAACAGGTCTTAAATAATCAACAACACGTATATTATTATAAGCGTTATCTAAAGTTACACTAATCATTTTACTAGAAATACCAAAAAATTATAAAATATCAAGAATAGTCTGTGCAATATAAGAACTAGTTTTACGCAATTTACAACTTTTATATCCCCAAATTTTTTTTTGCATATTCCAATTTTCATCTATCCAATGTCGGGTTATTGTAAAATAATCATCACCGGTTATACTACGACCCATATCACAAGTAATTGCTAATCTACAAGTATTACAAGAAAATAAACATCGAAGATATTGTACATGCCGTGCTTGATAATCAAAAACAGTTTTTTTATTGTATTTCTTGAAAAAACATTAAAAGATGGGTTATAAACAATTTGAATATAGTCAATAAAACCAGGATTTTCAGCAAAACTAAAAGGCAAACCAGTAACAACAATCATTTTGGCCAGTTCCTCTAAGTCACGTTGTCTATTATAATGGCGATGTGTACTAGAACCGGAAATATTAGAAGGGTTTAATTGCGACTGCACCATATTTGAACCTCCCATAGATTCTTCGGGAATGGGAGTTCTATATTTTTTTGCATCTGCAATGGCTTGAGCATGTGAAAATTCTAATTTACAACAATGCATTAAATGATTTTTCAAATGACCCATCCCACCCCCTTTTTTCGAAGTTTTATGGTTTAAAATATGCTTACATTTTTTATAAATTGCTTTTGTTTTATCTTCATTTTGTGTTAAAAATTGTCAAACAAGAGATTTTTTAACACGTTTCGTCTTAGGCCTATTAGATGCTGATGGTTGTACGGGGGGGGGGGGGGGGGAGCGGGAGCGAGAGTAGTAGCTGTATATGGGATTGAGTTTCATCGTCATAAAAATATCGTCTTCCTCATTAATTTCATTATCATCTACTAGTGAATCTTCATTAAAATCAATTCTTCGTTCAAGAAATTCGTGATCTAATTCCATCTTAGAATCAATATTAAAACAAGTGTCGTCTACGTATGTAAAATCTTCCATATTAAATCTAAGTGGTGGTTGTCTTGTAGATTTAGATGAACTACCACCGGGTTTTTTACCGGTTAAAGCTTTGATAATTCCACCGAAAAAAGTACTTTTTCCCTTTTCTTTTCTACCTAAATCCATGTTAAGTTAAAATAACAAGTAAAGATTATATGTAAAAATTCAAGTTATGATATATGAATATAAAAAAAAATTCAAGTAGACAAGTACTCAAGTAGTAAAGATTAAAGAATAAAAACTAATTAGAAGAACAAATAAGTTGGAACAAATGTACCAAACGTCTGTGTAAAAATAAACGTAGAAACCGAAGTTGATGAAACTTGAAGTTTGATTATGCTCCAAATTGATCCATCAAAATTTGCTCCAAATTGCAATTACCACACCAAAGTTGACAAACTAATCAATATTAATTGAGAGAGTAAATAATTAATATTTATAATTAATTTGAGAGTAGTATGTATAATATAATTATAAATTTATAATAGTAGAGAGAATTGGGAAATGAGAGAGTTGAGAATGTTGAGATATTTTTAAGAGTATTGAGAGAATTTGATTGAAAAATATGAAAGATTTAGGGGTATTTATAGTTGAAAAATTAAGGAATTAAAAAAGAAGCCCAAAATAGGCATTCAACGACTAGAAAAAGGCATCATGCCAGGTTACCGTTAGTGGGCCCCACCCCAATGGTAACCAATTAAAAAATAAAAAATAATTTAAAATCTAAACCGATATGCATTAAATGATTTTTCAAATGACCCATCCCACCCCCTTTTTTCGAAGTTTTATGGTTTAAAATATGCTTACATTTTTTATAAATTGCTTTTGTTTTATCTTCATTTTGTGTTAAAAATTGTCAAACAAGAGATTTTTTAACACGTTTCGTCTTAGGCCTATTAGATGTTGATGGTTGTACGGGGGGGGGGGGGGGGGGGAGCGGGAGCGAGAGTAGTAGCTGTATATGGGATTGAGTTTCATCGTCATAAAAATATCGTCTTCCTCATTAATTTCATTATCATCTACTAGTGAATCTTCATTAAAACCAATTCTTCGTTCAAGAAATTCGTGATCTAATTCCATCTTAGAATCAATATTAAAACAAGTGTCGTCTACGTATGTAAAATCTTCCATATTAAATCTAAGTGGTGGTTGTCTTGTAGATTTAGATGAACTACCACCGGGTTTTTTACCGGTTAAAGCTTTGATAATTCCACCGAAAAAAGTACTTTTTCCCTTTTCTTTTCTACCTAAATCCATGTTAAGTTAAAATAACAAGTAAAGATTATATGTAAAAATTCAAGTTATGATATATGAATATAAAAAAAAATTCAAGTAGACAAGTACTCAAGTAGTAAAGATTAAAGAATAAAAACTAATTAGAAGAACAAATAAGTTGGAACAAATGTACCAAACGTCTGTGTAAAAATAAACGTAGAAACCGAAGTTGATGAAACTTGAAGTTTGATTATGCTCCAAATTGATCCATCAAAATTTGCTCCAAATTGCAATTACCACACCAAAGTTGACAAACTAATCAATATTAATTGAGAGAGTAAATAATTAATATTTATAATTAATTTGAGAGTAGTATGTATAATATAATTATAAATTTATAATAGTAGAGAGAATTGGGAAATAAGAGAGTTGAGAATGTTGAGATATTTTTAAGAGTATTGAGAGAATTTGATTGAAAAATATGAAAGATTTTGGGGTATTTATAGTTGAAAAATTAAGGAATTAAAAAAGAAGCCCAAAATAGGCATTCAACGACTAGAAAAAGGCATCATGCCAGGTTACCGTTAGTGGGCCCCACCCCAATGGTAACCAATTAAAAAATAAAAAATAATTTAAAATCTAAACCGGTATGCATTAAATGATTTTTCAAATGACCCATCCCACCCCCTTTTTTCGAAGTTTTATGGTTTAAAATATGCTTACATTTTTTATAAATTGCTTTTGTTTTATCTTCATTTTGTGTTAAAAATTGTCAAACAAGAGATTTTTTAACACGTTTCGTCTTAGGCCTATTAGATGCTGATGGTTGTACGGGGGGGGGGGGGGGGGGAGCGGGAGCGAGAGTAGTAGCTGTATATGGGATTGAGTTTCATCGTCATAAAAATATCGTCTTCCTCATTAATTTCATTATCATCTACTAGTGAATCTTCATTAAAACCAATTCTTCGTTCAAGAAATTCGTGATCTAATTCCATCTTAGAATCAATATTAAAACAAGTGTCGTCTACGTATGTAAAATCTTCCATATTAAATCTAAGTGGTGGTTGTCTTGTAGATTTAGATGAACTACCGCCGGGTTTTTTACCGGTTAAAGCTTTGATAATTCCACCGAAAAAAGTACTTTTTCCCTTTTCTTTTCTACCTAAATCCATGTTAAGTTAAAATAACAAGTAAAGATTATATGTAAAAATTCAAGTTATGATATATGAATATAAAAAAAAATTCAAGTAGACAAGTACTCTAGTAGTAAAGATTAAAGAATAAAAACTAATTAGAAGAACAAATAAGTTGGAACAAATGTACCAAACGTCTGTGTAAAAATAAACGTAGAAACCGAAGTTGATGAAACTTGAAGTTTGATTATGCTCCAAATTGATCCATCAAAATTTGCTCCAAATTGCAATTACCACACCAAAGTTGACAAACTAATCAATATTAATTGAGAGAGTAAATAATTAATATTTATAATTAATTTGAGAGTAGTATGTATAATATAATTATAAATTTATAATAGTAGAGAGAATTGGGAAATGAGAGAGTTGAGAATGTTGAGATATTTTTAAGAGTATTGAGAGAATTTGATTGAAAAATATGAAAGATTTTGGGGTATTTATAGTTGAAAAATTAAGGAATTAAAAAAGAAGCCCAAAATAGGCATTCAACGACTAGAAAAAGGCATCATGCCAGGTTACCGTTAGTGGGCCCCACCCCAATGGTAACCAATTAAAAAATAAAAAATAATTTAAAATCTAAACCGGTATGCATTAAATGATTTTTCAAATGACCCATCCCACCCCCTTTTTTCGAAGTTTTATGGTTTAAAATATGCTTACATTTTTTATAAATTGCTTTTGTTTTATCTTCATTTTGTGTTAAAAATTGTCAAACAAGAGATTTTTTAACACGTTTCGTCTTAGGCCTATTAGATGCTGATGGTTGTACGGGGGGGGGGGGGGAGCGGGAGCGAGAGTAGTAGCTGTATATGGGATTGAGTTTCATCGTCATAAAAATATCGTCTTCCTCATTAATTTCATTATCATCTACTAGTGAATCTTCATTAAAATCAATTCTTCGTTCAAGAAATTCGTGATCTAATTCCATCTTAGAATCAATATTAAAACAAGTGTCGTCTACGTATGTAAAATCTTCCATATTAAATCTAAGTGGTGGTTGTCTTGTAGATTTAGATGAACTACCACCGGGTTTTTTACCGGTTAAAGCTTTGATAATTCCACCGAAAAAAGTACTTTTTCCCTTTTCTTTTCTACCTAAATCCATGTTAAGTTAAAATAACAAGTAAAGATTATATGTAAAAATTCAAGTTATGATATATGAATATAAAAAAAAATTCAAGTAGACAAGTACTCAAGTAGTAAAGACTAAAGAATAAAAACTAATTAGAAGAACAAATAAGTTGGAACAAATGTACCAAACGTCTGTGTAAAAATAAACGTAGAAACCGAAGTTGATGAAACTTGAAGTTTGATTATGCTCCAAATTGATCCATCAAAATTTGCTCCAAATTGCAATTACCACACCAAAGTTGACAAACTAATCAATATTAATTGAGAGAGTAAATAATTAATATTTATAATTAATTTGAGAGTAGTATGTATAATATAATTATAAATTTATAATAGTAGAGAGAATTGGGAAATGAGAGAGTTGAGAATGTTGAGATATTTTTAAGAGTATTGAGAGAATTTGATTGAAAAATATGAAAGATTTAGGGGTATTTATAGTTGAAAAATTAAGGAATTAAAAAAGAAGCCCAAAATAGGCATTCAACGACTAGAAAAAGGCATCATGCCAGGTTACCGTTAGTGGGCCCCACCCCAATGGTAACCAATTAAAAAATAAAAAATAATTTAAAATCTAAACCGGTAATACCGGTCCGATACCGGACCGAAATCGGTAGATCGGAACCGGTATTGACTGGTACAACGACCCCTTCCCGTCCCGTTACCCCTTTAACCGGTATGAACCGGCACCATACCGGTATAGACCCGGAACCGGGATGGAACCAGCACCTCCCGGTTCCGTTGGCACCCTTAGTGCCCACATATCCATCTCAACATCCTCATCTCTGCGACATGCATCTTCTGAACATGTGCATTTTTTATTGCCTAACACTCCACCCCATACAACAAAGATGGTCTAACCACCATTCTGTAAAGCTTATCTTTGAGTTTAGGTGGTATCTTCTTATCACACAACACTCCAGAGGCAAGCCTCCATTTAGACCATGCTGCCCCAACACGATGTGTCACATCATCATCGATATTGTCACTACTCTGGATGATGGACCCGAGATACTTAAAGTTTTTCCTCTTGGGGATAGGTTGAGTGGCAAGCCTCACATTAATGTCTGCTTCATCCCTCGCAACACTGAATTTGCACTCCAGGTATTCTGTTTTGGTCTGCTCAATTTGAATCCTTTGGACTCCGAGGCGTGTCTCCACGCCTCCAACCTATCATTAACTTTAGTCCGAGTCTCATCAATCAATACTATGTCATCTGCAACTAAACTTTCATTAGTCACAATAAACTTAATATACACTGTAGGAGAACGGGCTCACCGCCCCTAGTTGTAATATAAAAGGATAAAATTTATTTTTTATTTGAAGTGGAGATGAGGAAGTATTTTAAAATTAAAATTATAAAAGGTTTATGTGGAAGAAATATATTTTCTTATATGGATACTATAATGGAACTAGGGGACATCTAAGAGATGGTGATTGGGCACGCAGAGATTGCTACAAGAATCATTTGTATGTGCCACCACATAATCGTGATTTTGGGGCTAGCAATTCTAGGATTGAGGAGATTTTGATAGATTGTTGAAGAAGGCTGACACCCAAAATGAGACCTTGAAGGGGATGAAATCTGACATCTAAAGCATTAACTAGAACATCGAGTCTCATCTATGGCTATCAAGCAGCTAGAGTAAAAATTTGGTCAGATCTCTACACAGTTAAACAAGCGTTAGAAGGGTACATTGCCAAGAAACACAGTGCAGAATCCAAAGAATGATGGACAGTGCATGGTAGTGACAACATGGGGTTCCAAGCAATAGATGATGAGGTTTGTGAGGACAGGTAGATAAGCAAACATTTAAAGATTGGGGATGCTAAATCTAAGGATAGGGTGCGTGATGAGGTAGTGCCACCAAAGTAATTGAAACCTATACCAAGGCATCCACCTCCTTTCCCTCGAAGATCCAAGAAGGAGGACGAAGGTACATTTCAGTACTTCATCTCCATATTAAAGCAGCTAACTATCAACATTCCTCTCATTGAGGCATGGGAGAAAATGTCTGGATATGCCAAATTTATGAATGACCTACTGACGAAGAAGAGGATGGTGAGCCAAGAGCTCTCACAAAAGCTTCAACATTGTAGTGTTATTGCAACAACGTCCTTAGTGCAGAAGAAAGAAAATCCTGGAGAATTCACCATACCCTACACCATCAGAGATGTGAACTTTGCAAAGGCATTATGAGACTTAGGAGCCAGCATCAATTTAATGCCTCTTGCAGTATTCAAGAAATTAGGCTTGGGAGCCCCTACACTAACATGCATACGGTTGTTGATAGTTGACAAGACAGTGAAAAAGCTTGTGGGGATATTGTATGACATTCTCGTCAAAGTGGAAGTTTCACATTCCCTGTACATTTTGTATTGTGAGGTCGACTTTAAAGTCCCAATCATCTTGGGAAGGACCTTCCTAGCCACTGTACAAACACTAGTGGACATGGAGTTGGGTCAACTCAAGTTTAGATTGGGTCACGATGAGGTTTTTTTCAATGTATGCCAGTATATGAAGAAACCTGATGATTTGAAAGTGGTTTCTATCATTGAGAGTATTGATGAGGTGCAACCGGAGGTACCAATTGAGGAAAGACTGGGTGTCAAGACTCTGGAAGTTGTGTTAATGAAGTTTGAGAGTGATGCATCTCAGACTATGATAAGACTGTAAAGGATTAGGGAGCATCTGGTTTCACTAGGCATAAATCTAAGCTTGAGTTAGACTTAAAAAATTGAGTGTTGCCACCTACTAGACCATCCATCGAGGAGCCACCAGTGTTGGAGTTAAAGGCTCTTCCGACCCATCTGAGGTATGTGTTTTTGGGTACTAACAATACTTTGCCTATTATTATTGTTGCAGATCTTAATGACGAATATGTGGAAGCAATGGTCTCGGTATTCAAGCGATTCAAAAAGGCTATTAGATGGATAATTGCAGACATTATTGGTATCCGACCTGATGTGTGCACTCATACGGTTCAACTGGTCAAGGATTATAAGTTGAGTATTGAACACCAAAGACATCTCAACCCACTAATACAAGAGGTTGTAAGCAAAGAGATCATTAAGTGGTTGGACGCATGTGTGATATATTTGATAGCTGATAATGAATGGGTGAGGCCGATCCAATGCCATCCAAAAAAGGGAGGTATCATCGTGGTCCCAAATCCTAGCAATGAGTTGATTCCCATGAGTCCAGTCATAGGTTGGAGGGTTTGCATGGATTATCGCAAGCTCAATGCTTAATTAAAAAAGACCACTTCCCTATGCTATTCATGAACTAGATACTAGATCGCTTGGCGCGAAAGGGCTGGTATTGTTTTCTTGATGGTTATTCATCCTACAACCAGATCTCCATTTCTCCAGAAGACCAAAAGAAAATAGCATTTACATGTCCTTATGGAACCTTTGCATTTAAATGAATCTTATTTGGATTATATAATGCACTGGCGACATTCTAGAGATACGTGATATCGTTCTTTTCAGATATGGTGGAAGACACTATCGAGGTATTCATGGACGACTTTAGTGTGATTAGAGATTTGTCCAAAGATTGCTTGAGACATTTGCATAATGTGCTTTGGAGATATGAAGAATGTCATCTTGTGCTAATTTGGGAAAAGTGTCACTTCATAGTGAAGGAAGGCATTGTGTTGGGATACGGGATCTCTATAATTTTAAGGAAATGTTTCCCAGACTTGAAATAACGCAGTTCACGACGCGGACCTGTCGCGGACAGCGTAATTTTGAAAAACTCAACTCCGTCAAAAAATCACAGAAAAAGATAAGTGTGGGTCTGCGATAGGTCCGCGACGCGGCCCTGTCGCGAAGGCACACTTTTTTCGTTTTGGAACGAAAAATTATCTTTTGACTCGGTTGCTCTAAAAATCGACTGAGACCCTTCTCCCACTCAATTTTCCGTGCTGATCACGAATCCACTCTCATATTTTTAATCCGAGCATCGAAAGACACGTTTTGTGTACACCTCTTTCCTAGGGGTATTTTGGTAATTTACCGGGCGTTACAACGAAAGCAAAACACTTTTTTTTAAAAAAATTATAATTATTTTTTAAAAAAGAAATCTATTGTATTTTAGATTCATCATCATAAATTTTTGAGGAAAATACATAAAATAGACCTAATTTGAAATTATTTACCCTTAATAGACCCAATTCAAACTATTTACCCTTAATGGACTCATGCCCAAACTATTTATCTTCTTACTCCACTTACCCCCCCCCCCCCCCCCTTCATTTCGCCCTAACATCATGATAATGTCAGCATAAATATTATGAAATATACCCCAGCGATATATAATACCATATTGTTATCATAAAGAATGAGTTCAATCCTCTGTGATATTCTTATGGTATATTGATACCCAATTAATATTAAATAGGAGTATGTTTTTTCTAAGAAACAAATAAAAAATTATCAAAATCTAAATTAGTATAAAATATGTTTATTGTGATACTCCGTTGGTATATTTATATCATATCGGTATTGTATAGGACTAGAAAATTATTAAAGTTACAAAATTATTTATTACACTCTAAACTAGTAGAAAATATATTCTTGTGATACTGTGTTGGTATATTGATATCCTTTTGGTATCATATAATTTTGAGCTTTTTTTAATAAATAAAATAATTAAGAGAAAATTATTAAAGCTACAAACTTATTTATCAATATCTACATTAGTAGAAAACATATTATTTATGATACTCTCTCAGTATACTGATACCATAGTAGTATCATATAAGACTGAGCTTAATTCTCTGTGATACCCTGTTGGTATATAAATTGGTATATCATAAAAGGTGAGTGTTGACGCCAGCATGCAATTTTTTAATATTAGGAGGGCGAATCTTAATAATACAAGAGTATAAAATGTAAAAGAGTATATGAATATAAATAGTTTACTTTAAAGGGATGTAAGCTTAGTTTTCCCAAAAATTTTAAATTATATAAAGCTTTGATATTGCTTGAGGAAAAAAATAATATCTAGAGACGACTATGTAGATGTGCAATATAAGTTTATAATTATCCTTAAAAATTAGAATTATAAGCAATAAACAATTTTTAAATTTCTATATTGATTATTTTGGTTAATTAAAAAGTCGAATAAAGGTTTGAGTCATTTAATTATCTGTTAAACCTTTAGTCATTTAAAAGTAAGTTATTTAGACAAATTAAATCTGCAAAATTAAAATATGAAAAAAAAAACACTTAAAAAAAGGTATATAGTAATAATTTAGTGGGTGAACATAAATATTTTTCTTCCCCGTCTCGCTCCCTTTTTCATCCTTTAATTTTCACGTATTTTAGGAATTGACTTATATAATACAATTGATTCACTAAAATTCTTTTTGTCAACGTATCTTTGTTCTCGATATCTTTGATTAGTTTGAAATTTACTCATATAAACCAATGAAATACTATAGTTACTTGTATAAAAAGCATGCCGAGGGTTATTCTATGCTCACCATATACTTGTATTATAACCTAAGCATCTTCTTTATACGTTGAACCTCCTTAGAAAAAGCTCTAGCTCCGCCACTAATAGCTAACAACCATAATTTGAAACAACATAATTTATGAAATTTTGAAACCGCCCTCAGCTAGAAACAGATATATCGTCCATTACCTGCTTGTTTCTAGCCTCTTATTATAACTAGAAAAATAAGAGAAAATGATGACATGTCAAATGAACTAAAAAATCTTGTAATCCTAATCATATTTTATTTTTTAGTTTAATATGAATTTGTAATCCTATTTTGTCTCTATTTAATAGATATTTTTTCTTCTCTGCCTTAATGTGTTATCACTGTTTTTGAATCCACGAAACTCTAGTATTAATTCTACTCCTATTTTACCTCTATCTAATAGATATTTTTTCTTCTCCACTGTCTATTTAATAGATATTTTTTAAAAAGTTGTTAATTATTGTAACTTATAGTATTTGCATAATTTTTTAAATAATATATGGTTTTTTCTCTCAATTTATGTTATATCAATGAAATTCGAAAAGTCTTTCTTTTTATGATTTTGAATGTTTTAAGTCATGATTGAGAATATTTAAATTTTTTATACTTATTACTCTATCAGTTACGGCTACTTATTGGCCGAATTGGCGAGGAAAGACGAGCTCGTCGACATAGTTAACGAGTCGACCTTTGGGGTGCTAGCTCACCTTTCCAATCACTTGGTGATTTTTTTTTTAAAACAAAAAATTCCCAAGTAGATCAAGATTGATAGATTTAAAGTGTGAAAAAATTAACGGTGGCAATTATTGTTGTCACACCACTATTTTCCCCCCGCTCGTGGTGTTGAATAATAGAGTTTTTCCAATTAAAGTGACATTTTGAAAAGAGATTATTTTATTATTTAGAGTCGCCACTTGGAATTGAGTTTTGGTGTTCCAAGTCACCCTTTTTTTTAATCCCTAATCAAAAGGAAATGACTCTTTATTTTTGGTCTGCGAAACAAAGATCGGGTAAGGAATTCTGCTGACCGAGAGGAAGGTGTTAGGCACCCCTCGAGTCCCGTGGTTCTAGCACGGTCGCTTTATTGACTAGTTTACGGCTTAACTTAATTTTGAACATATTGTATTTATAAGTTTTCAAGAATGTCATTTACCTGCCTTCTTTATTTATTTTAAACTTGTTTTAAACTATTTTATTTTTATTAATATGGTGTATTGGTAGCAACGCTTTCCAATCTTGCCACAAATTATTATTTTTTAATAGCATTTGTTCGATGTTATTTAAATCCTAAAGTTTGCCTATCTTTATTGCTGGCTTAATCATGCTCCTAACTATTTAATGTTAAAAAATTTAATTACAAAAATTATTTAACGTTGAAATTTTTTCTCAAAGTCAAAAGACTTTAATTTATTATTATTTTTTTTGGTTAATTGTTAATCATTGTGACTTATGATAAACATAATTCAACAAATCAATATTAATTACATGGATCAATATGAAATTGTTAAATTAGTATTCTAAAAAAATCATTACTAGAATGAGATGTAAAAAATTACAAACTTCTCATTTTTGTTTTCATTATATATTTTTTTCTAAGAAAAAGTGAGCATGGAGTTAGTAAGATCACCCAAATATATTTTTTTTATACAAGTTTTGCATATTTAGCATGTTAGGAATTATAAACACCCAACATTTTTTTTCCTTATTTTAGTCATAAGAATAAAAGAAGAACCTACAAACTGAAAGCAATATTTTATATAAAGAATTTATATCATTAATTAGTTTTGTCATTTGATTTATTAAATTGTAAATGCACACATCATCAGAATTGGACTATGAATATACTCAACATGAAATAAGTTATTTAACAGTTTTACACTAAATTAACAATATAAAACATCTAAACGAAAATTGATATGAAAGATTTGAACATAGTTCATATTACAATGTCAAAGAATAGCACTAGGTCAAACACATACGAAATTTGATAACTTTAATATAGTGTAACATATTGAATTGGACAAGGTAAGTGTTATCTCTTATAAAGAATTTACAAAGGGTAGACCACAATAGGAACCATGAACTCGAACCGCAAAAGCAAACCTCTAACTCCGTCTTTTTTTTTGTTGATGTGTTTTTTGAGAGTTTTTTTTTTGTTTGAGTGTTTGTGCAGATTTTTTTTCTTGTTTTTATGAAGTGTATGCGAAAAAGAAGTGCAGTCTTTTTTCTACTGTGTTTATGCATGTGGGAAGAAGAAAAGGATGTGTGTAAGATTTTTTTTCTTGTGTTTTAATGTGTGTGTGTGTGTGTTTTTCTTTTCTTTTTTGTTTTTGTGTGTAGTATATAGAGGGAATATGTGAGAGTGAAAAAGTGGGAGTAGTGGGGAAGGAGTTGGAATTATGTCACGCCCCGGGAGGATACCCTAGACGTGGCCGACACTAAGAGACTATTGCTAGCCCTTAAGCGAACCACTTGCTCTCAGGACAGTCAGTTTAACATCATAATAGCGGAAGCAAATAGGGAACTACCTCAACAAAAGGCCAAAGGCCAACATCAGTCACAACATCAAGTTAAGTGAGTAAAAATACTACTCAGTTCATAAGAACAACATCAACCTCGACATCATGTCTACGAAGCCTCTAACCTGACTCAACTATCTAAGAAATGGTGCCATGGCATGCCATGGCTACCGGACTCAATGAATAAAGGAAGCATCAAATAAAGGGTTTCCTCCGGATAGCAAGGAGGCTCACCAATGTTGGAACTCGCGATCTCTGACCTCAACGGTGCGTCTGCTGTAGTCCTCTAACTCCTGTATTTGCATCATGAAACGATGCAGCGCCAAATGGCGTCAGTACGTGGAATGTACTGGAATGTAAAATAGTTGAATAACAATATAAGTACAGCTGGATAGGAAAACATCAACTCAAACATCATACTCCATCAGAACGTCAAGCGTCTATCTAAGGCAAGAGATTAGAGTAGACAATTGACCCCTTAACCTCTTACCCATTTCGGTGCCCAATACTCCTCCCAGAACTCGACATGCTCATAAAACCTCAACCTCATCAGTCCCATAGGAACATAATACCTCATCAGCAGTCCCATAGGGACATAACATAATACCTCAACATCAGTCCCATAGGGACACAACATAATACCTCAACATCAACATCAGTCCCGTAGGGACATAGTACCTCAACATTAACATTACCTCACCTCATCAACATCAACATCAACATCATGGACTCAAGATACTCTTTTAGAAATTAAACTTTCAAGTTTAAGACAAACATCATGCTCATCAACATCATCATCAAGACTCTCCTCAAATGTGAAACACAATCACAATATCATAACATCATTCTCATTTAGGCTCTAGACTCATCTCTTAGTGCATTCTTACACCTTTTTAATAAAATAGTCATAGGGTTTTAAAAGAAAACACATATGAAATGAATTATGAATGTAAATTCAGTTTTATGATGATCATTAGTTTAAGAAAACATATGCATAAAGTAAAATACAAAATACATGCTCAAAACTCTTCACATCAACCTCATTATGTTCATATACACAATTTAATATGCTCAAGAGGGCACATGGGAGAACATTCCCATGCTTTGGGTTAGCCTTACATACCTGAAAAGATTTGCTAACACGAATTTGCACAACCTTCTCTAGATCTCCTCAACCTCAACTTCCCTTAAGCCTTGACTTAGTAACTTCTAGGAAGAATGCTTTAGAATTGGGTTTTTGAAACTCTTTTCTTAGAAACCGACCTTTATTGGTCGTAGGGGTACGTTTAGGATAGATAGGAATGGACTAAAATGCCCTCTGTAATTTAAAAAAAAATTCCCCGACCTGAAATAACACAGTCCGCGACGCGACTTGTCACGGACAGTGTATTTTTGGAAAATTCAACTCCATTGAAAAATCACAGAAAAACATATATGTGGCTCTGCGACAGGTCCGCGACTCGGTTCTATCGCGCAGGCACACTGTTTTTCGTTTTGGAACAAAAAATTATCTTTCGACTCGATCGCTCTAAAAATTAACCGAGACCCTCCTCCCACTCAATTTTCAGTACTGATCACGAATCCACTTCAGATTTTCAATCCGAACATCAGAAGACGTGTTTTACGCACACCTCTTCCCTAGGGGTACTTTGGTAATTTATCGGGTGTTACAATATCTCCCTCTTATGATGAGTAGGAATGGTACTTTGGCATGAATAGACTCCGGACTCACCTCGACACTCACTCAGAAACTCACCTCCTTAATTCCTCATCGACCTCAATAACCTATACTCATACATCAGAATTGGTACATAACAACTCATGGTAGGAACATCAATTTACATGAAGGTAACAACTTTCCTCAACCTCGGGCACGAACAGGTGCGGGTATTTTACTTTCATCTTTTCCTCAGTTTCCCACGTGGCTTCCTCAACAAATTAATTCCTCCACAGAACCTTGACAGAGGCTATCTCTTTGCTCCTCAGTCTGCGAACCTGTCGATCAAGGATTTGGACTGGGATTTCCTCATAGGACAAACTGTCTCTGACTCCCCTGCTCTCCACAGGAATTACCAAGGCAGGATTCCCCAAACATTTCTTCAACATCGAGATATGGAACACCGGATGGATTCCATCTAACTCGGAAGGCAATTCTAGCTCATAAGCAACCTTTCCAATTCTTCGCACAATCTGACAGACCAATGTAGCGAGGACTTAATTTCCCCTTCTTCCCAAACCTCATGACACCCTTCATGGGTGATACCTTCAGGTAAACCCAATCGCTCACCTCAAACTCTAGGTCTATTCTCCTCATATCTGTGTAAGATTTCTGATGGCTTTGGGCGGTCTTCAATATTTCTTGAATGATCTTCACCTTCTCCATGGACTGATGGACAAGGTTAGGACCAATCAACTCAGCCTCTCCAACTTCAAACCACCCAATGGGTGATCTACATCTCGTCCCATACAAGGCCTCATATGGGGCCATTTGAATGCTCGCATGATAACTATTGTTATATGCGAATTCAATCAATGGTAAATGATCATCCCAATTTCCGTTGAAGTTAAGTGTGACGCCCGGTAAAATTACCAAAATGTCCCTAGAGTGAGGGTACGCGCGTAACGCATCTTCCGGGGCTCGTATGGCAAATCCGAGACCGGATTCGTGATCAGCATGAAAATGGAGTGGGAAAATGGTCCGGCTTGAATTTTAGGACGACCCGATCGAAAGATAAATTTTCGATCCAAGTCACAAAACAGTGACTGTCCGCGACTGAGGCGCGACGCGCACCTGCCACGGAGGGACACTTATATATTTTTTCAGATTTTCAACGGGATGGAGAAAACTCATTTAAAAACACTTTTCAAAAATTACAGAGTTTGCGATAGGTCCGCGTCGCGAACCGTGTATATTTCGGACTGGAAATTTCTAATTTATTTCGAGGGGCATTCCGGTCAATCCCTAACCCCTCCTAAATGCTAATACACGGCTAGTAAGGTCGTTTCTACACGAAAAGAGCTTAACAAAACCTATTCTAAGTCCTATTCCAAATCTAACAAGGCTAGGGCTTGAGGAGAGGAGAGAAAGGCTTGGGGTGAGGAATACGAGAAGAGATCCTCGACATCACCCGGTTTAACAGTTGCATCACAGGTATGTAAGGCTAAACTAAAACATGAGATTGTTCTCTCATGTGCCCCATAGAGGTCATAGATGAGTTAATGATTGAAGAGTCTACATGCATGATTTTTTTGATGGATTTTCTTGAAAATTATATTTGAAATTACATGATTTCTATGTTGATGATCATCATACTATTTTTCTTCTTAAATTGAATACTTTCATGGAATTTGCATAACCCTACATGACTATTTTGAAGAGCATGCATAATGAACTTAAGACTTGAGTCTAGAGCCTTGCATTGGGATTGTTGACTGTGATGATGAGTTGATGATATCTTGATTGTTGTATGAGTCTCTATAAATGAACTCTACCGGTGTGTTTATTCACTTGTTTCCTAATGACGGTTGTATAATCTTGAGTCATTGAGGAGGTGTTGATGATAGGGTTAAAATCCCTATGAGATGTTGATGATAGGGTGGAAGTCCCTATGAGGTAATTGACGAAAAGGGGCCAAGGTCCCGGTGAAATATCAGTCGTGGACGGGGAGTGGGTCCCTATGAGACTGGCAGTCATTGACGGGGAGTGAATCCCTATGAGACTGGTTGAGGTTAATTTTATGAGCATTGAGTCGGGAGGAGTATCGAGCACCGAAATGAGCAGGAGTGAGTCCCACTCGAACTCATTAACTACGTGCCAAACGTAGGAGAGGCTTAAACCATCACATACATACATATGGTTTCCCTCAAGGTTAAACAGTCCCTGAAAGCAATAGAGGATCTGTTCAGTTTGATTCCATGTCGGGTATATTGACATGGTGTCACGCCTTAAGCCCCATTAAGGCGGACTGACACCCGTTGCCGACAAGGCTCGGGAGAACCAACATATAACTATACACCTGCTATGAACATTTAAGAGGTTTCCATACTCAACATGCTGTTAAAAGAAAGTAAACTGTATTAACAAACCAAAAGTACATGCATAAGACTAGGCTGTTGGAGCCCCCATGTCTATAATACACTATTTGACCATACTTTAATTTACATTGTCTACAAAGCCTCTAAATAAGGAACAATATCCATATGAGTCGGGACAGGCCCCGCCTCTTGACCAATTATTCAATACAAAATACAAGCTCTAGACACACAAGCTCCGAAGCAACCTGGAGCTGAGTAACAGCAGCTGGAATTCCTGTACTCTTACTGGGGAGATCTAGTAGCTCCTGTACCTGCAGCATGAAATGCAGGTCCCCCGTAAGGGACGTCAGTACGAGATAATGTACTGAGTATGTAAGGCAGGAAATACTGTATATGCAATAAGAACTCAAATGAAATCACACACTGGTGTGTAAGGATGAAAAGACCACCTTTAGTCATACTGTGGAATCATGTACTTTATGTCTTTTTATTTTTGTATCTTTCCGTACTGTATAATCTGTGCACAATATATCATGTAAATGACCAGATGATCAGTGGTAAATCTGTAATGGGATCGGCCCTGGCTAGGTGATTCCTGCACCCCTCGGGCTACCACCCGTAAATGAGATCGACCCTGGCTAGGTGATTCTTCCACCCCTCGGGTTACCACCCATTTATAAGCAACTGTAAGTTATCTTTTATTTACTTTGAGATGGTTTTTTTGGTGGTCATAACCTTTAGAACTGTAGGAATATAGACATGTGACATATGAACAACCATACAAGGTAATACCATAATGGAAAGAGAGATACACAACTAATGAACTGTATCGGAGATTAAACAACACATAGACTTTGTTTGGTAAGAAGGAACTCATGTATATTTAGTATTCAGGTACATATGCCGGTTGACAATGACTATGTATGGGTACATATGAACATGGTAAAAAGTGGGGACACGGTTAGCAGCCATGACGGAGTTTGTACGTGCCTTTATGTGCTAAGGAAGATTATAGATTTCATGCCAAGTAATAGGAAATCAAGTAGCCTTATATACCTCGTTGTACTATGTCGTTATTACCTCGGAGTAGTATCCTTTTCCTCCAAACACTTATCTACAATATATAAGGTGATAAAACTAGTGTTAGAAGCTAGTAAGCACATCTTAGTAATCCAATTTCACCCAAAAATAATATCCGGGCAACAAGCTCGGAATTAGCACCCAAAGAGTATTCTTTCAACATTTCCGCTCCTAATCATATTTTCTAATACACATTCCCATACACATGTCATATCCAGCTATTCTTAGTCCCATAACAGCATTACAAAAACTCATACAGTACAACATACAACAACTCTATACAACACGCAAGTAGACAACACAACATTGCGTCCTTCCGCTACACTTCGACGTCAACCATTCCCAATCCATTTCAACCTCAACCAAACTGTCCTCAGCATATTTACACACAATTACAGTCCTAAAACAATCCAAAAACAGTCCCTAAGTAGATGGAAAACATGAGATAACAATTCCAAAAACAGTCCACGAATTCTTACTAATGAGCGGAATTAAGACATCATTTAAGAACTTATTTTTGCGGAAGATAAAAGTAGTCCAGTAGCCTTCTTACATCATTTCAGACCCAAGACTTCTTAAAAACATACATATTACTTCATAACCCAGCCAACCAACAAGATAAAAGTCTCTTATTTAACAAGAAAAGTGAACCACAATATTTGGAACACATGCTGTCCCAAAATTCCTGCACAATACAACCAACATACTCTTCATGTTTTTCATGGAAAAATTACACCAAACCATGGATATTTTATCTTACCTTAACCCTCAAGGATTAGGTTCTCTTCAAGAACCCTAGAAGTGTGTCTTGGCTGCTTTAGAAAATTAGAAGAGAGCAAGAAGAAACTTAGAGAGAAATCTGAAATTTTGACTTGAGAAAATGACTAAAAGTTGCTGCTTGTTGCTCCCTTTTATAGGCCACTTTTGGCCGACTTTCTTTTGGGTTTTCAACCTTATTTTATTAAGGTTATGGGGCAGCAGCTTGGCCCTTTCATTTGGGCCTTATTGGGCTTCAAATGGGATGGGCTTTGTTACAAACATTTCTCCACTAAGCCCACTTAGTTTGGGCCCTAGTTTTGAATTGGATTGTAATTGTAATTTGGCCCTTTTCCTATCCATCTTGGACTGAAAATATTGTCCTTTTATGATGCCAAACCATGGGCCCAAATGGCATTCTTAACTCGGGGTTTATTCTTTATCGGACTTGAACAAATTTGGTGTTGGGCCTTGTCTCCATTTACCGAGCTTATTTAAGCTAAGCGCGTAGGTGACTCACCTACTAGCTTCCTAAGTCCCACAAGCACCTCAATTATTTCACTTCATTTAAGGTCACACTCTCCTTAACTTGACTTAAAAATTATATACGCTCGGTCATCTTAAGCATTAGACATACATATAGCCCTTTAATCTAAAATTCACGCACTTTTAAAATGTGTGCGGATTTGACCCCGCCATATCATGTTTCATCTGCGTTGGACTAGTACATATAGGATGTGGGGTGTTACACATGGGATCCAGTGTTCCTTACCTGGCAAGTTTGGGACCACTGTGGCAACATCAGGGTGATTGTTGTACATTCACTGGCTCATAAGTAGGTGTTGTCGGTTAAGAGAAACTCCCGGGAAAATTCGTACCTTACTCTGAGTCTAGATGAGATGTGATGAGAGGGGGTGAACTCCTCTAAGATAATCCATGTGATAAGTTGAGACTTTTGATGAGTCTGAGATAATGATGTGTCACTTGTCCACTCTGTACTCTTTCGTAGATGGGCAAGCTGGCGGTTAATGTGATTATGATGTTTATTTTGACTTGATGTTACTTCCCATATTTCTACCGATTTCTGTTTCATTCAGCTATTTTACATACCAGTACATTCCAAGTACTGACGTCCACTCTGAACTGCATCATTTTATGATGTAGAGGCAGGTACTAGAGATCATCAACAGGCGCTCTGTTGAAGATTATAGATCCGAAGTTGATTTGGTGAGCCTCCCCTACTCCGGAGGAATCATTATTTTATTTCATCATGCTTTAGAGTTAGGATTGGACTATCTTGTTATTTTGCTTTGGGTAGCCATGGGTCTGTCATTGGCACCACATGATTTAGTGATAGAGGCTTCATAGACAAGTGTCGAGTACTGATGTTGAGATTTTGAGCTAGTTCTTTCTACTAGCCTTCGTTATATTACCTTTATTATATTGAGAACTTTAGATGAATTGTGTCCACTGCTTGCATATAATTTCCGCTGATCAGTAGAAGTATACGATTGGATGATGTGATGAGACTAGGTGGTTCGCTTGGGGGCTAGCAATAGTCTTTGAGTGCCGGCCACGCCAAGGGTACCCTCCCGGGGCGTGACAAACTTGGTATCAGAGCACAGAATTCAAGTGTCCTAGGGAGTCTATGAAGCCGTGTCTAGTAGAGTCTTGTTTATGGGTGTGTTGTCGACCACACTTCATAAGCAAGAGGTTATGGGACATTAGGAATGGTTACACTTCTTTCTTATTCTAAATCGTGCGATAGAGTTGAACTCTATGAAAACTATCCTCTAATTCGTGCGTGACACCTGCAGAATCGATAACATGCCTCCCAGAAGAGCTGTCAGAGGAAGGAGACATCCTACCAGGCAAGCTGCTAATCCACCTGAGCCTCAAGTACTCGAGGGGCCCGTGGATCCAGCTGTCCCTGTTGGGCAACCTCCTCAAGATGAGATCTCGAATGCTGAGCTACGCCAAGCCATTCAAACTTTGGCCCAGGCTGTCGCAGCACCTGCTGTGAGGCAAGGTGCGGGTGGGACAAACTCTCATGGCACCTCTAGAGTCCGAGAATTTCTGAGGATGACCCACCTGAGTTCACGGGGTCGGCATCTACTGAAGACCCCGAGAACTATATAGAGGAACTTGAGAAGGTGTTCCAAGTGATGCACATGGCTGATGCTGATAGGGTTGAATTGGCTGCCTATCAACTCAAAGGGGTGGCCAGGCTGTGGTTCGACCAATGGAAGAAGGGCCAAGGGGACGATTCTTCATATGTAACTTGCGCGGTGTTTGAGGAGGCTTTCTTGGGACGCTTTTTCCCAAGGGAGAAAAGAGAGGCTAAGGTGAGAGAGTTCCCGAATCTGAAGCAGGGCTCTATGACCGTGCAGGAGTATGGATTGAAATTCACGCAACTATCCCGCTATGCTCTAGACATGGTTGCTAACATGCAGGGAAGGATGGGAATGTATGTAGATGGGTTAAACAAAGGACCCAAGAGAGATGGAAGAGGAGCTATGCTTGTGAGTGACATGGACATCGGGCGACTGATGACATTCGTGCAGCAAGCTGACGAAGAAAGACAACTAGACAGGGAAGAGTTCAAGCGCAAGAGAGCTAAGACATCCAGCCACGAAGGTGGAAGGAGAGGTAATGGGAATCGATTTCCAGCACCCTCAGCTGCTAGCGCACCTGTGCCTAAAGGCACGTATGATCAGAGGTTCTGAAATACAGGGAACCACGGACCCCAGTCCCAAGCTAGTGTGGCTCAAGGTTCTCAGAGTAGGCCACAGTGTGATAACTGTGGAAAGGCGCACTGGGGGAGATGTCGTGATAAGAATGACGCATGCTTCGGGTGTGGACAAGTAGGCCACTACAAGAAGGATTGTCCAAAACAGGCTAGCCAGGCCTAGTCTGCAGCATCGGCCCCACCGGTTAGAGGGAACCCAAGGGCCACTATGTCAGGTGCAGGCGGGGCTACAAACCGCTTGTATTCTATGGGGAGTCGCCAAGATCAGGAAAATTCTCCTCGTGACGGGTATGATCCGAGTCTTTACTTTTGATTGTTATGTTTTGATGGATCCTAGTGCCACATTGTCGTTTGTAACTCCTTATGTGGCCAGTAAATTTGATAAAACCCCCGAGAGTCTTCTTGAACCCTTTGATGTTTCTACTCCGGTGGGTGAGTCTATTCGAGCTGAAAGAGTCTATAGAGCTTGTGTAGTGTCCATCCATCATAGGGACACCATTATTGATTTGATCGAGTTAAAGATGGTTGACTTTGATTTGATCCTCGGCATGGATTGGCTTCATGCCTGTTATGCTTCTGTGGATTGTAGATCCCGAACGGTTAAGTTCCAATTTCCAAATGAACCAGTTCTAGAGTGGAAGGGTGACTCAGTGACACCTAGGGGGAGGTTTATCTCATATCTTAAAGCCCGGAAGTTAATTTCCAAAGGCTGTATTTATCACTTGGTGAGAGTGAAATCTGATGATGTTGAGTCCCTAACTCTTGAGTCAGTTCCGGTTGTCAACGAGTTTCCAGAAGTCTTTCCTGATGATCTTCCCGGAGTCCCTCCCGATAGGGAGATTGACTTTGGGATTGATGTTCTTCCAGATACCCAGCCTATTTCGATCCCACCTTACAGAATGGCCCCCGCTGAGTTAAAAGAATTGAAAGAGCAATTAAAAGATTTGCTGGAAAAAGGCTTCATTAGGCCAAGTGTTTCGCCATGGGGTGCCCCTGTTTTATTCGTGCGGAAGAAAGATGGGTCTCTCAGAATGTGTATCGATTATAGGCAACTGAACAAGGTCACGATAAAGAACAAATATCCCCTCCCAAGGATAGATGATTTGTTTGACCAACTTCAGGGCGCCTCTTGTTTCTCTAAGATAGACCTTAGATCTGGCTACCATCAGTTGAAGGTGAAGGAGCGTGACGTTCCAAAGACAGCCTTCAAGACTAGATATGGCCATTTTGAGTTCTTGGTCATGTCCTTCGGACTAACAAATGCACCTGCCGCCTTTATGGACTTGATTAATAGAGTGTTCAAGCCATATCTTGATTTGTTTGTGATTGTGTTCATCGACGACATCCTGGTGTATTCAAGGAGTGAGGAGGAGCATGCTAACCATCTCAGAGTGGTCCTCCAAACTCTTAAGGACCATGAGTTGTATGCAAAGTTCTCCAAATGTGAATTCTGGCATGAGTCAGCGACCTTCCTAGGCCACGTTGTTTTCGGTGACGGTATTCGAGTGGATGCCCAAAAGATTGATATGGTTAAGAACTGGCCCCGACCGACCACTCCAACTGATATCAGAAGTTTCTTGGGGCTGGCAGGCTACTACCGCAGGTTTGTGGAGGGATTTTCTTCCCTATCCGCGCCACTGACCAAATTGACTCAGAAAAAGGTCAAGTTCTAGTGGTCCGAAAAAATGGGAAAAGAGTTTCCAGGAATTGAAAACAAGGTTAACTACTGCACCAGTCCTAACTCTACCCGACGGGACCGAAGACTTTGTAATCTATTGTGATGCCTCGATGGTTGGATTGGGATGTGTATTAATGCAAAGGGGGAAAGTGATAGCTTATGCTTCCAGGAAACTCAAGGTTCACGAGAGGAACTACCCAACCCATGACCTCGAATTGGCAGCAGTAGTGTTTGCACTTAAAATTTGGCGGCACTACTTGTACGGAGTGCATGTGGATGTGTTCACTGACCACAAAAGCTTGCAGTATGTTTTTAGCCAAAAAGAACTCAACTTGCGACAGAGGAGATGGTTAGAATTGCTCAAGGATTATGACATGAGCATTCACTACCACCCAGGTAAAGCTAACATCGTGGCTGATGCTCTTAGCAGGTTATCAATGGGTAGCACAACCCATGTGGAGGAAGGAAAGAAGGAGTTAGCCAAGGACGTGCACCGGTTGGCTCAATTAGGACTCCGACTCGAGGAGAACAACGAAGGAGGAATTAATGTCCAAGACGGGTCTGCTTCATCGTTAGTGGTGGAGGTGAAGGAAAAGCAAGACCAAGACCCTGTCCTACTCCAATTGAAGGAGGATGTCCAAAATCAGAGGGTGACGGTCTTCTCCAAAGGGGGAGATGGAGTGTTAAGATATCAAAGTCGATTGTGTGTCCCTGATGTTGATGGCATACGAGATAGGATCATGGCAGAAGCTCATAACACTAGATATTCCATTCATCCTGGCTCCACCAAAATGTACCATGACTTAAGGGAGGTCTATTGGTGGAATGGAATGAAGAGGGACATCGCGGAGTTCATTTCGAAATGCCCAAATTGCCAACAAGTGAAGGTTAAGCATCAAAGGCCATGTGGATTGGCTCAGAACTTTGAAATTCTGGAATGGAAATAGGAGATAATTAATATGGACTTTATCACTAGTCTGCCAAGGTCTCGGAAGCAATATGATTCGATATGGGTGATCGTGGACAGAATGACTAAGTCAGCTTACTTCCTGGCAGTCAAGACAATGAACATTGCGGAAGAGTATGCCAAGTTGTATATCTAGGAGATTGTGAGGTTGCACGGAGTCCCCTTGTCCATCATCTCAGACAGAGGAGCTCAATTTACCTCCCAGTTCTGGAGATCATTTCAGAAAAGTTTGGGTACGAAGGTGAACCTGCGTACGGCCTTCCATCCACAGACGGATGGTCAGGCGGAGCGTACAATTCAAATATTGGGGGATATGTTGAGAGCTTGCGTCCTTGAAATCAAAGGGAATTGGGATGATCATTTGCCTCTGGCTGAATTTGCATATAACAATAGTTATCATGCGAGCATCCAAATGGCTCCTTATGAAGCCTTGTACAAAAAGAGGTGTAGATCGCCATTAGGTGGTTTGAGGTTGGAAAAGCGGAGCTAATTGGACCTGATCTTGTTCACCAGTCGATGGAGAAGGTCAAGGTCATTAGAGAGAGGTTAAAAACTGCCCAGAGTCGCCAAAAATCTTACACTGACGTGAGGAGAAGAGATCTGGAGTTCGAAGTAGATGATTAGGTGTACTTGAAGGTGTCACCTATGAAGGGTGTCCTAAGGTTTGGGAAGAAGGAAAAGTTGAGTCCACGTTATGTTTGACCCTATCAAATCGTAAGGAGAATAGGGAAGGTGGCCTACGAGTTAGAGTTGCCTTCTGAGCTGGATAGGGTACACCCGGTGTTCCATGTGTCAATGCTAAAGAAATGCTTGGGAAATCCGGCCTTGGTGATCCCTGTTGACAGCATTGCCGTGAAGGATAACCTATCTTACGAAGAGGTTCCGGTTCTAATTTTGGATCGTCAGATTCGTAAATTAAGGAACAAAGAAATAGCCTCAGTCAAAGTCCTGTGGAGGAATCAATTCGTTGAAGAGGCCACATGGGAAGCTGAGGAGGAGATGAAGGCAAAGTATCCGCACCTGTTCATGCCAACTGATAGTGAAAGTACTGAAGGTAAAAATCCTTACTCTTCACTAAGCTAAAGTGCTGTATTCTTTTATGTGACTTGCTATCATTGAGTCGAGGGTGGATTTATTGAATTGAGTGTGGGAATGAGTCGTAAGTCTATTCGTGCCTTAATGCCCACCTCCACTCCTCATTCGAGGACGAATGATCCCAAGGGGGAGATGATGTGATGCCCGGTAAAATAACCAAAATGTCCCTAGAGTGGGGGTACGCGCGTAACACATCTTCCGGGGCTCGTATGGCAAATCCGAGACCGGATTCATGATCAGCATGAAAAATGGAGTGGAAAAATGGTCCGGGTCGAATTTTAGGACGACCCGATCGAAAGATAAATTTTCGATCCAAGTCACAAAACAGTTATGTCCACGACAGAGGCGCGACGCGCACCTGCCGCGGAGGGACACTTATATATTTTTCCAGATTTTTGACGAGATGGAGAAAACTCGTTTAAAACACTTTTCAAAAATTACACAGTTCACGATAGGTTCGCGTCGCGGACCGTGTATATTTCGGACTGGAAATTTCTAATTTATTTCGAGGGATATTCCAATCAATCCCTAACCCCTCCTAAAGGCTAATACACAACTAGTAAGGTCGTTTCTACACGAAAAGAGCTTAACAAAACCTATTCTAAGTCCTATTCCAAATCTAACAAGGCTAGGGCTTGAGGAGAGGAGAGAAAGGCTTGGGGTGAGGAATACGAAAAGAGATCCTCGACATCACCCGGTTGAATAGTTGCATCACAGGTATGTAAGGCTAAACTAAAACATGAGATTGTTCTCTCATGTGCCCCATAGAGGTCATAGATGAGTTAATGATTGAAGAGTCTACATGCATGATTTCTTTGATGGATTTTCTTGAAAATTATATTTGAAATTACATGATTTCTATGTTGATGATCATCATACTATTTGTCTTCTTAAATTGAATACTTTCATGGAATTTGCATAACCCTACATGACTATTTTAAAGAGCATGCATAATGAACTTGAGACTTGAGTCTAGAGCCTTGCATTGGGATTGTTGACTGTGATGATGAGTTGATGAAATCTTGATTGTTGTATGAGTCTCTATAAATGAACTCTACCGGTGTGTTTATTCACTTGTTTCCTAATGACGGTTGTATAATCTTGAGTCATTGAGGAGGTGTTGATGATAGGGTTAAAATCCCTATGAGATGTTGATGATAGGGTGGAAGTCCCTATGAGGTAATTGATGAAAAGGGGCCAAGGTCCCGGTGAAATATCAGTCGTGGACGGGGAGTGGGTCCCTATGAGACTGGCAGTCGTTGACGGGGAGTGAATCCCTATGAGACTGGTTGAGGTTGATTTTATGAGCATTGAGTCGGGAGGAGTATCGAGCACCGAAATGAGCAGGAGTGAGTCCCACTCGAACTCATTAACTACGTCGCCAAACGTAGGAGAGGATTAAACCATCACATACATACATATAGTTTCCCTCAAGGTTTAACCCCTGAAAGCAATAGAGGATATGTTTAGTTTGATTCCATGTCAGGTATATTGACATGGGATCCAGTGTTCCTTACCTGGCAAGTTTAGGACCACTGTGGCAACATCAGGGTGATTGTTGTACATTCACTGGCTCATAAGTGGGTGTTGTCGGTTAAGAGAAACTCCCGAGAAAATTCGTACCTTACTCTGAGTCTAGATGAGATGTGATGAGAGGGGGTGAACTCCTCTAAGATAATCCATGTGATAAGTTGAGACTTTTGATGAGTTTGAGATAATGATGTGTCACTTGTCCACTCTGTACTCTTTCGTAGATGGGCAAGCTGGCGGTTAATGTGATTATGATGTTTATTTTGACTTGATGTTACTTCCCATATTTCTACCGATTTCTGTTTCATTCAGCTATTTTACATACCAGTACATTCCAGTACTGACGTCCACTCTGGACTGCATCATTTTATGATGTAGAGGCAGGTACTAGAGATCATCAACAGGCGCTCCGTTGAAGATCATAGATCCAAAGTTGATTTGGTGAGCCTCCCCTACTCCAGAGGAACCATTATTTTATTTCATCATGCTTTAGAGTTAGGATTGGACTATCTTCTTATTTTGCTTTGGGTAGCCATGGGTCTGTCATTGGCACCACATGATTTAGTGATAGAGGCTTCATAGACAGGTGTCGAGTATTGATGTTGAGATTTTGAGCTAGTTCTTTCTACTAGCCTTCGTTATATTACCTTTATTATATTGAGAACTTTAGATGAATTGTGTCCACTGCTTGCATATAATTTCCGCTGATCAGTAGAAGTATATGATTGGATGATGTGATGAGACTAGGTGGTTCGCTTGGGGGCTAGCAATAATCTTCGAGTGCCGGTCACGCCAAGGGTACCCTCCAAGGGTGTGACATTAAGGACGCATGCTCTCAACATGTCCTCTACCGTCTAAATAGTGCGCTCTGCCTGACCATCCGTCTGTGGGTGAAAGGCTGTGCTCAAATTCACCTTGGTACCCAATCCTTTCTGGAAAGACTTCCAGAAATGAGAAGTAAATTGGGCTCCTCTGTCCGAGATGATGGACAAGGGAACTCCATGCAACCTCACAATCTCTTGGATATACATCTTGGCATAATCCTCTGCAGTGTTGGTCGTTTTGACTGCCAGGAAATGCGTTGACTTTGTCATCCTGTCTACAATCACCCATACGGAATCATGCTGTCTCCGAGATCTCGGTAGGCTAGTGATGAAATCCATATTAATCATCTCCCACTTCCATTCTGGAATCTCGAAGTTTTGGGCCAAGCCAATTGGCCTTTGATGCTCAACTTTTACTTCTTGGCAATTTGGGCATCTTGAAACAAACTCCGTAATATCCCGCTTTATTCCACTCTACCAATAGACCTCTCTCAAGTCGTGATACATCTTGGTGGAGCCCGGATGAATGGACTATCTAGTGTTATGGGCCTCGGCCAGAATCCTCTCTCGAACACCATCAACATCAGGGACACATAGCCTACTCTGGAACCTCAATACCCCATCTCCCCCTTTGGAGAAGACCATCACTTTTTGCTTCTGAACATCCTCCTTCAATTGGAGTATAATAGGATCTCGATCCTGCTTCTCTTTTACCTCAGTCACTAGGGACGATGCAGATCCATTCTGAACATTAATTCCTCCCTCGTCGTTCTCCTCAAGCTGGACTCCCGATCGAGCCAACCTATGCACTTCTTTTACTAACTCCTTTTTTTCCTCCTCAACATGGGTTGTGCTACCCATAGACAACCTGCTAAGAGCATCAGCAACAACATTAGCTTTACCTGGGTGGTACATGATGCTCTGTCATAGTCTTTGAGCAACTCCAACCATCTTCTCTGTCGCGGGTTGAGCTCTCTCTAACTGAAGACATACGGTAAGCTCTTGTGATCCATGAACACGTCCATATGCACACCATACAAATAGTGGCGACAGATTTTAAGCGCGAACACAACTGCCACCAACTCAAGATCATGGGTCAGATAGTTCCTCTCGTGAACCTTAAGTTGCCTAGAAGCATAGGCCACCACTTTCCCTTTCTGCATTAATACACATCCCAAGCCAACTCTTGATGCATCACAGTATATTACAAATCCTTCCGTCCCATCAGGCAAGGTCAAGACAGGTGCGGTGGTCAACCTAGTCTTTAACTCTTGTAAACTCTTCTCACATTCCTCAGACCACTGAAACTTGACTTTTTTCTGGGTCAGTTTCGTCAATGGCGCTGATAGGGAAGAAAATCCCTCAACAAATTTGCGGTAGTAGCCTGCCAACCCCTAGAAACTCCTTATGTCAGTTGGAGAGGCCGGTCTTGGCCAGCATGCAACCGCTTCAATCTTCTTGCTATCTACTCGAATTCCATCACCCGAAACCACATGGCCTAGGAAAGCCACTGACTTAAGACAAAACTCACATTTGGAGAACTTCGCATACAACTCATGGTCCTTAAGAGTTTGAAGGACAACTCTAAGGTGTTTAGCATGCTCTTCCTCATTCCTAGAATATACCAAGATATCATCAATGAACACGATCACAAACATGTCAAGGTAGGGCCTGAATACCCTATTCATCAAATCCATGAAAGTTGTCGGTGCATTCGTCAACCCAAAGGACATGACCAAGAACTCAAAGTAGCCATATCTTGTCCTGAAGGCTGTCTTTGGAACATCACATTCTTTCACCTTTAATTGGTGGTAACCCGATCTGAGGTCTATCTTTGAAAAGCATAGGCACCCTGAAGTTGGTCGAAAAAGTCATCTATCCTGGGAAGAGGATATTTGTTCTTGACTGTGACCTTGTTCAGTTGCCTATAGTCTATGCACATTCTGAGAGACCCATCCTTCTTTTGTACAAACATAACGGAGCACCCCAAGGAGAAACACTGGGTCTAATGAAACCTTTCTCTAACAGATCCTTCAACTGCTCCTTCAGCTCTTTCAACTCAGCAGGGGCCATCCTATATGGTGGAATCAAAATAGGTTGTGTGTTAGGAAGTACATCAATACCAAAGTCGATCTCCCTATCAGGAGGGACTCCAGGTAAATCCTCAGGGAACACCTCAGGGAACTCATTTACAATCGGGACCAACTCAAGAGTAGGGGACTCAACATCATCAGATTTAACTCGTACAAGGTGATAAATACACCCCTTAGAGATTAACCTCCTCGCCCTCAGGTAGGAAATAAATCTACCCTTGGGTGCAACATAACCTCCCTTCCACTCTAGGACTGGTTCATTTGGAAATTGGAATTTAACAACTCGGGTCCTACAATCTATGGATGCATGGCAATCATGGAGCCAATCCATACCAAGAATCACATCAAAGTCGATCATCTCCAACTCTACCGAATTGGCCAAAGTATCCCTATGACAGATGGACACTGCACATTCTCTATAGATCCTCTTATCCAGGATCGACTCACCAGTAGGAGTCGAAACAGTATAAGGTTCAAGCAAACACTCAGGAAGAACCTCAAACTTATTGGCCACATAGGGTGTCACAAAAGATAAAGTGGCACCCGGTTCAAGCAATGCATAACAATCATAAGAAAAGATTCGGAGCATACCTGTAACAACATCTAGAGCAACCTCTTGATCTTATCGATTACCCATCGCATATAGACGGTTCGTCCCACCTCCTGCATTTGCAGTAGCAGCCTTCTGATGACTGCCCATAGGAGGCGCTGTAGAAGACTAAGCTCTAGTACCTCTATCGCTCCACCTCTGATTCCTCGTAGGGAACTCACCTTGGAAATGACCAGGCTGTCCACATAAAAAGCAAGTATTGGTGCCCTCACGGCACGTACCAAGATGCAGCCTGCCACATCTGCCACAAGGTGGCCTTCCCTTTGGACCTTGAGCTACACTAGCTTGGGACTGAGGTCCCTGTGCTCTGAAGTTCTGGTGACCATAAGATTTCTGATCATACCTGTTTTGTTGAACAGGTATGATAAGATTTCTGATCATACCTGTTTTGGACCTTGAGCAACACTAGCTTGGGACTGAGGTCCCTGTGCTCTGAAGTTCTGGTGACCATAAGATTTCTGATCATACCTATTTTGCTGAACAGGTGCACTCGCCATCGGAGGTGCATGGCTATAAGACTTCTTCTGAAAGAAAGTTCTGTCACCCTTATTCTGTTTCTGCTAATTAGGCTCATGCCCTGCTGATTTGTCCTTCTTACTCTGCTGTTCTTCCCTGTCCCTCTTCTTGTCCTCCTCAGTCTGCTGGTCATAGACCATAAGTCTAGAGATATCCATATTTGGAATCAGCAATGCTGCCTTACACTCCCTCTTCACATGCCTGCCCAACCCAAGCACAAACTTCCTCATTCTTGCCCTCATATCAAGGACCATCTCTGAAGCATACCTGGACAGCTGGATGAACTTCAAATTGTACTCTTTGACTGTCAACCCCTCTTGTTTCTGATTCACGAACTCCTCGACCTTGGCCTCCCTCAACTCTTGGGGAAAGAAGTGATCGAGAAAAGCACTCTCAAACTCCTCCCATTCAGCAGGCTCAGCATCCTCACCTCTACCATCTTCCCACTGGTTATACCAGACATTGGCAACATCCTTAAGCTGATACGAGACCAGCTCGACTCCCTCGATCTCATTTGCATGCATAGCCCTCAAGATCTTGCGCATCTCATCAATGAAGTTTCGCGGATCCTCCTCAACCTTAGACCCCGTATAGACTGGCGGTTCATCCTCATGAAATCTCTAAGCTTGGATGCAACTGCAGACTCCTGGGAGCTGGAGGTAGGGGCCTGGGGACCACGACTGTTACTCTGAGAGGCCACCAACTGAGTGAGCATAGTAATAGCTCCCCTGAAGTATGCTTTCGAAGTGGAGGCTGACTGAGCAGGAGGTGCTAGTGGAGCCTCAGCAGCTCTGGCCGGTCGTCCCCGTCTCCTTGTCCCATGTTGGTTAGGAACCTCTGGTAAGGGATTCTCAGTGTTATGAACTGAGGCATCTCTCTGGGCAGCAGTGCGTTTTGGAGGCATTATCTGCAAACACGTAAAGCACGAATTAGAAAGGGGGTTTCATAAAGTCAAGCTCTATCGCATGAACTCTGAACATCAAAAAAGGGTAACCATTTCCTAATGCCCTGTAGCATCCCGTTTATGAAGTGTGGTGCACAACACACGTATAAACAAGACTCTACTAGACACGGCTTCATAGATTCCCTAGGACTCTTGAACTCTGTGCTCTGATACCAAGTTTGTCATGCCCTGGGAGGGTACCCTAGACGTGGCCGGCACTCAGAGACTATTGCTAGCCCCTAAGCGAACCACTTGCTCTCAGGACAGTCAGTTTAACATCATAATAGCGGAAGTAAATAGGGAACTACCTCAATAAAAGGCCAAAGGCCAACATCAGTCTCAACATAAAGTTAAGTGAGTAAAAATACTACTCAGTTCGTAAGAACAACATCAACATCAACCTCGACATCATGTCTACGAAGCTCCAACCTGACTCAACTGTCTAAGAAATGGTGCCATGACATGTCATGGCTACCAAACTCAATGAATAAAGGAAGCATCAAATAAAGGGTTTCCTCTGGATAGCAAGGAGGCTCACCAATGTTGGAACTCGCGATCTGTGACCTCAACGGTGCGTCTGCTGAAGTCCTCTAACTCTTGTATCTGCATCATGAAACGATGCAGCGCCAAATGGCATCGGTATGTGGAATGTACTGGAATGTAAAATAGTTGAATAACAATATAAGTACAACAGGATAGGAAAACATC
Organism: Solanum rostratum; assembly: GCA_029948455.1. Taxonomy (NCBI): domain Eukaryota; kingdom Viridiplantae; phylum Streptophyta; class Magnoliopsida; order Solanales; family Solanaceae; genus Solanum; species Solanum rostratum. The sequence goes on along the minus strand of CM057047.1, from coordinate 51,272,386 downwards.
AACTCAAACATCATACTCCATCAGAATGCCAAACGTCTATCTAAGGCAAGAGATTAGAGTAGACAATTGACCCCTCAACCTCTCACCTCAACATCATCATCACATCAAACTCATTTTAGGGAAAACTCGACTCAACTCACTCAAGGAACCTCAACGTCAACTCAACTCAGGGAACATCAACATTGACTCAACTCAGGAAACATCGACTCAGGATATCACATCAACATCAACATCAGAGTCCTAGCAAAAGGAACCTAACTGGGAGTTTCTCTAACCGACAACCATCACCTATGAGCCAGTGATGATACAATGAAGCGATACCATTGCCACATCCATCCAATAGCCTACCCGGGGTAAAGGATATCAACCTCAGTGGATCCACAAGAAAAACCTCAGTCCTCATTTGGGACAAGAAAGGAGCCATCCGCATTGCAGTTCAATCCCCTCTTCCTACGCGGGCCACGTAGTTAATGGGTTCAAGTGGGACTCACTCTTACCCATTTCGGTGCTCAATACTCCTCCCAGAACTCGACATGCTCATAAAACCTCAACCTCATCAGTCCCATAGGGACATAATACCTCATCAGCAGTCCCATAGGGACATAACATAATACATCAACATTAGTCCCATAGGGACACAACATAAAACCTCAACATCAACATCAGTCTCGTAGGGACATAGTACCTCAACATTAACATCACCTCACCTCATCAACATCAACATCAACATCAATATCATGGACTCAAGATACTCTTTTAGAAATTAAATTTTCAAGTTTAAGACATCATAAAACATCATGCTCATCAACATCATCATCAAGGCTCTCCTCAAATGTGAAACACAATCACAACATCATAACATCATTCTCATTTAGTCTCTAGACTCATCTCTTAGTGCATTCTTACACCTTTTTAATAAAATAGTCATAGGGTTTTAAAAGAAAACACATATGAAATGAATTATGAATGTAAATTCATTTTTATGATGATCATCAGTTTAAGAAAACATATGCATAAAGTAAAATACAAAATACATACTCAAAACTCTTCACATCAACCTCATTATGTTCATATACACAATTTAATATACTCAAGAGGGCACATGGGAGAACATTCCCATGCTTTGGGTTAGCCTTACATACCTGGAAAGATTTGCTAATACGAATTTGCACAACCTTCTCTTGATCTCCTCAACCTCAACTTCCCTCAAGCCTTGACTTAGTGACTTCTAGGAAGAACGCTTTAGAATTGGGTTTTTGAAACCTTTTTCTTAGAAACCGACCTTTATTGGTCTTAGGGGTACGTTTAGGATAGATCGGAATGGACTAAAATGCCCTCCATAATTTAAAAGAATTTTTCCCCGACCTGAAATACATAGTCCACGACGCAGACCTGTCGCGGACAGTGTATTTTCGGAAAATTTAACTTCGTCGAAAAATCACAGAAAAACATAAGTGTGGCTCCGCGACAGGTCCGCGACGCGGTTCTATCGCGCAGGCACAATGTTTTTCGTTTTGGAACGAAAAATTATCTTTCGACTCGATCGCTCTAAAAATTGACCGAGACCCTCCTCCCACTCAATTTTCAGTACTAATCACGAATCCGCTCTCGAATTTTCAATCCGTGCATTGAAAGACGCATTTTACGCACACCTCTTTCCTAGGAGTACTTTGGTAATTTACCGGGTGTTACAAATTAATGGGTAGTTTTAGGATTATTTAATTTTCCTTTTTATTTCATTTCATTTTCAAAAGAAAAGAAAGAAAGAAAAAATAAATATGTTAGAAAACTATTTCCAATTAAAAAATAAATAGAAAAGTTAACTAGAAAAAACATATATTTTTTTAAATTTTCTCTTTTTTAAAGCAAAACTTACATTAAAATGTGACTATATTTTTGTTGTTTTCAAATTATTCTAAATAAGATAAAAATATCTAATTTAGACTCAAAATTAATATTTAAATATTAAAAAGTAAATAACCTAAGTTTGGAAAAAAATTAGGTGCTAACAGGATGCCCCTCTTTGCTTGAGAACATGAAGAGTTTTCAAGCAAAGAAGTTAACGTGCCTAATTTTTGGCCTAACCATTATTAAAAGGTAAGGAAAAGAAAAGGGGGGAAGAGTAAGCAAGAGTGACCGAGCCCTGGCTTTGGGCAGCCTACATATATCGGGTTATAAGAGAATCAGGTCACGTGTAGTTCAAATAGTTGCAGAGATGGATGGATGGATTAGAGAGTTGAGTCTAGTCCCATCGAGATTCCGGTTCGTGATTCCTATTATTACATTGAATATAAAAACACTAAAAGGAAACGATACAATATCTTTTCAATTCTACTTGTCTCGACCCTCTTTTCTTTGAAGTCTTCCTTTGCATCTTCAATTATCACCTCGCCTTTTCCTGGCGGCTCCGTTGATCTCAAAATCTAATCTTGAAGTTTGAGTTTGAGGCTTGAACTTGAAATCTCAATTGAGTTACCGATGCCTCTCCAGAAGAAATTTAGTACACTATTCGTGTACACTTATTTCCTGAATTGAAGTTGGGAAGCAGAGTCTTGATATGTTAAGCTGCTACATGGATCTGAATCGACTCTTAATGTCATTTTTCACTTCACGAATCGGACAAATGTTACTCCGCTATTGATGTCCAAACTTGTGGTCGTAGAGGGTCCTGCCTGCAATCAAAGAAAAAAAACAAAACAAAATTTTTCTGCTCCAGTTTGTGCTAAGAAAGATTTTGTGGGTTATTTTGCTTGACTCGAACATAATATTAAACAAAAATAATAAAATGATTAAAACAAGGGGGAAAAAAAACAAATACTCCATTATTGAATGAAATTAGATTTTATGCTTTATGTAAAATAAAAATGGGGGCTATCATGCCTTATGAAGATATGAACGAATATTATAAGGGTCTGCTCCCTAAACGAATATTATGAGGGTTCGTACCCTAAGCGAATATTATGAGGATTCGCTCCCTAAGCGAATATTATGAGGGTCCGCTCCCTAAGCGAATTCGCTCCCTAAGCGAATATTATGAGGGTCCGCTCCCTAAGAATATTATGAGGGTCCGCTCCCTAAGCAAATATTATGAGGGTTCGCTCCCTAAGCGAATATTATGAGGGTCCACTCCCTAAGCAAATATTATGAGGGTTCGCTCCCTAAGCAAATATTATGAGGGTTCGCGCCCTAAGCGAATATTATGAGGGTCCGCTCCCTAAGCGAATATTGTGAGGGTTCGCTCCCTAAGCAAATATTATGAGGGTCTGCTCCCTAAGCGGATATTATGAGAGTTCGCTCCCTAAGCGAATATTATGAGGGTCCGTTCCCTAGGCGAATATTATGAGGGTCCGCTCCCTAGGCGAATATTCTGAGGGTCCGTTCCCTAGGCAAATATTATTAGGGTTCGCTCCCTAGGCGAATATTATGAGGGTCCGCTCCCTAAGCGAATACTATGAGGGTCCGCTCCCTAAACGAATATTTTATGAGGGTTCGCTCCCTAAGCGAATATTATGAGGGTTCGCTCCCTAAGCGAATATTATGAGGGTCCGTTCCCTAGGCGAATATTATGAGGGTCCGCTCCCTAGGCGAATATTATGAGGGTTCGTTCCCTAGGCGAATATTATGAGGGTCCGTTCCCTAGGCGAATATTATGAGGGTCCGCTCCCTAAGCGAATATTATGAGGGTTCGCACCCTAAGCGAATATTATGAGGGTTCGCTCCCTAAACAAATGAATTATTTTTTATTTTATTTTACTTTTTTTTTAATTTTTTAAAAATAAGATAAAATAAAATATGCCCCAGTTTTGAAACTGAGAAATTTTGAAACTTTTTTTTTAATCTTTTTATTGGTGAATTTATTTTTTATTTTATTATCTTTTTTTTAGAAAGAAAAAAAAATGCCCCAATTTGATTTTTTCAAAAATATGAGAGAGAGGGAAAAAATATATTCTTTTTATTTGAGACCGAGTCCTTTTGTAGGACTGCCTACGTATCTCACCCTAGCAAGAATCAGGTCTAACGTAGTTCATACGACTCAAATTTTTTTTTGCAAAATAATATCTTTTGAAAGGATTGTTACATAGAAAGAAATTGACTTTTAATTGATCATATCTTGGCTTTAGATGGTACCAACAATTAGACTTATGCATATAAATCACCTTTCAGTACTTCTAGGCAAATTTGAGGCCAACTTTGAAGTAATTTCTATATTTTCAAATGATACCTCAAGCATACTTAAGTATTTACAAGATTTATTCATCTTGCATCAAATATGAGGTTAAAAATATTCATGTCCTCATGTTTCAGGTGCCTCACCGAAACAAAGTCCTAATTCATGCAAAATAGAAGAGTTGAGATGGTGGAACATTTTGAGAATCACTCACACTCAGAAAGATGTTCAATGCATGAGATTGAGATACCATATGCTTGACCCTTATGTAAGTATCCACTAATGTGAGAACATCGAAAGTGAAATCAAGTAGGACTTGTATTCGGCTTAAAACGTAGGCTTGGAATGGGTAAGATAATCTTTTTGGATAAAGTGACAATTTCCTCCCCAAGCATTGGACTATGCTCTCAATTTATTTTTTCATTTTTACAATTGATCTTTTTTTTTAGGACTTTCTCCTTTTTTTTTAGTTTTCTCTCCTTTTGTTGAAGTTTTTTTTTTATGTCACGTTTTCACTTTGCCATCTGACATAAAATTTTGTCTGTGCATTCTTGGAGATGAGAGAAAAGCAGATGGTGCATTTGTGCACTCAAAAGGATATAGACTACGATATAGTTATCGAAAAAATATTTTAGGCTCAAAAAGAGAGTCACTAGGGATCAGGTGTTATTTGGTAGGCTTACAAGGCACAATTAGATCAAAGAAAGCCTACAATCCCTTTTCAAATTAGTTGTTGCTCAAAATTTCGTCTCAACAAACATTTGGGTCAAGTTCTAGATCAACAAGTCATGCTATTAAACTTTATATCTAAAGCTCACCACACAATGCACATGAAACAATGAGGTAAAATTATTTTTTTTACCCTTAACTTGAGCAAGAGAATTTTTCAAGTGTGACATAAGTATAATCAAGAGGTATCAAAAGAATCTATATAGGTCACAACAAAGTTGGTCCACTCTATTTTGCCAAATAGTTAACACTTTTTCATGCACACTTCTAAGTATGTTGGTATCAATCAAGACAAGATATACCTTTTTATTTTTAGTATTTTTTATTTTGAAGAAGGATAATTTTTTTAATAAGAATGAAAAAAAAATATTTTTCTTTTTTTTATTAAAAAAAAAAAGATCTTCCTTTTTTTATTTTCTTGGATGAGGATCTTTTTTTTTAGAGTAAAATCTTTTTTATTATTATTATTTTTTTTGGATAAAGAATTATTATTATTATTTAAATGAGAATCACCGAACCCGAGGAGGGTTGCCTACGTATCTCATCAAGGTGAGAATCAGGTGTGCGTAGTTCTTGAAAAATATATATGTAAAAAAAAATTCTTTTGAATAAATAAAGCATCTTTTTTCAGCTTTTATGAATAGAGGAACAAAATCTTTCTTTTTGAATTTGATTTTCTGAATAAAGATTAATAATTTTTTTAAATGTGAATTCTTTTTTTATTCTTTTATTTTATTTTTTAAAGAAAAATCACCGAACCCGAGGAGGGTTGCCTACGTATCTCATTTAGATGAGAATCAGGTGAGCGTAGTTCTCTATCAAAGAAATATTCGTGTTTATTTATAAGATATAAATATTTTCTTTTGCTTTTATGAATGAGATGGAAAAAAATAATTTTTTTTACATTTAATAAGAAATACATTCTTTTTTACAATTTTATCAATAAAGATCACCGAACCCAAGGAGGGTTGCCTACGTATCTTATCGAGATAAAAATCAGGTGAGCGTAGTTCAACCGACTTTTCATATAAATGTTGACTTTCTGAAAACCTTCCTTTTGGGATATCTTATTGTTAATATGCTAGGATCGAACTATTTGAGATTTGACCCGAAAAGAAAATATTCAACGACAACATTCAAAATGTGACAAGCAGTGTTTTGGACGGTGAAAGGCGACAAAAGGCGACAAGGCTCTGCCTCGCCTCGCGGCGAGGCGAGAGGCGAGGCGCTCGCCTTTTTGAATTGAGGCGCCAATTTATACCAAAATCTTAAAATATTTAAGTGCATATATAAATTTCCAAAATCTCAATAGCAATAACATATATTAGCAAATATTTCAATTCAAAAAGGCAAAAACTAATAATAGATAGCAAGATCTATTTCAACATATTACATTTTACAACATATTATATTAATAAAGGATTATAAATCTTTTTTTAAAAAAATTAGGTAAACTCACTGCCAACTGCCAAGTGTAGTGAATGAGTCTGTCTGTCAACTGAAACAGAGTGCCAAGAAAAACATGCAAACAAAACAGAGCACTCCAAGAGAACTACTGAAGAACAGAAGAAGAACTGAAGAAGGAAGAAAAAAATAAAGAAACTACGGTCTCGCCTCTCGCGCAACGCAAGACTGGAGAAGAAGTGAAGAAGAGGAGAAGAAGAAGAAGAAGAAAGAAGAAAAAAGAAACGAAGAAACTCAGAAAGAAACATACCTGGAGATGTCGCGCAAGTGGAAGTCGCGTGGTAGGTGGAAGACGTCTGGAGTCTGGACTCTGAAGAAGAGAAATAGTACGCGGGCAAGTTTTTTTCCAAATAAACCCTAGCAGATCTTTTTTATTTTTAAAATAAGCATATTTTTTAGTTAAAACAGAAAAGGCGACGCCATAGGCGCCTCGCCTCGCCTCGCCCCGTCGCCTCTCGCCTTTTTGGCGCCTTTCCTCGCCTTTGCAAGGAGCGCCTCACCTTGGCATGAAAAGGCGACACTACCTCGCCTCGCCTCGCCTCATCGCCTTTGGCGAGAGGCGCTCGCCTTTCAAAACACTGGTGACAAGTAACACATAGCCATGAACATGCTGGTCTGAAAGATGGTTCATGTTTTATATGATCCTAACACCTGTGTTTAGCCATATAAAATCAAACACAGATTATGCAGATAAAGTGTATCCTAAGAGGAATACTAGTTGTATAAGGCTTATTCTACTAAATTTGAAGTCCTTATAGAGTTGGTGTCTAGACCGGCGATAAAACAAGTGGACAACTCGAGTTGGGAAGGAACAGCTTACCGGTAGCAGGGCTTTCTGGCCTCACTATTTGGACCTTCCCATCTTAAACATGTGTGACTAAAATCCTTCCCAGGAGCGTAATCGCATCTCTAGTATCTCAAAGAAAGGTTCGGGAGCGTAGATCGCATCTCCGAAAACTTGTATCTTTCAGAAGACTCAGATAGGTGAGCGAGAGAAGACATTTATATTATAGTTCAAATAGTATCAAACAAATAAGCGATAAAAAAATATCAAATTAAATCAATGAATACAATATTTTAAATAACAAAGTCATATACAAGTCAACATTGATAAGCTTGAATTCTGGTTATTCCCCAGTGGAGTCGCCATCTGTCACACCCCTATTTTTCCCCCGCGCGTGGTGTTGAATAATAGAGTTTTTCAATTAAAGTGACATTTTGAAAATGAATTATTTTATTATTTAGAGTCGCCACTTGGAATTGAGTTTTGGTGTCCAAGTCACCTTTTTTTTAATCCCTAATCAAAAGGAAATGACTCTTTATTTTTGGTCTACGAAACAAAGATCGGGTAAGGAATTCTGTTGACCGAGAGGAAGGTATTAGGCACCCCTCGAGTCCCGTGGTTCTATCACGGTCGCTTTATTGACTAGTTTACGGCTTAACTTAATTTTGAAATATTGTATTTATAAGTTTTTAAAAATGTCATTTACCTGTCTTCTTTTATTTATTTTAAACTTGTCTTAACCTATCTTATTTTTATTAATATGGTGTATTGGTAGCAGCGCTTTCCAATCTTGCCACAAATTATTATTTTTTAATAACATTTGTTCGATGTTATTTAAATCCTAAAGTTTGCCTATCTTTATTGCCGGCCTAAACATGCTCCTAACTATTTAATTTTAAAAATTTAATTACAAAATTATTTAACATCGGAATTTTTTCTCAAAGTCAAAAAACTTTAATTTATTATTATTTTTTGGGAATTTTTCATAAATGGCAAACTTAAAAATCTTAAAAATCTTAAAATAGCCATGTTTATGAAATTACTTTTTATAACTATGGCTATAGCAAATTTAATGTATAAATCGGATTTCAGGGTAATGTATAAATCGGAAGTGTCAAATTTTTGTTAATAAATTAGGCGTTTTTTTAGGTACTTATTATAGGAAACGGTTGCATAAGAAAGTATAATAACAAATTAAAATCATTTTCCTAATTGAACACTTCTTCTTAAAATAAGATGATATTTCTACTCTAAATAAAAAAAAAAATCCTTTCTATCAGAAAAAATTGCCAACTTAATTAAGGAAGTATAATAACAAATTAAAATCCTTTTCCTAATTGAACACTTCTTCTTAAAATAAGATGATATTTCTACTCTAAATTAAAAAAAAAAGATTTCCTTTCTATCAGAAAAAATTGCCAACGTAATTTTTTTTTCCCTGGGTTTTTTGGAAGGAAGTTACTGGTGAGTTTTCAATTTATATAAAAACTAGTATAATTTATACAATGTTGCTCACTGTATAATTACACATAAATATACAGATCAATTTATACATGTATGTCATTAAGTGTATAAAATTTTCATGAACTTATACATGTGTGCTTACTTGTAATAAATTTATACACTTGAACATTTGTGTTTTTTTTAAAAGTTATACAGATCAATTTATGCATGTATGTCATTAAGTATATAAAATTTTCATGAACTTATACATGTGTGCTTACTTGTAATAAATTTATACACTTGAACATTTATGTTTTTTTTAAAGTTGCATGGACCAGGTTTGTATAAGTTTTCCTCCGTAATAATTTATATAATGTATAAGGAGGGCTAAATGATGGATTCCATGGAAATGTACATTATATTGAGATGGGGGATTTCATGGTTGTATAAACATTACCCAAAATTTTCAATGTACTGTATTTATATATACAGTTGCAATTGGCATACATTCCATAACTGTATAAATGCTAAAAAATCTTTATTTTTATATAAATCTACCCTTATACACCCATGTTTATATAAATACATTATCAGATCTGTCAATATATATTTTTTTTGTATAAAAATATGAAAACAAGACATAGATATTGTGAAATCTACAACTTGGGAAAAATGAACATTACATGCATATATAACAAAAATGAAAATGTTTGGAAATATAGAAACTGTATGCTTCCATTTTTTTAAACATGCACAATGCATACCTCTCGTAATCCTTTTTTATGAAGACTCCTTCACCATATTGTATGGAAGATGAGTTGAAAATTCCGGCTAAAAAGTAAAAAATTTGGGGAAAATTTGAACAGGGTGAGCAAAAATAAAAAAGCGCCAAAAAAAATAAAACTTGAAATTTCAAGTATGCATTTTGAAAATAAACTGAAATATTACCTTAGTTAAACTGATTTTGACTTGATTTGTTAAGATTTTGAGAGATTTAAGGGTGTGAAAATGGCGTAAATTGGGGAGGCAGTTATGGAAGGTGGAATGGAATCATGTGTATAATGGAGTCTAATGAAGGAGGGAAAAGGAATTAGATTTTATACATTGGGCTGGTGGGGACCACATCTTTTATAGCAAAAAAAAATAACGGGTATGCTATTAATGTAATAAAATTGAAATGTAGATAATAAATGATATTATTAGTCTTAAGTTTGCTTAATTAGGTAATAATTCCTATTTTTTTTGGTTAATTGTTAGTCATTGTGACTTATAAAAAACATAATTCAACAATTCAATATTAATTACATTGATCAACATGAAATTGTTAAATTAGTAGTCTAAAAAAATCATTACTAGAATGAGATGTAAAAAATTACAAACTTCTCATTTTTGTTTTCATTATATATTTTTTTCTAAGAAAAAGTGAGCACGGTGTTAGTAAGATCACCCAAATATATTTTTTTATATAAGTTTTGCATATTTAGCATGTTAGGAATTAAAAACACCCAACATTTTTTTTCCTTATTTTAGTCATAAGAATAAATGAAGAACCTACAAACTGAAAGCAATATTCATTAATTAGTTTTGTCATTTAATTTATTAAATCGTAAATGCATACATCATCAGAATTGGACATTGAATATACTCAACATGAAATAAGTTATTTAATAGTTTTATACTAAATTTAACAATATAAAACATCTAAACGAAAATTGATATGAAAGATTTGAACGTAGTTCATATTACAATGTCAAAGAATAGCACTGGGTCATACACATACGGAATTTGATAACTTTAATATAGTGCAACATATTAAATTGGACAAGGTAAGTGTTACCTCTTATGAAGAATTTACAAAGGGTAGACCACAATAGGAACCATGAACTCGAACCGCAAAGGCAAACCTCTAACTCCGTCTTTTTTTTTTGTTGATGTGTTTTTTGAGAGTTTTTTTTTTTTTTGTTTGAGTGTTTGTGAAGATTTTTTTTTCTTGTTTTTATGAAGTGTTTTAACAGGTGTGTGTGTGTGTGTTTTTCCTTTTCTTTTTTATTTTTGTGTGTAGTATATAGAGGGAATATATGAGAGTGGAAAAGTGGGAGTAGTGGGGGAGGAGCTGGAATTAATGGGTAGTAGGATTATTTAATTTTCCTTTTTATTTCATTTTGTTTTGAAAAGAAAAGAAAGAGAGAAAAAATAAATATGTTAGAAAACTATTTCCAATTAAAAAAATAAATAGAAAAGTTAAGTAGAAAAAACATATGTTTTTATAAATTTTCTCTTCTTTAAAGCAAAACTTACATTAAAATGTGACTATATTTTTGTTGTTTTCAAATTATTTTAAATAAGATAAAAATATCTAATTTAGACTCAAAACTAAATATTTAAATATTAAAAAGTAAATAACTTAAGTTTGGTCAAAAATTAGGTGCTAACAATTGTGACTTATATAATACAATTGATTCACTAAAATTCTTTTTATCAACATATCTTTGTTCTCGATATCTTTGATTAGTTTAAAATTTACTCATATAAACCAATGAAATACTATAGTTACTTGTACAAAAAGCATGCTGAGGGTTGCTCTATGCTTACCGTATACTTACATTACAACCTAAGCATCTTCTTTATACGTTGAACCTCCTTAGAAAAAACTCTAGCTCCGCCACTAATAACTAACAACCATAGGAGTAGAATTCAAACTTAATGTGCTATCAGTGTTTTTTAATCCAAGAAATACTTTAGTATGAATTCTACTCCTATTTTATTTCTATCTAATAGATATTTTTTCTTCTCCACTATCAATCTTTTTGGATCCCAGGAAAATAAAAAAAGATAGTGGAGCTTTATTTTTTTAAAAGAAAAAACAGTATGATTTATTTTTTTTATTTTTTTATTTAAAATTAATATGCTTCTCATTATAAATATTGAAAAATATTTTTACTATTATATAAATTATTCAAAAGTGAAAAAAAAATCAATTTCAAATCTCTTTACATTAAAAAAATTCATGTTCCGTCAATATATTAGATCCTTGTAGCAAACTTCAGGAGTAACTTTGACCATTTTCACATATAATTTTTGTATTTAATGAGTAATTTGAATTTCAATATCTCACTTATGGATTTATTTGTCAATCCTTATTTGAGTTTCTTATTATTATTTAATTTTTAGTCCGAAAATATAAGCAATAAAACGAAACATTGTGTATGATAATACATTTAAATTATTTTTTGTAGTTATATTATAATTGATTTTTTGTATCTACAAAAAAAATTAGAGACAATTATGATAAACTTCACAAAAAGATGACTGAAAATCCATCCCGGTAATAAATTCAATAAATTTGTTGAATCAAAGAAGGTAAAAAAAAGTATATCTCATGTTTGAGAAGAATTAACTATACCTCTAAACTTTGTAAAAATATCAAATATACCTATATTGATCTTTTTGATGAAAGATCAAATATATTAATTTAAAATTAATTTTCACTTTTATTAGATAAAAAAGCATATATGAACCATTTATGTAATTATATAGATACACATAAACTACCTATATAATAATTTTAAATCACAAAATTGAAAAATATATCAAATTATTATTCCATTTAAAAATAAACGTGTTTAAATTATTGAAATTATTGTGAGGTGCGATAGAGATTTTTTTGTCTTGAAATTATTGTGAGGTGCGATAGAGATTTTTTTGTCTTGAAATTATTGTGAGGTGCTATAGAGATTTTTTTGTCTTGAAATTATTGTGAGGTGCTATAGAGATTTTTTGGTCTTGAAATTATTGTGAGGTGCGATAGAGATTTTTTTGTCTTGAAATTATTGTGAGGTGCGATAGAGATTTTTTTTGTCTTGAAATTATTGTGAGGTGCTATAGAGATTTTTTTGTCTTGAAATTATTGTGAGGTGCTATAGAGATTTTTTTGTCTTGAAATTATTGTGAGGTGCGATAGAGATTTTTTTGTCTTGAAATTATTGTGAGGTGCGATAGAGATTTTTTTGTCTTGAAATTATTGTGAGGTGATATAGAGATTTTGCTATAGAGATATATGTCTTGGATTTTTTTTGTCTTGGATTATTAATGAAATTATTACCTAATTAAGCAAACTTAAGACTAATAATATCATTTATTATCTACATTTCAATTTTATTACATTAATAGCATACCCGTTATTTTTTTTTGCTATAAAAGATGTGGTCCCCACCAGCCCAATGTATAAAATCTAATTCCTTTTCCCTCCTTCATTAGACTCCATTATACACATGATCCCATTCCACCTTCCATAACCGCCTCCCCAATTTACGCCATTTTCACACCCTTAAATCTCTCAAAATCTTAACAAATCAAGTCAAGATCAGTTTAACTAAGGTAATATTTCAGTTTATTTTCAAAATGTATACTTGAAATTTCAAGTTTTATTTTTTTTGGCGCTTTTTTATTTTTGCTCACCCTGTTCAAATTTTCCCCAAATTTTTTACTTTTTAGCCGAAATTTTCAACTCATCTTCCATACAATATGGTGAAGGAGTCTTCATCAAAAAGGATGTCACGCCCGGGAGGGTACCCTAGGCGTGGCCGGCACTCAGAGACTATTGCTAGCCCCCAAGCGAACCACTTAGCTTCATCACATCATTCATTATAGACATTGCGGAAGGAAATAGTAAACAATACTTTAAAATAGTGGGCCAATGGCCAAACCTCAATTTGATCATCACAACCAAGCAAGGAATTTTTGCTCAGTTGTCAAAACATTCACCTTGACTACATCATTATGTCTACAAAGCCTCTAACATTTCTTAAAACGTCTAAGAAGAGGACCATGACAAACCATGGCTACTCGACTCAAAAGAACAGGATAACATTCATAAATAAAGGTTTCCTCCGGAAACAAGGAGGCTCACCACAGTCAGAACTTGGAAACACTTGACCTCAACGGGGCGGCTGCTGAAGTCCTCTAGCTCCTGTATCTGCATCATGAAACGATGCAGCGCCAAATGGCGTCAGTACGTGGAATGTACTGGCATGTAAAATAGCTGAAAACACATTGTTAGGAATATACAAACATAACGCACATCATCATGAGACCTTAACATTTACATCAGGGAAACCTTAACATTGACCTTTTTCATTAACATTGACCATTTCATTGGAGTACCCTTAGAAAACCCTTTTCAAGAAGGCCTAACTGGGAGTTTCTTTAACCGACAACCATCACTTATGAGCCAGTGATGATACAACGAAGCGATGCCGTTGCTACATCCGTCCAATACCCTGCCCGGGGCAAAGGACATTCATTAGAAAATATTAGTCCTCATTTGGGACAAGAAAGGTGCCATCCGCGTTGCGGTTCAATCCTCTCTTCCTACGCGGGCCACGTAGTTGATGGATTCAGGTGGGACTCACCTTTCTATCCATTTCGGTGCTCAATACTCCTCCCAGGACTCGACATTGCTCATAAAACATTAACATTCATTAGTCCCATAGAGACGCATTTCATCATCATCAGTCCCCATAGGGGCCAAATACATTATCATCGGCATCAACATTCATTTGTCCCATAGGGACACATTACATTATCATTAGCATCTCCTTTACATCAACATTTATATCATTGTCATTCCATCTCATTAACATCCACATCATTGACTTTAGGGACACTCGTTTAGGAACTTTGACTCTCAACTTAGAGACAATCCCACACTCACATTCTCAACATTCATCATTCATTAATTTATCATTACTCTAGACTCTACACACACACCCATGTTCATCATGCATGCTTTTCTAGGATACGTATACAATAGGTATGGGGTTTTTAACTAAATGCTTTTCAAGAAAATAGTTTAAAAAGGATGCATGAGGGTTTTTATGAGGGTCATCATAAATGCAGGAAAATGTGTAGGTTTATGCATAAAATAATGGCATTTATTCATTTCATTACATGAATTAACATGTTTCACTTCATTACCCTAACATCATTCACCATTAGACTTTAATACCTTACTCATGGGGCACATGGGAGGACATTCCCATGCTTTAAGTTTAGCCTTACATACCTGAAAGAAGATAGTCACACTAAAGCACCTTCTTTCCTCTTGCTCTCTTCAACCTCCTTCAAGCCCTAGCCTTAAGAACCTTAGGAAGACTTCTTCAATGGGGGTTTTTCAACCCTTTTTCGTGAAAACCGATCTATATAGGTCATAGGGGTACGTTTAGGATAGGTGGGATTGGACCATAATGCCCTTGGAAATTTTAAGAAATTAAATCCCGTCCTGAAGTAACACAGTCCGCGACGCGGACTGGTCGCGGACAGTGTATTTTCGGAAATTCAACTCCGTCGAAATTTTTAGGAAAAGATAAGTGTGTCTCCGCGACCAGTCCGCGTCGCGGTTCCGTCGCGGAGGCTTACTGTTTTTCGTTTTGGAACGAAAAATTATCTTTTGACTCGGTTGCTCTAAAATTCGACTGAGACCTTTCCCCCACTCCATTTTCAGTGCTGATCATGAATCCGCTCTCGGATTTTCGATCCGAGCATCGAAAAGCACGTTTCTCGCACACCTCTCCTTGAGGGGTATTTCGATAATTTCGCGGGCGTTACATTATCTCCCCCTTGGGATCATTCGTCCTCGAATGATAAGTAGGGAAGTATTTTAGCACGAATAGGCTCACGACTCAACTCAATATTACTTTGATAACCTACTACCTTCATCTTTCATTGGTCTTTAAGCTCATTTATTCAACATTAACAATTTCATAGGGAATTCATGTAATATACATTAATTTACATTAAGTAGGGTCATTACCTTCGATGCTTCCATCGACCTCGGGCACGAACAAGTGCGGGTACTTTGCTTTCATCTCCTCCTCAGCTTCCCATGTGGATCCTTCAATGAATTGATTTCTCCACAGTACCTTAACAGAAGCTATCTCCTTGTTCCTTAGTCTGCGAACCTGTCGATCAAGGATTTGGACTGGGGTTTCCTCATAGGACAGGCTGTCCTTGATTCCTGTGCTCTCTACAGGCACTACCAAGGCAGGATCCCCTAAACATTTCTTCAACATTGAGACGTGGAACACTGGATGAATCCCATCTAATTCAGAGGGTAGTTCCAGCTCATAAGCAACCTTTCCAATCCTTCGCATAATTTGGTAGGGACCAATATAGCGAGGACCCAATTTCCCTTTCTTCCCAAACCTCGTGACACCTTTCATAGGTGATACCTTCAGATAAACCCAGTCATTCACCTCAAACTCTAAATTCCTTCTCCTTACATCTGTGTACGACTTTTGGCGGCTCTGGGCTGCCTTTAACCTTTCTCGTATAGTCTTCACCTTTTCCATGGACTGGTGGACAAGGTCTGGCCCAATCAGCCCGGCCTCTCCCACCTCGAACCACCCAATGGGCGATCTACATCTTCTCCCATACAAGGCCTCATAAGGGGCCATTTGGATACTCGCATGATAACTGTTGTTGTATGCGAATTCAATCAACAATGGTCGTCCCAATTTCCTTTGAAGTCAAGAACGCATGCTCTCAACATGTCTTCCAATGTCTGGATAGTGCGTTCTGCCTGGCCATCCGTCTGTGGATGAAAGGCCGTGCTCAAGTTCACCTTAGTACCCAACCCTTTCTGGAACGACTTCCAGAAGTGAGAGGTAAACTGGGCTCCTCTGTCTGAAATAATAGACAAGGGAACTCCGTGCAATCTCACTATCTCCTGAATATATATTTTGGCATAATCTTCGGCAGTGTTAGTCGTCTTGACTGCTAAGAAATGTGCTGATTTCGTCATTCTATCTACAATCACCCATATGGAGTCATGTTGCCTCCGGGATTTCGGTAAGCCCGTGACAAAGTCCATGTTCACCATCTCCCACTTCCATTCTGGAATTTCAAAATTCTGAGCCAGACCACTTGGCCTTTGGTGCTCAACCTTGACTTGCTGGCAGTTGGGGCATCTGGAAACGAATTCTGCGATGTCCCTCTTCATTCCACTCCACCAATAGACTTCTTTCAAGTCGTGAGACATCTTGGTGGAACCTGGATGGATGGAGTACTTAGCATTATGGGCCTCAGCTAAAATCCTTTCTTGAACACCATCAACATTAGGGACACATAATTTGTTCTGGTACCTCAGTACCCCATCTCCCCCTTTGGAAAAGGCCATCACTTTTTGCTTCTAAACATCTTCTTTTAGTTGGAGTATAATGGGATCTCGATCCTGCTTCTCTTTAACTTCAGTCACCAGGGATGATGAAGACCCATTTTGAACACTAACTCCTCCTTCATCATTCTCTTCAAGTTGGACCCCCAATCGGGCCAACCTGTGCACCTCTCTCACCAGTTCTTTCTTTTCTTCATCAACATGGGCCGTGCTACCCATAGACAACCTGCTAAGAGCATCAGCAACAACGTTAGCCTTACCTGGGTGGTACATGACGCTCATATCATAGTCCTTGAGCAACTCTAACCATCTCCTCTGTCGCAAATTGAGCTCCCTTTGGCTGAATACATACTGCAAGCTCTTATGGTCTGTGAACACATCCACATGCACTCCATACAAGTAGTGGCGCCAGATTTTAAGTGCGAACACAACGGCTGCCAACTCAAGATCATGGGTAGGATAGTTTCGTTCATGAACCTTAAGCTGTCTGGAAGCATAGGCTACCACCTTTCCTCTTTGCATTAACACGCACCCCAACCCAACTCTAGATGCGTCACAGTATACCACGAAGTCATCTGTTCCGTCAGGCAATGTCAAAACAGGTGCAGTGGTTAACCTGGTCTTCAGCTCTTGGAAACTTTTCTCACATTTGTCAGACCATTGGAACTTAGCCCTTTTCTGGGTCAGTTTGGTCAATGGTGCAGATAGGGAAGAAAATCCCTCCATAAACCTCCGGTAGTAACCTGCCAACCCCAAGAAGCTTCTTATGTCTGTTGGAGAGGTTGGCCTTGGCCAGCTTGCCACCGCCTCAATCATCTGGTCATCCACTTGAATACCATCACCTGAAACCACATGGCCTAGGAAAGCCACTGACTTAAGCCAGAATTCACACTTGGAAAACTTAGCATATAACTCGTGGTCCTTAAGAGTTTGAAGGACAACTCTGAGATGTTTAGTATGCTCTTCCTCATCCTTCGAATATATCAAAATATCATCAATGAAGACGATTACAAACATATCCAAGTAGGGTCTAAATACTCTGTTCATCAAGTCCATAAAGGCTGCTGGTGCATTGGTCAACCCCAAAGGACATCACTAAGAATTCAAAATGACCATATCTTGTCCTGAAAGCTGTCTTTGGGATATCACACTCCCTCACCTTTAACTGATGGTAACCCGATCTGAGGTCTATTTTTGAAAAACATGAGGCACCCTGAAGTTGGTCGAACAAGTCGTCAATCCTAGGAAGAGGATATTTGTTCTTGACTGTGACCTTGTTCAGTTGCCTATAATCTATACACATTCGAAGCGTCCCATCTTTCTTTCGCACAAAAAACACTGGAGCACCCCATGGAGAAACACTAGGTCTAATAAAACCCTTCTCTAACAGGTCTTTCAACTGTTCTTTCAGCTCCTTCAGTTCAGCGGGGGCCATCCTATATGGCGGAATTGAAATAGGCTGCGTATCGGGGAGTACATCAATACCGAAGTCAATCTCCCTATCAGGAGGGACTCCAGGTAAATCCTCCGGGAACACCTCAGGAAACTCATTAACAACTGAGACCGACTCAAGAGTAGGGGTCTCAATATTATCAGCTTTAACTCTTACTAGGTGGTAGATACACCCCTTAGAGATCAACTTCCTTGCCCTCAGGTAAGAAATAATTATACCTTTGGGTGCAACATAACCTCCCTTCCATTCTAAGACCGGTTCAAGTGGGAATTGAAACTTAACCACTCGGGTTCTACAGTCTATGGATGCATGGCAAGCGTGAAGCCAATCCATCCCAAGGATCACATCAAAATCCACCATCTCTAATTCTACCAAATCAGCCAATGTATCCCTATAATAAATGGATACTACACAGTTTCTATAGACCCTTTTTGCCAGAATAGACTCTCCAGTAGGAGTTGAAACGGAATATGGCTCACGTAGACATTCTGGGCAACTTTGAACTTATCAGCCACATAGGGAGTCACAAAGGATAAGGTGGCACCCGGATCAAGTAATGCGTAACAGTTATAAGAGAAGATTTGAAGCATACCCATTACAACATCTGGGGCATCCTCTCGGTCCTGCCGATTTCCCATAGCATACAGGCGGTTCGCTCCGCCTCCAACATTCGTAGCAGTAGCCCTCTGTTGACTGCCCGCAGGGGGCGCTGTAGATGACTGGGCTCTATTACCTCTGTCGTTTCCCCTCTGGCTCCTCATAGGACATTCAATCTGGATATGGCCAGGCTGTCCACACGTATAGCATAAATTGGTGCCTTCCCGGCACGCGCCAAGATGTTGTTTGCCACATCTGCCACAAGTTGCTTTTTCTCTGGGGCCCTGGGCGACACTGGCCTGGGACTGAGATACCTGTGCTCTGAAATTCTGATGGCCCTGGGTCCTTTGGTCATACCTGTGCTGCTGAACAGGTGCATTCACCATCGGTGTTGCATGGCGAGGAGGTTTCCTCTGAAAGAAGTTCTTGCTGTCCTTGTCCCCCTTTTGCTGGTTTTGTTCCTGGGCCACAGCCTTGGCTTTCTTGCTCTGCTGTTCCTCCCTGTCCCTCTTCTTGTCCTCTTTGGTCTGTTGAGCGTAAACCATCAGCCTGGAAATATCCATGTCTGGGATCAGCAATGCTGCCTTGCACTCCCTCTTCACATGTCTGCCCAATCCAGACACAAATTTTCTCATCCTGGCCCTCATATCAAGAACCATCTCCGGAGCATACCTCGACAGCTGGGTGAACTTTAGACTATACTCTTTGGCGGTCATACCCTCCTGTTTTAAGTTCACAAACTCTTCAACCTTGGCTTCCCTTAACTCTTGGGGAAAGAAATGATCGAGAAAAGCACTCTCGAACTCTTCCCACTCGGCTGGTTCAGCACTTTCACCTCTGACATCCTCCCATTGGTTGTACCAAATGTTGGCCACATCCTTAAGTTGATATGAGACCAACTCCACTCCTTCAATCTCACTTGCATGCATTGCCCTTAGGATCTTGCGCATTTCATCAATAAAGTTTTGTGGATCCTCCTCAACCTTAGAACCCGTATAGACTGGCGGATTCATCCTCAAAAAATCTCTGAGCCTGGAAGCAGCAGTTGGCTCTTGGGAACTGGAGCTTGGGGCCTGGGGACCACGACTGCCACTTTGCGAGGCCACCAACTGGGTGAGAATGGCAATGGCTCCCCTGAAGCCTGTCTCTGAAGTGGGGGCTGACTGTGCTGGGGGTGCTGGTGGAGCCTCAGCAGCTCTAGCTGGTCGTCCCCGTCTCCTTACCTCACGTTCTGGCAAGGGGTTCTCAGTACTTGGGACAGAACCATCTCTTTGGGCAGCAGTGCGTTTTGGAGGCATTATCTGCAAACGCGTAACGCACGAGTTAAAGAGGTTTGCTTAAAGTCAAGCTCTAGCGCACGACTCAGAACATCAAAGAAGTGGAACCATTTCCTAATGCCCTGTAGCATCCTGTTTATGAAGTGTGGTGCACAACACACGCATAAACGAGACTCTACTAGACACGGCTTCGTAGACTCCCTAGGACTCTTGAACTCTGTGCTCTGATACCAAGTTTGTCACGCCCGGGAGGGTACCCTAGGCGTGGCCGGCACTCAGAGACTATTACTAGCCCCCAAGCGAACCACTTAGCTTCATCACATCATTCATTATAGACATTGCGGAAGGAAATAGTAAACAATACTTTAAAATAGTGGGCCAATGGCCGAACCTCAATTTGATCATCACAACCAAGCAAGGAATTTTTGCTCAGTTGTCAAAACATTCACCTTGACTACATCATTATGTCTACAAAGCCTCTAACATTTCTTAAAACGTCTAAGAAGAGGACCATGACAAACCATGGCTACTCGACTCAAAAGAACAGGATAACGTTCATAAATAAAGGTTTCCTCCGGAAACAAGGAGGCTCACCTCTTCTTCCATTTCGATAAAACCACTATAGCAGTTCCCAATTTTTGTGAAGATATTTGCGACCATAAGCTCAAAGGGAGTCCCATGGCTCTTACCCACACCCATCTCTCTTCATTTCCGCTGGCCAACAGCCTGTGGTGGGCGACCACCATTCCAAGGAAGCTTTCATCTTTTCCAAATCCATCTCCCCGACATCACATGCTCAGACGCTTCTCTTGATGGTAGTCGAACAGGAATAAATTGTCATTCATAGCGAATACATTCACCCTTGATGCGGATTTCCCGGTGTTGCATGCGCATCTTTATGATGTCATTAAGAGTTGGCTCTCGTGTTGTGGGTTCTAGAACCTACCAACTAGATACCTGCTAAGGAGATTTGTCTTCCCCAATGTTGCACAATTTGCGACATCGATAAAGGCCTCCTTTCCTTGCAGCTCCGCTTCCTTCACTTTCTCTGTTGACCATCTGCTAATGTGGACAGCCTCTTTGTAGGACATGTTCTCTTTTCTCTTACTAAAGCTCTGACGATCTGGTATTCTAGTGGATCATAAATGAATCCATTTATTTTATGGGCAATATTACTCCATTCCCATCTGAGTGAGAGTTCTGGTGTGATAATGATTGACCTATTCTTACCCTAGATGGCTATGAAACTGACGTATCTACCGCTTTCGTTATATTTCAATGTGCCATAGAATTCCTCAAAGTGATATTTCAAACTCCATCTTTTAATGGTGTTTCCCCCAATCTTTGATGCTTCAATTGATACTGTAACCAACGACTTTAGGACTTTAAGACTGATATGTACCTTCCTCATTAAGTTTCTACTGTACTCTGTCCACTCGTACCATGATTCCATTCCTGCTATCCTAGTAATCTTGTAAGACTTGAAACCTACATAATAGTAAATGTTATTGTTGCTTGGGGTGCAATATCAGCCATTGCCGGGACTGAACCTGTTTTGGAAGGTTTTTCAAATTGTGTGACGAAAAAGTATACTCTCGAAACTAACATGTTTCTCATGGTTTAAACATGCACAGAAGAACAAGTGAGAGAGAACCAATGTAATTGTGATGTGGTTCAGTATACTATCCCTTAGTATCTACATATTGGCTACAGCTAAGCAATTATGATATTTGAAGCGCTTCTTTAGGAAGAGAAAAACTCATAGTTTTATGACTCTAATAATAATTTCGCTTTTGTGCGGAATCACAACGCACATATAAGATATATACATTAAATTCTGTACCAAAAGAACATCTTCCATGGTGAATTAGGCATCCTTTTTCAGTGAAATTCTTGAGCAATATAATGCAAGGAATTCTTGAATGTCTTTCAAGTTGTCTATATATGTTGATGCATGAAAATGCAAGAATAAATATAAGAAAATTTCAAGCAGGAAATAACTTTTATAATGCAATTGCGTTGCAGTACTTGTTAAACACAGGTTTAGGTCATTGATTTACCATGATATAGTTCATGGAAAAATTCCAATTGGAAATGTAATAATATTTCTATAAAAGAAAATTCCTAAAAGAATAATCAGTGCATTTCTTTTTGCACTCCTTCAAGCACTTTGGAAACGGAGGATGTCTGCAAAATCTCAAATTTAGCATGCATGTTCAGTTACGCCATGACACCACATGGTCACAAGGACTCGGTATGACAGTGAACTGAGGTATCATGTAAGTCTTAAGTCTAGAATATAAGATACAAGGTGAAAGATAAGTTTTATTCTCCCATCTTCAAAATTTAGTTGACTTATTTCCCTTTTATTCTTTTTCAGTTGACTCCTTTTAATGGCAAAATATTCCATCTTCAGAAGTAATATAATATAGGATAATAGTGCTTTGTTTGTGATGGCATCTAGCAGTTGTAGAAAATGCAAACCAGGGTCTAAAAATCAACAGTAGGATAAAAGAAAACTCAGAAATCCAGGGAAAGGGGGAAGAAATAGCACACAAAGGCATACCATCATTTGAAACATAAGGAATTTGACAAACCTGAAGTATTTCACCAAGTGCTTCTTCAGGAGCCATTCTTAACCCTCCTTTTCCCAAACCAAGCCTTTGAGACAAAACTGCTCAGTTCCAACAGAATGCATAGCATCCATTAAACAAAATACTTCAGATTTTACATAAATGGAGATAAGGCATGTAGTACAGCGGTCTCAAAATATGATCATTGGTATTCTGTTCCTAAAAACATCACTCTATATAAGACAAATTTTATGACAGTGGCCCAAAGTAATGGAAACTAAATAATGGATAACTTTCAAATCTTTGCCAGTGTTGAAACAACGTAGGATCTGTGTTTCCTATCTTGCATCAGAAATCAGGTGTGCATATTATATTTAGCACATGAGCTTAAGGGGATTTAAGTTGTAGTTACCATTAGAGGAAAGTAAAACACTAACATATAATATTATTTTCCATATTTAGCTGTCATACCTTCAAGAATAAGTTTTTACTCGGTGCCCATTCAGATGCCCAACATGCTTTGCCTGAGCAAATGAGAACTCAAAGTTGAAATCCAAATTGAAGAGCAATTAACAGGAATTCAACATGTTTACTTACCTGTGCTTCAACTGTCAACACCATTGGGTGTTCGTGTTAGGTGAAATCAATTTGAAGCTTCCCTATGAATAGTGGATACTACACAATCTCTATAAACTCTCTTAGCTAGAATAAACTCAATAACATGAGTGGAAACAGAAAGAGGTTCAAGCAAACACTCGAGAAAAATCTCAAATCTACCAGCCATATATGGCGTCACAAATGATAGAGTTGCACCCAGATCAAGCAATGCATAACAATCAAAAGTAAAAACTCAAAGCATATGGCGCAAAAAACTTGTTAATTTCCTAGCACACGCAAGTGTACGTGGTCAACCAAGTAATACAATTGCTCTTTTTAGAAACAGAATGTTGAACCCAAAAGACATAAATTAAATTTCAATTATAAATCAAAGAAGTCATGTTGAGTGTGTATTTTTAGAAAAACGATGAAGAATTATTATTAATATTGAAATAATAAATTAAACTAAATTATTTGTAGATGATCTTCTAATTACTGATTCACAGGGTTTAAATTATCTAAGCAGGGTTGCACGCCTATACCGGCCTACTCTCATTGACAACCAAACTACATCGTTGAGTGGACATATACATGATCAGTGAAAGTGTTTTAATGTTATCTTCTTGTATATGAATCAAGCTAGTTGTATGGGTAGGTGTCAAAGGACTCTCATGCACGAATCATCTAGTTTCCTAGACAAACAAGCTCCCTATACCCATGGGTTTTATCCACTCCGACATCTCTAGAATCCAGAGTGGACAACAAATTTACCCCATGGTTGGCCGGACTATGAAGCATAGTTAAAAGAGATATAAGAGTAATTGCAAGGAAAATCCATTCATAAATCATAAATATCAAAAGCTGGGACATTCGCTATGGCTACAATCTCAAAATATGAGAAAATTAGACACTCGTGATTGCTCTAAAACACAACAAATGTCTAACAAATATTCATTAATGGAAATTAAAGAAGTGAAGTTAACCAATTCAACCCTAGAATAGAGTTATTTGTCGTATCTCTTCGTTCCCTCTATAACCAGATACTAAAATAATGTTTTAAAATTGTATTTAACCTATGATCCCATTTCTTGATTTTGCCTTCGCGTCTTCAAAGTCACTAACGTGGACATTTACTCCCGAAGTCTAGTCCTACATTTTCTGCTGACTTGGCCAATTTTCTCTTCTGCTTCAAGTCCCCAACGCGAACTTATGTCTTTCACACCTTTTTCTCTATATTTGTAGCTTCTTCAGTCTCCTGCCTTAGTCCGCCATGCAGACATTTATGCTTTTCTTGGACTGGTTGATTTCTTTACTCCATTCTACGGTTGTATCATTCCTCAATCTCCAGTTGTGAACCTGGGCATGCATGTCTGCTTAAAACCTGTGAAAAGTATAACCAACAAGTGTTCTTGGCCAAGAATTAGCGAAGTAAAGCTGAATTACACTAAAAATACCTAAACTCGATAGATTTATCCTCTAACTAGGCTCTGTGCATGGGCAATTTTGGCTAATTTGGCGTATAAATACGCCTAAGATCACCCGTTACAACTTTTGGTGGAGCCTCTTGGTCCTATGCAGCACCTCTCAGATTACCTTTTGCTTGTGGTTCTATAGTAGAAGACTGGCCTTATTTCCCCACATTGGACATTCCTTCTGGAAATGGCCCATCTGGCCATACTTATAGCAATCATTCCCTCCCTCTCCATGCTCTCCCAAATGCATTTGGCCACATCTTCCACAAGGTGACTTCCCTTTTGAACCAAGGGTCACGGTAGCCTAAGACTAGGGACCCTGGTCCTGAGGTTCTGCTGACCTTGGGACTTCTGATCATACTGTTATTTGGAGTCGGTGCTCTTGTTCATGATGGTGCATAACCTGGATGCCTCTTCTAAAAGTAAGACTTTATCACCCTTGTTCTGCTTAGTTTGGCTAGACTCAGGCCCTGCTGACTTGGCCTTCTTACTCGGATGCTCTTCTCTATCCCTTTTCGAGTTGTTGGGCATACACCATGAGTCTAGAGATGTCCATGCCTGGGATCAGCAGAGTTTCTTTACATTCCTTCTTCACATGTTTACCCATGCCAGATATGAACTTCCTCATTTTTTTTACATTCCTTCTTCACATGTTTACCCAAGCCAGATATGAACTTCCTCATTCTTGCTCTCAAGGTGTTACACACTTTTAGTAATATATGATGAAAAAGTAGGTTGAAAATTATGAGATTTTTCAATTTTAAAGTCTAATAGAGATAAAAAATATTAGGTGATTTCTTCTCATCCATCCTAGGCTTATTGCTAGTGAGAGGTGGAACATATCACATGAAATTAGTTGAGATGTTCAACAATTGTCCTAAATGTGTGTGTGTGTATATAATGGGAAACGGAATATTCATTCTACCATACATATGTTGATAATTTTGTCCTTAGGAGCATAACTTCTCATCAAAGAATATGCAATATGTCGATTTGAATAATATTAGGTACAATTAAATCGATAAATGAGACTAGATTCACCTCTTGTTATGTGGCTCCTTGAAACTTGTAGTATGATGTAATCAATTGCTCAATAATATGCTCTAATTTATTGGAATAATTTAATATCATACTACTTTTTATTTTTCTTATCAATGAGTCATTTATCATGTTACTATTGTACTCGTAATATTTTGTGAAACAAAAAATTATCCTTTCTTATTATCTTATTCGATACATGTCGTCATGTTTTGATACTAATAAAAGATGATTTTTTGTGATTAGATAATCTACTCCAACATCTGAAAAACATGTTGGAATAGAAACTTGCAAGAGATGGAAGCATAATGTTTGGATCTTTGTTGATGGTTACAAAGTTTCACTAATAAAGACTTCATTGCTCAAGTTTATTCATCAATATTCAAAGCCGTTTGATGGAGCATATAGATTTTGTCATCGTGATGAGTTTATCAAATGTACAGAGTGTGAAAAAGGGTGTAGGTTTCGTCATCGTTCAAAGGAGGAATGAAAGAGCTACTATGATGCTTTGATCAATGCCCATTTGGAAGCGCTCTGATATTCCTTTTGGCAAGTATGTTCCCTTTCATGCTTAATTTCTTCAAATGACTATGTTTATGTAGACTTTTATTTTTAATCATATTCAAAAGGACATCTCTTCTAATTAATTCTAAAATTATGATTAGTTGCTAGTGGAAAGATATTAATATCTAGTTAAACAATTTTGGATGTTTCAGATGGTACATAAATTATTTACTTAATTCAATAATTTAATTGCATAAATTATTTACCTCACTTTTCTTCCTTTCTTTTTGTGACAATCCACTCACAGTTTTCAACACTCTTTTCTTTTGTGCGTGTAGCCACTCCGTTACTTCATTTAGAATATCATCTTTTTTTTCCTTCTCTTTTTATATCACAATTTACTCCATTAAATCATCTATGTCTACTCCAAATGAAAACTAAGAGAAAATAGAAATAGATAATTAAGGAAGTAAATTGTGATAACTAAAAAGAGAAAGAAAAAAAAATGATATTTTGAATGAAGTAACGAAGTGGCTACACACACAAAAGAAAAGAGAGCTGAAAACTGTGAGTGAATTGTCACTAAAAGAAAGGAAGAAAAGTGGGGTAAATAATTTGTCCAATTAGATGGTTGAAATAAGTAAATAATTTGTGTACCATCTAAAGACATCCTAAATTGTTTAACAAAATATCGATATCTTTCCACTTGTCCCACTAGCAACTATTCCTAATTTTAGAATCAATTAAAAAAAATCTCTTTTTTGAATATGAATAACAGATTAAAAATTGAAGTCTATATATATAAACATAGTCATTTAAAGAAATTAAGAATGAAAAGAAACATACTTGTCAAAAGGAATATTGAAGCACTTCCAATAGGTATTGATCAATCATGGTAGCTCTTGCATTCCTCCTGTGAACGGCAACGAAGCTTGTGCCCTTTTCCACACTGTACATTTGATAAACGTATTGCGATGACACAATCTATATGTTCCTTTAGAAGGCTTTGAATATTGATGATAATACTTGAGCAATGCAGACTTTATCAATGGAGCTTTGTAACCATCAACAATGATCCAAACATCATACGTCCATCTCCTGCAAGTTTCTATTCCAGCATGTATCTCAAATGTGGCTGGAGCAAGATTATCTAATCACCATATTAGTTTCAAAACTTGGCGACAAGTATCAAATAAGGTAATAAGAAAGGATAAATTTTTTATTTTACAAAAATACAAGAACAATAACAACATGCTAAATGACTCATTGATAAGGAAAATAAGTAATACGATATTAAATCATTCCAACAAATTAGAGCAAACTAATGATCAAATGATTATACCATAATGCAAGTTTCAAGGAGCTACATAAAAAGAGGTGAATGTAGTCTCGTTTATCGATTTGATTGTACTAAATATTTTCCAAATGGACATATTGCAGGTTATTTGAAAGAACAGTTGTGGTCCTAATGAAAAAATGAATACTCTTTATATACAGTCTGGTGTTTAGGACAACTTTTGAACATCTCAAAATTTCATGGGATATGTTCCACCTCTCACCAGCAATAAGACTAGGACGAATGAGAAGAAACCACCAAATATTTTTGTCTCCGTTGGAATTTAAATTTGAAACTTCATAATTCTCAACCCACTTTTTCATTAACCAATAAGTCACATCCATTATATTGAAAATGTATATGTTCATGAAGAGTACTAAATTAGCAAACACCAACCACTTCAAAGCCAGAACTTAACTCAAATCAAAGCTCATTTTTTTCTTACGATTTAAATCATCTATAGAGGAGAGTCGACACAAGCTTATAAGATTATTTAAATTGCTCATCCACCAATAATTATAATGTACTCAAGTAAAACATATACATGAAATATTAATAAGGGAAAAATTCATAAAAAGCACATAAACAACATGCAACATCCATTTATATTAGGAGATTTCTTCACATCTATCTTAGCCTTATTGCTAGTGAAAGGTGGAACATATCCCATGAAATTAGTTGAGATGTTCAAAAATTGTCCGAAACAGTATACTATTTATATATATATATTGATAATTTTGTCCTTAGGAGGACAACTACTCTTCAAAGAACCTGGAATAAGTCCATTTAAATAATACTAGGTACAACTAAATCGACAAATGAGACTACATCCACCTCTTGTTATGTAGCTCCTTGAAACTTGTATTATGATGCAATCAATTGACATTAGTTTGCTTTAATTAATTAAATAATTTTATCGTACTACTTTTTATTTTTCATATCAATGAGTCATTTATCATGTTACTATTGTACTTGTATTTTGTGAAACAAAATATCATCCTTTCTTATTTGATACTTGTCGTCATGTTTTGATACAAATAAAATATGATTTTTCGTGATTAGATAATCTTACTCCGGCAACATTTGAGAAACATATTGGAATAGAAACTTGCAATAGATGGAAGCATAATGTTTGAATCTTTGTTGATGGTTACAAAAGTTCCACTGATAAAGACTGCATTGCTCAAGTTTTATCATCAATATTCAAAGCTTTTCACTGGAGCATATAGATTTTGTCATCATGATGAGTTTATCAAATGTACAAAGTGTGAAAAAGGACACCGGTTTTGTCGTCGTTCAAAGGAGAAATGCAGGAGCTACTATGATGCTTTGATCAATGCCCATTGGAAGTGCTCTGATATTCTTTTTGGCAAGTATGTTTCCTTTCATGCTTACTTTCTTTAAATGACTATGTTTATATCTATGTATTCTTTTATTTTTAATTTGTTATTCATATTCAAAAGGACATCTCTTCTAATTAATTCTAAAATTAGGATTAGTTGCTAATGGAAAGATATTGATATCTTGTTAAAAAAATTTGGATGTCTTCAGATGGTACATAAATTATTTACTTATTTCAATAAACTAATTGCACAATTATCTACCTGACTTTTCTTCCTTTCTTTTTTTAACAATCCACTCACAGTTTTCAACTCTCTTTTCTTTTGTGCGTGTAGCCACTCCGTTACTTCACTCAAAATATCTTTTTTTTTTCTTCTCTTTTTATATCACAAATTTACACCATTAATCATCTCCTTCTACCCCTAATGAAATAACTAAGAGAAAAGAGAAAAAGATGATTATGGGAGTAAATTGTGATAACTAAAAAGAGAAAGAAAAAAAAAAGATGATATTTTGAATTAAGTAACGTGGTGGCTACACGCATAAAAAAAAGAGTTGAAAATTGTAAGTGAATTGTCACGAAAAGAAAGGAAGAAAAGTGTGGTAAATAATTTGTGCAATTAGATGGTTGAAATAATTAAATAATTTGTGTACCATCTAAAGACATCTAAAATTGTTTAACAGGATATCCATATCTTTTCACTTGTTCCACTAGCAACTAATCCTACTTTTAGAATTAATTAAAAGAGATCTTGTTTTGAATATGAATAACAAATTAAAAATAAAAGTCTACATATATAAACATAATCATTTAAAAAAATTAAGCATGAGATGAAACATACTTGTCAAAAGGAATATCAAAGCACTTCCGATGGGTATTGATCAAAGCATCATGATAGCTCTTGTATTCCTCTTCTGAACGGCGACGAAACTTTTGCGCTTTTTTCACACTGTACATTTGATAAGCTTATCGCGATGACAAAATCTATATGTTCCATAGAAGGCTTTGGGTATTTTATGATAGTACTTGAGCAATGCAGACTTTATTAATGGAGTTTTTTAACTATCAACAAAGATCCAAACATTATACTTCCATCCCCTACAAGTTTCTATTTCATCATGTTTCTAAAATGCTGCTGGAGTTAGGGATGGCAGGGGGGGGAAGTTGAGCTCAATCCGCAATTTTTTTAAACAGCCCCGCCCTGCATGGTGACTTTTTTTCATTTTCAACTCGCCCCGACCCGCCCCACATAGATCTGTCCCGCTTAAATTTTTAAGTTCTTTATTTTTAAATTGAATTTAATATGAAAAATTAAAATTCATATTTTTTTTAAAAAAAATTCACTAATTAACTATTTTTAGTTGACATTTCAAAAATTGTTTCTTAATTGTTAATTAAAAATTTCTAATTAAAATCTTAACAACTAATAATTTACCGAACATATCTAATTTAAATTTTAGAAAATAAATAAAATTAAAGTCTATGTTTAATATAAAAAGTTTATATTTTTAATTTTTACTAATTACAAACATTTAATTTTTCTTTAAATTCCTATTTGGTTTTTTAAACACGCAACTCATCTATCCCTACATTAGTTTTAAAGCTAGCTACTTCAATCCACCCCGCACCACATAACTTTGAACCCGCCCCACCCCGCATAGCTCTAAACCCAGCCTGCATTGCCCCGTTGCCATCCCTAACTGGAGTAAGATTATCAAATCACCATATTAGTTTCAAATCATGGAGACAGGTATCAAATAAGATGATAAGAAAGAATAATCTTTTATTTCACAAACTACAAGTATAATAATAACATGTTAAATGACTCATTGATAAGAAAAATAAAAAGTAGTACAATATTAAATTATTTCAATAAATTAGAACAAACTAATAATCAAATGATTACACCATAATACAAGTTTCAAGGAGCTACATAACAAGAGGTGAATGTTGTAACACCCCTTAATTCATCCTACCTAGTCTGAGAAAATGTCCATTTGGGCCTACATCCTTTCATGATGCAAAGACAGGTGCTAACGGTCATCTACATGTGCCCCGTTGAGGACTCGTTGTATTCAGTTGTTTCATGAGTCTTCCCTTACTTTCGGAGGATATCGTGTTTTATCTTCTATCTTTGGGTTTAGCCTTGTTACTTCATTTTGAGATAGTCATGGACCTGTCATTAGCACCACTTGATCAGATGATTTAGAGGCTTCATAGACTAGACTGTCGAGTTGTGATTGGATGTTATTTTTAGTTAGTTTCTTTCACACTAATCTTACTTAGTTGATGAATAGATTGTTTGGCCTTTGGCCTTGGATTATTTTTTGTCATTGCTTTTCATTAAGTATTCTTTATCAATGAGGTCTTCCGCTATTAGATTGTAATTGAACAAATATGATGGAGCCGAGTGGTTTGCTTAGGCTAGCAATAGTCTTAGAGTGCCGATCACGCCAAGGGTACCCTCCCGGGGAGTGACAAATATAGTCTCTTTTATTGATTTCATTGTACCTTGTATTTTCCAAGTTGACATATTGCAAGTTCTTTGAAAGAACAATTGTAATGACTTCATCATTATCAATGCACTTCATTAATTTAATGACTTGAAAAACACATGTTTGTCTGTGTTATCTTTTGCATATAGGAGTAATAAATTTAATCTATATCTAGCCATACTATATACTTATATTTCATCAATATATATATCTTAATTCATTATTATAATGACTTGAAAAACACGCATCATTATTTTTGGGGGGGATTTGATTTTCACATAAATCGATTTCTAGGTTTTGTGCTGAGTGAAAAGTAACGGTGGCAGCAAGACGATATGTTCAGTGAAGAAAAATTGCGTGATATAATTGTGTTGAAGAGAGGAGATGATTATGTAGAGGTTACATGTGGATGCACCAGTCGTAAATATATTAATAGATTCTTGATCTATATCTTCCATAAATTAAGAATTTTCATTTTTGGTGAACTCAAAAGTGTTTGCGAATGTTACCTTGGCTGCCCTGATGGTTCTTTGGGCCCTGAAGGTAACATTCGCAGGCGATTTTGAGTTCACCAAAAATGAAAATTCTTAGTTTACAACCAGCATCGCCTTGAGTAGGACTGGTGCATCCGCATGTAACCTCCACATAATCATCTCCTCTTTTCAACACTATTATATCGACAATTCTACTTCACTGAACATATTGCCTTGCCGTCGCCGTTACTTTTCACTCAACACAAAACATAGAAAATGATTTATCAACACACCATCCATTATTTGTCTTCCTTGAATGTCATTTGTTGTCTGTCAACCAGTCTATATATAACCTTCTTCATCCTTTCTGCAAACAATCTTTCCATGATCTTGATACCCTCTCCTATGAGACTGATTAGTCGAAAATTAGTCAGTTCCATAGCACTGGCTTTTTTTGGGATTAAAGCTACAAAGGTAACATTGATGCTCTTCTCAAAAGTTTCTGACCTATGAAAATTTTGTATTGTCTCCACCAGGTCAAACTTTATGATTTCCCAACAATAACTAAAGCAAGCCATGGTGTAACCATCTGGGCCTGGTGCTTTGTCTGCTGCATATGCTCTTATGCTTTCCAGTATCTCTTTCTGTTCAAAAGGTGCCTGGAGAAGGTTGTTCTCTTCTCCATGTATCATTGGACATGTGTGCATCTTCAGGAGTGGTCTCCATTCTTCTGGTTCAGAATATAAATTCTCATAGTAAGCTACTATCTCCTGCTGGATCAGCTCTTGTTCATTTAGCTCTTCACCTCTCACTTTCAGTTTGGAGATTGTATTCACCCTTCTATGAGCATTTGCATCTCAATGGGAAAATGCAGTGTTTCTGTCTCCCTATTTCAACCACACTGCCCTGGATCTTTGTCTCTAGGAAGTTTCCCTTTTTTTTTTTGCTATATCTTTGAACTCTAAGTTAAGAGATAACTTAGAAGCAATCTCTTTAGGCCCCAACTCCCAACTCCTTTAGTTCTTGTATCTCATCTAGGTCAGCTAACTGCTTCAACACATGTTTTTGCATCCCCAAATTCCCCTGAGAAGTCTTACTCCACTCTTTGAGTTTATCTTTGAGTGCTTTCAGCTTTGCCACCAACACATAACCTGGTTTCCCCCTAAAATTGAATGAATTCCACCACTCTTTGAACCTGTCATAGAATCCCTCAACATCTAGCCACCAGTTTTTGAATTTGAAGTAGGATTTTGTGCCTTCCCATTCTCCACTTTGCAAGATAATGGGGGAGTGATTTGAAGTCACTCTATGCAAAGTGTTTTGGCTTATGATCTGAAGTTTGCTTCCCATTCTTAAGAGAATAATAAGATGTCCAGTCTAGCTATTGTTGTGTGACTATCCCTATTTTTTCATGTGTATTTACTCCCAAAAAGTTTGTTACAAAATGTATATAGACATCATTCTTAGCAATATACATAGTCATAATTAGCTAGAAGATCTTTAGGAATCCTTTGTAATTACTAGTTGATCTTTAGGAATCTCTCTTTATTTTCTTTCCTAAATTAGCACCTAATGTATTGTATATATATTTTGCTTACCTATTGAAATAAAGCATAAACTTCTATTCGATTACATGGTATCAGAGCCTATAGGCTCCTTGATCCTGTTTTGGCTTTGTTTGAAAAAAAAAAGGCAGCTCGATCTTGTTTTGCTGTCTTTCGGGATTCAACATCTAGTGTCATCTAGTCAGTTACTACCTCGAGTTTCGTTTGGTTTGATACATTGTTTGGAGAACACTTCATCACTTTTAGGTTCCTAGGTTTCTGAAAACTACTTCCAGGATCATATTTTTCTTTGTAGCTTCAACGATTCAGATCTAGTTTTCTGTTTGGTGCTGCTGCGATTATCAAGTTCTGTCCAATATTAGTGTTTTGTGGATGTTCTTGATTTTGAGCATCGGCTACAATTATTTTGCTGGGTGAATTGGCTTCTACTTTTTCTTGGAATCTAATATTATTGGGGACCTTTTGAAGCTTGGTTATTCTTAAGTTCTTCATTGAGAAGGAAGTATGGCTACAAATCAGAAGGGTGAGAAAATTTTGGTTTCAGCGGATGAGTTCGCACAATTCTCTCAGTATCAGAATTCCATTAAAGAATTCACTTCAGTTACTACCCCTGTTGATTCAAGAAAAGCATCTTTGGTCTCCTCTCCGAACAACTGGGTGATTGATTCAGGTGCTACAGATCATATGACAGGTAATCCTAATATATTTTCTACCTTTCGATCACACAAAGCACCCTCTCCTGTCACAGTAGCCAATGGTTCAACATGTAACATTGTGGGATCTGGGACAGTCAAAGCAACCTCCTCCATTACCCTGTCATCTGTATTAAATTTACCGAAGTTGGCCTTCAATTTGATTTCTGTGAGTAAACTTACCAGAGATCTTAACTATTATATTTCCTTCTTTCCTGATCATTGCTTGTTTCGTGATCTTGCGACGCATAAAAGGACATGTAATTGATGATCTATATATCCTTGATGAATATGAGCCTCGATTTGTTGCCTGCTCAAGTGTCATCTCTCCATTTGAAGCACATTGTCGATTAGGACATCCTTCTTTACCTTTGTTAAAGAAGCTTTGTCCCCAATTTCAAAACGTTCATTCTTTGGAGTGTGAATCATGCCGATTTGCAAAACATCACCGCATCACATTAGCTCCAAGGGTTAATAAGCGAGTTGGGTCAGCTTTTGAGTTAATTCATTCTGATGTTTGGGGACCATGTCTTGTTGTTTCTAAAAATGGATATAAGTATTTTGTCACTTTTGTGGATGATTTCTCTCGGATGACTTGGATTTATTTTATGAAAAGTCGCTCTGAAGTGTTTACTCACTTTTGTGCCTTTTGTGCTGAAGTCAAAACTCAATTCAATGCTTCAGTGCGTATTTTAAGGAGTGATAATGCAAAAGAATACATGTCAGAGTTGTTTCAATCCTACATGAGACAACATGGTATTCTCCATCAGTCATCATGTATTGATACACCATCTCAAAATGGAGTTGCTGAGAGGAAGAATAGGCATCTACTTGAGACAGCCCGAGCACTTTTGTTCCAAATGAAAGTTCCTAAACAATTTTGGGCCGATGCAGTCTCTACCGCTTGTTTTCTGATTAATCGCATGCCATCGGCAGTGCTTATTAGTAATACACCTTATAATGTTCTTTTTCCAAACAAGACATTATTCCCGGTGGAACCAAAAGTATTCAGAAGCACTTGTTATGTTCGAGATGTACGGCCATCTGTTACTAAGTTGGACCCTAAGGCATTAAAGTGTGTTTTCTTGGGTTATTCTCGTCTTCAAAAGGGGTATCGATGTTATTCTACTGAACTTGGCAAATATCTAGTGTCAAATGATGTGATATTTTCAGAGAGTACACCTTTCTTTTATAACCCTCCTAATTCTACAAGTCAGGGGGAGGAAGATGAGTGGTTAGTTTATCACGTTACTCGTGTTGAGCAATCAAGTGATGCTACTCTTCCATCTCCTAGTTACTCTATTGAGCACCACTCGACTACTGCGCCTTCAACACATGTTCCAGCAAGACCACCTATTGTTCAAGTTTATTTGAGGAGACAAGAGACTAATGCTACATGCCCTGCACCAATTCCTCCTTTATCTGATCCTCCTCCTTCAGAAGAAAATCTTGACCTTCCTATTGCTCTCCGTAAAGGTACACGGACTTGCAAATCCACATATTCTATTGCTAACTTTGTTTCCTATGATCGCTTGTCTCCTGCATCTAGATCCTTGATTGCTTCTTTAGACTCTGTTTCTACGCCCAAAAGTGTGAAAGAGGCTTTACATCATCCCGGATGGTCAAATGCGATGCTTGAGGAAATACATGCATTAGAGGAAAATCACACATGGGATTTGGTGGATTTACCGGACGGGAAGAAACCAGTAGGATGTAAGTGGGTGTTCACAGTGAAAGTTAATCCAGATGGTTCCGTGGCAAGACTTAAGGCCAGGCTTGTGGCTAAAGGATATGCTCAGACTTATGGAGTGGACTATTCAGACACCTTTTCTCCTGTTGCCAAACTCACTTCTGTGCGCTTGTTCATTTCTTTAGCTGCTTCTGAGAATTGGCCTTTACATCAACTAGATATCAAGAATGCATTTCTTCATGGTGATCTTCAAGAGGAAGTATATATGGAGCAACCACCCGGTTTTATTGCTCAGGGGGAGTATAGAAAAGTCTGTCATTTGAAGAAATCCTTGTATGGATTGAAGCAGAGTCCACGGGCTTGGTTTGGCAAGTTTAGTGAGGTAGTTCAGGAGTTTGGGTTGAAAATGAGCAAATGTGATCACTCGGTCTTCTACCGACTATCTGCAGCTGGCAGTATCCTTCTTGTTGTATATGTTGATGACATTGTCATCACAGGAGGTGATTCTGAGGGGATATCTTCCCTTAAGTCTTTCTTGCATACTAGGTTCCATACAAAGGACTTAGGCTAGTTGAAATACTTTTTGGGAGTAGAAGTAAATAGAAGCAAGAGGGGAATTCTTCTATCTCAAAGAAAGTATATTCTTGACCTACTTGCAGAAACTGGAAAATTGGCAGCCAAACCTTGCAGTACTCCAATGGTTCCCGGTGTACATCTTATGAAAGATGATAGCGAGCTTTTTGATAACCCAGAGAGATATAGGAGGATAGTTGGAAAGTTAAACTACCTCACAGTGACTCGTCCAGATATTGCTTTTGCGGTAAGTGTCATTAGTCAATTCATGTCTACACCTACGGTGAAGCATTGGGCAGCTTTGGAACAGATCCTATGTTACTTGAAAGGAGCTCCTGGACTTGGCATACTGTATAGCAATCACAACCATACTCGTATTGAGTGTTTTGCAGATGCCGATTGGGCTGGTTCCAAAATTGACAGAAGATCTACTACAGGCTATTGTGTCTTTGTTGGAGGAAACTTAGTATCATGGAGGAGTAAGAAGCAAAGTGTTGTATCTCGATCCAGTGCAGAATCTGAGTATAGAGCTATGTCACAGTCTACGAGTGAAATCATGTGGATATATCATCTTTTAACTGAAATTGGGTTGAAGCATCATATGCCGGCAAAACTTTGGTGTGATAATCAAGCTGCTATTCATATTGCTTCAAACCCAGTGTATCATGAAAGAACTAAACATATTGAAGTTGACTGCCACTTTATTCGTGAGAAGATTCAAGAAAACTTGATTTCTACTAGTTATGTGAAGACAGGAGAGCAGGTAGCTGATTTGCTTACAAAGGCAGTGAATGGAACTCAGGTTGATTACCTTTGCAACAAGTTGGGCATGATCAATATCTATGCTCCAACTTGAGGGGGAGTGTTACAAAATGTATATAGACATCATTCTTAGCAATATACATAGTCATAATTAGCTAGAAGATCTTTAGGAATCCTTTGTAATTACTAGTTGATCTTTAGGAATCTCTCTTTATTTTCTTTCCTAAATTAGCACCTAATGTATTGTATATATATCTTGCTTACCTATTGAATTCCACTAGCTCCATATCCTCTATAAAATTTGAATTCTTTCATGCTCTGATTGATTCTGCTATTCTTTTTTTTTATGGGTATCTCATAGTGTTAAAATCTCCACAAGGTATCCACGGCCTTAAGACCAGGCCCTTGGCAACCCCTATCTCCCACCAAGCCTCTACTCTTTCTTCCCAACTATATGGAGCATAAATACTGGTAAGATGCCAATTAAATTCTTGAGTCAATCCAGTATGGGTGCAAATGATTGAGTATTTCCTCACAGAACTGATTGTACCTTCCCAGACCATTTTATCCCACAAAATGACAATCCCTCCCCAAGCATCACTGGCTTCCAACTGTGCAAAGCCCGCCCATTTATTCCCCCAAACTTCCTTTACCATATTTGACATGCCCCCTTCCACCTTGGTTTCCTGTAAACATACCACATCCGCTTTCCATTTTTTCATCATATTTGGATAACGGATCTCTTTCTTGCATTATTCATCCTCCTTATATTCCATGAAATAATGTTTAATTTCATCGTTGTTCTATGGCTAGGTATCCCCCTCTGTTTCTAGTCCCATAACTCATGAATTTAGTGTCTAATATTAGACCCTTTAATTCATTAGCGCCCTTCTTCTTGGAACCTGTGATTTTATTCTACCCCCTTTTATTTCTTGTTTGTTATTTTCTATCTTCATGAACAGCTCCTCGACTTTTTCTTCACATCCTCTTGAATCAACATCAAATTCGGAACTTGGTTTGAAAATATGTTGTTGAATCCTGTCAGCTAGGCTAATTGGTTCTTCGAGTGTTCCGATTGGTTGCTGAATTTGTAAATGCATGGCATCCTCA
This sequence comes from Solanum rostratum, assembly GCA_029948455.1. NCBI lineage: Eukaryota > Viridiplantae > Streptophyta > Magnoliopsida > Solanales > Solanaceae > Solanum > Solanum rostratum. The sequence goes on along the minus strand of CM057047.1, from coordinate 51,234,076 downwards.
GTGATCACCCTGTCTTCCGAGGTTTCCTGTTGTGTAATAGCCATCATAGTTTCCTCCCTGGTGCCGCGTGAGTTATTATGATTGCATTGTCTTTCTTTTCGATCTTCTCCTCTTCTCGTCCAGCAACTTGTGGATTTGTTACTTCTTTCTCCAACTCTCCCAATTTCTCTATTTCTCTTCGGGGGTTTATTTGGGCTAAGTCTGCTTGTATTTCAATGCTTACAAAGTCCAGACGTTGGGCTTCTGCCTTCTGGGCTTTGCTTGTAGTCTTTAAAGTGTCTACCTTCTTTGTTGGGCCGTTGTTAACATTTTCTCCAAAAAGGCCCACGCTTAGCTGACCTTCTCCACTATGCTTCTTCTCACATGCCGCACGTGCCCCCCAATTCAAATATCCTCCTTCTTTCAAGGTGCCCACGTGACCAAGGGAATTAACCACTGGGTTCTCCTTTGTAGTAAAGGAAAAGGTTCCTTTACCCAACGAGTCAAACTCTTCTTCCTCTCCCTTTTTCAGGCAAGCTAACAATCACTAGCATCTCACACCAGATGTTGTAGATGTAGACACCATTAGAGATGTTTAACTCTGTTGGAACCTTTCTGTTGTCCCCCTTGACCTACCTTTATGCGAGCCCATGTAGGTGATTTTTTAAGAACAGTCAGAACTTGGAAACACTTGACCTCAACGGGGCGGCTGCTGAAGTCCTCTAGCTCCTGTATCTGCATCATGAAACGATGCAGCGCCAAATGGCGTCAGTACGTAGAATGTACTGGCATGTAAAATAGCTGAAAACACATTGTTAGGAATATACAAACATAACGCACATCATCATGAGACCTTAACATTTACATCAGGGAAACCTTAACATTGACCTTTTTCATTAACATTGACCATTTCATTGGGGTACCCTTAGAAAACCCTTTTCAAGAAGGCCTAACTGGGAGTTTCTTTAACCGACAACCATCACTTATGAGCCAGTGATGATACAACGAAGCGATGCCGTTGCTACATCCGTCCAATACCCTGCCCGGGGCAAAGGACATTCATTAGAAAATATTAGTCCTCATTTGGGACAAGAAAGGTGCCATTGTCACGCCCCGGGAGGGTACCCTGGGCGTGGCCGGCACTCAAAGACTATTTCTAGCCCCTGAGCGAACCACTTAGCCTCCTCACACCACTCAACATCAAGATAGCGGAAGTAACATCAAAGGAATATCTTAAATAAGGGCCCAATGGCCAACATCAATCTCAACATCAACTAAGTAAGGGAAATATTACTCAGTCCAAAAGAAATCATCTGCATCAATCCTCGACATCATGTCTACGAAGCCTCTAATCTAACTCGACTGTCTAAGAGTGGTGCCGTGACATGCCATGGCTACCAGACTCAATGAATAAAGGAAAACATAAAGTAGAAGGGTTTCCTCCGGAAAGCAAGGAGGCTCACCAACTCAGAACTCGAACTCTGCGGCTTCAACGGTGCGTCTGCTGAAGCCCTCTAACTCCTGTATCTGCATCATAAAATGATGCAGCGCCAAATGGCGTCAGTACGTGGAATGTACTGGCATGTAAAATAGCTGAATAACAGGGTAAATACACAGCATAAAGGAACATCAACTCAACATCATATTCCATCAGAATGTCAATGACTATCTAAGGCAAGAGATTAGAATAGACAGTTGACTCATCAACCTCTCATCTCCACATCGTCATCACATCAAAGGGACATCACATCGACTCAAGGGACATCAACACCGACTCAAGGGAACATCACATCGACTCAACATCACATCAACATCAGAGTTCTATCAAAGGAACCTAACTGGGAGTTTCTCTAACCGACAACCATCACTTATGAGCCAGTGATGATACAACGAAGCGATGCCGTTGCCACATCCATCCAATACCCTGCCCGGGGTAAAGGACATCACATCAGTGGATCCACAAAAACATCAAACATCAGTCCTCTTTTGGGACAAGATAGGAGCCATCCGCATTGTGGTTCAATCCTCTCTTCCTACGCGGGCCACGTAGTTAATGGGTTTGAGTGGGACTCACTCTCTACCCATTTCGGTGCTCAATACTCCTCCCAGAACTCGACCTGCTCATAAACATCATCATCATCATCATCATCAGTCCCAGAGGGACATAGTACATCATCATCAGTCACATAAGGACATGGTATAATAATTAATACCTCAACATCAACATCGGTCCCAGAGGGACATAGGATAAGACATCAACATCAACATCAGTCCCGTAGGGACATTGTACCTCAACATCAACATCACCTCACCTCATCACATCAACATCAACATCATAGACTCAAAATTAACTTTTAGAAATTAAACCTCGAATTTTAAGACATCATATTACATCATTCTCATCAACATCATGATCAAGACTCTCATCAAATGTGAAACACAATCACAACATCGCCACGTCATCATCGTCAAGGCTCTAGACTCATCCCCTAAGTTCATTCTGCATGCTTTTCAATTTGCAATACTTATAGGGTTTTTAAATGCACTCATAAAAATAAATTAAGTGTAAAACAAAGTAATGATGATCATCAATTCCTGTAAGAAAATCATTTATACATAAAATACATAAACTTTTAATATGCATCAACTCTTTACATCAACCTCAACATCAATGACTCTAATCATTAGTTCTCAGAAGGGCACATGGGAGAACATTCCCATGCTTTAAGTTAGCCTTACATACCTGGAAAGTTTGGCTAACACAAGGAAGCACACCCTCCTCTTGATCTCCTCAATCCTCACCTTCTTTCAAGCCCTACCTTAGGTGACTCTTGGGAAGAACGCTTAGAATTTGGGTTTTGAAACCCTTTTCTTCGAAAACTGAACTTAATTAGGCGTAGGGGGACGTTTAGAATAATTAGGAATGGACTAAATTGCCCTCCATAATTTAAAAGAATTACTCCCCCGTCTGAAATAACACAGTCCGCGACGCGGACCTGTCGCGGACAGTGTATTTTCGGAAACTCATCTCCGTCGAAAATTTTACAGGAAACATAAGTGTTGCTCCGCGACCGGTCCGCGTCGCGGTCCTGTCGCGCAGATACACTGTTTTTCGTTTTTGAACGAAAATTTATCTTTCGACTCGGTCGCTCTAAAAATCGACCGAGACCCTCTTCCCACTCCATTTTCAGTGTTGATCACGAATCCACTCTCGGATTTTCAATCCGAGCATTGGAAGACGCATTTTACGCGCACCTCTCCTCTAGGGGTATTTTAGTAATTAGCCGGGCGTTACATTATCTCCCCCTTGGGATCATTCGTCCTCGAATGATGAGTAGGAACGACATTAAGCACGAATAAACTCAAGACTCACCTCGATACTCACTCAATAACATCATTACCTCGACTTCTCATCGACCTCATTAATCATATATTCAGACATCAATTTTTATAACATCACATCATGGTATTAACATCAATTTTCATAAAGGTAAGCATGTTACCTTCAACACTTTCATCAACCTCAAGCACGAACAGGTGCGGGTATTTTGCCTTCATCTCTTCCTCAGCTTCCCATGTGGCTTCCTCAACGAATTGATTCCTCCACAGGACTTTGACAGAAGCTATCTCCTTGTTCCTCAGTCTGCGAACCTGTCGATCAAGGATCTGGACTGGGATTTCCTCATAGGACAAACTATCTCTAACTCCCGTGCTCTCCACAGGAATTACCAAGGCTGGATCTCCCAAACACTTCTTCAACATCGAAACATGGAACACCGGATGGATTCCATCTAACTCGGAAGGTAACTCTAGCTCGTAGGCGGCCTTCCCAATTCTTCGCACAATCTGGTATGGGCCAATATAACGAGGACTTAATTTCCCCTTTTTCCCAAACCTCATGACACCCTTCATGGGTGATACCTTCAAGTAAACCCAATCACTCACCTCAAACTCTAGGTCTCTCCTCCTCACATCTGTGTAAGATTTCTGACGGCTTTGGGCAGTCTTCAATCTTTCCCGAATAATTTTCACCTTCTCTAAGGACTGGTGAACAAGGTCAGGACCAATCAACTCAGCCTCTCCAATTTCAAACCACCCAATAGGTGATCTACATCTCCTCCCATACAATGCCTCATAAGGGGCCATTTGGATGCTCGCATGATAACTGTTGTCATATGCGAATTCAATCAATGGCAAATGATCATCCCAATTTCCTTTGAAATCAAGGACGCAAGCCCTCAACATGTCCTCCACCGTCTGAATAGTGCGCTCTGCCTGACCATCCGTCTGTGGATGAAAGGCTGTGCTCAAACTCACTTTGGTACCCAATCCTTTCTGGAAGGACTTTCAGAACTGAGAAGTAAATTGGGCTCCTCGGTCCGAGATAATGGACAAGGGAACTCCATGCAACCTCACAATCTCTTTGATATACATCTTGGCATACTCCTCTGCCGTGTTGGTCGTCTTGACCGCAAGGAAGTGCGCTGACTTCGTCATTCTATCCACAATCACCCATATAGAATCATGCTGTCTCCTCGATCTCGGTAGGCCAGTGATAAAATCCATGTTAATCATCTCCCACTTCCATTCTGGAATCTCAAAGTTCTGGGCCAAGCCAATTGGCCTTTGATGCTCAACCTTTACTTGTTGACAATTTGGGCATCTCGAAACAAACTCCGCAATATCCCGCTTCATTCCACTCCACCAATAGACCTCTCTCAAGTCGTGATACATCTTGGTGGAGCCCGGATGAATGGAGTATCTAGTGCTATGGGCCTCAGCCATAATCCTCTCTCGGACACCATCAACATCGGGGACACATAGTCTATTCTGGTATCTTAATACCCCATCTCCCCCTTTGGAGAAGACCATCACCTTTTGCTTTTGAACATCCTCCTTCAGTTGAAGTATAATAGGATCTCGATCCTGCTTCTCTTTTACCTCAGTCACTAGGGACGATGCAGACCCATTCTGAACATTAATTCCTCCCTCGTCGTTCTCCTCAAGCTGGACTCCCAATCGAGCCAACCTATGCACTTCCTTCACTAACTCCTTCTTTTCTCCTTCAACATGGGCTGTGCTACCCATAGACAACCTGCTAAGAGCATCAGCAACAACATTAGCTTTACCTGGGTGGTACATGATGCTCATGTCATAGTCCTTGAGCAATTCCAACCACCTCCTTTGTCGCAGGTTGAGCTCTCTCTGACTGAAGACATACTGTAAGCTCTTGTGGTCCGTGAACACATCCACATGCACTCCATACAAGTAGTGACGCCAAATTTTGAGTGCGAACACCACTGCTGCCAACTCAAGATCATGGGTCGGATAGTTCTTCTCATGAACTTTGAGCTGCCTGGAAGCATAAGCCACCACTTTACCTCTTTGCATTAACACACACCCCAATCCAACTCTTGACGCATCACAGTATATTACAAAACCTTCCGTCCCGTCGGGCAAGGTTAAGACAGGTGCAGTAGTCAACCTTGTCTTTAGTGCCTGGAAACTCTTCTCGCATTCTTCAGACCACTCAAACTTGACCTTTTTCTGGGTCAGTTTGGTCAATGGGGCGGATAGAGAAGAAAAACCCTCAACAAATTTGCGGTAGTAGCCCGCCAACCCCAAGAAACTCCTTATGTCAGTTGGAGAGGTCGGTCTTGGCCAACTGGCAACCGCTTCAATCTTTTGACCATCTACTCGGATCCCATCACCTGAAACCACATGACCTAGGAAGGCCACTGATTTGAGCCAAAATTCACATTTGGAGAACTTCGCGTACAACTCCTGGTCCTTAAGAGTTTGAAGTACGACTCTAAGATGTTTAGCATGCTCTTCCTCACTCCTCGAATATACCAGAATATCGTCAATGAACACAATCACGAACGTATCCAGGTAGGGCCTGAATACCCTATTCATCAAATCCATAAAAGCTGCAGGTGCATTCGTCAACCCAAAGGACATGACCAAAAACTCGAAATGGCCATATCTTGTCCTGAAAGCTGTCTTTGGGATATCACATTCTCTCACCTTTAACTGGTGGTAACCCGATCTGAGGTCTATCTTCGAAAAGCATGAGGCACCTTGAAGTTGGTCGAACAAGTCATCTATCCTGGGAAGAGGATATTTATTCTTGACTGTGACCTTGTTCAATTGCCTATAATCTATGCACATTCTCAGTGACCCATCCTTCTTTCGTACAAACAGAACGGGAGCACCCTAAGGAGAAACATTGGGTCTAATAAAGCCTTTTTCTAACAGATCCCTCAACTGCTCCTTCAATTCTTTCAATTCAGTAGGGGCCATTCTATATGGTGGAATCGAAATAGGGTGTGTCTCAGGAAGTACATCAATACCGAAGTCGATCTCCCTATCAGGAGGGACTCCAGGTAAATCCTCAGGGAACACCTCAGGGAATTCATTCACAATTGGGACCGACTCAAGAGTAGGGGACTCAACATCATCAGATCTAACCCGTACAAGGTGATAGATACACCCCTTTGAGATTAATCTCCTCGCCCTCAGGTAAGAAATGAATTTACCCTTGGGTGCAACATAACCTCCCTTCCACTCTAGGACCGGTTCATTAGGAAAATGAAATGTAACAACTCGGGTCCTACAGTCTATGGATGCATGGCAAGCATGGAGCCAGTCCATACCAAGGATCACATCAAAGTCAACCATCTCCAACTCCACCAAATTGGCCAAAGTGTCCCTATGATAGATTGACACTATACAGTCTCTATAGATCCTCTTTGCCAGAATTGACTCACCAGTAAGAGTCGAAACAGTGTAAGGCTCAAGCAAACACTCAGGAAGAATCTCAAACTTATTAGCCACATAGGGCGTCACAAAAGATAAGGTGGCACCTGGGTCAAGTAGTGCATAACAATCATGAGAAAAGATTCGGAGCATACCCGTAACAATATCTGGAGCAACCTCTTGATCCTGTCGATTACCCATCGCATACAGGCGATTTGTCCCGCCTCCAGCATTAGCAGTGGTTGCCTTCTGACGATTGCCCTCAGGGGGCGCTGTAGAAGACTGAGCTCTATTTCCTCTGTCGCTCCACCTCTGAGTCCTCGTAGGGCACTCACTCTGAAAATGGCCAGGTCGCCCACATGTAAAGCAATTATTAGTGCCCTCACGGCACGCACCAAGATGCAGTTTGCCACACCTGCCACAGGGTGGCATTCCTCTCGGACCTTGAGCAACACTGGCTTGGGACTGAGGTCCCTGTGCTCTGAAATTCTGATAACCATAGGATCGCTGATCATACCTGTTTTGCTGAACAGGTGCATTCGCTATTGACGGTGCATGGCTAGAAGACCTCTTTTGAAAGAATGTCCTATCACCTTTCTTCTGCTTCTGCTGACTAGGCTCATGCCCTTTCGATTTAGCTCTCTTCTTCTGTTGTTCTTCTCTGTCCCTCTTCTTGTCCTCCTCAGTCTGTTGGGCGTAGACCATAAGTCTAGCGATATCCATGTCTGGAATCAGTAATGCTGCCTTACACTCCCTTTTTACATGTTTGCCCAACCCAGACACATACTTCCTCATTCTTGCCCTCATATCCAGGACCATCTCTGGAGCATATCTGGACAGTTGGATGAACTTCAAGTTGTACTCTTTGACCGTCAACTCCTCTTGTTTCAGATTCACAAACTCCTCGACCTTCGCCTCCCTCAACTCTTGGGGAAAGAAGTGATCAAGAAAGGCACTCTCAAACTCCTCCCACTCAGCAGGCTCTGCATCCTCACCTCTAACATCCTCCCACTGGTTATACCAGACATTAGCAACATCCTTAAGCTGATAAGAGACCAGCTCGACTCCCTCCACCTCAGTTGCATGCATAGCCCTCAAGATCTTACGCATCTCATCAATGAAGTTCCGTGGGTCCTCCTCAACCTTTGACCCCGTATAGACCGGCGGGTTCATCCTCAGGAAATCTCTGAGCCTGGTTGCAGCCGTAGACTCTTGAGAACAGGAGCTGGGGGCCTGGGGACCACGACTGCTACTCTGAGAGGCTACTAACTGGGTGAGCATAGCAATAGCTCCCCTGAAGTCCGCTTCCGAAGTGGAGGCTGACTGAACTGGAGGTGCTGGTGGAGCCACAGCAGCTCCAGCAGGTCATCCCCGTCTCCTTGTCTCATGCTGACGAGGGGCCTCTGGTAAGGGATTCTCAGTATTAGGGACTGAGGCATCTCTTTGAGCAGCTGTGCGTTTTGGAGGCATTATCTGCAAACGCGTAACGCACGAATTAGAAAAGGGGCTCTCATAGAGCCAAGCTTTATCGCACGACATCATAACATCAAAGAAGGGTAACCATTTCCTAAATGTTTTGCAGCATCCTGTTTATGAAGTGTGGTGCACAACACACGCTTAAACGGGACTCTACTAGACACGGCTTCATAGACTCCCTAGGACTCTTGAACTCTGTGCTCTGATACCAAGTTTGTCACGCCCCGGGAGGGTACCCTGGGCGTGGCCGGCACTCAAAGACTATTTCTAGCCCCTGAGCGAACCACTTAGCCTCCTCACACCACTCAACATCAAGATAGCGGAAGTAACATCAAAGGAATATCTTAAATAAGGGCCCAATGGCCAACATCAATCTCAACATCAACTAAGTAAGGGAAATATTACTCAGTCCAAAAGAAATCATCTGCATCAATCCTCGACATCATGTCTACGAAGCCTCTAATCTAACTCGACTGTCTAAGAGTGGTGCCGTGACATGCCATGGCTACCAGACTCAATGAATAAAGGAAAACATAAAGTAGAAGGGTTTCCTCCGGAAAGCAAGGAGGCTCACCAACTCAGAACTCGAACTCTGCGGCTTCAACGGTGCGTCTGCTGAAGTCCTCTAACTCCTGTATCTGCATCATAAAATGATGCAGCGCCAAATGGCGTCAGTACGTGGAATGTACTGGCATGTAAAATAGCTGAATAACAGGATAAATACACAGCATAAAGGAACATCAACTCAACATCATATTCCATCAGAATGTCAATGTCTATCTAAGGCAAGAGATTAGAATAGACAGTTGACTCATCAACCTCTCATCTCCACATCGTCATCACATCAAAGGGACATCACATCGACTCAAGGGACATCAACACCGACTCAAGGGAACATCACATCGACTCAACATCACATCAACATCAGAGTTCTATCAAAGGAACCTAACTGGGAGTTTCTCTAACCGACAACCATCACTTATGAGCCAGTGATGATACAACGAAGCGATGCCGTTGCCACATCCATCCAATACCCTGCCTGGGGTAAAGGACATCACATCAGTGGATCCACAAAAACATCAAACATCAGTCCTCTTTTGGGACAAGATAGGAGTCATCCGCATTGCGGTTCAATCCTCTCTTCCTACGCGGGCCACGTAGTTAATGGGTTTGAGTGGGACTCACTCTCTACCCATTTCGGTGCTCAATACTCCTTCCAGAACTCGACATGCTCATAAACATCATCATCATCATCATCATCATCAGTCCCAGAGGGACATAGTACATCATCATCAGTCACATAAGGACATGGTATAATAATTAATACCTCAACATCAATATCGGTCCCAGAGGGACATAGGATAAGACATCAACATCAACATCAGTCCCGTAGGGACATTGTACCTCAACATCAACATCACCTCACCTCATCACATCAACATCAACATCATAGACTCAAAATTAACTTTTAGAAATTAAACCTCGAATTTTAAGACATCATATTACATCATTCTCATCAACATCATCATCAAGACTCTCATCAAATGTGAAACACAATCACAACATCGCCACGTCATCATCGTCAAGGCTCTAGACTCATCCCCTAAGTTCATTCTGCATGCTTTTCAATTTGCAATACTTATAGGGTTTTTAAATGCACTCATAAAAATGAATTAAGTGTAAAACAAAGTAATGATGATCATCAATTCCTGTAAGAAAATCATTTATACATAAAATACGTAGACTTTTAATATGCATCAACTCTTTACATCAACCTCAACATCAATGACTCTAATCATTAGTTCTCAGAAAGGCACATGGGAGAACATTCCCATGCTTTAAGTTAGCCTTACATACCTGGAAAGTTTGGCTAACACAAGGAAGCACACCCTCCTCTTGATCTCCTCAATCCTCACCTTCTTTCAAGCCCTACCTTAGGTGACTCTTGGGAAGAACGCTTAGAATTTGGGTTTTGAAACCCTTTTCTTCGAAAACTGAACTTAATTAGGCGTAGGGGGACGTTTAGAATAATTAGGAATGGACTAAATTGCCCTCCATAATTTAAAAGAATTACTCCCCCGTCTGAAATAACACAGTCCGCGACGCGGACCTGTCGCGGACAGTGTATTTTCAGAAACTCATCTCCGTCAAAAATTTTACAGGAAATATAAGTGTTGCTCCGCGACCGGTCCGCGTCGCGGTCCTGTCGCACAGATACACTGTTTTTCGTTTTTGAACGAAAATTTATCTTTCGACTCGGTCGCTCTAAAAATCGACCGAGACCCTCTTCCCACTCCATTTTCAGTGTTGATCACGAATCCACTCTCGAATTTTCAATCCGAGCATTGGAAGACGCATTTTACGCGCACCTCTCCTCTAGGGGTATTTTAGTAATTAGCCGGGCGTTACAGCCATCCGCGTTGCGGTTCAATCCTCTCTTTCTACGCGGGCCACGTAGTTAATGGATTCAGGTGGGACTCACCTTTCTATCCATTTCGGTGCTCAATACTCCTTCCAGGACTCGACATTGCTCATAAAACATTAACATTCATTAGTCCCATAGGGACGCATTTCATCATCATCAGTCCCCATAGGGGCCAAATACATTATCATCGGCATCAACATTCATTTGTCCCATAGGGACACATTACATTATCATTAGCATCTCCTTTACATCAACATTTATATCATTGTCATTCCATCTCATTAACATCCACATCATTGACTTTAGGGACACTCGTTTAGGAACTTTGACTCTCAACTTAGAGACAATCCCACACTCACATTCTCAACATTCATCATTCATTAATTTATCATTACTCTCGACTCTACACACACACCCATGTTCATCATGCATGCTTTTCTAGGATACGTATACAATAGGTATGGGGTTTTTAACTAAATGCTTTTCAAGAAAATAGTTTAAAAAGGATGCATGAGGGTTTTTATGAGGGTCATCATCAATGCAGGAAAATGTGTAGGTTTATGCATAAAATAATGGCATTTATTCATTTTATTACATGAATTAACATGTTTCACTTCATTACCCTAACATCATTCACCATTAGACTTTAATACCTTACTCATGGGGCACATGGGAGGACATTCTCATGCTTTAAGTTTAGCCTTACATACCTGAAAGAAGATAGTCACACTAAAGCACCTTCTTTCCTCTTGCTCTCTTCAACCTCCTTCAAGCCCTAGCCTTAAGAACCTTAGGAAGACTTCTTCAATGGGGTTTTTCAACCCTTTTTCGTGAAAACCGATCTATATAGGTCATAGGGGTACATTTAGGATAGGTGAGATTGGACCATAATGCCCTTGGAAATTTTAAGAAATTAAATCCCGTCCTGAAGTAACACAGTCCGCGACGCGGACTGGTCGCGGAGAGTGTATTTTCGGAAATTCAACTCCGTCGAAATTTTCAGGAAAAGATAAGTGTGTCTCCGCGACCAGTCCGCGTCGCGGTTCCGTCGCGGAGGCTTACTGTTTTTCGTTTTGGAACGAAAAATTATCTTTTGACTCGGTTGCTCTAAAATTCGACTGAGACCTTTTTCCCACTCCATTTTCAGTGCTGATCATGAATCCGCTCTCGGATTTTCGATCCGAGCATCGGAAAGCACGTTTCTCGCACACCTCTCCTTGAGGGGTATTTCGGTAATTTCGCGGGCGTTACAAAGGATTACGAGAGGTATGCATTGTGCATGTTAAAAAAATTGAAGCATACAGTTTCTATATTTCCAAACATTTTCATTTTTGTTATATATGCATGTAATGTTCATTTTTCCCAAGTTGTAGATTTCACAATATCTATGTCTTGTTTTCATATTTTTATACAAAAAAAATATATATTGACAGATCTGATAATGTATTTATATAAACATGGGTGTATAAGGGTAGATTTATACAAAAATAAAGATTTTTTAGCATTTATACAATTATGGAATGTATGCCAATTGCAACTGTGTATATATAAATACAGTACATTGAAAATTTTGGGTAATGTTTATACAACCATGAAATCCCCCATCTCAATATAATGTACATTTCCATGGAATCCATCATTTAGCCCTCCTTATACATTATATAAATTATTACGGAGGAAAACTTATACAAACCTGGTCCATGCAACTTTAAAAAAAACATAAATGTTCAAGTGTATAAATTTATTACAAGTAAGCACACATGTATAAGTTCATGAAAATTTTATACACTTAATGACATACATGCATAAATTGATCTGTATAACTTAAAAAAAAAACACAAATGTTCAAGTGTATAAATTTATTACAAGTAAGCACACATGTATAAGTTCATGAAAATTTTATACACTTAATGACATACATGTATAAATTGATCTGTATATTTATGTGTAATTATACAGTGAGCAACATTGTATAAATTATACTAGTTTTTATATAAATTGAAAACTCACCAGTAATTTCCTTCCAAAAAACCCAGGGAAAAAAAATTACGTTGGCAATTTTTTCTGATAGAAAGGAAATCTTTTTTTTTATTTAGAGTAGAAATATCATCTTATTTTAAGAAGAAGTGTTCAATTAGGAATAGGATTTTAATTTGTTATTATACTTCCTTAATTAAGTTGGCAATTTTTTCTGATAGAAAGGAATTTTTTTTTTTATTTAGAGTAGAAATATCATCTTATTTTAAGAAGAAGTGTTCAATTAGGAAAAGGATTTAAATTTGTTATTATACTTCCTTTATATATGCAACCGTTTCCTATAATAAGTACCTAAAAAAACGCCTAATTAATTAACAAAAATTTGACACTTCCGATTTATACATTACCCTGAAATCCGATTTATACATTAAATTTGCTATAGCCATAGTTATAAAAAGTAATTTCATAAACATGGCTATTTTAAGATTTTTAAGTTTGTCATTTATGAAAAATCCCCATTATTAATTGACCCCATATAACCAACAAAAAGAAAGATTTTTTTTAATATTAACGGTGTTTTATGATTGTGTTGTTACTATTTTTGATTATTTTGTTTTTTTTTAATAATTGACATTGCTATTTGTTTAGCTGTCTTTTTATATATTTTTTTTTAATTTGGAGTGGATATATTTGAGTTAAGGATCTTTCAAAAATAACATTTCTATCTCAATGAATTAGTGATAAAATTTGTGTATACTCTGTTGACACCCAATTTTTACCCTCCACAGTACAAATTAATCATCGAGCTATTAATTTTAACGATTTGAATTAATTAGCTTTCAAAATGCAAGAAATATTTTTTTTCAAAGTAACTTTAGGTTTGAATCTTTTAATTTCAAGCTTATTAGGTTTGTATATTGCCTATTATATATATTTATCTTAAAGTACTTTATTTCACTTTTTCGTATTATATTATTTTAATATTGCGTATTACTTTACGCCACTTCTTTTTTTCGTATTATATATATTTTTCATGTTTAACATTGCGTATTATATAAATCTTTTAATTTTAGTTATATTTAAAATATTTTGTCAAATAGATTCTATCTTTGAATACCTTACTTTGTTCTTAAGTCGTTAATATTTAAAAGCTCCTTAATTAATTTATATTAATTCGTTTCGTGGTCGAATTAATCAATTGATTTTCAGATTGGTCATTTATGTAATTTAAATGGTTAGTTTTTAAATATTCTCCTTAGACCCTTTTACTCTTTTAAATCTTTTTCCCCAAGCCCAATTTTTATTTTTTTTTAAAAAAATAATAATTAATTTACAAAAATACACAACTTATTTTTGCCAAATTTCCATTATTCCCTCCCCTTTAAATTAATTACTAAAATCTCACTTTTTCAGTTTTGATAATTTTTTTCTGATACTTAAGAATTATACTTTTTTATACCACCTTTTTTTATGCCTTTTTTATTGCAAGGAGTCCAATCAAAAGTCAATTACTTATTAATTACTTTCCTTGTTATTTTAACCGTAATTAATTACCATATTTTGAATTTTCCTTTTGAAAACAAAAGAAATTGCAAGTTGCAGTTACCCTTCTTCTCCGCAGCAACACGGAAGCGCACCATATTTAGATTTTCTCAATTTTTTCTCTCAATCCATGGATTCTTCTCCTTCCTTTAGTCTTGGATTAACTCTACCAGAGTCTGATAAAGACAATGTACCTCCAATTTCTTATGATGCGACTAACCAAGATCATCCGGCCAACTTAGTTGATGAAGTGAACGAAGAAGAAACAGTGGTTATGAAGGGTTCCGGGTCAAGTTCCAAACATTCATCCCAAAAAATGCATGCAAAGAAGAAGAAAGAAGAAAAAAGGGGAACATTTATATTTGTTTGTTGACTGTAGATTTAATGAAAAATTTTCATATTTAGTTGTATCTAAAATTATTAACATAAAAAATCTATATGTTTTAAGTAAATTTGTATAGATATTTGTTTACTCATATTTTAGTATGCAATTTTTCAGATTTTGATATTCCTAGTAATTTTGATTACACCGGGGTGGGGGTTTTTTCTGAATTCTGGTTTCTGGGTCTAGCAATGTATTATTGACACATATCAATGATACTAATTATTACAGTGATGTTTTGCGTTTGATGATTATTAGAACATCATAGTGTTGTTTCAACAGTTTGCATTGATGTGTTTTTTATGGGTTCATAATTGTTTGCACTGATATTTTCTAAAGTTTGCACTGATGTGGTTTTTATGGGTTCATCATTGTATGGTGGAAACATATCACTGATATATATGTTGAATGTGTGTTGATATATTATTGTTTCTGTGTTTAAAAGTGTATAGTGGAAACATATCAATGCTACATCATACATCAATGTTACAATATTAGGTGATACTTGAATTTTCTGCATAACAGTGATACCTGCAATACAAATATACATTAGTGATACTTGGGTTCCTATATTGATACATGCATTTCATCTTGATACCTGAACAACATGATAACCAAACATGCAGTGATATTACAGTGATGTTGTTGACACATATAAATAATATTATCATTACAGTGTTGTTTTGCATTTGATGATTATTAGAACATGATAGTGTTGTTTCCACAGTTTGAACCGATGTGTTTTTTATTGTTTCATAATTATTTGCACTGATTTTTCTAAAGTTTGCACTGATGTGATTTTTATGGGTTCATCATTGTATGGTGGAAACATATCACTGACATATCTTAATATGTGTTCAGTTATGTACTAAATGGTACTTGATTTTTTTGCATACCAGTAATACCTGCAATACAATACATATTAGTGATACTTAGAGTATCACATTGATACATGCATTTTTATTTGATACTTGCACAACATGATAACCAAACATGCAGTGAATACATGCATATTTTTTGCTACATACTACTGATTCATGATTTATGATACCTGCAATTTTTTGTCATGTTAACACTTTCACATTTTAGTGATACCAGCTACTACATGATACACATTTTTCATATATGTCAATTTTGTCCGATTATCCTCAGGGCTTAAACTATGTTATAAAATGTATCCCCAGAGGTTGTGTGAGATTTGATTCTTCATACAACTCAAATTTCGTGGCTGATATAAAGTCCTCCATTGGCGATGATGGTGTGGCTGCTTTCAAGGAAACTATTTTTGGACTTTATCTTCGGAGACGATATGCTGCTATTCTTTGGAAATATGGACTATACAAGGCTAATGAAGGTTTTGAAAGGGAAAAACGATGATCCTCCCAGGCCCAAAGAACTATTCCGCCCAGCTGACAGCTACAAAGTGGTGCTTCTTTCGTAGAAAAAACTGATAATATTATTTTGTAGGAAGGATTTTTATTTTTTAATTCTATCTTAGTAGAACTCCAGCTTTTTATTTTTTTTGGATACTTTGACAGTATGTCATTTTTTATGTAACTACAATATTTTCCTGGGATACATGCAGTGATGACTTTATATTTTTTTGGAAATATTACAACGCATGAGAAATCTTTTAGATATCTGTACAAATTTTTTTTTCATTCATTAATTTCTGGCATTATTTCTTTATTTTGGACAACAGGATGGTGTTTTTATTGGAGACTATTTTATGCACGGGGTATGAAAATTTTTTAAAAGCTCATCAGTATTGTAATTTTTTTGCTTTCAGATTTGAATTATGCATATTATGATGTATCCAAGTATGTATGCACTGAAATTACCGATATCAAAAACATATAATGATATATGTTACATCAATTTATTGTACAGTCCACTGCACATAACTCCAATGACGCCATACGTGTCATACACTTTTTTAATAAGAGTTTGTCACTGAAATTCATAATGAATAGGATTCGAATTTCTAAATAAATTGCGAAAAATTCAACGACTTGCTTTTGAATGTCATAAAAACTAAAATAAATAAATCAACTAATCAAGTTGGGCATTAGGTAATTTACAGATAATATATAAAGGGGAAACACACGATAATGATTTTATTCAAAATAAGTGAATGTTGATAATTATTAATCATGTCAACATAACAAAGTTGTTTTTTCACTTATTTTTGGGGAAGAAACTACATGTTCGTCTATTGTGCCCTTCATGACCACAACGACTACAACAATTATTTTCACCTGCGCTCTTCCTTATCCCTTTCTTAGGCCTCCCTAGCATCCGTTTGTATTTGAGTGGCAACACAATTTTATTAAGAACTTTTGGTGGAGCCTCCCAATCTGATCGATCAGGCATAGGTATCATCAGGACTTCGTACGTTTTTGCTAATGATTTTGGCTTATAATAATCAGAACAATATGGATACATATCTACCACATTCATACTCTTCAAAGCTGCAACTGCATGTGTGCAAGGTAATTCGTTAATTTGAAATTTTCCGCAACTGCAGCTCTTTCTTTCTAGACATACAACGTATCTCCGGGACGTATCATAAACCGAAAAAATGAATTCTGATGACGGCACAACCTGCTTTTCAAGAAAAAAACATGAAATTGTCCACTATAATTGCACAACACCACTAAAATGTTCATCTATAACATTCTGTTATAACCATTCAATATTTTTTTGTTTGCTCCAACTAAAAAAATAATAATCCATATAACTTAACCTTAGGCCCGACACGTACCTTCATCATCGAAGATTTTGCAGTATGATCAATTAGCATTTCTTCAAATTTTCTACCCAATGTATCCTTCGTATATGACGCCTTTTCACGATTTTTGCAGTTCCATGAACCGAATAGGATTCTCACTTCTTCAAGGAAGTCAACAATGGGTAGTTCTCTTGCCTCGACGAGACATCCATTGATACACTCAGCAGTATCAACAATGGGTAATTCTCTTGCAGATCTGTTTTGTAAAATTTCTGAGGAAAAAAAATACAAAACACGGTAAGTATAATCAGTGCTACGTAAAAAATCAAAAAATACGGTAAATAGGATCCGTTGCGATTTTGAAGCGTGTGATTATGGAAAAACTGCTCAGTCGGCGTAATTTAAGGGATCTAATAAATTAGATCTGTTATGAATCCTTAATTATAGTAACTGATGCAAATTTAATAAGGAAATTATTAGGTATCAGCCTTTTTTTTAGGGTATCAGCCTTCTATAACTAAGTATCAAATATCTCCAAATAATTGGTATTTTTAGTAATTTGTATAAAAGTCGGCATTTTTAGACATTTTCGCTTTTTAGTTTGGTATTTGTCAAATTTATAACCCAGCCCAATCCCTTTCCCAACCCGACTGGCCTATTCCTCCTCATTAAACTTCTACCCGCCCCACCCCCTTTAACCCGACCCATTACCAATTAAACCCTCCCCTTTGTCTTTCTCTCTCCCCGATCCCTTCTTTTCCCCTTTTCCTATCGAAAACCAGAGGTAGAGCCGAGAACCAGCCATTCTCGGTGCTCTTCATGGTACCAAATGCCAAAATCGATTTATCCCTTGTACCCTCGTCCCTCCCCTAGCCCGCCTCTCTCAAAACCAAGAGTTAATCGAGAGTTCGCAAGAAGACAGCCCCAAACCAGTCGCGGGTCAGCCATGGCAGTGGCCATTTTTGGTCATTTAACTCGGTCAACACGTCTTCCTTCGTCCTTGCACGTCAGAGGAGCCCTCTACGTGTCTCAAATCTAAGCCATCGATTCAAAATTGATGGCTAGGATTTGAGACTTGTGGGGGGTTTCGAAAATCAATTGGATTTTTGGAGTTGTTGGTGACTTTGGCCCGGTTTTTGGAACGAATTTGTACCCCAAATTTGGGGTATAAAACCCCCACTGTTGACTGAAAAGGGGTTGGTTTTTGAAAGGGAAAATCTGGGGAGATTTTTTTTCGGATTCTTAATCATAGTTTCTTGATTCTGAAATTGTGAAATCTTGATAGTTTATGTTCCATTAAAAAATATTTCATTGTGAGAAGTTTGAAAAGTCTTTAAATTCCTAGAAGTTTAGCTACAGTTTTGAGTTCGAGGGTCTTGGATCGGAGTCGATTCTCGTTCGTAGTTCCAGTTTCGCTGCCCCCGAAAAGTCTATTTTTGACTCCTCCTTGCATTTCGTTGAGCGTTGGGTATGTCCAGCTACTCGGAACTGCGGTATTTTATTTTTGAAGCGACAACGCATCTATATACACTGGTATACAGTTTCTGTATACAAAAATTTGATTTGGGTCATAAACCCAAGTATTTGTGCAAAATGTGGGCCAGAAGCCCAATCTGGTAGCAGGGGTCCATATGTTGAGTTTTTTTGAGAATTCAGTTGGGCCAGCAGCCCAAGGAAATAACAAAAGGGTTGGCAGGCCCAAAATTAGAAACTAGGACAGGTTTTGGATTGGGCCTGCCAAGCCCAATCAGATTTGCTTCATTTATTTTCCTTCTTATATTGATTTGCTTATAATATTCGTTTGTGCTTTCACTTTAATTTTATTTTTACGTTTTAACTTAATTAAATTCCCCGAGTTAGCCATCTATGTCGTTTTATGATTTTGAATCTCGACTATAGAAATCACCTTTAGAAAATTGGATTCCAAAATATTCTTTAAAATAATTTAAGCACCTTTTCCTTAAAATAAATCGAAAGCGTGCTTCCTTTTTTCTAAACACTTAGATATTTTCGTAGATTTTAAAACCATAATCACCTAGTTTAATTCACTAACTATATTAATTAAATAAAATTTGATTAGATTTTAACATTACGTTTTCTTGATTATTTTTAAGTAGTTCACTTAAATCAATATTAATTGAATAAAATTTGGTTAAATTTTTAATGTTATGTTTTCTTGATTATTTTTATGGTTCATTTAAATTAATATTAATATTAATCGAATAAAATGTAGCTAAGATTTTAAATATTCTACTTTTCCTAATCTTCAAATATTTACCTAATTTTTTTTCTAGTTAATAATATAAAATTAATATTTTTAAAGTTAGTCAAAATATTTAATTGTCGGATAACCGCACGTTAGCGGACATTTCGAGTGCGTAAAACCTTCTCGAAATGGAAATATGAACCCGAACCTAATCTTTGGATTTTTTAAAAGGATTTTTTCTGTTAATTCTTTTAAAAATTATTTTAAATTGGTTTTCTTGATTTTTCCTTAAAAATTAAGTGGCGACTCTAATTTTTTATAAGATTCGGTTTTACTCGAACTAATTAAGTTTTAAATCGAATTTTTTAAACCCGAAGTCATTTTTCGACGTAACAGAAATGGCGACTCTGTTGGGGACTTTAATTAGGTTCTAATCAATAGATTAATTTTTGACTAACTCGATTAATTGTTTATTTTATTTGCTTATGTAATTAATTGTGTGATTTTAATTAAATTGTATAATTAACTGTCATACATGCATAGCATTTTCCGCCACTTGGCACTTTTTTATTTTCCATAAAACGACGATTATGCGGGTCGCAGCCGTTTAGTCCAAAATTTTCCATCGGGGTACCCTGACGAAATGAGTCGATCTTGCGGGGTCGACGGTCGTTAATTTCCCCAGCCCGGGTTGTCCGCTCGGGTCACCTTTCCACAGTCAAAAATAAACCCACTCTTAGATACCTAAGATAGAACGAAACCAAAAACCCTGTAGGTGCATTGGCCTAGGACGACTCGATACCCCAGGGGTATCGGGCTCATTAGTAGCCCACCCTGAGTTCAAAGTGGCCTCCGGCCCAATTGAACGATCATTTTATCTGTTTTGGAAGGATGTATACGTTTTTTAAATAAATCGTGTTCGTGGGCCCGGGGGGGTTGTTTTTATTTTTCTAAAATGCAGTTTCTTCTTGTAGATGACTACTCGATTTCCAGAATTTGACATGGTTACCAAGACTCCGGACCTTCTCCGTGTATGGTGGAATAATCTTAGTGAATACGCACAAGATCAAGTCACGACACACTTAGGGCACCTACCTTCATTAATGGAATTTCAGGCATACCCTGCATTTATTAAGGTTATTACACGATTCTGGGATGATAAGAGGATGGTGTTCCGGTTTGGAGATGTCGAGTTAACACCTACGATCGAAGAAATTCGGGATTGCCTAGAGTCTAAGGGGTTGTGTGAAAAAAGGAAGAAATACCCCGACCACAATATTTTGGTACCGAGCAGACCAGCCAGTAAGCAAATGAAGGATATGTTTTTCCTAGTGCAAGCCGAGTGGTTAGATACCTCGAGGATCCCATTTTTAAGATTTTTTGAACGTTGGGGGCATAGGAGTTATTTTGGAAACTTCCCTAACGAGTTTCATGATTACGGCACTTGGATTAGCACCCAAGCCCTTGCCTTTTCCATATGCCTTTTAGGAACCATGGCATTTCCCCACGACCAGACAAATACCATAGATTCCCGAGTCGTCATGGTTACCCACACTATCTTCTACGGCCTTGGTAGGGACAGCCAAAAAAAGTATTGTGATTTGGCACCGGTCATCGTAGCTGATATCTACCGGTCTCTTGGGATGTGCAAGAATGGGTATGGATTTTTCCAAGGGTGTAATTTGTTGTTACAATGGTGGATGTCATTACACTTGGCCACGAAAATCGAGAAGTGGAAGCAAGATTTGAGGCGACATGATGGAAGAAATGCCTTGGCCCACCACGAACTTCTGTTGACTATTCGGAACTTCAAAATGAGAAGGTCAAAAGAAGGATGGACACAGGTTCTCTATGATTTGAAGGAGGATAACATTTCGTGGATGTTCGACGACTTTATGTTTGAAAGGGTGGCGATACAAGGAAGGCGGTTTCCCTTTTTGGTCCTTATGGGTATTCGGGGTATGAGACCTTACTCTCCGAATCGGGTAATGAGACAGTTTGGAAGGAAGCAAGTCGAGCCGAAGACCGGGGATACTAGCCAGTATATTGTCGACTACGAGGATCGAGAAAAGGTGCCTTTCATGGATGACATTCTCAAGGAATGGTCCGCGTGTAGTTTCTTGAAAAAGGAAAGTAACGCCGAAGATAGGTATGATGCGAGCTACGAGGAAGGGTATAAAGAGTGGTTGAAGGCCGATTTAAGCGGAGATATCATTTCGGGGCTCCACCTTAATCCCCGAGTAGAAGATATAGAAGCGAGGGTCCAGGTCCAAAGGCGTCTTTTCCAACAACAGTGGGATGATAGGGAGCGGGAATTCCAACAAAGGGAACAAGAATTCCGGCAAAGGGAGCAACACTATCTACAAAGAGAGCAAGAATTCCAACAAAGGGAGTACGAGCTTTATGGAGTTATAGCCTCTCGGACACAAGAGCTAGCCGACGCGAGAGCATGCTTGGTTCAGTTAGATCAGAACTTAGAAAGGCAGATTAGCACTCTTCAGCAAACGCCAGTTTCCGGTCAGGCCGTACTCGCGGAACCTTTCTTGATGCTGCACCAACGCTAAATCCGAGGAGAAGTGGACAAAGCCAGAAGCTCAACGGGACCTCCTTCTATTTAGTTTATCCCCTGCGTGGGAAGTTTTTGTACTTTTCACATTTTCCCCTTTTTCCCCGGAAAATGTATCCCTTATTGATTAATGTTTGTAATATATTTTATCCATTTATGAAGTTTATTTCGGGGGAACAACGAGATATTTAAAATGACGTATACATCCTTCAAATCGATAGGCCAACCCTTGGCATAAAAGGGTCACATACTCTCTAGGAACTGTTTCATAATATTTGTTATTTATTTGATCTATGTGATAATGTTGTTTATTCGGAAAATTCTAGCCCACTTCTTACCAAAATAAATATATATATCAAATAAGCCGCCGAAACGAACCCCGATCGCTGTCAGAAATACAACCAACTATTCTTCAAGTCTCAAATTTTCGACAAAGTCCAAACTCAAAATGCCTCCGGAATCTCACCTTTTCCAGCTCAGAAAAATCACACAGACAAAAAAGGAAAAACCCGGAATACTAAGACACACCATGTCCAAAATCATATAGACAAAGTCTTGCTCGTATACCATGTATCCTGGACCAGTGGGCTAGTCTCTTCCGATTAAAGCAACAACTATTTACTTGCTGACTTGTATGTGATACCTTGTTTTATTTGTTAATCCGGGAACACTAATATCTTTGCCTTTGTAATTCTCGTACAGGTGATAAGAATTGGTCTGTGTTGATAAACTGGCCGATCACCCCTACTTCACAAGATCTAAAGCCCACAAAGATTCCTTCCCCAGTCAAAGCCGTTTGAACAGTGCAGGTACAATGGCAGAAAATCGTGATAATATGAGCCTGGCTGAGGTTCCAATTACGGATTCGGTCATTACTGAGCAGAATAAGTTGATCGCGCAGTTGATGCAGCAAATTGGGGAAATGAAAATGGAGATGAAAAAGACCCAGGACTTGGCTAATCTGGCCATCGCTACTAATCTTCCTGGTCATGATGACGGGAGACCTCCGTTCCACTTGCCTACTCCTCATTCGCCACACCAACCCATTCCTCTATCAACCAACCCACCTGTCACCCCTATCCAAACCGCTCCCGCTATCGATTTGACTGCCCCAAACGTCGTCCAGTCCAATTCAGCACATCAAGCCCCCCCTCCACTGCAAAACTTAAATGCCAACAACGTCCAAGCCGGTAGCTCCTCTCCTGTCCCTAACAATGCCTACCCTCAAACAATCCATCCAGAGACCCACGCTCCAGAACCATACAACTTGCCCACGGTCCAAACGTCACTCCCCAAAGTTCCCTTCCATGTCCTGGTTCTTACAAAACCCCAGATTCCCCATACTACCTATTCCGAAATAGACCACTATGAAGAGAAGGAAAGGGAATGGAGGGCTCGAGAGGAAATAGCCAAACAAGGGATAAAGGAAGAAGTAGCGAAGGCGTTGAAGCAGTACCATATCACGCCAGATATCGCCAGTTTAAGCTATGAGGATTTGTGCATTCGCCCCGACCTGGACCTCCCGGAGGGATTTAAAATCCCAAAATTCGACACCTTTGCCGGAACCGGGAACCCATTAGCCCATCTAAGGGCTTACTGTGACCAGCTTGTGGGTGTCGGGAGAAACGAAGCTTTGTTGATGAGACTTTTCAGCCGGAGCCTGAGTGGAGAGGCTTTAGATTGGTTCACATCGCAGGAAGTGAGCCAATGCGCTGGATGGAACGCAATGGCCAAGGATTTCGTGGAAAGATTCGCTTACAACGTAGAGGTTGTCCCAGATCGGTACTCGCTTGAAAAGATAAGACAAAGGTCCGCAGAGAGTTACCGCGAGTATGCGTATCGGTGGAGCAAGGAGGCGGCCAAGGTCCAACCTCCTATGTCAGAAAAAGAAATCGTTGAAGTATTCGTGCGCTCGCAGGAGCAAGAGTTCTATGAGAGAATGATATTGCTCATTGGAGCAAAATTTGCAGACATCGTCAGGATTGGTGAGACCATCGAGGATGGCCTCAAGACAGGAAAAGTCACCCGTGTGATGAGTTCGGCTGGGTCTTCAGGGTTAGTGAGAAAGAGAAGAGAAGATGTGTCAGCTATCTCCGGCTTTTCAGACAAGAGGAGAACACCCGTTTACAACCCTAGGAAAACCACCTCCCCTCAAAATCATCCCCAATTCACCCCGAGTCCACTCCCAATATACCACACCCAACTAGGGCCCCAAACTTCATCCCTAAACTACCAAACTCCTTCCCCTCAATATCACACTCCCCAATACCCGAGTGTCCATCCAAATTACCAACCCCAGCCTCCGAGTTGTGCCTACGTCCAACCGGCCCATCAGACTCCTCCTACTAGCTACCAAAATCCATCTCCAAGCTATCATACCCCCTCATACCCAAGACCCCGAATTCCTACACCTCTTCGCCAAAACCCTCCAACCTACCATCAAGTACCTCCACCTCCACAAAACAACTACAACCCTCCCCGTCCAAGCTTAGATAAGAAACCTCCCAGGGTGTTCACACCACTTGCTGAAAGCCGGACGAAGCCGTTCGAAAGGTTATCCGCTGCAGGGTTGATCCAGCCTGTTCCTCCGAAAGTAGTGGATGTTAGTTCTCGCTTCTACAGGAGTGACCAAACTTGTGCGTACCACTCCAACGGCGTCGGACATAACACTGAGGAGTGCATAAACTTGAAGCATAAGATCCAGGATTTAATTGATCGCGATATGGTCGTTCTCCAGACTGTCGCTCCTAACATCAGTAACAATCCTCTGCCAAACCATGGAGAGAACAGTGCCCACATGATTGAAAAGGAGGAGGACTGGTGTGCGCCCAAAATGATAGTCCCGGAAAACGCTTCTGGTTTGGAGAAAAGTGTGGCATCTTTGAGCATCACCGAAAAGCCGAAAGTTGTCCTTTTGACGCCTCTCGAGGTGGTCGCTGCAGCACCAAAAAGAGTCTCCGCTAATAAGGTCATAATCAGAACTATCAGTACCGAGGGACCAGGCGAAGGTGTGAACAAAAGAGATCAGGGCAAGAGGCAGATAAGTGAAGCCGAGGCGGAAGAATTCTGGAGGAGAATGCGGCCGGAAGAGTACTCCATTGTGAAGCACTTGGAAAAGGCACCAGCGCAGATCTCAGTATGGGCTTTATTGATGAATTCGCAGCGTCATAGACAAGCATTAATGGTAGCGCTGGAGGACACGTATGTGCCTGTGGGAACCGACAGTGATGATTTGGCGGCTATGGTAAGCCGGGTTACCCAGGGACACCGCATCAGTTTTGGTGACGATGAATTGCCATTTGAAGGGTCAATGCACAACAAGGCACTTGACGTTACTATTTAGTGTCGGGACATGATTGTGAACCGCGTGTTGATTGATGATGGGTCGGGTTTGAACATATGTCCATTGTCTACTCTCAGACAGTTAAATTTTGATGTCGGGAAAATTTATCAGAGTCAAGTCAATGTGAGAGAATTTGATGGCAGTCGGAGAGACACACTGGGATCGGTGAATTTAGGGGTTCAAGTGGGGCCCGCTGAGTTCGTGGTTGAATTTCAGGTGATGGATATCACTACCAGCTACAACATGCTGTTGGGAAGGCCTTGGATCCACATGGCAGGAGCTGTGCCGTCTACCCTCCACCAGATGATGAAATTCATTTGGAATGAACGAGAAGTTGTTATTTATGGCGAGGGAAGCCATTCGAACGTGCATGCACCTATGGTTGACAACGTCACCAGAGGATCTGATTTCTACACAGGCGAGATAGTGAACGCCACAGAAGATAGTAGGATGTCTGGACCTCCTATGCCTGTCGTTTACAAGATGATGGCTACGGTTATGCTAAGAAATGGGTTTGAGCCTAGTTATGGACTAGGAAAGCACTCGCAAGGTATTGTTGAGCCCATTCCATTGCCAACAAAGCAGTCAAGGTTTGGATTAGGATATATCATTTCGGAAGAGGACGAGTGGGAGGCGCCGAAGCAGAAGGGTGATTGGTTACTAGCTCGACCTATACAACACCTATATCAGTCATTTCCAGTACGAGAACATGTCAGTGTCGATGGCCTTGGGGAAGGAATCTGGGGTTTGTTCGAGGAAGTTGATGCGGTCGATGACAATGACGCAGAACCAATGTCGAAGAAGATGATTACCCCTCTGTTCATTTCCCATCCCCCTTGGTAGATGGAGAATTGTTTATTTTGAAGTGGTGATGGCTCGGTGGAGGCCCGAGACCCACCCTTGTCTTATTTTGTTTTTTTTTATCCATGTTTAGTCTCGCTTTAATTCCCTTTGTGATGTTAGAAAAGGCAGAGTGACTCTGCGTCATGGCCAAAGTTTGCATTTTTCTTTAAGTTGAATGAAAGCCTCCATTTTTATTTTTATATTGCACATGCTGGTTATTTCATCATTTCAACTGCTTTTATCAAGTTACTTTATGAATTCTAACTATGTCGTTTATGATCCCAGTATAAATAAATTTAAAATTGCCAAACATCATGTCATGTCAAAAGCTGGACGAACGAAACGAAGTGGATGACAGTGAACTTGGTAACTGTGACGAAAGGACCTTGGTCCACGAACATCTGGCCGAGGAACTGAGATAATTTGAGAATCGGGATAAGCCTAATCTGGATGAGACAGAAGTAGTGAATTTGGGAGATGAAGAATGTGTCAAAGAGACCAGGATCAGTGTTCATTTGACGGATGCTCAGAAAAGAGAACTCACTATTTTGCTCGAAGAATACGTGGACATATTTGCATGATCTTACAAAGATATGCCCGGTTTGAGTACAGATATCATCTCTCATAAATTGCCAATCAATCCAGAGTTCGGTCCGGTGAAACAGAAAACGAGAAAGTTTAAGCCAGAGTTGAGTCTGAAGATCAAAGAAGAGGTTACTTAGCAGATACAATCTAAGGTGGTGGAGGTAACGCAGTATCCCACTTGGTTAGCCAACATCGTTCCAGTGCCTAAGAAAGATGGAAAGATCAGAATCTGCGTCGATTACAGAGATCTCAACAAAGCTAGTCCTAAGGATAATTTTCCATTGCCAAACATTCATATCCTCATTGACAATTGTGCCAAGCATGAAATACAGTCGTTTGTGGATTTCTTCGCAGGATATCATCAAATACTAATGGATAAAGGAGATGCGGAAAAGACAGCCTTCATCACACCATGGGGTGTGTATCATTATCGGGTGATGCCGTTTGGTCTCAAGAACGCTGGGGCTACCTATATGAGAGCCATGACGACCCTCTTTCATGACATGATTCACAAAGAGATCGAGGTGTATGTGGATGATGTCATCATCAAGTCCCGCGAGAGTTCGGATCACTTGGCTCATTTGAAGAAGTTCTTCGATCATCTACGCCGGTATAATCTAAAATTGAATCCTGCCAAATGTGCTTTCGGGGTGCCAGCCGGTAAATTGTTGGGATTCGTTGTCAGTAGAAGAGGTATCGAGCTAGACCCTTCTAAGATCAAAGCGATTCAGGATTTGCCTCCTCCAAAGACGAAGAGAGAGGTCATGAGTTTCTTAGGAAGGTTGAATTACATCAGTCGATTTATAGCCCAATCTACATTGATTTGTGATCCTATCTTTAAGTTGTTGAGGAAAGATGCAATGACAAGATGGACGGAGGAATGTCAAACCGCTTTCGACACCATCAAGCGTTATTTGTCTAATCCGCCGGTACTAGTCCCTCCATGAGAAGGAAGTCCGTTGATGTTATATTTATCTGTCTCTGATAATGCATTCGGTTGTGTGTTAGGCCAACATGATGAAACTGGGAAAAAAGAGCGAGCAATTTATTATCTGAGTAAAAGGTTCACTCCATATGAAGCCCGATATACTTATTTGGAGAAAACTTGTTGCGCCTTGACTTGGGTTTCTCAAAAGCTGAGGCATTATCTGTCTTCTTACACTACGTACCTCATTTCAAAGATGGACCCATTGAGGTACATTTTTCAGAAAGCAATGCCCACCGGGAAGTTAGCTAAGTGGAAAATGTTGTTGAGCGAGTTCGACATTGTATATGTAACACAAAAAGCGATCAAAGGACAGGCTTTAGCTGATCATCTTGCAGAAAATCCAGTTGATGATGATTATGAACCTCTTAAAACCTACTTCCCAGACGAAGAGATATCGTTTGCCGGAGAGGACATCTCCGAAGCATACCCTGGGTGGCGAATGTTTTTCGATGGAGCTGTGAATAGCCAAGGTAGCGGTATTGGAGCGGTTTTGATATCAGAATCAGGTCAGCATTACCCGGTATCTGCAAAACTTCGGTTTCGGTGCACTAACAACATGGCTGAGTATGAAGCTTGCATTTTAGGCATAAGAGTGGCTATAGATATGGATGTCCAAGAGCTGCTGGTTATTTGGGATTCAGACCTATTAATTCATCAGGTCCAAGGAGAATGGGCGGTAAAGAACCCAAAGATCGTGCCGTATGTGCAACTAGTGCAGAGGTTGTGTAAAAGATTTCGAAAGATCGAGTTCAAACACACGCCAAGGGTACAGAATGAATTCGCCGATGCCCTTGCCACCATTTCCTCAATGATTCAACATCCGGATACAGTGTATATTAATCCCTTGGAGATAGAGTTGAAGAAGCAGCCTGCTTATTGTTCTCATGTCGAGATAGAACCAGAAGGAAAACCGTGGTACTTTGACATAAAGAAGTATTTGGAGACCGGGACTTATCCCGAAAATGCCACTTCCAATCAGAAGAAAGCTATACGCCGAATGGCTAACAACTTTTTTCCAAGCGGGGAAATTCTTTATAGAAGGACCCCGGATCTGAGCCTCCTTAGATGTGTCGACACCGCAGAAGCTATAAAACTTCTCGAACAAGTACATGATGGGGTCTGTGGTACTCATATGAATGGTCTCACCTTGGCAAAGAAGATTCTTCGAGCCGGTTATTTCTGGATGACCATGGAGCACGACTGTTGCAAATTTGTGCGGAAATGCCATAAGTGCCAAATACATGGTGATTTGATTCGTGTCCCTCCTCATGAACTCAAGGCCATGGGCTCTCCTTGGCCCTTCGTAGCTTGGGGCATGGATGTTATTGGCCCGATAGAGCCGGCGGCCTCTAATGGTCACAGATTTATTTTGGTCGCGATTGATTACTTTACTAAGTGGGTAGAGGCGTCTTCTTACAAGTCCGTGACAAAGAAAGTGGTAGCTGATTTTGTATGAGACAACTTAATATGCCGATTCGGGATACCAGATTCTATCATCACTGATAATGGGGAAATCTCAATAGTAATTTGTTGAAAGAGGTATGTGAGCAATTCCAGATCACTCATAGAAATTCAATGGCATATCGCCCTCAAATGAATGGAGCTGTAGAAGCCGCTAATAAGAACATCAAGAAGATTTTGAGAAAAATGATTGACAAACATCGAGGATGGCATGAGATGTTACCCTATGCTCTGTTGGGTTATCGCACGACTGTCAGAACATCAACTGGGGCAACTCCGTATTTGTTGGTATATGGAACAGAAGCGGTAACACCAGCTGAAGTTGAAATACCATCATTGAGAATTATTCAGGAAGCTGAGTTAAGTGATGCCGACTGGGTTCGTAATCGGATCGAACATTTGGCCTTGATCGACGAGAAGAGGATGACAGCCGTTTGTCACGGTCAATTATACCAACAGAGGATGCTTCGTTCTTTCAACAAAAGAGTAAGACCACGAACGTTCAAGGTTGGGCAGCTAGTTCTTAAACGTATCTTTCCTAATCAAGACGAGTACAAAGGAAAATTCTCGCCTAATTGGCAAGGGACGTACATGGTTCGCAAAGTTCTGTCAGGAGGAGCATTAATCTTGTCAGAGATGGATGGTCAAGAGTGGCCAAAACCAATCAATTCAGATGCTGTTAAAAGATACTACGTTTGAAGGTGTGGAATTTTTGGTTTCTTCCCTGTAATCGTACTATTTTGCTTGTATTCGTTTCCATGTTTAGTTTAAAATTATTCATCCCTTTTGTAATGAACTACATTTGACCTGAATTCTCAAGAATGAGATACGTAGGCGGCCTATGTCGGCCTCGGTCATCCCCTTATCCCTTTTTTTATTTATTTTTGTATTTGAACTACGTTTGACCTGAATTCTCAAGAATGAGATACGTAGGCGGCCTATGTCAGCCTCGGTCACGTCCTTATTGAAATGTATATTTTTTCTTATCTCCCGAGAAGGGAACTACATGTGACCGGATTCCTGCCTCAACGGGATACGTAGGCGCCACAACGGTTCGGTCAAATTCCCATAAAGGAAACTGGGATAGAATTTTTGAGAGGAACTCAAAAATTCTGAACAATAAGACCCACCTCCAACGAGACAGAATTTAAAGCATTAGAATTTCAACTGGGACAGAATTTTTGAGAAGATCCCAAAAATTCTCTGGGTTTTCCTAACAAGTTAGTGATTTGGTACGACATGTAACTGGGACAGAAATTTTTGAGATCATCCTCAAAAATTTCATCGAATGTCGTTAGAAATTTGAGAGCAGCCTCGGAAATTTCAACCTGATCAGAAATTCAAAGACGATTGTGATACGTCACAAGGGCCGTGTCAGAAACTGAATGTGTTCGTCTAAGATTTTCATGACATGACAATTTGGCAATGACATTTTTCTTCGCAAATTCTTTTCTAACTTTGTCGTTTTAAAAGTTTTATTTGTCAAACATCTTGTCAAGTGTATGTTTTATTTTCCGTCTACCAAGAGGTGGGAGATCGGAGCGGTTCGTCAAAAGACGAGGCGGAGAACGGACAATCAGAAGATCAACACAGATCAATTCATTTTAAAACTAAGGAATTTTCTGTGGATGCAGGGAAATATTGCAGGTATTATTCATAAGGAAATTACTGGGACATCAACAACTCTATCCCGCTCGAGTTACCAACGATTCATCGCGCTTTATTTTCCGGTTTGTCAAGGAGGTTATTTTATCTTACTTTTTATTTCTTATTTCAAACTGCCAAGAAGGCTATTTTATTTTCAAATCGCCGAGAGGGACATTTTTCTTTCAAGTCGCCAAGAGGGCCATTGCATATTCAACGCCCAGAAGGCTATTTTATTTTCAAATCGCCAAAAGGGCCATTGTATATTCAACGCCGAGAAGGCCGTGTTATATTAATCGCCAAGAGGGCCATTGCATATTTAATGACGAGAAGGTTATTTTATTCTCAAATCGCCAAGAGGGCCATCACATACCTTAATCGCCGAGAGGGTCATTTTACTTTCAAGTCGCCAAGAGGGCCATTGCATATCCAACGCCGAGAAGGCTATTTTATTTTCAAATCGTCAAAAGGGCCATTGCATATTCAATGCCGAGAAGGCCGTGTTATATTAATCGCCAAGAGGGCCATTGCATATTTAACGCCGAGAAGGCTATTTTATTCTCAAATCGCCAAGAGGGCCATCACATACATTAATCGCCGAGAGGGACACTTTACTTTCAAGTCGCCAAGAGGGCCATTGCATATTCAACGCCGAGAAGGCTATTTTATTTTCAAATCGCCAAAAGGGCCATTGCATATTCAACGCCGAGAAGGCCGTGTTATATTAATCGCCAAGAGGGCCATTGCATATTTAACGCTGAGAAGGCTATTTTATTCTCAAATCGCCAAGAGGGCCATCGCATATATTCATAGCCGAGAGGGCCATAGCATATTCATCGCCAAGAGGGCCATAGCATATTTATCGCCGAGAGGGCCATCACATATTCATCGCCGAGAAGGCCACCATATGTACATCGCCATTGCATATATTTATCGTCAAGAAGGTCATCGCATGCTCAATCGCCGAGAGGGCTATGTATTTTCAAGTCATCGAGAAAGCTATTTTATTTTTACATTTCCGAGAGGGCCATTACATTATTCATCGCCAAGAGGGGGTCATCATACCACGCCGCATCAACTTATTATCTATTACATCGAAAGAAGGGACATATCAAACATGGTAAAAGATACCATCTCCGTGATTACGTTTATTTACTAACAGTTTTGTAAGTTGTATCGAGAGCATCCGAAAGGATGAATTCTCAAAAACAAATCGCAGGTGCGGACGTCATCAAATGGGACGCAGCACAACGTGGAACTTTATCTTAGCAGCGAACTGGGACATAGTCTGGAGAGGAACGTCAAACTCTTCGGACGCGAGCTGAGAAACGACTACCACCACAATCCAACCACACCCCTATCAGAAGGCATGTGGGTATTTTCTCTGAGTCCGTAGTCTTCAGTTTCGCATCCAGGTGATCTCAACTCTCACCGGACGCAACGTTTCCAATCTGAGTGATAATATACCAAGAATTTTGAAAATTATGTCCGTGTAAGTTCTTAATTATGGGTGTGAAGTGCACCACATTTATAGTTAAGAGGTTGCAAGCCTCTTTTTCATAGTTCGTTTGTTTGTCACTCCTCCTGAACCAAGGGTTATTTCAGAATAAGAGATTTCCTTTTCAACCGATAGAGTCGAACTACAAGCAGCTTGATTCCTAAGTCCTAGGATATGTAGGTGGGCCTAACTTTGAAAACTCGGCTGTATTCCAACATTTACCCTCAAAATCTCATCCCAAGCATTCTAATTTCTCCATAATTCAATATTGGATAGCTTTGAATTTTTTCAAAATCGTGCGTAAAATCAAGCGTTTTGAACTACAAGTGGCCTGAATTCTCATGTAACCTGAGATATGTAGGAAACCCGAGACTAGGGTCCGGCCACAATTTTCCAAAGCCCGTATCAAGACCCTTCCATGAAATGAATATGTGGTCGGCTCAAAATTGGGTTGGTCAAGTTTCTTTGTCCACGATCGCTTTCATCGATCATGCCCAAAGAAAGGGACAGCTGTTGACACTCAATTTTTACCCTCCGCAGTACAAATTAATCATCGAGCTATTAATTTTAACAATTTGAATTAATTAGCTTTCAAAATGCAAGAAATATTTTTTTTCAAAGTAACTTTAGGTTTGAATCTTTTAATTTCAATCTTATTAGGTTTGTATATTGCCTATTATATATATATTTATCTTAAAGTACTTTATTTCACTTTTTCGTATTATATTATTTTAATATTGCGTATTACTTTACGCCACTTCTTTTTTTCGTATTATATATATTTTTCATGTTTAACATTGCGTATTATATAAATCTTTTAATTTTAGTTATATTTAAAATATTTTGTCAAATAGATTCTATCTTTGAATACCTTACTTTGTTCTTAAGTCGTTAATATTTAAAAGCTCCTTAATTAATTTATATTAATTCGTTTCGTGGTCGAATTAATCAATTGATTTTCAGATTGGTCATTTATGTAATTTAAATGGTTAGTTTTTAAATATTCTCCTTAGACCCTTTTACTCTTTTAAATCTTTTTCCCCAAGCCCAATTTTTATTTTTTCTAAAAAAAAATAATAAATAATAACCCAGCCCAATCCCTTTCCCAACCCGACTGGCCCATTCCTCCTCATTAAACTTCTACCCGACCCACCCCCTTTAACCCGACCCATTACCAATTAAACCCTCCCCTTTGTCTTTCTCTCTCCCCGATCCCTTCTTTTCCCCTTTCCCTATCGAAAACCAGAGGTAGCAGCCGAGAACCAGCCATTCTCGGTGCTCTTCATGGTACCAAATGCCAAAATCGATTTATCCCTTGTACCCTCGTCCCTCCCCTAGCCCGCCTCTCTCAAAACCAAGAGTTAATCGAGAGTTCGCAAGAAGACAGCCCCAAACCAGTCGCGGGTCAGCCATGGCAGTGGCCATTTTTGGTCATTTAACTCGGTCAACACGTCTTCCTTCGTCCTTGCACGTCAGAGGAGCCCTCTACGTGTCTCAAATCTAAGCCATCGATTCAAAATTGATGGCTAGGATTTGAGACTTGTGGGGGGTTCCGAAAATCAATTGAATTTTTGGAGTTGTTGGTGACTTTGGCCCGGTTTTTGGGACGGATTTCTACCCCAAATTTGGGGTATAAACCCCCCCATTGTTGACTGAAAAGGGGTTGGTTTTTGAAAGGGAAAATCTAGGGAGATTTTTTTTCAGATTCTTAATCATAGTTTCTTGATTCTGAAATTGTGAAATCTTGATAGTTTATGTTCCATTAAAAAATATTTCATTGTGAGAAGTGTTTGAAAAGTCTTTGAATTCCTAGAAGTTTAGCTACAGTTTTGAGTTCGAGGGTCTTGGATCGGAGTCGATTCTCGTTCGTAGTTCCAGTTTCGCTGCCCCCGAAAATTCTATTTTTGACTCCTCCTTGCATTTCGTTGAGCGTTGGGTCAATCTCGGCCTATGTCCAGCTACTCGGAACTGCGGTATTTTATTTTTGAAGCGACAACACATCTATATATACTGGTATACAGTTTCTGTATACAAAAATTTGATTTGGGTCATAAACCCAAGTATTTGTGCAAAATGTGGGCCAGAAGCCCAATCCGGTAGCAGGGGTCCATATGTTGAGTTTTTTTGAGAATTCAGTTGGGCCAGCAGCCCAAGGAAATAACAAAAGGGTTGGCAGGCCCAAAATTAGAAACTAGGACAGGTTTTGGATTGGGCCTGCCAAGCCCAATCAGATTTGCTTCATTTATTTTCCTTCTTATATTGATTTGCTTATAATATTCGTTTGTGCTTTCACTTTAATTTTATTTTTACGTTTTAACTTAATTAAATTCCCCGAGTTAGCCATCTATGTCGTTTTATGATTTTGAATCTCGACTATAGAAATCACCTTTAGAAAATTGGATTCCAAAATATTCTTTAAAATAATTTAAGCACCTTTTCCTTAAAATAAATCGAAAGCGTGCTTCCTTTTTTCTAAACACTTAGATATTTTCGTAGATTTTAAAAACCATAATCACCTAGTTTAATTCACTAACTATATTAATTAAATAAAATTTGATTAGATTTTAACATTACGTTTTCTTGATTATTTTTAAGTAGTTCACTTAAATCAATATTAATTGAATAAAATTTGGTTAAATTTTTAATGTTATGTTTTCTTGATTATTTTTATGGTTCATTTAAATTAATATTAATATTAATCGAATAAAATGTAGCTAAGATTTTAAATATTCTACTTTTCCTAATCTTCAAATATTTACCTAATTTTTTTTCTAGTTAATAATATAAAATTAATATTTTTAAAGTTAGTCAAAATATTTAATCGTCGGATAACCGCACGTTAGCGGACATTTCGAGTGCGTAAAACCTTCTCGAAATGGAAATATGAACCCGAACCTAATCTTTGGATTTTTTTAAAGGATTTTTTCTGTTAATTCTTTTAAAAATTATTTTAAATTGGTTTTCTTGATTTTTCCTTAAAAATTAAGTGGCGACTCTAATTTTTTAAAAGATTCGGTTTTACTCGAACTAATTAAGTTTTAAATCGAATTTTTTAAACCCGAAGTCATTTTTCGACGTAACATACTCTTTTTTCTCCAAACTCTACGTTGTCATTTTATTCTATTGACATTGTTATTTGTTTAGTTGTCATTTTATATATATATTTTTTATTTGGAGTGGATACATTTGAGTTGAGGATCTTTCAAAAAAATGGCAATTCTATCTCAATGAATTAGTAATAAAATTTGCGTATACTCTATTTTCTAACGTAAAATTTTACTAGGTATGCTAGCATCTAAAAATAAGAGGCTAAGAAGCACATATGTATTTGACAAACACGTGTGCTTCATAAAATTGATATTGAATTTAAAGGTAATTTTGTCATTTAAAGTTATTCATTTTTGGGTTGAATTCTTGATTTTTCTGTACTTCATGTTATATTTTATGTACATTTTATGGGAAAAGGGGATATTATCTTTTTACTTTACCCCTTTCAATAGGAAGGCTCCACTTTTAATTTCATTTCAAAGTTATATTATGTATTGTTTAAATTTATTATATATTTAGAATTATAATTAAAATATTATACATTATATAATAATAAATAATGCAAATGTTTAAAAATTAATAAATTTATTGACATTTGAAAATTTACCTATACTACTGTCATGCCCCATAAGGAGGGGAGACACGACAAACACTCGATATCGTCATTGGTCGAGTAAGTCACTGAACATGCTAGATAACTAAACTAGGAGTCAAAAGATCGAGCACATAACATCTGAAAAATTAAGTCTGGATCATTTAGATCATGACCTGGTTAACAATAAGTCATATACACTTAGGTTATCTATATATATATATATATATAGTCATCTGGCAAATAGGCCCCTTAGCTCTGATTAATTCACTAAAATTTACCCATGTTATTGATTTTAATTTTAAACTGATTTTTTTTTGTCTAATTGAATTATACTTTTAACTTAATATAATACGGAAGCAAAACACTTTTCTTTTAAAAAAAATTATAATTATTTTTTTAAAAAACAAATCGATTTTATTTTATATTCATCATCATAAAATTTTGAGGAAAATACACAAAATAGACCTAACTTGAAATTATTTATCCTTAATAAAACCAATTCAAACTATTTACCCTTAATGGACTCATGCCCAAACTATTTATCTTCTTACTTCACTTACCCTCCCTTTATTTCGCCCTAATACCATGATAATGTCAGCATAAATATTATGAAATATACCCCAGCGATATATATACACCATATTGTTATCATAAAGAATGAGCTCAATCCTCTGTGATATTCTTACGGTATATTGATACCCAATTAATATTAAATAGGAGTATGTTTTTTTTAAGAAACAAATAAAAAATTATCAAAATCTAAATTAGTATAAAATATATTCATTGTGATACTCCATTGGTATATTTATACCATATCAGTATTGTATAGGACTAGAAAATTATTAAAGTTACAAAATTATTTGTTACACTCTAAATTAGTAGAAAATATATTCTTGTGATACTCTGTCGGTATATTGTTATCCTTTTGGTATCATATAATTTTGAGCTTTTTTTTAATAAATAAAATAATTAAGAGAAAATTATTAAAGTTAATAAGAAAACATATTCTTTATGATATTCTATCAGTATATTGATACCATAGTGGTATCATATAGCATTGAGCTTAATTCTCTGTGATATCCTGTTGGTATATGTAATGGTATATCATATAAGGTGAGTGTTGACGTCAGCATGCAATTTTTTAATATTAGGAGGGCGAATTTTAATAATATAAAAGTATAAAATGTAAAAAGATATATGAATATAAATAATAGTTTACTTTAAAGGGATGTAAGCTTAGTTTTTCCTAAAATTTTAAGTTATATAAAGCTTTGATATTGCTTCAGAAAAAAAAATCTGGAGACCACTATGTAGATGTGCAATATGAGTTTATAATTATCCTTAAAAATTATAATTATAAGCAATAAACAATTTTTAAAATTTCTATATTGATTATTTTGGTTAATTGAAAAGTCGAATAAAGTTTTTAGAGTCATTTAATTATCTGTTAAATCTTTAGTCATTTAGACAAATTAAATTTGTAAAATTAAAATATGAAAAAAAGACACTTTAAAAAAAGGTATATAGTAATAATTTTGTATTGATATTATGAATTTCGTTACTATCAATATAGAATTGACAGCATAATAATTAAATTTAAAATGAAAATAAATAGTGTAAAGGAAAAATAAACCTTCCTAGAAGGAGCAAGATATCAACAACTACATGAATTTAAAAGATATTATCTAAGGTTGCCTAATTTTATAAAAACAAAAATACTTATATTATGTCTTTATTTTAAAAATAAATATCAATTAAGTATCAGTTTGTGATCGTGTCTGTAATGTTTACTTGATTTATAGGAATGGGGAATGAGTGCAGAACGTGCAAGATATATCAATTATTTTGCTGTCTATATTAGTTTTTCTATTTTTCTTTTGATTCTTTTCTAAAAAAATATCAATTAAATATTATTAAAATAAAAAAATACAGAAAATTTTAAATGCTGGATCAAAATAAAATATAATGAAAAAAAATTACTAAATCTTAGCTTATTCGTTAAAACATAAACAAAACGAAAATATGTTCTTTGGTTTTCTTTCTGTAGAAAATGAAAATAAAACTTATCCTAAAATACAATTCTGTGTTTATCAGTTTTATAATAACATATAAAAGTAAAAACTTACTATATGTTATAAAAATCAAAATATTTAATTGAAACTTTAAATACTAAAATAATATAAAATTCAAATTTGATAGGAAGAAAAAAGTTGGTCATACAAAGTGGATAAGGCAGTTTTAAAACTACAATTCAATATACTTTTGATGAAATGTTAGTTGTAACGTCCGGTAAATTACCAAAATATTCCTAGAGAAGAGGTGTGCACAAAACGCATCTTCCGATGCTTGGATTAAAAATCCGAGAGCGGATTCGTGATCAGCACTGGAAATTGAGTGGGAGAAGGGTCTCGGTCGATTTTTAGGGCGACCGAGTCGAAAGATAATTTTTCATTCCAAAATGAAAAATAGTGTGACTTCGCGATGGAACTGCGTCGCGGACCTGTCGCGGAGCCACACTTATGTTTTCCTGTAATTTTTCGATGGAGTTGAGTTGTCCGAAAATACACTGTCCGCAACAGGTCCATGTCGCGAACTGTGTTATTCCAGGTCGGGGGAAAAGTTCTTTTAAATTTCGAAGGGCATTCTAATCCATTCCTATATTCCCTAAACTTCCCCTACAACGAATAAAGGTTGTTTTCTACGAGAAAGGTTTCAAAAACCCCATTCAAGAGCGTTCTTCCTAGAAAAGTCATTAAGCCGGGGCTTGAGGAGAGTTGAGGTTGAGGAAATCAAAAGAAGTTTGTGCATGAACGGTGTTAGCAAATCATCCCAGGTATGTAAGGCTAACCTAAAACATGGGAATGTTCTCCCATGTGCTCTTCTGAGTAACTTGAATGGTATATTGAGTATAATGAGGTTGATGTAAAGATTGTTGAGCATGTACACTGAGTTTTATTTTTCTGCATATATTTTTACATGAATTGATGATCATCACAAACTTAATTTATTTCATAATTCATTTTCATGAGTGTGTTTTTAAAACCCTATGACTGTTTTATTAAAAGATATAAGAAAGAACTGAGAGATGCGTCTAGAGCCATAATGAGTATGATGCTGTGATGTTGTGATTGTATTTCACATTTGATGAGAGTCTTGATGATGATGTTGATGAGAATGATGTTTTATGATGTCTTAAAATTTGAAAGTTTAATTTCTAAAAGAGTATCTTGAGTCCATGATGTTGATGTTGATGTTGATGAGGTGAGGTGATGTTGATGTTGAGGTATTATACTATGTCCCTATGGGACTGATGTTGATGTTGAGATATTATACTATGTTCTTACGGGATGATGTTGATGTTGAGGTATTATGTTGTGTCCCCATGGGACTGATGATGAGGTATTATGTCCCCATGGACTGATGAGGTTGATGTTTTATTAGCATGTCGAGTTCTGGGAGGAGTATTGAGCACTGAAATGGGTAAGAATGAGTCCCACTTGAACCTATTAACTACGTGGCCCGCGTAGGAAGAGGGGATTGAACCGCAATGCGGATGGCTCCTTTCTTGTGGGGACTGAGGTTTTTCTTGTGGATCCACTGAGGTTGATGTCCTTTACCCCGGGCAGGGTATTGGATGGATGTGGTAACGGCATCGCTTCGTTGTATCATCACTGGCTCATAGGTGATGGTTGTCGATTAATGAAACTCCCAGTTAGGTTCTATTTTGATAGAACTCCGATGTTGATGTTGATGTTGATGTGATGTTTTGAATCGAGTCCCTTGTGTTGAGTTGATGTCGATGTTCCCTGAGCTGAGTTGATGTTGATGTTCCTCGAGTTGAGATGAGTCTAGTTCCCTAAGTTGAGTCGAGGTTCCTTGAGGTGAGTCTGATGTATTGATGAGGTATTGATGAGATGTTGATGGGTCATTTGTCTACTCTTTATTTCTTTCTTTAGATAGACATTTGACATTCTGATGGAGTATGATGTTGAGATGATGTTTTCCCTATGTTGTTGTACTTTATTGTTATTCAGCTATTTTACATGCCAGTACATTCCACGTACTGACGTCATTCGGCCCTGCATCGTTTTATGATGCAGATACAGGAGTTAGAGGACTTCAGCAGATGCACCGTTGAGGTCAGAGGTTTCGAGTTCTGACATTGGTGAGCCTCCTTGCTATCTGGTGGAGACCCTTCTATTTGTTGTTTTCGTTATTCATCGAGTTAGGTAATCATGGCCTGTCATGGTACCATTTTAGACAGTTGAGTAAGGTTAGAGACTTCATAAACATGAGTAAAGGTTTGATGTTGATGAATTTC
Organism: Solanum rostratum; assembly: GCA_029948455.1. Taxonomy (NCBI): domain Eukaryota; kingdom Viridiplantae; phylum Streptophyta; class Magnoliopsida; order Solanales; family Solanaceae; genus Solanum; species Solanum rostratum. The sequence continues at coordinate 51,193,707 of CM057047.1, read as the reverse complement.
TTTTATGAATTGAGTAGTATTTACTACTTACTTCTGATGTTGAGACTGATGTTGGCCATTTGACCCTTTATTTTGAGGTAGCTCACTATTCTATTTCCGCTGTGTTGATGTTGAATGACTGTCCTGAGAACGAGTGGTCCGCTTAGGGACTAGCAATAGTCTCTGGGTGCCGGCCACACCTATGATACCCTCCTGGGGCGTTACATTAGTCTTATGTGATATTCCGAATATATTACTGTGCATATAAGAATTTTATAAATTCTATTATAAATAATTCTAAAATCGTGGGGTCATGCAGTTAAAACATGTACAGGTTTAATTTGTTACATATTTTTTAAAATTGAATTTAAATTTTTTTACAAATAAATGGTGTGGAGTAGAAATGGTGGAGAAATTGAGCAGTTAATTAGTTTTTCTTTAATCATTTGAATTAAGCTTCATATTTCAATCTTCTTTTTTAAAAATCAAATTTTAATTATATAATATTTAGACAAATCCTATATTTATTGTATTTAATCAATTTTATCTTTCAGTAGAAATTCAAATATATGAATATTCTCATTTCAAATTAATTTTTATTTTAAAATTGATCCATAATTTGAATTGTTTTTTGAAATCACTTAATTTTTATTTTTGAATTTGCATTTTGAAATTGGTAGTCTTTCTAAAGAATTTTTAAATTTTAAATAATAAGAGTAGAAATATGTATTTTGTGATTCATGACATGCTATGTAGAACACATTTGAAATGTATTCAAAATTTAAAAAATGTGATAAATTTATTACAGAAAAACGATCACAATTTGAATATTAAAAAGATGCAATAATTTAAATGTCTACAAAAAGTTGCAAAATATAAAATAAATCAGAATGTAACTTACCACAATAATTAAATACTACCTAAATTAACTAATTAAATATGTATCAAAAAGTTAGTAGTTTTACAAAATAAAAAATATATATAGCCAAGAAGCCAAATTCTCTATTTAACCGTGATTATTTTATTTTTTATTAGTCATAATTTATTTTAATTTATTATAAATTATGATTTTACTGTGGCTAAATAGTTATTTTTTAATCTCTTTAATAACTAACAGTTAAAATAGTGTATATGCAATATGTCAGTGTTGCATAAATAATATACAAATATGTATGAATATTGTATAAATGGTGTGTGAATATATATATATATATATATATATATATATATATGATATATAATAATGTGATGTATCAATATTTATGTAAATAGTTACGTGTGTATATGTATACATCAATATAGTATAAATAGTTATGTAGTATATATGTAATATATTGATATTGTATAAATCATGTATAAACGTATATCAATAACTTATAAATAGTGTATAAACATATATATATATATATATATATATATATATATATATATATATATATATATATATATATATATATATATATATATATATATATATATTATGTAGTGTATATGTAACATATCGATATTGTATAAATATGTATAATGGTATATCAAAATATATAGATAATTATGTAATGCATCGATATTTATGTGATTATCACGCATTCTTACGTTGATAAATAAAAATAAATAAATAAAATAGTATAAATGTTCAATTTTCACAAGAAAGTGAAATAATTAGAGAAAAATCAGAAAAAGAGCAACAAAAAAAATATAATCAACAATTTTTTTTTCTAATACCGTTATTTAGCTACAGTTTAACCATGACTAAATAACTATAAAATGTGGCTAATATGTTAATTACATCAAATATAATCCTATTATTCGAAATGGGCCAATTTTGATAATTTTGTAAAGACGAGCCAAAATAATGGCAAACAAATCTTATTAGCTAGCACTAGGGATGGCAACAAGGCGGGGGCGAGGCAGGTACAGGGCGGGTATAGAGCTATGCAGGGCGGGAAGGGTTTAAAGTTATGTGGGGCGGAGTGGGTGCGGGGCGGGTTGAAGTAACTATTTTAAAAATTAAGGCGGGGCGGGTTGCGGGTTTAAAGAAGCAAATAGGAATTCGAAGAAAATTAAATTTTGTAATTAGTAAAAATCAAGATATAAGCTTTTTATATTAAATATTGACTTTAATTTTATTTTTTTCCTAAAATTTAAACTAGACATGTCCGGTAAATTGTTAGTTTGAGGCTTTTAATTAAAGATTAAGAAACAATTATTGAAATGTCAACTAAAAATAGTTAATTAGTTGTTGAGATGTTTATTAGTGAAAAAATAAAAATAAAAAGATTATGAATTTTTATGTTTTATATTAAATTTAATTAAAAAATAAAAGAATTTAAAAATTTAAGCGGGACGGATAAATGTGGCGTATGGCAGGGCGGGGCGGGTTGAATATGAAAAAAATCATCATGCAGGATGAGACGGGACGGGTTAAAAATTTTACGGATTGAGCTCAACCCGCCCCATCCCCGCTCCGCCCCCATTGCCATCCGTAGTTATCACCTAGTGTAATTTTTCTTTTTTCTTTTCCTCAATAATCTCAAACAATAATCTGCTTGTCAATAGAGTTTACAATATGGGCTAGTCCAATTCATCCATATTAGTCTACACAGAATTTGAAATTTGACTGACCAGGCTAGGCTAGTCTATTATTTTGGTGGAACAAAAAAGGAAAAATTATGTAACTAGGCAAACATATGATATGTATATACATTATAACACTATAGTTCGAAAAAATTATAATTTATAGCAATAGTTAGGATTTTATTGCTATAGTTAGGGTTTTGTTGCTATTTTCTTTCTCCTCTCTTTTTCTCTCTCTCGTCTCTCCTGTCGCTTTGCAATTTCTTGCCATATTTACAATTACATATGTATACCAACTGCATATATACAATTATTTTGACAAACATACATAGTCATTCGATAGATATACATATACAATTCACCTCTCTCTACTCTCTGCCTTCTCTTAGTCGCCTCTTTCCTCCCTCTCCCAATCTCGCTTACCAGATATACAAATATGTATGTATATCAGGTACATATATACAATTATTTTACAGATATACACATATAATTTAACACATATACAATTTGTCTCTCTTCTCCCTCTCTCGATCTCGCTCACCTCTCTCCTCCCCTCCAGGTCACATAGCCGAGGTTATGCTGTGTAATTATGTAAATATAGCTATTTGATTATATTAAATTTCAAGCCTAGATTATTTATGAAAATCCCCCAACAAAAAACATCAAGCCCAACTCAACACTATATGGATTGCAGAACATGTTGGGCCAGCTTACTTTCGAACAAATATATTTTTATAATTTTTTAATTTAATTTATTTTTATTTTAAAATATTAACATAAATATTTAGAATATAATATTATATGATGTTATTATTCAAATATCTTAGGTGCAATCGTACAAGAATACTATTTTCCACGACATAGCTTTTGTGAAACTAAATAACTTTTGACATGATATCATCAAATCCGATAGAGAGATTAATAAGCAAATTAAATTGTTAATGAGTAATAATATGACTAACTAAATAGAAATATTAACTTGTAATATTTGTATAAGATGATTTAGTGTATATTCTATTTTATTTTTATTTTTAGTATAACTTACACAAATCTCATGGTGTAAGGAGCAAATTTCAATTTGTCCCTAATCTTTTTAAATTTACCGAAAATCCCTTTAAAAAAACCCACTTGTTGGTACATATTAAATGTAGTTACTCTCTCTTCCATAAATTAAACTATTTAATGCCGTACAAACTCTTTCCATAGAAAACCTTACAGATTCCTTTAAAAAAAAGGAGAGATAAATTTTAAACTATAAATTAAGCTAATTAATGCGAATAAACTCATTTCTCATAAAAACTCATTGGATTCCTTCGAAAAAACAAATTCAAATTTTGAATTCAATTTCATACGCTTAATATACAAATTTTCACGTATCAGACAGCTCATACTCTTCCTTTATTCATCTTCCTCTTTGATTTTGTTGTTTCTATGTGTTACATATTCTAATCCATCTTTTAGTGTAGGTATTCCTCAAGCTGACGAAGTTCCTCAAGTTCTCTAATACCTCCAAGGCATGATGTTAATTAGGCAAAGGTAAGATTCCGTGAAAATAGATCCAAAATCAAGTTGCAAATTTTCAGATTTCCTGTATCAAATTTAACTCTATACTTCTAAGTTTCTTTCGAATTTTATTTGCAAGTTGCAAATTTTCAAATCAAGTTGAGGACGTTGCAAATTGCAAATTGCCTATATCAATTTTCTTTCTAATTTCATGTATCAAGTTGCAAGTTGCAAACTTTCAAATCAAGTTGAGGAAGTTGCAAGTTATAAATTGCCTATATTAATTTCCTCTCTAATTTCCTGTATCAAGTTGCAAGTTGCAAACTTTCGAATTTTATTGTATCACATTTAACTCTGTACTTATAATTTCCTTGTATCAAGTTTGATTCATCATTTCAAATTTTTTTTTAATCAAGTTTCATTGTATCAAGTTGCAAACTTTCAGATCTCCCCGTATCAAGTTTAATTCATTATATCAAGTTTTTTTGTGGTATCAAGTATCATTGTATCAAATTGCAAACTTTCAATTTTCTTGTATCAAGTTCAACTTTATACTTTTAATTTTATTGTATCAAGTTTGATTCTATTTCTCAAAATTTTTTGAATCAAGTTTCATTGTATCTAGTCGCAAACTTTTAGATTTTCTTGTATCAAGTTCATCTTTGTACTTCTAATTTTATTGTATCAAGTTTTGATTCTTATTCAAATTCAAAATTTCAAATTATACTCCAAAAATACTCGATATCGGCCAAATGATACAATCGAAAAATATAAAATATCAATTGATACATATATTTTAAAAACATTTAACTTGATATGTGAAAATTTACATATTGAGTCGTAGGTTAATAATAAATTGTATATGCTTTGACATTTGAAATTAACATGCAACCAAAACATTTGTAAGAAATGATGCTATATAAAAATGATGAAATTAGTGTTCTTTTTTCTTAATATTTATTCTTGAAAATGCATAAATGGTGATAAAAAATAAATAATGATCAGAATTATCCTATTTGTGCAAATTATCCATTAGTTAGAGAAGATAGTTGTTAATAAATGAGAAATCAAGGAAAAGATAATTACAAATCAAATTTCATAAATAGAACCTTTAATTTAGATGTGGTTTCAGTACAGTTAAAAAAGGAATGTGAAGTAAGGGGTTATGTATCTAATAATTGGAGTGAAAAGAAAACAATATGAATTTTTGAATTTTTTTCAAATGATAAGAATTTTTAGAAAATATAAAAAAAATATATTATATATTTATGTAATTTTTCCTTATTTTAAGTTCAGCCCTCCATCTGTCACAATCCACATTGCTCAAGCTTACTTTGGTTAGGTTAAAAAGCCTTGTTGAATGAGCTAAATTTTTTTTTAGCCCAACTCTATCAGATCACATATCGAACGGAGTACGTCCAACAATTCTAATCTATATTGACAGCTATATTTATTATATAGTGTTTGTTTTGATTGATGGACCACCATTACACTATACAAGTTGTAAAATTAAACTACACTATTTGACAATACAAATTCTATTTCGTGAAATGTTTAATTGTAGGTTAAAATAAGTGACGGTATAAGGATTTTCGTTACGGGAGTTCAAAATTTTAAAAAGTAGACATATGAACTAAGCGAAAGGGGTTCGATATCTGTTATATATATGTTAAAAATTATTTCTACTACTATATATAAATAATGTAATTTTTCGCCGAAGAAGAGTTTGAATGAACCCCCTACTCCAATGTGGCTCCGGCTCCACCTCTGTTTAAAACAAGCATAAATCCTAATGATTTTAAGGGCCAAAACGTCCCATAAATGAGTCATTAGTTATTATACAAATATACTATATATTACTCCTTCTATCCTATTTTATATAATATTCTTTCTTTTTTAGTCTGTTCCAAAAAAAATGTTATCTTACTCTAATTGTTAATTTTAATTTAATTTTTACCCTTAATAAAATGATTCTCAGCCACATAAATATTTGAAAAATATTTTAAATCACAAGTTTTAAAATTTTCCCTTTTTCCTTAAACACCTTTGCCAAGTAAAAATTATCACATAAAATGAGACAAGGAAATACTATCTAATTAAAATTCTAACACTTTACAAAGTGTTTTTCCACTAAAAGTACTCACTAATATTTGATATGGTATAAACATGCGACACGCATTTGTAGAATATATAATAATATATAAAAAAACTCACTTCGTCTTATTTTTTGAATCCAAGCACTAGATCCATTAAATTTCATATTTAAGCTCTCTAATACATAAATCAATCTTTTACCACAATGTCCACTTGAAACAAAGCATATTCATGAAAATCTAATTTTTCATACTTTGAAACTTCAAAACAAAAAACACTAGAAAAGAAAAATTCGAAAGAAAAAAATAAAGGTACCATCAAAAATTCAAAAACAAAAAGAAGGGGATGAGAAGTGGAAAATTGGGTAAGAAAGAGGAGGAAAGTGGCATGCCAGGGTATTAGAAAAGAATCTGCTAACATGTTGAATTGGGTTCAACAAGGTAAGAAAAATAGAGACTAGGCCAAATTCTATAACCTAAACATCCAAATCACCAAATGGTATTATGATAAAAATATAATTAACTTGAAATCACTATAAAAACCTGATAAACTTTTAATCTGAATTAAGCAAATCATAATATAAAATTGTCCTCATACTGTTGGTAGGTAGAAGCTAAATTCAAATAGAAAGCTCACCTTGTCCTAAGATTTCTTCCACACAGGAGCAGAGAAGTGATTTATTCATCTCAAGGTGACCAAAAACAAAGTTATTGACTTACTAATAATGTGAAGGAAACATGATACATGAATACATATATATCATGATAGCTTTCGAATGATCATTGGAGCACCATATTGTGGTTGTAGAACAAGAGCTGGCATGGTAGGACCATGAGCATAGGAGGGGGAAAGCTCAAAGGAGTAGTTCTGTAAGATTTTAGCCAAAACAAGCTTCCCTTGAATCATGGAAACATTCATTCCAAGGCATATCCTAGAACCCCAACCAAAGGGAAAGTACATCAGATCCTTGGATGCTTTTGATACCCCTTCTGAAAACCTTTCTGGATTGAAAATTAGAGAGTCTTCTCCCCACGCCTCTGTATTGCGATGGATTGTTTGTAGAGGCACTAAAAGTTGAGCACCTGCTGGAATTGTATAGTCTCCAAGCTTTGTCTTTTTGTTTGTTTCTCTAACAAGAGAGCCTGATGGATATAACCTCAGAACCTCGTGCAAGATCATAGTTACCTACATAGCAGAATCAAATAAATCAGATATTTTAGCTGTCCATTTATTAATCGATTTCTAGAACTACACATGAATACAATATTTAAAATTTATGGTTCCTACAATGAATGCATTTGAGTGCAGCAACAATAAATGAGCTCAATCAAACATTAATAGAGCTTCACATGAACCACCCCTCTAGATCAACATTTGTCACTAGTACTCCCTTTTTGTGTTTGACTAAGCCATAACTAGCAGTCTTGAAACATAAGCAGTGGTAGATCTAGTGTTTAAAGTTTATGGGGTTGTGATTCTAATTCTTTTAGGTTATTTGGTTCAAAATTAGTAATCTTTAAATACAAATACAGGTTTTCATCAAAGAATCCGAACGCTCAACTGTACATCCATCCCTACCAGTAATGGTAAAGTAAAAAGATTTTACCAGAAAAGAATTATAAGGGACTAAAAATGAAAACAAAGTATCTTACAATCTTGAGCTGGTTGAGATGATCAAACTTAGGTTCATCTTTTCCAATGACTTCAAAAACTTCTTTCCTGGCTTTCTCTTGCCAATCTGGATGCATTGTCAATACAATTGCAGTCCATGTTAACATAGTAGCAGTGGTCTCTTGACCGGCAAAGTAGAAAGAGTTGCACTCTTCTATCACATCCGCTGTACTCATTCCTTTGTTCGAGTTCTTATTCCCTTGCTGTTCTTCTTGATTAGATTTCAATAACAAACCCAACAGATCTTCATTGTGTGCTTTTCCTGATTGTACCTCTTTCTCTCGCTTCTCTATTATTGCTTTTAGCGAACTACGAACTGTGTTATAGATGTACATTCTTCTCCTGTTAGTTTTCGTTGGCACAAACCTATCACATACAACATCAATTGTTTTAGTCAGGAGTTAGAATTTCTTTTTAATCGGAGGCACTAGTTAACTATAAGTACCTTAACCATGGGAAGACATTAATAGCAAGCTTTGCAGTGAAAATTAGTTCACACTGCTCTCTCAGAAGTGAAAATACCAACTTCCCTTCTTCAAAGTTGCTACCGAAGGCTGCTTTCGATAGCATGTCCCCAGTTAAAGTGTGAAATTCTTGAGAAATATCCAATTCACAGGAACCCGTTGAATCAGTTAGCTTGTCCCATCTGCTTATCATGTCGTCGGTACATTGAACAAATAATCCCAACATTGCCTGTGCAAAGCCGAAAGTTACCATTATAATCCAAGCCTCTCAACAAAACTAATACACTAAATATTATACTACCTTCAATTTTTCCATGTGGAAAGCCGGATTAAGAATTTTTCTGTGTTTGGCCCATTTTTCACCATCGTATGTCCCTAGCCCCGTTACGAATAGCTTGAGGAAAGCACTGATTTTTGGTTTTCTGAACTCACCCGATTTGTTAGACAGTACTTCCTTTATTAACTTTGGATCCAAGATGGTTATTCGAGGTATGGGTCCTAGCCAGAACAAATAAATTTTCTCTGCAATGAAAGGAACAATCAGTGCGCTCAAATTATAAAGCACCAGATGTTAGCAAAATCAAGGAAATTAGTAAGAGTAGTTACTGTAAGTGGTGGAGAGCTCATAGAACAATGGATTAAGTCGAGGGGTGAAATCGTGGTTCAAAGACATGGGTTTGGACTTGGCTTTTTTATTCATTTCTATCATCTCCTTTAGATTTCCAAAAAGAAATCTATATGGACGGCCGTATATTCCTTGCTGCCGCAGCTCATTTTCTATTGCTTTGGGCCGCCACCATACAAAGTAGAGCAATTTCAGGCACCAAAAGGCCATCGGAAGGCATACCGCCAGAGCAATTATAACTGCAATACCCATGTTTGGTGCCTCTCAAGTTTGTGTTCTTTGGTTCTTGTGTACGTTATAAAAAGGAGGATATATCTAACCAATCTCCATGACTTGCTAAAAATTACTGCTTCTGTGGCAAATGGTTATTACCTATTGCATTTGTATCACATGTAAAAGAAAAAAATATATATTTAAAGTTTGAACTATGGGAGGTTGTTTTTGGTAAAATGTATAAGAATAATGCTAAATAAAGTATATTAATAATACTTGCATTAGTAACGAATGTCTTAGTTATATTTATATTTAAAAATCTATTTACAAAGATATCCTCTATATTTAGGGTGAAAAAGATGTAAAAAAAGATTTTGAGAGGCGATCTTTAATCATGCTATGTATTAAAATTGTTACATTACTAATACCTACAAAACTATGATATCAGTAATAGACACTTTAATTCATAATAGACATGCATTAGTTATATGTGACATGAAAAAGTGTACCAAATAATGTATTACTAATACAAAGATATACTGTATGCATTATTTCCTCAATACACTCGATCAAACGAACTCGTACTCTTTATGTTCCATTTAGTTGTCATAAAGTAATTTGACTAATTTCCAAATTAAATTAATTTAAAATAAAATTAGATATTCAAAAACTATAAGAAAAGTATTATTGATTGCAATTTTTTCATATTAAGATGATGAAAAATATATATTAAAATATTAGTCAAATTTATATAATTTAACTCTAGAAATAAAAATTATAACAACTAAAATAGGACGGAGAAAATAATGATTAAGAAGTACTTATATTATTCGAGTATATATATTATTATTTTTTAATTATATGTTTTTCCTAGAGCTAATAATAAGTGAGAAATAGTTTTTTTTTTCTTTATCTCATTTTGTCGATTCATATAGATTAATAATATGTTTCTTTTTAATTACTAATATAAATCCTACATATAAGATCATAATAGAGCCATCATCAATTTTATTTTTATAATGATAAAAACATATAATAAAATAGAAAAAATATTTGCATTCGTCTTTTTAGAATTGAAGTAGGATAAACATTTACTAATAATTTTTCTTAGAAAAAAATGTGTTAAAACATAAAATAATATATTTATTTGAAAAATGACATTTTTGGCCCATTAAGTTACGATAGGAGTACTTTGGGATCAAATTACTGAGACCAAAAATGTTTTTAGACCAAATTATTAATTAATGATATATTATTCAATTTCACATAGTTCATGAACATCTTTGATCCTTTTTTTAAATTTAAATACAATATTTATTTTGATTTTTACTTAAATTTTATTGTATAACATCGTTAAATCCACTGTTAGTTAATCATAAAAAGTTTATTTTTGTGTAATGATCATTTCATTATCTTTATCCCTTGTTTTGTCTTTATTTATTACTAATCCAACAATCGCATTTTATTTTTTATCCTATCCTTTTATAATAACTTTATTCTATATGCAATTTTTCTTTTCGAAGTTTCTCTTTTAAATTGTTCAATTAGTTTTATATTTATCAAAATAATATAGTATGATGCAATAAGCATAAGGGAATATGTTACAGTCATCCAAACTGACTGGCAGCCTGACTAAGGATTCCACTTTTTTAAGTTTAGAAATTATCCAAATCTATCACAATTTGCTTCCTCCCTACAAATTGAAATTTACAATTAAGCTCAAATGACAATTTTTGAAAGCTCTAAAGCAACTATGAAAAAAGTATTCCACAATTTCACAAACGTATCAGACAACTATTGAAAACAACAAGTATTCAAGATCATTCAGAGTTCCATGTCAGACAACTATGAAAAAAGAAATCAATCGCTCTTACTCATGTATTGAAAATCAAAACTTTGCGATTTTACTAAATCAATTTAATTCTACTTCACTTTCAAGCAGAGAACAACGGGACATATATAAAATTTTTTTTTGCATGGGGTCATGCTAATTTTGATCTATATCCTTTCAATTTATCGGATGTTCTCAAAGAGACTTAAAAAATAAACTCTCACGCTGAGATTAGATCTCCACATAGACAATACCATATGCTTGTTAGCTCTAAGCGACTAAGTTTCGTTCCTAAAAAATAACACATAAGAAAAGAAAATAGTGACAAATAATGATATTTATATTTCAAGAATTTGTCTGAAGGTTACAATTTTTATAAAATCTTACGAAAAAAAGGATATAATCCCCTGATTCTTCTCCGTAGTATCATCAACTCAAGAGCATTGCTTTATTTTTGAATTGATAAAGTACTTGTTGAAACTTCACTATGAATGCGGAGCCAAACTTTGATCACAATCGCACAAATATGAGAACTTGCAGCTCACAACTTGGAGGCAAAGACTCCTTTGTGTGCAAATAAAATACTTGTTGAAACTTCACTATGAATGTGGAGCCAAACTTTGATCACAATCACAGAGATATGAGAACTTGCGGCTCACATGCAACTTGGAGACGAAGACTCCTCTGTATGAAGAAGAATTGCAAATGACTTAAAAACAATTTTTTTTCAATTAGAGTAGCAAACTAATAGGTTAGTAGGATTAGATTGATGTATGACCGTGTGGTATAGTAGGGTAGTATGTTTTGTCGTGTTCTTATATCATGTATTGTCATCATATGTCTTATATATGCTAAATTTATCATATTTACATACTATTATGTGCTTTTCGTTATTAGTCGCTCTTTCTGTTCTATTTTCTTTTCCTTTCCATTTTGCCATATCTAGTTTATTCTGCTAATTGGTTTTTGAGATGAGGGTTCTCAGGAAACAACCTCTCTACTTCTATGAGGTAGGTAAGGTCTGCATAGATTCTACCCTCCCCATACCTCACTTGTGGGATTTCACTGGGTATGTTGTTGTTGTTATTGTGATTTCCCTTTTTTATCTTTTGATATTATGAAGGCTCCTTTATATAGTTGTAAGCTAGGATTTGAGAGTATTTTGGGTCTTCAAAATAATTTTAGATGATCTTGGGATTGGAGAGCATCAATTGGGCTCGTCTTGTCAATTTAACGGACTGATCCAAATATAATTTGGACTTTAATTAAGTCATATAATTTTAACTTAAATATTAATTTAACTTAAATATTAATTTGACTTTATTAATCAATATTTTGACTTGATCAATGCATGATGAATTTAAGAAGAAATCAAAATTTAATATGAGTTTATTAATAAAATTTCACCGTCTATGGGCACTATCCATTAATAATATAAACATCTGGAATAAATGTGAATCATGACTTTTTTACTGCTTCAATGTAAAACCACAGAATAGATAATATGCATTGTAGTGATACAATCCTTAATGACACTTTAGCTACAACTATGTGGCTCATCCATGTACCCCACCACATAGGCCTTGGAATGCTCCATGCCACATTATGGAATTGGCGATGAAGGTTACATGGCTGCCTACGTGATCCATGCAGGTGCTGTTCTGCTACATTTTACTTCAAAATGGGATTGAAAAGAGGTTAAATGCGTTGAAAATTAGCCTAAAATCATTGATTTCATAAGTTGTGATCCACATAACTCTTCATATTTTAGGAGATATGCTTGTTATAAGCTGATCCTTAGAGATGCTTATAAAGGTGATCCGAAAATGGAACAAAACTACTTGAGTTGCCTAAAGGATATGAGGAAAAGGTAAAAGATGTGAGCTTAGTGGTGGGAGAATAGGCACCCCAACAAGAAATCTTGGCTTATTTGTATGAGTGATTGTGGCTGGATTTCTTGCTTAGAAAGCATTACTATAGGCATGTTTGACAACCAAAAATGGTTTTTTGGTCACATAAAATATAGCAAATAGGCTTGATTGTTAGGGTCTGGGAGAAACAGGATGAGCTAGTTACTATGTCCACCATTTAGAATACAGTGAGCAAATTAATGGTATCAAAAGAAAGTGATATGATAAGGAAAAGAACACAAGAACTAAGCAAGGTCATAAGGTGGTCCACAAGGAAATTAAAGGTGGTGTTTCTCGAATGGAGTTGGGATCATTTGTCCTAGAATAGTGGCCAAGCTCAGAAAAATACACAAGGCACAAAATAATAAATAATAATTTAGACATTCAAACTCATGAGTAGAAACTAAGCTTGGGCTAGGGAAAAGAGCATCACCTTTTGATATATCGTGAAAATACGACATCATAAACATTCAAAACAAAGAATTATTGTAAAATCCCAAGTGTGTTTTGTGAAATCATGTGTTTTTGCATACATGTGCAGGGAAGCAGGCGACGGAGTGCAAAAGAATCAAAGGAACTAAAAAAATGCTGAAGTACAAGATCACGAGTCTGTATACAACTCACGGTAAGATTCACGAGCAGTGGTCCAAGCCATGAAGGTGAAATAAAGAGAAGGGTTGAGGAAAGGATTCTAAGGCAACCACCATGACCCCCTTTATGGGTTGTGAAGAACTTGATGGGCCGTGCTGGTGCCCGTAAAAAAGCCCAAGGAATTTGCTTATGTAGCTTGTACGAATGATGATACTGGGCATGAAGAAGTTAACAGATCGTGAAGATGGCTCGTGAGGATGAAGATTTGAAGTAGCCTGAGAATAAGTGAAACTTCACGGACCTTTGTATGGTCCGTGAATAGCAATACGGCCTGTAAAGTTGATCGTGAAAGGAAGCCGGCTCTGCTTTTCTTACTTAGAGTAGGAATTGGTTTCTATGTTTATAAATAAAACATATTGGGTTTTTTTGTTTCATTACACAATCTAGATATTAGAAGTATATATATTTTTTTTGAATGAGTTTGAACAATAGTTTTACGAGTTAATCAATTCCAAATCTCTCTCTTATTCGTTTGATTCGTGTTTTGATTATTTAATTATGGTAAGTAATTTTTGCACGAATTATACATCTATTCCTGGGATTATTCTTATAATTATGAGTAGTTAAATACCAAAACTAGAGTTGTAGTTGTAACACCCCACATGTTGAAAAGCCTAGAAAATGAAAAAGTTTTAAAAATTTTGAGACTGACCAGTGTTACGAGCCAATCTGCGGCTCGTGAATTGAACCACATGTCATAGAAAGGTTTCATGGTTGAAGTCCTGAAGTTGGTGAAAAATTTTGATCATTGAAAATCTTAGCACGAAGGACTTTATGGGTCATGCATGGGATTACGGCTCGTGGACTGAATCGTGAAAGGGACCCTGAGGAATGGAAATTTTTCTAAGCCTAAAGAGGTTCTATGAGAGGATCTACGGTCCGTAAATGAAACTTCAGATTGTACAGTAGGTTCGTGGTTTGAGAAGTACAATTTTTGGGACACACATTGTACAAGGGCCAAGTACGACTTGTACTTCACTCTACGACCTGTGAAGTGTGGCTTATAGATGGGTCCGGTGGTTTTTACATGAGGGCTTTTTGGTCATTTTCAATCCGTTTAATCCCTAAACTATGTTATTTTGACCCTCCAAACTAATTTAACTGAATCCATCACTATAAAACCTATTCCTAATTCATTTTATTTATTCACTCTCAAAATCCTCTCCTAAATTCTCAAATTTTCTCTCTCTAAGCAAGGCCTCAATCGGAGCTAGGGTTTCAAGTTTTGCTAAGGATTCTAATGCTTATTCATCGCCAATTCCTAAGCTTCTCACTTGAGCTATGTAGGATTTCATTCATGGACTAGATTCATCTATAAAGTCCAACTCAAATCTCCCTTTTCCTTATAACACCCTACATGTTGAAAAGCCTGGAAAATGGGAAAGTTATGAAAATATTTTTGAGACTAATCAGTGATACGAGCCAATTTATAGCTCGTGAATTGGACCACGGGTTGTAGAAAGGTCTCATGGATTGAGGTCCAGAACTTGGTGAAAAATTTTGGTCTCTGGAATTCACTCCACGAGGAGCAGGACGGGTTGTACTCCTTTATACGACCCATTGTTTGGGTTGTGGATGGGACCTTAAAAGAGGAAATTTTTTCTAAGTCTAGGAGAGTTTATGGAAGGCTTCTATGATCCGTAAATGGAAATACAGACTGTATATGTGGTTTCGCGGTTTTAAGGTGCAAATTTCAGTAGCTCAATTTTCGGGACCATGCTTTGTACGAGCCAAAGCACGAACCGTGGAGTAGATAATGGGTTGTGAATAGACTTTTGTGGATGGGTCCGACAGATTTTAAGTGAAGGACAATTTTGTCATTTCTAATTTGTTTAACTTCTAAGCTACATCATTTTGACCCTTCTAACTAACTTAACCGACCTATTTCCTATACCACCTATTCCTATTTTATTTAGTTCATTCACTCTCAAAATTCTTTCCTAAATTCCAAAATTTCTCTCTCTAGCAAGGATTCTATTGAATCTAGGGTTTAAACTAAGGAATTTCTACAACTTTCTTCTTCAAATTTTGGGATTCTTACTTGAGGTATGGAGGGTTTCATTTATGGATTAGTTTCATCCATGGAGCCCAACCATAAATCTTTTTTTTTTAACCAAAGTTTCATGTTGATCTCTTATGGATTTTTATGATGATATTCCAAATGATTAGATTATGATCATTAAACTATTATTAAACCTATTTATGCATGAATTATGAAGAATTACATGAGTTTTATGATTTACAAGTGAAATAAAATGGTTTTAAGCATATGATGATTAGGATTTGCTGAATTAATGCGGGTTCCTTTACTAATGATTCAAATTGATTTCAATTACATTATTCTTACATGACTTTCATCTAATTTCATGATTTTAGCTCAATTACTCATGAACCCACACATGACCCTAATTTCCCTAGGTCACGTAGATCCTCTATTTCGCCCGAATTCTTAACAAGAGGAGGTAGAGTTAAAGATTCGCTCCATTATATTCGGGGAATCAAGATCAACGCCCTTTTGGGTTTCACACTTTTCCTTCTCGTACTTCTAAATTATTATTCGGACGGTAGTCTGGAGGGCTTCCTTTCGGCGTGCGACACGGGAAGGGCTTCTCTGTCTGGCCCTTTTTACCCTCCTGAGAGAGAAGCACAACTATGTTAAAGCCACGATCTTATGACTATGATTTTAAGTATGAAAGTGTGGTTTCATGATGATAATGTTATGATGATAATAATGAGGGTGACTTAAGATCTTAATATTTTATGAAATGATGATAAGATGGGAAGTATACCTACACTATACGCAAAGTTATGCAGATGGACTATTTCTATGATATGATGAGGCCATGATGTCTATTTTACAAGTTATGAAAGTATAACTTTTATAAATTAAAATGTATGATAAGTTAAATATATATATACACACACACATACATACATGATTATGTATTCTATGGGAATGACTTAGCATCAAGAGGACGTGGTAGATTTCATTGTCCTATAACTACGTGCCACTATAGGATGATGTTGATGTTTATATGCCTATAAAGTGTGCTAATGGATCTATTTATCTTTTTAATGTGACATTCACAGTGCTAGGATAGAACCTAAAGGGTCAGGTCATTATGTCATTATTCTCACCGTTCTATTATAAATCCTATAGGGTGAGGGTCGAGTCTATCTTGACAAAGTAGGCTCCTCTTTTGCTCAGTGTAAAAGGAACATCGAGATTCCATGTAATAGTTGATGTCGCCCAATTCACACCTCCTTTTTAGAGAATAAAACGGTCGCTGTCAAGAAATAGAACCTAACCAAGTTAGGGTCAAACCCACAGGGAATACGTAGACTCAAGGCAAATTCACCAAAAAGCAATCCGAGTAGTTAATCAACTCAATTTCCCAAAAGGGTTTTTGTTTTGCAAAAATCAATGAGAAAAATAAGCTAACTAACTAGCAGGAGAGAAATATAAATAAAGGAGAGCAACTAGGGTATTGTGTTCCCTATAATTCCCCAACTCAGTATCACTAGATAACCTAATTCTTGTCTAGTGTATAGCATGCCAGATGGTAATTTAAGTTCACCAAGCCCTTTGATCAAAGGTGAGAGGCGAATTTCACTATGCGACTTGGCCCATCTCCATAGTGTGCATTACTAAACATTACCTACAATTCCTAGTACAACCACCCCTTGGTCAATTTGGTTGATTAGACGAGAACACATCAATCGAATCCTGTTAATTAATCTCTTTTCCTATTATTACTACCCTTGATCCAGTCGGTAACACTAGGCGGATTCTAATGTTGGCCAAAATTAGAAAACATGAAAAATGAAGAGAGTTAATTAATACATGCATATAAACCTTCCAAGAATCGTGAATTATCCAGTTTTACTTTCTTAGTTTTTCATGGTTCCCACAACCCTAGTATTGGATTTAGCTACTCATGTTTTTTGTAGATGAAAAGATTATGAATTTAGAAGACATAATTAAACACTTACACAATTGAATTAAGAACAAGAAAATCCAATGTCAATGAAAATCACAAGCTTGAAAATTGAATTAAACCACAAGTGTTTTCAAAGACTCTCTCCCAATTTTTTCTCCAAGAATATTGAGTTCTCTGACCTAAAACTAAGCTAATCTATCATAAACTGGTCGTCTCTTCTGGAAAAATAACCTAAAAGACCTATTTATAATATTTAAAAATAAGTCCTAAATAAATTAGGAAAACTGGGTGGCAACCTCCACGAAAGCACCTTACGACCCGCATTGAAGTTCACGACCCGTAATCGGGGTCTCTTAAATTGTTGCTGAAAAACTAGACTTCTTTTTTATGACACCCTTTTACGACTCGTAGAATGGGACCCGTAAAGGGGTTTCATCTGATGAACTTCAAAAAGTCTTCATTCTTTAATCCTTAGGGCACGAAACCTCTTCTACAATCCGTACATTAATTTATGGCTCGACTGTATGATCGTAGAAGTAACTTCAATAACTTTCAGATTCTTGGCCCCTCACTAGAATTTCTCACAAAACCACCTTACGACTCGTAGAATGGTCTATGACCCATAAAGTATCTCGTATAACAGCAAATCCACAACAACTTTGTAACTTTTCCCAATATCATTGGCTAACCTGTAATCCTGCAATCATAGACACAAAAACACATAAAAACAACTAAAGTTGCATTGAGAACGCACAAAATCTTAAGTTTTAAGCATCAAAAGTGCTGTATTTTTGCAACACATCAACAACCCTTGACTTAAAATTGTTGCTTGTCCTCAAGTGACGGACTCAATCTATATAGACGATACAGTCACACACAGACCTCAACTCAATGGCATACATCACAGACTCAGAGTCAGATACCCACACCAACTCTTTGAAACAGGATTAGATAGATATTTAGCAAACCAATGCAAACTAGTGCATGTGACAACACAACTATGACACACAAGGTATTAACAATATTCCACAATCACTGAACAAGTCTAATGCTAATAATGCAATGCAAGTGCCCTTACAGAAAGAAGTTCCATATTTGGCACTCAATGATATTTCCATGTTTTAACATTGGGACTGTGCAAACTCACTCACTCTCACAACAAATATTCACGCATAATGACTAATACCATAAGCTTGCCCCTATACTCATGACTAAGACCTTCAATTAATTGGACTAGGATCACTCTAGGACTTTCTAGGCTTGTAGTAGGCTCAGGGGGCTTTGGTACGATATTTTGGAAAAATAGTGACTAAAGGCCCTCCTTGAAACTTTATTTTTTCTACACTTTTTCCCTACCAACTCTGTTATTTTCACCTTTTCCTACCTTTTTCCTCGTTCAAGCTTTAAAGGGTGCTTTCTTTTTATTTTTTGGCTTTTTGCCTTGTTTTTACATTTCAATCTGCGTTTTTAGATCTCAATTAAGGCGTCTTTCATTTTCCTTGCACCCAACATGTGCTTTTTCTCCTTTTCCTTTGTATTTCTAACTTACCTCCCTTATTTTTGTGTTTTACCCTTACACTAGCCATCCTCAACTTAGGATTTTGGCCGGTGTTAAGGTGCACACTATCCATCCTCAGAACCAGGGCCACTTTTGGTAGCCACTCTTAACTTAGGATTTTTTTCTTAGTTAAGGTACACAATGTTCAAGGAAGGACCAGGGCCAAATTAAGGATTTTTTACTAGATAAGGCTGGGTTAATCAAGTGTTTTAAAAGAATAGGTACATGTTAGGCTCAAACATTAGGAACAAGGGATATATCATCGATTTGATTGGTTATTTTTAGGCTAAAGTGGACTATATAAGAACAATGGCCTGAGATCCTTTCCTAATCTAACTAACTACAATCTAACGTAATTGGGCAAGATCTGAATTAGCACAAAATACATGATTTTATCAAATAAAGCTCATACTCACATGTCACTACCTACATTATCAAGAAAAGACTCTCAGATCATGCTTCTCATCTCAATTTATCCTTACTTATTAGAATAGATATCGTCAATCACCTAAATATGCATAGTTACTATGTAACTACTAAATAAAATTTTTGGTGGGTACCATTTTTTCAAACAAGACACAAAAACATGCTATATGCAACAAGTATTGGTAATATGTGTTACACATATTATCTAAATATCCTAGATATGCTGGTTCAATAGAAATTAAATATCCACATAGGAAAAGAACACATGCAAGAAAATCCCGGGATAAAAAATTAGGGTAGTTATGGACCATAAGCTACTCAAACTTCACTAAGGCCCATAACTACCCACACCCCATTAAAAAAGATGTGCACTGTCCCCAATACACAAAATTAAAACAAAATAGAACATAAGGGGTCAAAAAACATACCTGGGAGCCTAAGCGCCAGTGTTCCTTGGGTTGCCTCCCAAGTTTCAAATTTGGGTACTCAAACTTCCCCTAAATCTTCAAAAATAAAATTGACACAAAATAAAAAACAAAAGGACTATAAAAAAAGATTTATACTACTAGGTGGAGACCTTACACTTCTTCTTCTACCTTGAACTTATGAATTGTACCCCTAATTTCTTTTTTAATTTTCTATTATGCTCAAAGGGTTGTGGTATAAAAATAAGGGAAACAAACAATACAGATCGCATGTTGTACTTCTTGGCCTTTAAATGAGAAATGTAATTTTTTGATTTGTGCCCAATAAATTCAATAATATAAACATATTTTTCCTTCTTCTTACATTCGTCTATATGCTCAGATGATTCGATTAATACCTCATCATCTAAACATAATGTAGAAAAATGATTAGAATGAGGTCTAATGCATCCTAATTCATGAATTATATTATTATTTAAATCCTCATGTTTACAGACATTAGAGTTTTTAAAGATAATATTATCTAATTCTTCACATAACTCTCCTGTACTTTTCTTAACAGTGACAACATCAATAATAATATGATCAAGAAGTTGGCCCTCCAATTTTAGCTCTTCAAGTTGTCCTATAAGCATTTTTTCTTCCTCACACAATTCATAACTAGCTTGATGAACATCAAACATATCATCTTTTATGCTCAACTCACTACTTAAAATGTGGACATCCAAGCCAAATTGATGAACATCTGACAAAAGCACATAGTTGTCTATGTCGAGATTTTCTAATATTTTCAAGAAGTACACATTGCGATTCAAAAAATTATGTACAACCCCGCCCATCCCAATACTACAATCATCCAATATTTCTTCAACAAAGGATGTCATTCAATAAGAAAAAATAGAAAAAGAATGAAAATAAAACATAAAATGTGGAAAATAAGGATTAACACTCGAATTACTAAGAAAATTATTAAGTCTAACCGTATTCCCCGGTAATGGAGCCAAAATGTTGATGTCACCCAATTTACACCTTCTTTTTAGAGGATAAAGCAGTCGCTGTCAAGAATTAGAACCTAACCAAAGTTACGGTCAAATCCACAGGGAATACTTAGACTCAAGGCAAATTCACCAACAAGCAATCCGAGTAGTTAATCAACTCAATTCCCCAAAAGGGGGAGGGGGTTCTGCAAAAATCAATGAGAAAAACAAACTAACTAGAACGAGAGAAATATTAATAAAGGAGAGAAACTAGGTATTGTGTTCCCCATGATTCCCCAACTCAGTATCATCAGATAACCTAATTTTTGTCTAGTGTATATCATGCCGGACGGTAATTTAAGTTCACCAAGCCCTTTGGTCAAAGGTGAGAGGCGAATTTCTTTGCGCGACTTGGTCCATCTCCATAGTCTACATTTCTAACCATACCTATAAGTCCCAGTATAACCTCCCCTTGGCCCAGTTTGATTGATTAGACAAGAACACATCAACAAAAATTGTTAAGTAATCTCTTTTTCTAATATTACTACCTTGGTCCGATCAGTAGCACTAGGCGGATTCTTGTGTTGGACACCATCAGAAAACATGCAAAAAGAAGAGAGTTAATTAATACATGCATATACACCTTCCAAGAATTAATACTTGTGGGATTTCACTGGGTATGTTGTTGTTGTATATACACCTTCCAAGAATTATGAATAATCTGATTTTACTTTGTTAGTTCTTCGTGGTTCCCACAATCCTAGTTGTAGATTTAGATACTCATGCTTTGTGTAGATGAAGAGATTATGAATTTAGAAGACATAATTAAATACTTACACAAATGAATTAAGAACAAGAAAATCCAATGTCAATGAAAATCACAAGCTTGTAGATTGAATTAAACCACAAGTGTTTTCAAAGATTCTATCCCAATTTTCTCTCCAAGAATATTGAGTTCTCTGCGCACTCACCTTAAACTAAGCTAATTTGTCGTAAATTGATCGTCTCCTCCTAAAAAATAACCTAAAAGACCCATTTATAATAATTAAAAATAAGTCCTAAACAAATTGGTCGGCAACCTCCACGAAAACACTTTATGACCCTATGAAGTTCACAACCCATCGTCGAGGTTTCTTACATTGTTTCTAGAAAACTAGAATTCTCCTTTATGATACCCCTTTACGACTCATAGAATGGTTTACGACCTGTAAAGGGGGTTTCGTCCGATGAACTTTTGAAAATCTTTATTTGCTGATCCTCAGGGCACAAAACCTCTTCTATGATTCGTACATCTATATACGGCTCATCTGCATGTTCACAGAAGTAACTTCAGAAACTTGGCCCCTCACTGGAATTCCACATGAAACCACCTTACAGCTCATAGAATGTTCTACGACCCTTAAGGTGTCTTGTATAACAGCAAATCTGCAGCAACTTTGTAACTTTTCCCGAAATCATTGGCCAACCTGTAAACCTGCAAATATAGATACAAAAACACATAAAAACAACTAAAGTCGCATTGAGAATACACAAAATCTTAGGTTTTAAGCACCAAAAGTGCTGTATTTTGGCTTTTCTTGGCCACATTATTTTGAATGATGATATTAGAGTTGATCCAAAGAAGATGAAGGCGGTGAATAATTGTCCTAGTCCCGGGTCTCCATCTGACATTAGGAGCATTTTTGGTTTGGTAGGTTATTATAGAATTTTTTTAAAGGATTTCTTCCATTGCCTCTCTTTTGACTAAATTGACCCAAAAGAAAGTGAAATTTCAATGGTCCGATGAATGTGAAAAAGCTTCCAAATGTTTAAGGATCGTCTTACTTTGGCTCCTATCTTGACATTACCCGAAGGTCCAGATAGTTTTATTGTGTATTGTGATGCCTCACATATAGGCTTGGGTTGTGTGTTCATGCAACATGAAAAAATCATTGCCTATGCCTCAACGCAACTGAAGGTACATGAAAGGAACTATCCGACTTATGACCTTGTGTTATTGACCATTGCATTTGCATTGAAGATTTGCTAACATTATCTATATGGGGTGCATGTTGATATATTCACCGACCAAAAGAGTTTGCAATATGTGTTTAGCTAAAGGAATTTGAACCTAAGGCAAAGAAGGTACTTAGAGCTTCTAAAGGATTACACCATGAGTGCAATGTATCACTTTGGTAAAACAAATATTATGTACGATGCATTGAGTAGAATGTCTACCAATAACATTACACATATTGAGAATGAAAAGAAATAGCAGTTAAAGAAGTGCATCGTTTGGAGCATTTAGATGTGAGGTTGAATGGCTCGAATAATGATGGTGTGTTGGTGCAAAATGGGGGCGGAATCGTCTTTGATTATGGAAGTTAAAGCAAAACAAGACCCGAATCCTACTAAGGTTGATTTGAAGAAATTGGTGATTAATAAGAAGATTGAGGTCTTCTCACAATATGGAGATAGAACACTTCATTACTAAGGGAAGTTGTGTGAGCCTAATATTGATGGACTAAGTGAAAAGATACTTGATGATAATCATACTTCTAAGTGTTCTATTCATCCAGAGTCCACCAAATTGTATAGAAATTTGAGAGGGGTGTATTGGTGGAATGATGTGAAGAAAGACATAGAAAAGTGTGTAACGACGTGTGGAAATTGCCAATAAGTGAATGTGGAACACCAAATACTGAGTGGTTTAGCCCAAGATATTGAGATACCTACTTGGAAATGGGAGGACGTGAATATAGATTTCATTATGGGTTTACCAAAGACTAGGAAGCAACGTGATCCTATATGGGTGGTTATTGATAGAATGATAAAAACATCCTACTTTTTGCCAGTAAGGACTTCTTATGGTGCCAAAGATTATGCTAAGGTCTACATCCAAGAATTGGCAAGGTTGAAAGGAGTACCATTGCCTACAATATTGGATCATGCCGCTTAATTTACTTTCATTTTTGGAGGTCTTTCCATAAAGGCCTTTGTAAAAGGGTGAAGCTAAGCATTGCATTTCATCCTCAAATGGATGGGAAAGTTGAAAGGACAATCCAAATGCTGGAAGATACGTTGAGGGCATGTGTGCTTGATTTCAAAGGTGTTTGAGATGATCACCTATCTCTTATTGAATTTGCTTATAATAATAGTTTTCACTCATGTTTTTATATGGCATCATTTGAAACTTTGTATAGTAGGTGGTATAGGTATATGGTGGGATGGTTTAAAGCTAGAGAGATGTCCTTGATTGGACTAGATTTGTTACTTGATACTATGGAAAAAGTGAAGGTCATACGGGAAAGGTTGAGGGCTACCCAAAGTCGTCAAAAGGCCTATGCTGATGTTAGAAGAAGAGACCTAGAGTTTGATGAAGGTGATTTGGTGTATTTGAAGGTTCATCTATCAAAGGAGTAATGCATTTTGGAAAAAAGGGTAAATTGAGTCTTAGATATGTGGGACCTTATGAGATTTTGAAAAGAATTGAGAAAGTGTCTTGTGAACTAGATTTACCTATGGAGTTAGCAATGGTTCATCCGGTGTTTTATGTGTCGATGTTTAGAAAATACACGGGTGATCCTAATTTTATTGTTCCATTGAAGGATGTGACTCTCGAGGAGAACTTAACCTATAAAGAAGTACTGGTTGAATTTATAGACTAGTAAGTGAAGAGATTGAGAAATAATGAAGTGGCATCCGTCAAATCGTCATAGAGAAACCAACAAGTCAAGAGTGCTACTTGGGAAGTCGTGGTGGACATGATGAAATGATATTTTTACCTTTTTCCTTCTATTCAAGCCTAAGGTATCTAATCTGATCTATTCTTCCAAATTCTCACGAATACGTGTTTACTTGTTATATTGCATGCATGCATGATTATGAGACTATTTTTGAGTGATATTTAATGCATAAATTTGATAATTTTATGAAACTGATGTTTAAGTTTCATTCTTACATTTATGTTACAAAGTTGGTTATATTTCTACTCTACTCAATCTTTCTTCTATCTCATTTGAGGAGGAATGATCCCAAGGGGGAGATATTGTTACACCCTATGTGTTAAAAAGCCTAGAAAATGGGAAAGTTATGAATTTTTTTAAAACTAATCAGTGATACGAGCCAATCTACGGCTTGTGGATTGAGGTCGAGAACTTGGTGAAAAATTTTGATCTCTAGAATTCACTCCACGAGGAACAGGACAGGTCATACTCCTTTATACGATGCGTAGTTTGGGTCGTGGATGGGTCCTTGAGAGAGGAAAATTTTTTTAAGTATGGGAGAATTCTACGGAAGGCTTCTATGATCCGAAGTGGAACTATGGACCGTATATGTGATTTTATGGTTTCAAGGTGCAAATTCCAGCAGTTCAATTTTTAGAACCATGCTTTTTACGAGCCAAAGCATGACCCGTGGAGTTACGACCCGTGAACAGGCTTTTGTGCATGGGTTTGGCAGTTTTTAAGTGAAGGGCTTTTTGATCATTTTTGATTCGTTTAACTCCCATACTACATCATTTTGAATCTTCTAACTAACTTAATTGACCCATTTCTATAACCTATTCCTGTTTCACTCTAATTCATTCACTCTCAAAATCCTCTCCCAAATTTCAAAATTTCTCTATCTAAACATTAAAGCTAGGGTTTGAAGGTTTGGCTAAGAAATTTCCAAAACTTTCTTATTCAAATTTAGGGATTCTCACTTCAGGTATATGGGGCTTCATTTATGAATTAGTTTCATCCATAGAGCCCAATCTAAAACCTCCTTTTTTTATCAAAGTTTCATGGTAATTTCTTGTAGTTTTTTATGATGACATTCCCAATGATTGAATTATGATAACTACATAATTATTTTACCTATTTATGCATGAATTATGAAGAATTACATGATTTCTATGATTTTCAAGTGAATTAAAGTGATTTTAAATATATTATGGTTAAGGCTTGTTGAATTGATGTGAGTTCCTTTACTAATGATCCAAATTGATTTCAATTGCAGATTCCTACACGATTTTTATCGAATTGCATGATTTTAGCTCAATTGCTCATGAATCCACACATGACTCTTATTTTTCTATGTTAAAGCAATGATCTTATGACTATGAAGTAAAGTATGATAATATGTTTCATGATGATGAGGGTGACTTAAGACCCTTATGTTTTATGAAATGATAATAATATGGGGAGCATACCCCTACTATATGCAAAGTTATGTATATGGACTATTTCTATGATATGATGAGACCATGATTTCTATTTGACAAGCTATGAAAGTATGGATTTTTATAAAGTATAAGCTATAGTGATGTCTATGTATATGCATGAATATGTATTCATGGGATATGACTTAGCACCAAGGGGATGTGGTAGACTCCATTGTCCCATAACTATGTGCCACCATAGGATGGTGTTGATATTTATATGCCTACAAGGTGTGCTAATGGATCTGTTTAGCTTTTTTATGTGACACTTACTGCGCTAGGATAGACCTAAAGGGTGAGGTCATTATGACGTGATTCTCACTGCGCTATGATAGAGCATATAGGGTTAGGGTTGAATCTACCTAGCCAAAGTAGTCTCCTCTTTTGTTTGGTGCGGAGGGAACATCAGAATTTCGTGTTATAGTCCACATGATTTTATTTTCAATTATGGTCTTATTCCCACATATGTATTTTAGGATTATGAAAGGCTTCAATGATGCTTCTATACATGGTTTCAAAACATGCATTGCTCATACATATTGTGTCCTTATTCTATTGATTATGATTATGCATATTGATATTATGTTATGATGTTTTTTGATGCATGACATACATACATAATTAGTAAATTTCTCGTACTAATGATACTTCTTTGTCTACATAGTCTAACCATGTCGAGACAAGCGACAATGAGACTATTCCTCCATTTTATGGCTAGAGTTGGATTGTGCTTTGAAGATTGTTGGTGAGTTCCCATGCTCTGGGATTATTCATGTTATGCTTTTTATGTTGAGGCTTTTATGATTTCATTGTTATTCTATATTGAGGGTGAGCTAGTAGCATGTTCTAATTTCCGCCAAGATATATGATGTAGAGACATGTTTTTACACATTATGATGCTATAATTCCTTTAAGGAATCTATGAATTGATGTTGATATGTTCTGCTTGTTTACTCTCTTATGAATTGCTTAATTTACCTTATGATGCTTATGACATGAACAAGAAGGCTTGGATGGGGCGCCTTTGGGCGTCACATTCGCCGTGTCATGGCTAGGCTCTAGGTTTGGGCCGTGACTGATATGCTGTCAAAATACAATACTTTTGATGTTTAAAACTTGGAATTTTGTGTGTTTTCAATGTGTTGTTAGTAGGTTTGATGAGTTTTTGTGTTTGTTTTGCAGGATTTCAGGGTTGGCTTTATTTTTGGGCAAAGTGTGCAGAAGTTGAGGATCCATTAGACCCTTTATGGGCTGTAGAGTAGTCTATGAGCTGTAAACGAGGTTTCGTATGCATTTCAAATGAGAGTTGTATTTTTGAAGTTGAGTCTATGACCATACAGATGAGTCATAGAAGAATTTACGAGTCGTAGAGGGGTGTCATAGACGACAAGTCCAGAATCAAAGCAACAGTTCATGAAAGCCCGACTACGAGCCATAAACTGTTATACGGCTCGTAGAGTACCTCGTAGAGCCTGTCGACCCAGTTGTCTTATTTCATTTTAGTTTTTTATTTTAAACATTATAAATAGGGTTTTTAGGTTATTTTTCAGAGAGAATGAAGAAAGAATAGAAAAGTAACTTTAGAGAGTTTGAGAAACACTTGTAAACTTTAATTTCATCTTCGAATTTTAATCTTGTGATTCTCATTGGAAAGTTGGATTCTTAATTCTATTGTGTAAGTTCTATATTATGTTATTCAAATTCATAAGCATTACAATTACACTAATCACGAGTAGCTAAATCCACAACCAGGGTTGTGGAAACTATGAAGAACTAATAAGGTAAAAACCGAATAATTCATAATTCTTGAAAAGTTTGCATGCGTGTATTCATAAATTCTCTTTGTATTGAATGCTTTCTAATGGTGGCCAACATTAGAACCCAACTAGTGTTACTGACTGGACCAAGGTAGTAATGAATAGAAAAAGAAATTAATTAACAGGGTTCAATCGATGTTTCTCATCTAATCAACCGAACTGAGCCAAGGGGAGGTTGTACAGCGAAAATAGGTAAGGGTTGGTAATGCCACACTGCGGGGATGGAACAAATCACGTAGTGAAATTTGTCGCTCGCTTGGGCAAAGGGTTTTGTGAACTTAATTTACTGTTTGGCATGCCACACACTAGAAAAGAATTCGATTATCTTGTAATACTGAGTTAGAAAATCATGGGGAACACAATACCCTAGTTTCTCTTTGTATTAGTTTAACTCTTGTCTTAGCTTAGCATTACTTTTAATAGATATATAAACCCCCTCTTTTGGAGAGATAAGTTGGTTAATAAACCCGAATTGCAATTGAATTCTTCAAAGTCTATCATATTCCCTTGGGTCAGATCCTAACCTTGGTTAGGTTCTATATCTTGACAACAACCACTTTAGCCTCAAAATGGAGGTGTAACTTGGGTGACATTAGTGACATTCCTCAAACTTTAAGCATGGATTTCAATGGGTTTTTATGGTGACATTCCAAATGGTTATATTATGATTACTTCATGATTATTATACCTATATATGCGTGAATTATGAAGAATTATATGTTTTTCATAGTTTCCAAGTCAATTAAAGTGATTTCAAGTATGTGATGATTAAGGCTTGTTGAATTGATATGGGTTCCTTTACCAATGATCCAAATTGATTTCAATTGCGTGATTCTAACATGAATTTCATCTAATTTCATGATTTTAGCTCAATTGATCATGAACCCACACATGACCCTAATTTCCTATGACAAGTTATGATTTTCATGAATATGATTCTAAGTATGAAAATATGTTTTAAGAGTAAATACATAAAATTCCCTCGAACTTGGCAGCAAAACCTAATTTAGCACTTTAACTACATGAGTATTTAAATACCCCCTGACAATTTTCAAGTGAATCAAATACCACCTCGAGAGTATAATACCACTCTCACCTACCGTATTAAGCACCACATTATTAATTCTTTTTTTTGTTTATTTACCTTTTTACTTGAACACTTTTTAAAATTCATTACACTAATTGATTAATTAATTTAAAATTAAACTGTGAAATTGCTTTCATTAATTTTAATTATTTTAAACAAGTGGTACTCACCTTCTTAAACCCTTCTCTTCTAAATACCCACCCCACTCCCACCCCCACCCCCACCCCCACCTGTGCCCCTCTCTCCTTCTTCTTCCTTGATTGCCATCATTTTCGACAACCTCTAACTTCGAATCCTCTCTCCATCTCACTCCAATAAATTTGCCCCTGGGAGAATGATACTCTTTGAAAGACATTTTTTTCTTGATAACTCAAATTAAATATGAACGTTGTATAAGAAAGTTAATTACCCACAGTTTTTGCATCACAACTAGGAAAAATAAAAGCAAGTCACTCCAAATTCAAGAAAATTTACATTCAAAAAAATAAAAGTTAATGGACCCAAGTTTTTTGCATGACAACTAACATAAATCAAAGTGGGTCACTCCAAATTCAAGAAAATTTATATTCAATAAAATAAAGTTGGTACATGATTTTGTGGGTTAATAAAGGGCTGGTGAGACAATGAAGGAAGAAATGACTAATATGGAAGAATAGAGGTATAAGTAATGCTTCGATGGAGGAAGAGGGTATTTGGAGAAGACAACAAAATAAAGAGAGAGAAAAAAAATTAAATAATATTTAGAAAAATAGGACCCAAAATTTTATTCTCATCTAAATAAGAAATTTCATACATTTAAAAAAAATTTAATTATAAAAAATATTTAAAAATATTATTTATATATTGACCAATAAAAAATGCCATGTGTATGTATCATTCATTTTTGTATGTTTTCTTTATCATTTCACACATTTTAGGAGAGTGAGTTCACTCTCTTTGCCACATCACCCTTTAGGAGGATATTTGATTCACTTGAAAATTGTTAAGGGAGAGGGGGGGAGGGAGGTTTTACAAGTTATGAAAGTATGATTTTGATAGAGTATAAATTATGTTAAAAGCTACGTATATGCATAATTATTTATTCCGTGAGATTTGACTTAGCACCGAATGAGCTTGTGTGAGAGGAACTATCCAGAAGGGTTCTAACATATACATGCCACCATAGGTTTGTGATTATGTGCCTATAAGTCTAGCTAATAGATCCATATAGTTTTTATAATGTGACATTCACTATGCTAGGATAGATCCTAAAGGTGGGGTCTCTATGTTATGTGATTCTCACTGTGCTAGGATAGAGCCAATAGGGTGAGGGTCGGGTCTACCTTGACAAAATAGACTCCTCTTTTGCTTAGAGTAGAGGGAACATCGAGATTCCATGTAATAGTCTGCATGGTCTTATTGTCGGTTATGGTCTAATTCCCACATATGCATGTTAGGTTATGAAATGTTTTCTGATGCTCACATTCATGATTATTAAACATGCATTGTTCATGCATATCTTGTCTTTATCCATTGTTATGATTATGCATCATATTATAATGTTATGATGATTGCCTTAATACATGACATACATATGTACTTCATACATTCCACGTACTAATACATACTTTTTTTCCTACATGCTCATACCTGGACTTGCACCACGAATAGATGCAAAAAGTAGGAGTGAGTACCAGTGGAAGGTACCCAGTGGGAATCATCAGCCGGCCGAGTGGAGTACAATAAATATAGAAAGGTTAGTATAGTAAGATGTTGTAATGATAGAAATTAGAACCTAAGTCAAAATATAAGCATGTTTGGATAACCACGTGTACCCAACAGAATAATCCGAACAATGTGCAATGATACCAACTGATGAAACTCGACGATCTGGTGTCAACTATGTTTGAGGCACTCGGAGAACCCACTGAACAAAATGGGAGAACTAACTGAGCAGAAACAAACAGTGTACCACAGAACCAACTGACAAACCCAAATGAAACCATATCACCACTATCACACGGTCGAGGTATAGTGTTATATGTGGGTGTACGACCTTAATGTCTATGCCACTGCGCCAACTGGGCCCTTATAAGCCAAGAAGGTACGCCCATGCACAATTAGGGTGTGTATAGGTGTAGGGATATATGAATCAGCAATGGATCATATGAGATCTTAACTAGCACATGCCACAGTATCACATGGGGACTTGACCCCCTACTATCTCACAGGGTACCGTACCCCCTTCCTGGACTAGCCTCTGACCGAGAAAATCATAAGTCAACTGGGGCCAATGGTTTAACAGTCAATTGGGACTCCACCCCAGGAATAATCAGTTGAGTCACAAACCTTGAAAAATTCATCCGGAGTTCAAACCTTGGAGACGTTATCCAGGACTCGGACACAAGGGCGTGGCCATTGGAGACTCAGACCATGGGGAGTGACACCAATGTCTTAGATAGATGGGCATGGCCACCAGAGACCCGAATCATAAAAATAGCCACCAGGGACTCCAAGTCATAATAATAATCAACTGCTCAGCTGGTCTCCTAGGATTGGTGCCTTCAAGTCAAATGGTGTGTATTTGTAACAATGTGGGGCCTGAACAATGCAAATCTAGGGCACCACTAGCTTTAGTCTATGCTAAGACCCATAGAACAAATGTAAGTAGTAATATGCCAAGTATCCAGAACAATGATAAATAATTAAGATAAGTATTACCAGTATCCAAAGCAAAATAGTATGCAACACAGCTAATAATGCAACAAATATCCCAACTACAACAAACAATCAAGCTAAAACCTAGGGTATAACATATCTCTCACAAAAAGGATCACAACTCCCTCCTCAAGTAACCACAAGCCTAGCACATCAAGAAAATTACCATAGTAAAACCTCAATGCATAGCCAAAAATATAACAAATGATCAATCTTCCAAAACATAATATTATATCCCTATACTGGACAACCCAAGAAAGTATACAAGTAATCCCCATGTATGCATATTACTAGAAGTAATACAACATCATATCTGGCCTCTAACAGGCCTATTACAGGCTTAACCCACTCTACAGTTAGCTATCACAACGAATACAATCATTAAAGAGGCCACATGGTAC
Organism: Solanum rostratum; assembly: GCA_029948455.1. Lineage (NCBI taxonomy): Eukaryota > Viridiplantae > Streptophyta > Magnoliopsida > Solanales > Solanaceae > Solanum > Solanum rostratum. Next base: position 51,161,681 of record CM057047.1, on the reverse strand, counting down.
AATCTCAACTGACATATATAGGTTTTATTCAAGGATTCCAACAACAACAGATGTCCAACATATATTTCTCACCTCAGTCTAGAAGATAGGAAAGCCTAGCCAACCTTGAAGGCGAATCCATATGCCAAAGCTGAAATTTGAGGTCCCCATGACATTCCTCACAAAATTTTATACAATTTAGCCTTTTGAATCGATAAAAATGGATATATAATTACAAAGATATGGCTGTTGGAACATTTTGGATTCTTTCTTTGCGACCATGGCTTTATAAGGGCTGCCACTGTCTATGCCACTTACCTCTGCGATTGAGGCAGGTACTGCGTACGCAGGGCTCTAAATGCCAGCCCTCCTTGAACATAGGCCTGGCCATGCGAATGCGGGGCTATGTCAAACCTTGTTTGCCATGCATGCGGAGGTCTTGCTGTGCTGTGCTTGCACTAGACCAACTCTAAATCTTCTCCAAGGTTTTCTGGGCCCATCCGATGTCCGTTTTTTGCAAACTAACTATGTAACCATATTGATTTCAACATTTTAGATCCAATTGTGCAGTCAAAATTTCCAATGAAGCTTTTTACAATAAAATGAGGGTACCATTTTTTCTTAATAATTTTTAATTAAAAGAACTGAGGGGGTCAAAATGTAAGGTAGTTCTAGACTAAATTTGAAGTTTTGGAACTGACCATGTCATCATAATTGCATTTTGAGCACATTTATGTAGGTTATCAGCAAAAATCACTTATTAGCTTATTATTGAACTGATTTTTTAAATTCTTAGTTAAACTTCCACCGGAACCTCCAAGTCTCGCGCTAATCATGCTTTAAGCCTAATTTGACCGTTTTGGAGCCGGTGAAATTGTCAGAATTCCATTCCAAGGCTGTTTACTACGACTTTACCAGAAAACTCATTTTATAATTATAATCTTTCATTTAATTCGAAAACTACATAACTCTTAAACGATCAAGCCAATAACCAAACCTACAATATCAACACATCATAAAAGGTCCGAGGTCACTATGCACATGCTCAAATTGATATAATTATTGCAAATACATAGAAATGACCTCAGAGGTTGTTACAACATCCCCCACTAAAAGAACTTTCGTATAGGTATACCTGAAGGCCAAATAAGCTAGGGGACTACTCCCGCATGTCTGTCTCTAATTGCTAGGTAACCTCCTCTGTCAGTCGGTGGAGCCACTGAACCTTAATCATCGGTATAACCCCAGAGCGCAACTACCTAGCATCCCTAGCCAAAACAGCCGACTCTTCAACAAATGTCAGGAGATCATCAAACTCAACTGAATCATATTGAAGCACGTGAATCATCTGGAATATATTGGGATAACATCAATATATGAAAGACTGGGTGTATGGCTAAATATATTGGAGGTAGGGCTAACTCATATGCAAATGGCCTAACTCACCTCAGAATCTCCAAAGGCCCGATGTATTGGGGGTTAATCTTACCTCACTATCCAAACCAAATTACCTCTTTAAGGGGCGATACCTTCAAGAACACCCTGTGACCAACCTCAAAGCTTGGAAGCCAGCGTCTGCAATCGACGTAGCTCTAGTGTCGACTCTAAGCTTTCCTTAACCTATCCGGAATAACCTAAACATGGCTAAAGCATTCGTAATAAATCTATGCTATAGAGACCAGGCTCGATGGACTCAAACCATCCGACAAAAGTACAATATCACCTACCATACATCACTTCTAATGGGTCCATCTGGGAACTAGTATGGTAGATGTTATTATAAGCACATTCGATTGATGGAAAGAACTGATCCTATCTCAAGCTGGCCATCAGTCCGAGGATGGAATGCCGTACTCAAATCAACTCGGATACACAACTCTTGGTAAAAATCCCTCCAAAAGATGAAGGTGAACTGTGAACCTCGATCAGATATAGTAAATACTGTAACCCCTTGCAATCGGACTATCTCCTAAATATAAATACAAGCCAACCACTTAGCACTGAAGGTAGAACATCTAGGAAGGAAATATGCCGCCTTAGTCAACCGATCCACTATAACCCAGATTCTATCAAAACCCCTGGAAGTACGAGGTAGGCCTACCACAAAGTCCATAGTCACTCGTTCGCTCTTTCACTTAGGAATGGGTAGTCTCTGGAGTGTCCTACCAAGCCTCTGATGCTCGGCCTTTACCTACTAATAGCTAAGACAATGTGACACAAATCAATAATATCTCTCTTCATGTTGTCCCACCAGTAATGCTTCCTCAAATCTCGATACATCGTTGATGTACCTTGGTGAATAAATTATTTGGAGTCATGAGCCTCATGAAGAATTAGCTGTATCAAATCCCCCACTCTAGGAACACATAACCTACCATCAAATCTAAGAACCCATCTGAATCAAATGTAGCCTAACTACCAATACCTTGAATAACTCTATCTGTAAGGGTCACCAACAACTCATCCTTGAACTGTCTGGCACGAATCTGATCAACCAACGAAGACTGAGCCCCGATGAAGGCTAATGCTTGGCTGGGGTCTAAAATATCCAACCAGACTAACTTGTTAACTAAGGACTAAATGTCCAAGGCTAGAGGTTTCTCTTTATGTATATAAGTGTGCTAGGATACCTATACTTGCTAATTATTAACTCAAGGCGTCTGCTACCATGTTCGCGTTGCCAAGGTGATATAAAATAGAAAGATCTTAGTGCTGCTATCTCAATCTATTATCTCTATCTAGAATTCAAGTCCCTTTGAGTCATAATGTACAGTAAGCTCCGGTGATTTGTATATTAATATGCTATCAAAATACATCACCTTTGATGCTTGAACTTGGAATTTTGTATGTTCTCAATGCGATGTTAGTAGATTTGATATGTTTTTATATTTGTTTTACAAGATTACAAGGTTGGCACAATATTTGGGCTAAGTGTGTAGAAGTTGTTGAAATTGAGGTTCCACAAGACCTTTTATGGGCCGTACAGATTTCTACGAGTCATAAAGAGGGTTTCATAGACAATTCCAATGAAGGGTGATGTTTTGAAGTCAAGTCTACGAACATGTACATGAGCCGTAGAGGACTTTATGAGCTGTAGACTTGGTGCCGTGCCCTGAGGATCAGAAAGTGGGAAATTGTTGAAAAGTCATCAGACGAAACCCCCTACAAGCCGTACAACTTATATGGGCCATAGAGGGGGTATCAAAGAAGTCAGCCTTAGTTCTGGAGAGAAAATCCATGAAAGCCTATTTACGGGCCGTAATATGGCCCGTAAACATGTTCGTAGAGCCTGTCGACCCAGTTGTCCTATTCCATTTTGGTTTTGTATTTTAAACATTATATAAAGGTTTTAGATTATTTTTCAGAGGGGACAAAGGGAGAGCAGTAGAGGAACATTAGTGAGTTTGAGAAACACTTGTAAAATTATATTTCATCTTTCGATTTCAATCTTGTGATTCTCATTGAAGAGTTTGGATTTCTTGTGATAAATTTTCTTGTGTAAGTGCTCAATTATGTTATTCAAATTCATAAGTCTTGCATCTACCTTGATCATGAGTAGCTAAATCCGCAACTAGGGTTGTGGGAACCATAAGGTAAAACAAGATAATTCGTAATTCTTGAAAAGTGTGCATGCATGTATTAATTAATTCTCTTCATTATGAATGCTTTTTAATGGTGGTCAATGTTAGAACTCATCTAGTGTTACTGACTGGATGTAGGTAGTAATGAATAGGAAAAGAGATTAATTAACAGGATTTGATTGATGTTTCTCATCTAATCAACTGAACTGGGCCAAGGGGAGGTTGTACTAGAACAATAGGTTAGGGTTAGTAATGTCACACTACGGGGAGGGATCAAATCACATAGTGAAATTCGCCTCTTGCCTAGGCCAAAGGGTTTGATGAACTTAATTTACCATTTTGCATGCTACACACTTGAAAAGATTTTTATTATCTGGAAATACTGTGTAAGGGAATCATGTGGAAAACAATACCTTAGTTACTCTTCTTATTGATTTACACTTGTCTTATTCTATTATTACTTTTTATAGTTGTTACGGAACCCCCCTTTTAGGGAGATAAGTTGGTTAATCAACCCGAATTATATTGAGTTCTTCTAAGTCTACCATATTCCCGGTTTGATTCGACCCTAACCTTGGATAGGTTATATTTGAGAATTAATCCTTATTTCTCTCTTTTTATGTTTTTTTTGTTGTTATTTTATCTCTGGGTACAGGTGTAGCGTATGCCCATTATGCAAAGTCGAGGCATTCTCTTGACTCTGTTTGACCCAGAGATCCAGAGAAGACTAAGAAGGATAGCCAAGACAATGCAAACAACATGAAAAATACAACTTTGAATCGAAATGAGAATGAGAATGTAAATAATGAAAACCTACCTCCTGTTGAGGAAATTGTTCCATAGTCACAAGGCTTCAATGCCAACACTTATTAGTAGAACCAATATCGGCTGAACCCTATGGCTATGGAGGTTAGTGGAGCTATTGCGTTGCCACCACTACCAACTGACACAAAGTTCTTTGTTTCAAGTGGGTTACTTCAGGTGTTGTAGAACCGTGGATTGCTTGCGGGCCTACCATCAGAGGATCCGCATAGTCATCTATACAATGTTGCATTTGTCTGCAAGAGTGTGATGGGAACACAAAATCTGTCTATGGATGCTGTGAAACTTCATGTTTTCCCATTATCTCTGACAGGTAATGTAACTCTATGGCTATCCGAGCTCCCTCAAAGTTCAATCATCAGTTGGGTTGAGTTGCAGAAGACCTTCTTAGAGAGTTACTTCCCGAGATTTAAGAAGCTCAAGTTGAAAGACCAAATCACTAACTTTGAGCAACATCCTGGTGACTCGATTAGTACTACATGGGAGTGATTCCTAAAGTTCATGAGGAGTGTCCCTGACCACAAAATTGTTGATGATGCCTTGGTGGAGATCTTCTACCGTGCCCTCGACGAGAATAATCAAGCATATGCTGATACCATCATGGGGCATGTTCTTAGATCAACCATTTGTAAGGATTTCTAAAAGGATGGAAAGAGTGGCTAAAACAAATCGCACATGGGGGCAAAGAGACAGGTTATCCACCAAACATTTGTGTGCTGTCAGTATTGGTTTGGAGAAAGCTAAAATAAATGAGGAGATTATGAAAGAGGTTTCCCAAATCCGTACAGGTATGGAGGTGATGATGAAACAAAATCAAGAACAAGTTAATGCAGTTGTTTATTAACCTTCGCAAGCACCCATGTACAAGGATCTCTACTATGAGCGGGACACTTGTTTCATTGTTGATCAGATGGGGTGGGGTAGGGTGGGGGGTTCCGGACCATCGCCCAAGGGTCCAATAAAGACTATTGGCAACAAGGCCAAGGAACCCAAGGTCGGAACTATAATAGAGATGGTGCTTTCAAAGACAACTAGGAGGTTACTATGAAAGGAATTGGGGCCAAGACAGAGATGCAGATTGGGGATGCAGAGATGGCTACAGAAATGGTCCTTATGTGAAACCACACAATTACGGTATCAGTGCTAGTAGTTCTAGAGTTGAGGATATGTTTGATCATCTGTTGAAAAAAGTTGAGATATAGAAAGAGACCTTGAGGGGGATGAAGTCTGACATATCTAGCATAAATTAGAAAATTGAGTCTCATTCTATTACTATCAAACAACTTGAACAAAAGTTTGGTTAAGTGTCAGCTCAACTCAACAAGCATCAGAGAGGTACACTGCCTAGCAACACAGTTCATAACCCAAAGAATGTAGGGCAGTACATGGAGGGTACTACTCATGGTGGCAAGAGTACCATTGATCATCCCACACCAATAAATGTTGATGATGTTTGAGAGGAAGCAATTGAGGCCAAGGATGCGGATACCACAGACGATAGTGTCAAGGATGGGGTGAGTGATGCTGCAGAGGCGCCACTGAAGCTAAAGCCCATTCCTAGAGCTCCTCCTTGCTTCCTTCAAATAATCCAAAAGAAAAGGAGAAGGGAGGAAAGTTCAAGCACTTTCTCTCAATGCTGAAACAACTCTCCATCAACATCCCTCTCATTGAGGCATTGTAGAAGATGCCAGGGTATGCAAAGTTTATGAAGGACCTCATTAAAAAGAACCACACTGTAAGTGAGGAGCTCTCCCAAGAGCTTCAATATTGCAGTGCAGTTTCCACAAGGTCCTTGGTGCAAAAGCGAGAAGTTCCTGGTGCTTTTTACCATACCTTGCACTATTGGAGATGTGGAGTTCGCAAGGGCATTGTGTGATCTGGTGCCAGAATAAAGCTAATGCCCCTTGCAGTCTTCAAGAAGCTAGGACTGAGAGCCCCTACTCCAATGAGCATGCAACTATTGATGGCTGATTGCATGGAGAAGAAGCCTATGGGGGTACTCTATGGCATACTTGTCAAAGTGGCAAAACTCATATTCCCTGTAGACTTTGTGATCTTGGATTGTGAGGTTGATTTTTAAGTCGCAATCATCTTGGCAAGGCCCTTCCTAGCGAATGGGTGCACATTGGTGGACATAGAAAGTGGCCAACTCAAGTTCAGATTAGGTAAAGATGAGATCATGTTCAATGTCTGCCAACATGCAAAAAAAAACAATGATCAAAGGGTGGTCTCTGTTATTGAGAGTGTTGATGATACAAAACCAAATGTACCAATTGTGGAAAGATTGGGCGTAGAAACCCTGGCAGCAATATTGATGAACTTTAAGGGTGATGACAATCCGGACTATGAGGAGACAATGAAGGAATTGGGGGCATCTTATGTCCCTAGATGCCAAACCAAGCTGGAGTTGGATTTACAGAAGTGAGAGTCACCACCTACTAAACCATCCATTGAGGAGCCTCTGGTGCTAGAGTTAAAGGCTCTTCCATCTCATCTGAGATATACATTTTTGAGCAACAATAGTACCCTGCTTGTCATATTTGCTACATACTTGAATAACGAACAGGTGAATGCGCTGGTCATGGTACTAAAATAGTTCAAGAAGGCCACTGGGTGGACGATTGTAGACATCATTGTTATCCCTCCGGGGATATATACTCATAAAATCCAATTGGTTAAAGACTACAAGCCGAGCATTGAGTATCAAAGGCATCTCAACCCCCTATGTAAGAGGTTATGCACAAGGAAATAATCAAGTGGTTGGATGCTGGGTCGATCTATCCAATCGCCGACAGTGAATGGGTGAGCCTAGTGCAGTGTGTTCCGAAGAAGGGATGCATCACTGTAGTCCTAAATGCTAGAAATGAGTTGATTCCATGTGAATGAGCACTAGGTGGAGAGTGTGTATGGACTATAGGAAGCTCAATGCGTCAATAGAAAAGGACCACTTCCCTATGCCGTTTATGGACCAAATTCTAGATCGATTGGCTGGAAAGGGCTGGTACTGCTTTCTGGATGGTTACTTAGGCTACAACCAAATCACTATTGCTCCGTAGGACCAAGAAAAGATAATGTTCATATTGCCCTATGGTACCTTCGCATTCAAGAGAATGCCATTCAGGTTGTGTAACACACTAGCAACATTCCAAAGATGCATGATATCCATTTTCTCAGACATGGTGAAGGACACTATCGAGGTCTTCATGTATGCTTTTAGTGTGGTGGATTACTCATTCAAGGAATGCTTGAAACATTTGCATGCTGTGCTTAGAAGGTGCGAGAAATGTCATTTGGTGCCGAATTAGAAAAAATGTCAGTTCATGGCGAAGGAGGGCATCCTGTCGGGGCACAGGATCTCTATCAAGGGAATCTAGGTTGACAGAGCCAAAGTGGAGGTTGGGAATCTAAGTTGACAGAGCCAAAGTGGAGGTTATTGAGAAGTATTCCCCACCTATCTCTGTTAAAGGTGTGAGGAGCTTCCTAGGCCATGGAGGGTTTTACATACACTTCATAAAAGACTTCTCTAAAATTTTACACCCATGGTGCAAGCTTCTTGATAAAGATGCTAAGTTCGTGTTCAATAACGCATACTTGAAAGCCTTTGAGGGATTGAAGTAGAAACGGATTTCGGCTCTTATCATTGTAGCTTTAGATTGGTTGAAGCCCTTTGAAATCATGTGTGATGCAGGCGGGGTCGCACTTTGTGTAGTATTGGGACAACTCCAAGAGAAGATACTACATCCTATATACTACACTAGAAAATCCCTAAATGCATCCCAAAAGAACTACAATGTCACTGAGCAGGAGCTACTTACAGTGGTCGTCTTTGCATTCAAGAAGTTCAAGTCATACATGTTGGGACCAAAATCATAGTGTAGATGGATCACTCCGTACGACAGTACTTGATGGAGAAGAAGGATGTAAAACCAAGGTTGATGCGATGGGTACTCCTTCCTCAAGAATTCAAATTTGATATCATTGACAGAATAGGGACCGAAAATCAAGTTACTGATCACCTCTTCAGACTAAAACATGGGGCCATTAAGTTGAAGAAAAGAAATGGTGGGACATTCAAAGTAAATGGCCAAAGGCTCAAGCCGTACCTTGGCAATGTGGAAGAAATAAAAACAGTGGAAGCATGGGCACTTGGTGAAGTCTAAGTACCTAAGTTGTGTATGTCGTGCCACAACAATAAATCAGGCGGCTGCTTGGGAGGCAACCCAAGGTAGACACTGGCGCTTAGGCACCCAGGTATTGTTTTTTGACCCCTGTGCTTTAATTTGCATTTTTGTTGCTTTGTTTATTTTCGATAGGGTGTGGGTAGTTATAGGTCTCAGTGAAGTCTGAGTAGCCTTGGCCTATAACTATCCCAAAGTTTGAATCCTAGGGATTTTCTTGCCTGTGTTATTTTTCCCCATGGATATTTAATCTCTGTTAAACCAGAATGTTTAGGATGTGTAGGTAGTATTGGTACCACATAATACTAATGTTTATGGCATATATGTGTTTCTTTGTGCTTTTGTGTGAAAATTGATTCCCACCAAAGCTTTTGTTAGTTAGTCTAGATAGCAACCATGCATGTTTAATTGTGTCGACAATGCTTGTTATGATAAGTGAGGATTAAATTGAGATGAAAAGCCTAATCTGAGAGTCTGTATTGATAATGTAATCAGTGCCACGTGAGTGTGAGCTTACTTTGCTAAATTCATGTATTTTGTTTCAATTTAGAACTTGCCCTGTTACTCTGACTTAGACTATAGGTTAGTTGGTTACGAAAGGATTTTAGGCCCTTGTTCATAATAGTCCACTTAGCCCAAATAACCAACCAAATGTATGAAAAATCCCTTGATCCTAATGTTTGAGCCTTACAGCCTTACTAGATTTAAAATCCCGAAATTGGCCCTGGTCCTTCCTTGAACATTGTGCACCTTGACTGAGGTAAAAAGCCTAAGTTGAAGGTGGCTACAAAAAATGGCCCTAGTTCCTAGCGATTATATTATGCACCTCAACTCAGGCCAAAAGCCTATATTGAGGGTGGCTGGTGTAAGGGTAAACATAAAATGTGGAGAAAAAGTAGCGATACATAGAAAAGGAGAAAAAAATTATGTACTGGGTGCAAGAAGAAAATGAGTGATTCCTTAACAATGAACTAAAAAGAAAAATGTTGTTAACATACAAGGCAAAAAACTGAAAAAGAGAAGAAATCACCCAGAAAAGCTTGAAATAGGAGAAAGGGAGAATGAGATGAAAAGTAACAGTGCTGGTAGGGGTAAAGTGTGAAAAAATATTGTGTCAAAGAGGGCCTTTAGTCACTATGTTCCCAAAACATCACACCAAAGCCCCTTGAGCCTACGTTACAAGCCGGTAAAGTCCTAAAGTGATTCTAGTCCAAGTAGTTAAAGGTCATAGTCATGAGTATAAGGGCAAGCATATGATATTGAGCATGATATTTGAATATCCTTTGTGAGAGTGAGTAATTTTGCATAGTCCCAAGATTATACTTGGAAGATATCATTGTGTGAGATATAGGACTTCTTTTTGCGAGGGTATTTGAATTGCATTGTTAACATTAGACTAACTTAGTGATTGCGGCTTGTTGATAACTACGCGCTTGTCATAGTTGCATTGTCGTACGCATTGACCTGTATTGGTTTGCTTACTGGCTATGTAATGTGTTTTGAAAGTGGTGTGGGTATCTGTGCTTGAGTTTGATGTGATGTATGCCATTAGATTGAAGTGTATGTGTTACTGTGCTACTTATGTCGATTGAGTTTGTCTCTTGAGGACAAGTGATAATTTTAAGTTGAGGGTGTTGATGTGCTGTCAAAATACAACACTTTTGATGATTAAAACTTGGAATTTTGTGTATTCTCAATGTGATGTTAGTAGATGTAATATGTTTTTATGTTTGTTTTGCAGCATTACAGGGTTGGCATAGTATTTGGGCTTAGTGTGCAGAAGTTGCTAAAACTGAGATTCCACGAGACTCTTTATAGGTCATAGAGATTTTTACGAGCCATAAAGAGAGTTTCATAGACAATTCTAGTGAAGATGATTTTCTGAAGTCAAGTCTACGAACATGCAGATAAGCCGTAGAAGACTTTATAAGCCATAGACTTGGTGTCGTGCCCTGAGGATTCGAAAGTGGTGAGTTGCTAAAAAGTCATCAGACGAAACCCCCTACCAATTGTAAAACTTTATACAGGCCATAGAGAGGTGCCATAGAAGTCAGCCCCAGCTTTGAAGTGACAATCCATGAAAGCCCATTTACAGGCCGTAAAATGTTATACGGCCCGTAAACCTATCCGTCGAGCCTTCTAACCTAGTTATCCTATTATGTTTTGGTTTTGTAATTTAAAACATTATATATATAGGTATTTAGGTTATTTTTCAGAGGAAAAGAAGGGAGAATAGTAGAGGAACATTAGAGAGTGTGAGAAACACTTGTAAAATTTATTTCATCTTTCCATTTCAATTTTGTGACTCTCATTGAAGAGTTTGGATTTCTTATTCTAAATTCACTTGTGTAAGTGATTAATTATGTTATTCAAATTCATAAGTCTTGTATTCACACTGATCATTAGTAGCTAAATCCACAATTAGGGTTGTGGGAATCATGAAGAACTAACAAGGTACAACCGGATAATTCGTAATTCTTAAAAAGTGTACATGCATGTATTAATTAATTCTCTTCGGATTGAATGTTTTTTAATGGTGGCCAACGGTAGAACTCGCCTAGTGTTACTAACTGAATCAAGGTAGTAATGAATAGGAAAAGAGATTAATTAACAAGATTTGATTGATGTTTCTTATCTAATCAACTGAACGGGGCCAAGGGGAGGTTCACTGGAATAATAGGTAAGGATTAGTAATATCACACCGCGAGGATGGAACAATTCACGTAGAGAAATTTGCCTCTGGCCTGGGCCAAAGGGTTCGGTGAACTTAAGTTACCGTTTTACATGCTACACACTGGAAAAGAATTCAATTATCTGGAAATATTAATTAGGGAATCATGAGGAATATAATACCTTAGTTACTCTTCTTACTGGTTCAACACTTGTCTTAGTCTAGGATTACTTTTTATAGTTGTTACTAAATACATTGGTTAATCAATCGAGTTGCATTGAATTCTTCTAAGTCAACCATATTCTCTGTGGGATTTGACCCTAACCTTGGTTAGGTTATATACCTTGACAACGACCGTTTTAGCCTAAAAAGGAGGTGTATTTTGGGCGACATCATATATACAACACAATGAACGCCATATAAGTAATGCCTCTAGATTTTGAGCACAAATACTACTATCGCCAACTCTAGATCATTAATAGGGTAGTTATGCTCGCGGGATCTCAACTTTTTGGAAGCGTAAGTAATAACTCGACCTCTCTGTATCATCATACAACCTAATCAACATGTGAAGCATCACAATACACCATAAAGCTCCCACCCTTGACTGGGAGGGTTAAGATAGAAGCGGTAGTCAACAACTCTTTCAGCCTCAAAAAGCTAGCCTCAAATTTCTCAGATCAAAAAAGGGCACACCCTGACTAGTCAAACGAGTCAATAGTGAGGCAATAGTAGAGAACCCCTCAATAAACCGTTTGTAATACCCTACCACCCCAAACTCCTAGCCTCTATCATAAAAGTTGGCCTATGCCAACCATGAATCATCTCAATCTTGGTTGGGTCCATCATGATGCCTTCTTTGGACACGATGTTCCCCAGGAAAGTCATAGACTCGAGCCAGATTTCACACTTAGAAAATTTAGTATATAATGTGTGATCGACGAGTATCTTTAGCATAATCTGGAGATGTTACATATGGCGCTCTCAGCTTAGTGAATACACAGAATATTATCCATGAAAACATGATAAAAGAATCCAAATATAACTAGAACACACAGGCCATCGAATCCATGAATGCAACAGGGGCATTAGTAAGACTAAAAGGCATAACTAGGAACTCATAATGGCCATAGTGGGTCCAATATGTCCTCCACCTTGATCCTCAGCTGGTGATAACCTAACCACAGATCAATCTTTGGAAACACTACTGCTCCCCATAACTGATCAAATAAATCATCAATACGGGGCAAAGGATAATGGTTCTTTACCATCACCCTATTTAGCTTCCTGTAATCAATACACATCTGGAGCGTCCATCTTTCTTTTTCACGAATAGAATAAGAGCTCCCAACGGAGACATACTCGGCCGAATAAAACCCAAGTCTAGGAGACCCAAATGCTGAATACTAAGCTCCTTAGGCTTTGTAGGGTCCATCTGTTATGGTGTTATAGATATGGTCTTAGTCCTCACCTTAACCTTTATAGCGAAATCGACATCTCTCTTGAGGCAACCCAGGCAAATTAGCAGGAAATACATCTGAAAACTCACAAATTATAGGCATTGATTCCATAGTAGGAGCTTCAATTGTCACAACACGAACATGGGCCAAATAGGCTTAACAATTGGTATATATCAAGCACTGAGCCTAAATATATGAAATAATGCCAATTGTTGCATGACTAACAAATCCCTACCATATTACTGGGGATATCCTTGATATTGCCAAGGTAACAATCCTGGTATAACACTCTAACATAGCATGATGTAGAGCTAACCAGTCCATACCTAGAATAATGTCAAAATCAAGCATATCTAGAAGTATCAAGTCTTCCCAACTATCGAACCCCTGAAGAGTAATCCTACATAACCTACACATTGGATCCACCGCTAATGAATCCCCTACTAGAGTCAAAACACGAATTCGAGTTGGAAGAGGCTTGGGACTCGCACCCAAGTGGGAAAAAAATAAACAGATACATATGAAAATGTAGAACTCGGATCAAATAAAGTTGAAGCCGCCTGCTAGCGCATAATAATAATATTTGTAATAGCCTTATCTGAAGCCTCAACCTTTAATTGCACTGGAGCTGCATAGAGGTGGACTTGACGGCCTCCACCCCTGGAACCACCTCTAGCACCAACCCTCCCACCTCTAACAAGGGGTCTAGATCCCTGCTGGGAACTCTGCTGTTTATTATAGTACCTATATTAGTCATCTCTACAACCCTAGTCCTACTCTCTACCTCTAACGATGGGTAAAGGAACTGATTTGGCTGGTTGTGGAGCTACATGCTGCCCTATGCCTAGGATAATCTCCATACCATTGATATAGTTCCCTATAATCAAAACAACCCTGAGCTACTCGACTTCTATTATCTTAGCCTTTCAGACCTAAATTGGAAGCCTTGGAACCCTGATCAACATAACCAGATGACTTAGCCTCTCTTGCTATAATGATGTCACTTTCCTTTTGTCTATATCTAAGAGGATAGGAAGAACCACCCTAACTGGAAGCCTCTGGATCCCGATGGCCTCCCTCAGATACCTGCAACATTGCCTTATACGGTTAGCTGGATGGCCCTACTAAAATCTCATTAGTGGTCTGTTGCTCTGTCCCCTGAAGCCATATCAGGATCTGCTAAAGCCTCCTTCACGCCGAGCCCATTTATCATTACTCCCTTGGGCCTTATGACTGAACTACTCAATAGAACGAGCGTAATCTATAATATCTAGATACAACATCTTGGGGTCACAAATGAATGCATACTAATCCTTAACTATGGTCTCAGGCCATACAAAAAATAATGAATCCACTCCTCTATTGGTACAATAGCCATGCCATATCTGGAGAGCTCTTAAAACGCGTCTTCATACTAAATCACTGTTATCGAGCCCTTCTCCAAATGAACAAACTGATCAAAAAGCCTGTCCTTGAGGCTCCTAGGAAAAAAACTAGTCATGAATGCCTTAGAGAACTCTTCCTAAGTTATAGGCAGTGCATCAACGGGTCTGGTATCTGTGAAACTCTACTACCACTATCTGGTCGGCCAATCTAACTAGTAGGCCGCAAACTTTGTGCCTCTAGACTCCTGTAATTTCAATGCCTGCAACCTCTCCATACAAGCTATCAAAAACGCTCAAGAATCATTTTTGGACACCTTTGAATACCTCGGTGGAGTCAATCTCAGAGAGTACCCAAGCAACCGTTGTGGCTCCCTTTGGCTATGCAATCGGAGCCTCTGGATCGGCATGCTCTACTGGGGTCTGTGTTGGAGAAACTAGGGCTAGTTCTAGGCCCTGTTGTATGCCTCCAATGCCATAAACAATTGCCTGATAGCTGCTTGTAGCTTGGGTGTAATCACGAAAGCTTGAGGCCTGTGCAGGAACTTGTGGCTCAAGCTGTGGGGGAGCTGGAGCATCCTGTCTCTGATCTATGGGATCTAAGGCTACTCCCTATTGAGGACTGATGGCATAGACCTGCCTCTACTCGAAGTTCGACCCCTACACTACATATTTGCAAAAAAGTAAAACAATTAGATTCCATGAAGTTAATAGATAGTTGACAATATTGCACGAATAGTCAACAATATGTATGTGTGTGTGTGGGTGGGTGGGTGGTTTCTAAAGCAAACTGTAGCCTTCTAAATATGTCACAGACGCCTCTGCACCCATCTACAGACTTCTACTAGATGGTAGCTAAGGCTCTAATACCAACTTGTCATGACTAGACACTTCAAGTCATAATGACATCTATTAGATTCCATCAACAAGTAAGCCAACCCAAAACCCGCGGTACCTATCCTAGTAGCAAAGTATAATGATAGCTAACAACAAATAATAAAAGCTAAAGATTTAACCTACCCCAAAACCTGGAAGTCACCTGTACAAAGCTATTATACACTCCAAGTAAAAAAATAAATATATACATACATAACCAAAATAGAATCCTACACATATAAGCCAGAACTATAAATGTACAAGGCTAGTGTTTGAAAACAAAAGATGGCCAAAAGAACAAAAGAATACCATAGAATATCCCAACACTGCTAACACTCACAAGAGTATCCTGAAGCATCTACAAGCTCCTAAATCAATGACAATGGCTCGTATTTGGACCTGCACCATGAGTAGATGTAGAAAGTAGGGGTATTACCAATAGAATGTACCTAGTAGGCATCCTCAACTAACTGAGATGAGTACAATAAATATAAAAAGGTTAATATAGTAAGATGTTGTAATGCTAGAAATAAGAACTCGGGATAAAATATAAATATTTTTGGATAACCACGAGCATCTAATGGAATAACTCAAACAATATGCAATGATACCCACTAAGGGAACATGACGGTCTGGTTTTAACTATGTCTATGGCACTCAAAGAACCCACTAGATAGAATCGGGACGACTAACTAATCAGGAACAAGCAGTGTACCACAGAACCTACCTACCAAACCCAAATGGAACCATACCATCACTATTACACGATCGAGGTATAGTGTTCTACATGGGTGTAAGGCCCTAATACCTATGCTTGTATGCCAACTGGGCCCCTATAAGCCCATAAGGCACACCCACACATAATGTCGCCCAAACTACACCTCTTAATGAAGCTATAAGCGGTCGCTGTCAAAATATAGAACTTAATCTTGGTTGGGGTTGACCCCATAAGGA
Source organism: Solanum rostratum (assembly GCA_029948455.1). Taxonomy (NCBI): domain Eukaryota; kingdom Viridiplantae; phylum Streptophyta; class Magnoliopsida; order Solanales; family Solanaceae; genus Solanum; species Solanum rostratum. The sequence goes on along the minus strand of CM057047.1, from coordinate 51,145,778 downwards.
ATAAGGTCTAGATGTGGAGTAATTTTGAGTAATTAAGATAAATTAATCTACTTAGATCCCGAAGGGGGGGGGGTTGTAAAATGCAATAATTAAACCTAAACTAGAGATCAATCGGCAAGTGCAAGTGAAATCACTAAGAGAAGTAACTAAGGTATTGTGTTCCCCATGAATTCCTAACTCAGCATATCCATAATCATAAACTTTTCTAGTGTGTACCATACAAAACTGGTAAGTTATATTTACCTAACCCTTTGATCTAGGGGAAAGATAAATTTCACTACGTGATTTGATCCATCTCTGCAGTATTGCATTACTAACCCTTACCTTTTCTTCCAGTACAACCATCTCTTAATCTAGTTAGGCTGATTAGATGAGAGGGATCGCCTCGAATCTAACTATCCCTTATCCCATTCATTACCCCCTTGATCCAGTTAGTAAGAATTAGATGAGTTCTAATGTTGGCTACCGTTAAAAAGCATTCTAAATGAAGAGATAATTAATACACGTATGCACACTTTCTAAGGATTACAAATTTTCCAGTTTTTACTTTGTTAGTTCTTCATGGTATCAACTCTAGTTGTGGATTTAGCTATTCATGATAATTGTGGATGAAAGAATCATGTTATGAAATAACATAATTAAACTCACCTACAATGCTGAATTGAAGAACAATAAATCGAAATCTCCATAAGAAATTACAATGTAATATACCCAATGTAATGTAAAAAATAATTACAAGTAACAAAGTATCAATGTTGTCTCTACTATCAGGTCGTCTGCCTTCTAAAAAAACCTAAAAACTCTATTTATAATAAGTAAAAACTAAATCCAAAACGAAATAGAAAAATTGGAATTGGCAACTCAGATGGACAATTTTATGGGTCGTATATGGAAACACGACTCATACCTGGGCTTCGTATCCTGCACTGAACAAAAATACTTCTTCAATCTATGAACTCCTCCTACGGGTCGTCTTTTGACTTGTGGCCCATCATCGGTTTCGTTTGCTAGCCTTTTAGGTAATCTTCAAAACCTAATACTCCAGGAGCAATTTTATCCATGACCCTTCATTTCACTTATGACTCCTAAGGGCCCTCGTCTGATAACATAGTCACATTCAACATATCTTTTAATCTTTAGCACATGAACTTATACATAGGCCATAAATGATTTTATAACTTGTTTGACAACTCATACTTTCAATATTTGAAAATCGACCTTACACTAGATCATACCTACAAACTCATCCTGCGACTCGTTGAATAAACCACGGCTCGTAGAAAGCTTTGTATATTTTCAAAATCTTGAAATCTGTAGAACTTTGCCTAAAATCATCCTAATTCCTGAAATCCTGAAAAACAAGCACAAAAACACATGAAACCTACTAACATCACTTTGAGAATAAAAAATTTCCATATTTTAAGCATCAAAAGTGTTGTATTTTAGCAGCAGATCAACACCCTTGCTTAAATATATTGCTTGTCCTCAAGCGACAGACTCAACCTACATAAGCAGTATAGAATCATACGATCCTCTATCTAATGACATACATCATCTCTAAATCAATTATAGATGCCCAATCGAACGCATCCGTGCATATTAGACAGTTATCAAACAAAATCATGCATATCAATACATGACAAAGCAACTATGAGAAGAAAGGCTACCCAGATAAGCAACAATCACTGAAACAACTTAAAATCAACAATCTAACTCAAGTGGCCTCATAGAAAGAAGTCCCATATCTCACTCATGATGGTATATTCAAATTCAATACTTGGGACTGACAAAATCACTCACACTAATAGGAGATATTCAAACACTGTGTACACTATCATATGCTTGCCCCTACACTCATGAATATGACCTTTGATTATTTCATCTAGGATCACTATAGGACTTTCTTAGTTTGTAACGTAGGCTTAGAGGGGCTTTGGTATAATATTTTTGGAACATACTGACTAATGGCCCTCATTGAAACCGTGCTATTTTGCACTTTTGCCCTACCAACACTGATATTTTCAACTTATTTTTCCCTTTTCCTATTTTAAACCTTTATGGGGTGCCTTATTCAAGTTTTATCAGCTCATTGCCCTTTATTTTTCACATTCTTTTTCTTTATAACTCACAATTTAGGCATCTATTTGTTTTTTCTTGCAGCCTCTTCAAGTTTTCCCATTTTGATGCATCACTAGCTTCCATTCCCATTTGATGTGATTTTTCTTACACCAGTGTAAGGACCCAGATCTTGTGAGGCTTTATTCGATGCTTCAAATTAAGTTTTCGGGAGTTTTTGACCAAGTTGACACTCCATGGTCACCTCAACAAGGTATGGAGGGGTGTGTGAGCTATAAAGGTTGCCCAAGGGTGGCCCTTGGCCTTGTGTAGATTGTATTTTGGCTTAGGGTGGAGTTTAAGACCAAGTGGCCCTCCACGCAACCTTTCATGGCTCGTGGTAGGTGCCTTTGGCTTGAAAGCCACTGTGTAGCTAAGGCACCTACCACAAACCATTGTACGAGCGTACAACCCACCACTGCTCATGGTGGATTCCCGTGATGGTGTTAGTCTAGAAATTTTCTAAGTATCAAATCACCATCTTGGAACTTGTATCATTTTACAGGAGCTTGTATGGACTATAGAACTTTGTACGAATTGTGATGCCTTTAGTGGAAATGTCCTTGTTCTGAAATTTGGCTGTGTGTGAATACCCTTTCCACGGACCCTAGTATAGTCTGTGGTCCTTTTCACAAGTGGTGGTGCTTTTCATGAGCCACATGGGCACTTTTTAGTGCTCATTTCATTAATAACTTTCTCATAATTTTGGTGATTCTTAAGGGTCGTTTGTGACTCTAACCTATTCTAAACCCCTGATAAGATATATACTCCTTCATTCTTATTCAAAAATTCATTTATTATACTTAGAATATTCAAAGTCTGTCTCCTAAGAACTCCTCTCAAGTGTGCCATTGGAGATTCAACTTGGAAATTTAAGAAGGGCTTTCTTGTCAAATCAATTTCTTCTTAACTTTTCTAAGTTATCTAAGGTATGTGGGATTGATTCATGGTCCATTTCAACCATGAAGAACCCTAACACTTTTTCTTTTTTGATTTATGAATTTCAAGCTTACTTTGAATATAGGTCTTTTAAATTAATGTCAATTTGATTCAATTGAGATGTGGGATATATTTAATTGATGTTTCTAAAGTGATCTAAGCTCTAATATGTTGAATTGCATTAATATTATGAAGTTTTGAATATGCATGTCCCTTTAATGTTGAATTTAGTCATGGGTAATCTCAAGTATGCTTTAACTGTGGATTTCTTCATGAATTTACTTTGATTTCATCTTATAATGTTATTTTAAATATGAATCTCTATTGCGCATTATATTCTCTCATCATTCATGATATATGCATACATGAACGTTGACTTTTATGAAGTTTATGGTGTGGGTTAAGACCCAATTATGTTGATGATTATGAAGTTAAAGAAAGTATGGTTATGACATGACATGTGATCACATAATGTCTATGATATGGCTCTTTGAGCAATTATGAGTGTTTACACCAACATGTACAAGTATCAATGACCTATTCCTATGCATGAAAGTATGACATGAAGTATGATTTGGCTCTTTGGCCCAAGTATGCATGAATATGAAGTATGATTTGACTCTTTAGCCCTAGTTTGCATTATTATGAAGCATGTTTGACTTTGAAGCCTAAGTGTGCATGAAAATGATTTAAAAAGACTTATGCCTCTTTGAAAGCACGTATATGTACATGTATTCTCGTGGAATGATGACTTAGCACCGAGTAGACTTGTGGGAGGGGGCCTATCTCCAAGAGTCCAGTACCCTAGTCCTATAACTATGTGCCAAACGTAGATTCATGTTTATGCCCCCTTTTTGGATGATTATGTTATGTATGGAAAATCCTTACTGAAATGGGGGTGCTCATAAGGTGAGGTTACATCTCCGAAATGGGAGGCCCGTAAGGTAAAGTACGATATACCTTTGGCAAGTAGATCACCTCTTCATTCAGTATGGGGAAGACACTAGAATTCCATATAATAGCTCACATGGTCTAGATATTAGTTGAGATCTCATCCCTGTATGTTGAAGTATTATCGTGTTCATGCATCTTGGATTTCATGGCATATTGATATTATATTCTTTCCTATATACTTCTTTCTATATATGTGCGTTTGATATCTAATATTGATTGTAGGTTCAATGAGTTCATATGCATAGCATGCCTGTATACTTAGTACATTCAAATGTACCAACGTATATACTTTGCCTACATGATCTAATCATATAAAGATCAGAGACTATCTTCATCCACCTCTTGGTTAGCTTAGATTGTGAGAGTTGCTTCTGGTGAGTCCTATCATCCAAGTACAAACCATCTTCTATCTACATATTATGCTATTTTCGCTTATGTCTTTACTTTGAGGGTGAGCCTGGACATGTCTTGACCCCCGTTCTATTCTATGACTTTGAGGCATTATTGGACATCGTGCAAACTCTATGTACGGGCTTGTATATGTTATGCTATTTACTATGGAGGTTATGATTATGGTTATCTCTTGATATTGATGATATGTTCATGATGAGATATGAAAATGTGGAAAGTCCTAAGTCCCTTCATTCCCCATAATGTGAGTTGTACTTACCCGCTCTTTAGTTCTTATGTGCTACATGCAATATGAATCATGCAAATCCCTATCCCTATGATATCCCAATAACGTGAGTCATACTTTTTCGTCCCTTAGAACTAAGTGTTTATCGCCTAATTATGCGATTCTAAATTGATGATGTGTATATGGATGCTATGAGGCTTGTGTAGGGACTCTCAGGTTCCTATTTGCTATGTCACTCCTAGGCCCTAGGCCCAGGTTATGAGAACCAGCCACCCTCAACTTAGGCTTTTAGCCTGAGTTGAGGTGCACAATATCCAACCTATGAACCAGGAAAACTTTTGGTAGCCGCTCTCAACTTAGGCATTTTGCCCGAGTCAAGGTTCATAATATTCAAGGAAGGACCAAGGCCAATTTCAGGACTACACATTCAAAAAAGCTTGGTTACTTAGGTGTCTACAATGAAAAGGGTATATGTAAAGCTCAAACATTAGGATCAAGGGATACATCAAGCATTTAGTTGGTTATTTTAGGCTAAGTGGACTAATATGAACAATGGCCTAAGATCCTTTTCTAATCAACTAACCTACAGCCTTAGTCAGAGTAACATGGCAAGTTCAGAATTGAAACACAATATAAGAATCATGCAATAAAGCTCACATACTCTTAGCACTGATTACACTATCAACATAGACTCTCAGATCATGCTTTTCATCAAACTTAAACTTTAACTTATCAGAAAAAACACTGTCAATCACTGATTTCACATGGTTGTTATCAAAACTACCTAACAACGCATTAATCACAAATATTTGTTGGGTATCATTTTTCAACAAAACTAACATATGCCATAGATTTTAGTACAATATGCTACTAATACTACTTTCACATCCTAAACATGCTGGTTCAATAGAAAATAACTGTGCTTAAGGAAAGAACATAGGTAAGAAAACCCCATGGTCTTAGAAATTAGAATAGTTATAGGCCTTGGTTACTCAGACTTCACTGAGCCCTGTAACTACCTATACCCCATCGAAAAATATTTGCATTGTCCTTAATACAATAAAATAAACCAAAGTATAGTATTGGGGTAAAAAAATAGACATACCTAGGTGCGTAAACGCCAATATCTGTCTTGGGTTGCCTCCCAACCAATACCTGATTTAGTGTCGCAGCATGACTTAGACAACTTGGTTACTCAGACTTCATCAAATGGCCATGCTTTCACTGTCTGCACTTTCTTAACATTGCCAAGGTATTATTTGATTCTTTGGCCATTTACTTTGAATCTCATGCTATTTCTCTTCTTCAACTCAACAACCCCATGGTAAAGATTTGTGTAAGTTTGAACGGACCCAAATTGGCGATGCTCAATGCGATGATCATGCTGCAACTTCATCTTTTACTTGTACAGGGCCAAGCTCTCATATGCCTTCAAATGGAACTCGTCAAGTTTGTTGAGTTGGCTCAGCCTTAAGTTTGCCACAACATTCTAGTCCAGGTTAAGCCTCTTAAGAACCCACATCGCCTTCCTCTCAAGCTCTACCGGTAAATGATAGGATTTACCATAAACACGTTGGTAAGGAGACATACCTATGGGAGTTTTGAATGCAGTCTGGTATGCCCATAATGCATCATCAAGCTTCTGCGACTAATTTGTCTGGTTTGCATTCACAATCTTGCACAGGATCTATGTAATCTCCTGATTAGACATCTCAACTTGCCTACTCATCTGTGGATGGTAAGGCATTGACACTCTATGCTTCACCCTATATTTTCTGAATAACCTATTGTAGAAATGGGAACCTCTATCGTTGATGATTGCCCGAGGAGTACAAAACCTCGAAAAAAGATGTTTCTTTTTAGGAATGTTGTAACACTTTTACCTTCATTATTAGGAAGCGCAACCACCTTCACCCATTTTGGAACGTAATCTGCAACAAGTAGAATGTACTTGTTCCCATGAGAACTAAAACATGGCCCAATAAAGTGTGTCCCCCAAACATCAAAACAACTCGATCACCATAATGGGGTTTAGAGGGAGCTTGTGCTTGTGGGAAATGCCACCTTCTCTCTGGCACTTCTCACAAGCCTTATCATAGTCATGGGTAACTTGGTGGATGGTCGGCCAATAGTAGCCACATTGCAAAATTTTGTGTGCCATTCGAATTCCACTAACATGCCCGCCAACCAAGGGTGAGGGAAAAGCCTCCAAGATGCTCATCATTTCTACCTCATGAGCACAACAATGAATAATCCTATCTGCACAGTCAAGAAAAAAATATGAATCATCCAAAAAAAACTTTCTCAAATCAAACATAAACTTACGGTGCTAGTGAGAAGTCAAGTCTAGTGGCACAACATCACTAACTAAATATTTCACATAATCTGCAAACCATGGTATGAAATCATGAGATCCTGCCAACACTCTCTCACCAGGGAAAAAATCATCAATTTCTATCCCATCATTAAACTTTGCCATGGCTTCATCCTCAAGTCTAGATAGGTGGTCTGCAACCTGATTTTCAGTCCTCATTCTATCAATCACCTCAAAGTCAAACTCTTGAAGAAGAAGTACCCATCAAATTAATCTTAGATTTGCATACTTCTTTGCTATTAAATATTGCAATGCTGAGTGGTCAGTATTTACAATAACTTTGGTTCCCAAAAGATAAGATGTGAACTTCTCGAACTTAAAGATCACTGCGATTAACTCTTACTCTGTGACAATGTAGTTTTTCTATGTTGCATTTAGGGCTTTGGCATAATAGATGAGATGTAGATTATTCTCTATGCGCTAATCCAACACCACATCAAGTGCAACCCCACTTGCATCACATAATTTCAAAGGAATGAGACCATCCTGAGCAACTATGGTAGACGCTAATATCAACTTCTGCTTCAACCCCTCAAATGCTTTCAGAGTTGCATCATAAAACATGAACTTAGCATCCTTCTCGAGTAGCTTTCACAAAGAGTGTGCGATCTTCAAGAGGTCCTTTATGAAACGCCTATAGAAACCTGCATGTCTAAAGAAACTTCTTACACCTTTAACAAAGATAGGTGGGGAAAGCTTCTCAATCATCTCAACTTTGGCTCTGTTAACCCCAATGCCTTTAATAGAGGTCCCGTGTCCCAACACAACGCCTTCCTTCACTATGAAGTGACACTTTTCCCAAATTAGCACAAGATGACATTCTTCATATCTCCAAAGCACATTATGCAAATGCTTCAAGCAATCTTTGTATGAATCTCTAACCACATTAAAGTCGTCCATGAATACCTCGATAGTGTCTTCCACCATATCTAAAAAGATGGACATCATGCATCTCTAGAATGTCGCCAGTGCATTATATAATCCAAATAACATCCGTTTAAATGCAAAGGTGCCATAAGGACATGTAAATGCTATTTTTTTTAGTCTTCTGGAGAAATGGAGATCTTTGTAGGATGAATAACCATTAAGAAAATAATATCAGCCCTTTCCTGCCAAGCAATCTAGCATTTAGTTCATGAATAGCATAGGGAATTGGTCTTTTTTAGTTAAAGCATTGAGCTTGCGATAATCCATGCAAACCCTCCAACCTATGACTAGACTCATGGGAATTAACTCATTGGTAGGATTTGGGACCATGATGATACCTCCGTTTTTTGGATTGCATTGGATTGGCCTTACCCATTCATTGTCAGCTATCAAATATATCACACCTGCGTCCAACCACTTAATCATCTCTTTGCTTACAACCTCTTGTATTAGTGGGTTGAGACGTCTTTGGTGTTCAATACTCAACTTATAATCCTTGACCAGTTGAACCGTATGAGTGCACACATCAGGTAGGATACCAATAATGTCTGCAATTGTCCATCCAATAGCCTTTTTGAATCGTTTGAATAGCGAGACCAATGCTGCCACATGTTCATCATTAAGATTTGCAACAACAATAACAGGCAAAGTATTGTTAGTACCCAAAAACACATACCTCAGATGGGTTGGAAGAGCCTTTAACTCGAACACTGGTGGCTCCTCGATGGATGGTCTAGTAGGTGGCAACACTCAATTTTTTAAGTCTAACTCAAGCTTAGATTTATGCCTAGTGGAACCAGATGCTCCCTAATCCTTTACAGTCTTATCATAGTTTGAGATGCGTCACTCTCAAACTTTATTAACACAACTTCCAGAGTCTTGACACCTAGTCTTTTCTTAATCGGTACCTCCGGTTGCACCTCATCAATACTCTCAATGACAGAAACCACTTTCAAATCATCAGTTTTCTTCATATACTGGCATACATTGAACAAAACCTCACCGTGACCCAATCTAAACTTGAGTTGACCCAACTCCATGTCCACTAGTGTTTGTACAGTGGCTAGGAAGGTCCTTCCCAAGATGATTGGGACTTTAAAGTCGACCTCACAATCCAAAATCACAAAATGTACAAGGAATACGAAATTTCCACTTTGACGAGAATGTCATACAATATCCCCATAAGCTTTTTCACTATCCTGTCAACCATCAACAACCGTATGCATGTTAATGTAGGGGCTCCCAGGCCTAATTTCTTGAATACTGCAAGAGGCATTAAATTGATGCTGGCTCCTAAGTCTCGTAATGCCTTTGCAAAGTTCACATCTCTGATGGGTAGGGTATGGTGAATTCTCCAGGATCTTCTATCTTCTGCAGTAAGGATGTTGTTGCAATAGAACTACAATGTTGAAGCTCTTGTGAAAGCTCTTGGCTTACCATCCTCTTCTTAGTCAGTAGGTCATTCATAAATTTGGCATACCCAGACATTTTCTCCAATGCCTCAATGAGAGGAATGTTGATAGTTAGCTGCTTTAATATGGAGATGAAGTAATGAAATTTACCTTCCTCCTCCTTCTTGAATCTCCAAGGGAAAAGAGGTGGATGCCTTGGTATAGGTTTCAACTTCTTTGGTGGCACCACCTCATCACGCACCCTATCCTTAGATTTAGCATCCCCAGTCTTTAAATTTTTGCTTATCTACATGTCCTCATGAACCTCATCATCATGTACCGACATCGATGGGTCAATAGTTTGCTTGGAACCCTATGTCGTCACTGCTATGCGTTGCCCATCATTCTTTGGATTTTGCACTGTGTTTCTTGGCAATGTACCCTTCTAACGCTCGTCTAACTATGTAGACATCTGACCAAATTTTTACTCTAGCTGCTTGATAGCCACAAAATAAGACTCGATATTCTGGTTAATGCTTAAGATGTCAAATTTCATCCCCTTCAAGGTCTCGTCCTGGGTGTTAGCCTTCTTCAACAATCTATTAAAAGCTCCTCAATCCTAGAATTACTAGCCCCAAAATCACAATTATGTGGTGGCACATACAGATCGTTCCTGTAGCAATCTCTGTGTGCCCAATCACCATCTCTTCCATGTCCCCTAGTTCCATTATAGTATCCGCCTCAGTTGTTATGCCTGAAACCATTGTCTCTATTAAAGTTTTGAGCTTGATTTCCTTGACCTTGTCGCCAATAGTCCTAATTGGACCTTTGGGCGTTGGTCCGAAAACCCCCATCTGATCCATCACAAAGCATGTATCCTCCTCATACATGGGTGCTTGTAGAGGCTAAGGATTTACTATATTTACTCATTCTTAACTCTGTTTAATCAACAACCCTGCATTAGTACTGATTCGAGCCAACTCTTGCATCATCTCTTCATTGATCTCTGCCTGCTCTGAATTCGTACTAATTGAGAAAGAGCTTTAGTAGTCGACTTGTCTCTCGAGCCATGATTTGTCTTTTCCACCTTTTCTAGTCATTTAGCTACAACCGAAAATAGAAAATTAAGAGTGAGAAACCTATTATGGTGTTAGCTACAACTTTGCAATTATCATGCAATACCTGATTGAAGATCTCCACCAAGGAATCATCAACGATCTTATGGTTTGGAACACTTCACAAACACTTTGTAAATATCTTCTACATGGTACTAATTAAATCACTATGTAACTGCTCGAAGTTGTTGATATGATCCTTCAACTTCAGCTTCTTTGACCTTAGAAAGAACCTCTCCAAAAAGTCTTTTTGCTAGCCCAAGTGGTGATAGAACTCTGTGGGACTTCGAATAACCATACTATCGCTTAAGCTATGAGAGATAATAGGAAACCATGGAGCCCAACTGCATCCATGGATAGATTTTGGTTTCCCATCATACTCTTGTAAACAAAGACAACATTGTGTAGATGGTTATGTGGATCCTCCGATGGTAAGACCATGAACAACCCTTTGTTCTACAATATCTATAACAAACCCACTCGAAACAACAAACTTCGTGTCATCTGGTAAAGGAGGTAACACAATAGCTCCAGATATCCATCACCATATGGTCAAGCCTGTATTGATTCCATGTATTAGTAGTAACTTGAAGATCCTGTGGTGGTGGATTCACATCCTCAAGTGGTGGTGGGTCATCATTATTGAGATTCTGTGCAAGATTTGTAGGATTATTTGCAGCATTGTCGTGGGTCATTCTTCTTAATGTTCTCTTGATCTCTGGGTCAAATAGAGTCAAGGGATTACCTTGACTACGATTACTAGGCATACACTACACCTGTATGCTAAAACAAAGCAAAAAAGAAAATGTAAAATAAGGATTAATTCACAAATTACCCTAATTAAACCAGTCTAAAAGCCATAAAAGCCATATTCCCCAGCAATGATGCAAAAATTTTGACGTCACCTAAAATACACCTCTCAGTGAAAGTATAAGCGCTCGCTGTCAAAATATAGAACCTAACCATGGTTAGGGTTGATCCTACTGGGAATAAGGTCTAGACATGAAGTAGTTACGAGCGATTAATATGAATTAATCTACTCTTATCTCCCGAAGGAGAGGTTGGTAAAATGTAGTACTTAAACCTAAACTAGAAATCAATTGACAAGTGCAAGTGTTGTGAAATCAATGAGAGAAGTAACTAGGGTATGTATTCCCCATGAATTCCTAACTCTGATAGTCAGATAATCGTAACCTTTTCTGTTGTATAGCATGCAAAACTAGTAAGTTACGTTTACCTAACCTTTTGATCCAGGTAAGAGGTAAATTTCACTACGTGATTTGATCCATCCCTGCAGTGCAGCATTACTAACCCTCACCTTTCATTCCAGTACAACCATCCCTTGATCCTGTTAGGTTGATTAGATGAGAGGGATCACATTGTTAATTATCCCTTATCCCATTCGTTACCCCTTTGATCTAGTAAATAAGAATTAGGTGAGTTCTAATGTTGGCCACCATTAAAAAGCATTCTAAATGAATAGATAATTAATACACACATGCACACTTTACAAGGATTACAGATTATTCGGATTTTACTTTGTTAGTTCTTCATGGTTCTCACAATCCTAGTTGTGGATTTAGCTATACATGATCATTGTAAATGAAAGAATCATGTTATGGGATAGCATAATTAAAAACTTACAATGATGAATTGAAGAACAATCAATCTGAAATCTCTACAAGAAATCACAATGTAATAAACCCAATGTAATGTCAAAAATAATCACAAGTAACAAAGTATCAATGTTCTCTCTTCTATCTGGTTCACTCTCCTTCTAAAAAACCTATTTATAATAAACAAAAACCAAATCCAAAATGAAATTGGCAAACTAGAATAGGCAACTAGGACGGACAAGGTTACGGGCCATTGATAGAATCACATCCCATACCTAGGCTTCATATCCTGCACTAAACAAAAATCCTTCTTCAACTTACGAACTCCTCCTACGAACCGTCTTCTGACTTATGGCTCATAAGGGGTTTTGTTTATTCACTTTCCATTAAATCTTCAAAATTCTAATACCCCCGGCAGGATCTTATCCACGACCCATTATTTGACTTATGTCTCGTAAGAGCCCTAGTCTGATAACAATTCTACACTTAGCATATTTTTTGATCTTTAACATAAGAGCTCATATATGGGCCCTAGATGAATCTACAACTCGTCTAACAACTGATACTTTTAACATCTGAAAATTGGCCTTTCATTGGATCTGACCTACGAACTCATCCTATGGCTCATGGAATAAACCATGGCATGTAGAAAGCTCTGTACATCCTCAAAAACTTGAAATCTGCAAAACTTTGCCTGAAATCATCTTGATTCCTAAAATCTTGAAAAACAAACACAAAAACACATCAAACCTACTAACATCGCTTTGAGAACACACAAAATTTTATGTTTTAAGCATCAAAAGTGTTGTATTTTAGTAGCATATCAACATATAATCAAGGTGTGCATAGAAGTAGGGATATAGGAATCGATAACAGATAGTATAAGATCTCAACTAGCTTAGGGAATAGTATCACATTGGGACTCGAGCCCCTAACTATCACACAGGGTAACACACCCTCTTCCTAAACTAGCCTTTGGCCAGGGAAATCATAAGTCAGCTAGGGCCAATGGTCTTACAATCAAGTGGGCATGATACCCAAGAACAAACAATGGGGAATCTACCCTAAGAATAATCAGGTGAGTCACGAACCTCAAAAAGGTCATTTGAAACTCGGACCTGAGAGGAGTTATTCAGGACTTAAAGATATGGGCATGGCCTCTGGAGACTCGGATTATGGGGAGTGTCACCAAGTCTCAGACATATGGGTATGGCCATCGGAGACTCGAATTGTAGGAATAGACACCAAGGGCTCCAAGTCATAAGAATAGTAAACTGCTCAACAGTCACCCAGGATTGGTGGCTCTCAAGTCAAATGGTGTGTATCCGGCCTGAACAATGCAAATCTGGGGCAGCACTAGCTGAAGCCTAGGCTACGACCCATAGAACATAAGTAACCAATAGTATCCTAAGTATCCAGAACAATGATAAACAATCAAAGCAAAATAGTATGAAACCTAGCTAATAATGCAACAAATATCCCAACCACAACAAATAATCTAACAAAAACCGGAGGCATTGCATACATCTCACAAAAGGGATCACAACTCTATCGCCAAGTAACCGGAAGCCCAACATATTAAGAGAATCACCAGAGTAGAACCTCATTGCATAGTTAAGAATATAACAAATAATGAACCTTGTAGAACATAACATATATCCCTGTACTGGATAACCCAGGCAAGTATACAAGTGACTATCCAGGAATGCACATTACTAGAAGTAATACAAGATCGTATCTGGCCTCTAATAGTCCTATTATGGCCTTAACCCACTCTACAGTCAGCTATCATAATGAATACAACCTTTATAGAGGCCATAAAGTATTCATAATCTCAACTGACGTATATAGGTTTTATTCAAGGGTTTCCAACAACAACCATCCAACATATATATCTCAACTTAGTCTAGAAAATAGGAAAGCCTAGCCTACCTAGAAGGTTAATCCACGTGCCAAATCTGAAATTTGAGATCCCTATGATGTTCCTCACAAAATTTTGACAATTTAGCCTTTTGAATCGCTAAAAATGGATATATAATTACCAAGATATGTTTGTTGGAATGTTTTGGCTTCTTTCCTTGCGACTATGGCTTTATAAGGGCTGCCACTGCCTATGCCACTTGCCTCTGTGAACCACGCACGCGTGATGTTGCCCAAGCTACACATCCTTTTCTTAGGCTAAAGTAGTTGTTGTCAAGAAATAGAACCTAACCAAGGTTAGGATCGAACCCAAGGGAATACTGTAGACTTAGAAGAATTCAATTTTGCAATTTGAGTTTATTAACCAACTTATTTCTCCGGGGGGCGGGGGTTGATAATAACAAATGAACATAATGCTAAACTAAAACAAGTGTCTAAACCAATATGGAGAGAAAACTAGGGTATTGTGTTTCCCATGATTCCGTAACTTAGTATCACCAGATAACCAAATTCTTTTCTAGTGTGTAGGTAAGTTAAGTACATGAAACCCTTTGGCCCAGACGAGAGGCAAATTTCACTACGTGACTTGGTCTATCTCCGGAGTGTGACATTACTAACCCTTACCTATTGTCCTAGTACAACCTCCCCTTGGCTTAGTTTGATTGATTAGATGAGAAACATCGATCGAATCCTATTAATTAATTTGTTTTCCTATTTATTACTACCTTGGTCCAATCAGTAACACTAGGCGAGTTCTAATGTTGGCTACCATTAGAAAATATGCAAAACGAACAAAATTAATAAATACATGCATGCACACTTTTCAAGATCTACGAATTATCTGATTTTACCTTGTTAATTCTTCATGGTTCCCACAACCCTAGGTGTGGATTTAGTTACTCATGATTTATGTAGATGCAAGACTTAAGAATTTGAATGACATAATAGAGAATTTACACAATTTTGAATTAAGCACTAGAAAATCCAAAGCTTTAATGAGAACCATAACATTAAAAGATGAAATTAATGTTTCCAAGTGTTTCTCAACTCTCCAATATTTATTTCTACTGTATCTCCCATCTCCCTTCAAGAAATATAACCTAAAAACCTATTTATAATGTTTGAAATATAAATAAAAAAACAAAGTAGGATAACTGGGTCAGTGGGGTTCACGAGGTGCACTACGGACCGTATAGTGGTTTACGATAGTCGGGCTTTAGTGCTTTGTTGCTTCAATTTTGGAGTTAACTTCTATGAAACCCCTCTACGGCCTGTAAAAGATTCAATTTTGTCTGATTAAACTTCAGAAAGCCCTTCTTCTTTGATCCTTAGGATACGAGACTTGATCTATGACTCGTAAAGTGTTCTACGACTCATCCGCATATTCGTAAACCAAACTTCAAAAATCCACCTCTCACTAAAATTGTACACGAAACCTTTTCACGATCCGTAGAATACTCTATGCCTGTAAAGGGTCTTATGGATCGTCAAAATCAGCAACTTCTGCCTAATTTTCCCAAAATCAATGCCACCCCTGAAATCTTGCAAAACAAACACAAAACACATCAAAGCTACTAACATCACATTGAGAACACATAAAATTTCAAGTTTTAAGCATAAAAAGTGTTGTATTTTGACAGCACATCAACACCCTCAACTTAAAATTATTGCTTGTTCTCAAGTTATAGACTCAATCTATATAAGCAGCATAATAACACCCAAACCTCATCTTTGGACAGATACCCACACCACTTTTTCAAACTTAAGCACAGATGCCCGCACCACTTTTTCAAAACACAACCGAAAAGCTATCTAGCAAACCAATACAGACTAATGCATGCGATAATGCAACTGTGACAAGCGAGGTACTATCAACAAGCCACAATCATTGACTAAGTCTAATATTGACAATGCAGTGCAAGTGCCCTTATAGAAAGAAGTCCCATTATCTCACTCACAATGATGTTTTCATGTATAATCTTGGGACTATGCAAAATCATTAACTCTCACAAAAGACATTTATGCATCATGCCCAGTACCATAAGCTTGCCCTTATACTCATGACTAAGACCATTGACTACTTGGATTAGATCACTCTAGGACTTTACAGGCTTGTAACATTGGCTCAGGGGGCTTTGAAATGGTACTTTGGAAAAATAGTGACTAAAGACCCTGCTTGACACTGTGTTTTTCTACACTTTCACCCTACCAACACTGTTACTTTTATTCCATCCTCCTTTTCTCCTATTTCAAGCTTTCCTGGGTGCTTTCTTTTTATTTTTCAGCCTTTTGCCTTGTTTTTATACTTCATTCTTTTTCGTTTTAGCTCATACTAAGACATTACTCATTTTTTCCTTGCACCGAGTTTATCCTTTTCCATGTATTACTAACTTTCCCCGTCATTTTGTGTTTCACCCTTACACCAACCACCCTCAACTTAGGCTTTTGGCCTGAGTTGAGGTGCACACTATCCAACCTCGGAACCAAGTCCACTTTTGATAGCCACCATCAACTTGGGCTTTTTGGCTCAGTCAAGGTGTACAATGTTCAAGGAAGGACTAGGGCCAATTTTCAGGATTTTACAACTAATAAGTATAGGTCACTTTGGTTTCTACAAAGAAATGGCACATGTCAGGCTCAAACATTAGGATCAAGGGATTTTTCACAAACCAACAATGTAACACACTGATTTCGACATTTTGGATCCAATGGTGCGGTCCTAATTTCTAATGGAGCTTGTTATGATAAAATGAGGGTCCTACTTATTTCAAAGAATTTTTAACTAAAAGAATAAAGGTGGTCAAAATGGATCTGGAAGTAGCCGCCATCCTACTAAATTTGATGTTCTAGAGTTGACTGTGCCATCATAATTCCTGGTTAAGCATGTTTACCTAGGTTATCACTAAAAAATACTTTTTAGCTAATTATTGAATTGATTTTGCAAATTCTAAGTTAAACTCCCATCGAAACCTCCACGTCTTGGACAAACCATGCTCCTAGCGTAATTTGGACAGTTCGGAGCTCATGGAATGATGTCGCCTAAGCTATACCTCCTTTTTGAGTCTAAAGCGGTCATTGTCAAGATATGTAACCTAACCAAGGTTAGGGTAGAATCTCATAGGGAATATAGTAGATTTAGAAGAATTTAATTGCAATTTGAGTTGATTGACCAACTTATCTCCCCAAAAAGGGAGGGGGGTTATAATAACTATGAAAAGTAATACTAAACTAAAACAAGTGTTAAACCAATATAAAGAGGAACTAGGGTATTATGTTCCCCATGATTCCCTAACTCAATATTACCAATAATCGAATTTTCTTCCAGTGTGTAGCATGCAGAACGATAAGTTAAGTTCACAAAACTCTTTAGCTCAGGCGAGAAGCGAATTTCACTAGTCCATCCCTGAAGTGTGACATTACTAACCCTTGCCTATTGTTCCATTACAACCTCCCCTTGGCCTAGTTCAATTGATTAGATGAGAAACATCGATAGAATCCTGTTAATTAATCTCTTTTCCTATTCATTACTACCTTGATCCAGTCAGTAACACTAGGTGATTTCTAGTGTTGGCCACCATTAAAAAGAATTTAATATGAAGAGAATTAATTAATACATGCATGCACACTTTTCAAGAATTATGAATTATCCGATTTTACTTTATTAGTTCTTCATGGTTCCCACAACCCTAGTTGTGGATTTAGCTACTCATGATTAGTATAAATGTAAGACTTATGAATTTTAATAGCATAATTGAGCACTTACACAACAGAATTAAGCACAAAAAATCCAAACTCTTCAATGAGAACCACGAGATTAGTTATGAAAGATGAAATGAAGTTTTACAAGCGTTTCTAAAACTTTCTAATGTTCTTCTACTATTGCCTCTTCGTTCTCTTTTTGTTATCTCTAAAAAATAACCTTAAAAGCCTATTTATAGCGTTTAAAATACAAAACCTAAATGAAATAGGATAACTGAGTCAACAAGCTCTACGAGGTACTCCACTGGCCGTATAATAGTTTACGGCTCGTGATTGGGCTTTCGTGAACTATTGCTTCAATTCTGGAACTGTCTTCAATGATACCCCTCTACGGCCCGTATATGATTCTATGGCTTGTAGGGGGTCTCCCCTGATGGATTTTCAAAAAGTTCTCACCATCTGATCCTTAGGGCACGATACCAAGTCCATAACTCATAAAGTCTGCTACGGCTCGTCTGCATATTCGTAGACTCAACTTCAGAAATCAACCCTTCAAAGAATTACACACGAAACCACCCTAATGGATCATAGAATAATCTATGGCCTGTAAAAGGTCTCATGGAACTTCACTTTCAGCAACTTCTGCATACTTTGCCCAAAATAGTGCCAACCTTGAAATCCTGCAAAACATATCAAACCTACTAACATCGTATTGAGAACACACAAAATTCCAAGTTTTAAGCGTCATAACTATTGTATTTTGATAGCACATCAAAACCCTCAACTTAAAATTGTTGCTTGTCCTCAAGCGATGGACTCAATCTACATAAGCAACATAATAGCACATAGACCTCAATCTAATGGTATATATCACATCAAACACAAGCACATGTACCCATACCTCTTTCAAAACACATCACATCAGATAGCCAGTAAGCAAATCAACACAAATCAAAGCATGTGACAATGCAACTATGACAAGTGAGGTAGTATTCGACAAGCCACAATCACTGAATTAGTCTAATATTAACAATGCAATGCAAGTGC
Organism: Solanum rostratum; assembly: GCA_029948455.1. NCBI lineage: Eukaryota > Viridiplantae > Streptophyta > Magnoliopsida > Solanales > Solanaceae > Solanum > Solanum rostratum. Next base: position 51,127,044 of record CM057047.1, on the reverse strand, counting down.
GCTCACAGAAAAGAATTCCCATATCTCACTCATAATGATATTTTTAGGTATGACCTTGATACTATACAAAATCACTCATTCTCACAAAATACATTCAAATATCATACTCAATATCATATGCTTGCCCCTATACCGCCACCAGAGGCGTAGTTTGTGAGAATGCCACCGGAGCGGCCAAAGCTACTTTCATGTCGGTCCAGAGCTGCTAGATCTCTATTTATAGGTCCATCATATCTACTGGACGTGCTGTACTCAGGCTGTACTGGACCCTCAACTCAAAAGCATCAATGCGAGAATCCATAGCTGTAAGTCGGTCCTGAATAGTAGCGACCGTGAATGTCTATATGTGTCCTTCAGACTCTGTAATGGCCTAGTGGACCCAAGGCCTAATCTCCTGAACTAACTGAGTCAATTGAGACTTAGTGTGGGCTAGTTTCTATGCCATGTCCGGTATGGACGCCGTAGACACATAAACCATGCCGACGGGTGTTGTTAGTGTAAAAGTGGCCTGTGGTGCAAGAGTAGTAGTAGTGGGCCCCCTCTCTACATTTATATTAGTTTGTGAGGGCCTTTCCTCTATAGCAGCAGTAGTTGTGGTGGGTGGAACCTCAAGAGGTTGCTTTACCACGAACATCTCAGGTATAGGAGCTGGCTGGTGTGGTGCTTACTGGAGTGCTACCGGGTTCTCCTTAGCCTTAATCAGGCTAACATCCAAAGTGCGTTGGACCTTAATCACTGAGTACAGCTAATGTAGACTCTCCACCCCAACTCTAGATAATGTCTGTAGATCAAGCAAGGACATGGGATGAAGGTAGACCTCTTCAAGACTGCCTCATGGATCTTGTCTACTATGAGGCTGGCCCAATCAATCTCATAGCCATCCAAGATGTTAGCAACTAGAACTACATGGTCTGGCATCAAGGTGTTACCTGCAATCGTCGGTCGAATCCGTGAGCTCAAAACTGCCCTCCAAAATTTGGCGGGAAAATTGAGAGAAGCCTTCATAATAGGCTCCAAAGAAATGGCTATCCATGCACGTACCGGGATCAGGCCCTCTAAGCTATCAAACCTGCCACCAATCTCATCAAGCCAACTCTTTGGCTCTAGTCTCTCATCAGACCCATATCCTTGGTCTACCCTAATTTGCGGTCATACTCTACTGTGGATCTAGGGGCTGGGAACTCGAGCCCGAACAATATGCGGTGGATGGTAGTTTCCAAGATATCCACTTGTTGACCCCTCACTCTAGTGTGTTTCAGTCTGGGCTGAGCGAGGGGCTTCTTCCCCTTGAGAAGAATGTTGAGAACCGTGGCTGCGTATGATGCATACAACTCCGATACCATGGTCGGGGAGTCTTTCTTTGGTACTTTGGTCTTCCACTGGAGCCCTATCTGCGTTGGTATCTTGGAGATTGGGACATTGTCTAATCCGAAAGAGATGATCTGGGGCTCCTCATAAATGGAGCGGGCTAGTTTGTCCATCTCATTCCTCTTTCCCTCCATATAGATATCCCGCATATCGACAACACACCACCAACTTGTGAGAGCATCAGGAGGTGTTGGTGATGTCTTTGGTGGTGTGGCTAAGGACTCTGTCTCCGACTTATCACTGGATCATGACTCTAAGTCTGAGTCTTCTAATAGAGTTATCTGAATGGAGTTGCTATTATTGTTGCCTCTCTCATTAGACTAGGGAGTGAAAATAACAATAGTATGGGTCTGGGTCTGCCCAAGTCTTGTGGCAGCCTGTGTCTGTAGTCTCTCAGCATCGGAGTCAGGTGAGATGCTGAGCTGCTCAACTGATCCACTAACCTCGGGGGTCTGCGAAAGCACCTCTATGGGATGTAGTGAAAAATATGAGTCGTAGAAGGCTCTCGTAGAAGCAGTGTCCATAATTTTTGTTTACTAGAATGGCATCTATGAGACCGGGTATGACTCCTAGATGGATTTATGAGTCATAGATGATTCTAGTGTCTAGACTTTTTCAGGGAGGGATCTATAAGAGCTTTCTATGAGCCGTAGAGTATTCCATGACTCATAGAAGGTCTCATCTGATGGATTCTCAAAGTATCAGGTTTTTAGAATTTCATATGAAGGACAATTATGGCTCGTGTAAAATTTCATGGGCCATAAAACGCCCTCGTAGACCAGAAAAAGTAGTTGCCTGAGTGCCTAAGCCTATCAAAACAGACCCTATACGACATTTTCAACCATAATTTCAGCATCGAAGTAGTACGCACGCACCCTACATAACTCACATCAAAACACCCAACACCCTGTATGCAAATTCCAATATATAACCCATCGCAAATCATTTAACTTGCTTTCCCAAACATACCGACCTCATTTGAATGGAAATTATGCATATTATTATCATGTTATATTGCATATATATACACTTAGATTGTGGAATTGGCATGTTGACATCTCATATTGAATTTGCACCACTGAGCCACTTTAAAATTTGAGACAATCACATTACTTGAGATCTATTTACAGGTTCCAGTGCCCGCCAAGGTATAAAATTTTGTTGTACATCTTGATATTGTGACATTGGCATGCATTTTATCTTACTGGATTGGCCCTAAGATAGATGTGTTACTTGATGTCTATTTATTGGCGCCATAGTCCGTCATGATACTAGGGACCTTTTTGCCGATGCAAAAGTCCGTTGAGGTATCATTGGCGCCAGCGACTGTCATAACACTTGAGAGATTTTTGTATAAGGTCTTATGAGACCCCTATGGATTTTACTTGGCAGCTTTAGCTCAGTAGATATATACACTGTGATAGAGTCTGCTGTGATTCCATCCCATACATTGCATTCATATACTACATGTGCATTACATCATTGACTATTATTATTATTATTATTATTATTATTATTATCATCATCATCATCATCATCATCATCATCATCATCATCATCATCATCATCATCATCATCATCATCATCATCATCATCATCATCATCATCTTATTCTACTCTTATATATGTTTATATTGTGCACTAACCCTTTACTTGCAGGTGGTAGTATATTTCATTATTATATACTTGTTCCATTTCTCTTACCCAGTCGGTTGAACCTACTTGGTACATGTTAGTGTACTCATCCCTACTTTATTTCCTCCCTAAGATCAAGCACAGGGACCCCTGCAGGATAGTGATGTCATTCTACCAGAGTTTTCCTCTATCTATCCCAGATCTTAGCGGAGAGGCTCGAACTTCGAGTCGTTGTGGATCTTTGGAGATTTTTGTTATTATTTTCTATTCTAGACATTGTATTAGATATTATCAGACAGTGTTGTTTTTTCATTTAAGACAATTGTATTTACTCATTCATACTACTTTAGATGCTCTTGTACTCATGACTCCAGGTTTTGAGATTTTATATTAAAAGTGTGGTTGATTTTGCTTTACTTTATTCTCTTTAGTCGCGATATGATTTTGGGTCTAACACGATTGATGATAAACTCAAGTACACAATCTCTAGATATTCTCAAGGTATGTATTAATCATGTTTGAGAAGGAAATCAGTTGCAAAGTGTGAAACATGATCCAGGTTTTCATGGTAAGTTTGCATATGTTATAGTTGATTTTGTTAAGGTATGGATTAGTTTGGTAATGAGATGATCAATTATGTTGGTTATTGCGCATTTTGAAGGGGGTTTAAGCATGACTTTGACCATCGATTCTATTACTTTTGATGGTGAAACAACTTAGTGAAGTTTCATTTTAGTAGATTCTTGTGAGGTAAAAGTCAATCTGTTGTGGAGTTTTCTAAGAAATAATGACAATAAATAGGTTGGGAGCGATTACATAAGCTTTGGGAATCAAAGAGTTGAGCATCTATGATTGAGCCATGAGTATAGGTTATGCATTCAAACATCCTTATAGCATTGATGACATATACAAGTTAAGAAAAGTGAAGGAGATTAGACGTCATATATGGATCTATAGTTCAAAGTTATAAATTGTATGGATTTTTGATTTGAGTTTGTGTGATAATGTGAGGTGAGCTAACTCACCACCGTGCTATGGAAGATTATTAACTCCTTTTCAAAAAGTTGGGTTGGGTTGAATGACAAACAATGATACATGAAAAATTCTGTGTTTCATGTTAGGTTGGATTGTTCAATCATGATAGATGACTCATGGAAGCCCTACAAAAAGGACTTACAATTTTATATGTGTCATGGATGACTTTGGATTTGATGGATACTACTTTATTGATGGACGTTAACATAGTCTATCATGACAGGTCATGTAAATACTTAATGGTAAATAAAGGTTCTATGCTTATGGTATATAGAATTTATGGGGTGATCAAGAATTTCTTAAGTTTAGCATGAGGTTACGAGTATTTTCCTCTCGAAGGTTTACATGTGGTTGAGGTTGATTCCTAATTGAATAGTTGCAACTCATGAAAAAGGCACCAGACCTGATTCTGCTACTATTCCAGCATTCAGGTTGTATTATTTGAGGTTTTATAAGCTTGGGAGTATCATGCACCGGTTGTCTTTCCTGATCTTTATCGTCATTCGAGCCAAATCAATCAAATTCTCTTTTATGAGTATATATTGTCTAAGTAATAAAATTGTGCAGCTTAAGTTCGGGGAGGATTATGTTAAAAGAACGAAACTTGAATGGGGTTGTGATGGTTTATATATTGTAATTGGATAGGATTAGTTCAGATTTACTCTTGGCCTTTACCAAAAATAGATCTGAGTTACCTTATGGTCTCGTGAGTGGAAGTTTGTCCTGATGAGTACATTATGGTACGAGGAGTACCTCGTGGGTGCAAAATTTTGAGTTTTACAGTCATTTTGAGTTTCGAGTGTCAAATTATAATTCTGCTGATTCCATCAACTCTGAAATGTCGAATCTTGTCTAGGAGAACTTGCAGAACTGAAATTAGAGTTATAACGAAGATTTTAGATCCAAAGTTGCATTTATTCATTTTGGATCATAGTTTGACTTTGGTCAACATTCAGAGTTCGGAAGCTCATATCGAAATTCCGTTAGTTATAGTGGTTCTTATTGGTGAATGTAATGCTAGAGATGGCTTCGTTGCAATTTTTAGAGCATTAGAGAATATTTTGAGTTTTTTTTAGTTCTAAACTAGTTTAAGTGGTCTTTCTTGGGTCCTGACCAAGGAGTTCCGAATTTGAATTCTGATGATTCCATTAAGCCTGGAACATCATTTTTATAGGGTTTCATGTTTGGTTTGTGTTCACGGGGTTTCATTGTTTTTGGTAGGATATAGAAGTGACATGGCGAATGGAAATTCGAGAGTCCCCAAACAAGCCTCATAGCATCCATTCACTCACCACCGGTTTGGAATCACATATGAAATAATAAGCAAATAGTTTTAAGGGACAAAAAAGTAGGACTTACGCTATGGGAATATCATAAGGATAGGGATTAACATAGATTCACTTAACACATAGCACATAAGTACTAAGGATTGGGTAAGTATGACTCACTCTACGGGGGCAAAACGGGACTTAGGATCTTCCACATCATAGATAAATTTGTATCATTAAACTCATAATCAATCCATAATAACCATATCCGATAGGTAGCCATAATCATAATCCTAATCCCAATACAACACCTAGCATATATCCGTACCAAAGTCTACAAGATATCCAACAATAGCTCTAGTCATAAGATAGGACAGGGTCCAAGACAAGTCCTGGGCTCACCCTTAAAGTAAATAATATAAACCAAAGCATCATAGGTAGAGGAATGATGGTTTGTCCTTGGGAGATAGGACTCACCACTACAAGTATCTCAAATTCGATCTAGCCATCGAACGGTGGATAAAGGTAGTCTCTGGTCCTTACATAGTTAGATCATGTAGGCAAAAGTATGTGTTAGTATGTTTGAATGTACTAAGTATGCGGGCATTCAATGCATATGACTTATCAAACTTGCATTCAATGTTAGATGACAAGGGAACATAATATAGACAGAGATATATAGGAAAGAGAAATATAATGATATGCTATGAAATCCATGTGCATGAAATGCCATAGTACTTTAGTGGGGATGTGGTCATAATCGATATCTCAAACTCATGCAAGCTATTATATGAGTTTTCTCGATGTAGACCTCCGATCGGGTGAGAGAGGATTACTTGCCAAAGGCAATCTACACCACATCTTATGACCCGATCATTTCGGTGTGATGGCCACCTTCCTTGCGACCCGGACATTTTAGAAGGATTTCAGTAACATATCAATCATATCATATCAATGTGTAACCATTCCTTTATGGCCCGGTCATTTGTAATGGCTAACATATACCTATGCTAGCACATAGTTCAAGGAAAGAGAGAGGACCCTTTGGGGATAACCCTGGCGCCCCCAATCCATTCAGTGCTAAGTCGTTGTCCTACAAGAATACTTATACATATACATGCTTTCAAAATAGGTAATAGTTATTTCAAATTATTTCAAATGCAAACTTGGGCTTAAAGCCAAACATTATTCATAGTAATTCATACTTGGGGTAAAAAGCCAAATCAGAATTCAATCCATACTTTTCATGCATAGGAATAGCTCATTCACTTAATAATATGGTACAAGCACCCAATATACTCAAAGAGCCAATGACAATAGACATATATGTGATGACATTCTTATCATAACCATAGTTTTATCAAAATCATATTCATAAACGTATGTGGGCTTAATACACTGGATCATTTTCATTGAAATACAATGCTCATGAATGTATCTGCCACGAATGATATGAGAATAGTAATGGGCAATAGAGATTAAATCTTAAATCAACCAAATAATATGAAATTCAAGTAAACTTGTTAGTAAATCCCCATTTCAAATCATAATTTAGATTACTCATGCTCAAATCAAACTTTAAAGGGACAATGCATATTCAAATCTTCATAATATTTATGCAATTAAACATTTAAGGGATTAAACCAATTTAAAATCAACAATAAAGAATAGTCTTATCTCAATTGAATTAAATGAACATTAATCTTAAAAACCCATAATTAAAGTAAGCTTAAATTCCACAAATCATGTGTAAAAGAGTTTGGGTCTTCTTGGTTGAAATGGACCATGAATCAATCCCACATACCTAAGTTCACCAACAAGAAATAAGAAGAATTTGATGAAGGATGGAGCCTTTCCTTGAATCCGAAGCTAGGTCTCCACTAGACTCTTTGAGAGGAGTTCTTCAGAGAGCTTGAATATAATTCTAAGTGTAAGAATAAATTTGCATGAGAGGAGAAGAGTATAAGTCATTTTAATGTCTTTAGATAGCATAGAAAGTCACAAAATACCTTTAGGAGAAACCATAATTATGAAAACACTATCAATGAAACGAGTAGAAAAATATTGTCAGGGGTCCCGTGGGAAGGTCTCACGGTCCGTACAAGGTCACACAGACTGTGTGACCCTTCCGTGATCCAACACTTAGAAAATTTTCCATTGTCGAAAGGTCCAAGATGGTAGTTTCATACTTAGAAAATTTGCACTTCAACACCCATACAGAGGGCCTCTAGGCCCGTGAGAGGTCACACAAACCGTGTGGCCTCCCGTGAAGCTTCACTTAGAAAAAATTCTTCGTTGAAAAAGTTCTGAGACTGTGTTCCGATACTTAGAAAATTTTCACACTAATGCCTATATGGAAGGCCTCACAGATCTTAAAGGGGCTATATAGTCCTGAGAGGTCCATGTGTGAAGTACCTTGGCCAAAATTTGGATTTTCATGGCCAAGGCCCTCCACAAACTACTCGAACAACAGTTCAGTCAAGTATCAACTTAGCTTAATTAGCGTCAGAGAGGTATACTGCCTAACAACACAGTTCAGAATCCCAAAAATGAAGGGTAGTGCATGGTGGTTATTACTCGTGGTGGCAAGAGCACCATTAATCCTCCTATGCCAGTTGATGAGGATGATGTTCAAGAGAAGATAGTTGAGGTAATGATGTGGATCCTGGAGATAATGGTGGCAAGCATAGGGTGAGTGAAGCTGAAAATGCGCCACAGAAGCTGAAGCCCATTCCTATGCCTCCTCCTCCCTTCCCTCAAAGAATTAAAAAGAAGGAGAGGAATGCAAGTTCAAGCACTTTCTCTCCATGCTGAAACAACTCTCTATCAACATCCCTTTCATTGAGGCATTGGAGAAGATGACAGGGTATGCAAAGTACATGAAGGACCTAGTTACAAAGAAGCGCTCTGTGAGTCAAGAGCTCTCCTAAGAGCTTCAATATTGTAGTGCAATTGCTACGAGGGCCTTGGTCCAAAAGCAGAAGATCCCGGTGCTTTTACCACACCCTGAAACATTGGATATGTGGAGTTCTCAAGGGCATTATGTGATCTTGGTGCCAACATTAATCTAATGCCCCTTGCGGTCTTCAAGAAGCAAGACTTGGAGCCCCTACTTTGATGAGTATGCGATTGTTGATGGCTGATTGCATAGTGAAGAATCCTGTGGGGATAGTTTATCATGTGCTTGTTAAGGTTGAGAAATTCATGTTCCCTGTAGACTTTATGATCCTGGATTGCGAGGTTCACTTTGAAGTGACTATCATCTTGCAAGGTTGAGAAATTCACCGTGTACACATAAAACCCATGGAGGTGCCCCTAAGGCGTCACCTTGGTCAAAATCTTTTCGGAACCAAATTCCAAGCATCAGTAAGGTCATCCAAAGTCCTAGTCCTTATATCATCTCCCCCTTGGGAACATTCACCCTTGAATGTACTAGAACAAGGCTTGACTTAGAACATGAAACATCCAAACACAAAATATAATGCATGTTTCATCACTTGAAAATCATAAAATCATTAAACCCCATATACAAACATCTTTAAATCATTCAAAATGTTTTTAAACTATTTTTGTGCACATGTATGCATGTCATCTCATGAAACACAAGAGTGAAAGAATTAGGACCACATGGGATAAAGAAAAACCTAATACGTTAGGCTTGAATGGATTGGAAAAGATAGGGATATCATTTCATCATGTCCAGCTCCGCCTCCAATGTAGCACTCTCCACATGTTTATTTCTCCGAGCACCTTAATCGAAGCCACATCCTTGTTGCGAAGCCGCTTCACTTGTCTATCCAAGATCTTAATGAGGACTTTCTCATAAAACAAGTTCTCCTCGACCTCAACACCTTCCAAAGGCACAATAGTACTAGGATCACCAATCAATTTCATCAACATAGACACATGGAAAACCGGGTGAATGGAACTCAAATACTGAGGCAAATCCAACCTATAAGCCACATTACCAATCCTCTCAGCAATCTCATAAGGACCTACATACCGGGGACTCAACTTTCCCTTCTTACCAAAATGCATTACACCCTTCAGAGGTGAGACCTTCACATACACCCAATCATCCACATGAAACTCAAGATCTCTCTTCCTAACATCCGAATAAGACTTTTGGTGACTTTAAGCCATTTTCAACCTCTCCCTAATCAACTTCACCTTAGCCATAGCCTCCAACACCAAATCCAAGACAGCCAAAGCCATCTCTCCCAACTCAATCCACCCTACAGAAGATCTACATCCCCTACCATACAATACCTCAAAGGAGCCATACCAATGCTAGCATGAAAGCTATTACTATAAGCAAACTCAATAAGTGGAAGATGGTCATCCCAATTACCCTTGAATTCCAGCACAAGCCCTCAACATGTCCTCCAAGGTTTGAGTTGTCCTCTCGGCATGTCCATCAATTTGAGGAAGAAAGGCGTACTTAACTTCACCTTGGTACCAAGTCCCATTTGAAATGATCTCCAAAAGTGAGAAGTAAATTGGGTGCCACAATCTGATATGATAGACCTAGGCACACTATGCAACCTTACCAACTCTTGGATATACAACCTTCATAATCTTTGGCACTGAAGGTTGTCTTGACTGGTAGGAAATGAGCCAATTTAGTCATCCAATCGACAATAACCCATATTGAATCAAATTGTTTTTACGTCCTAGGCAAACCAACCAGAAAATCCATGTTCACATTTTCCCATTTTCAAGTAGGACTTTCAATATCTTGAGCCAAATCACTAGGCCATTGATGCTCTACCTTTACTTGTTGGTAATTAGGGCATTCAAATACAAACTTGGCTATATCTTTCTTCATACGATGCCACCAATACGCTTTCCTCAAATCTCGATAAATATTTGTAGATCTCGAATGAATAGAATAGTGAGAGATATGGGCTTTACTCATAATTGCCCTCCTAAGCTCATCAACATTCGAAACACGTAATCAATATTGGTACCGGTGCACACCATATTTCCCTTGGGATAAAACCTCAATTTGCAACAAACTTCTTCAACTCAACAAATAAGGGGTCTAAATTTTTTTTAGCCTTAACATCATCATTCTGAACATGAATACCACCATCATTAGAGTTGGCCAACCTAATCCCTAACCTAGCCAAATGGTGAACATCCTTTGCCAACTCCTTCTTTCCTTTATCACATGAGCTACACTTTCCATAGATAGCCTACTAAGATCATCAGTTACAACATTTGCCTTGCCGGGATGATATTGCACACTCATGTCATAGTCCTTAAGGAGTTCCAATCATCTTCCTTGCCTCAATTTAAGATCCCTTTGGGTGAACACATATTGCAAACTCTTGTGATTGGTGAAAACATCAACATGTACCCCACACAAATAATGTCTCTAAATCTTCAAAAGAAACCACCACAACCGCTAGCTCAAGATCATAAGTCGGGTAATTACGCTCATGCACCTTCAATTGCCTTGATGCATAAACTATCACCTTACCATGTTGCATAAGCACACAACCAAATCCAATCCGAGAAGTATCATAATAAACTACAAACCCATCTAAGCTATCCAGTAGAGTCAAAATAGAAGCCGATGTAAGCCGATCTTTCAATGTTTGAAAACTCTTCTCACATTCATTTGACCATACAAACTTCTCCTTTATTGGGTCAACTTGGTCAATGGAGACGCAATAGCTGAGAAAACTTCAACAAACCTTCTATAATAACTAGCCAACCAAAGAAAACTTCGAATGTCCGAAGGAGTCAATGGTCCAGGCCAATTCTTCATGTCATCAGTCTTCTTCGAGTCAAACTTAATAACATCACCGAGTACCACATGACCAAGAACATCCACCTCACCCAACCAAAACTCACATTTGTTGAACTTGGCATACAATTTCTTCTCCCTCAAAGTTTGAAGAACCAACCTCAAATGATCCATATGTTCCGGCTCACTTTGAGAATAAATAAGAATATCATTAATAAAGACAACCACTAAACTATCAAGTAATGGATTGAACACTCGCTTCATAAGATCCATAAACACATTTAGAGAATTAGCCAAGCCGAATGACATCATCACAAATTCAAAGTACTCATATCTAGTTCGAAAAGCTGTCTTAGAGATGTCACACTCCCTAACCTTCAATTGATGATGATCCGAATGAAGGTCAATCTTTGAGAAATGGGTGGCCCTCTGAAGTGGATCAAACAACTAGTCGATCCATGGCAACAGGTATTTATTCTCGTTGGTTACCTTGTTCAACTACCAATAATCAATGCACATTCGAAGAGACCCGCCTTTCTTTCTTACAAATAACACCGGAGCACCCCATGGAGATATACTTCGCCTAATGGAGCCTTTCTCCAACAAGTCCTTCAACTGATCTTTCAATACCTACAACTTAGCCAGTGCCATACGATAAGGAGGAATAGAGATAGGTTGAGTATTTGAGAGAAAATCTACACCAAAGTCTACTTCCTTTTCGGGAGAAATGCTGGGCAAATCTTTGGGAAACACACCAAAATCAATTCAAGAGTAGGTGACTAAAATTCCACATCTTTGGTCCTCACAATATGATACATACACCTCTTGGAAATCATCTTTCGGGCCTTAAGGTAGGAAATAAACCTATCTTTAATAGCGGAGTTACTACCCTTCTGTTCAAGAACGGGCTCATTCAGAAATCAGAACTTAGCCTTCTAGGTACTACAACCTATAGAGGCATATGAAGCATGCAACCAATCCATCCCCAGAATAACATCAAAGTCAAACATCTCAAGTTCCACAAGATCACACGGTAAGACTTTATGCAAAATAGAGACAGGACAAACCCGATAGACTATTCGGGCAACAATAGATTAACCCATAAGAGTATAATTAAAAGGGATCCCTTAGAATTTTAGAGATCAAACCAAGCTTAACAGCCAAAACAAAAGTCATAAAAGATAAATTTGCACCCGGATCAAGCAAAGCATAAGCATCAAAATCAAATACTTTTAACATACCAGTCGCAACATCCAGAGTCTCCTCAACTTCCTGACGAGCATAAAAAGCATCGAACCTGTGGTACCTAGGGACACTATCTTGTGGAGCTCTTTGCTGACCTTGATCACTATGAGCTACCTGGCCCTGAACCTTTTGAGCAACTTTGGGACAAGCAGCAATCTTGTAGTTCTTATCATCACACACATAGCATGCACCCAACTCTTTCTAACAAGCACCCCAGCATTGGAAAATCTTCGCCTACCACCACCGGGTACTTTGGGAGGAGGCACCCTAGCATTGGAAAATCTTGAATTAGAACCTTGGCCCTTTTGGAAGAAGCCATGATCACCACTCTTGGAGTTACATATCCTACCATCATAACAGGCCATCTTAGAATCATGCACCCTCTTCTCCTTAAGCTTTTCTCCTTCATTCTCTTCAACATATGTCATGAGCCTAGAGATGTCTATATGCCGAATAAGCATAGTTGTACGACATTCCTCCACAACCAAATCAGAGATACTAGAAATAAACTTGTGCATTCTTGCACGGGGGTCAGCCACAAGCATATGAGTATAGTTTGAGAGTTTATTGAACTTGAAGGCATAGTCCCTCACAATAAGGACCAGGACTTTTTATGAACTTAATTGTGCTAGGAAGTTGTTTTTGAAAAGCTTTTTACTGAGATGACACCATATGGGCACCTTTACGAGTTGTGTGACTCATCACAGGCTGTGAGGAGGAGCCTTGAGGTGGCCCTTGGCCTTGTTTGTAGAGTGTTAGCCTATGTTAGAGTTTGAGACAAAGTCACACACCACATGAACCCCAAACGGTCCAAGTGGCACTTTATGGGTTGTGTTGTGGCTTGTGTAATGTAGCCTTGGCCTTGAAAACCACATTTTTGGCTAAGGCTTGTCTCACATGAACCTCATACAGTCCCTATAACCCTTTACGGTTTGTGTGGCCCTCCGCATGGGCGTTGGAGTAGTGAATTTCTAAGTACGGAATCACCAACTTAGAACTTCATCAGTGAAGATTTTTGACCAAGTGAAGCACCACGGAAAGACACACGGTCCGTGTGACCCTGCATGGGACCCCCAAATCAATTTATACTCCTTCATTACTAATCGTCCTTATTATAACACTTAGATTCTCATTCGCTCGCTCAAACACTTTCTAAATCCTTTTTCGAGCACTAATCGAAGGATTCCCATGGAACCTTCAAACTCAAGCTAAATTAACTTTCTCAATCCAAGCTTATTTATTTGGTTTAGGTTCATCATGGGTGTCCAAAATCAAGACAAGATCAAAGGCATTCCATTGTCTAAGTTTTTCACATAAATCGGTAGAAGAGAAAACTTTAAATGGTCATATCTCTTAGCACCAAAAGAACTGGGTGGCCTACGACCTACCAAATTGAAGCTCTTTAAATTATTATTCCAACGCACTGGTTTTTTCACCTAATTCCAAGTTTGAATCAAGATATTATGCTCATATTTTTAAAGCCCATCCATGATATGTTTCCTGTGATTTGGATAAGTGAGTCTTAACAAAAGAGCACACGGTCCGTGTGACCTTTTACGGACTATGAGACCCTCCCACAGAACCTTTGGCAACAATTTTTATTCTGTTTCATTAATGGCATTTTCATAATTATGGCTACTACTAAGGGACTTTTGTGACTTCCTAAGCGATCCTTAGACATTCAAATGACCTTTACTCTTATTTTCTCGTTCAAGTTCAATCTCACACCTAAAATTATATACAAGCTCTTTATTAAGAACTCCCCTAAGGTGAACCCTTGAAGATTGTCTTGGAGATTAAGAAAAGGCTCTCTTCTTCATCAAATTTCTCCCTATTTCTTCTTGGTCAGCTAAGGTATATGGGATTGATTTATGGTCCCTTTTAACCACGAATATCCCAAACTCTTTTACTTGAATTTCATGAAATTTAGCTCACTTTAAATATGGGTTTTTAAAATTACTAATTATTTAATTAAATTGAGATATGGGCTATGTTTTATTGTTCATTTTAAGTTGATTTAAGCCATAATATGTTGAATTGCATGATTATTATGAAGATTCGAATATGCATTGTCCCTTTAAAGTTTGTGTTAAGGATGGGTAATCTAAATTGTCATTTGAATGTAGATTTTATATATGGATTTACTTGAATTTCATATTAAATTTTTTATTTAAGACTGAATCTCTATTGCTCATTGCTATTCACATATCATTTATGGCATTTGCATACATGAGCATTGAATTTTGATGAAAATAAACTAGTGAATTAATCCCACATATTTTTATGAAAATGAATTGGTGGGTTAAGCTCACTCAAATGGTTATGACAAGAATGTGATCACATAAATGTCTATGATTATTAGCTCTTTGAGCACATTTTGGGCTATTCCTACGCATGAAAAGTATGATATGAATTATAATTTGGATTTTGAGCCCAAGTATGATTGATTATGAATAATGTTTGGCGTTAAAGCCCAAGTGTGCATTGAAATTATTTGAAGTGACTTGTATCTCTTCTGAAAGCACGTATACGTATATGTATTCTTGTGTGATGATTAATTAGACCGATGATATTGAAGGCGTTAGGGATATCCCCAAGGGTCATTTTTCTTTCTTTTGAACTATGTGCCAGCATAGGTATATGTATATGGTAATCCTCACCGAAATGGAAAGCCTGTAAGGTGCGGTTATAAATTTGATATGATGCGATATGAATTGAAAATCCTATCTGAATTGGGAGACCTGTAAGGAAGGTTACGTCTCTTAAATGAGAGGCCCAAATGGAGAAGTATAGTTTACCTTTGGCAAATAGACCATCTCTTTTGCGGTGTGGGGATAATATCGAGATTCTAAGTAATCGCTCGCTTGGTCTTATACATGGTTAAGGTCTCATCCCCTCTTACAATAAGTATTATAGCATAGAATGCATCATGAATTTCATGGCATATTGTTATATTATATACTTCTTTCTATATTATGTGCCCTTGTCATTTAACATTGAATATTGAATGTAGGTTTAATAGTTCATGTTCATTATATGCCCGCATACTTAGTACATTCAAGCATATGAATGCATACTTTCTTCCTACATGATTTAACTATGTAGGGACCGGAGACTACATTCATTCACTGTTTGACAGCTAGTCAGATTTGAAAACGTTCTTGTGGTGAGTCCTATCGTCTAAGGATAAGCCATCATCCATATACCTTATGTTGCTTTTGTTTATGCTATTTACTTTAAGTGTGATCCTGGGACATGTCTTGGCCGCCGTCCTATTCTTTGACTAGAGGCATTATTGGGCATCTTGTAGACTCTTGTATGAATATATGGTATGTGTTGATATTTGGAGATTTTGATTATGGCTATCCATTAGATATTGTTATTACGATTCAATTATGATATGATGTATATATATGGTATGATGTGATAATGTGTAAGATCCTAAGTCCTGTTTTGTCTTCATGGAGTGAGTCATACTTATCCGCCCCTTAGTCCTTATGTGCTATATATTATGTGAATCCATGTTAATTCCTATCTTTATGACACCCCTATAGCGTAAGTTCTACTTTCCTATCCCTTAGAACAATGTGTTTACTATATTTTACACTCTTCTAAACCAATTATGTGAATATGGATACAATGAGGCTTATTTTGGGACTTTCAAGTTCCTATTCACCATGTTACTTGTAGACCCTAGGTCTGGGCCGTGATAGAGATGGTATCAGAGCACTAGGTTTATAAATTATCTTAAGATTCGAACATGTTGTGTCAAGTAAGTCTTATTCATAGGTGTGAAGCGCGCCACATTAGTGGTAAGAGGCTACAAGGAATTTTAGAAAATGATTACATTTTTCATGATTCATATCGTGCCATAGAATGTGCCATAAGAGTTCCTATCTCCATCCCTCCGTATCAAATGGGGAGAGCTACTTTAGGCCCGTAATGCAATCTAGGCAAGGAAGATGTTGTAGCGATCTTATAGATGTGGTCCAAAGGGAGTTGGTGAAGGATGTGCATCATTTAACAAGATTAGGGAATTGGGTTGTTTTAATCTAATAATAGTTTCGTCTATGTAAAGAATGGGGCGAAATCTTATTTTGTTGTTGATGTAAAGGAAAAGCAAGACTTAGACCCATCATTGGTTGTGTTGAAGAGGTTGGTTGCAGAAATAAGATAGAGGATTTCTCCTAAGGGGGAGATGGTGTAATTTAGTACCAAGATCGATTGTGTGTTCCAGATATTGATGATCTTAGGGAGGTGATCATGAGTGAAGCCCACAACTCTCTTTGTTCTATATATTCAAGATCCACTAAGATGTATCAGGATTTGAGGGAAATGTATTGGTCGCATGGTATTAAGAAAGGCATAGCTAGATTTATATTCGAACACTCTAAATGTCAACAAGTGAAGAAAGAACATCAAAGCTCCAGTTGTTTGACTCAAGACATTGAGATTCCTACTTGGAAGCGAGAAGATGTGAATGTAGATTTTTTGGTTGGTTGTCTCAGACCCGAAAGCAATTTTATTCAATTTGAGTTATTGTTGATAAGATGACTAAATTGGCTCATTTCGTACCAGTTAAGACCACCTTCAATACCGAAGACTATGTAAGGTTGTATAACTAAGAGTTGGTGAGGTTGCATGGTGTGCTTAGGTCAATCATATCGGATTGTAGCACCCAATTTACTTCTCACTTTTGGAGATCGTTACAAAAAGGGACTTGGCATAAAGGTGAAGTTAAGTACCATTTTTCATACTCAAACCGATGGACAGACCGAAAGAACAATTTAAACTTTGGAGGACATGTTGAGGGCCTAAGCGTTGGAATTCAAGGGTAATTGGGATGACCACCTACCACTCATCGAGTTTTCTTATAACAATAGTTTCCATGCTAGCATTGGTATGGTACTATTTAAAGCTTTGTAAGGTTAAAAATGTAGATCTCTTTTGGGCTGGTTTGAGTTTGAATAAATGGATTTGATTGCCTTAGATTGGGTATTGGAGTCCATAGAGAAGGTGAAGTTGATTAGGGAGAGGCTGATGATGGCTCAAAGTCGTTAAATGTCTTATTCAGATGTTAGAAAGAGGGATCTTGAGTTCCATGTTGGAGATTGGGTTTATGAGAAGATCTCACCCATGAAGGGTGCAATACATTTTGGTAAGAAGGGAAAGTTGAGCCCCCGGTATATAGGTCGTTATGAGATTATTGAGTGGATTAGGAATGTGGCTTATAGGTTGGATTTGTCTCCGAATTTGAGTTTTTATTCACATGGTTTTTCATATGTCTATGGTGAAGAAATTGATTGGTGATCCTAGTACTATAGTGCCTTTGGAAAATGTCGTGGTTGAGGAGAACTTGTCTTATGAAGAAGTCCTAATTGAGTTCTGTGATAGGCAAGTGAAGCGGCTTTGCAACAAGGATGTAGCTTTGGTTAAGGTACTTTGGAGAAATCAACATGTGGAAAGTGCTACATAGGAGGCGGAGCTGGAGGATGTTGCTCAAGTTACACCTCTTTTTCAAAGGATAAAGTGGTCGCTGTCAAGAAAAAGAACCTAACCAAGGTTACGGTCGAATCCACAGGGAATACGTAGACTCAAGATAAATTCACCAGCAAGCAATCTGAGTAGTTAATCAACTCAATTTCCCAAACGGGGGGTTTTGCAAAAATCAAAGAGAAAAATAAACTAAATATCATGAGATAAAGATTAATAAATGAGAAAAACTAAGGTATTGTGTTCCCCATGATTTCCCAACCCAGTATCACCGGATAACCTAATTTTTGTCTAGTGTATAGCATGCAAGACGGTAATTTAAGTGCACCAAGCCCTTTAGTCAAATGTGAGAGGCGAATTTCACTATACGACTTGGCCTATCTCCATAGTGTGCATTACTAACCATTACCTATAAGACCCATTACAACCTCCCCTTGACCCATTTTGGTTGATTAGATGAGAACACATCAATCGAATCTTGTTAATTAATCTCTTTTCCTATTCATTACTACCTTGGTCCAGTTAGTAACATTAGGCGGTTTCTAATGTTGGCCACCATCAGAAAACATGCAAAATGAAGAGAGATAATTAATACATGCATATACACCTCCCAAGAATCGTGAATTATCCGATTTTACTTTCTTAGTTTTTTATGGTTCCCACAACCGTAGTTGTGGATTTAGCTACTCATCCTTTGTGTAGATGAAGAGATTATGAATTTAAAAGACATAATTAAACACTTACACAACTGAATTAAGAACAAGCAAATCGAATGTAAATGAAAATCACAAGCTTGAAGATTGAATTAAACCACAAGTGTTTTCAAAGACTCTCTCATAATTTTCTCTCTAAGAATATTGAGTTCTCAGAGAACTAACCTAAAACTAAGCTAAACATACCTGAAATAGTGAGTTCTTATGAAAAATAACCTAAAAGACCTATTTATAATAATTAAAAGTCCTAAACAAATTAGGAAAACTAGTCGACAAACTCCACGAAAGTACTTTACGACCCGTATTGTCTTCTACAACTCGTAATTGGGGTCTCGTAACCAGCTGCTGAAATTTCGGACTTCACTTTTATGGTGCTCCTTTATGACTCGTAAGGTGGTTACGACCCATAAAGGGGGTTTCATCTGATGAACTTCAGAAATTCTTCATTCTCTGACCCTTAGGGCGCGAAATCTCTTCTATGACTCGTACATTAGTTTACGGCTCATCTGCATTTTCGTAAAAGCAATTTCATAAACTTGGCCCCTCACTGAAATTCCTCATGAACCAACCTTATGGCTTGTCGAAAGGTCAACGGCCTGTAAGGGGTCTCGTATAACAGCAAATCTACAGCAACTTTTTAACTTCCCCAAAATGATTGGCCAACCAGTAATCCTGCAAATATAGAAATAGAAACACATAAAAACAAGTAAAGTTGCATTGAGAACATGCAAAATCCTATATTTTAAGCATCAAAAGTGTTGCATTTTGGCAGCACATCAACCCCCTCAACTTAAAATTATTGTTTCTCCTCAAGCGACGGACTCAATCTATATAGACAATAGAGTCACACACAGACCTCAACTCAATGGCATACATCACATACATCTATGACTCAGATTCCCACACCAACTCTTCAAAATGGGATTAGATAACTATTTAGCAAACCAATGCAAAGTGGTGCATGTGATAACACAACTGCGACACGCAAGGTATTATCGACAATCCACAATCACTGAACAAGGCTAATGCTAATAATGCAATGCAAGTTCCCTAACAGACAAAAGTCTCATATAATATTCAATGATATTTCCATGTTTTAGCATTGGGACTGTGCAAACTCAGTCACTCTAACAACATATATTCATGCATAATGACAAATACCATAGGCTTTCCCCTATATTCACGACTCAGACCTTCAACTAATTGGACTAGGATCACTCTAGGACTTTCTAGGCTTGTAATGTAGGTTCAGGGTGCTTTGGTATGATATTTTGGAAAAATAGTGACTAAAGGCCCTCTTTGAAACCCCGTTTTTCTACACTTTCGCCCTATCAACTCTTTTATTTTCACCTTATTCTCCCTTTTTCAACTTTTCATGCTTTTCTGGGTGTTTTCTTTTCATTTTTCAGCTTTTTGCGTTGTTTTTACGCTTCATTTTGCTTTTTAGATCTCAATTAAGGCATCTTTAATTTTTCTTGCACCCAGTACGTGATTTTTCTCCTTTTTCTTTTGTATTCCTCACTCACCTCCCTTACTTTTGTTCTTTACTTTTGCACCAGCCACCCTCAACTTAGGATTTTAGCATGTGTTGAGGTGCACACTATCCATCCTCAGAACCAAGGCCACTTCTTGTAGCCACCCTCAGCATAGGATTTTTGCCTCAGTCAAGATACACAATGTTCAAGGAAGGACCAGGGCCAAATTCAAGATTTTCACTAGATAAGGTTAGGTTAATCAGGTGTTTTGGAAGAATAGGTACATGTTAAGCTCAAACATTAGGAATAAGGGATATATCATCGATTTGGTCGGTTATTTTTAGGCTAAATGGACTATTTGAGAACAATGGCCTAAGATCCTTTCCTAATCCAACTAATCTACAGTCTAACTTAGAGTAACTGGGTAAGCTCTGAATTAGCACAAAATACGTGAATTTATCAAATAAAGCTCACACTCACATGGAACCGCATACATTATCAATGAAAGACTCTAGATCATGCTTTTTATCTCAATTTACTCTTACTTATCAAAACAAATATTGTCAAACACCTAAAAATGTATGGTTACTATCAACTACTGATCAAAAATTTTGATGGGTACCATTTTTTCAAACAAAACACAAAAACATGTTATATGCCACACATATTGGTACTATATATTAATAATATTATCTAAACATACTAAATGTTCCAGTTCAACATAAATTAAATCCACAGGGAAAAAGATTACGGGCAAGAAAACTCTGGGATAAAAATTTGGGGCAGTTGTGGACCCAAGCTACTCAGACTTCACTGAGGCCCATAACTACCCACACCCACCGAAAAAGATGTGCATTGTCCTCAATGCACAAAATCCAAGCAAAATATATCATAAGGGTCAAAAACATACTTGGGTGCCTAAGCCCCAGTATTCCTTAGGTTGCCTCCTAAGTTTCAAATTTAGGAACTTAGACTTCCTCTAAATCTTCAAAAATAAAACTGACACTAAACCAAAAAAATAAAAGGACTATAAAAAAAGAAAATAAGAAGTTACACTACTAGGTGGAGACCTTCCACTTCTTCTTCCATTTCGAACTTATGAATTGTACCCTTAATTTCTTTTCCAATTTTCTATTATGCTCAAAGGGTGGTGGTATAAAAATAAGGGAAGCAAATAATAAAGATCGCATGTTGTACTTCTTGGCCTTTAAATGAGGGATGTAAATTTTTTATTTGTGCCCAATAAATTCAAGAATATAACTATATTTTTCCTCCTCCTTACATTTGTCTATATGCTCAGATGATTCGATTAAAACCTCATCATCTAAACATAATGTAGAAAAATGATTGGAAGGAGGTCCAATGCGTCCTAATACATGAATTATATTATTATTGACGTCCTAATGTTTACACACACTAGAGTTTTTAAAGATAATATTATCTACTTCTTTACATAACTCTCGTGTACTTTTCTCAACAATGACAACATCAATAATGGTATGATCAAGAAGTTGACCCTTCTATTTTAGCTTTTCAAGTTGGCTTATAAGCATTTTTTTTCCTCACAAAATTCATAACTATCTTGTTGAGCATCAAACCCATTAGCCTTTACGCTCAACTCACTACATAAAATCTGGACATCCAAGCCAAATTGACGAACATCTGACAAAACCACATAGTTGTCTAAATAGAGATTTTCTAATATTTTCAAGAAGTACATTGCAATTCAAAATATTATGTATAACCCCTCTCATTCCTATACTATAATCATCTAATATTTCTTCAATATAGGGAGTCATATTAATAAGAAAAAATAGAAAAAGAACAAAAACACAAACAAAATATAAAATGTGGGAAATAAGGATTATCACTTGAATTACTGAAGAATTCACTAAGTCTAGCCGTATTCCTCAGCAACGGTGCCAAAATCTTGATGTCGCACAAATTAAACCTCCTTATTAGAGGATAAAGCGGTCGCTATGAAGAAATAGAACCTAACCAAGGTTAGGGTCGAACCCACAGGGAATACGTAGACTCAAGACGAATTCACCAATATGCAATCTGAGTAGTTAATCAACTTAATTCCCCAAAAGAGAATTTTGCCAAAATCAATGAGAAAAATAAATTAACTAACTATTACGAGACAAAGATTAACAAAGGAGATCAACTACGGTATTGTGTTCCCCATGATTTCCCAACTTTGTATCACAGGATAACCTTATTCTTGTCTAGTGTATAACATATGGACAGAAATTTAAGTTCCCCAAGCCCTTTGGTCAAAGATGAGAGGCGAATTTCACTATGCGACTTGGCTCATCTCCATAATGTGCATTACTAACATTACCTATAAGTCCTAGTACAACATCTCCCTGGCCCAGGTTGGTTGATTAGATGAGAATACATCAATCGAATCCTACTAATTAATCTCTTTTCCTATTCATTACTACCTTGGTCCATTAAGTGACACTAGGCAGTATCTAATGTTGTCCACCATAAAAAAACATGCAAAATGAAGAGAGTTAATTAACACATGCATATACACCTTCCAAGAATCGTGAATTATTTAATTTTACTTTGTTAGTTCTTTATGGTTCCCATAATCCTAGTTGTAGATTTAGCTACTCATGCTTGATGTAGGTGAAGAGATTATGAATTTAGAAGACATAATTAAACACTTACACAACTGAATTAACAGTAAGCAAATCTAGTGTCAATGAAAATCACAAGTTTGAAGATTGAATTGAACGAGAAGTGTTTTCAAGGACTCTTTCACTATTTTCTCTCTAAGAATATTGAGTTCTCTGATCACTAACCTTAAACTAAGCTAACTTATGTGAACTGGTGAGTACTTATGAAAAATAACCTAAAAGACCTATTTATAATAATTAAAAATAAGTCCTAAACAAATTAGGAAAACTAGTCGGCGAACTATATGAAAGCACTTTACGACCTGCATTGTCTTCTACGGCTTGTAATTGGAGTCTCATAATCAGCTGTTGGAATTTTGGAAATCACTTCTACGGAACCCCTTTATGACTCGTAAGGTGGTTTATGACCCATAAGAGGGTTTCGTCTGATAAACTTCAGAAAGTTCATTCTTTAACCCTCAGGGAACGAAACCTCTTCTACGACTCGTACTTTAATTTATGGATCATTTGCATATTTGTAGAAGTAACTTCAGAAACTTGGCTCCTCGCTAGAATTCCTCACAAACCAACCTTACGGCTCGTAGAATGGTCTACGGCCTGTAAGGTGTCTCGTATAACAGCAAATCTGCAGCAACTTTGTGACTTTCCCCAAAATCATTGGCCAACCTATAATCCTGCAAATATAGACACAAAAACAGCTCAAGTCGCATTGAGAACACTCAAAATCCTAACTTTTAAGCATAAAAAGTATTGTATTTTGGCAGCACATCAGGGGACATGAGGAAATGATATCCTTATATTTTCTGATTTACTCAAGGCTAAGGTATCAAGTTCTTTCTATTCCAAGTTATCCTAATTCTTTCACTTTTGTGTTTCATGATATGACATACATACATATGCACAAAAATAATTTAAAGATATTTTGAATTATTTAAAGGTGTTTTGATATGAGTTTTAATTATTTAAAGGTTTTCAAATGATGAAACATGCATTGTGTTCTTGTGTTTGGATGTTTCATGATTAAGTCAAGCCTTTAGGTCCTTGGTCTAGCACATTCGAGGACGAATTTTCCCAAGGGGGTGAGATATAAGGACCCAGACATTGTATGACCTTAATGGTGCTTGAAATTTGGTTTCAAAAAGTTTTTGACCAAGGTGACACCTTATGGACACCTCCATGGGCCATGTGGAGGAGCCTTGAGGTGGCCCTTGGCCTTGTGTATAGAGTGTTA
Organism: Solanum rostratum; assembly: GCA_029948455.1. NCBI lineage: Eukaryota > Viridiplantae > Streptophyta > Magnoliopsida > Solanales > Solanaceae > Solanum > Solanum rostratum. The sequence continues at coordinate 51,103,178 of CM057047.1, read as the reverse complement.
GCCTTATGTTGGAGTTTGAGACCAAGGCGCACATCACATGAACCCCATACAGTCTGTGTGGCACTTTATGTGTCATGTGGTGGCTTGTGTAATATATCCTTGACCTTGAAAACCACATGTTTGGCTAAGGCTTGTCAAACATGAACCTTATATGGACCGTATAGCCTTTCACGGTCCATATGGCCCTTTGTATGGACATTGGAGTGAAACATTTCTAAGTATGGAATCACCGCCTTGGAACTTCATCTATGAAGCATTTTTGCTAAGTGAAGAACCACAAAAGGCAACACGGTCTGTGTTACCCCTACACGGTCCATGTGCCCCCTATATAGACAAATCAGTTTATACTCCTTCATTACTATTCATTCTTATTCTAACTATTAGCTTCCCATTCACTCTCTTAAATGCTTTCCGAATCTTCTTTTGGAGCTCTAATCAGAGGACTCCCATGGAGACTTTAATCTCAAGCTAAATTCACTTACAAGCCCTCACTCCCAAATTAATTATTTGGTGTAGGGTCATCATGGGCCTCCTACATCAAGCCAAGTTCAAATACATTCTATTGGCTAAGTTTTTCATATGAATCGGTAGAAATTTAAACACTCAATGGTCATATCACTTAGCATAAAAGGTACTGAGTAGCCTATGACCGACCAAATTTAATCTCTTTTAATTAGCTTTCCAACGCATTTAGTTTCACCTAATTCCAAGTTTGGATCAAGAATTTATGCTCGTTTTTGTAAAGCTCATCTGCGTTTTGTCTCCTGTGATTTGGCTAAGTGAGGCTTCACGGAAGGGCAACGGTCCGTGTAACCATATATGGACTGTGAGACCTTCCCACCGGACCCCTGGCAACAATTTTTATTTTGTTTCATTAATGGTGTTTTCATAATTATGGCTACTCCTAAGGGACTTTTACGACCTCCTAAGTAATCCTACACCATTCACATGACCTGTACTCTTCTTCCCTCATTCAATTTCATTCTCACACTTAGAATTATATTCAAGCTCTATTTTAGAACTCCCCTAAGGTGAACCCTTGAAGATTGTCTTGGAGATTAAGGAAAGGCTCTCTTTTTCATCAAATTTCTCTCTATTTCTTCTTATTTAGCTAAGGTATATGAGATTGATTCATGCTCCCTTTCAACCGTGAAGACTCCAAACTCTTTCACTTGAATTTCATGAAATTTAGCTCATTTTAAATATGGATTTTTGAGATTATTATTTATTTAATGCAATTGAGATATGGGCTATGTTTTATTGTTGATTTTAAGTTGATTTAAGCCATAGTATGTTTAATTGCATGATTATTATGAAGATTTGAGTATGCGTTGTACCTTTTAAAGTTTGTGTTAAGGATGGGTAATCTAAATTGTGATTCGAATGTGGATTTTATTATTAATTTACTTGAGTTTCATATTGAATTGTTGATTTAAGATTGAATCTCTATTACCCATTATTATCCACATATCAATCATGGCATTTGCATATATGAGCATTGAATTTTGATGCAAATGAATTATTAGGTTAAGCCCATATATGTTTATGAAAATGAATTGGTGGGTTAAGCTCAGTCATATGGTTATGATAAGAATGTGATCACATAAATGTCTATGATTATTGGCTCTCTGAGAACATTGGGTGTTTAAACCTCATGGGAAATTGTGAATGGACTATTCATATGCATGGAAAGTACGATATGAATTATTATTTGGCTTTTGAGCCCAAGTATGAATGATTATAAATAATGTTTAGCTTTGAAGCCCAAGTGTGCATTGAAATGATTTGAAGTGACTTTCATCTCTTTTGAAAGCGTGTATACGTATATGTATTCTTGTGGGATGATGACTTAGCACATATGATATTGGAAGTGTCAGGGCTATCCCCAAGGGTCCTCTTCCTTTCTCTTTAACTAAGTGCCAGCATAGGTGTATGTATATGGTAACTCTCACCGAAATGGGAGGCCTATTAGGTAAGCTGACCAATTTAATATGATATGATATGAACTGAAAATCCTATCTAAAATGGGAGGCTCGTAAGGAGAAGTATGGTTTACCTTTGGCAAGTAGACACCCTCTTTGTTATAGGGATAACATCGGGATTTCAAGTAAAATCTCGTTTGGTCTTATATGTCAGTTGAGGTCTCATCTCCTCTTATAATAAGCATTACCGCATAGCATGCATCATGGATTTCATGGCAAATTGTTATATTATATTCCTTCGGTGATATACTTCTTTCTATACTATGTGTCCTTATCATCTAATATTGAATGCAGGTTTAATAAGTTCATGTGAATTGTATGCCTATATACTTAGTATATTCAACTATACTAATGTATACTTTTCCCTACATGATCTAACCATGTAGGGACTAGAGATTAAATTCATCTGTCGTTTGACGGCTAGTCGGATTTGAGAAAGTTCTTATGGTGAGTCCTATCTTCAAAGGATAAGCCACCATCCATCTACCTTATGTTGCTTCCATTTATGCAATTTACTTTGAGAGTGAGCCCAGGACATGTCTTGTCCCCTGCCTTATTACATGAATAAAGGCGTTGTTGGATATTTTGAAGACTCTTCTACGAATAAATGTTATGTGTTGATATTTGGAGATTTTGATTATGGCTATCCATTGGATATTATTATTATGATTCTATTATGATATGATGTATATATATGGTATGATGTGGTAATGTGAAAGATCCTAAGTCTCATTTTGCCCCCATAGAATGAGTCATACTTACCCGTCCCTTAGTCCTTATGTGTTATGTGTTATGTGAATTTATCTTAATCTCTACCCCTATGATATCCCTATAGCATGAGTCCTACTTTCCCTTCCCTTAGAACAATGTGTTTACTATCTTTTTCACCCTTCCAAACTGATGATGTGAATATGGATATTAAAAGACTTCTTTAGGGACTCTTGGGTTCCCATTCGCCATGTCACTCCTAGGCCCTAAGTCTGGATTATGACGGAGATGATATCAGAGAGCTAGGTTTATAAATGGTCCTCAGAGTGCAACATGCCGCATCAAGTGGAGTCTTGTTCATGGGTGTGAAGTGCGCCACATCCATGGGTAGGAGGCTGCAAGGCATTTTAGGAAATATTTCTCTTTTTCATGATTCATATCGTGCCATGGAACATGTCTTAAGATTTTCTATCTCCATCCCTCCCTACGAAATGGGGAGAGTTACATTGGGCCCATAATGCAATCCAGGTAAGGATGTATTGCAGTTGATCTTATAGATATGGTCCAAAGGGAGTTGGTAAAGGATCTGCATCATTTGACAAGATTGGGGAATTGGGTTAAGTGAATCTAATGATGGTTTTGTTCATGTTCAAAATGAGGTAAACTCTTCTGTAGTTATTGATGTCAAAGTAAAGCAATACTTAGACCCATTGTGTTGAAGAGGTTGGTTGCCGAAAAGAAGATAGAGGTTTTCTCCTAAGGGAGAGATGGTGTAATTTGGTACCAAGATCAATTGTGTGTTCTGGATGTTAATCTTCTTAGGGAGGTGATCATGACTGAAGCCCACAACTCTCTTTGTTCTATACATTTAGGATCCACCAAGATGTATCAGGATTTGAGGAAAATGTATTGGTGGCATGGTATTAAGAAAGACATAGCTAGATTTGTATTAGAACGTTCTATATGTCAACAAGTGAAGGTGGTACATCAAAGGACCGGTGGTCTGACTCAAGATATTGAGATTCCTACTTGGAAGCGGGAAGATATGAATATAGACTTTGTGGTTGGTTGCCTCTGACCCGAAAGCAATTTGATACAATTTGGGTTATTGTTGATCAGATGACCAAAATTAGCTCATTTCCTACCGATTGAGACTACCTTCAATGTCGAAGACTCTGAAAGGTTGTATATCCCAAAATTGGTGAGGTTGCATTGTGTTCTTAGGTCTATCATAACGGATCGTGGCACCCAATTTACTTCTCACTTTTGGAGATAGTTCAAAAAAAGGGACTTAGCACTAAGGTGAAGTTAAGTACCATTTTTCATCCTCAAGTCGATGGATAAGCTGAAAGGGAAATCAAACTTTGGAGGACATGTTGAGAGTTTATGTTTTGGAACTCAAAGTTAATTGGGATGACCATCTACTACTCATCGAGTTTTCTTATAACAATAGCCTTCATGCTAGCATTGGTATGGCACCATCTGAAGCGTTGCATAGTAGGAAATATAGATTTCTATGGGGTGGTTTGAGTTGGGAGAGATGGATTTGATTGGCTTGGATATGGTGTTGGAGGCCATGGGGAAGGTCAAGTTTATTAGGGAGAGGTCGATGATGGCTCAAAGTCACCAAAAGTCTTATTTGGATGTTACAAAGAGGGATCTTAAGTTCCATGTTGGAAATTAGGTGTATGAGAATGTCTCACCCATGAAGGGTGTAATGCATTTTAGTAAGAAGTGCAAGTTGAATCCCCAGTATGTAGGTCCTCATGAGATTGTTGAGTGGATTGGGAATGTGGCTTATAGGTTGGATTTGCATCCGAATTTGAGTTTCTCTTCACCCGATTTATCCGTGTGTCCATCGTGAGAAAATTGATTGGTGATCCTAGTACTATAGTGCCTTTGAAAGGTGTTGAGATTGAGGAGAACTTGTCTTATGAGGAAGTCCAGGTTGAGATCTTCGATAGGCAAGTGAAGCAACTTCGCAACAAGGATGTGGTTTCGGTTAAGGTGCTTTGGAGAAATCAACATGTGGAAAGTGCAATATTGGAGGCGGAGTTGGACATGATGAAATGATATCCCTATCTTTTATAATCTACTCAAGGATATGGTATTAGGTTCTTCCTATCCCAAGTGGTCCTAACTCTTTCACTCTTGTGTTTCATGACATCACACGCATATATGTGCACAAAAATGATTTAAAGATGTTTTAAATGATTTGAAGGTGTTTTTGTATGAGTTTTAATGAGTTATTGGTTTTCAAATGATGAAATATGCATTGAGTTGTTGTCTTTGGATGTTTCGTGATCAAGTCAAGCCTTAAATCCTTGCCTATCACATTTGAGACTTTTGTGACTTCCTAAGCTATCCTAAGACATTCAAATGACCTATACTCTTCTTCCCTTTTAATTCTCACACTTAGAATTATATTCAAGCTCTCCCTTAAGAACTCCCCTAAGGTGAACCCTTGAAGATTGTCTTGGAGATTAAGGAAAGACTCTCTTCTTCATCATATTTCTTCCTATTTCTTCTTAGTTAGTTAAGGTATGTGGGATTGATTCATGGTTTCTTTCAACCATGAAGACCCCAAACTCTTTTTACTTGAATTCCATGAAATTTAGCACACTTTAAATATGGTTTCTTAAGATGATTATTTATTTAATTCAATTGAGATATGAGATATGTTTTATTGTTGATTTTAAGTTGATTTAAGCCCTAATATGTGGAATTGCATGATTATGATGATGATTTGAATATGCATTGTCCCTTTAAAATTAATATTTAGCATGGGTAATCTAAATTGTGATTTGAATGTGGAATTTATCTATGGATTTAAAATTGAATCTCTATTACCCATTATTATTCACATATCATTCATGGTATTTGCATACATGAGCATTGAATTTTGATGAAAATGAATTAGTGATTAGCCCATCTATAATAAGAATGTGATCACATAAATGTCCATGATTATTGGCTCTTTGAGCACATTGGATGTTAACACGTCATTGGAAATTATGAATGGGTTTTTCCTATGCATCAAAAGTATGATAGAAATTATGATTTGGCTTTTGAGCCCAAGTATGAATGATTATAAATAATGTTTGGCTTTGAAGCTCAAGTGTGCATTGAAATGATTTGAAGTGACTTGCATCTCTTTTGAAAGTAGGTATACATATATGTATTCTTGTGGGATGATGAATTAGCACGGGTGAGATTGGAGGCATCAAGGTTATCCTCAAGGGTCCTTTTCTTTTCTCTTAAACTATGTGTTAGCATAGGTACATGTATATGGTAACCTTCACTGAAATGCAAGTCCATAAGGTGTGGTTATAAATTTTATATGATACAATATGAATTAAAAATCTTATCCTAAATGGAAGACCTGTAAGGAAGGTTACTTCTCATAAATGAGAGGCCCGTAAGGAGAAGTATAGTTTACCTTTGGCAAATAGATAACCTCTTTTTCGGTGTGGGGATAACATTGGGATTCCAAGTAATAGGTGATGTGTTGTCAAAATATAGTACATTTGATGCTTAAAAACATGGAATTTTGTGTGTTCTCTAAGCGATGTAAGTAGATTTGGTGTGTTTTTATGTTTGTTTTGCAGGATTACAAGGTTGGCACAATTTTTGGGCTAAGTGTACAGATTTTGCTGAAGTTGAGGTTACCCAAGACCTTTTATGGGTTGTAGACTTGGTTTCATACAAAATTCTAGTAAAGGGTGATTTTCTGAAGTAATGTCTATGAATATGCAGATGAGTCATAGAAGATTTTATGAACCATAGACTTGGTGTCGTATCCTGAGGATCAGAAAGTGAGGAGTTGTGGAAACGTTATCAGATGAAACTCCCTACAGGCCGTAGAAGTAATCCCCAGAATTGAAGATGCAATCCACGAAAGCCCGACTACGGGCCGTAAAACATTATACGGCCCATAGAAGTATCCGTAGAGTCTGGCAACCTAGTTATCCAATTCCATTTTGGTTTTATAGTTTAAACATTATAAATAGGTCTTTTAGGTTATTTTTCAAGAATAAAGTTACAGAACAGTAGAGAGCGGTAGAGAGCTTAAGAGAAACACTTGTAAAACTTTATTTTGTGCTTTTAGTTCAATCTTGTAATTCTTGGTGAAGAGTTTGGATTTCTTGTGCTTAATTTTCTTGTGTAATTGCTCAATTACGTTATTCAAATTCATGATTCTTGCATATACACTGATCATGAGTAGCTAAATCCACAGCTAGGGTTTTGGAAATCATGAAGTCCTAACAAAGTAAAATCAGATAATTCGTAATTCTTGGAAAGTGTGCATCCATGTATTAATTAATTCTCTTTTTTATGAATGATTTTTAACGGTGGCCAATGTTAGAACTCGCCTAGTGATACTAACTAGATCAAGGTAGTAACGAATAGAAAAGGAGATTAATTAACAGGATTCGATTGATATTTCTCGTCTAATCAACCAAACTAGGCCAAGGGGAGGTTTTACCGGAACAATAGGTAAGGGTTTGTAATGTCACACTGTGGGGATGGATCAAGTCACGTAGTGAAATTTGCCTCTTACATGGATCATAGGGTTTGGTAAACTTAACTTATCGTTCTGCGTGCTATACATTGGGAAAGAATTTTATTACCTGGTAATACCAATTTAGGAAATCATGGAGAACACAATAAACTAGTTACTCTTCATACTAATTTAACACTTGTCTTAGTTTAGGATTATTTTTCATAGTTGTTACAAACCCTCTCTCTTTAGGGAGATAAGTAGGTTAATCCACCCGAATTGCTTTGAATTCTTCTAGGTTTACCATATTTCCTGTGCAATCGACCGTAACCTCGGTTAGGTTATATATCTTGACAATGAGCGCATTAGCCTAAGAAAGAGGTATAGCTTGGGGAACATCAAGATTTTGGCTCCGTTACCAGGGAATACGACAAGACTTGTTTGATTTGAGTAGTTTGGAAATTAATCTTTATTTCCCTCATTTTACGTTTTTGTTATTTTTGTTCTATTTCAGGGTATAGGTGTAGTGTATGCCCAATAGACGAAGTCGGGGCATCCACTTGACTCTAATTGACCTAGAGATCCAGAGAAGACTTAGAAGGATGGCCAAGATAATGCAAATAATGTGATGAATGAAGCTCTGAATTAGAATAAGAATCAGAATAACAACAACCCACCAACTCTTGAGGAAATTGATCCACAGCCACAGGACTTCAACGCCAAAGTGCTTCAGTGGAATCAGTATCGGCTGAATCCTATGGCCATGGATGCGACAGGAACCATTGTGTTACCGCCATTGCCAGATGACACAAAGTTTATGGTTTCAAGTGGGTTGCTTCAGATGCTGCTGAATCATGGGTTGGTCGCAAGCCTGCCATCAGAGGATTCACATAGCCATGTACACAACATTGTGTTTGTCTGTAAGAGCGTAATGGGAACATAGAATCTGTCTATGATGTTTTGGGGCTTCATGCCTTCCCATTATCTCTGACAAACAATGTAGCGCTATGGCTATTTGAGCTCCCATAGAGTTTTGGGTTGCAAAAGGCCGTTTCGGAGAGGTTCTTCCCAAAATTGAAGAAGCTCAAGTTGAAAGATCAAATCTACAACTTTGAGCAACTTCTTGGTGACTCGATCAGTATTACATGGGAGTGATTTACAAAATGCTTGAGAAGTATCCCTGACTACAAAATTGTTGATGATGCCTTAGTGGAGATCCTCTACCGTGCCGTGGACGAGAATAGCCAAGCATGTGTTGATACTATTATGGGGGCATGTTTTTAGATCAACCATTTGCAAGTGTTGTTGAGAAGCTGGAAAAGGTAGTCAAGATGAATCGTGCATAAGGCCAAGGGATAGATCATTTACAAAGTGCTCGTGTGCTATCAATATTAATTAAGAGCAAGCTAAAATAAATGAGGAGATAATGCAAGAGCTTGCTCAGAATTAGTACCAACATGGAGGTGATGATGAAGTAGAATCAAGAACGAGTTAATGCAGTGCTTTATCAGTCGCCGCGAGCACCCATGTACGAGAAGCCTTTTTATGAGGAGGACACTTGCTTAGTTATTGATCAGATGGGGTTTTCCTGACAAACACCCAAGGGTCCAATCAGGACTATTGGGGCCAAGGTCAAGAAACTAAGGTCGGAACTATAACAAAGACGGCGCTTTCAGAGACAATCATGAAGGTTACTTTGACCGGAATAGAGGCCAAGACAGAGATATTGATTGGGGTCACAGAGATTGCTACAGAAATGGTCCTTATGTGCAACCACATAAGCGTGACACCGGTGCTAGTAGTTCTAGAGCTGAGGAGATGTTCGATCAATTATTGAAGAAGGTTGACACACAGGATGAGACCTTGAAGGGAATAAAGTATGACATCTCCAGCATAAATCAGAAGATTGAGTCTCATTTTATTGCTATCAAATAGCTGCAAAGTTTGTTCAAGTATCAACCCAACTTTACCAACATTAGAGAGGTACACTACCTAGCAACATAGTTCAAAACCCTAAGAATGAAGGGCAGTGTATGGCGATCACTACTCGTGGTGATAAGAGTACCATCGATCCTCTCATACTGGTAGAAGATGATGAGGTTTGAGAGGAGGCAATTAAGGTTGAAGATGCTTACCAGAGATGATCATTCCCAAAATGGGGTGAGTGATGTTGCAGAGGTGCCACAAAAACTAAAGCCCATTCCTAGAACTCCTCCCCCTTCCCTCAAAGAATTAAGAAGGAGGAGGAATGTGAGTTCAAGCACTTTCTTCCATACTGAAACAACTCTTTATCAACATCCCTCTTATTGAGACTTTGGATAAGATGCTAGGGTATGTGAAGTTTATGAAGGACTTGATTACAAAAAAGTGTACTGTGAGTCAAAAGCACTCCTGAGAGCTTCAACATTGCAGTGTAATTGCTACAAGGTCCTTGGTGCAAAAGTAAGAAATCTCGGTGCTTCTACCATACCTTGCATTATTGAAGATGTGGAATTTGCAAGGGCATTGTGTGATCTCGGTGCCAGCATAAATCTGATGCCCCTTGCAATCTTCAAGAAGCTAGGATTGGGAGCCCCTACTTCGACGAGCATGTGGTTGTTAGTGGTTGGCTGCACGGTGAAAAACCTTTGGGGATACTTTACGACATACTCATCAAAGTTGAGAAATTCATATTCCCTGCCAACTTTGTGATCCTAGATTTCAAGGGTGACTTTAAAGTCCCAATCATCTTGGGAAGGCCTTTCCTAGCCACTAGTTGAGCACTAGTGGATATGGAAGCTAGCCAACTCAGGTTTAGAATGAATGATAAAGAAATTGTCTTCAACATCTTTTAGTCAATGAAGATGCTAGATGATCTGAAGAAGGATATTTAGGCACTTAGTGAAGTCTGAGTAACCAAGTTGTCCAAGTCGTGTCGCGATAAATTAGGTGCTACTTGGGAGGAATAGATATTGGCGCTTAGGTGCCTAGGTATGTTATTTTTTACCCTTTTGCTTTATTTCCATTTTTGTGCATTAAGGACAATGCAACTATTTTTCGATGGGGTGTGGGTAGTTATGGGCCTCAGTGAAGTCTGAGTAGCCTTGGCTTATAACTATCCCAAATTTTGATTCCTGAGGGTTTTCTTACTTGTGTTCTTTTTTCCCATGAATATTTGATTTCTGTTGAACCAGCATGCTTAGGATATGTAGGGAGTATTGATAGCATATAGTACTAATATCTATGGCATATGTATCTTTTTGTGTTTTGTGTGAAAAAATGATACCCACCAAAATTTTGATAGTTAGTCTTGAAAGCAACCATACATGTTTAATTGAAGATAGTGCTTGTTCTGATAAGTGAGGATGTATTGAGATAAAGAGCATGATTTGAGAGTCTCTTTGTTAATAGTGTAATTAGTGTCATGTGAGTGTGAACTTTATTTGCTAAATTCATATACTGTGTTTCAATTCAGAACTTGTCGTGTTACTCTGACTTAGACTGTAGGTTAATTGGTTAGAAAAAGATCTTAGGTCGTTGTTCATCACAGTCCACTTAGCCTAAATGACCAACCAAATGTGTGAAATATCCCTCGATCCTAATGTTTGAGCCTTACATGTACCATTTTCTTTGTAAAAACCTAAGTTTCCTAGACTTGTTAGATTTAAAAGCTTGAAATTAGCCCTGGTCCTTCCTTGAACATTATGTAGCTTGATTGAGGCAAAAAGCTTAAGTTGAGTTGGCTACTAAAAGTGGCCCTAGTTCCTAGGTTGGATATTGTGCACCTCGACTCAGGCCGAAAGCTAAGTTGAGGGTTGCTGATATAAGGGTAAAGCACAAAATGAGGGAGAAAAACTAATGATACATGGAAAAGGAGATCAACAAAGAGTAAAAATATATTCTAGGTGCAAGAAAAATGAGTGATTCCTAATCAATGAGCTGAAAAGAAAAATAATGTGTTATAAAAGCAAAAAGCTGAAAATGAGAATAAAGCACCCAACAAACCTTGAAATAGGAGAAAGAGAGAATGAGGTGAAAAATATCAGTGTTGTAGGGCAAAAGTGTAGAAAAATGTAATGTCAAGGAGGGCCTTTAGTCACTTTCTACCAAAACATCATACCAAAGCCCCTTGAGCCTACTTTACAAGCCAATAAAGTCCTAAAGGGATCCTGGTCCAAGTAGTCAAAGGTCATAGTTATGAGTATAGGGGCAAACATATGGTATTGAGCATGGTATTTGAATATCTTTTGTGAGAGTGAGTGATTTTACATATCCCAAATATTGAATCTGAAAATATCATCATTAGGGGGATATGGGACTTCATTCTATGAGGGCACTTGCATTGCATTTTTTACATTGGACTAACTTAGTGATTGTTGCTTGTTGATAATTACCTTGCTTGTCATAGTTGCATTGTCGCATATGTCGATCTGTATTGGTTTTCTTGATAGCTATATAATGTGTTTTTAAAGTTGTATGGGTATCTGTGCTTGAGTTTGAAGAGTTGTATACCATTAGATTGAGGTCTATATGTTACTGTGCTACTTATGTAGATTGAGTCCGTCGTTTAAGGACAGGCAAGAATTTTAAGTTGAGAGTGATGATGTGCTGTAAAGATAATGCAAATTTGATGCTTAAAAACTTAGAATTTTGTGTTTTTTCTAAGCGATGTTAGTAGATTTGATGTGTTTTTACGTTTACTTTGCAAGATTATCGGGTTGGCACAATTTTTGGGCTAAGTGTGCAGATTTTGCTGAAGTTGAGGTTTCACGAGAATTCTACGGGTCGTAAACCTGGTTTCATACAAAATTCCAATGAAGGGTGATTTTCTGAAGTTAAATCTATGAACATGCAGATGAGCCGTAGAAGATTTTACGAGTCGTAGACTTAGTATTGTACCCTGAGGATTAGAAAGTGGGGAGTTGCTGAAAAGTCATCAGACGAAATTCCCTACGAGTCATAAAAAATTATACAGACCATTAAAGGGTGTCATAGAGGTCAACCCAAGAATTAAAGATGCATACCATGAAAGCTTGACTACGAGTCGTAAAACACTATACGGCCCATAGAAGTGACCATAGAGTCTTCCAACCTAGTTATCCTATTCCATTTTGGTTTTGTAGTATGAACATTATAAATAAGTTTTTTAGGTTATTTTTCAGGAAAAACATTACAAAATAGTAGAGAGCTTGAGAGAAACACTTGTAAAACTATATTTTGTGCTTTCAGTTCAATCTTGATTCTTGGTGAAGAGTTTGGATTTCTTATGCTTAGATCTCTTGTGTAAATTCTCAATTATGTTATTCAAAGACATGATTCTTGCATCTACATTAATTATGAGTAGCTGAATCCATAACTAGGGTTGTGGGAACCATTAAGACCTAACCAAGTAAAACCAAATAATTCATAATTCTTGAAAAATGTGCATGCATGTATTAATTAATTCTCTTCGTTATGAATGTTTTTAACAATGGACAACACTAGAACTCGCCTAGTGTTACTGACTAGCTCAAGGTAGTAATGAATAGAAAAAGAGATTAATTAAGATGATTCGATTGATGTTTCTTGTCTAATTAACCAAACTGGGACAAGGGGAGGTTGTATTGGAATAATAGGTAAGGATTACCAATGTCACACTACGGGAATGGATCAAGTCACATAGTGAAATTTTCCTTTCGCTGGATCATAGAGTTTGGTGAACTTAACTTACCGTTCTACATGCTACACACTGGAAAAGAATATGATTATTTGGTAATATTGAGTTAGGAAATCATGGGGAACACAATACCCTAGTTACTCTACATACTGATTTAACACTTGTCTTAGTTTAGCATTATTTTTCAAAGTTATTACAACCCCCCCCCCCCAGGGAGATAAGTAGATTAATCCACTTGAATTGCTTTGAATTCTTCTAAGTCTATCATATTCCCTATGGGATTGACCCTAACCTAGGTTAGATTATATATCTTGACAATGACCGCTTGAGCCTAAAAAAGGAGGTGTATCTTGGGAGACATCAATAGCTCGCTTGGTTTTATATGTCGGTTGAGGTCTCATCCCCTCTTATAATAAGCATTATGGCATAGCATGCATCATGGATCTCATGGCATATTTTTTGTTGTTATATTCCTTCGATTATATACTTCTTTATATTATGTGCCCTTGTCATCTAACATTGAATGCAGGTTTAATAAGCTCATGTGCATTGCATGCCCACATACTTAGTACATTCAAAGGCACTAACGCATAGTTTTTGTCTACATGATCTAACCATGTAGGGATCGGAGACTACATTCATCCACCGTTTGATGGCAAGTTGGATTTGAGAAAGTTGTTGTTGTGAGTCCTATCTTCCAAGGACAAGACACCATCCATCTACCTTATGTTGCTTCTGTTTATGCTATTTACTTTGAGAGTGAGCTCGGGATATGTCTTGGCCCCTACCCTATTCTATGACTAGAGGCACTGTTGGACATTGTATAGACTCTTGTACAAATATATGTTATGTGTTGATATTTGGAGATTTTGATTATGGCTATCCATTGGAAATTGTTATTATGATTCAATTATGATATGAGGTATATATATGGTATGATGTGGTAATGTGGAAGATCTTAAGTCTCGTTTTGCCCCCATAGAGTGAGTCATACTTACCCGCATCTTAATCCTTATGTGCTATGGATTATGTGAATCCATGTTAATCCCTATCCCTATGACATCCCAATAGCATGAGTCCTACTTTCCCTTCCCTTAGAACAATGTGCTTACTATCGTTTACACACTTCAGAAATCGATGATGTGAATATAGATACTATGAGGCTTGTTTGGCAACTCTCAGGTTCCCATTCACTATGTCACTTTTAGACCCTAGGTTCGGGTCGTTACACTCACACTCATACCACCCTATTTGAGGTAGATAAATTTTGTCATCTTAGCCTCCCTAAGTTCAATAGAGAAGAAATGATCCAGGCATGCAAACTTGAACTCTTCCTAATTAACAGCATTACCACAAACCCTCTCCATCAACCACTAGGTGTACCATACTTGAGCCATATCTTTCAACTGATAAGAAACTAACTCAGCCTTCTCCTCAAAAGTCACTCTCATAACAGTCAACACCTTATTGAGCTCATCAATGAACTCTTGAGTATCCTCATAAACCTTTGATCCATTGAACTTTAGAGGATTCATCAGGTAAAATCTCTCACTTTAGAAGCTAGAGTGGGATCATAGGGAGGAAGATTAGCTTGTCTAGTCTGAGTGGTCACCGCTTGGCCAACCATAGCAATATTCACCATTAGTGATGGGATCTTCCATAGGCCCTTGAGGAACTTGGTCCTCATGAACCAGGGCAGTCTTGGTAAGGGAGATCTTTGTGGAGGCATCTTTTGTAATGTAGAAATGATATCATCAGGATTACAAAACTTTAATACACAAACCAAAACACGACAAAAGACATGAACTTGTGAGACAATATCTAGAACGACATCATAGCCTCACACTCATAGGCATAGTGCACTTCATACCCATGAATAGGACTCCACTTGACGCAGCATGCTGGACTCCGAGGATCATTTAAAAACCTAGCTCTCTGATACCAAGCTTGTCACAACCTGGACCTAGGGTCTAGGAGTAACATGGTGAATGGAAACCCAAGAGTCCTCATACAAGCCTCATAGCATCCATTCACACATCATCGATTCGGAAGCACATACGAAATAGTAAACACATAGTTCTAAGGGACGGGAAAGTAGGACTCATGCTATAAGGATACCATAAGGATAGGGATTAACATGGATCCACATAACACATAACACATAATTACTAAGGGGTGGGTAAGAATGGCTCACTCCATAGGGGCGAAACGTGACTTAGAATCTTCCACATCATAGCATAAATTCATATCATAAAACTTATAACCAATCTATAATAACCATATCCAATAGGTAGCCATAATCATAATTATAATCTCCAAATACAACACATAGCATACATCTGTACAAGAGTTTACAAGATGTCCCAACAATGCCTCTAGTCATAAGATGTCCATATCGCAATTGAATCAAATATACATTAATATTAAAAACCCATGATTAAACTAAGCTTAAACTCCATAAATCAAGTGTAAAAGAGTTTGGGTCTTCTTGGTTAAAAGGGACTAAGAATCAATCCCACATACCTAAGATCACCAAGAAGAAATAATAAGAATTTGATGAAGAATGAAGCCCTTCCTTGAATCCCAAGCTAAGTCTTCACTATAGTCTTTGAGAGGAGTTCTTTAAAGAGCTTGAATATAATTCTAAGTGTGAGGATAAATTTGAATGAGAGGAGAAGAGTATAGGTCATTTGAATATCTTTAAATAACATAGAAAGTCACAAAATATCCTTAGGAGAAACCATAATTAAGAAAATGTCATTAATGAAACGAATAGAAAAATATCGCTAGGGGTCCTATGGAAAGATCTTACAGTCCGTACAAGGTCACACGGACCGTGTGACCCTTCTGTGATCTAACACTTACAAAACTTTTCATTGTCGAAAGGTCCGAGACGATAATTCCATACTTAGAAAATTTACACTCCAATACCCATACAGAGCTCTTCGCAGCCCGTGAAGGTTAAACGGACCGTGTGGCCTCCCGTGAAGCTTCACTTAGAAAAAATTCTTTGTTTGACAAAGTTTTGAGACGGTGATCCTATACTTATAAAATATTTGCACCAACGCCTATACGGAGGGCCTCATGGACCATAAAGGAGCTTATAAGGTCCGTGAGAAGTCCATGTGTGAAGTGCCTTGGCCAAAATATAGATTTCCAAGGAGAAGGACCTCCACACGGTCCATCACACGGCCAGAGAAGTCTTACACGGACTTTGTGGGGGTTTATATGGTGTGTTCCTGGGTCTTAAACTCCACATTAATGGCAACACGCTACACACAAGGCCAAGGGATACCTCAAGGCCCCTCCACATGACTCGTGGTGAGTCACACGGCCCGTGGAGGTTCCCATAAGGCATCACCTTTCTTAAAAACTTTCCAGAACCAAATTCCAAGCACCATTTAAGGTCATCCAAAGCCCGAGTCCTTACAGTTCCAAAGGAATCCCGAGGGTCCTGTTTGTGTTTGTCATATACTGTTTTTACTAGTTTTTAGCTGGTTTCTGGTGCATCATGGTCCCTTCTCCGCGTTGCGCCTTCGAATCTGCGTTCAGGAGGTCAAGAAGTCTAGACCTCCGCATTTGAGTGAACAGGGCCACGTTCGCGGAGCTTTCGAGCCTTAACCTCCGCGTTCGCGGGAGGTCCCTCTGCATTCGTGGAGATTTACAAGCTACTAGTCCCTGCATTTGTGAATATTTCCCTATATTCGTGGAGTACAAAAAGTGTCGGAAGTAGTAGACCTTTTAAACTGACGGATTTTATTTTATTTCACCTTTTTCAATACTTCAAGCTTCGTATTCAAGAGATTTTTTCAAGGTTTTTCAAGGAAAATAGATTGGGTAACTCTTCTTTAACTTATTTCTTCCATTTTCATTAATCAAATTGTGTTTTTAACTTATGATTTTGGGGTTTTAATGGTGGAATTTGGGAATATTTCTGACTTTGAATTCTAGTACTAATTTGATGATTTCTCCCTCATTTTACATCGATTTTCGAAATGATTTTTACCATTGACTCCTTATCACACGAGGAACATTTTTATGTATTAATTTCAAAAATTTGGCTACTTTTTTAATATATGATTTTTTATCATTTACCTTTTTATTTGAGTTAGTTGATTTTAGTGCCATTAGATTTGTTATGTGATTGTGATGCTATATTTGAATAGATTTTGGTGATTCGGAATATCGTAGAAAGGGGACAACTTTGGTTTAACCTGATTCGAGACTTTATCTATGACAAATGGACTTCTAACCTTTTGTTAAGTATGATTGAACCTTGTATTATCCTATGTGTGTGGGTTTGGGTGATTTGTGGTACAAAATGGGATAGAATTATACTATTTTAGGTTTCAATCATGGGATTGTGGATTGGATAATTGTAAATGTCATGAATCCTTGACTTGTAAAATAATTGTGGAATTATATATACTTGAGAATTTGTAGACTATCCAATTTTTGATTGACTTAACTATTTGGTGATGAAATTTGAGTACTTGAGTATGAGGAAATGAACTTGGTATTTTCTTTCAATATGAAACTTAGGAGTTAGTAAACTATTCTAGTGGATAGGATTTGGGTAATGGAAAAGTGGAAGTAATGATATGTATGACTAGAATTATGAGATGATGTCTATTGTTGTTGACTTAGGCTTGGGTGATAATATTGAGAAATGAGCTTGTGATGCCATTATTGATAACGTGAAGGTGTTCATGATGTTTTGAGTGTTGAACTTTGAATTATATTACATGGTATTGTCTATTGAATCTCTTACGTGAAATGTTGAGCTAAATACGTAAATGGAGATATTGTTGAAAATTTTATAACTAATTTCTTGTGAAGTAAGAACTCAAATGATGAATTGTCTTAAGCTATGATGACTACGGGTAATTGAAAGAGTTGATCTATGTTATATTGTAATTATTGTGTCATGTGTTAATGATGACTCAACGTTGAAACATAATGAAATGATTGATGAATTATGAATAAATGAACTTTATGAACATCTTGCATGCATTTATGAATATGGAAGTGATACTTTTGATATGATGATATTTATGTGCTTGATATCTCATTTGTGATGAAAAGCCGAAGGGAAATGGTTCTAGCTAGGTTTGTGCCGATATATATATTGAGACACTGATGATATAGATATATTGATGATGTCGAGGTATTGATGACACTGTTACTATGATAATGTTAAAATCATTATGATATTGACACTGTGATATTATTGTGATCATGCGCATTGCATCTATTATTACTTGTGCATTGATATTTGTGATGGCTGCGACCGAGAGATGAATAAGGTAACATGTAGGTTGGTGGTCAAGGTCTCTATTGGTCGATGTTAGCCAAGGTTTCTGCAGACAAACCGAGGTAATATGCCGGTTGATATTAGGTTTAACGTCTTTTTCGGATGAGTTCGAGGTATTTTTCGGATGGATAAGCATTGATCGAGGTCTTTGCCGGCAATGTTCACAGACACATGGTCTATGTGAGATTATATATATATATATATATAGAGAGAGAGAGAGAGATCAGCGAATGTGTATCATAAGACAGATATGCATCACAATTACTTGACATTGCATCGCATTGTTTACATCTCGTGGCATCCACATCATCTCATATCATTCTCACTTTGATACTATCTTAGGTATTGTTGATATGACTAGATATCTATTGTATCATTTGACTTAAGTATTTGTTGAAAGTATATTGAGATATGATGATATGCGATGGTGATATCTATAGTCTTATGATTATATATTATATTGTGTTGGGACTTTTCGGAGTGCATGTGTGTAGTTCGGTAGTATGTGGTTGGGCGTTAAAGAGTACTTGTGTTCTTCATTATTTTACTCTAGGTTAGTTCTATTTGCTGAGTACCTCTTGTTTGGTGCTCACCCCCTTGCTACAATTTTTGTAGGTTGTGAGCCTACTCCTTCTTGCTAGCTTTCTGAGTTACAGGATCGGGCTTTGGATCTATTGAGGGGTAGCTGTTTTTCTCTTCGGCAGCCTTTCGGAGATTTCACTTTATGTTTTGTTCTATTCAAGAACTGGACATTAAGACATGTACTTCATTTGGATATTCTGTGTTTAATCTCACTTTTATTATCATGTTGAGTTGTTTAGGGTTCGGGTTGACTCTCCTTGGTGAGTTAGGTGAGTGTCATCACACTCAAATTTTAGGTCGTGACATTTATATAAAAAAACATCCCTTAAAAATATTTAAAAAGATAGAATGAAAGTGTTAAATTAATCACAAATGAAAAAGGATAAAAAAAAATGTCATTAATGTATTAAAAATGATTCACAAATGCCCTATTTTCACCTATTGAATTAAATTTTTCCCTTCTTCCACCAATTGTATCAAAATTGTCTTTAACATATTAGAAATGGTTCAAATATATCTTCCTTCCACCTATTAAATAATAAAAGAAAAACCTCGTAACCGAGTAGAAATGATTCAAATTTGCCCTTCCTTCTACCTATTAGGTAAAATATTCTCTTAAAATTAAAAATGACTCAAAAATGTTATCTAATTCTAATTATATTTGTCAATATTTGTTTTACAAAAGAAAATAATCTATTTTTCTTTTGATTTTTTTAAAAAAAATTCTTGCTTATTTTGTCCAAATATTTATTTTACCTAATAGAAGTTCTTTCTTTAAATATAATGTATGAACTGAAGCATGAATTAACTCGAATATATGTTTTATAATAAAATATTGTTTTAGTTAAGAAGAAATAAGAATTTCATTATACAACAACAACAATATATCTAGTGAAATCCCACAAGTGGGGTCTGGGGAGGGTAGAATGAATGCAGACCTTACCACTACCTCATAAAAGTAAAGAGGTTGTTTCCTGGGAGCCCTCGTCTGAACAACCCATAAGCAGAATAAACTAGATATGACAAAAAGGAAAAAAAAAAGGAATCGGGATAGGGGTAGGGGTACAAAGAGCGGGTACTAAATGAAAAACACATGATATTATGTAAATATGATAAATTTAACACATATTATGTATACCCATGATATACAGACTCGGCAACACCTACTACCCTACAATACCCTACGGCCAGACATCCACCTAACCTTGCTAACCTATTAACCTTTACTCTAATTCGTGACCTCCACTCCTTCCTATCTACGGTCATATCCTCGGTGAGATCAAGTTTCGTCATATCCTGTCCAATCACCTCTCTCCAATACTTCTTCGGTCTACCTCTACTTCTCCTAGTGACTCTTAAATCCAACCTCTAGCACCTCCTTATATGAGCATTGGTATCTCTTCTCTGCACATGTCTAAACCATCGCAGTCTCGCTTCCCTCATCTTATCAGCCACCGGGGCCACCTCTAGCTTCTCCCAAATGGTCTCATTCCTAATCTTATCCCTCCTTGTGTGCTCACACATCCATCTCAAAATCCTCATCTGTACGACATGCATCTGAACATGTGCATTTTTTATTGGCTAATACTCCACCCCATACAACAAAAATGGTCTAACCACCGTTCTATAAAACTTACCTTTAAGTTTAGGTGGTACCTTCTTGTCACACAATACTCCAGAGGCAAGCCTCCATCTAGACCATGCTGCCCGAATACGATATGTGACATTATCGTCGATATCGCCACTACTCTGGATGATGGACCCCGATACTTAAAGTTTTCCCTCTTGGGGATAGGTTGAGTGGCAAGTCTCATATCAATGTCTGCTACATCCCTCGCAACACTAAATTTGCACTTCAAGTATTCTATTTTGGTCCTGGTCAATTTGAATCCTTTGAACTCCAAGGCATGTCTTCATGCCTCCAACCTATCATTAACTTTAGTCCGAGTCTCATCAATCAATACTATGTCATCTAAAAATAGCATACACCATGGAACCTCCTCCTGGATAGATCGCGTCAGCTCATCCATCACTAGGGCAAAGAATTTCATTATGTATGCCTATAAAAAGATTATTTTATATATATAACTGCGATGCTAATAAAAGTAAAATGAATTAAAAAGTTGAGTTTCAATTTATTTAAATTTGAAGGCTACAAAGAATTTATAACAAAATAATTTTATAAAAAATATTATATTTATTGTTAAGATATATAAAGTTCACATAAAATATGGACATATTAAATAGTACTTTCTCTATCCCAATTTATATGATCATTTTCTATTTTAGTCCGTCTAAAAAGAATGACATGTTTCTATATTTAATAACAATTAACTTTAAAATATTCATTTTATCCTTGAAAAAATATTTTACACCACACAAACATCTGTGACATATATTCAAAAGTCTTTCTTTCTTTTTTAAATTCTGTCCAAATCAAACTAATTTATATCAAGTGTAGCGGAGGAAATATTTAATAGTTGATAAACATAATTTTTAAAAAGGAGGCGGCAAATTTAGATTATTTCTTAATAAGTTAAGATATATTTAATTCAATAGATGAAAATAATATTTTAAAATTATTTTTGAATGTTAAAAATACTTTTGACTCAATAGATTAAAAGAAAAATCTTAATCAATCCTAATACGTTAAAGGATATTTTTAAAAAAGGCAAGTTTGGTGAATTAAATCTTTCATAATGCACAATATCTGGAGAAGGGCGCAACCACAATGGCCTATTGTATGCAACCTTAAATTGCATTTCTGCTAGAGTCTATTTCCAAGATTTTGCTTATGGATTTTGGAGACGAGGGTTCTCAGGAAACAATCTCTCTACTTCTATGAGGTAATGGTAAGGTTGGTGTATATTCTACCCTCTCCAAACCCCGCTTACGAGATTCCATTGGGTTTGTTATTATATTTCCAAGATTTAAATCCATTACCTTCTAATGACATGACAACAACTTTATCAATTTTAAAAGATAATTTTGAAAGTGTTTATGTTTTTTAAAATAGAAGTATGACATCTACTACAAGCATTAACTCCTTGAAGAGGAAATAGAAGTACGGCATCTATCTGTTACTATCTCCGTTTCATATTATATGAAATTTTTTTTATAAGTATTTGTCTCATATTATACGAACACTTAATAAATTAGGATAGAATTAATTATTATTTTTTTTCATTTTATCTTCACCATTAATTAGTATATTAATAATTCTTCTAATTTAATTTAATGCATATTAATATAAATAAAGAATAAACTAATAAAATTTACTAGTACATTAATAATTTTTTAATAGTATAAGTTTCATAAATACCATACCGTTTATTCATAATTTCTAATTTTTCGACTCTTTTAAAAATTACCAAAAATCTCAATTTTTTCAGTGTCATTGATACCTTAATATGAATTTAAATTTGTTACGTTAAATAAGGAAAAATAATCTGACAATTTGATTCCTTAATTTTAACACAATTATTTCTTTCCTTTTCAAAAATTTTCGTTCCTTTTTAAAATTATTTTCATACAATTATTTTTTTTCTTTTCAAAATTTTCTTTTCATTCTTTATTCCAAAGTTTTACCCAAATCGATTTTGTCCATTTGATCAACGAAAATTTCCAATGGATTCTCTAACAATAAGCGACAATGCCAACACCATCAAGATGAGTCCATTGAAGAGAATTCCCAAGAAGAGATGGAAGTCATCAAGAATATAGCTTCAACTTCAAAACCCGAAGTCCCAAAATGACATGTAAAAAAGGGGAAAAAGGAAAAGTTCATTACCACTTGCCTTTTGTTGCCAAAAGTTTGATTCTTCAACATAGTTTTTATAATTTCTTCATTGTTGAAATAATATAGGATACCGTTTTCTTTACTTGTTTGTGGGGGTTCTTTTACATTTTTTTTTCAGGTATCAAATTTATACTTTGTTGCTATGTATGTCTTTTTATATGAATTTTGTGAATTGATACACAGATTTCATGTTGTTTACATATTGATACATGAAAGCACACCAGATATTTATGAAAATGCAGTTGGGGGATTCCAAATTTAAAAAATCATAATTCAAGTATCTAATATACTTTTCACGTACATTATGTCAAGTATCAAGTATCAAGTATCTACAACACAAATAATCTAAAGTGTTGTCCAAGAATCAAATAGACCGATTCAAGTGTCAAAATCTTAAATTAAGTACATAAATTCAAGTATCAAATATAGAAACGACTAGGTGAAAAAAACGGCTGCATTACCCTAGTATTGTGTATCAATACCAAAAAATGCTCAAAAAACACATACCAATCATTGTTTAGTTTGATTTTGCAAAATATTTTGACTTGATTTTGAATTTCTTCAACATTAACACTTTTGGTGCGTGAATTTATTCTTCCAAAAACGACTATCTATGTTTATTTAATGAATTAGATACTTGGTAATTGTAACATTTATACTTAATTTAGATATCTGAATAGTTATTTTATTTGATAAATCAAAGTAATGATTAGGTAAAAAAATAACTGCATAATACTAGTGTTGTGTATCGATACCAAAAATGCCCAAAAAACACGTATCAATCAATGTTTATTTGGTTTAGCAAAAGAAATAATCATGAAAAGATTTCTTCCCTTTTCAACTTCTTCCTTTTGTTTAGTTTGAAAATAATGATAGAAAATTTGAAATTTAAAATTTGAAATTAATCATGAGAAGATTGATTACACAACTAAAAAAATAGGAAGATTATATAAATATTGATTAGAATACTTAAAATTAGGAGATGATTTATGATAAATTAAGAAGAAGAGAGAAATAATAGTATAAGTATCTACAAGTTGAGGAGGAAAAGTAAAAATATAAAATTTTTATAATTTTTTAAAATAATAGAAATTATTAAAAATATGATAAAATAGTTTATGCAGTTCTATAATTAAAAACTTTTTAATAATAATGTAAAAGTAAAAAATGCTCACGGGATAGAGAGAGAGAGGGGGAGCATTAACTCCGTGAAGAGGGAGTTCAATACTTGCTCTGTGGAGTAGCAAACGTCCAAACTTTATTTTCGGTCCACTTCTTGAAAATCAAATATGGGGCCTACTAGAATTAAATCCTTTTCAGGTTTCGGAAGAGGGGGGGGGGGGGGGGGGTAAATTTTTGCCTCTGTTTAATGGATTAGCAAACGTCCAAATTGAATTTATTTTTGGTCCATTCTTCGAAGAATTAAATTTGGGATTTTAATAGATTAATTTTGAAATTAGAGTTTACTAAAGTATGCAATATGTAGATACAAACGAAGCATAACTCATGGGAATCCTTCAATATTTACTCTGCACCAGATATTCTCTTCTTTTCATTTTTTCAGGAATCTAATAAAATTTGGATCTTCCTTTCCCGAATCTAATAAAAAGTTTAAAAATTTCTTATTTTATTTTTTATTATGTTTTTTATTTATTATATTTTTATTGTGAATTATCTTGTTGGTAAATTCGAAATATGTAATTTTATTTTATTTTTGAAATTGTATTTTTCTCTCGATTTTTTATTATATTTCTAGACTAGAGTTTAATTTATGTGCTTAGTTAATTTTAGTGGTTATTCAAATGGATTAGAAGTCTTTTACGTCAATGGTATACAAGAATTTTAATAAAAAAATATGATTGTGTAGGTTTAAACTATTGTGAATGCATATGATCAATTAGATCATATCAGGTAGCTTTTTAAGAATTAAAATTAACTTGACTATTTTTGTTAAGTTGAGGAGTATGTTTGAATCCAAAAATAAATCTCAGGGGTATTTTTAGATCCAAAGGCGAAAGAAAGATATTTATGAACCTTTTTCCATAGGTTAGGGATATTTGTGTGCCTAAAATTATATCTTAGATGTATTTTTAGACCCAAGGTTGAAAAAAAAAAAGATATTTATGAACCTTTTTTCATAGATTAGGGGTATTTATAAACCTTTTCCCAAGTTATAATAATTCATCCAAAAGAAAATTAAAAATTTAAGACTTAATTTATACTTTAAAAAACTCTTCATTTCAATTTAAGTGTTTTATATTTTTAAAAAATAGAAAGTTTAGCTTAAATTTTGAAACTAAAATATTGAAGATTAGCTTAAAAATTGTAATATTTAAAAAAATAAAAAAAATATTTTCTCTATGGCATCAGAAAATAGAAGACTTAGCTTAAATTGATGCGAAAAATATTATCTTCTTTTACATTTTCGTTAGAAAATAATTAGCTCTTTATCCGTTAAGCATTCAATAAGATATTAGTATTAGTATTACTCAACAAGGCATTTTACATGCATGGCACACATTCTTTTCTTATGCTAAATAATTTTGTTTTAGTTTTTTATGAAAAGAAAATAGATAGCAAATTTTATTGAGGATCGTTAATCAAATCTTCTATAACGTACTGTTTTTTTATTTATATTAAGAAATTAATTAGCTAATGCATGGAGTATTGTTTAAAAATTTTTTGATGATTTATTTAATATGAAATAGTGAGAGTAGTATTTAATAGCGGTGAAGGAGGAAATAATAGTATTGTAACACATGGTTTGTCCGATATGGGGTTCTAGTAGCATTAACTCCCTTGTCACATCACAGAAAATGTCTCAATTACTTTTTTATGTTTGGTCCACTCCTAGAAATTAGAGTTTACTGAAGCAGCATCACGGAAGAGTTTACTGAAATCTGCAAAAACTACACATACATATACTAACGAGCCACAGCCAAGAAAAATCAATAATTAATTTGCATCAGATCTTGTCCATTTGCATGGCACTTAAATCAAGAGAATTTATTTTATAATTTTAAAAAAATAAAACTAAAATTATTATTAGTTTTTTTTCAAATAATAATTGTCTACTATTAATTTGACATAAGAATAAAAAGTGATAAATGACAAGAATAATTTTATTAAATCATCTTTTAAATGTAAATACAATAATATAATTAAAAAATAATTATCATTATTAATAAGAATAAATTAAAAATTAAATATGAAATTATTTTTTCATTTTATAAATTTAATAAAAAGAGAGGGAGAAATCAAAAATGGAGAGGGAGAAATCAAAGAAAATGACATACATTATTTGGTCAATCATTTTTCATCTAATAGAAGGCAACCGGAGTACTCTACACATTTGTAGCACCTCAGAAGAATTTCAACCATTGAAGTTTTAAACACGTGTTATTTAAACATGATCGACATATTTTTAAAATAAAACTTTATTATATTTTTTCTATTTTTCTGAGGATCCAAAAAAGTTGATAGCACTCCATTAAAGCATAAAACAGAACGTATCTGTTAGATGGAGACAGTGGGTTTACATGGTCTTCATTTCATTTCGCTTGTCATCATCAAACAATAAATAAGCTAATTCCCATAAATACATGCTTATTTCAATTTCTTTTAGGAACTTCCTGAAATGGCCAAATACTATATAATTATGTATTTCCTTTCTTCATTTTTACTTATTCATTATATTAAAAATAGATGTTTAATAATATTTATTTATTTAAGGTAAATATCCTACAAAATAATTACGTTTACCTTCAAGCTGCCACTTACGGTTGCTTATCGGGCAGATCGGACAAATAATTTCACTTAACAGTTTGGCTTATCGACTATTAATTTTTAAATGTAGTAATCCGCTAGCCAACCTATAAGATATTGGTTGGTTCGATAACGGATTAGTAATTAATGAATGGTTATCAGGCGGTGTACCGGTTAACCTCTAATCTCTATGATACCTTTTTTTCCAATGAACACATAGTCACATCTTACAAAAACGATAACTTCTTTTTCATTATTTTAAATGGAATGAGTAGTGAAAGAAAAAATAATAACACTAAAAACACTTTAACATTTGCCCTTATAAAATGAATAAGGCAAAATATATATAATTGTATAAAAATAAATAAGTTTTCCATTTAGGAGTTAGGACTAACAAAGGAATAATATATAATTATCCTTGTATATTATGGTAAAATATTAAATGAAGTTAATATACTTTAAATAAAAATGTAAGTATGTTAACTCTTAACGGGTTAACGATTTCCCCGATAAGAAAATTGAATAATCCGCCTCCACTCCAATAAATCGTTAATTATAAAATTTTAATTCGTTCCTCAACCACTTATATGATAACCCAATACCTATAAGCCAAGAAGTCAATTTTGCGGTTGGCTTATCGGTTACAGTTCGGTTTTGAACACCCCTACTTCCACCAAGTTTTAATGCATTGACCACATGTGTTAATTATGTTTTACTTCTCATGCTCTATGTATCTATCGTCGTGCATCTCATGACTCATGTACCCTATTATCTCATGTGTACTTATGCTTAGCATATTGCTCACATACTTAGAACATTTTCAAAGTACTAACACATTTTTCTTTGCCTACATTGTGTGATAATGTTAGGTCAGATGTTCCTTGTCATTCCACTTGTGGTTAGCTCGAATTTGCTTTTAGCGATTAATTAGCGAGTCCTCATGTTTCAGGGGCAAACCTATCATGTTGTTTTGCTATCTTAAGACCATGTTGTTATCTTGAGACTATTTTTTTTCCTTATGTATAGGGTGAGCTAGGAACCTGTCATATGCCCCCCAACTATGCTACTAGAGGCATGTTTAGATGTCAAGGTGTAAGTCCATTTATTCGGACACATTGCTTTAGCTTTTGTTTTGTTCTATTGAGATTCTCTTAAGATTTTATTTCGTCTTCCATGTTTTGGTCTAATTAATATAATAACCTTATGTATGCTCATGTATGATATACTAAAATAGCTTGGTTGAAAACCTTCGAGGTTCCAATCATCGTGTCACACCTAGGGACTAGTTTGGGACATAACAATAGGTCATAAAACCACCTTAACATAGCAACTCAACAAGTAAGAACCAAAAAGAAGTATTGATAGGTCAAAGACATACACTCTGACATAGCCTCTACTATATAAATGGGACATGAGGCAAACACTAGCTCACCATAATAAGTCTAAAAGTAAAACTAAAAGAGTACATTAATAATGATCACGTTCTCAAAGCACAAGGACTCGCCAATGACTGTTAGGTGACTAAAACTTGTACTAATGGGCAGGATTAAGAACTTCAGGACCTATATTATAAAATAATATATGCAAAAGTGTATGGGGTCAGTACTTATAGAATGTACGAAGTATGGAGAATATGCTATAACATGATAAAATAACATTATAAATTAGAAAACTAATGGCTTCACATATAGCTTATGATGGTAAAGATTATCATAGAATCTACCTTGGCAAAGTAGCCTCTTTGATCTTCATGTAGGAGTTACATTATATTTTATTTATAGCTCGTATGGTCTTATTGTCAATTAAGGTATATGTCCTACAAAGTGATTGAGTACCTTCAAGCTTCCACCATGTTTTAATGCATTGGCCACATGTTTTACTTATATTTTACTTCTCATGCTTTATGTATCTATTTGTCTTGCATGTCATGACTAATGTACCCTATTATCTCACGTTTACTTATGCTTAGCATATTGCTCACGTTCAAAGTAATAACACATACTTTATTTTTCACATTGTGTTATAATGGTGGGTAAGATTCTCCTTCTTATTCCACTCATGGTTAGCTCCAATTCTCTTTCGGCAATTGATACGCGAGTCCTCATGTTTCAAAGGCAAGCCTATCATGTTGTTTTGCTATATTTGGACCATGTTGTTACCTTGAGACCATTTCTTTTTCTTATATTGAGGGTGAGCTAGGAACCTGTCCTATGCCTCCGCCTATGCTAGTAGAGGCATGTTTAGATGGCAAGGTGTAAGTATTTTTATTCAGACACATTGTTTTAGCATTTGTTTTGTTCTCTTGAGATTTTATTTCTCTTCCATGCTTTGGTCTAATTACTTTAATGCCCTTATGTACGCCCATAGATGATATACTAAGATGGATTGGTTGGATTCCCTTGGAGGTTCCAATCGCGTGTCACACCTATGGCCTAGTTTGGGGCATGATAATAAGTCTTAAAACCACCTTAACATTGAAAGTCAACATGTAAGAATCTAACAGAAGTATTGATAGGACTAGTACATACTAAGACTAACATAACCTCTACTATATATTTGGGACATAAGGTAAACCCCAGCTCACCATAATAATTCTAAAAGTAAAACTATAAAAATAAACTCGTAATGATCACGTTCCAGAAGCATGAAAACTCATCAAAGACTATAGTTAATTGAGATTTGTACTAATGATGGTGGGAGCAGGAGCTTCATGAACTATATTATAAAATAATATAGATAAAAGTGTATGAGGACAGTACTTATGGAATATACTAATGTAATGACCTCGAAGGTTATTTTTTGGCTTTTTTGACTAAATTACCATTTTTTTTCCTTTTCAAAAGTCGCCTTGGATCATTTTTGGTTGAGTCTAAAAGTTGAATTTTGAAAACCTTGTAAAAAGTTGGAGTTTTACAACAGAAAGAGTTTTCGAAGGCTTCAAGTTGGAAATTTTGAGTTTTTAGGTCATTTTGAGTTTCAAGTATCAGAATTTGATTTCACCGATTTCATTATTTTCAAAATGTCGAATATGGTCTGGGAGAATTTGTAGAACTAAATTCAGAGTTAGAATGGAGATTTTAGGCCCAAAGTTGCATTTCTTGTTCATTTTGGATCATAGCTTTGACTTTGGTTGACAGTCGGAGTTCGGAAGCTTGCATCGAAATTCTGTTATTTTTAGTGGTTGTAGGTCGTGAAATTAACGCTAGAAATGACCTCTTTGTAGTGTCTAGATCTTTCGTGAATATTTTGAGTTTTTTAGTCCGAAACTAGTTTAAATGATCTTTCTTGGGTTCTGAGTCAAGGAGGTCTTGGACTCAAATTCTGATGGTTCCATTGAGTCTGACGCGTCGTTTCTAGTAGGGTTCCATGTTTGATTTGTGTTTGGGTTCCTAATTTAATTGTGTTATGTGTCTTGGTGCAGTTGTATCTGGTGCTGGCCCATTTACTCTCCGCGTTCGTGGAGGTATGGGTACATTATCCTCCGCGTTTGCGGGCCTCATTGCCGTTTTCGCAGAGTATACTATAGTGAACCTCTGCATTCGCGGTCCTCATCTCAGTGTTTGCAGAGTATTAATTCTCCCTTGGCCTCCGCATTTGTGAATAAGGCTCCGCGTTTGCGGAGCATTAGTGTTACCTTAACAAGTTCAGTATTTAAAAGACGTGATTAAACTCTTTTCCACCATTTTTGACATTCTAAGCTTCATTTTAAGGAGGGATTTCAAGGCTTTTCAAGGCAATTCAATTGGGTAACTATTTTCTAACCTATTTTATTGATTTACATTGATTAATTTGTGTTTTTGACATATAATTTTGGGATTTTAATGGTAGAATTTGGGGATTTTCAGACTTGGTTTTACTAAAATTTAATTTATGATTCCATTTTCACCGTTGAACTCCTTGTTACCTTGTGAGTACTTTCATACTTTAATTTTTGAATTCTGGCTACATTTTTTAACATGAGATTTTAGACCATTTTACCCCCTTTGTTCAAATTAATTAATTTTAGTGTCATTAGATTCGCTATGTGATTGTGATATTATATTTGAATAGACTGTGGTGATTTAGATTATTGTGAAAAGTGGAAAGCGGCGGATTTGAATTGATACGAGACTTTAATTGAGGCAAGTGGACTTTTAACCTTTTGTTAAGTGTGAATGAACCTTGTATGCTCCTATATACATGTGATTGAGTGTTTTTGGGGTCGAATTGTATCATCTTAGGCTTTAATCATGAGATTCGATTTGGGTGTTGTCTTTTATAATGACTTCTTGTCTTGTGAGTCAATTGCGAATTGCAATCTATATATGATCTTGTGAATTATTTGATATTGAGGTGGATCTAATATTGTGATACGGTTGATATGGTTATTGATATGATATTGAGACATTGATGATATTCAGATTATGAAACATTAAGCTCATTATGGTGTTGACACTGTGACATCATTGAATTCATGCACTTTGCATCTTCTATTATTTGTGCATTTGATACTTGTGATGGCTGCGACTGAGAGATGAGCAAGATAACATGAGGTTTGGTGGCCGAGGTCTCTATCAATCGAGCCGAGGTAATATGCCGGTAATTCGAGGTGATTTCTGGATGGGTCGAGGTCATTTTCAGACATTTGAGCATTAGTTGAGGTCATTGTCGATGATGTTCACGACTAAATGGTCTATGTTAGATCCCCACGGGTTTCGTCATCTGGTCAGGGGATGTGTATCTGTAACACCCCAACTTTTTTTTTACTAAGATTGAGTCATCCTTCATATGATAGGATCAATTCCAAAGTATTTAAAGTATATTAGATGTGATTTAGAGTTATAAAGGATCTTTTATATCAAGTCAAGGCTGAATAATTTCCACCGACGAAGTTTTCGTATGAGTTGATAGAAGGGTCAACTTCAAATGACCATATCTCCTAAAGTATGATAAGTCATGTGACCCATAATATATCAAATTAAAGCTCTTTCAGTTAGCTTTCCAATGCATCTTATTTCTCATTAAACAGAGTTCGGAGTAGAGAGTTATGACCATTTTACTGGAGACCTATAGAGCTGTCTGAAGGTCCGCGACGGCTCCGCGACGCGGACCTATCGCGAACCCTTTTTGGATAGGCTAACCGACGTTCCTTTATTTTATTTTGAGAGTACTTTTATCCTAAAGCCTTTGGGGGTCCATTTAAGGTCTCAAAACGCATAATACGTCAGTTTCATGAGTCAAAACTCTTTCTTTCACTCCTAAATATAAAACGCTCAAGAATCATCAAGAAAGTCATCAAGTTAGGATTAACTTTCAAGATTCATCATCAAGGTGAGTTATTCTTCGTAAGCTTTAAGCTAATTTCTCTACCTATTCATGAATCCCTAATAGAATCTTAAATTATGACCTAGGGTTTCAAGAAAGCGAATTCAATAATCCCAAGAAAGGATTCCTTGATTCTTCTTTCCATGAATCAGGGTTCTTCATCAAGAACTCTAGAGATTCTAAGTCAAGAATTCAAGAATCAAAGAGAAGCCCTTCAAACAATGTCTTTCCAAGTTCTTCCACTATAAAAGAACTATCGAGATCGAGGAGTTTCTCCAAGAAACGAGTATTTATCAAATTTTGATTGTAATATCAAATTTTCAGGTATGTAAGGCTAAACTAAAAGCGTGAGTTTGTTCTCTCATGTGCCCCATAGAGGTCAAAGATGAGTTGATGGTTGAAGAGTATGTGTGCATGAATACTTGAGAGTTTTTCATTGAAAAATTGATTTGAAATTACATGTTTTCTATGTTGATGGTCATCATACAATTTGTTTTCTTGAAGTTAACATTTTTCATGAGATTTTGCATAACCTTACATGATTATTTGAAAAGCATGCATAATGAACTTAGGGGATGAGTCTAGAGCCTTGACGATGATGATGTTGTAATGTTGTGATTGTGTTTCACATTTGATGAGAGTCTTGATGATGATGTTGATGAGAATGATGTTTTATGATGTCTTAAAATTGGAAGTTTAATTTCTAAAAGAGTATCTTAAGTCCATGATGTTGATGTTAATGAGGTGAGGTGATGTTGATGTTGAGGTATTATATTATGTCCCTACGGGACTGATGTTGATGTGAGGTATTATATTATGTCCCTACGGGACTGATGTTGATGTTGAGGTACTATGTCCCTATGGGACTGATGATGAGGTATTATATCCCTATGGGACTGATGAGGTTGAGGTTTTATGAGCATGTCGAGTTCTGGGAGGAGTATTAAGCATCGAAATGGGTAAGAGTGATTCCCACTTGAACCCATTAACTACGTGGCCCCCGTAGGAAGAGGGAATTGAACCGCAATGCGGATAGCTCCTTTCTTGTCCTAAATGAGGACTGAGGTTTTTCTTGTGGATCCACTGAGGTTGATGTCCTTTACCCCGGGCAGGGTATTGGATAGATTTGGCAATGATATCGCTTTGTTGTATCATCACTGGCTCATAGGTGATGGTTGTCGGTTAGAGAAACTCCCAGTTAGGTTCCATTTTGATAGAACTCTGATGTTGATGTTGATGTGATGTTTTGAGTCGAGTTCTCTGAGTTGAGTTGATGTCGATGTTCCCTGAGCTGAGTTGATGTTGATGTTCTTTGATTTGAGTCGATGTTGATGTTCCCTGAGTTGAGTCGATGTTGATGTTCCCTGAGTTGAGTCGATGTTGATGTTCCCTGAGTTGAGTCGATGTTGATGTTCCCGGAGTTGAGTCGAGTTGAGTTGAGTTTCCTTGAGGTGAGTATGATGTATTGATGATGCATTGATGAGATATTGATGGGTCATCTGTCTACTCTTTATTCTTTCTTTAGATAGACATTTGACATTCTGATGGAGTATGATGTTGAGTTGATGTTATTCCGATATTATTTTACTTGTTTCTGTTTCACTCA